>JAWHQI010000046.1:10191250-11480000 GCA_033032865.1 Dactylorhiza incarnata | reverse complement strand
GGGCGTTGAGTTCCTCCACCCCCGGTTGAGCTAAGACTCCTAGGGCGTGGATGGGTACTACCACCTCCAGTTGGATTAGGAGGGCGTTGAGTTCCTCCACCCCCGGTTGAGCTAAGACTCCTAGGGCGTGGATGGGTACTACCACCTCCAGTTAGATTAGGAGGGCGTTGAGTTCCTCCACCCCCGGTTGAGCTAAGACTCCTAGGGCGTGGATGGGTACTACCACCTCCAGTTGGATTAGGAGGGCGTTGAGTTCCTCCACCCCCGGTTGAGCAAAGACTCCCAGGACGTGGATGGGTACTACCACCTCCAGTCAGATTGGGAATGCGGCGAGCCCCTCCACCCCCGGTTGAGCTAAGACTCCCAGGACATTGATGGGTACTTCCGCCTCCGATTGGCGATCGATTCATGTAAGGTATCACATCCTCAAGCAATAAAAGGGAAGAGTAAGCTAAGACATCCATTACAATGATTGTTGATTCATTGATAACATGTATTACTTGAGTTGTTGCTTCACCCTTACTAGTACATGCAGGATTAAAAAACAAATGTGTGCAGAAGGTACATGGTCCCCACGAGAAGCAAAGGGAAGGAAGAAGTCCCTGGCAACCCTCACGTTCATGGGGAATAGCCGCCGCTGCAAGGGGACGAGTCAGGCCGCCCGGGAGAGGGGAAGAACTCGTGTAGGATGTCGCCGACAGAGACCCCCCCCCCCCCCCCAGCTGTCTCGGAGAGCATCCGCCTCATGAAGGCGGCTCACTAGGGCTTGGGTCGTTGACATCACAATCTTCCTCTGAATACTCTCGGCTTCAGCAGGGCCGGGTGGGGCAGACATCGCTGCCTTCGAAGGTTCGCCTCTGTCTCTTCCTGTCACCTTTAGCTATCTTTGGGCTTCGACAAGCGAGAAGAGAGACCGGTGCGCGGGCTCTTACAAGCTGCATCCACTTCCAGTTGAGCTCTGCTCCCTGGAAGATGTTGAGGTCCCTCCATCTCAGGTTGAGTTCGACTCGCCGAAAGATGTTGAGTTCCCTCCATCTCAGGTTGAGTTCGACTCAACTAGATATGTTGAGTTCCCTCCATCCCAGGTTGAGTTCGACTCAACTAGGGATGTTGAGTTCCCTCCATCTCAGGTTGAGTTCAACTCGACTAGAGATGCTGAGTTTTTCCTCCACCACAGGTCAAGGTTAATCCGACCTAAGGTGTTGAGCTTTCTCCACCTCCAGTTGAGCTTGGCTCACAGGAGGAATGTCTAGTGGATAAAGGTTCGTTCTCCACCTCGGGTCAACTTCAGCTCGACTAGAGGTGTTGAGTCTTCCTCTACCTTCGGTCGAGTCTAGCTCGACCTAAGGCGTTGAGCTTTCTCCACCTCCAGTTGATCTTGGCTCACAGGAGGGGTGTCTAGTGGAGAAAGGTTCGTCTTCCACCTCGGGTCGAGTTCAGCTCGACTAGAGGTGTTGAGTCTCCCTCCACCTTCGGTCGAGTTTAGCTCGACCTAAGGTGTTGAGCTTTCTCCACCACCGATTGAGCTCGACTCATGGGGGAGTATGTGTTGGAAAAGGGTTTGCCCCTCTCGTCTCAAGGTAACTTCAGCCGAAAATCTCGGCAGAGATGTCCCGTTGGTAGATCCCTTCGTGGGTTCCCCTGAGGTCCCACCTACTCGTCAAATAGGTGGGTTGGACTTTCTTTCCGAGCTTGAGTCAAGCTCGCAAAGAGCGGAGATTGTGTACAACCCTCATATTTCCCGAGTCGGTGTGACCCGACCCGGATGAGGCCAAGATTACGAAGGCGACCGAGACGGACAATACGATCGCGTGGAGACGGTCGAAACCGCTCAAGGTAAAAAGAGGCCGCGGGAGAGGTGGAGGGAGCATCCGCTCCCTCGACTCCCTTCGGGTGAGTGGGAAGGACCTTCCCACTCACCAACCCTTTGGGGGGAGAGTGGGAGGATCTCTCCCACTCACCCGGGCGAGTGGGAGAGGCACTCCCACTCGCCGAGCGAGTGGGGGAGGCCCTCCCACTCGCCGAGCGAGTGGGAGGGGCCCTCCCACTCGCCGAGCGAGTGGGAGGGGCCCTCCCACTCGCCGGCCAAGTGGGAGGAGTCCTCCCACTCGCCGAGCGAGTGGGAGGGACCCTCCCACTCGCCGACCATCTTGGAGGTGAATGGGAGTGGCTCTCCCACTCGCCCAGCAAGTGGGAGAGGTCCTCCCACTCGCCCGACATAGGTGGGGAGGTCAGTGTGACCTCCCGGGAGGGGGGAGTGGACACCTCGAGTCCCACTCGCCCCCCTCATGTGTGATCGATGGCGGTCATGGTTGGACTGCGGATAGCTGGATTTTTGCTATCCGCAGCTCATTTTTGGGAAAGTCTATAAATAGACCCCCATGGGCACCTTGGGAAGGGTTGGTCACTACCTCCCCCCCCCCCCCCCCCCCCCCCTCGCGTGTGTCTTGTGAGTAAGCACCCCCCCCTCCCTTGTCATCCTTCAGCTGACAGTGAGGTGGTTCTTAGTGCCCTTCAAGGTGCCCAGGCTCAGCATTGGCTTGGGAGGGAAAGTTCTGAGTGGGCTTCCGGGTGTGTGGTGTGACCTCCACGCTGAAGCTTAAGGGGTCTGTCTCTAGATTCTAGTTATCATCAAGTCCGAGTCTCTTAGTTCCTAGCAGCCGGTCACGGGTCAAGGCTTAGGTCAAGTAAGGGTTAGTCGCAACCCCCTTTCGAACGCTGAAACTGGGAAACTGGTTTCAACAATGACCATTATATTTGGTTACACTCATGAGTTAAATTTCGCGTTACAAAAAAAGATCAAGATATTATTAATGCAATGTCTTTTGTTAGTTTGACAAAATGACAATTGCAAATCTTAAGAGATAATGGATGTGACACACTTTTCAACAAGATTTTGTTATTTTGTGGCAAACATAATATTCATATTCTCAATATGGATGCTCAATATATACCCCGCGAAAGATCAAGATGGTTTGTCGAAGACTACACAAATTTGTATCATTACCGAGTTCAAATATTCTTAAAAGTCGTCGATCTATAACTACAAGAGCTTAACAATCGGTTCGATGAGGTGAGTATGGAGTTGCTTAATTGTATGGCTTGCTTGAATCCCGTTAATTCATTTGCTTGTTTTGACAAGCAAAAAGTACTACGACTTGCAGAGTTTTATCCTAATGATTTTTCAAGTTTGGAGTTGTTTAATTTTGATTTTCAACTCGACAACTTCATTGCCGACATGAGAAGCGATGAGAGATTTTCTGATTTGAAGGATCTTGGTCATCTCTTTGCGAAGCTTGTTGCAACAGGTAAACATGTTGTTTATCAACCAATTTACAGGCTTTTGAAGTTTGTACTGATTCTTCCTGTGACTACTGCGAGTGTGAAAAGAGTATTCTCAGGCATGAATTATGTTAAGAACAAGTTGCGCAATAGTATGAGTGATCAAATGTTGAATGATTGTCTGATTATTTTTATTGAGATATACGCATTATTGGAAGTCTGTGATGACGATGTTATTGATCATTTTCAAAAAATGAAGACTCGCCATGGGTAATTGTAATTCTTTTGTTATTTTTTGTATTTTCAAATAGCTTCAATGAAATGTAATTTTGTAATACTTTATAATGACAATATTTTAAGGTGAGTTTGTTATGGAAAAAAATTTGTGCCCCCATTATCAAATTTCTGGATCTGCCACTGGCGCCAAAGTTAGATTTGATAGTTAGCCCACTAGATGAATGTGATTAGTGGGGCGGAAGGACAACTATGATTAGATAAATAGGCAATTTACTTCTGAAATTGGTGTGTGAGTGTGCTGAAACATTGGAAAGCGGAGAAGGAGAGTGGAAGGGTTAGATGTAATGGACTTAGACAACTTACACTAAGTTGTAGGCTTCTTAGAGGCGAGATTGTGGCTTCTCGCTGGGATAAGGAATGACTTACAGTAATATAGCACATCTCGGTAGGTGGAGACCATCTCAGCGGGCGGGAATCATCTCGCTAGGGGTTGAGTGAGGGGGGGGGGGGGGGGGGGGGGGGGGGTTATCGAGAAAGAAAAATAGAAATGACCATGTGGCGTCCGTTGAGAGAGTATAGCGAGTTGGATGGCTATGCTGACGAGATGCATGTTTTGGTGTCTTATCTTATGGGCGGCCCGAGAAGCTTCTCTCGCGTGCAGAGTTACCCATAACGATTGTGGGCCGCGGGCGAGCATGTTATGAACGTGAATTGGGCCTTGATCGGTCATGCACCAAGATCTGTGTTAGTGATCTTGATTGGACGTGTAAGAGTGTGATGTGACAATGATTTGATTAATTAATGCTAAACCTACTCATTAACATGCATAACTATTTATGTTCTTCCATCTTTTTAGCCATCTTGACCTTCCGCCGCATTACATTTTGAAATCCTCGTTGCACCAAGTTTTCATTGGCGTCTCATTGTTACTGGCCAAAATTTTCTTTGATTTCAATTTTCACAACAAAAGATTGATACAAATTTGGGTATATGAAGAGTAAATTTATGCCACATACAATTATAAAAATCAGACTCAAAAATCAAATTGATCAGCCTGCAGAATCAGTCACTACAACTAAGTTTTTTATTTGGATGAGAGAAAAAATATTCACTAACTATTTTTTACCAAAAAAGTATCGCAATTAGCAATTGCAATACGATATAAACAATTGAACAAAAGTGATCACGGTTGACACTAGACGAACATCCACCAATCATCACAACGAACGCCAGGCAACTACACTAGAATTTTTATGCGACATACCAACCCGCAACTAACAACTACGCTACTACATCTTAAGACAAAACTCCCGCGAACAAAGATCGACAATATATAGCAGAAAGGGAGATGGATTCAACTCCCACGTACGATGATTGATCTTCGATTTTTATTTCGTCGAACAAATACACCCCTTAAAGATAGTAGAGGAGTGAGTTTGAACGGTAACTAACCCAACATTTCTCAATATTTTTGTGGATGAGATCAGTAGGATTAAATTAAGGGGACTTGGATATTATAGGGTGATTGTTATCCACATTACAGTTTTGGCTATCCGCACTCTTTTTGCATGAGTTATTACGTGCCTTTTGGAAGTACGCATTGCATATACATTTTTAGGAAAAGTGTTCAACACGAAAGTTGTAGACCTCGTCGAGATCTACAACTTTCGTGTTGAACACTTTTCCTAAAAATGCATGTACAAGATGTATTTCCAAAAATTCGTTATAGTTATGCACATGTTTCAATCATGGCGGCAATGCGTCTTGTGCGATCGAGATCTACATTTTTGTGTTGAACAATTTTCCTAAAAATGCATGTACATGACGTATTTCTAAAAAACGCGTAATAACTCATACAAAAAGTGTGCGGATAGCCAAAACTTAGTGCGGATAACAATCGCATATTATAGCAAATTTAATAAAATGTGGCCTAATACAGAATATTAATTTATTAATAGCTTTATTGAAGAGAGAGAGAGAGAGAGAGAGAGAGAGAGAGAGAGAGAGGTAAGACATTTATAAGTGCTCGATTAATATTATTGAAAATTAGGGTTATAACCAGGGGAGGGGGCCGTCCAAATCCATGAGTCGGGAATATATTGAAGAATATTCGGAATCTAAACCAAGAGTCGCTCTCGGGGTCGTACGTATGAGATAACTCATGAGGGCGATTGGGCAGAAAAGAGTCGCGAAGTTTCCTCCCCAAATTACCCCTTGCCACGTGGAATGATGAGCAGCGCAGATGGATCACTAGGGAACATGTATCATGCTGCTCAGTGCTCTTGTCTCACCTTACTAAGGGGCCGTTTGGCTTGCCGTTGGGGCTCCGGCGGGGGAGCGAATTTTAATAAACTGGAAGGAATGACGGCGGTGGCGTTCGCTCCGATCGCACCGGAATCCTGAAGCCGCCCCAAACGGATCCAAAATCATAATTTTATTTAAAGCAGCTCGACCAGAAGAATGCCCTAGGAGGCGGGCAGAGCAAGGGAGACGCGTAAGGGTGAGAGGAAGAAGACTAGTAAAAAAAGGGAAGATCGAAAAATATTATTAAAAATCATGCTCGATTTATTTATACATCTCTTAATACAATATAGTCATTACTCAGCTGCTTTAATATTACAAGTCTACCATGCCCTTATTTCTCCATGTGTCATGATCTGCTCTGCTTAAGTCGAACATTCGGGCTCCGTTTATCTGAGTGTCTACTTTTCAAACGTAGACAGAACTTCATACGAAACACACGCAAACGGTCCCTCAATTTAAACATGACGAAGGGGAGCAACAAAATGAGCTTCTGGCGTTCTGCTCGTTTGTTGTTCGAAGGTGCCGCCGTTTGACATCTTTCGTGTTGTACCGGCGATGCGAACGACCACTAAACATGGCCTAATCATAATGTTTTGGTACACTTAAGTTTTTTATTTTGATTCAATTGTAAAATTACATATATTTTGTGTGTTGTTGATGTTTTTGACTGCGGTGAGATCCTATAGATTGTGATTTGAAATGCATGAAAAATTTTATTTATTTTTTGGATGGCGTGCTAGCAGCTTCATGGTGTGAAAATAGGATTTTACGGAGTGATATTATAATATACGGCTAATTGTGAGATGCGGGTACTATTAACATTGCTCTATATAATTCACAAATAAATAAGGGCGTTGTTAACCGCATTGCAACTTTGGCTATCCGCACTGCAATTCAAGATAATTTTATGAATGAATGAAGCCATTAGTAAATGTTTCTAGCATTGACCATCATGAATGAATGAAGCCATTAGTAATCGAGAAGTTTTTAGGTATGCGGTGTTCACTCATGTTTTAAAATATTTTTATTTGAACTTAAAAAACGGCTATTGATATAAACACATTTTTATTAGATATACACATCTCTTTGATATACGCAGACTATAAACCGATATTTCTACACAATTTTGATATTTATAGCTCAAAAATAAATAAATAAAAATCTTCGGAGGCTCAGATTTTAGTAAGAAAGAGGTTGGAGAATAGATGGATGACTAAACCTAGACAATATCAATTAGTGTGGTGTGTGTATAACATTTTTGCGTTGGGCCCACTGAATGGTGTATTTTTATTGGTCTCAAACAACGTCCGAGACCCGGACCTATTGTCTTACCTCACATGTTATTATCCAAAATGCATCTGCAAATAAGCTGATGAAACTGATCATGGAAAAACTTGACCCTGACCATAATGGCTACATAGAGGTATAAAAATTCTAATGTATAACAATTCTAATGATGCTTTGATATTTCCTTGACGAAGAAGAGGATAGAAAGCTCAAACTCGCCAAACTTCAAAGCCGTGGCAACCGGAGACCTTGCTCTGCGGAATGATGAAACCGGAAGGGAGTGGCGATAAGGTGCATAATCGGATTCGCTCGTGAACACCATGATATAAATAGACGCGATACCGCAACCCGATCAGCCGATTCGCCAATGGGGCTGCGGATTTTGTCCAATAAAGTTGGAAGGGAATCTGGATCTTCTTTAGGATCAGTTTACTTGCAAGAGAAGAGCGACATTTGAATTGATGGGCTACTATCTGTGTGATGCCAAAGGGGCGGCAGAGACTCTGAAATTCAACATTTGAAAAATTTGCAGAAACACCATCACAATGCTCAGAATCTAGCCGACGTATGCCCTAGATTAGGGCGGTGGACTGCTCCGAGAAGGCTCTGGCGCCTAGGGGTGTGCAACCGGCGTGGAAGAAGGCCTGCGAGGGCGGGATCGTGACTCTCCAGCATGGTGATCGGCTACAGCAGAGAGGGGCTGGGTCTGGGGGATCCAAAAGGGAGGGGGAGCTGCGGTTAGAAAGGGGAGGACTTTCTAAATTTAATTTGAAGTGTAAATGTATGATGTGCGAATAGCTATTTCGGATGTGCGTATATAAATTACCTTAAAAATATGCTTGAGATTAAAAAAAATCATTTGAAAAAATATGAATCCAAATTGCATTTTTGTAAAAAAAAAATATATTTAAATAATTTTGGGTGACTTATTGTTAGAAGTAGACGAATAAAATTCTTTCGCGCCACTTACACCTACCAGCCATGGTAGGCGAACTCCAATACTAGTGGAAGATATGGGCGTTGAAAAAAGTCACGATCACACGTCAGCATTACGCATTCCAATTTCCTAATTGAAAATACAAAATTGAATATATTCCCGTCAAACATAGAATCCAAAGCGTACCAATTCAATGTTTAAATGAATTATTTCAATTTTATGTTGCAGCATCAAATTAATGAGATTTACAAAGGCAATTGTTATAAGCACACCAGTTTTGACTATTCAAACGCCAATTTCTATGAATTATTACGCAACTTTTGAAAATATGTCATGTGCATGCATTTTTAACAACTTTCGTGTTGACACTTTTCCTATAAATGCATGCACATGGCGTATTGTCGTCATGATCGTAACTATAGCGAATTTTTGAAAATACGCTTTGTACATGCTTTTTTAGGAAAAGTGTTCAACACGAAAATTGTAGATCTCGTCGAGATCTACAACTTTCGTGTTGAACAGTTTTCCTAAAAATGCACACACATGGCGTATTGTCGCACTGATCGTAACTATAGCGAATTTTTAAAAATACGCCTTGTACATGCATTTTTAGGAAAAGTGTTCAACACTAAAGTTGTACATCTCGACGAGATCTACAATTTTCGTGTTGAACACTTTTCTTAAAAATGCATGTACAAGACGTATTTTCAAAAGGCGCGTAATAACTCGTAGAAATTGGTGTGCGAATAGCCAAAACTGATGTGCTGTGAGACGGTTTTGTTCTAAAACGACCCGAAGATCCGCCTCCCGATATTCGATATTTCCCTAGATTCATCACCAACTTTTCTGACTTCTTATTCGGCGCTTCCTCAGAAGAAGGAGGTATTCGGTTTTGTAACCGCGGTGTTTTTTTAGTCACTTGGTTTTGATTTGTCTGTGGAGGCGGGTGATACTTTCCTTTGTTAGTTTCTGCATTCACAATTGATTCGGTCAATTAGCCTATTTACTATATACAATCATAGAATCATTTGTAAAAAACAAAACTTGTTTTTGAGGTGATCCTATATTTGACCAAAAAATATTTTGTCTATGCACTCTAATTTTTACTATTGCCTCTTGTTACGGTTCACTTAGGGTTTCATTTTTGAAAGGCATGCAGGCCGTACACCTCAACCCATCTTCGCACACGGAGTCCGGTCGTCCATGTGTGTCGGGTTGTTGAGGTAAGGTCTTGAACCCGCGATCTCCTAGAGAGAGGGACTTAGCTTCGGCCTCCATCTCCAGTTGAGCTGCAGCTCAGTTGTTGATGGAGGCCGACGCTAAGTCTCTTTATCTAGGAGATCACGGGTTCAAGACCCTACCTCAATAACCCGCCTCACATGAATAACCGCGCTTCATGTGCGGAGGTGAGTTGTGGAGTACAACCTGCAGACCTGTTCAAAAAAAATAGAACCATGTGTAAACCGTAACACCTCTATTTTAGAGACGGCGTATTAGGAGTTCATTCAGTAAGAAAGTTGTTGCATTGCTTCCATAGACGACCTCCTACAACGCCCCCTTATTCTGTTTTCATGATTTTAAATTCATTTTATTTCATTCCTCCTTGGATTTCGCATGTGATGGTGTTTAGAAATTCAAAATCTCAACTGTCAAGCCTTTAAAACAATATATGGTTAAGTTCTACACACGTGAATTGTGATCAATTCATTTTGCTATTATCATTGAATACTTCTTCATAAATTCTCTCTTCTATTAATCATTTGGTCTACATGATGAAATTTGACATTGGTTTTGATAAATGACATCCAAATTTCTCGGGTGGGCTTCGCCTGCATCCAGCGGGTTCCCGCCCTAGCTCATGAAACCCGTGCTAGCTGATCTCGAGTGTATGGGCTTCGCTCGTGATCAACAAGAATGACTCGTCGCTCGCACCTCCGAGCGTAGTGTCACGACATATTTCATCTGTCGCTCGATCACTTACGAGTTCGGGGTGTGTGAGCGGTGAGTCATTCCTATCGATTACGGGCAAAGCCCGTGCACCCGAGAACAACGAGCACGAGTTTCATGCGGCAGAGACCGCCTAGATGCGGGCGGAGACAGCCTAGATACGGGCGAATATCACCTAGATGCAGGCTAAGACCGCTCGAGTGCATCAAGCACGGGCGAAATCTGTGCACGAGCGCGGTGTGTATATTCATTTTCAAATATTTTTATCTAATATATGTGATATCATTATGCAAAGAGTAGCATATTAATACTTTTTTTTAATAATATTTCAATTATCTAATAATATATTTGCACTTAAAATTTTGGGAGAGTTCCAACTTCCAAGTTCGGTGGATTTCGAAAGCATCGAACTTTCACCAATGGTGAAAATGTTGGATTTGTTGGTCCGGATCGGAATCCATTTTTGAAATGAATTTTCAAATTCTTGCCACAAGAAAGGAAAAAGAAAATTTGTATTGGGAGGTTGCCACCATTTTTTTTGGGTTTTGGGAAAACAAAACCTAAATATAGCCTCTATTCCATTCGTAGAGGAGGAGATAACCGCCACACCTCTCTCTCTCTCTCTCTCTCTCTCTCGTGCGCTCGGAGGAACCGCCGGCCTCACGTCTTAACGCCGGTCTTGGAGAGGAGGTTTGCCGCCAGCCTTGGAGGATAGCAGCCGGCATTGGTGGAGAGTGTTGCCGCCGGTCTTGAAGAAGATAGCCGCCGGTGTTGGCGAGAGGTGGACCGAAGAAGGAGGTGGTGTCGTGGAGAGGAGAAACGTGGTTAGAACCGGCTTGGATTTTCTCTCAGGTGGTGGTGTTTGGTCTCCGGTGGTGGTGCGGTTGAACGTCGGACATCGACGTTAGGTTCCGGTGAACCTTGTGCGTCCGCTAGGCGGATTGCAGTCTAGATCGTGCGTGTCTGGCGCATATGCAGTGTTTCACCGAACGATCTTTTATTCTCCTGTTGTTTTTTTGTAGTTGCATTTATATATTGTTTAATTTAATATATATTTGTGATTGTGTGCCGACGGATTTTGCCGGGCACAGATTTGTCCTGTTTTGTGTTCTTATTTTGTCTATGATTTTATAGCTGTGTCTGCGTTTGTACCTAATTTTACAGCAGAAAAAACCAAGAAGAGAAAGAATATTTCAATTTCAATGCCAATTAAGGGTCGGCTTGGCGCGGCGTTTTTGCTCCGGTGAGTTTTGACAATAACACAATCGCCATAAAATATGTGTTCGAATGACAATGATTATGAACACCACAAAGAAAAAAAGACTAATTTTGAACATAAAAGTGGATCTTTCGGTGCCAGTCCCCTTTTATCCGGGCATCATTGCTAACTTCCAACTACAAGCTCGAAGAGAAAATGGAAAATCTAAAACCGCTAGAGAGGGAGAGAAAACTAGTTAAGAAAATGGAAGACGAGAGAGTTAGTAAAAGAGAAAAGCTTGTCTTGCAGTGTATAATCCGTAATTCGTAGAGATCAGGCCTCGCCCACCTGTGGCGAGTACAGAAGAACTCACACACCCGGGGCGAGTACAGAAGACCTCGCCCACCCGGGGCGAGTACAAAAGACCTCGCCCACCCGGGGCGAGCACAGAAGACCTCGCCCACCCGGGGCGAGTACAGAAGACCTCGCCCACCCGGGGCGAGCACAGAAGAACTCGCCCACCCCTGGGGAGAGAACAGAAGAACTCGCCCACCCCTGGGGTGAGCACAGAAGAACTCGCCCACCTGGGCGAGTACAGAAGAACTCGCCCACTTGGGGTGAGTACAGAGGACCTCGCCCACCTGAGGCGAGTACAGAAGATCTAGCTACTAAGGCACAAGTAAAAGACACCTTTCACCCCCCCTCCCCCTATGGTGGGCGAGTACATTGTCTGCCTCTCTTGAGCCGAGCTCGGCTTTGGTTTTAGGAGGGGAAGTTCCTATAGACTTTCGGGCATGTGGCGGGACCACCTCGCTACAGCACACGGGTCTTGTTTATAGGCAGTTCAGAGTTGTTCTTTATGCTCTCTAGCTTCTTATCACATTGTCTCACGTGAGTCGATCACTAAACGAGTAGCCTTTGATCACCCCCAAGTCTCGAACAGTTGAACCGATATCCGGGTTTCAACATGCAGCATTTCTCTAGCCTTCCATTTTCTTAACTAATTCTCTCTCCCTCTTTGAAGGTTCTAGATTTTCCCTTTTCTCTCCGAACTTCTCGCCCCAGTTTGCAGGAGGAAGGTAGCGACGACGCCTACGAAAAAGGGGATAGGTGCTGAAAGATCCTATTCAGAAACAATTCTCGAGTTTTGTTCTTTCTTGCTTTTTTGTGCTCACATGTTCTTGTTTTACACACTACTGCAACAAAGAAAGTATATCCAAAAATTATAAAAAAAAGTAATGTCAGGAAGAAGAGGAAGGAGATGAAGTTGGCAATTCTTAAGTTAGCTATGCCACCTAAGGAAAAGAGGACTAGCACTGAAAGATCTATTTCGACAATTCTCGAGTTTTCTTCTTTCTTGCTCTTTTATGCTTTTGTATTCTTGTTTTACTCGTTCTCTCTCCCTCTTTTGTTTTATGCACGCTAAAAACTTATACGCATCATTAGATACTCATACTACTGCAACTACGAAAGTATATCCAAAAAAAAGTATAAATTCTCCAACACATAGAAGATGAAGTGTAATGGTTAAATCAGGACTAATAAAATCATCCTTAGTCTATCACTAATCCAACACAAGTTTAACTGTTGAGGAGAAATCACTGTCTTAGCCCTAGTTTTACTGCCATTCTCATTGTGGTGATATTCCGGATCAGTGATTAGCTGCAGAATGAGCTAATTTCGCTCTCAGCTCCTTCCTTAGAATCTTCCCTGCAACTGATTTTGGAATGGCATGGACAAAGTAGACCCTGTGCAATCTCTTGTAGAACACCACCTGAAAATAGACCACTGTAAGAATTTATAGAGCAAATGCTTCATGAATTCACCATAACTTGTCATGTTTTTTCCTTCCTCTTCTAAAATCCTCGGTTATTTTCATCGGCAAATTGCGCCGCACCTCCCTTTGCTAGATTTAATCTGTCGAGTTTCCTTAGCCGTAGAGGATAGTATGTGCTACACATAAAGAGATTAAGGGTCTGTATAGCGCGGCGTTTGCGGTCATGAATGCGATGGTTATGAACCGTCGTTTGTGAACGTCTGACCTCACCCATGTAACTTCATCCACTTTTATGTTCAAAACTAGTTTTTTTTTCTTGGTTGTGGTCATAACTGTTATCGTGCCTTTCATACATTCTATAACGGTGGCAAAGACGCCGCACCAAACGAATCCTAAAGTGCATTTTGCCCTCTTTCCTTCACTAATAGCTTGAAGATGAGCAGGTTAGGCATAAATCTTTACTACTACTACTACTACTACAAAAAAAAAAACTCAAACTCTCAATGATGCGGTGTTATCTTCAATGGTGTGGGAGGACTGCCGGGGAGAGAACCGTCATGGTCGCGAAGCGAAGGAGTACGACGGGGAAGCGGGAAGATAACTCTGATGCGGCTTCCTCCCCGAAGTTTGGCGGAACTGAGGACGAATAATGAGAGGGACACCGCACCATCATATGGCAAGCTAGTACTATGCACTAATTACTATTTACAATCTTAAAGCTATATATGGGTGTGTTTAAGTTGGCAGCTGTTGTCACCTGCTTGGCTATGAACTCCTTCACTCCATTCTCCGACAGGTCTCCGTCGTTGGATCGAACAATAAACGCAACCGGGACCTCGCCAACCGCTTCATCTTTCTGGCTGCCAAATCACACCATTTAACATGAGAGATCCTGAATTTGATCTTTTGTTTAAGAAAATCTCGAATTTGATGAAAAAAAATCAGCGAAATGTGAGTAGTACGAGACAACGGCGGCGTCAGCGATACGAGGATGGTTTAGTAGAAGCGATTCGAGCTCGGCCGGAGGCACCTGCAACCGCAACGGCAGCAATTAATGTAGATTTGAAAGATATTGAAAGTTTTAGGCAGAGAATGATTTTATTAAGAGGTGAAATTTCTCGGTTCGCTTCTCGTAAACAAACGGCACCAATAAAATTTTGCTATTGCTGGTTAGCTTTTGACTGTGCTGAAATGCACCTGAAAGTGCATTGTCATTTGTTCCCGGACGCCAGCTGGCGTCCTAGACCCTAAACCATAAACCTTAAAAACTGTTATATAATGAGATATTAGGAATCATGAGTTTTCTCAACTACTCGTCTAGAAAAAGTACAGATTCAAGCTGACAGACTCATTTAAGAAATTACGTCTTAGATGGATTCTATTATTCACTATGGGGATTATCGGGATCTCTCCTGGGAGTTTGCATAATTACAGGTTGGACCCCTCTATCTTTCGAAATTACATTTACCCCCATTTAAGTTTTTTGAGTTTCCAAAAATGTCTATTTCGTTAGAAATACGAAGAAAAAATGATAAAATAAGCCAAATTATTTTATGATACTTCAATTTTACCTTTTTTTTTATAATGATTCTAGATTCGTTAAAAAAGATAAAATGTAACGTATTTTATCACTTTCATCTATATTTCTAAAGAAAAAGGCCACAACTTTTAATAAATTGACTGATTGTATTATTTTCCATCCATATTTCTAAAGGAAAGGACATTTTTGTAAACTGGCCGGGAAAACTTGGAAGGAAGGTAAATGTAATTTCCAATGATTGAGGGTGCAACCTGTAATTATGCAAACTCTCAGGGGAGGTACCGGTAATATATTTTAAGGGTGCTGTTATAAGCAAACTCTTTTTGGTTGCTAGTAAACCAATTTCTATGAGTTATTACGCGCCTTTTGAAAATACGTCTTGTACATGCATTTTTAGGAAAAGTGTTCAACACGAAAACTGTAGATCTCGTCGAGATCTACAACTTTCGTGTTGAACACTTTTCCTAAGAATGCATGTACAAGACGTATTTTCTTATTATTTTCAAAAATTCACTGTAGTTACGATCAGAGCGATTTTAAGGCCTTGTGCGTGCTTTTTTAGGAAAAGTGTTCAACACGAAAGTTGTAGATCTCGACGAGATCTACAATTTTTGTGCTGAACACTTTTCTTAAAAATGCATGTACAAAGCGTATTTTCAAAAGGCGCGTAATAACTCATAAAAATTGGTTTGCTAGCAACCAAAAAAGGTTTGCTTATAACAGCACCCTATTTTAAAAATAATTAATTATGAAACTATCATTAGGCTAATTAAATTGGAATTAGAGAGATTAAAGGAGAGAATCCAAAGGGAATAAAATTGTATTAAAACTCATGTTTAAAACATGTACACCAAATTAGCAAAGAGGAATGAATAATTAACCTGAAATCCCTTGAACTTGATGAGCTCCTTCACCCTATCGACAATGAACACCTCATCATCGTCGTCCACGTAGCCGATATCGCCCGTGTGAAGCCAGCCCTCGACATCGATCGTCGTCGATGTGGCGTCTGGGTCATTGAGGTAGCCTGTCGCACGCGCCACGAAATTCTCAAATTAATTCCACTTAAAACCAAAATACTCGGCTTTATGCTCTATTTGACAATAAAGTTCTTGTTAGGTGAGAGTTAGTTGAATCATGTGGTTGAAATGAGGTTCGCCGTTGGCACCTACCTTTCATGACCTGGGGACCACGGATGCAGATCTCGCCGCACTTATTCCTGCAGAGCGAGAGGCCGGTCTCCGGGTCGATCACCTTCACCGCTGCATTGCGGACGACGGTGCCGCAGCTGCCGGATTTGGCCGCCACGGGCCTCTTCGCGAACGCCGGGCACATCGATAGCACCGGCCCAGCCTCGGTCATGCCATAACCCTACATCATTAAAACCATTTCATTTGGGGTTAGACCTATAACTTATAATTTTTCTTCCAAATTAATATTGTTATGAATTATTCAAATTATTATTTTTCAATATGTATTTAGTCAAAATAGAACTTGGTCATCCAGTATCTAAGGGCGGGATTGTCCGGGATTTTTTTGGGATTAAAAATCCCCCAGAACTATCCGTGCCCGCAGTTGCCGCGACGAGGAGGAAAATCACAAGATTTCTGCGGTTTTATAGGGCGGGGATCAGGCGGGGATCATCCCCGCGGTCGCGGCCCCGGCCAAACGGTGCACGGTCGTGACCGACGGTGTAGTCTATGCGACCGCGGCGGATCAGCCCCGCCAAAGGAAGCCCAAATGTGGAATAAGTGTTCAATATTAGAATTAGAAAAAGGACATTTAACTAATATTAGAATTAGAAAAATATGCGCCCGAGCGAAAAAACGCGCGCTCGGGCGAAAAAACGCGCGCCCGGGCGAAAACACGCGCCCGGGCGAAAAACGCGATCCCGGGTGAAAACTCGCTCCGTGGCGAAAAACACAAGCCCGGACGAAAAACGCGAGCTCTGGCATAAACGAGCCCCTGAGGGAAAAGCGCGCGCCCGGGCGGAAAAAGCGCGCGCCCGGGCAGAAAATGCGCGCGCCCGGACGGAAAATGAGCGCGCACCGCCGGAAAATGCGCGCGCACCGGCGGAAAATGCGCGCGCACGAGGCAGAAAATGCGCGCGCACGAGGCAGAAAAATGCGCGCGTACGGGTAGAAAAACATGTGCCCGGGTTGAAAAACGCCTGCGACCGACCGAAAAACGAGCTTTCGGGCAAAAAATATGCGCTCGGGCGAGAAATGAGCGTCAGGGCGAAAAATGCCCGGCAGAACGAAAAACATTCGGCCGAAAAATGCCTGCCCTGGAGAAAAACACGCGCTCGGGTGAAATACGCGCGCTCGAGCGAAAAATCGCTCTCCAGGGCGAACAAATGCCCGCCTGGGCGAAAAATGAACGCCCGACCGAAAAACACGTGTCCGGCCGAAAAACACACACATGGCAGGAAAGCGCACGCTCGGGCGAAAAACGCGCGCGTATGCCGAAAAATTCTGGCGAAAAGACTCGATTGTGTAAAACTCATGGGCGGAGGTAAGAATTGACGATTTGATTTTTTTAGTTCAAAGTTAAAATCATGAGTTTTCACAAAAAAATCAATATCCATGTAAATTCCATTATGCCGAACATTAGAATTGAATTTCTAATCGCCAAAGCTAATTTCAAAAAGTCAATTCCGTCTAAACAATACCCTAAGGGTCCGTTCGGCGCGCAGGAAATGGCTTTCTGGAATTGGCTTTGCCCAGAAAATCAATATCTGCAGAAATTGGTTTTGTGCATAAAACCAATTCTGTTGTTCGGTTACAGGATGGAATTCAGTGAACAGAATTGGAATTGATATCTGTAAGTTGTTCGGCTGCACGATGTAATTGGCTTTCTGGAATTGAAATTTTTAAAATTAAAATTTTTAAAAGCGCGCACCCGAGCGAAAAGCGCGCGCCCCGGCTAAAATATCGCGTCAGGGCGAAAAAAATCGAGGCCAGCGAAAAAATCGCGCACGGGCGAAAAAATTGAGCCCAACCGAAATAAATGCGCTTGGGCGAAATAAACGCGCCCGGGCGAAATAAACGCGCCCGGGCGAAAAAATCGCGCTCGTGCGAAAAAATCGCGCCCGAGCGAAAAAAATCGCGACCGGGAGAAAAAATCGCGCCCGGGAGAAAAAATTAAAATTTGCGCCCGGCCGAAATAAACGTGCCCGGGAGAAATAAAACGCGTCCGGGCGAAATAAACGCGCCCGTGCGAAAAAATCGCGCGCGGGCGAAAATATACGCCCGGGTGAAATAATCGCGCCCGGGCGAAAAAATTGCGCCCGGGCAAAAAAATCGCGCCCGGCTGAAATAAATGTGAACGGTAGAAATAAAACGCGCCCGTGCGAAATAAACGCGCCCGGGCGAAAAAATCGCGGTCGGGCGAAAAAATTGCGCCCGGGCGAAAATATGCGCCCCGGTGAAATAAACGCGCTCGGACGAAAAAATCGCGCCAGGGCGAAAAAATAGCGCCCCGAGCGGTAAAATCCCACACGGGCGAAAAAATCGCACCCGGGAGAAAAAATTGCGCTCGGGCGAAAAAATCGCGCCCGGCCGAAATAAACGTGCCCGGGAGAAATAAAACGCGCTCGGGTGAAATAAACGCGCCCGGGCAAAAAATCGCGCGCGAGCGAAAATATACGCCCGGGTGAAATAATCGCGCACGGGGGAAAAATTGCGCCCGGGCAAAAAAATCGCGCCCAGCCGAAATAAATGTGCCCGGTAGAAATAAAACGCGCCCGGGCGAAATAAACGCGCCAGGGCGAGAAAATCGCTCCCGAGCGAAAAAATTGCGCCCGGGCGAAAATATACGCCCCGGTGAAATAAACGCGCTTGGACGAAAAAATCGCGCCCGGGCGAAAAAATAGCGGCCCCGAGCGAAAAAATCCCGCACGAGCGAAAAAATCGCGCCCGGGCGAAAAAGTCGCGCCCGACCGAAATAAACGCGCCCGGGAGAAATAAAACACGCCCGGGCGAAATAAACGCTCCCGGGCGAAAAAAATCGCTCCCGGGCGAAAAATGTCCGACAGGTTGAAAAACACCCGGTCGGCCGAAAAAACGCCCGCCCGGGAGAAAGATACGTGTCCGGCTGAAAAACGCGCGCTCGAGCGAAAAATCGCGCTCCCGGGCGAAAAACGCCCCCCCTGGGAGAAAAATGAACGTCCGGTCGAAAAGCACGCGTCCGACCGAAAAACTCGTGCCCGACTGAAAAACAACCCTGCAGGAAAACGCACGCTCTGGCGAAAAACCCGCGCGTAGGTCGAAAAACTATAGCGTAAACATTTGATTATGCGGAAAACTTATGGGCGGAGGTAAGAATTGCTATTTGATTTTTTTAGTTCATAGTAAAAGCCATGAGTTTTCACATGAAAGCCAATATCCACTTAAATTTCGTTGCGCCGAACACTAGAATTGAATTTCTAATCTCAAATACCAATTCCAGAAAGCCAATTCCGTCCAAACGAACGGACCTAATATAGTAAATATTAATCCGATAACATTTAGTTATAAAATAAATTTTTTTTTGCTACAATTAGGACTTCAAAAAGTAGAAATTAAAAAAATAAATGAAAAAAATTTATAACAATTTCTTATGCTACAATTATTCGCCTCTTTCCTAAACGGACCCTAAAAATGTCAACTCAAAAGAGACAAATTATTATAAATGATTTTTTATTTATTTTAAAGAATGAAAAATCAACATAATATTATTGTGTATGTGATATTTAATATTTAAATTGTATTTATTGCAATGATACTCTATAGACTGATTGTATGCCCTAATATATACCGTATAAAATGTACATGTTCGTGATATATATATTGTTTGCAACTATACTATTCGAAAAATATTTCATACAAATTATCCCTTTCTATTTGCATTATTAATTGCTCAAATTTGTTTCGTTGTCTAAATTTTTGTAATTCTAATTCTTTGATCAACGGCTTAGATGGGCTCCCTCTCACATATTATTAATTGCTCAAATATTTTAACCGTTTTTAAAATCTAGTGGGCTGGCAACCGGCGGTGCCGGCCACCGGCCAAACACTTAGGCCCTCGTTGGCTAGGCTTTTGTTTTCCGTTGCGTTTGGATTAAACAAAGTAATCCTATTTTTTTGTTTGTCTTTTCGCCTTCGTTCTTAGTCGTTTGTGCGCTTCGTGAAGTTCCCGCGTTCGCATATCCCTATAGTCCAGCACATATTTGCTCGAACCAAACTCTCATCTATAAAAAAATATAATAATATTTTCTCTTAAATTAAGGAACACATTGGCATATATTTATCAATCCCAAATAAAATATTTAAAAAATTTATCCACAAAAAAAACGTTCATCGTGTAATTAATAAATCCGACAATAAAAAATATAATAGAAGGTAAATGCATAACACGTGCATTTAAATTTATTGATCCAGATCCAGAAATTTTTGGGGTCCGATCCCTAGTTAATATCAGGGCTTTATAACATTGTGTTATGTGTAAAGAAATTTTTTGGTCAAAGATTTCGATTTATTGATATTTCCGATAAATCTAACGGCTAGGACAGGCCAGAGTTATAATCGGAGCTCGGCCGCAAAAATCGCGCCTCCGGATCAGCTCAATCCCAATTGATTGGATTAAAACATGTTTATGCTTCGGAATCGTTACCGTTCTCTGTGTTGCTTGAAATCAAGCCTAACGATCTCTCTCTATATACCTATATTTAGGGTTCTGTTATATGCATGTCATTTTTGGCTATGTGCATTCCACGAATAAAGGCAAAATCATGAATTCTGTCCCTAATCTGTATGACCGTTATGAAATCAGTCATAAACTTTTAAATTTAAAGATTTTGGTGCTCAATCTTTTATAATTCTAAGAAGATTTTAGTCCCGACGTTAGCTATAACGAAAGGGCAAGCTGAACTATCACAGAATCTTCTCCAGCCGGCTGGAGGAACACCATTAACCTTCGCAGGTAGTGTTTTTATGAATGACGAGCTCCTTTTTTAGGGTTTTGCGGAACGCCATTGCTGGTCTGCTGGGTATAGAAGAGGGAGAGGGGAGTGGGAGCGAGAGCTACGCCCTTATGATTTGTCTTTTCTTCCTGTTTTTCTTCGGCGTAAATATAAAAAGGTAGGAGGAGCTTTATAGCAATGTCTCAGTGTCTTCTTTCTTCGCCGTAGATGAGAGAGGGAGAGGTGAGAAAAAAATACTTCAGTCTTGCTTGTTAGGGGGCAGTTTGGTGGCTCCATGCGTTCAGCTGCTGACGAAGGTGGAAGATGAAGGCGCATATTTGCTTGCTAGGGTTGCAGGGGAAGAGGTGGTTCTTATGTTGGCAAAAGTCCTTCGGCTGGCGAGATTTGACGTTGGCGGGGGAGGGAGATGATCTAAATTTCGTAATCTTAATCTTTTCATTTGCCTCTTTGTAAGGACTAAAATCTTAAAGTTCTTAAAGCTTGAGGACTAAAATCTTAAAATTTAAAGATTTACGATTGATTTCACAAAGGTCCCAAATGTTAGGGACCGAATTAATTGGCCTGCACATAAACTCTATGCAATTATGCGGCCTGCATTTTTAGGAAAAGTGTTCAACACAAAAGTTGTAGATCTAGTCGAGATCTACAACTTTCGTGTTGAACACTTTTCCTAAAAATGCACGCATAAAACGTATTACCTCCCTGATTGAAATCTGGGCGTAACTATAGCGAATTTTTAGAAATACGTCTTGTACATGCATTTTTAGGAAAAATGTTCAACACGAAAGTTGTAGATATCGTGTTGAACACTTTTTCTAAAAATGCATGTACAAAGCATATTTTTAAAAGACACGTAATAACTCATACAAATAGAGTGCGGATAGTCAAAACTGCAGATACCAGCACCTTTTTTTTTACCGTTGTAAATTAAAAACCACATAACTCAAATTTTCACAGCAAGTATATCAGTCAACTAATTAATGTAAAAATTTGTAGAAGAAATGAGGAGCAAACGAACAATTACCTGGCCGATGATTGCATGCGGCAGCCGATCCCTGAGGGCGGCCTCGAGCTCCTTCCCGAGCGGCGCAGCGCCGGAGATGACCATCCTAATCGAGCTCAAGTCGTAGTTCTCCACAACTGGGTTCTTCGCCAGAGCCAGGACCAACGGCGGCACCACCGGCGCCACCGTCACCCTATGCCTCTCTATCAACCCCAGCATCGCACCGATCTCAAATTTCGGCATTAGAAGCACGGCCGCCCCCGCCCTCATCGAGCAGAGCAAAACAGAGTTGAGAGAATATATGTGAAACAGGGGAAGCAAGCAGAGCACCACATCATGGCTTCTCAGGTGAAGGTTTGGGTTCTCACCGTCGACTTGCTGCGCGATACTAGTTATCAGATTTCTGTGCGTCAGCTCCACTCCTTTCGGCAGCCCCGTCGTCCCCGACGAGAACGGAAGAGCCACCGTGTCGTCGGCATTTATGGAAACCTCGGGGATCATCGTCTCGTCCGCGGCGGCGAGTACGGAGAACGGTAGGCATCCCGCCGGTGGATCGTCGACGGTGATGATGGTGAGCCCTGAACGGAAGTCTTCAAAGCCGTGGAGTTTGTCTACGTACGCAGACTGAGTGATCACGAGCTTCGCGCCTGAAGATTTGAATTGCTTGTGGATTTCTGCGGGTGTGCAGAACGGGTTGGCGGTGGTTGCGGCGGCGCCGAGAAAGGAAACGGAGATGAATGCAAAGGCGAACTCGGGGCAGTTTTGGAGGAGGAGGAGGACCACGTCGCCTTGCTTAACGCCGAGAGACGCGAGCCCTGCTGCTGCGCGGCGGGAGAGGAGGTGAGTCTCAGCGAATGTGTAAATCCGGTCATTCTGGCAGCCGATGAGGCAGGGGTTGTCGGCGAATTCAACAAGCTTCTCGAAGCAGTACGCGTGAAGCGGAAGGCTGCTGTGGATGGGAATGTCAGGAAATCTTGAACGGAAAATGATTGTTTCCGGCGACTGTTCTGCTGCCGCCGGCACGGTCGTCTCGAGTGGATGGATCTCAGGCGAAGCTACTGAAATCATGTTGGCTGTTCGGGGAGTGTGATTGAAAAGGAAAAAATTAATCTTTTGATCCGCCGAGCGAGTCTCCGCAACGCGGTGAAGAAGAAGGGAGGCCAAGTGGAGAATCTGCTCTGATTCGTGAATGGGGAAGTGCAAAACTGTGCACCTAAGCTGTCCTGAAGACAAGGACAAAGCTGCGGAGGACACGTCAGAGCTGTAATTAATTAAATTAAATGTGAAGAGACGAGAGAAGAAAACAGAGGGAACTAGAAAGAGAGAGGAAGAGAGAGAGAGAGAGAGAGAGAGAGAGAGAGAGAGAGAGAGAGAGAGATGAACAGGGTGAGTAATCTCTTGCAGTTCAGGATTTGCTGCAGGAAATAAAAAAACAGAGGAAGAGGGCAAGTTATAGCCGGCTGTATGGCTTTCCCGGCGGTGAGAGAGGTGAAGGAATTGGACGGAGGAATAAATAAATGAATAAATGAAAACGAATTGGGGTGGTGAGTTAGGTGTGATATGCGGTGGTGGAGAGGGCTCGGTTGGCCGGAAATGTGGGAGTTGCAGAAGCACACACTTTTCTCGCCCTCAACACACCTGTTTTTTTTTTTCACTCCGACAAAGAAGACTTTGCGCATAAAATTAGGTGATTTATATACGCACCTCTTGAATGGATATACGCACCTCCTAAATTGCTATTTGTACACCATATTATCGGTCATAATAAAAATATTTAATTTGATAAAAATAGTAATAATTATCAAATAATAGTGATAAAATAGTAATCATTACTTTAAGAGAGAAACAGACAGAATTTTCTCTCAAAACCGACCAAAATGAGAATTTTCAACATAGACTATTTTCTTAATGAATCCAACCCGGTAGGTTTTCGAGAAAAAACAATTCACTCTAATAAAAGACCAAGCGAACGCTTGCGAATGGAATTGGATTGCCCAAAACCAATTCCTTCCTACAAAACTGTCGAATCCGTCAATAGAATTCGTCTGTGGTTGCCGAAAGCTGGCAACTGCTTCCTTTAAGATCTCTGATTTTCTCTTTCACAACCGTCGAATCCGTGCCTCCATACACATTACCGCCAAGCAGAGGAGGGGGCGCGAAGCATTTGCACACAGAGATGTAGAGGGTAGTGGCGTAGAGAACATCAATAGAATCATGAAAGTGCCTCCAGCGAGATACCATCGACATTGGTGGCGGAATGGGGAGCAGGCGAAGCACCTCTGACGGGCTTAGGCATGCGGGTAAGCCAGCGACGAATTGGGTGGAATAGAGAGAAAAGCGGCTGGTATCGGAAAAAAGAAAGGGGGACTTTGATTATATTGGGTAGGGTTTCATATGTTGAGGCTCCGCTCAAGATAGTCCACTAAGGCTCATCAAGTGTGGAATGACCTTATATAGTATCTCCAGCGTAAAGCCTAACCCTAGTGACACGGAACCCGTTGGGTCGTTCCGAGTCGGTCCTGATACGCGCAGACATATTAATAATAATAAACCTAACAATCTCCTCCTATGTCTGCGGTATACCGACGTTGGAAAAGGGTTGGTGTGTATAGTGTTCAACCAGTTTGACTCATTACACAACCATGTCCACAAATACCTGTTATAACATATTGGATTGAAAGAAGTAGGAGTATGTATGCACGCATAAGCATATAACATAAACTAAGCAGCATCACATCAGAATCAAAGTACAATCAAAGAGATAGGTACCAGAAGACCTAATGTCCCCTGACTAACAAAGAATAGACAGTAGTCCAAACAAAACAGGTAAAGAGAGCTAAACAGTGCTCTAAGTCAGAGAAAGAAAACCAAATAGATACTCTAGAAACCATCATCCAGCAGATCATCCTTCTCAGGATCCCAATCTGCATGTGCTCCTCCTGCAGCAACATTTCCTGTAATTTCCAACAGAGAACTTCATTCAGAATGAATTCAACTATGGAAAATATACATGTATCTAGTTCTGTATATAAGAACGTAGTACTTTAATTATGCTTAGAGGATATAGGTAGAGTATTTCATGGTTTAACCGCAGAATCTATTAACTGTTTCCATACGAAACGATTTCAGACTTCTGGACAACGCAACTATATCCGTGTTCCTATGTGTGATATTCTGGTTACTATTCTTCTAGGGTTGATTGGAACTCATCAAATGTGGAATGAAACCAATCAACAGGAGAAGGTCCAAAATAAGTCAGATCGTGTTATCAAATGTGGAATAACACTCTCCCCCAAATTAAGGAAGACGAATCCGGATGAGATTGTTAACATCAAATGTGGAATGAAACAACCAACCAGATTCGTACTCAGCAACCAAAGTATCAACGGAGCACGACATGCTTGATTTGACAAAGGAAGGAATCAAAACATTCGGACTAAGGTTGGTCTCAAACCGCCTTAAGTCCCATTTCCCCCATGGTTTTGATTGAACGGTCTCGGGGCATTACTTTCGTCAATGGATCAGCTAGATTATCCTTCGATCGCACATCGACCAAAGTAATAATGCCTTGTTCTTTAAGATAATTCAAAAGAGCGTGTCTCAGTCGTACATGTCGTCTCTTAGTGTTAAAGAGGACATTCTTAACAACTTGGACTGCTACCTAATTATCACAGTACAAGCTTAAAGAGTTGATTTGAAGTCTAGACAAGGGAATGTCTAAGATTAAATTTCTGATCCAGTCTGCTTCTTCACCAGCTGAAGCTAAGGCAAACAACTCAGCTTCCATAGATGACAAAGCTATACAAGTCTGTCTCTTGGACTTCCAAGTAACTGCAGCGCCACCCTAATGTGAATATAAATCCACTTGTGGACTTGTTGTTTGAAACTTCTGAACACCAAGATGCATCAGAGTACCCTTCCAAAGTAGGAGGATGACCAGTGTAGCACAGAGCGTGATCTTTAGTACCTTTGAGGTACCTCATCAGCCGGTCTAAGGCATCCCAATGCTCTTAGCCTGGACTACTGTAAAGCGACTTAGCATGCTTACGGAGAAAGCAATGTCTGGTCTAGTGCAACTTGTGGCGTACATAAGACTTCCAAAGATCTTTGAGTACTTGACTTGATCAACGCTTGTCCCTTCATTCGGACTTAGCTTGACGTTCAGATCAGTTGGTGTTTCAATAGGCCTACAATCTTTATAACCCCAGGTATTAAGAATCTGTTCTATGTAGTGAGCTTGACTTAGAGTGGCACGTCTCTTGTCTACTCTTACTTTCATACCTAGTAGGGTATCGACAGGACCAAGGTCCTTCATATCAAAAGCTTTGGCGAGAGCGGACTTAATATCCCTCACGACGGTAAGGTCTGACCCCAGGATCAACATGTCATCCACATATAGGCATATGATGACTGTTTGGTTTGACATCGAGCGGTAATAGAGACACTTGTCTGAGAGACTAGACTGAAATCCAAAGCTCTTTACCACTTGATCAAACTTCATGTACCACATCTTAGGTGCTTGTTTAAGCCTATAGATAGATTTATCGAGTTTGCACACTTTATCCTTTAGATCTGTATGGACATAACCTTCAGGTTGTGCCATGTAGATCTCTTTATTTAGCTCTCCATTTAAAAAGGATGTTTTCACGTCCATCTGATGGACTATGAAATTCTTCATAAAGGTTAATGATAGAAGAATTCTAATAATAGATAGGTGACAGACAAGTGAATAGACATCAAAATAGTCAATTCCCCCTTGTTGTTTATAACCCTTAGCTACTAGACGTGCTTTGTATCTGGCTATAGACCCATCACTATGTAACTTCTTCTTCAGTACCCACTTGCATCCAAGGACTTTAGCTCCTTTTGGTAGGTCCACTAGATGTCAGGTATTGTTTTGTAGCAGCGAGTTCATCTCATCATCGATAGCTTCTGCCCACATTAACGCATATCTCGATCTCATCGCTTCCTAGTCGGAGAATGGATCATCCTCTAAGTGGTAGGTGACGATGTTCTCACCAAAATCCTTAGGGGGATTCTATCTCTTGTAGATACTCTAAGAGGAACAGGTTCCACCTCTAAAGGTTGGGGAGCAGTACTAGAGGGGCCAGTTTCAGGTTCTACAGTAGATTCTGAGATCATGTCAGTAGATCCAGGGACGGTTAAGCCATGATCTTTGATAAATTTATGTTCAAAGAAGATAGCATCTCTAGACTCTATCTTGAATTAGTGGATAGATCCAGAAACCGGTCAGCTGCACTGTCTTCTGCACTACCTAGATAGACACAGGTTGTCGTTCTAGGTCCCACCTTAGGTCCTTTAAGGTCTTGTATACGCATATAGGCGATACAACCCCAAGTCTTAAGAGTGTCATATCTACAAGAATGACCATGCCACAACTCATAAGGAGTAGAACTGAGCTTTGAGTGAGACACTCTATTCAGAATGTGATTTGCAGTGAGGACTGCTTCCTCCAGAAGGAATTGGGCATGCCAACGGTCAGGAGCATAGAATTTAACATCTCTGTTAAAGTTCTATTCTTAAACTCAGCAACGCCATTTGATTGAGGTGAGTAAGAAGATGTAGTTTCAAGGATTATGCCCTCAGTGGCGCAAAACTCCCTAAACCCAGTTGCAGTGTATTCTCCTCCTCGATCACTTCTAAGTCTCTTAATCTTTAAATTTAACTAGTTTTTTACCCGAGATTTGAAGATTTTAAATGTCTCGAAGGTCTCGTCTTTCGATTTCAATATGTAGACATGACAAAATTTGAAGAAATCGTCAATAAAGGTAATTAGATATTTCCTTCCCCCTCGAGTGGCATGACTACGAACGTCACAGAGGTCGGAATGAATCAATTCCAAAAGTTATGTGCTCCTAGAAACGGTCTTGTAAGGGTTTATAGTTATTTTGGTCTGGGCACAAACCTCACACCTATCAAATCGAATAGAGAAATCTAACGGAATGTTGTGACTTTTAGCTAGATCGCGCATCTTCTTATAGTGAACATATCCAAGTCTATTGTGAAGTAGCTTTGGATCTAACAGAGACGAACTCACTTGATTTATGCACTCGTTTTCTAGGCTGAGTCAATACATTCCATTGATTAGGTAAGCGCAACCAAAATAATGTGAATTAACAGTTAGAGTTATTCCACCGCTTATGGTTGTGAAAGACATTCCAGACTTATCTAGCAAACTCATAGAAATTAATTTTTTGGTTAAATTTGGAACTAATTTAACATTTTGCAAAATTAAAATTTTACCTGAAGAGAGGACGAGCTTTGCCGTCCCAACATGCATAACGGTTGTCTCTCCTCCATTGCAGTTCTCAACTCTGTCTCGGACCGCTCTGAGGTCTGCGAGAAGACCTCTGTCATTTGTAACATGACAAGTGACACCGCTATCCAGCCACCACTCAGAAGACGCACTGCGGTGACGGCTTCCAACCATAGCCACAAAGGACTTGGGATCAGAGGTGTCAACCACCATGTGTGCCGCCTGTTGTGGAGCTTCATTCTTCTGCTTCTTCAGACCCCTACAGTCAGCGGACCAGTGACCCCACTTGCCACAGTTGTGACATTTACCCTTCTTCCTTTTGAGAGAAGGTTTCTTGACCGCCAACTGGGCAGGGGTGTCACCTTTAGGTGCCGGGGGCTTCTGAGGAGGCTTATTAGGTCGAGAAACGAAGTTAACAGCCTGTGGGGGCTGAACGACCTGCTTCGCGCTCTTTTCAGCGATGTTCTGGTCCTCTATGTGAATGAACCTTTTGAGTTCATCCAGAGTAATCTTCTCCTTCCGCCTGTGCATCTCTGTCTTGAAGATCAGCCACTCCGCAGGTAGCTTGCTCAGAATCAAGTACACGAACAGATTATCGCCCATCTTCGATTGATCGTCCTCCATCTTCTTGCGCAAACTCTCCAGTTCTATGATCTGGGAGGTGATCGACAGGTTCGCTTTGAGGCGGAAGTTGAAGAACTTCTCCCCAATGAGCGATTTGGACAACACCTCCTCCTTCTGGAAATGCGCGTTGAGACAATCCCAGATCTCCTTTGCGGTCTTGTAGGCGTGGTAGGTCAGTGCGAGACGAGGATTGCGGGAATTCAACGGGTAGTCCCTGCAGAAATCATCATCCTTGTTCCACTAATATTCATCTACGCCCTCGCCAGAAGACGCAAAATCGCTCTGGACAGTGTAAAAGATGTCGCGTTCCTTCATTTCTAGCTAGACTTGTATTTTCCAACTGAGGAAATCGGACGCGTCGAACGACTGCAGCTTGGTGACGTCGAGCGCACTTTTCTTCGACATCACAGCAGAATTCTAAAATAGAAAATTGAAACAAGGTCACCTGATTCGCGCGAAGACGACCGGGAAACTTCAGATCCAATCTAGAGAATTTGTTTGCGCCTCTTTTCCGACTGTGCACTTCTCCAATCCTCTTCCTCCTTGAGAACGGGCAAAATAGCGACAGAAGAAACAGCGTAGGAGGAGGAAAAACTCCACAAAACAGGTTTACCCTCTTCCTCCTTGGATCAGGAAAAGGAAAAAACTCCACAATGCAGAGATAGATCCGCTTATTCCCAGATCTGAGACGCAGAAAATCTTCACATGAAACGATGTCGCGATCTGGATCTGAGCGGGGAAGAAAAGCGGCGCTGCAGGCAAACGGCGAGAACAGCGATCTCGCAGGGATGTGCTTCACTATCGGCAACTGGATGTCGCGATCTATAGAGACCTCTTTTCCGCGAAGAGCAAAGAGCGGCAAAGACAGATCTGGATCGGCGCAAGAACGGCAGAGTCAGATCGGCTCTGGACTTGCGATCGGAAGAAGGAGAGTCCCGACGGGAGAGCTCGGTTCCTTTGGCGATCTAGGGCAGCGCCTCCTTTTCTCGATCTTGGCACGACAAGCGCCTCCTTTTTGATCGGCAAGGATAGCAGTGCCTTGCAGCAGGACTTCCGAATCGGGAAGAAGAACGTGCCGACGAGAACCACGAACAGAAGAGCGCCGGCAGAAAATCGCGAATAGGAGCGCAAGAAATCGCGAGTAGCCGAGAACACGGGAACGAGAGCGGACGGGTGAGAGCGAAAACCTAATTTCCTATCTTGAGAATGTTGAGGTTCCGCTCAAGATAGTCCACTAAGGCTCATCAAGTGTGGAATGACCTTATATAGTATCTCCAGCGTAGAGCCTAACCCTAGTGACAGGGAACCCGTTGGGTCGTTCTGAGTCGGTCCTGATACGCGCGTACATATTAATAATAATAAACCTAACATCATATATCTAATTTTAAAACTTAAAACATAGGCTGCGAATAGTCTGTGTGCTGTGTATCAATGACTTAAAATTATCCGAGAAATTTTGAAACCTGCCGTGATTTCAAAAATTGATCCGAATATATATACGCGCAGAATCTGGACCGTAAAATCATGAATCTTACGGTTAAAGTTAACCGGACGAATATTTAAAACCTTCACATGGGAGCGTCCGTTTAAAACACTTCCTCTTTGTTTTGTTCCTCTTTGTTTTGTTCGGAAAGTTAATTAAAATTATGGATTTTAAGGCGATATTATTTGGCAACGTCACTTTTGGGTGGTGTTAAAGGCAAACCAGAATTGGCTATTGGCAAACCAATTTTTATGAATTATTATGCGCTTTTTGAAAATACGCTTTTTACATGCATTTTTAGGAAAAGTGTTTAACACGAAAGTTGTAGATCTCGACGATCAGGGCGACAATACGCCTTGTGCGTGCATTTTTAGGAAAAGTGTTCAACATGAAAGTTGTAGATCTCGACGAGATCTACAATTTTTGTGTTGAACACTTTTCCTAAAAATGCATGTACAAACTCATAGAAATTGGTTTGCCAATAGCCAATTCTGGTTTGCCTTTTAACACCACCCCTTTTCAAAACCAACAATACACAAAACATATTTATTAAATATAAACTTTTATGTAATTAATATTAGACTGAATACTTATTTCAGCCCTTAACAATTCTTCTGAAAAGAGCACTTTTATTGCTAAAAAATTCAAGAAAGTCGGCAAGCTCGCAAAAAGTGGTTGATGTCTACGATCGGCGGCTCGATCGAAGAGAGCAGAATCCTCTCCCGGGACGAGTTCTCTATGGCCGATCTCACGCACCTCCCCAATGACCAATTCCTCGCGAACGCCGTGGAAGATGGACATCTCTTTGTGAAAAATCTCGTGCCCAGGATGCGCACAATCACCAGAAAAAATCACCAGAAATAATTTGCAGTCAATGCTTGAAATCAACAAACTGAGTTCACTACAACCTTCTCAAGACATACACCGAGACATACAACAAGACATACACCGAGACATACAACAAGACATACACCGAGACATACAACAAGACATACATAAAACAGAGCAAGGAAACAAATCTGAAAACCTTATCCAGTAAATCCAAAAATAGCTTTAATCAGACAAAACTTCGACAGCCTCGACGGCCTTGTCAAAGCGTAGCGCCGCTACAAAAACCACACCACGACGAAGATCTCGACGACGGCTACAGTTTAGTACCAAGAACTCTGGGAAAGGTCGTCCGAGGTGATGGCGGCGCTCAACAAAGAAATTAAACGGCCGTTTTCTCTCTCTCTAGATCTTCTGCTGCTACTTTGGATGGCCGTAAACCTTCAGTTCAAGCGTCCGCTTCTCGCCGGAGAGAGAGGAACACCTCTTTCAACAATGACTGGAGAAGCAAAGGATCGACGGGACAAAAGGAATCGACGAGAAGGACAAAAAGGAATCGACGAGACAGATAAAAAATCGACTAGACCCCAGTCCGATTGAGAGAAAAAAATCGACTAGACCGATTCCTTGAAACCAGAATATCGACGGGAATGGGCAGCACCATAATAATAAAATATATATGATTATAAACTCATTTTTACTTCCAAATTTCAACACTCCCCCTGGAAGCGAAAATGAGATACCAGTCCAAGCAACCCGCCAAGGCGCTCAAACGGCCCCTTAGATAGAGGTTTCGTGAAAATGTCCGCAACGTTGTCTTGGCTCCGAACATATTCCACGACAAGAGATCCACCAAGAACTTTCTCCCGAATGAAGTGGTGCTCGATCTCGATATGCTTTGTCCGCGCATGACAAACAAGATTTGTAACAAGCTTTAGCGCACTTTCATTGTCGCCGCGGAGCAAAGTAGGACTGCGAACCTTTTCATAAACATCCTCCACCAACTTGCGCAACCAAATGCATTCCTGAGCCGCCAAGGACGACGCCTTGTACTCCGCCTCAGTGGTGGAGATGGACACCGAGTCCTGCTTCTTACTACACCACGAGATCGCTGCAGAACCGCACATGAAGATGTACCCTGACGTCGACTTCCGATCGTCAGCATCTCCGCCATAGTCGGCATCCGTGAAACCATGTAGATTGAAACTGGTATCTCTTCCAAACAACAACCCCAAATCCGAGGTTGACTTAACATACTTCAATATCCCCTTCGTCGTCTCCAGATGAGCCTTCCTAGGCTCCTGCATATAACGACTCACTCGGCCAACTACAAATGAGATATCCGGTCGAGTGATTGTCAAATAGATCAAACTCCCTATCAGAGCCCGGGAGGGCTTAGGATCAGGCAAGATCCTTCCTTCATCCCGACGAAGTTTCACTCCAACTTCAAGCGGAGTAGAGCAACGCTTTCCATCCGCCATGCCGAATCTCTCCACGATCCGCTCCACATAGGCCTTCTGAGAAATCAGCACCCCACTCTTCTTCCTCTCCACTTCAATACCAAGGAAATGGTGAAGCTCCCCCAAATCCTTCATTTCGAACCAGATTGACAGCTCCGCCCTAAGCATTGCCACCTCTCCGTCGTCATTCCCCGTCACGATCATATCGTCGACGTACAACAGCTCAAGCGCGTGAAGTCCACCATTCTTATTAACGAACAGACTCGAGTCGGAGTCCGATGCATAGTTCCCGCAAAACAACAAGTACTCTGCAATCTTCCCAAACCAAGCTCGAGGCGCCTGCTTCAAACCATAGAGGGGCTTCTTCAACTTATAGACATACTCCGGATGTGACTTGGATACATATCCAGGTGGTTGCTCCATGAAGATATCATTGTCAATCTCGCCGTAAAGAAAACCTTTCTTCACGTCAAGTTGCCACAACTTCCAACCATAGCACGCCGCCAACGCAATCACCACCCGCAAAGAAGTCATCTTCGCCACCGGGCTGAATGTCTCATCATAGTTTTCCCCGTACTGCAGTTAGAATCCCCGAGCAACAAGGCGAGCCTTGTATCGCTCTACACTGTCGTCCGCCTTCTTCTTGACCTTATACACCCACTTGCAAGTGACAGGAGTAACACCATCAACCTTGGGCACAAGGTCCCAAGTTTCATTCTTCTGGAGGACAAGCATCTCCTCCTCCATGACATCTTCCCACTCCTTCACTCCAGTTGTTGAAATCCAAAAACTGGGATTCGAACAGTTCGAAATCAGGGTAGGCAGCTTGCCCTTACTCCTCTCGGGTGAAATCCTACGACCGGTCACTTCGAGCCTAGGATCCTCTCTACTTGGGGACTCAGCTGAAAATAGACCCCGCGAGTTACGACGAGGAGGTCCCGCCACTAACCCGAAAGATCCGAAGATCTTCCCCTCCCAAGCCAATGCCGAGCCTGGGCACCTCGGAGAACACTAGTGAACACCTGACCGCTTGCCTAAGGGACTTGGCGAGCGGAAGATAGGGACGCCTGCTAACCGACTACACACTAAAGGGGGTGGGGTACAGAAATGTCAACCCTCCCCAAGGTGCCCATGGGGGTCTATTTATAGATTTCCTGAAAATGGGCTGCGGATAGCGTGATTGGTCTGCCAATCGCCAAGTTCTGCTGTCTGAAAATGCTATCTGCACCCCAACCTGAGCCCTGCCCCAAACGAACAAGGCCATCTTGCCCAGGTGAGTGGACTAAAAATCCATCCAACTTCCACCGAGTTTGTAGGACGCATCCCACCCGCTCCCTTAGGCCGGGCGAGTGGGACATGTCCCACTCGCCCCCTTGGCCGGGCGAGTGGGACATGTCCCACTCGCCCCTTTGTCTGGGCGAGTGGGGCATGTCTCACTCGCCCCCTTTGGCCGGGCGAGTGGGATATATCCCACTCGCCCCCTTGGCCGGGCGAGTGGGATATATCCCACTCGCCCCCTTGGTCGGGCGAGTGGGAAATATCCCACTCGCCCCCCCCCCCCCTTTGAGTCGGGGTCTTGCCTATTTCGAGCCTGCGTGATCGAATATCACCCGCCCATCCATTTTAACCTTGAGCTCAGCCCTCTGCTGTCTTTCGTTAACTCACGCTTAAAGAGGTTAATGACTGGCTCGCTCGACAAATATGGAGGTTGTACACAATCCCCGCTCTTTGCGAGCTTGTCTTAAGCTCGGAAAGAAAGTCCAACCCACTGATTTGGCGAGCGGGTAGGGTCTTTTTAAGGAATATTTGAGCGGGTCTCGCCAGTTGGCTATAAAACCTCGGGAGGGAGAGGGGTAGGTTTTCACTCAGAAATCTCCCCTCCCCCTTTCTTCCCCTTAGTCTGATCGATATGCAACCTCCCTTGGATATTCATGCCCGCCTCAAAGCCGTCTCCGGGAAGAGTCGAGATGACCTGGCAGAGCTTAGATCCATAGTCATGGAACATTCACTTCCCTCTTCAGTGCAAGTGGAGAAGCCTTTTCCCAAAAGGCACCATCCCGAGCCAGCAGGCGGGACGACGTCTTCGTCCGCACTGATGTCTGAGCTCAACAAGCTCCTGGGGACCTTGGAGATGATGCCGAGTTGCGGCCAAAAAGAGGGGTCTCATGAGGCAGCTAGGTCAGGGAGTGCGGGCATCCGGACAAGTCCTCCAGCCCGCTCCCCGATCCATGGCGAGTAACTTTTACCCATGTTTAGTAGGCACGCTTGTACTTGTGTTGATGACTCTTCTTCCTCCTTCCTTTCATGTAGTCCCCCCCCCCCCCCCCCCCCCCCCCCCCCCCCCCCCCCGTTCTCAGTCGCAGAGGGAACCTCCAACATGCCAACGGACTCGAATCTACCCACACTAGAGCCGGCCAAGCGGCGCAGCCTCGAGAGACCTCCATTTAGGGCTGGTGCAGGGAAATCTTTGGTTCTTCCCCCTGCTGGCACATACGGTACGCTGCCAGGGCACTTCTTGGAGCAACGTCGTGAGCTCTCATCCTCTCGTCACGGAAAAGAGCCGAGGACCCCGTGAGGTAGGTCTTTTATAGAGGAACTGAGCATGCAGATGTCAGACATACGAGTAACATACTCATTACTCCTGCAGGTCTGGATGAGGCTTCGACTGGTAGATCGGGACAGATGGGAGCGCTCTCGCCACACCTCTCCCCTTCGGCGATCGACGAGCTCGTCGGGCACCCTTCTAACGTTTCAGAGCTGAGGGACCGTCTGGTTGACATGATTCAGAGGCAGGGACGTTTCCTTCACGAGCTTCGAGAAGGGCGAGGGTTCGTCAGACCGAACCCCCTCGCACGTGTCCGCGCGATGGAGCAGCGGATGGAGGCGTTTGAAACGGACCATGCCCTGCTAGTAGAGGAGGTTCGGCTTTCTTCGGATGGTATGACAGCACTGGTAGAGGACCACCTACGTCGAGCGGGGGCTAACATGCGTGCAACGAATGAGGAGCTCGATTTGACTCTCGAGTGTGTCGGATCCATGCGTGGACTGAAAGCCCGGACCCGAGGTCGGGGCTTTTGGACGTGGACCAAACTTTGAGCGAGACCTGAAAAACTCCTCCTATTTGCCGCTTTTAATTTATCTTACCGCAATGCGATGTAATAAGGCAACTGTGCGTGACTATTCGACCTGCTTTGCATGGTCGCGATTATCTTTCTAAGTTACTTGTTCTGCGCGCGATATACTTGCCTTTGCTTAACGGGGTTGTTTTTCGTGCGCAGATATAATAATTAATATGTCGAGCAGAAGGGTCGAAAAGGAAGCGAGTGGGAGGGAGTGAGTGGGAAAGGGTGGGAGAGGGTGAGTGGGAAAGGACTCCCACTCTTGCCTATAAATACTTCCCCCCTTTCATATCTTCCTACCTTGCCTCCCTTACTCGCCTCTCCTCCCCTACTTCTTGCCTTCACTCTTGTTCACTCTTCTTTTCACCACTTGAGATGGCTCCTAACCGCCCCTCTCCTGGTAAGAATGGGCGAGAGCAGTGCGTGGCGAACTTCTCTGAACATCCTTTCCCTGCCGGGAGGGTGTCAGAGGAGGAGTTTCTTGCCTTTGAGAGTTCTTTCCTCCCCGAGGGGCTGGTTGCTCGCCCCCCCCCCCCCCCACTGAGGGTGAGACCATCAACTCTTTCAATGAGGATTGGCTTGCATTCCTGCTCTCCCACTTCGAGTTTGGGCTCCGACTTCCCCTTTGGCCCGAAGTGAGGCAATTCCTTAGATACTTCGGAATTGTCCCGGCTCAACTCAACTCAAACGGGGTATCAATGTTAATCGCCTTCGCTTGCTACTTGCGTGAGGAGGATATTGAATTCAACCTAACGGTTTTTTCGAAAGGCGTTCATCTTTCGGGCTACTGTCGACGGGGTGTGTTTCCTTACCGGCGCACATGTGAAGGTGAGTGAGAACACAAACAAGGTTCATCATTGGAGCGACACGTTCGTCTTTGTTCAGGGTGATCTTGGAAGAATCCCCTACTCGCCCGTTCAGAGGTCAGAGAAGGTATTGAAGGCCCACTACAACAAACTGCACTTATAGTAAGGACTTAAATCGTCAAAATAAGTGCCAAAAATCGTTACAAAAACTCTTTGGTAACGAAAAAAACTTTAAGTAACGGTCCTCCTCTAAAGCTCGACGCTAAAGGTTCTTGTAACGAATTTATGCATGTCGTTACAAATAAATTAATTGTAACAAACGATACTTTCTCACCAAAAAGAGATTCTTCCTCACAATAAATTGGTCACAATAAATATTATTTCGTTACGAATGTTCTTTTTCCTCACAAAAAAATAGTTACGATTAAAACTATTTCGTTACAAATGTTTTATTTTTTCCTCACTAAAAATAAACTAACTTCGTTACAATAAAATATAATAAACATTATTTCGTTACAATAGATTAAACAATAGTAACGAAAAAATCGTTACATTTGTTTTCCATTCTTCTTACTACAGCCAATTCATTTATATATCAAAAATATTCCATTTCTATTTTTTTGTACGTGAGATTTTATTACAAATAATAATCTTGAAAACAAACATATATTTAATATTTCGTAACAAGATCAACATGTATTTATTCACACCCAAAAATATTACATATAGTACAAGTTATTATCATCTCTTCTAAAATAATACAATATTACATTACAAGATCAACATGTTTCTAATAAATCTTCCGTCATTTTTTATTAAATGAATCGTCCATCACTTTCTGACTAATGAATCTTTCGTCACTTGTCGGTCAATGCTCGAGCACCCTACAAATAAAAGAGAGCAATTAAGGTCACCCTACAAATAAATGAGAGCAGAAACATCCATACAAACTCACATTCATACATACATAATCCACCTGAACTCAAATAACAAACACCGATATTTAATTCTTGAAGATGCCTATATCTGTGATGGAAGAAGTGTTGTGAACACGAGAAGTAAATTCAAATGCTTGACTTACTGGTTCTTATCCAAAGCTGTAAGAATAGTTGCATAAATTTATTAACACTCTTAAGCAATTCCCAGTGAAATCAGCCCTATCCACCTGCTGCTTCCTGTACAAAAGGGAGGGGGAAAAGGGATTGTTGTAAGTAGAAAACCAGAAATCATTCTGAAAGTGGGGATAGATCAAGATTACTCTAGAGGGGGGGGGGGGGGGGGGGGTGAATAGAGTATTTTAAAATAATCTTACTTAGCTTAAAGAAATCTGTATAAAACAATTTGAGTTATTTAGTATATGTGTAAGTAAGTGCAGCACAGATATAATCACAAACTAAAACACAACACACACAGCACAAACAAATAATAAAGACAGGCACAGAAGACACAAGGATCTATAGTAGTTCCCCACAATTTGGGTACATCTACTCTTCTACCACCCTGGTAGGAAATCCACTAAGGCTTTTTGATCAGGTGAGCCTTCACCACAGAGCTTTTGATCAGGTACTCTAAACCACAATTTAACTTTTAAAGGGAGTTAGAACCCTGTACACAATTATAGAATAACAGTAAAATAAAGATGATGATGTCTTCTCTTTTCTCTAACAGCAGAGAAGACTAGTGGATTGTTGAAATTGTCAGATCTCCCCCTGTGAGTAAGAGTAAGTAAATAAGAGAGAAAATCTGCTCAGGGTGTAGGTCTTCTTGATCTTCAGAATATCTTCAGCACAAGTTCTCTAGAGGGAAAAATGATGCAGATGATTTCTAGAGATTAAAAGTAGGTGTCTGGAGAAGATGAAGACTTCAGAGAGAAAACAGAGAGAGTTCTTCTTCAAGAATGAAAACTGAGTAGCACAAAGCTTATTTTTTATATCTGTGTCTCTCTCTGGTATAAATAGCAATGATAATCTCTTCACGGGAGAAAGTTGATCCTCTTTAAAATTTCAAATAGGGCTGGAAAGGAAGGAGACAAAAAGGAAAGATTTCTCTGGAATACCAATATATTAAATTCCTTGAAACTTGCAATCTGCTTTATAAAATAATCTGCGCGCATCCCTTAATTAATGCAGCAACGGTCATAAAATCTTTGATAAAGAATACTGCAATAACTGACTGATATTTTAATAAGAACAGCTGTCAGCCTTCATAAGAAATCCTGAGGATAATTCCAAAATAATACTCTGAATAGAAGAGGTCACTGAATATAGAGACTCTGAAGAAGTTCGTCGATCTGAAGGGAAGTTCGTCGAACTTAACCTGGGAAGTTCGTCGAACAAACAGAAACTTTCGTCGAACAGAACTTTGAAGTTCGTTGAACCAAGTTCGTCGAACGGATACTTGAATTCGTCGAACGAACTAGAAGTTCGTCGAACACCTTGACTTAGCTAATCTTCAAATTTCTTCTAGACTTAGCCTATGACCCTTATACTATACATGTTGGGTCAAAACAGATCCTATACCTGGAAATAGACATCCTAGCCCAAATCAGTAATAGGGTTGAACTGTGTTCCAACAATCTCCCCCTATTTGGGTTAGGATCCTATGAATAGTACTTATCAATTCACACAAATATGCATAAAAATATCTGACAGAAAGGAAATTCAGCAGATATAAATCAATTGTCACAAGCAAATATCATCACAGAATAATTAAGAGTCAATTAACCAGAGAGAGAGTTTTAAGGATTCCTGTCCTCTGAAGAGGGCTTCTTGAAGATTATTTTCCTGCTAGTATCTTCAGATTGCCTTCTGCTTAGCTTGCAGTCTTCATCACCCAGTGTTACCTTCTTGGAAATAGTTGGCAGAACAGCTTCTGGATGGAGACTCATGTAGGCAGAAGTGTTGAACATTTTCTTTACCTGGTACTGTTGAAATTCCTGTTCTCTATAGGGAGATAAGGTAGAAATGTGAGAGGTATCTAGACCCTTTTCTCTGGCCTTTTTGATCTGAGAAAGAGCAACATGCTCTCTAAACCTTGCCATATTGTACAATCTATCTGCTTCAGCTTTATCTTCAGCTTCCTTATTTTTGATTTCTTGTTCAGATAATTGGCTATGCTTTCTTTCATAAACCTGATAGCCTGAAGATCTTTCTTTCTTATATGAAGAGGATTGACCAGATGGCTTGGAGCCAGCAGACTGAGATGTCCTGGATGTGGAAGAAAGTCCTCCTGCAGAACCTGCACCTGGAGGAGGTGGAGGAGGAGGGGGTTTCTTGAACACAGCAGGGTGATCCTTCTGGTATCTTCTTTCAAGCTTCCTTCTCTTCAACTCATTCTTGGAGAATTGCATCCAAGGTTGAGTTATTTCATGAGGCTTGAGATTTTTCTGCACATAATAGGGAATGTCATTTTTATTAGGCTTTTTGGAAGGAGCTGGCAGCTTTTTGCATGAAGCTTTTCTTTTTCTTGAATTGACTTTGGCATCACTATCATCACTGTCATCATCATCATCATCAGAGTTTGAAGAAGGCACATTTTCATACATTTCATCAATTTCCTTGATTGCTTCAATCATTCTTTTCTCTAAATCAATATTCTTGACAGTAGCGGCAGCAGTGGCAGCAGCAGGCTCAGAAGAAGAGGAGAGAACAGAGGCATCAGGCATCTGTTCATCAAGAACAGTCTGTTCAGGAGCAGTAGGTTCCTGATATGCCTCAGAGATAACTGGATCTGGAGCTGGAGAGACTAGCAAATTTCCATGCCTGGCATCCAAGTCTGGGGAATAACAGACAATTGCCTTGGAGAGATCTTCAGTTGATTCCTTGTATGATGGGACTGAGCAGAGGGACTGATTGGTAAGCTGCAGAATCTGATTTACTATAGGGGAGAGTATGAAGGAGCTGCTGGGAAGAACTTCTGGAGGAGGAGGAGGAGGAGCACCTTCTGTGCTTTGAGCCAGGGAGACCAGGGATGAGCAGACATCAGGTAGGTCTGACTCTTGCTCTTCAGGAGCTTCTGCCTCTAGAGCTTCATCCTGGAACATCTCCCCCTGCCTAGACTCTGGGAACTTAGAGTCTGGGCCCCCAGATGAAGGGAAAGAGGAAGAGGAGAGAGAGACAAGATGGGAGAGAATGAGATCAAGCTTAGAATGTACTGGGACCAGACTTTGATCAATAAGCTCTTGTAATTTAGGAATTATGTGACCAAACACCTGGGTGGCTATCTGGGAGACATCCACAAACAGTACATCTGGAATTTGGTGAGAGGAGGAAGAAGAAGGGATGGAAGATGTGGTATGAGCACAAGAAGTGGATGGAGGAGGAGGAGGAGTGAAATCTGATGGGATTTCATCCTGAAAGAGGTCTGGAAGGAGAGTCTTGTGGAGGAGGAGGAGAATTGGAGAGATTTTCATTTTCTGGAGGAGGAGGAGGAATCTGGGGTGAGAGAGTGGCTATTCTAGTCCTGGTGTCCTCAGAAGCTTGAACTGATGGAGTCTCAGGAGCCAATTTCTTCTTGAATGTCCTATCCCACTTCTTGAAAAGAAGTGGAGTCAGTTTCTTTGAGGCATTAATGCCAACATCAGTAGAAACTGAGAGGGATGGACACTTGGCCTGAAGAAAGATTCCCAGAATCCTTCCATAGCCTACATTTCTTGAGGTCACTTTCTTTTTGATGAAATCAAATAGAGTCAGACCCCAATTGATGTGCTTTTTCTCAATCAAAGCACTCATGACTAGAAATTGCTGCCTGGTTATGTAGTCATGTGCTGAGCTTTTCCCCATCAGAACATTTCCCACAACATCTGCCAGGAAGGTGTATTCCACTGTAAAATCACGTTTCAGAAAATGTTTAGGGTTACTCCCAGAGTACCCCATCCTGTCCAGCATCAAATTGAACTCTTCCTCAGTGAGTTCTAAAACATCATCTCCATTTTCAAATTCAAATATCTCAGACAAAACGGCAGCATTTAGAACAAATTCGTTCCCTGACACCTTTCTTGCAATTTCTGTGCCATGTCGAATCTCAGAAGTGAATGCCCATTCCTTTATCTCATTGTTATGAATCTTGGGCCGACAAGTCATAAACTTGCGCAACTTCGAGTCTTCAAAGAGATTCAGAATGTCTGTGAAGCCTTCTCCTGACTGGGCAAACGATTCTAGATCAATATCGAATTCTGTATCGAACTTTATTGAGGCGAGGATTCCAGCAGTGATCGACATTGTTCCTGCAAAGAAAGAAAAACGATCAAGTGCAAAGGGAACTGGAGGGAGACGAAGAGTTTGTGAGCGCAAAAGACAGAATCCAGACAAAATAGAGATTAAATATTAGGGTTCGGCGAAGACTAGGGTCTTCGCGGAACGGATTTGACGTGTTAGCGGCAAAAGAAGAAAAATAAATCTTTCGTCGATCCCGTTCGACGAATGAAATATTTCGTCGATCCCGTTCGACGAATGAAATATTTCGTCGAGCGAATTTGACAAATTTTCTGAACCTTAAAAATTGTTGGGTAAAAGAAAAAAATTAGATTGACTCCCCATTTATCATTCCAAGCTGATTTATAAAGAATTGGTGTTTCTTTTCATCTAACGGCTTAGTGAAGATGTCAGCTCTCTGCAAATCAGTTGGTATGAAGTCTAAACATATTTTTCCCTTCTCCACATTATCTCTGATAAAGTGGTGTCTGATCTCAATATGTTTAGTTCTACTGTGGAGTACTGGATTTTGTGCTATTGATATTGCACTGGTGTTATCACAAAAGATTTTGGAATTCTTTAGATTGTAACCATAGTCTAGGAGCTGGTTCTGTATCCACAAGAGTTGTGAACAGCAACTGCCAGCTGCTATGTATTCAGCTTCTGCAGTTGATGTAGACACATAGGTTTGTTTCTTACAAAACTAGGACACAAGCTTATCTCCAAGGAACTGACAAGTTCCTGAGGTGCTCTTTCTGTCTATTCTGCATCCAGCATAATCAGCATCTGAATATCCAGTTAACTCAAATCCTGATTCTGTAGGATACCAGAGTCCTAGATCTGGACAACCCTTTATATATCTTAAAATCCTTTTTAATAAAACATAGTGAGATTCTTTAGGATTTACCTGAAACCTAGCACTAATACATGTGGCAAACATGATGTCTGGTCTACTGGCTGTTAAGTATAAAAGAGATCCCACAATGGCTCTATATACTTTCTGATCAACAGGTTTTCCTGATTCATCAGTGCCAACAGCTGCATTTGAAGGCATGGGAGTTTTCATGGGGGAGGCATCTGACATCCCAAATCTTTTAACAAGCTCTTTAGCATATTTAGATTGGGATATAAAGATGCCTTCTTTTGTTTGCTTAACTTGCAAACCAAGAAAGTAAGACAGTTCTCCCATACTGCTCATTTCAAATTTTGAATGCATTAGATTTGAAAATCTTTTGCATAACTTAGAGTCAGTAGAGCCAAATATTATGTCATCTACATATATTTGTATCAATAGGGTTTCAGATTTATGATTTCTAAAAAACAATGTTTGGTCTACTTTACCTCTAGAAAATTTATTTTCCAAAAGAAAGTTTGTAAGGGTCTCATACCATGCTCTAGGAGCTTGTTTGAGACCATACAAAGCTTTATGTAATCTAAATACATGAGAGGGTTGAGTTGGAGAAACAAAACCTGGTGGTTGTTCCACACATACTTCTTCCTTGATATCTCCATTTAGAAAGGCACTCTTAACATCCATTTGAAATACCTTGAATCTTTTGTATGCAGCAAATGCTAGGAATATTCTAATTGCTTCCAGTCTTGCTACAGGTGCAAAAGTTTGATCATAGTCTATGCCTTCCTCTTGGCAGTATCCTTGAGCCACTAGTCTTGCCTTATTTCTGACTATGACTCCTTGAGCATCCAATTTATTTCTGAATACCCATTTAGTGCCAATTACTGGATGATTCTTGGGTCTTGGAACAAGTTCCCATACTTTGTTCCTTTCAAATTGATTTAATTCCTCTTGCATAGCAGTAATCCAGTTGGGATCTTGCTCTGCATCTTTGATGGATTGAGGTTCAATTTGAGAGAGGAAACAGGTGTGCAAATTATTTTGATTTAGTTGATTTCTTGTTTGCACACCCACTGAGATGTCACCAATTACTTGAGATCTAGGTTGATCTCTTATGTTGACATAATCAGTAGGAAATATAACTTCTCCTTGAGTTTGTTCATTTTCTCTATGAGGAATTTCTATGTCCTCCTGAACTTCAGCATTAATAGCTTCAAGATTTGTAGGGATATTTGTTGTATCCAATGTTGGTCCACTAGGACATTCTTCTTCGCTGTCCTCATTAGGTAATTGAGAAGGATTTATTAAATCCTCTTTCTGTAGAGTTAGATTATCTAACTTCTCACAGAGAATTGGTACCTGTGCATCTCGTGAGGTAGAGATATTTCTCTCCTTGCAGCTCAAGCTAGTTTCATCAAATGATACATGAATAGATTCTTCTATTTTAAAAGAAGATTTGTTAAATACTCTGTAAGCTTTACTACTAACTGAATAACCAAGGAAAATGCCATCTGAGGCTTTTGCTTCAAATTTCCCTAGGTGCTTCTTGTCATTATTATGAATGAAGCACTTACAGCCAAAGGCCATAAAGTAATCTACTCTAGGCTTCTTCCCTTTAAGCAGTTCATAAGGTGTCTTCCCCTTTTGTTTATGAATTAAACTTCTGTTTAAGACATAGTTTGCTGTGCTGACAGCCTCAGCCCAGAAGGATTGGGGCAAACCAGCATCTGCAAGCAATGTTCTTCCAGATTCAATTAGTGTTCTATTTTTCCTTTCAGCTACCCCATTTTGTTGAGGAGTTCTAGGAGCTGAAAAGCACTGCCTGATACCTTCCTTCTCACAGAATTCTCTCATCAGAAGAGATTCAAACTCAGTGCCATGATCACTTCTGATCAATGCAATCTGAGTAGAATACTCAATCTTGATGCTCCTGAGAAAGTCTGTAAGAACTTTGAAATTATCTGACTTGCTTCTCAGAAAGAATACTCAACTAAATCTAGAGAAGTCATCAACAATAACTAGGGTGAAAGACTTTCCTCCCAAACTGTGTATGGGAAGGGGTCCAAAAAGGTCTAAGTGCAGCAAATACAAAAACCTAGGAGAATCACTCTTAGATAGTGACTTAAAGCTGCTCTTAGTCTGCTTTCCCAATTGACATGCCCTGCAAAGGCTTTCCTTCTTGTATGATCCAGAAGGTAGTCCCCTGACAAGGTTGTCCTTTGATAATTTGGCTAGGGTCCTATGGTTTACATGACCTAGTCTCCTATGCCACAAATCAGTATGTTTACTGACTTGGTTAAACAAGCAGATTTCAGGTTTGGCTGAATCAAAATCTACTAAATAAACATTACCTTGTCTGTTTCCTAAAATAACAGTATTATTTTCAGAGAAGATAATGCATCTAGATTGGTTGAAGCATACCTGATATCCTTCATCACATAGTTGACCTATACTAATGAGGTTATGTTTGAGTCCACTTACATAGGCTACCTTTTTGAATGTGATTGTCCCAATCTGGACTGATCCATAGCCTTCTGTCTGTCCCCAATTGGAATCTCCAAAAATCACTCTTGGTCCAAGCTTTGCCTTATAGTTGATTAATTTGGCTCTTGTTCCTGTCATATGTTTTGAGCATCCACTGTCCAAGTACCACTGTTCCTCTGTGGTAGGACAGTTCTTTTTCTGCAATAGAAAGGAGGTTAGGTGTTCTTAACCCAGGTTACCTTGGGTTGCTTTTTGTAACCTTGAAATGCAGAAATATATGAGACAACAGGTTGACTATGATAACCTAGAGGGTGATATCTTCTAGGAGGGATAATCCAATCACTAAATGAATTCTTCATTTTAGAGGAGGATGTATATTGTCTGTCCTTAGTAAAATTTGCGTTCGACGAACTTTGTTGTGTTCGTCTACCTAGTCCGACGAAAGATGTGGCATTCGTCGAGCCCTGTCTGCAGCAGGTTTGCTGTTTAGATTCAGGCCTTGGTTTTCGTCGATCGCCGTTCGACGAACTTGCTTGTGCAATATTTGTTTCAGGAATTTTTTTTGTGTCTTGTATTGCTTCCTTCCTTCTTGCAGATACAAATTTTACTGGGGTAGATAACATATTCTTCTTCAAAAGAAGAGGTTGATTAGATGATGCCCCCAAGCCCAGTTTGCCAGTCAGCCTGGCATTCACTGTGCTTGTGATGTCCATCAGCTTGAGACTTCTCCCATTTAGAGAGTTCTCTAGCTGCTTGGCCTCAGTTAGCTGTGTTTCTAGAGAACTCACTTGTTCCCTGGAAATTCTTAGCTCATTTTTGAGATTAGTGTTTTCAGTGGATATTCCATCCATCTTAGCTAACTTGTCTCTCAGAGAAATAATTTCTTTCTCTGATCTAATCATGTCTTTACACAATTGTTTAAAATCATCTTTAAATTGTTCTGAATGAAAATCAAAACTGGAAATTACCTCATCCTCATTAGCTTCCAATTCATCATCTGAGTTGTCATTTGATGAGGAGGCATTGATTGCCATCATGCAGAATTCCTTGTCTTCTGCTTCCTTCTCCTCATCACTGGAGCTGGAGGATGACTCAGATTCAGTGTCACTCCAGGTTTCAGCAACAAAGCCTTTTTCTCTTTTCTTGTGGCCTTTTGATGAGTGTTTGCTGGAGTGTTCCTGCTCTTTTCTCCTACTTTTCTTGTGAGCTTCTGGATATTCAGTGAGGATGTGTCCAGGCTTCCTGCACCCAAAGCATATTATTTCTTTAGATGGAGTTTTATCATACCTTGGCTTTTCATTGTGCCTGTTGGGTTTTCTTCTAAAGTCCTTCCTTGCCATCTTGTAAAATCTCTTTGCTAAGAGACTCAGCATCTCCTGATCACCAATCTTCTTTTCTTCCTCTGTTGCCTGAAAGGCAATGCTTTTCTCTTTCTTTGAGGATGAGGAAGGAGAGGCTTCTGCTTCTCTGCTCTTTATCAGCTGCTCATAGGATTTGAGCTTTCCAAGAAGATTCTCAGTTGTAATCTCATTTAGTCCTCTGGCATCTTTAATTGGCCAGATTCTTGTGTCCCAAGAGCTGGGAAAGCACATCAGGATTTTGTCATTAACTTCAGTGACTGTGATCACTTTTTCAAGGGTCCTTAACTCATTGATGATGAGGCTGAGTCGGTTGTACATCTCTGCAACAGTCTCTGATTCTCCCTTTTTAAAATTCTCATACTGGGAGATCAAATATGATCTTCTGTCCTTTCTCTCATCTGCTGATCCTGCCACCATTCTTGTGAGGGAGTCCCAAATTTCTTTGGCAGAGGTGCAGTCAACCACCTTTTGAAATATGTCATCAGTCATGGTTTGTGCTAAGATATTCATGGCCTTTGCATCAGCAGTTTTCTGTTTCTTTTGTGTTTCTGTCCATTCTGGAGGAGGGACAGCAGTTGTGTCTGATGTTGTATTTGTTGTTGAGGTTGGTGCAGTTGGAGGTCCTGTCAAAATAGAATTAAAAATTTCTTCATCAATAGAATTCATGTAAAGTTTGATCCTTGCTTGCCATAGTGGAAACTTGTTTAGATTGCACATAGGAGGTCTTGTGCTTGAATATTCTTTGTTCTGTGCCATGGCTCTAATAGACAAAACCTTTAAAGTAGTCTAGATCTATCAGATCTGTTGGTCCAGGTGTTAGCCTGTAACAACCAACCCAACCTCTGATACCAATTGAAAGTGGGGATAGATCAAGATTACTCTAGAGGGGGGGTGAATAGAGTATTTTAAAATAATCTTACTTAGCTTAAAGAAATCTGTATAAAACAATTTGAGTTATTTAGTATATGTGTAAGTAAGTGCAGCACAGATATAATCACAAACTAAAACACAACACACACAGCATAAACAAATAATAAAGACAGGCACAGAAGACACAAGGATCTATAGTAGTTCCCCACAATTTGGGTACATCTACTCTTCTACCACCCTGATAGGAAATCCACTAAGGCTTTTTGATCAGGTGAGCCTTCACCACAGAGCTTTTGATCAGGTACTCTAAACCACAATTTAACTTTTAAAGGGAGTTAGAACCCTGTACACAATTATAGAATAACAGTAAAATAAAGATGATGATGTCTTCTCTTTTCTCTAACAACAGAGAAGACTAGTGGATTGTTGAAATTGTCAGATCTCCCCCTGTGAGTAAGAGTAAGTAAACAAGAGAGAAAATCTGTTCAGGGTGTAGGTCTTCTTGATCTTCAGAATATCTTCAGCACAAGTTCTCTAGAGGGAAAAATGATGCAGATGATTTCTAGAGATTAAAAGTAGGTGTCTGGAGAAGATGAAGACTTCAGAGAGAAAACAGAGAGAGTTCTTCTTCAAGAATGAAAACTGAGTAGCACAAAGCTTATTTTTTATATCTGTGTCTCTCTCTGGTATAAATAGCAATGATAATCTCTTCACGGGAGAAAGTTGATCCTCTTTAAAATTTCAAATAGGGCTGGAAAGGAAGGAGACAAAAAGGAAAGATTTCTCTGGAATACCAATATATTAAATTCCTTGAAACTTGCAATCTGCTTTATAAAATAATCTGCGCGCAGCCCTTAATTAATGCAGCAACGGTCATAAAATCTTTGATAGAGAATACTGCAATAACTGACTGATATTTTAATAAGAACAGCTGTCAGCCTTCATAAGAAATCCTGAGGATAATTCCAAAATAATACTCTGAATAGAAGAGGTCACTGAATATAGAGACTCTGAAGAAGTTCGTCGATCTGAAGGGAAGTTCGTCGAACTTAACCTGGGAAGTTCGTCGAACAAACAGAAACTTTCGTCGAACAGAACTTTGAAGTTCGTTGAACCAAGTTCGTCGAACGGATACTTGAATTCGTCGAACGAACTAGAAGTTCGTCGAACACCTTGACTTAGCTAATCTTCAAATTTCTTCTAGACTTAGCCTATGACCCTTATACTATACATGTTGGGTCAAAACAGATCCTATACCTGGAAATAGACATCCTAGCCCAAATCAGTAATAGGGTTGAACTGTGTTCCAACACATTCAAGGTTTTATGATGGAGAAAAGAGAGAAGAGAGAGTTCTTGGACAACAATCTTGCACTTAGATGAGTCTTTTCAGTTTTCTTTGATAACTGAGAGCAAGGTTACTGCATATAGATCAAACATTCTTGGACAACAATCTCTATGAGAGAACCCTTTCAGATCTCATAAACTTCATTTTAGTTTACATTTAACACCGTAATTTAAAAAGTCTCTTCCCTCAAAAGGCTTTAGACCATGCAGCATTTCTCAAGTTCAGGAAGGAGGGACATACTATTAAAACCAAAATCATTATGTCTACGGGTGCAATGGTTATACATTTGCAGAACAGAGAGCTAATACTTGTAATTTATCATACCGCACATATGCATTAGGCAATACGTGACATTTAAATTTAATTGTGACAAATAAAATGGTTAATATGAATGCTTGGAATTTATCATCCCAAGGCCTGCAGCCCCCTCCCTCTGCCCTTGGCCACCCCTACCAGTCTAGGAAAGAACCACTCCTGCCCCTGGAATTCTCTTCCAGCACATGGGAAACCCAGTCCAGCCTTCCAACTCCTCTCCCGAAAATCAGATTTGGCTCGCTGTTATCTCTCCGGATTTTATGCAGGATCATACAACCGTGTATGTTTGCTTCTTGTTATAACTCAAAAAAAAAAAACAAGCAAATTCAATTACCTTACGAGATGGCACCATGGCAATGGCTTCTTCAACAGTTTCAGGGCAGAGATTTCCAAGAACGCAGAGCTTCAATTTCCAATGATAAATGAGTTATGAATGAAATAAATTTGAATCTAGTTGGTTCAGTAAATATATTAAATGTTTCATACCTCAAATTCAGACAGCTTATTCCTGCTTAGGATTCTGAGAGGTAAATTGAGTATCTCAAGTTCAAGAAAATGTAATCTTAGGGTAGAGGGATACATCCTCCTTAAAGGACAAAGAAGTAGAGGGATACATCCTCCTTAATATGAAACTTGTGATCACTTGCTTTGTCAAGGAGTGAGAGAGAGCTGACCATCTAACTTCTTTCATAAAGCTTGCATTGGTAACATACATGGTCCAACTCACTTTTCAACACAAGCTGGGCAATTAGTTTCAATACTGCAAGGAGAGCTGCCCCAAAAGAAGAATTATAAAAATTGCAGTGTACCTATTTTTATTGCCTGTGCAATTTGGAAGATATTAAGCAGAACCATCAATTTATCATTATTACTGCACAATCAAGAATGACATCCATGGCTATTTCAAATTTGGGGTATTTTAATTGTCACTCGGCGAGACTTAAGTTTTAATGGATTTTTTGGGCATATATGATGCGCACAACATCCATTTCTGCTCCACACAGACGATGCCATGAAGACCGAAAATGGGGCGTTTTGGTATTCAATCAAACATAGCAACGACACCTGTGGCCAAGGTTGTGTGTCCTCGCTAATTCTAACTTGGAATTTAATAATTCTGTATAATTACAACACAATGAAGCTATTGGGAAAAAATTGATGGAATCATGAGTCTAACACAATTTACAACATCCAAGATACATACAGAGAAGAGAATACACTGGTTGATGCTCTTGTGAACTGGACAGCGAGGGAAAGAATGGATTACTACTACTTTAATCAACCACAACATCTACCCCGTGAAGAACTAAGTGACACCCCCTCAATATTAATAACCTTTGGAAAGCTAATACTTCATATTCAATTTAGACGGAGGATTGATACTTATTTTTGCTTTCCATATTATTAGTACTTTTTGATGTCCTTCATAATCATATATATATATATATAGCCATGACTTTCAAAAGCTTTCATTAATCAAAATGGGGAACTTTGTACTACACATTAACCTGAAACTGTGGAGACAACTCCAGTAAAAGCTGACTATAAATATATTACTTAAATGTTCATACATCTCATCTCACTAGCATTAACAGAAAAAACAAATAATGAAATAACCAATCCAACTAATTATTATATTTACACACATCATCTCAATTCATTCCTGAGCACCTAAAAGGAACGAAAATACATAATATTATAAATAAAAATTATCTCTAGCTATGATTGGAAAAGGAGATCAAAATTTTATCACAGGAAAAACCAATTGAGTAACAGGAAAGGCAAGAAGAAAGAAGTTGAGGTTGGAACCCACCAGATCATTAGGATTGAGAAGAGGCAGATTCCAGCATGAGCTGTGCATGAGTCGGTGAAACATAAACACTAATGAAGAATATTCTTGAGTTCTGTGAAATCTTGATACTACTAATGAAGAATATCAAAGTTAGAACATAAACACTGAAACTGTGATTGGATAAATTCTAGGGCACACAAACATAAGGACATACACAAATCACATACTGTTGACGCCAAGAAAATCCTGACCTCAAGATTCGGACCGATGCAGCCGGAGGCTACTCGCCCAGCAGTCCAACGAGACGACTAAGCTGGCGACTACTGAAGAGCTAGAAGAACAACACACAGGACCCCAGGTGCTGCGGCAGGGAGGTCCCACCACGTACCCAGAAGCTCCGAAGAGACTTCCCCTCCAAGACCAAAGAATGGCCGAGCAGGGTACGAGGAAGGCACCGACTTGGCTAGTACCGGGAGTAGCGGCCAAATGCGACAGGTTCCAGAATGCAAGAGCAGGGTTTCGAGAGCTCAAGTCCAGGTGCCAATCCAAGTACCCCTGGGGTCCTATTTATAGGAAAACCAAGGGGTAGGAGGGGTTTTTATAGCCCAGCCCCTGCCCGACGACTAGCGACATGGAGGCGATCTCCCCGGGCAAATGGGCGAGTATCACCTATGGTCGCCCACCTTTTGGCGAGTATCCGAGTTACTCGCACGAGTGCACCCATACTCGCCTAGGGTGTCTTCTGCTCCTAGGCTTGACTGCTGTATTGACTCTTTGACTTTGACCTCTGCCTACGTGGCCTCGGGGGGGTCCACCCTCGGAGAATGAGGGTTGTACACAATCCCCGCTCTTTGCGAGTAACGCAGTTGCTCGGAAAGAACCATCCAACCCTTTTTCGACGAGCTGTCTTCTGGGCGAGTATTAGTGTGTAGTCGGCATCCCGCTGTTTTGACGCCCCGGCCCTATATATAGAGGGGGAGGGGTCTCTGACGCCAAGGTTTTATTTGTTCTCGCTTCAAGATGTCGCTTAGTATTGCCGAGGAAGCTGCTGCGGATTTGGCCGAGCTTGCCAGTCTGCTGCCGCCGTTGCGGAAGCCTGCTCGCGACGCCGAGCTTGAGGACTTTCTCGCTTCTAGGAAGAGGAAGCGCCTGGAGAAGAAGAAGGAGAAGAGGAGCAAGAAGAAGCAGAAGAATGCCGTCGCCCCTGAGAATGTCGCTGATTCTCAGGTCGGCACTACCCAGCAGGTGCTCGCTGACTTGGGTCTCGGCCAGTCAGGTGGCTCGCCTGCTCCCGATCTTCCTTTGCCGAATACTGCTCCAGAGGCGAGTACTGCGAGGATCTCGGCTCAAGATCCAGCTGAAGTTATTCCTGCCCAAAGTGAGAGCTACCTACTCGCCACTTTTATTAGTCGCCCAAGTGTTGACTGGTCTTTGACGGTTTCTGTACTATTTCGCAGATCCGCTTCTCGCCGATGCTCGGGAGGAGTCTCTGAGCACCATTCCTTTGCGATCCTCGCCTATGATCCCGCACACGACTGGCGGAGGAACTCGCCGGGGCGGATCGGTGCGGATCCTCATAGCTCCGCGGTAGACAAGAGGCCGATGAGCGAGCAGAGGGCTCCTTCAGCGAGCAATCCTCCTCCGCCGCCACCGCCTCTGCAGCGACCTGAGGTGGCGAGTAGCTCGCAACTACCTGCGGACCAACTTCCTCCACCTCCTCCGTTTCCTCCTCCGGCCGACATGCAGGATGATCGCCGTCTTCTGTCTTCTTCGGCTCCCACCGCTCATCCGGCTGGGTCCTCGCGTCGAGGTGGGATGGCGGGATCTTCTGGTTTCTTCGCTCCCAGAGGGGGAGGGCGACCAGTGGATGGTCGCGGTCGGGGTGATCCGCCTTCCAGCAGGGAGCACATCGGCGGGTCGCATTCGAACCGGCGAGATGGCACTCGTCGCAGTCCGTCCCCGCATCGGGGAAGGAGCTCTCCTCGCCGACCATCTCGGAGTCCTCGCCGCGACTCGCGGAGTGACGCCTATCGGCCTGGTAAATGGAGTCGCTGCTTTTCCGAGTATCTTCCAAGAAGAGTCTTCTCGCTACTCGTCACTAAGATTTTGCTTTCATGTCTTTTTCTGCAGCTCGCGCTCATACCCCCATCGGGGCTTTGGTCGACGCCGTCGGACTTCCTTCTCGCGAGTATCAGGAGAAGGCTACTCGTGCCATCCTGGATTTGGAGGCGAAGTTGGAGCGACTCGCGATCAGCGAATCTCATCGACGCCTGACCGCGGTGGAAGCGCGAGTAGAGCTCTTGGCGGCTGCTGACTCCCAGCGTTGTCTGACCGAGCTGGAGGTGCGAGCATCACGGCTGGAAGAGTTAGATACTCGCCTGGCTAGTGTAGAATCTCGCCTTCAGTCTGTCGGCGAACTGGAGCGCCGGGTGGGCAGGATGGATCATCGCCAGCAGCTGCATCATGACGAGCTGGTGGGGATGCATGCGAGCATGGGCTCCGTAGGTCGCCTGGCGAGGATGGAGGAGCAGCTGCGACAAGGCGAGGATGCGATGTCCGTGGCCTTCGAGCATTTCAAGAGAGCTCGTGGTTTGGGCTGGGTTGGGAAACAACCACAACTTCCCGATGCTCAGCCGAACCCCTAGGATCCTGCCCCCTTTTTTTCTTTATAGTCGCTTGTAGCCTTTTGGCGAATGTTTGTAATTCTGAACTATTTGACTTCTTCTAAGTAAATTGATATTTGGCGAGTATGATTATCGCCTTTGTTGTCTTTCCTGCTTGTTGTGATGTCTTGATTTTCTCTTTTGTCTTTTGTTTTCGCGAGTATTTATTAAATGTCGCGTTGATGTTGCGAGTAGCCTAAACATTCGATGCAGGTGCTCGCTCGCTCGACATCAGCGATTTGACGTGCACCCTAGGTTTTGGCGACTTTTCCTCGATACGCGCCACCTCCTACTCGCGCTCGCGGTGGCGTACGCGGGAAGCCAAGCTTTGTCGAGCACTATAAATAGGGGGGGGGGGGGTGGATACGTATTTATTACTCTCTTGACGAGCTTCCCTTTCTTCTAGCGACTATCTCTCGATTGCTTCTCTCCTCGCCACTTCGCTACTCGCTTCTTCAATCTTTCCACTCTTGGATGGCTAACGAGGCAGCGATTCGCCGTGCAAGTCACGCGAAGAAGTTTGAGGCAAATTCCTTCAAGAAGCCGATTACTCAGCCGAGCGACTTGAAGGAGTTCTCCGCCAAGTACTTGTCGCCGGGATATGTCGCCAGGCTTCCTCGTGAGGATGAACGCCTGAATTCCTTCTCGGCGACCGAGCTGGTCTTCCCCATCCGCCACTTTGAAGTCGGCCTGCGACTACCCTTGTGGCCGGAGGTTTGCCAGATCCTCCGTTACCACGGGATAGTCCCGGCACAGATCAATTCAAACGGAGTGGCGATGATCGTGGGGTTCCTCTGCTACCTGCGCGATCAGGGGATCGCCTTTGATCTCTCCGTCTTCCGGCGAGTATTCCATTTTGGCGCTACCGGCGAAGGCGTCGTCTTTTTGTGCAGCCATGTCTGCACCCTAGTCGGCACGGCGAACAAGAACCATCGCTGGACGGAGCGCATAGTCGTCATTAAGGGCGACTTTGGCGTCGTGCCGACTTCCTCTTTCCAGCCGGCCGAGAGTGCGTTCGCCACTCCTTACCTGGAGGAAAGCCGGGAGAAGCTACTCGACAGCTTCCGAGGTCGCCGGCTGGATGTCGTCTTCTGGAGGAGGCGAATAGATGAGCTCGCGGAGGTGTTCCCTGGTGAAGGTAGTCGCCTAAACGAGCATTGGGTCATACTCGCCAATTCGTTTTCAGCCGGTGTCTAACGTTTTTCTCTTTTGTAGCTACTCCCTCTTTGCCGAGCGAGCTCCTTCCCTTGGCGCCGAAGGCGGGGACTCCTGCCTTGGTTGATTTGTCGCCCGGCGGCGATGATCAGGAGGTCGCCGGCGATGAGGCTGGGCCCTCGAAGAAGAGGAAAGCCAAGGCAAAGTCCGCTGAGCCTGGGAGAAAGAAGGAGGTCGCCAGGAGGGACCTGAAAGCGAGGGCCGATCCATCGGAGGCGGGCGAGCCTAGCGGCCATCCTCTCTTCGGCGAAGGTGGGGGTAGCGAGGATGCTTATGGTCGCCCTCTGGTGTCCTGGGCTGAGCGAGCCCATGAAGTGACCTTGAGCACCAACCTCCCCGCCTGGTCGGAGGATTGGGAGGACGCGGGCGAGGCGTTCGATGTTTCGTTCGCCCTCTATGGTCGCGCGGACACTGAATCCTTGCAAGAGGTCTCGGTTGAATATCTCGCCCATCAGAGTTCGCGAGCCAACCTGCGGGCTGTCGAGCTTGGGCATGCGATGGCGAGGAAACTGCTCGAATATGAGCAGATGATCAAGGTGCAGGGCCCGAAGATGATCGCCATGGCGAACAGGATTAAGGAGTTCGAGGTACTCACCAATGCGACTTTACTCGCGTTTTGGGATACTCGCTACCTTGCAAACTTATTTAAACTAACCTTCTTCTTTTCGCTCGCTGCAGGCTGCCGAGTTGGAGTCGGCAAAGAGGCTGTCCCAGGCCGAGAAGGAGCTGGAGGATACTCGACAAACCTTGGAGGCCGCCCAAGTGCGAATCGCTGAGTTGGAAACTCGGCCTGCCGAGCAACAGCCTTCGTCGGCGGGCCCCTCCAGGGTGGGCAAGCAGATCCGGATAGTCGGCGATGATATGACGCATATCCGCCGGGAGATCGCTCGAGAAACCAGGAAGGTGGTCCTGAGCAGCTTGAAGGCCGATGGCTTCTTGAAGCCGGAGGCAATGCATCTGACGGTCATGGACATCATCCCGGCATTACTCGCCGAAGAGTCCACTTCCCCCATGCGAGATCTCTCATCCTCATCCACCGATTCTGATGACGACGATTCTGAGGACGAGGGTGATGATGTGGAAGATCTCGATCCTGACGGCGATGATGGTGGCGAGGATGGTGGCGAGGATTCATAGTCGCCTTTCTTCCTTTTGTAAATCTGCAAAGCATTTTTTGTATATGTATTTATGATAGAGAATGAGTATAATCTTTTTGCTCGCCCTTTTCTTCGATGCTCGCTTTCTTTCTTGAATACCGCTTAGGTTCCTAGGCTCGGGGCGAGACCGAGTACTCCGACATGCTCGCACTTACTATGCTCGCACCTGTATACTCGCACATGTCTACTCGCCTAGGTACTCGCACATACATCGAGACTGAGTACTCCGTCATGCTCGCACTTACATGCTCGCTTTTTTTAGTATTCCCTTGGTGAAGTCGAGCTGTGAAGGCTACTTGGAGGGTCCTGAGGGACACATGCTCTCAAGGCTTCGCTCTGTACCTGGTGAAGAGCCCATTTAAAATTACGTAAGGGAGTTTTTTATGAGAGAGGGGGTAGGGAATGACAGTCGGGGAGATCCGGATGGACACATCATCCCAAGGCCTTCATCCTACTTGGATACCAGATGTCGACGAAGAATGACGTTAAGTAGGGAACGACAGTCGGGGAGGCCCAAGGGGACACACCGTCCCGAGGTCTCCATCCTACTTGGGTGCCGGAGTGTCTCCACTCTTCGGTCGGTCGAATCGGTCTTGCCCCCTCCCAAGTTTGAATGTCGGCTTCCGGACTTTCCCCTGGTAATCTCTACAGTCGGATGAGAAATGCGGTCGGAGGCTAACTCGACCAACCAATATGCAAGGGGGGAGCTGATCTCGACCGTCAGTGCAGAGGTTTGGCATTAGGAGAACGCACTACCGAGGCACTGTCCCATCATCCGTTCTGAGTTTTTACGAGGGTGTGGTCGGAGGCTCGTGTTCCAACCTGCTACGGTGAATGTTGATGTAGGACGACGTCAAACAGGGAGTGGCAGTCAGGGAGGTCCGAAGGGACATACCATCCCGAGGCCTCCATCCCACTTGGATGCTGGATGTGGATCGGACCTGCTTCCTGTTGCTCAACGAATTTAGCAGGGAGTTAAGCACACTTCAGGCACACTAACTCATGTGATCTGACACAATAATTTAGAAAATGACATGCTTTGCTGCGAGCTTTTCAGCTCTCGAGGGTACATGACACCCTTTTTTTTCAAGGGTCCCCTGAGCTAGTGAAATCGATCATCTCTTCGCCGAATCGGAAGGTCGGCGTCCAGACTTTTTCCTGGTAATCTCTACAGTCGGACGAGAAATGCAGTCGGTGGGAACCGCGGCCAACATGCAAGGGGGGAGCTGATCTCGACCGTCAGTGCAGAGGCTTGGTCTTAAGGGAACGCACACCCGAGGCACTGTCTCATCATCCGTTCTGAGTTTTTACGAGGGTTAAGTCGGAGGCTCATTTCCCAACCTAGCGTGGAGATTGACTTCACCTGACTTCTTTATTTTGAAAACTTTGTTGATGTGAAGGAAGCTGCCTCGTCCCATGTTTCAGGGAGATGTAAATTTTATTCAAAGAAATGAATTTACAAGGATGGGATATACACATTCCCCCTTAGGGATAAAACCTTTTCAGGTCATCGTCGTTCCAGGTGCTCCCTAGCAGCTCGCCTTCCTGGTTCTGCAAGCGGTATCCTCCTGTCAGGAGTGCTTCCTGGATGATGAAAGGTCCTTCCCAGTTCGGGTTGAGCTTTCCGACGGCTGCTGATCTTCCTGCCGCATCCACTTTCTTCAGGACTAGGTCACCTATTTGGAAGTGTTTGAGGCGGACATTTTTGTCAAAATGTTTTGCCATCCGGCGCTTGATCTCCTCTTGCCTGACTGAAGCTAAATCTCGGAGTTCTTCGATGTAGTCGAGAGATAGCTTCTGAACCTCTTCGTTCTCTAGTCGCCATTCTTCGCTTCCGTCTTCCGCGGCTATCACCCTGGGGCTTCTGACTTCAAACTCTACTGGAATGAGAGCTTCCGACCCGTGAGAGAGCTTGAACGGTGTTTCCCCTGTGGCTGAGCTAGGAGTGGTTCTCAGAGCCCACAGGACCGAGGGGAGCTGGTCCGCCCAATTACCTCTTAGGTTCTCCACCTTCTTCTTCAGTAGGTTGATGATCAGCTTGTTGGCGGCCTCTACCTGGCCATTGCTCCTTGGGTGATGCACGGAAGCGAATCGAAGGTCAGTTCCTAGTTGCCTGCAAAAATCCTCTAGCTCTAGGCTGGCAAACTGGGGACCATTGTCAGTGATGATGGCGAGAGGGATCCCGAATCTGCAGACGATCTCTCCCCAGATGAAGTTCTTCAAGACTTGAGAGGTGGTCTTGGCTAGAGCTTTGGCCTCGATCCACTTGGAGAAGTAGTCGATCATGACGAGAACGAACTTCCTCTGGCCACTTGCTTGAGGGAAGGGGCCGATCAAGTCCATTCCCCAGATGGCAAACGGCCATGGAGAGATGATCGATCGGAGCTGTTGGGCCGGCTGCAACTGAAGGGGGGCGAAGAGCTGGCATTTCTGGCATTTCTTCGAGAAGATCTCAGCATCCTTCCGGATAGTAGGCCAGAAGTAACCATGCCTCAAGACCCTCTGCTCCAAAGTGCGAGTCCCAGAATGACTTCCACACTCTCCCGAGTGGATCTCTTCCAACACTCGAGGTACTTTGTCTTCAGAAACACATCTGGCCAGGGGGCCTGAGATGGTCTTGCGGTACAGCTCCCCATCTTGCAGGAGGTAGTATGCCGCCTTGTACCGAAATCTTCTCTGATCCCCTCCGTCCGCTGGGAGCTGGCCGCTGGCCAGGAATGCCACAAAGGGATCCATCCACGAGGGGCGTTGCTCGATCTCCATCATCTCTCCCTCTTCAATGGACGGGTGGAATAGCTCGGTGATAGTTCCTCCAGCCCTCGGCCATACTTGGCGAGGCGATCTGCTGCCGAGTTCTCCTCCCTTGGCACATGCTCGACGAAGAAGGACTGGAAGCCTCCAATCAGTCCTTTCACTTTTACCAAGTACTTCTGCAAGATGGTGTCGCGCACCTCGAACTCGCCTCGAATCTGCGACGCGACCACCATTGAATCCGTGAAAGCCCGGACATCACGGATCCCCAGCTCTTTGGCAAGGCGCAAGCCTGCCACTATGGCCTCGTACTCTGCCTGGTTGTTCGTGACGGGGAAGAGGATCTCGACTGCTTGCTCGATCCTCGTTCCCTGTGGGCTGACAAGAATGATGCCCACTCCCACAAAGCTCCTTCCCGAAGCTCCGTCAACAAACATCTTCCAAGGAATTGGGTTGAGCACCTCTTCTCCTGGCTCCGCTTCCACCGAGAAGTCAGCCAGGAAGTCTGCTACTGCCTGGGCCTTGATCGCCACTCGGGGGGAGAAGGAAATGTCGAACTCGCTGAGTTCTACCGACCATTTCGCCAACCTCCCTGAGTGCTCCACTCCTTCCAGGATATTGCGGAGGGGATGATCAGTTACCACTCAGATGGAGTGAGCCTGAAAATAAGGCCGGAGCTTCCGTGCCGACACCACCAAGGCGAAGGCAAGCTTCTCCAGGATTGGATACTTCAGCTCCGCCTTCTTCAGCACCTGGCTGACATAGTAGATGGGTAGCTGCCTCCTCCCTTCTTCCCGGACCAAGATGGAGCTAACTGCCTCCGCTCCTACTCCTAGGTAGATGAGCAGGTCTTCGCCTTCCTTCGGGCTCTGAAGGAGAGGTGTCTGAGTCAACTGCTCCTTCAGCCTTCCGAATGCTATCTCACATCCTTCGGTCCACTCGAAGCTTTCTGTTTTGCGGAGCGTTTTGAAGAATGGAGAGCACTTCTCTCCGGCCTTTGAGAGGAAGCGGCTAAGACCCGCCAGCCTGCCTGTCAACCTTTGGACTTCCTTCATCGTTCTTGGGGATGGCATCTCCAGGATCGCCTTAACCTTGTCGGGGTTAGGCTCTACTACCCTCGGAGTAAGGAGATGTCCCAGGAACTTTCCCCTGCCCGCTCCGAAGACGCACTTCGTCGGATTGAGCCTCATCTTGAATCTCCTCAGCGTCGCGAAGGTCTCCACCAGATCGACTACGTGTTCCTGGACGCTCTTGCTTTTGATCAAGAGGTCGTCCACGTACACTTCCAGATTCCTTCCCTTTTGCCCTTTGAAAATGTGGTCCATCATCCGCTGGTAGGTGGCTCCCGCATTCTTCAAACCGAAGGGCATCATTTTGTAGCTGTAGCAGCCATCATCGGTGATGAAGGAGACATCGCGGCAATCAGGGGGATGCATCCGGATCTGGTGATATCCTGAAAACGCATCAAGGAAACTCATCACAGAAAAACCGACGGCTGAATCAACCAGCGCGTCGATTCGAGGCAAGGGATAACAATCCTTCGGGCAGTTTTTATTCATCAAGGAAAAATCCACACACATTATCCAGCTACCCCCTGCCTTTGTCACCATTACAACATTGGAGACCCAGCCTGGGTACTGGATCTCTGATACAAAACCCGCATCTAGCAGTTTCTTAACTTCCTCCCGAATTGGCTTGGCAAGGATGGTGGCGGTCCTTCTCTTCTTCTGGCGGACGGGCTGGACAGCGGGATCTAGGTTGAGGCGATGACATGCAACCTCAGGGTCGACTCCTGGCATCTCGGCTGCGCTCCAAGCAAAGATGTCGACGTTCTTCTGCAGACACGCCGCCATCTCGATCTTCTCTTCGGTCTTCAGCGACCCGCCAACCGTCAGCAACCCAGGCACTCCCGCTGCGGAGAGTACCTCGATTTCTTCCACTTCTTCGGCCACCTCAAGCCTGGCCGGGCTCTCCAGCACTCTTCTGAACTCCTCCGCGTCAGCCATCCAGCTGATGGTACTGACGGCGCTAAGATAGCATTCCCTAGCGGCTCTTGGATCGCTCCTGATCCTCACCTGGACGTCTCCTTTACAGTACTTCAAGCACTGATGGTAGGAGGATGGGACGGCTTTGAAGGCGTTGAGAAGCGGCCTCCCAAAGATAGCCCTGTAGCAGCTCGGGGCGTTGACGATAACGAATCGACAGCTGATGGAGGTGCCACCGAGTGTTACCAGGAGATCTGCTCCTCCTTCCACCTCCTTCTTCTCTCCGGAGAAGCCGAAGAGGGGACCATCTGATGCTCGAACTCTGTCGGGTCTGACTCCCAGTCCATCGAACGTCCCCTTGAAGATGACGTTCACGGAGCTACCGTTGTCGACCAGAATTCGATCAACGGTGAAGTCTTCCACTGCTGCCTGGATGACGAGGGCATAATGGAAGGGATTCTCATTCCCTAGCATATCCTCTTCGGAGAAGGTGATCTCCTCCATCGGGGGCGGTGCTTGTGAGGTCGAGGCGACACTCCTGCGGTAGATCTGATGGAGGCTTCCCTTGCGGGAAGCTTCCAGCCCTGCTCCCCCATGGATAACTCCAACTCTGCCTCCCTGGCCCAGGTCTCCCCGACCTCCCAGGTCGACCCGGTCCTCGTTCCTCCTTCGAACGACGGCAGCCTGCCCTGCCTGAGGCTCGGCAGGGGCCTCTACCCTCCGCTGCTCCCCTCCACCTTCTCCTACTGCTAGCCTCCTCCGGGCTTCCCAAAAGTCTGGGCAGGCAGCCATGGCATGTCCCCCCACCTGGTGGAAGTCACAGTAGAGGGGAACCTCTTCTGCTTGATGTCTCCTCGGCTTCTGCTTCTTCCTTCCTTGACGGCGGCCACGCCCGGCTACCGCCATCGCTTCGTCTCTTCTTCTCTCCTGACGCCTTTCTGACTGGCGAAAGGGCCTTCTCTCCGGGGATCTCCCCCTTTGATCCCGACGCTGAGGCCGTCCAGCCGGCCTCCAAGGTGGCCGGTTGACGGGGACCTGGTAGCGCCTTCCCTCTTCCTGACGCTCAGGGGACTCGACGGGCCTTCTCTCCACGCTCCTCCTGGTTTCCTTCCTCCAAAGATCCTCCCTCTTCTTCTCTGCTCTTCCCCTTTCTTCTTGCCGCTCTGGCCTCTTCCTTTCCTCCCTCCGGGGCTCTTCTCTCTTCCTCTTCTCAGGGATTCCATCCCTCTCTCCACAGTCGCCTCTGGTCACCCGTGCCAACCTTGCCAAGAAGTCAGGGTTGGAGGCCTCTCCCCGGACAAACTTATTGGCCCTCTGAATAAGGTTGTCGTAGGAGTAGGGGGGATTCTCACTGAGCTCCAACTTGAAGAGGCCTTGACTTATGCCGAACGTCAAGGCTAGCAACAGGATGTTGCTATCCACCTCCTGGATTTGCAGAACCTCCTCCTGAAAGCGCTCGATGTAAGGTCCCAACGCCTCATCTGGCTTTTGCACCAGATAAAACAAGGCCGTTGCCTCCTTCTTCAGCTTCTGGGCCGTGTCGAAACGGGTTGTCAGCCCACGGCACAGGTCATCAAAGCAGTAGATCGAGCCGGCGGGCAACTGATGAAACCAGTCCCAGGCCTTTGCACGGAAGGTGATTGCAAACAACCTGCACTTGAAGGCGTCCGACATGGTTCGGATAGAGACAATATCCTCGAACCATTGGATGTGCCTGACGGGGTCCTCCTTCCCCGAATAGTAATTCAAGGCGGGGTCCCTGAACCCATCTGGCACTGGCGCGGCAAGGATCTCCTCGCAGAAGGGGCTCCTCCCTCCTGCCCGACGACGATCCTCAACCAGGCGAGTATCACCTCCATACTCGCCATATGGGCGAGTATCCTGGTATCTCCCCTGCTCGCACGGCTCGCGGAAGCGAATGCCTTGCGAGGTTGGATGGTAGAATTGCGACCTCCTTGGTCGCTCGGTTTCATCTTCCACGTGCTCCTTTCCTGCTCGCCGAGGGGGACTCCCTCCCTCGGACGGAGTTGGGCGATGCGGCGAGGTCGCCGTGACCTCGGCGCGCGGCTGAAGCGCTGTTTCCAAGATCCACGTCATGCGCTGCGCGAAGGCTCCCTCCATGCGCTGCGCGAAGGCTTCGAGAACCGCTAGTGTCACGAACTCGCCACTCGCGGTCGAGTTGCCGACTACCTCCTCATGGTCGCCACCTACGACCATCTCGGCTTCCTGCTGAACTTTCCTTCTCCGACTACGATCCACGCTCACCGCACCAAAGTGTTGACGCTAGGAAAATCCTGACCTCAAGATTCGGATCGATGCAGCCGGAGGCTACTCGCCCAGCAGTCCAACGAGACGACTAAGCTGGCGACTACTGAAGAGCTAGAAGAACAACACACAGGACCCCAGGTGCTGCGGCAGGGAGGTCCCACCACGTACCCAGAAGCTCCGAAGAGACTTCCCCTCCAAGACCAAAGAATGGCCGAGCAGGGTACGAGGAAGGCACCAACTTGGCTAGTACCGGGAGTAGCGGCCAAATGCGACAGGTTCCAGAATGCAAGAGCAGGGTTTCGAGAGCTCAAGTCTAGGTGCCAATCCAAGTAGCCCTGGGGTCCTATTTATAGGAAAACCAAGGGGTAAGGGGGGTTTTTATAGCCCAGCCCCTGCCCGACGACTAGCGACATGGAGGCGATCTCCCCGGGCAAATGGGCGAGTATCACCTATGGTCTCCCACCTTTTGGCGAGTATCCGAGTTACTCGCACGAGTGCACCCATACTCGCCTAGGGTGTCTTCTGCTCCTAGGCTTGACTGTTGTATTGACTCTTTGACTTTGACCTCTGCCTACGTGGCCTCGGGGGGGGGGGGGGGGGGGGGGTCCACCCTCGGAGAATGAGGGTTGTACACATACCATACCAACACAAAAGACATACACATATACACACAATTTCATCCACACATAAGCACACATAAACATAAGAACATACACAAATCACACAAAAGCATACACATGCATAAAGCACACACAAACAAATACACATAAGCACGCATACATACATATTACACAATATCATGAACATCACAATGAAACACACATAATACCTAAAGCCTCAAATTAAAATCTAAACAAATTCATCACCGTGAATACATATACAATACCTCCATTAGGAATCTAAAAAACCCACAAAACCCAACCAATAAATTCACAAAACACTAGAAAAACCAAAATCACAAATCCTAACAAAATGCCTAAAAAAATTCATACAACAAGCAAATCAACTGCTAAATCTCGAAATCCAAGCAAAAAACCTTCAAAAACCCATCACACCAGCTTCTTAGTCACGACATTAAGGAAAATGAAAAAAAAATCCCAGAAAAACACACCTTCCAGCCGCCGGAGAGAAGAAGGGTTGTTGTCGTCGCCAGAGAAGAAGGTCCGGAGGAAGGAGGTCGTGTCTCACCGGAGAATGGAGAGGCGCAATGGCGCATGCGTCGTCTTCGCGCGAGTAGAGGAGGACGGGATGGGGTCGTGGGCGGATTCACCAAATCAAACCAAGTAGTGAGAGAGCGACGATTGGCAGCGGGATTTTAGGGCATCGAGGATCCAAGTAGCTGCAACGAAGAGAAAGGGGGATTGAGAAATACAAAAGTGAGGGAGATGGACGATAAGGGAGTAGCAGCGTCTTACCAGTGATGGTGGCGTCGATCGTAGAAGAGACGGCGAGGAGCTGAGGCGGATGGATGAGGGAGGGAGGAAGAGGTGCGGGCGGGATTTTAGGCCATGGATCGACGAAAAGAATAAGTGGAGGGAAAATGAAAAAATGGCGAAGGATAAGTGGAGGGAAAAAGGAAAAAGGGAGGGAAATGAAATATTAGATAGGCTTGGAGAAATATTAGAGGAGAAAAATAGGCAGCATTATATTTTTAAGTATAAATAATTAAATATAATTAAAGCTGGAGTGATGCACCTGAAACGTCATTGCATTCTTCGTTGGCTCGTCGCTGGAGTTGATCAGCTGTGACCTAAATCGCGACGTCAAAATTTTTCACTTGCGAAAATCAAAGTCGAATTTTTTGCTTGAGCGCACGAACGCACTCATACATTTTAAATTATAGATATGTTATTGTCATGCTAAACAGAGCCTTCATCTCACCAATATTTTTTAATTAATAATAAATATTCATTTATAAAGAATTAGTTAAAGTATACATTAATGCGCGAGGCCTGCTTGGATGTCATCAAAGCCCGCTTGGCTACGGACAAAGCCCGCTCAATGATGTCTCTAACTTGGATATAAGCAAAGCCACCGAAGAAGGCTAAGCTCGCTTGGATGCGGGTGAAGCCCGCCGATTGATTGTCGTCCATGTGTGTGTGTGTGTGAAGCCCGCCGATTGATTGTCTTCTGTGCGTGTGTGTGTGTGTGTGTGTGTCTGTTTGTGTCTGTGTGTCTGTGTGTCTGTGTGTCTGTGTGTGTGTGTGTCTGTGTGTGTGTGTCTGTGTCTGTGTCTGTGTCTGTGTGTCTGTGTGTGTATGTGTGTCTCTGTCTGTCTGTGTGTGTCTCTGTGTGTGTGTGTGTGTGTGTGTGTGTGTGTGTCTATGTGTGTGTGTGTTCGTGTGTGTGTGTGTTTGTGTAAGTGTATGTTAGTGTGTGTTTGTCTGTGTCTGTCTATGTCTGTATTTGTCTATGTCTGTGTCTATATTTGTGTGTCTGTGTGTTTACGTCTGTCTGTGTCTTTGTCTGTCTCTGTGTGATCTCCAGCTATGTGTGTGTGTATGCCTGTGTGTGTGTCTGTGTCCATGTTTGTGTCTATGTCTGTGTGTCTATGTCTGTGTTTGTGTGTCTGTGTCTGTCTGTATCTGTGTCTGCGTGAGTGTGTGTCTGTCTCTGTGTGATCTCTAGCTATGTGTGTTTATGCATGTGTGTGCATGTGTTTGTGTGTCTATGTGTGGCTATGTCAGTGTGTGCTTGTTTTTGTTTGTGTCTGTGTTATGCGTTTGTGTGTGCGTGTGTGTGCGTGTGTGTGCGTGTGTGTGCGTGTGTGTGCGTGTGTGTGCGTGTGTGTGCGTGTGTGTGATTGTGTGTGTATATGTGCGACATTACCCCCGTCTCGATAATGCCCCAGCGCAACAACACTCATGCAACTTGCAAACCCCTGTGCGCGAAAATACTCATGTCGTTGTAGTACCACAAGTCTCTGACAGTTGCGCGAGGGTTTGCGAGTTGTAGGAGTGTTGTCGCGTTGTGGCACTGTCGAGGCGGGGGTACTATCGTGCGGGGAACATGAGCTTCCTGTGCACTGTCAGTTGATCGAGCATCCAAGAGCGTGAAAATGGGCATAGTTAATTCTTATTTAAAAAGTAAATAATCTTATTTAAAAAGTAATTCTTATTAAACAACGTGGTTTATTTATCAATCGATATGACATCTATTTATTGTTTTCCTTACATCTATTTTTATTAAAATACGTATCTTATAGCAATTGATATGACATGTGTTTACATACTTTAAATTAATATGTTTTTAGATTTAATTTTTTTGCGACAGTACACGGGGGTCATCTCTCGCGCGCCCGTAAGAAAAATGTGTGTTTCTCCCAAAAAAACTATAAAAGTTAAAATCTTTTGTCTTATTTAATTTTCTTAAACTGCGCTACAAAAAAAGTGTCGTTGTAAAAATTTAAAGTTACATTAGATATTTTCATGTTACGATATTTAATAGTCATCTCGAGCATACCGGTCAAAAATGCATGCTAGTGTGAAACGCGCGACTGGGCATAAAATATGTGCTCGGGCAAAAACTAATGTCATAATTAATCAATGTCATATTTGCATTCTTTTTTAAATTTAATATGTTTTTAATTTTTAGAATTGTTTTTTGCAAAATTTTATGGAACGAAATTTCCCTCCATAGAAAGGGAGAGACAAAAAAACTTTTATAAAAATATTTTTAAAGTTTTATAAAAAATTTATATAAATGTTTTTATAAAGTGTTATAAGAACTTTGTATAAAGAAACTTTATATAAAACATTTTATATAAAAACTTTATATAAATTTTTTATAAAAACTTTATATAAATTTTTATAAAAACGTTTTATAAACACGTTTTATAAAGAATTATATAAAATTTTATACAAATGTGCTTCCAAGAAAAATGTTACCCAACGAAAAACGCGCTCTCAGGCCAAAAAAAACCGCACGCACAAAAAGACCCGTCCGGTCGACAAATATTACACATGCGGACGAAAATGCTCGATTCTACGAAAAACCAATGGGGAAGGTAAAAATTGGCGATATCGTTTTTTTAGGTCAAAGTCATGGACTTCGGCCTCAATGTCTGTATTTGTGTCAATTCAATCGCGTTGAATGCCAAAATTAAATTACTAATCCTCAATACTAATATATTACACATAAATTAAATACATGCTCACGCGCCGAACAGACACTTAGCGATTTGACTATTATATTTTATGTCTAAATAGATAAGAAATAATTAACAAATTTAAAGTTATTATATATGATCATTATTTTTATTATGAATTTATATTAAAAAAATAGTAACAAGTTTTCAGCGGCGGCCGTGGAAGAGAGAGGTGACGGCGACGGCGACCGTCGAAGAGAGGGGAGACAACGGCGGCGGTCGTACGTGAAAGACATTGCTATAGCTCGCAAATGGATGTTTGTGTGTTTGGTTGTCCGTGTCTGTGTGTGTGCATGTGTCTGTGTTTGAGCCCCGACACATGCAATACGCGCTAGCTCTCAAGCAAAAAAAGGAAAACTACACGCACGAGAGTGCATTTGTGTGCGCGCAGGCCGCGTGTGTGCGCGGGCCGCACAGGCCGCGCATGCGCGCGGGCCGCACAGGCCGCGCATGCGGTCGTGCCCTACCGCGCGCGGTACCGCATGGCGGTACCGCGCGCGCTAGCGCACGAAACTGCGCGTGCATGGCGGTTTTTGGGCGGTTCCGCGGTGGTTTTGGGCGGTTTTCCTCTTCCTTCTTGCGTGCCGTGCGTCGGGGGAGACTGACCGGCAGGCCACGCGCTAGCGCGCAGGCCGCGCTAGCGCGGAGGCCGCGCGCGCTAGCGCGCAGGCCGCGTGTGTGCGCGGGCCGCACAGGCCGCGTATGCGTGCGGGCCCGCGCGCGGTACCGCATGGCGGTACCGCGCGTGCATGGTGGTTTTTGGGCGGTTCCGCGGTGGTTTTGGGCGGTTTTCCTCTTCCTTCTTGCCCATGCCCCCACCATCTTAGTGGGAAGTGAGGTTTTCGGCTAAATGCAACCCGAATTTCTCTACAAATGGATGAAGACCTATCACTATCAAATATTGAAGAATCGCTCCAACAAAAACTCCAATTAGGATAAACAATAAGAAGACATTGCCATGTGTCAAGATTTTTTTAATTAATTACTTTTTCTATCATTTGTTTATTGCAAATAAAACAGTAAAGAAAAGACAAGAAAATACCAATTTATGTGGGTGGTGGAATATGTTGATTCGTGTGAAGCCCAAACACTGGATTCAGGACCATCTCTGTCCGGGATGCGCTCTATTCTGCCTAGTGAATTTCGAATGGAGGAGATCAAAACTACAAAACCGAACCGGAAAAAACTTAGTAGAACCTGGAGTCTGGGCATTGTACGGAATAATTTCACCTCCCCGTGCAGTCCGACATCCTCGAATCAAAGTATTCATCTGCAAAAAAAAATACAAACTGCAAAAAACAGAGGGATTTTTTTTAGAAAAAAATTACTTGTTGGTTATACTAATGTGAGATTAAAGTTTTTGGGCATCAATCCTCAAGATTTCTATGAAAAATGACAATATAATACACATGTGGTGCATCGTGAACTAAATATTGTTCAATTTACGACACCCGGTTTTGTTGCGGGTCGCTCTGGTGCTTTGGTAGACCGTGTTAGAAATGAAATTGTCTTGTTATGTCTCTATGTAGATGACATTTTAATTTTTGGAAACTCAATTAAAATTATTAATGAAACCAAAAATAATTTATCATCCAATTTTGATATGAAAGATTTGGGGGAAGCAAACATTATATTAGGAATGAAATTAGTTAAAAATGACTCTAGCGTATCATTATCTCTTTCACACTCGATTGAGAAAATGTTGATTAAATTCAACCTATATGATTCCATTCCCGCTTCTACTTCATATGACGCTAGTGTAAAACTTTGTAAAAAATACTAATGAACCCGTTGATCAACACAGGTATGCACAAATGATAGGATCACTCCTATACATAGCTAACAGCACTAGGCCCGACATTTCCTATGTCGTAGGCCGCCTTAGTAGATATACTAGTAATCCAAGTGATGAACATTGGATAGCACTAAATAGAATATTTAAATATCTTCGTGGAACTATGGATTATAGTTTAGTGTACACGAGATTTCCCGGAGTACTAGAAGGATATTCAAATGCCAATTGGGTAACTGATTCGTTAGACGTTAAGTCAACGACGGGCTATGTATTCCTCCTTGGAGGTGCTGCCATTTCATGGGCTTCTACAAAACAAACAGTTGTTTCTAGAAGCACCATAGAATCGGAGCTTATAGCTTTGGACACTACATGTGCCGAAGCAGAATGGATTAAAAATTTACTTAGTGAAATTCCATTAATCGAAAACCCCATGCCTGCTATCTCTTTACATTTTGATAATAAAAGTGTTATTGATTTAACTGCTTCTAATAGTACTAATTCCAAAATGAATAAGTTCATGAGAATCAGGTACAAGTCGGTGAAGCAAAGAAGAAAAGAAGTGATATCACTCAACTATGTAAAGTCAGAATTGAATCTGGCTGATAATCTTACCAAGGGATTGTCCCGAAGAGAGATATTGTTGTCATCGAGGGGAATGAGGCTTAAGCCCACATGATTTGCTGCCAACGGTGGATACCCAACCCATGTGATTGGAGATCCCATGAAGTGGGTTCAATGTGGTAGAAACGAAGCCGTTGATGTAGCGTAGTTGGGAGCACAAAATATAAGGTTGAGAAAACCTTCTCCCCATTCCTATGATGTTGTGCTCTACGTAACAAGTTAGGATGAACTTAATTAAGTTCTTAATGGTTGCCAAAGACATACTTCTTTGCGAGACATTGGTTACGAATATCTCTTGAGGCACCACCTATGTGGGGGTTATTGTGAGGCCGCAACTTTGGGATCCGGGCTGAACCCAAAATAACTCTCATGAAAAATCAAGGAATGCGCATGGCCATTAACGCGCCCACCGCCATAACCCAAGAACAACCAGTCTTTTGTGTGCTTATCTAATTTACCGGTCAAAAGTTTATAATTCAAAGCCTCTGACATATTATACTCTTCGGTATAGGAAGTAAGTACTAAGTATAGATTCAAGGTAACCATTCCATCTATACCCATTGCATTAGATACAACTTGGTGAAGCAAATTTGTATTTGATTTTATTTATTATTAGTAATATCATATTTATGAAGTTCGCTTTTGGTTTATCGCTTTTGTGGGGGATTGTTAGAAATTTTAATTATAAAACATTATAATTAAATGTTTTGATTGGAGCTAAATGATGTTTGGTGTTTGGGCTCCTCATTGTGATGGAAAAGCTCAAAACCAAATTTAGAGGGAATCCAAATATTTGGAGGGAAGCCTTTCATGATAAAAGGGTATTCTTTAGTCTCACCTTGCCATTCTACTTCTTCCCTTAAGTGTATATAAAGAAATTCACACATTCTTATTTGTTCAAAAGAACATAAGGAGAAACTATGAACCACACGCGCGCGCACGCACCGCACCGGACCGGATCCGGATGTCGGATTTCGGATTTGGGGAATAATTAATTTGAATTGTATTTTTTGTTCCAAAAAGTTTCATAGCATTTTAACCGGAGTTGCGTCGATTAGAATTCGGAGCTGCGTCGAATAGATTTCGACGTAGCGTCGTTTTGCCCGCTGGTGTGGCGTGGCGTCGAATGGAATTCGACGCATGCGTCGATAGGACTCGACGCTTGCGTCGATAAGCCTTGCGTCGATAAGCCTTGCGTCGATAAGCCTTGCGTCGATAAGCCTTGCGTCGATAGAACTCGATGTAGCGTCGATATGCACTCGACGCAATGTCGATTTGCGTTCACGCGTTCTGCCGTTTTACGCGCTTTTCTTTGCCGCTTCTTTATGCGTGTTTCTCGCCATGATTTACGTTGGAAATTTCCAACGTATATCTTCCCGATTATGTGTCTTCCATTTGTAACCATTAATCTTTATTATGCTCTTAAATATTGCCATTTTGAAGATCCTTTTTTCCGGCTATATTCTGTCTATATATATTGATGTTCTTCTCAGAAAGAAAGAAAGCTCGATTACATGCTCTGATACGCTCTTGTGCTCTCTCTGCTTTTACGATATTCTACGTGCTTCCTTTTCTTTACGTTTGCTTCATCAAGTGGTTGTTCAGGTGCTCTGTGCTTCTTCGGTGTCCGCGCACATCGAAGTTTCGGGATCTAGCCGGGTGTTGTACCTTGGAGGAGTGAGCATCGGTGAAAAACCCTGCCGGAGGGTGGTGCAACTTCTTAAGGGCAGTGATCACACGCCTTACCCAGGCTCGATTCTAAACTATATATTACTCTCTATTTTATTTCTCACCCCTTCATGCAATTTTGTTATTATTGCTGCTCATATATATATATATATATATATATATATATAGATCTGCTGTTTTATAAAAGTTTTTAAAACCGAAAATATATCATTTTTGAATATTAATATAGGAATATATTAGAAAATATTCCAACAGACCGGTCGAATTGAAACGCCTTAGCTCGGAAGTGAACCTAGCGCGCAAACAGTAATTAGAGATTCGTTGAATACACTGAGACTTTTTAACGTGGAAAACCCGGAAAGGGTAAAAAACCACGCGGTCGGAGCTGTGCCGACCAAACTTCCACTATCTTCTGGGGGGTTACAATTAGAGACTTAGAACTCGAGCGCGACAGGCCGCTGCTAATTACAATAAGAGAGAGAGAGAGAGAGAGAGAGAGAGAGAGAGAGAGAGAGAGAGAGAGAGAGAGTTCCGAAGGCGACAGACCACCTCCAGAAAAACTAAGTCTTTTTCCTTCTGAAAACTGCTGGGAATGAAAGTGAAAATGCTCCGGAGAACAAAAGTGAATGCTGAGTCGCCTTTCGGGACGAAGGAAATCTTCAAGTCCACGAAGGAGATCTTCAAGCGCCGAAGGAGAATTCCGCGAAAGTCTGCAAGAAGCTCTCCCGGGTCCAGAAGACAAGGTCCTTTGAAATGAAGCCTTGAGGCTCCTTTTATAGCTTTGGACGGGGGTAGCCCGGTAATTTCGGCGTTGTAACCACCGTAACCACCTGGCGGACGAATCATATTTTCCGGTTCGGAGCACACGGATCGCCATTTTTCGTAAATGACCATCTTGCCCTTCGGGCAGTTCGGGCAGTTTCGTTGGAGGCAAAAAAAGCGACAAGCTGTTCCTGAAATCTGAGAAACTGGAAAGACAAAAAGTGAGCATGCTAGAAAGATAAAATGTGAGCACGCTAGAAAGACAAAAAGTGAGCGCGTCGGAAAAGTGGGAACGTTCTGAGCCTGCTTAGAAGCGTTCTGAGCGCGCGTGAGCGCAAAAAGCGTTCTGAATGCGCAACGAAAGTGAAGGTGCTTTGGGCGTGCTGCGGGCACGGAAAGAGAGAAGTCGCGTCCCCCAAGGGGAAAACGAACTTCACCATCACCCGGCGAGGGGACGCGGTTACGGCCGCATCCCCCGCGTGAGGGGATCGAGCCGCACCTCACCACGGGGGGTGCGGTTTGGCCGCACCCGACCACGGGGGGTGCGACTTGGCCGCACCCCCCACGGGGGGAGGGGGGGTGCGGCTTGGCCGTGCGCTCCCCCATGGCCGCACCCTCCCCCCCCCCCCCCCCCCCAATGGGAGAGGTGCGGTTGGCCGCACCCCCTCCATGGGGGTGTGGCTTGGCCGCACCCCCCATGGGGGGTGCGGCTGGGCCGCACCCCTCATGGGGGGTGCGGCTGGGCCGCACCCCTCATGGGGGGTGCGGCTGGGCCGCACCCCTCATGGGGGGTGCGGCTGGGCCGTACCCCCCATGGGGGGTGCGGCTTGGCTGGCCTGGCCGCACCCCACCGGAGTGGGGTGCGGTTCCGACTTTGCTCGGCGCCGCTCTCGGCGCGATGCGCTCGCGCGGCGGAGTCCTCTACTTCTGCGATCATGGGCTGGACCGCTCACCACACTAACTCCACTCGTCTTAGTGGGTCTTTTCTCCAACCGTAGCCCGGGCCGCTATAAGTGTATGGGTCCCTATCAGGTTTAAACGCCTTGACGATCATCTCCATCTTGATATTTGTATCCGTCTTAGTTGCCATGTCCATCTACTGCTTCACCCTAAAACTCTTCTTCTTCACGCTGACACCAAAAGTCTGACTTTTATAGCTTAAAGTGCGGAGGTGGTGGTTGTGAACGCCGTGGTCATGAACCGTCGTTCGTGAACACCCGACCTCACCTACAAAAATTCATGCATTTTATGCTCAAAACTACTTATTTTCTTGGTAGCTAGCGGTCATGACCTTTGTCTTGCCAAACATACAATCTATGATAATGGCGTTTTTTACCCAACTCACCGGAGCAAATAAGCCGTGCCAAACGAAGCCCAAATCTCATACAACATTTGTTGATTACATTCAAAAAATCACTCTCATTGAATTCAATTTACAGTTTTTCATAGACCATAAATCAATTGGTTAGAACAAAATAATTAAGGTTACATTCGATTTATATTTTCTTATGTATTTATTTATCTAATCTGTAAGAAAACTAGTTATTCCATATGATGAGGCATGACTAGTGAATTTCATGAAATAAGTTATATATATATATATGTATATATAGAGTTAATTACTGGGACCTCCCTGGGTGTTTGCGTAATTACAGGTTGCACCCCTCTATCTTTGAAAATTACATTTACCTTCCCTCTAATTTTCATGCTGGTTTACAAATTGCCCCTTTCGTTAAAAATATGGATGTAAAGTGATAAAATCTGCCAAATTATATTATGATATTCAATTTTATCTTTTTTAATGGCTCTGCATATTAGTAATTGTGCTAATAAGTTTTACTTGAGGTTTTACAGGGATGTGGAGGCCACGGGAAAGAGCAGCAAAACAAAACAGGAATATTTCTTATTAATTGATAAAACGAGCTTACATGCATACTTATACTAATAATAGAAGTGTCAGGAAAGGCGCATTAACTGAAAGACAGTTGCGGGAATACATTAATTGAAAGGAACATTAAATGCGGTGCAGGTAGCAAAAAGGGAAGGCTGTTAAAAGCTGGCGGCATTATTATTTTCCATTCTTTAATTTCTTCAGGGTGGCTGCTTCCTCGTCTTCTCCAGCCGGTGCTTCGTCTTCTTCAATTTGTGCTTCGTCTTCTTCAACCAGTTGGGAAACGGCGCTGGCTTTCTTCTCCAATACCCCCTCTAAAGCCGTGCCATCTCTCACGCCGAGGTGTTCTCTGAGTTTGTGGAAACGGCTCCGGTGTAAGGGCTTTGTGAGTATGTCGACGCTTTAATCTTCGGTAGGGCAAAAAATGAGCTCGATCTGCTTCTTCTCTACAGCTTCTCTGATGAAATGAAAATGGATCTCTATGTGTTTGCTCCTTGCGTGAAAGACGGGATTTTTGGCTAGGGCTAGGGCAGATGAACTGTCGCAGCTTATTTTGACTCCGCTCCTTCTTTCTTCTTCTCCTTCTTCCTTGTAGATTTCTTTGACTAGGCGCTGTAAGTAGATGGCTTCTCGTGCGGCATCGTTGAGTGCCATAAATTCTGCTTCGGTGGCGGATAATGCTATGGTTTGCTGCTTCCGGGAGCTCCAGGATACTGGACTGGAACCCAGGAAAAAGACATACCCGCTGGTGCTCTTCCGATCATCCAAGCTCCCTGCCCAATCTGAGTCGGTGTAGCCTGTCAATTTTACATCTGCTTCGCGCTTGAAAAGTATGCCGAAGGTCTTTGTTCCCTGCACATAACGAAGTATTTTTTTTGCTGCCCCAAAGTGGGCTTTAGATGGGTTGCTTACAAACCCTGCCAGTATATGTACTGCGTTTTCAATGTCGGGTCTGGAATGCGTTAAGTACATGAGGGAGCCAATTAGGCTTCTGAACTCTTCTTCTTCTGCCCTCTCTTCATCTTCTCCTCTGGTTCTGAACTTCTCATTGCTGGACATTGGTGTGTGGCATGGGTTGCAGTCATGCATCTGAAATTTCTTCAACAAATTGGTGGCATAGAGTTCTTGAGACATAAATGTGTCGTGGGGGTTGTATCTGATCTGGAAACCCAGAAAGAATTTGAGTGTTCCCAAATCAGTCATGTCATATACTTTCTTCATCTTCTCTCTGAAAACCTCAACTGAACCTGCATCACTTCCAGTTAGGATCAAATCATCAACATATAGACTTATTATAATGTTACCCCCTTCTGTGTTTCTGGTGTATAACGTTGGTTCATAAGGGCTTCGTGTGAATCCTTCTGACAGGAAAAAACCGTCGATGTTCTGATTCCAGGCGCATGCCGACTGTTTTAGGTCGTAGAGGGCTTTGAGTACTTTGTAAACTTTGTCTTTGTTTTTGCCGTCTTTAACTTCAAAGCCTGGAGGCTGGGTGACATAGACCTCTTCAGTGAGAGAGCCATTCAGGTATGCTGATTTCACATCCAAATGTATTACTTTGAGCCCTTTCTGTGCAGCCATTGTAAGGATGATGCGGATGGTGTTCAGTCGCGCTACCGGGGCAAAAGTTTCATCATAGTCTGCTCCAGGTATTTGCGTAAAGCCTCTTGCTACTAGTCGTGCCTTCCTCTTCAAAACAGAACCATCTTCATTTTGTTTTGTTTTGAAAACCCATTTGAGGCCTACAATGTTCTTCCCCGGGGGTTTATCTACTAAAATCCAGGTTTCATTCCTCTCTATGGCAGCCAATTCTTCTTCCATTGCTCTTCTCCAATCTTCTTCTAGAATGGCTTCACGATAGTTTGTTGGTGTGGATGTGAGTAAAGCTGTTTCAGTTGCTTGGTAAATGTCACGTATTGATCTCATTTTTGGGGGTGGTGAGGAAACAATGTCGCTCTCAGTTGATTCTTCATTGCAAAGGATGGGGCTAGAGGTTATCTCATGCTCAACCGGCAATGAGGAAGAGGATGCAGGTAGAGGACTTTCTGATGCCCAGTCGTGGAACTCACTTTCATGGACAATCTCTAACTGGAGCAATCTATAGGCTTTACTCTCTAGGCTGTAGCCAAGGAAAATGCATTTCTGGCTCCTGTTTTCTAACTTGTCTCTTGCCCCTTTGCTTAGGTGGGTGAAAGTGATGTACCCAAAAGTTCTTAAGTTCAGAACTGATGGCTTATGGTTGTACAAAGTCTCATAAGGTGTTGATTTCTTCAGTGCTTTGGTTGGCAGCCTATTCAAAGTGTAAACTGCAGCTGCTGTGGCTTCTCCCCAGAATTTCTTTGGGCACCCGGAATGGAAAAGCATGGATCTGACCATTTCCAGGATTGTTCTATTACGCCTCTCTACTACCCCATTCTGTTGAGGGGAGTGTGGGGATGTGAGTTCTCTTTTAATTCCACATTTTTTAAACAAGATGTTGAATTGATTTGATAAGAACTCACCTCCCCTATCAGTCCCCACAACTCTTATCCTCTTGTCTAGCTGATTTTCATTGAGTGTTTTGAAATTCAGGAAACATTCATAGGTTTCAGATTTGTTTGAAAGATGAAAAATCCATTGGTAGCGGCTGAAATCATCAACTACCAAAAGGTAATATAGTTTTCCTCCAATGGAGGGAACTGGGGCAGGCCCCCATAGGTCCATATGGAGTAATTCTAGGGGTGAAACAACTCTTCTTGAGGCTGTAGCTGGATAAGGTAGCTGGTGGGATTTGGCTTTGGCACAACTGTCACAATTGTGGGGTGAAACAATGAAATATGGCATGTCAGCAACAAGGTTCTTCTTCATAATGTGGTTCATAACAGGGGGGCTGATGTGACCCAGTCGGTTGTGCCATAGTTGGGTCTTGGTTAGCTGCTTTGGCTGTTCTTGTGTTGTAACTAAAGCTGTTGGTAATGAGGGCTTAAGGATGAGGGTGAAAATATTGCTCTGGTTCATGTGGGCTAAGGCAATCATTTCTTGTTTCATGGGCTCTATGATTTCACATGTACTTTGTTTGAATATAACCTTGAAGCCTTTAGCTAACAGCTGTCCTACACTGATCAAGTTCTGGGTGAGTGTGGGCACATATTGGACATTTGAAATATATTTGTTTGAGCCATCAGGTGTAATAACTGAAATGGTTCCTCTCCCTTCTATTCTCTCCTTAGTTCCATCCCCTAGAGTCACTTCAGATTTCCAACTAGTGTCTAGGGTGGTGAAAAAAGAGATGTTGTTGGTCATGTGGTTTGAGCATCCACTATCAACATACCAAATGGATGTGTCTTCCTTTTTTTGGGTTTGGCTGCAGGTAAAAAGAAACTGGTCTGTTTCTGTTGCTGTAACTTTGGCCTCTTCTTTGGGTTTGTACCAACATTTGTCAAAAGAGTGGTTTGGGACTTTGCAATTCTTGCATCTAAAGTAACAATCCTTTGGCTGGTGGTTGGTCTTTTTGCAAATAATACATCTTGAGTTTTCAAAGTGGCTGGGGTTTTGCTTTGTTTTGTGCAAATTTTGTGGCCCTTGGAACTTAGTGCTGCTATCTTCCTTTTTCATTTTGTTGCCTGTGTTGTTTTTATGCACTTGCACCTTGGTTTGAAAGGCTTTCTCAAATTCCGGCTCATCCTTAACGCAAGAGAGTTCTTGGTGGGTTTGTAATGAGGCCATGAGGTCCACAACTGTAAGTGTTTCTAAGTCGTGTGCCTCAAGGATGGCAGCAAGGATGTGCTTGTGGGAATTTGGAAGTGATCTCAACATTTTTTCAACTATTTGTTGCTCTTCTATTACCCCCCCCCCCCCCCCCCAACTTCTGATTTGATTGACTATACTTATGATTTTGGCAAAAAACTCTTGTATGTCATCATTTTCATTCATTGTGATAGCATCAAAATTGCGTCTTAGAGAATAAAGCTTCATTTTTATTACCTTCTTTGAGCCTTTGTACTCATTGGCTAGTCTCCCCCATGCTTCTGAGGCTGTCTTAGACCCCATTATCCTTGGATAAATGGAGGCAGCAATTCCTTGTTGTATCAAATGCAAAGTCAGGGCATCCTTCTTTAATTCCTCCTTTGTGAACTTCGGTGGTTCTCCTTCTACTGATTTTTCTGTTGCTTGGGGGCCGTTGGTAACAATATCCCATAAGTCCTGGGATCTCAGAAAAGTCTCCATCTTGTCACTCCAAAAATCGTAAAGCTCTCCGGTGAATATAGGGATGGTGGAATGCGTATAAAGTGGGGCATGAATGGTAGATGATGAGGCCATGGAGACAAGAATGGATACTTGGGAAGGCTCTGATACCACTATTAGTAATTGTGCTAATAAGTTTTACTTGAGGTTTTACAGGGATGTGGAGGCCACGGGAAAGAGCAGCAAAACAAAACAGGAATATTTCTTATTAATTGATAAGACGAGCTTACATGCATACTTATACTAATAATAGAAGTTTCAGGAAAGGCGCATTAACTGAAAGACAGTTGCGGGAATACATTAATTGAAAGGAACATTAAATGCGGTGCAGGTAGCAAAAAGGGAAGGCTGTTAAAAGCTGGCGGCATTATTATTTTCCATTCTTTAATTTCTTCAGGGCGGCTGCTTCCTCATCTTCTCCAGCCGGTGCTTCGTCTTCTTTAATTTGTGCTTCGTCTTCTTCAACCAGTTGGGAAACGGCGCTGGCTTTCTTCTCCAATACTGCATTGAAAGCGGTGTCCTCTTCCTTTAGAAATATAGAAGAAAAGTGATAAAATACGCCAAATTATTTTATGATATTTCAATTTTACCCTTTGCAATAACACCACATTGAAAGAGGTGGGTTACATTTTTTTCCTTTGTAATGAATCTAGAATAATTATAAAAGGATAAAATTGAAATATCATAATATTATTTAACTGATTTTATCATTGTTCATCAATATTTCTAGCACAAGGGGTTATTTTTGTAAACCGGGGGAACTTAGAGGGGGGGGGGGGGGGGGGGGGGGGGAGGTAAAAGTAATTTTGAAAGATAGAGGGGTGCAATCTACAATTATGCAAATAACCCTATATATGTGTATATAAAAGTTTTTTTTTTTCAATGTCTTGTTTGTTACTACCTTCAAACATAACTTGCATATTGTTATTTATTAGTAAAATCTCTGTTGATTGTAATTATCTTTTGAGATCAAACATGTGATATTGTCATTTTCTTCCTGGGTTGCATTTGATTTCTGTGTTTTATGGTGTTGTTCATTGTGATGTTTGGGGACCATATAAAAGTCCTCGCATTGATTTTCGATATTTTTTTTAACTCTTGTTGACAACTTCATTATAAACACATGGATTTATGTGAAGGTTTCGGAAGGAGAAGTTGCTTCTTTGATCAAATCATTCTTTTACTATATTCTAATTGAATTTAAAAGCTCCATCAACATTTTTACAATTGATAATGGTTTTGAATTTTATAATCACATCTTAAAACAATTTTTTTCTTGATCACAAGAGTAGTTTTATTTACTCTCCCCAACAAAATGACATTTCTGAAAGAAAGCATCAACATATTCTTGAAATAGCTGAGGCACTCAAATTCCAAGCCTCCTTACCTATAGAATTTTGGGATGAACATGTTCTAATGACCACCCATATTATCAATAAAATTCCATCCACTGTCCACACATATTATCATCATTTAAGAGATTTTGGCTTCTACTATTGCTCATAACAGAGATAAATTAGCTCCTAGAGCCTCACAATGTGTATTCATTGGTTATACTCTGGACAAAAAGGTTTTTTTAATCTTTAAACATCGAATATTTGTTAGCAGAGATGTTCATTTCGCTCTCGAACAATTTTTCCTTTTCCAAATGACCAAGCTCACTCGCCTAAGATTTTACTCTTCCCAATTGATTCAGATGAATTTGTTTATCCTACTGATACTTGTATTCAATCTTTTGATTTTACTATCTTTAATTTCTCGGGATAAATTTTTGGAATCGGGTTCCGGATCCAAATTTTCGTCCGAGTAGAAAATCGTTTCGAACTCCTAAATCGCTCACGTGCAAAAGAGGGGAAGTGAGTGAATTAGGAGATCAATATGATCTCCTGGGGGGATCAAAATGATCTCCTGGGAGATCAAATTTCGATCTCCTACCCGGACGAAAATTTAGATCTGAGCCCGATTTCAAAAAAATTGCCACACCTAAGAAGTTGTTTTGGGCTGTATTAATTCTGCCTATATGGGATATTAATATAATATAAGCCCAGTAAAGTATGCCTTCTATTAAAAGTTGGGCCCGGTCCAATTGCAATACAATTTTAAAACACGGCCCACCAACCTATAGATGCACCGAACAAAGGAGCTTAAAAACACAATATATTTTAAGCGATATTATTAGCAGTCCTACGGCGGCTATTCGTAACCCTAAAAACATATAAAATTATTTAGTCATTATAAAAGGAGAATTATTTATCTTTACTATATTAAAAGAGAAAAGTTGTCTTTGGCGAAACATTCAAAATTGTCAAGTATAGTCTTATTATTTGAGAGTTGATATTAGCAGTTCATTTCTCGCTATTCGCACCCTAAAAATTATAAAAATCCTATTTATATTCGCAGTCCAATTCTCGCAAATCGCACCACATCAAATAATCTCCTCTCCATCTCTCTCCCGTTGCCTAAACCCTAGTCGTATTTCTATCGGTCGCGTCGTTCCCCCCCTCTTAGATTTACCTTCAAAAAATAAGGAAATTATCCAGCGAAAATCTCAAAAAAGTAGTCAGTTATCTAGTTAGAGAAATGTTTGCATGTCATTTAACTTGGTTTAGAGTTAATTCCTCTATGCATGTGATTTAACTTGTTTTTCTACTAGGTTTTTAAATTGTTTTAGTCTTTAAGATATTTTTCTACGCTTCTAATACTTAATAAATCAACAAAGTGTTTCGCTTATTAGGGTTAGGCGTGGGGTGTAAATATAATTTTGGACTGCAAATAAAATTCATGGACTACGAATAGCGATGGACTGCGAATAGCCAGTTTCGAACCGATAATATCAACTCTCTATTATTTTTATCTAATGACTTAATATATATTATAATTTATTTAAAAAAATAAAATACAATGCACATTTAAGTTATTACACCGTATTCTTCAATTAAAAGTAATTGTGAAAATTCATAAAATTAAAAAAATAATCATAGAAACTTTATTAAAGTTGATTTGAAAAATAATGATAAAAACAAATTAATTTAATTTAAAAAAATGATGAATGATTAATAATATATGAATAATGATAAGATTTTTTTTAATAAAAATAAAAAAATAAAGCTTAACTATATTTTACATTAATTAATTAATAATGTGTTTATTTTAAACAATATTAATTAATTGATTGGGGCAAAGTCCCGTGCCTGTCGCGGTCAGAGTACTGAGATATTCGGAGTACTGTCACGATTGATCGTAGAGGCGAAGTCTCATGCCTGTCACTCGTATATATAATATATAAAAAGAAACACCCTAATAAGCATGTAAATCATTATATTCGAATAAGATAATCTCTTTAATAACTAGTCTCGCATTATTATTTAGCTCTGCCCAGCTATTTGTTGCTGAGATTATTATTATTTTTCTTTTATTTTTCATATTTTAATACAATTTAGCAGCTAAAAATTTATGTGAAGTTCAAATGGACGCACACTATATAATATTAACTTTGAGAGATTTAAATTGTTTTAATAGTACACGACAAAAATATAATAAGATCACAAAAATATAAAAAGTAAACAATTGTAATATAAAATATTTATTTTTTTAACTTATGCTATATAAATCAATTAATGGGAGGGTGATCTCAAGGTAGAAGTCGCATGTTGGCAGGCATGACAACATAACCATTTTTTTTCGAAGGGATGTAGGATAAATTTGAGTGGCGACTTGGCGTCGGATTAAAGCGACTGAGACTTCGCATGTCGGAGCGTAGACAAGAGGGGACAACACAGTTACTATTTGATGGGGGGATCAGCCGCATGATCGTGATCGACAGAGGAGATCGGGACGCTACTCGGCGGGACCCACATTTGCATGCGTGCATGGGATACGTTGATCGTATTGGTGATTTGAGACCATCTGCACAAATGACTAGTTTATGGAAGAACAAAGGTCAGCACAGTTACTAAGACAGAAAGGCAATTTGACGAGGCAAATATTAGCAGATTCTGAAAAGTTCCTTGACGACCATGGACCATGAAGATCATTTGATGTTTAATTTGATTAATTTAGATGTCTAGTTAGTTTTTATGTAATTTGATAGACTATAATTAAAAAATAGTTGCATAACATTGTATAATTGATCATGATTAATATATATTCAAATTTTGTTTAAACTCTACATATTAATTATTGATTAAATTTGGATTTCGTGCACTTTTTGGATGTGCGATTTGTATTTCATGCTTTTCATTTTACTAGGAACTTCGGTTTACTTTTTGGGTTTGCTTTTGTTAAATTTTAATTTTTTTTATTAATTAGATACTTTTAGCAACATTTATTAGGCTGCGTTCGTTTCGCGAGTTTTACACTGAGGGTTTTGGTCAAAAACCAAAATTTTGTAGGTTTTGGTTTTGGCCAAAAAAAAAATTTTTTGTTCGTTTGCACCCATGGTTTTGTATGAAGATTTTGAAAAATAAATTTTGAAAAATAAATTTGCGAATAATCATTACTAGGGTCTAAAACATAATCATTACTAGAGTCCAAAGTAAATTTGTCTTTACATGAAGGAAAACCCACCAAATTTGGTAGGTTTTGGGCGTAGGCAGATTTCTAAAGCTTCAAAACCTATGGGTTTTGGGCAAAAGCCAATCCCGTCCATAAAAAGGTCCAAACGAACAGCATAATTGGTTTTGCTTCAAAACCTTTCTCCCAAAACTGATAGGATCAATTCCATCCTCTAAACACACGAAACGAACACAAATATTGGTTTTGATATACCCAAAACCAATTCCTTCCTCTCAAAACCCGCGAAACGAACAGAGTCTTAATGTAACTCATAAAGACGACATTTCAAAAATGTTGCAATAGGTTTACCTACAAACTGTTACCTTTATTAAGGGTATATGCAACATTTTTTTATAGTGTTGCCTAAAAGTATGAAGAACTGTTGCCTTTGAGAATAGGTAACGCGGGCATAAGCACTATCTTATGACAACAGTTATTTATGTTTAGACAACAGTTTGGAGTTTTAGGCAACATTTCTGAAGTGTTGTTAAAGGCCGAAAATGTTGTAGTGACAATAGCTTAACAAAGACGAGAAAATTTTCAGTACGAGCTAGCACGTAACTAGCCATCGCCTTCGCCTTCTTCCCGGAACGAAACACTGTATTTTCGCTTCGCGCTTTCCGACAACGAAACCCCTCCAAGCTTTCTCCTTGTGCAGTGTGGGGGTTCCTCTCTTCGCATTGTAAGATTTTCTCCGAACTTCTTTTTTGCTCGAGCTGGTGCACTGTTGTAGGTTCGGTTCAGCTTTCTCTTGTGTGGTGCAATGCCCTGCCTTTTTTTCCCGTAAGCTGCGTCGGAACAGAAGCACCGACCGAGCTTGCTCTGAACTTCCTCCCTGCCTTCGTGGCACCAGAGCGAGGTTCCTCCAGCTCCGAGAGCTTCCCCCAGTTCGACGCTCCTGATACACATTCTACGGTGGAATCTTTAGTTTATTTAGACTCTTATCAGATGTTTTTACTCATCTGACCTTGTCCCATTGGTAGCTACCATCTTCTGGAAGATTTTAGAAGAACAACTCTCGACGTCGTCCGAGAACATTGATGAAAATATTGTCACTGTAAGAAAATCCGGCTGTAATTTAGAATGAATATCTAACTGTAATTATTCTATTACATTACAGTCTTATTTTAGTATTATATTACGATTGTAATGTTTCCTGAAATTCTAGTTTGATCATGTTCTGTAATTCATGTTGTATTACATCATTGTTTCAGTGCAGGCGCAAAAGACTACAGTTGTTTCCCCATTGTGCACTCAGAGGATGAGACGTACGCAATGTATTGTAATTATGCCCACACAACTGGATTTAGTGTTCGTAAACAACATCTGACATGCTGGACTCATACACGAATTATTAAAATGCGAGAATATAGCTGCGTCAAAGCAGGTGTATTAAGATTGCAAGGCTTTCACCAAAGAAGTACCAAAAATTAGAAACACGCACTGGATGTCTAGCCTACATTGTCTTTCACACTGATATAGATGGCAAGAATTGGATAGTAACGAAGTACGTCGAGGAGCATAATCATCCACTAGCAACCGAGAACAAAAATCATTTATTGAGGTCCGATCGAAGCATATCAGAAATGCAAGGCAACTTAATGAAGAATATGACTATAGTCGAAATTAAAGCTGTGGATGCATATAACTTCCTTTCTGAAGAAGTCGGTGGTGTTGAAAATATTGGGTTAAGTAAGTCTGATGTCTTCAACTTTGTTCAACAAGAAAGAAGAGCGTTAATAGAAAGCGGCGACGCCTCAAGCTTGCTAAGGATACTGCAAGAGAAACAGTTGGAAGACAATATGTTCTCGTATGAGGTACAAACAGATTAGTTGAATAGGTTGACTAGTTTCTTCTTGATGGATGGGCATAGCAAGATAGATTACGACTGCTTTGACGATGTTCTTATTTTTGACACGAGGTATAGACTAAATAAATACAATCTTACTTGCGCTCTTTCATCGCCGTGAACAGTCATTGGCAAAATTTTTTGTTGGAGGTGCTTTCATAGCTGAAGAAATCACAGAAACGTTTTGTTGGGTGTTCGAGATCTTTCTAAAATTGGTTGGTGGGAAGCAACAAATTACTATTTTCACTGACCAAGATCAAGTCATGGCCTTAACTCTTCAAAGGGTATTCTGTACCAACTGCCACCGTCTGTGCCAATGGCACATCTCGAAGAAAGCACTCTCGAAAGTCCCGTGCTTCAACCAAGACAAAATTGTTCGGTCCTTTTTTTATCAATGCATGAGCAAATGCGATGGCGAAGAGGAGTTCGAAAGATGTTTGATTGAGATGGTGAAGAGAGGAAATCTACAGGAAAATCAATGGTTTGGTGATTTATATACGGTCAAGAAGAAGCGGTCAACTGCCTTCAACAATGATATTTTGGATCTCGACATTTTGTCAACGCAAAGAAGCGAATCAGCTAACAATCGTTTGCATTGGAGTTCGAAGACCACAAGTACACGTGTATGGTGTTTTATGGGTTTGGAGAAGATGGTTTCATCGTGGCGTAGAAATGAGCATGACTAAGACTTTAAATGCAAGCATGGTGCTGTCAACTTGAGGTTCAAAAATTGTTATCTATTGAAACATTTGTAAAAGTTGTACACACATAAGATGTTTTCATTATTTGAGAAATCATTCGTGGAAGGAGTTATTGAAGTTAGTATCGTAGATGAAACTAAATATGATGTGTTGAAGTCAGGAAAATTCTAGACTCCAAAATTCGGATCAATGCAGCCGAAGGCTACTTGCCTAGCAGTCCAACGAGAAGGCTTGACCGACAACGACGAAGAACTAGAAGAGTAACAACAGCAAGACCTTAGGCACTGCGGCAGGGAGGTCCCATCACGTACCCAGAAGCTCAGAAGAGACTTCCCCTCCACAACCGGCCGAGCAGGGTACGAGGAAGGCACCGACTTGGCTAGTACCGGGAGTAGCGGCCAAGGATGACGGGTTCGAGAATTTGAGAGTGGGAGTTCCAAAAGCTCAAGTTCAGGTGTCAATCCAAGTACCCCTGGGGTCCTATTTATAGGTAAACCAAAGAGAGGGGGGGGTCTTAATTATACCCCACCCAACTCGGCAACTAAGCGACATTGAGGCGATCTCGCTTGAAAAGGGGCGAGCATCACCTATGGTCGCACACCTTTTGGCGAGTATCAGGTCTACTCGCGCGAGTCCACGTACCCATACTCGCCCAAGCCTTCTTCTGCTCCTACTGGCTAAGCTGTCTTGTGTCTTGGACTGCTGACCTCTGTGTTGACCTTTTGACCTTGACTTCTGCCTACGTGGCTTTGAATGGGTCCACCCTCAGAGAATAAGGGTTGTACACAATCCCCGCTCTTTGCGAGTAACGTAGTTAGCTGGATTGTAGAAGAACTCGGCATGCAGACAAACCACATAGAAAATGTAATAATCAGATGTACAATTCAAAACGTAACCAAAGTCAGAGCTGAATGCACTCACCTGAATGCATGCAGAGCAAAATGCATTCACATGTATACATTCATGTTAATGCATTCAAGGCCGCCTTGACCGACTGGCACAATCTCGGTCGTCATTAAGAGTCCTTTCCATCGCATCCATATTTTGCATTCAAGGCCGCCTTGACCGACTGGCACAATCTCGATCTTCATAATTAAGAGGTTTTTATTTCGCCGCCGCATCCGGTGCACAACCATTTTAATAGAAATCATAATTATTCGGTTAATAACTCAGAATATAAATTCAGATATGTTAAGCATGAAAAAACTTTAAAAATGGAATAAATTTCATATGGGTGATATGAACTGGGACGAATATTGGGCGTATAAACAAACGCTAAATAGACGATCAAGGTACCTAAAACCATCATCACATATATTCTATTCAAAACACGGCTTTGATGAATGGCATTCCAAATCTCAAACACAGTGAAGAACACCCTTAACACTTCAAATTTAAAAAAATCATGATTAATTGCATTAAAGAGCGAGTTTCATTCCAGGCCATAGACACATCGAGAGTGAACAAATTGATTTTTTTTTAATCCAAAAACATAAATTTGTTAACTCAATATCACCAGTAATTCTATTGATGTTCAAATTTTGATAACATCATTAGTGATTCAAATAATACCATGAAGTATATAATACATGAAAAAAAAATCTCAACAAATCTTTATTTTTTTATTCAGAGTTTAAAAGCTTCAAGATTCCCAAAGAGCCGGCCAAAATCCATAAAATATCAACACTTAACTCATATATTTATTAAATAAAATATCGTAAATTTGAAGATGATGCCATCATAGGATTAGTGCGTTGACTAATTAAATGATTGGGTTAAAAACAATAATTTTATTTAAAAATACAGAGATTATGGGCAAACCCACCCACCCTCTGCAAAAGGGGTGGACTAAACTTGGTTGGTACTTGCTGGCTATCGTAATTATGTCAAATTTTGTTTTATGGTGCTACAATATTTGAAAAATATTGCCTAAAACTGCAAACTGTTATCAAAATAAAAAAAATTATTGTCATATGGTACTGTCTATACCCGCGTTACCAAATATCAAAGGGAACAGTTTTTCATACATTTAGACAACCATATACAAAAATTGTTGCATATAGCCTTAGAATAGGCAACAACAGTTCTCGGGTGAATCTATTGCAATATTTTAAAAATATTGATTTCTAATGTTACAATTAAAAAATTTTGTAAGAAATGCATAGACTAACACATTGATAATATTTATTTGAATTAAACTTCATGAGTGATATATAAAAATAGCATATGCACAATATTTCATATCAAATAAATCATTGTACAATTGTAGCTTAGAGTGCATCGACAAATCTAACATTTTGAAATTATTCTCAATAATGGATAAGGGAACATTTATTCAATGCTCTCTAAAACTGCTACTTAATGGCAATATTATAAATTGTTCTATATTCAATGTTTAGACAATATTTTATAACTGTTGCCAACCAAAATGTTGCTAAAAGACAAAAATATTTTTGTGTGATTAAATTATTGGGTGCTAATTAATCAGAAGTGAGTGTTAATTTACACACATTTATAACTGCACAATAGGTACTAGATTGGGTCAATAGAGAGCAAATCGATTAGGCACCAAATCACAAAAATTCAAATTATAAAATAATATAATTCTTGTGTTCGTTAAATTCATTTCGATTATATAATTATTTTAATTTATAGAGATATGAAGAGAGTTACAATTCTTTATAGATAGTTGGCTCAAAGTAATATAATATAGATGAAAAACAATAAAATAAGATACTTGGCTTCCCCCATCTCAATTAAGCTGCTCATTCTCGATGCGGCGCTGCAGGCTTCGGCCGTTTTGTATTCAAGCGGGCTTGGCCCGTTCTAGATGAGGCGTTGCGGCCTTCGCCCACACCCCGTTCTCGATGCGGTGCTGCGGCCAAAGAAAGCTAGCAGCAGCCCGAGCACACCACATGCGGAACAGAGGAATAAGGGCCGCCCACATGCGACCCACCAAATAATCATAAATTTCAGAGGGTATTCCAGGCTGATATTATTTATACATGAAAAAGTCTTTTGTATTTTGCTGTGGGACAAATGCGAAACATGAGATCGGGAATGCCTTCTCCGGATGCCGTACTTGCCCGCCCGCCCGCCCGCCCGCCAAATGCCTACGCCGCCGACTGGCCGGATGCCTGCGGCCTGACCGTAGACCACCGGCATATTCGCCAGACCCCGGTGAACCCGCCGGGGGTTGTCCGGCGGCGAGCGGGCAGGGCCACCGCCCGCTTGCCGCCGGACAACCCCCGGCTTGTTCGCCGGAGGCCGGCGAACCCATCGGTGGGCGCCGGGCAGGCCGTCGGCGGCAGAAGGAAGCGCGCAGACATTGGTTTTGGCGGGAACGGGAGTAGGATGTGCATAGGTCCCGTATGTTTTAGTGTGCGACTTTTTTGAGACGTAGACCTTAATGGACGAACAATTGTCATAAAACGCTATATGCACAAGATCTATGTGTGCTTCGATGGACTAATTAGGTGTAACGATTCCCAATAGTTGTAATTGTATTATTTCATGTCATTTAGTAGGTCTAAAGCATTGGGCTAATGATAAGATCATGATGCACTTAATGGTATATCGATAGCAATTTATTGTATGTTGCGCAAACGTCTACTTACATAATAAATCCAAAAACTTGTCCATCATAATTGCTCTAGCAAAGCTAAAGAAAATAGATGAATGGTAACTATTATAATGCATGCTAATAATCTTAAACAAAAAAAACATTATATTCTTAATTATTACTTTAAATGTATTATGAGTGATCTCTAATTGTGTGTTCAAAAGATATGTAATAGGTTGTAATTTCATTCAAAAAAAACACATTTTTATAGAAGTTTAGGGGCGTTGGATCTCAAAAAACACTTGAATAAACACTTTTAATCATTCTCAATCAAACGGCTCTAAGCAGTGTAATGATTCAGCGGGTGCATACTATATGTATACACACACACAAAAATACCAAAAATAATTGAGAAAATAGGGACAACTAAAGATCTAGGGTTGAGAAAGAGAGAAATGTATAATAATTAATAAACACATCACATGTTGGATAAACAATAAAGTGGACTTGAAAGGTGGCAAAGGTGATGGCAGACATCAACTTGGTGAACAACTCCATTGTGGACCAATAAGCCTCCACTATCCATTGAATCTTTTCTACCTTTCTTAATACCAACATCCATCTTTTTCTAACCCACCCCAAACTCTATTAATTACCATAATATAACTTCCAAATAATGCATTAAAATATTTGCATCTAGCTTATATATAATGGAGCCTTAACACTTGCACGTAGCTAAAATAAATAATATTGAAAAAAATCCTCAAAAGACGCACGCCCATCAAAATTGCAAATTGTGCGCTCCGACAATGTGAAGAAACGAGTCGCATTTTGGGCACTACGGCCAACTACTCATAACAGACGAAGTATTTTTCTCGTGGTGCGCTATCTTGAGCACTTGCAACGGACCAAGCGTTGAACCCAAACTCAAACTTCATTATGTGGAGTCTTAGCTTCTCTTGTCGCCTCTTGCAGCTAGTTAAATCAGCCTCATATTCACTCTTACAATGAAAATACACATCACAAAGAATGTATGATGGAGAAAGAAGAAAATACTTTCAAAGTCCTATTATGATCAATAATTACCAAAATTTCCTTGAAAGCTAGCATAATTACAGGTTGCACCCTTCTTACTTTTGAAAAAGTAAAAGGGGTGCAACCTGTAATTCAGTAAACTTAGAGGGGAGGTCATGAACGTTATTTCTCAAAATGTTGATAATGTGGTGAAAAATGTTGGTGATGTTTGAGCATTTGTAATTCTCAATTGTACTTCACAAAATGTTGATTTGGGCAAATTATCACTAGAGTCGTCAAGATATGGCCACTCATCAATGTTCGGGAATTAATGTACATTGATGAGAAATAACCAGAATATTTATACGGGGAGATCATGAACGTTATTGCAGTGTTAGGTTTCATTGACCAAAGCACGTAAAAATAGCGAAGAAGAAAAATGTCATGCTTAAAAGAGTTATGATTTTACCAATGCTGTCATGAGCTCTCTATGTTTTGACATTTTTTGCGAGGAAAAAATGTCATCATTGAAAATGACTGTTTGGTAAACCTCCATTCTTCATTGTCAACGCTTCAAAACGTCTTTTTTGATTTGGGTGGTGTTACGGGCACACCAATTTCGGCTATGGACATCAATTTCTTAAAATTATTAAGCGCCTTTTGAAAATACTCATGTTGACGTCAGGAAAATCCTGACCTCAAGATTCGGACCGATGCAGCCGGACGCTACTCGCCCAGCAGTCCGACGAGATGACTTGGCTGGCAACAACGACGAAGCTAGAAGAGCAACGAACCGGACCCCAGGTGCTGCGGCAGGGAGGTCCCACCACGTACCCAGAAGCTCAAGAGAGTCTTCCCCTCCGAAACCAAAGTGGCCGAGCTTGGTACAGGGAAGGCACCGACTTGGCTGAAAGCAAGGGTGACGGGCTCGAGAGTTCGGGAATCGGGGTCCAAAAGCTCAAGTCCAGGTGCCAATCCAAGTATCCCTGGGGTCCTATTTATAGGAAAACCAAAGGGTAGGGGGGCCTTTTATAGCCCAGCCCCCAACCCGGCGACTATGGATTACTCGCCGAGTATCATGCCATAGTCGCCCATCTGGCGAGTATTGGGTGCTGCTCGCACACGCCGGGTCAATACTCGCCCAGGGCTTTTGCTGCTTCCTGCGCGTGCCGAGCTATTCTGGTTGATACTCGCCTTTCTGGCGAGTATGGCCTGCATACTCGCCAGGGTCTCTTCTGCTCCTGCCTTGGACTGCTGGTCTCTGTGTTGACCCTTTGACCTTGACTACTGTCTACGTGGCCTTAGGGGGGGGGGGTCCACCCTCGGAGAATGAGGGTTGTACAAAATTCCCGCTCTTTGCGAGTAACGTAGTTGCTTGGAAAGAATTATCTAACCTTCATTCAACGAGCTTGCCCACTAACGACTATTGGCCTATACTCGCCATCTCGCTGGCCGACGCTTGAGCTCTATAAATAGAGGGGCGGGGGTCTCTGATGGCACGTCTTTTCTGAGCTCGCTCAAGATGACGCGCGACTATGCTGCAGAGGCTAAGGCGGCCATGGCTGGTCTTGTTGGCCTGTTCGACGGTTCTTCGCTCCCTCCGCGCCTAGGTCACGAGGTTGAGGACTTCCTCGCTTCTAAGAAGAGGAAGAGGCTTGCGAAGAAGAACAAGAAAGGGAAGAAGAAGGTCGCTGAAGAGGAGGTCGCCGCCCCTTTGGGCGACCAACACCAGCAGCTGCTGGACGAGTTGGGGCATTCTAACGAGGGCAACTCGCCGGCCGCTGATCCTCCTGCTCCAAATGTCGTCAAGGAGGCGAGTATGCCTGGGACCTCGACCCAGAATCAACCGGAGAATCCCGCTCCTGCGCGAGGTGGGAGCTACCTACTCGCCACCCTCTTTGATTGACCTCGACTTGGTCCGAGTTGCTGAATGTTTCTTCTATGCTCGCAGATTCGTCCACCATCGGTGCTCAGGAGGAGCCTCTGGCCGCGCCTCCTCTGAGATCGTCGTCCATGGTCTCGCCTAGGGGTGGTGGGCGCTCGACGCGAGTTCTCCACAGCTCCTTGCTGGAGAAGAGGCCGATGAGCGAGCAACGGGCTCCTCTGGCGGGCAGCGTGCTTCCGCCACCACCGCCTCTTGATTCTTCGGGGTTGGCGAGCAGCTCGCAGCTGCCCGTGGGTGGGCTTCCGCCACCTCCTCCTTTTCCTCCTCCCGTCACGACTCAGGGTGAGCAGCGCCCTTCGACTTCGACCGCTCCCTCTACTCACCAAGGCGAATCCTCGCGCCGTGGCGGGACTGAGGGCCCTTCGGGCTTCTTTCCTCCGAGGGGGGAGGGGGGGGGGGGGAGGGCGACCATCCGATAGTCGTGGTCGTGGGAACGCGCCTCCTAGCCGGGATCAGACCGCTGGGTCCCATCCTGCTCGGCGAGGCGATCATCATCACAGTACATCTCCTCAGCGAGGCAGGGGCTCTCCTCGCCGTCATTCTCGCAATCCTCGGCCAGGTACTTGGTCGCCATTTGTGATAGTCGCCATTATTTTTACTTGGTTCCTTTAGTCGTCAAACGCTCTGATATTTTTACCCTTTTTTGCAGCTCGCGCTCGCACTACCATAGGAGCCTTGATTGACGTCGTCGGGCTTCCTTCTCGCGAGTATCAAGAGAAGGCCACTCGCGCGATCTTGGATCTGGAGGCGAAGCTAGAGCGCTTGGCGGTCAGCGAGCCCCATCGCCGCCTGACTGACATGGAGTCGCGGGTTGAGCGCCTGGCGAGCACTGACGCTCATCGTCGCTTGACCGAGATGGAGGTGCGAGTATCTCGGCTGGAAGAGTTCGATACTCGCCTGGCTGGTGCAGAATCTCGCCTTCACACCGTTAGCGACCTAGAGCGCCGAGTTGCGAGGCTCGAGCATCGTCAGCAGTTGCATCATGACGAGATGGTGGGGATGCGCGTGAGCATGGGCTCGGTCGGTCGGCTGGCGAGGATTGAAGACCAGCTGCGGCAGGGCGAGGACGCGATGTCTGTAGCCTTCGAGCACTTCAAGCAAGCTCGCAGCTTGGGCTGGGTCGGGCGACATCCTCAGCCTGCGGATCCTCAGGCGAATATTCAGGCGCCTCCTTAGATGTTGTCCTTCTTTATTTTCTTCATTCCATGTCATGTCGCCTTTGGCGGGTATCTCTGTAATTCTTGAACACTTAAATTTTTCTGATGTAATATTATTTGACGAGTATGAGAAACTCGCTCTCCATTACTTGATTTGCTTTCTTCTTTCTGTGATGGATTTTTTGTCTTGATTTTTTCTATCTTCTTTCATTTTGGCGAGTATTGTCTGCATGTCGCCTATGCATGGCGAGCTTCTTTCATGTTTTTTCTTGCAGGTCTTTGCGCCTTGGAGGTTGACTCCTTGCTGACGCGTGCTGCTGAGTTGGCGACTTCAACTTAATACTCGCCACCCCCTTATTCCTGATCGCGCCATCGTGCTTGATAAGCCAAGCTACCCGACTACTATAAATAGGGGGGTGGGTGAGTATTTATTACGCTTTCGGCGACCTTCCAACTCATACGCGAGTATCTTCCGTCTTCCTCCCCTCTTCTTGTCTTCTTTGATACTCACCTCTCTTCCCTTCTCTCCTCCAAGATGTCTGACGAGGCGACTGTTCGGCGTGCCAATCACGCCAAGAACTTCGCGGCGACCACCTTCAAGAAGTCTGTCACGACTGAGAAGGATTTGGAGGTCTTCAAGGCGAAGTACATCCCGCCAGGGTTTGTCGCTCGGCTTCCTCGCCAGGGCGAGCGACTAAACACCGTTTTGACCACCGAGCGGGTGTTCCCTACTCGCCACTTCGAGTTGGGCTTGCGACTACCACTGTGGGCGGAGTTCTCCCAGATACTCCGTTACTTTGGGATAGTCCCTGCCCAGATCAACCCCAATGGGGTGGCGATGATTGTGGGGTTCCTCTGCTATCTGCGCGACCAGGGGATCGCCTTCGACCTCTCCGTCTTCAGACGGATATTCCACTTTATGGCGACAGGCGAGGGCGTCGTCTTCCTGTGCAGCCACGTCTGCACGCTGGTCGGCACAACAAATAAGAATCATCGCTGGGGAGAGCGACTAGTCGTCATTACTGGCGACTTTCAAGCCATTTCCGACAGGTCCTTCCAGCCGCCGGAGAGCGTCTTCGGGGCTTCTCTCCTAAGCGAGGGTGGCGAGAAACTGCTCGAATCCTTCAGGAATCGCCGCCTTGATGTGGTGTTCTGGAGGAGGCGAGTAGATGAACTCGCTGAGGTTTTCCCAGGCGAAGGTAACCTACCGCGCGAGTATTCGCAATACTCGTTCTTCGTCTTCAATTTGGCGACTAACTGGAATTATCTCTTTTCTTGTTGCAGCAGTCCATGTTCTGCCACGCGAGCTTCTTCCCGTGGTGGTGAAGGCGACGGCTTCCACACAGGGAGGTGCGGGGAAATCTGCTTGCGGGGATGGAGTCTACTCGCCCATCGACTTGTCGCCAGGAGGCGATGAGCCCTTGGTCGTCGGCGAAGGATCTGGGCCTTCGAAGAAGCGGAAGGAGAGGGGCGAGCCCTCCGAGCCCTCGAGGAAGAAGAAGGAGGTCGCTCACAAGGATTTTGACAAGAAGGTGGACGCTTCTGAGGCCGGCGAGCCTTACGCCCACCCGAATTTTAACCTTGGCAGGCGTGGTGAGGACATCTATGGTCGCCCCTTGGTGACCTGGACGGAGAGCGCCCACGAGGTGGCTCTAAGCTCCAACCTCCCCTCCTGGTCGGAGGACTGGGAGGACAAAGGCGAGGCTTACGACGCGACCTTTTCCATCTATGGTCGCGCGGACGCCGAAGTCCTGCCGGACGCTTCTGCCGAGTATCTGGCTCACCAGACCTCGCGCTCCTTACTGCGATCTGTCGAGCTGGCTCATTCGACAGCAAGGCGATTGCTCTAGTATGAAGGGGTGATCAAGACCCAAAGCAAGAAGATGATCGCCATGGGGCTCAAAGAGAAGGAGCATGAGGTACTCGCCTCACTTCTATACTCGCTCCTGGGATACTCGCCGCTTTGACGGATAGTTTGCTTTACCGTCTATGTTTCCTCGTTTTTTGCAGGCGGCAAAGGTGGAGATGGCGACGAAGACCTCCCACCTGGAGAAGGAGCTGGAGGACACCCGGCTGGCCCTGGAGGCCGCCCAAGTTCGCATCGCTGAGTTGGAAACTCGGCCTGCCGAGCAACAGCCAGCGATGGCGGGCCCTTCCAGGGTCGGCAAGCAGATTAGGATACTCGGCGATGATATGCCTCGCATTCGTCGGGAGATCGCGCGAGCAACGGGGACTGTCATCCTAAGCCAATTGAAGGCGGACGACCTTCTGAAGCCGGCGACGATGGAGCTGACAGTGGTGGACCTCATCCCGGCGCTGCTTGCCGAGGAGTCCACCTCTCCCTTGCGAGCATCTTCCCACCTGTCTGGTGACTCCGAGGATGATGATTCCGAGGACGAGGATGATGACGATGGTGGCGACGAGCCAAATGCTGATATTGATGGCGAGGATGACGCCTAGTCGCCTGGGCACCCTTTTTTGCTCGCCCGACAACCTTTTGTAAGCCCTTGGAAGATTCTTTTGTAATTTATACCAGATATATAAAGAAAAAAAGGGACAAGATTTTGCTCACCTGTTTCTTCTGCCTTACTTCATGTCTTGAATGTCGCTTAGGCTCTTAGGCTCGAGGCGGGAGTGAATGCTCGCTAGGCTTCTAAGCTCGAGGCGAGGTTGAGTGCTCGCTAGGCTCTTAGGCTCGAGGCGAGATTGAATGCTCGCGCCTGCATACTCGCACCTGTATGCTCGCATGTGTATACTCGCATGTGTATGCTCGCCTATCCGGCGAGTATTACCTTCATACTCGCCTTTTCAATGGTTCCTTCTGTTTGAGTCGAGTCGTGAGGGGCACTTGAAGGGCCCCGAGGGACGCATGCTCTCAAGGCCTTGCCTTGCACCTGGTGAAGAGTTTATTAGAATTATTTAATAACAATGGACTTTTAAGGGGAAAGAGATAGGGAATGGCAGTCGGGGAGGTCTGGAGGGACACCTCTTCCCGAGGCCTACATCCTACTTGGATACCGGATGTCGACGAAGAATGTCATCAAGTAAGGAATGACGGTCGGGGTGGTCCAAGGGGACACACCATCCTGAGGTCTCCATCCTACTTGGATGCCGAAATGTCTCCATTCTTCGGTCGGTCGAATCAGTCTTGCCATTTCCCAAAGTTGGAATGCCGGCTTCCAGACTTTCCCCTGGTAATCTCTTCAGTCGGACGAGAAGTGCGGTCGGTGGGAGCCGCGACCAACGTGCAAGGGGGGAGCTGATCTCGGCCGTCATTGCAGAGGCTTGGACTTAAGGGAACGCACACCCGAGGCACTGTCCCATCATCCGTTCTGAGTTTTTACGAGGGTTAGGTCGGAGGTTCGTGTTTCAACTTGCGCCGGTGAATGTTGATGCAGGACGACGTCAAGCAGGGAGTGGCAGTCGGGGAGGTCCAAGGGGACACACCATCTCGAGGCCTCCATCCTACTTGGATGCTGGACGTCTGCGATTGATGACGTCAAGTAGGGACTGAGAGTCGGGGAGGTTCCAAAGGAACACACCATCCCGAGGCCTCCATCCTACTTGGATGCTGAATGCCGACCTAACCTGCTTCCTGTCGCTCAACAATTAAAAGGGGGAGTTTAAGCACACTTAAGCACATTACCTCACATAATTGGAGGAAATAATCGGAAACGCATCGCTTTGTTATGGGCTTTTTGCCCTCGAGGGTGCACGACACCTTTATTCAAGGGTCCCCTGAGCTATTTAAATCGATCATCTCTTCGCCGAATCGGGAGGTCAGCGTCCAGACTTTTCTCCTGGCAATCTCTTCAGTCGGACGAGAAATGCGGTCGGTGGGAACCGCGACCAACGTGCAAGGGGGGAGCTGATCTCGGCCGTCATTGCAGAGGCTTGGACTTAAGGGAACGCACACCCGAGGTACTGTCCCATCATCCGTTCTGAGTTTTTACGAGGGTTAAGTCGGAGGCACATTTCCCAACCTAGCGTGGAGATCGACTATACTGGCCTTCTTCCTTAAAAGATTTTTCTGAGATAGGAAGGACTGCCTCATCCCATATTTCAGGGAGACGTAAATTTTTATTTATAAACGAATTTACAAAAGGAGGGGGCATGTACATTCCCCTTAGGGATAAAACCTTTTCAGGTCATCGCCGCTCCAGGTCTTCCCTAGCAGCTCGCCTTCCTGGTTTTGCAAGCGGTACCCTCCGGTCAGGAGAGCTTCCTGGATGATGAAGGGTCCTTCCCAGTTCGGGTTGAGCTTCCCGACGGCTGCTGACCTGCCTGCCGCGTCCACTTTCTTTAGGACCAGGTCACCTGCTTGGAAGTGCTTGAGGCGGACATTTTTGTCAAAATGTCTTGCCATTCGGCGCTTGATCTCTTCCTGCCTAGCTGAGGCCAGGTCTCGGAGCTCTTCGATGTAGTCGAGGGACAGCTTCTGGGCTTCCTCATTTTCCAATCGCCATTCTTCGTTTCCGTCTTCCGCGGCTACCACCATTGGGCTTCTGACTTCAAACTCTACTGGAATGAGAGCTTCCGACCCGTGAGAGAGCTTGAACGGTGTCTCCCCGGTGGCTGAGCTAGGAGTGGTCCTCAAAGCCCAAAGGACCGAGGGGAGCTGGTCCGCCCAATTACCTCTCAGGTTCTCGACTTTCTTCTTCAGCAGATTGATGATCAGCTTGTTGGCGGCCTCCACTTGACCATTGCTCCTGGGATGGTGTACGGAGACGAATCGAAGATCGGTTCCCAGCTGCCTGCAGAAATCTTCCAATTCCAGGCTGGCAAACTGGGGACCATTGTCTGTGACGATGGCAAGAGGGATTCCAAATCTGCAGACGATCTCTGCCAAAATGAAGTTCTTCACGACTTGAGAGGTGGTCTTGGCCAAAGCCTTGGCCTCGATCCACTTAGAGAAGTAGTCGATCATGACGAGAACGAACTTCCTCTAGCCACTTGCTTGAGGGAAAGGGCCGATCAAGTCCATCCCCCAGATGGCAAACGGCCATGGGGCGGTGATTGATCGGAGTTGTTGGGCCGGCTGTAACTGAAGAGGGGCGAAGAGCTGGCACTTCTGACACTTCTTCGAGAAGGTCTCGGCATCCTTCCGGATAGTAGGCCAGAAGTAGCCTTGCCTTAGGATCCTTTGTTCCAAAGTGCGAGTCCCAGAATGGCTTTCACACTCTCCCGAGTGGATCTCTTCCAACACTCGAGGTACTTCGTCTTCAGAGACACATCTGGCCAGGGGGCCTAAGATGGTTTTGCGGTACAGCTCTCCGTTTTGCAGTAAATAGTACGCCGCCTTGTACCGGAATCTTCTTTGATCACCTTCGTCCGCCGGGAGCTGGCCGCTGACTAGGAAGGCCACAAAGGGATCCATCCACGAAGGGCGTTGCTCGATCTTCATCATCTCCCCTTCTTCAATGGATGGATGGAAGAGTTCGGTAATAGTTCCTCCAGCCCTCGGCCCATACTTGGCTAAGCGATCTGCTGCCGAGTTCTCTTCTCTCGGCATATGCTCGACGAAGAAGGACTGAAAGCCTCCAATCAGCCCTTTCACCTTTACCAAGTACTTCTGCAGGATGGTGTTGCGCACCTCGAACTCGCCTCGAATCTGCGATGCGACCACCATCGAATCCGTGAGAGCCCGGACATCACGGATCCCCAACTCCTTGGCAAGGCGCAAGCCTGCCACTATGGCCTCGTACTCTGCTTGGTTGTTTGTGACGGGGAAGAGGATCTCGACGGCTTGCTCGATCCTTGTTCCCTGCGGGCTGACGAGCACGATGCCCACCCCCACAAAACTTTTGCCCGAAGCTCCGTCCACAAACATCTTCCATGGGATCGGATTGAGAGCCTCTTCTTCTGGCTCCGTTTCCACCGAGAAGTCAGTCAGGAAGTCTGCTACTGCCTGGGCCTTGATAGCCATCCGGGGGGAGAAGGAAATGTCGAACTCGCTGAGTTCTACCGACCATTTCGCTAACCTCCCAGAATGTTCCGCTCCCTCTAGGACATTTCGGAGAGGATGATCAGTCACAACCCGAATGGAGTGAGCTTGAAAGTAAGGCCGGAGCTTCCGCGCCGACACCACCAGGGCGAAAGCGAGCTTCTCCAGGATCGGATATTTCAACTCCGCCTTCTTCAACACCCGACTGACATAGTAGATGGGCAGCTGCTTCCTTCCTTCTTCTCGGACCAACACGGAACTTACTGCTTCTGCTCCTACTCCCAGGTAGATGAGCAGGTCTTCGCCTTCCTTTGGGCTCTGAAGGAGAGGTGTTTGAGTCAACTGCTCCTTCAGTCTTTCGAACGCCGTCTCACATCCTTCGGACCACTCGAAGCTTTCAGTTTTGCGGAGTGTCTTGAAGAATGGAGAGCACTTCTCATCGGCCTTTGAGAGGAAGCGGCTAAGACCCGCCAGCCTTCCTGTCAACCGTTGGACTTCCTTCATCATTTTTGGGTACGGCATCTCCAGGATTGCCCTAACCTTGTCAGGGTTAGGCTCTACTCCCTCCGGGGTAAGGAGATGTCCCAGGAACTTTCCTCTTCCAGCTCCAAAGACGCACTTCGCTGGATTGAGTCTCATTTTGAATTTCCTCAGCGTCGCGAAGGTCTCCACCAGATCGGTCACGTGTTCCTAGACGCTCTTGCTTTTGATCAAGAGGTCATCCACGTACACTTCCAGGTTCCTCCCCTTTTGTCCCTTGAAGATGTGGTCCATCATCCGCTGGTAGGTGGCTCCCGCATTCTTCAAACCGAAGGGCATCATCTTGTAGCTGTAGCAGCCATCATCGGTGATGAAGGAGACATCGCGGCAATCGGGGGGATGCATCCGGATCTGGTGATATCCTGAAAACGCATCAAGGAAACTCATCACAGAAAAACCGACGGCTGAATCAACCAGCGCGTCGATTCGAGGCAGGGGATAACAATCCTACGGGCAGCTTTTATTCATCAACGAAAAGTCAACACACATTCTCCAGCTACCCCCCCCCCCCCCCCCCTCCCGTTTTTTCCACCATTACAACATTGGAGACTCAGCTTGGGTACTGGATCTCCGACACAAAGCCTGCATCGAGCAGTTTTTTCACCTCCTCCCGGATTGGCTTGGCAAGGATGGTGGCGGTCCTCCTCTTCTTCTGGCGGACGGGTTGGACCGCGGGATCCAGGTTGAGGCGATGGCATGCAACCTCGGGATCGACTCCTGGCATCTCGGCGGCACTCCAAGCGAAGATGTCGACGTTCTTTTGCAGACACGCCGCCATCTCGATCTTCTCCTCCGTCTTTAGCGATCCGACGATCTTCAGCAACCCGGGTACTCCCTCTGCAGAGAGTACCTCGATTTCTTCAACTGCTTCGGCCACGTCCAGCCTGGCCGGGCTCTCCAGCACCCTTCCGAACTCTTCTGCATCAGCCATCCAGCTGATGGTGCTGACGGCGCTGAGATAGCACTCCCGCGCGGCTCTTGGATCGCTCCTGATCCTCACCTGGACATTTCCCTTGCAGTACTTCAAGCACTGATGGTAGGAAGATGGGACGGCCTTGAAGGCGTTGAGAAGCGGCCTCCCAAAGATAGCCCTGTAACAGCTCGGGGAGTCGACGATGACAAATCGACAGTTGATGGAGGTGTCACCGAGCGTTACAAGGAGATCTGCTCCTCCTTCCACTTCCTTCTTCTCTCCGGAGAAGCCGAAGAGGGGACCATCAGCTGCCCGAACCCTTGCTGCTCCGACTCCCAGTCCGTTAAACGTCCCATTGAAGATAACGTTTACGGAGCTATCGTTATCGATCAGGATTCGATCAACGGTGAAGTCCTCCACTGCGGCTTGAATCACGAGGGCATCATGGAAGGGATTCTCATTCCCTAGCATGTCCTCCTCATAAAAGGCGATCTCCTCCATCGGGGGTGGTGCTTGCGATGTCGAGGCGACACTCATGCGGTAGATCTGATGGAGGCTCCCCTTGCGGGAAGCTTCCAGCCCCGCTCCCCCATGGATCACTCCGACTCTGCCTCCCTGAACCAGGTCTCCCCGACCTCCTTGGTCGACCCGGTCCTCGTTCCTTCTTTGAACGACGGCAGCCTGCCCTGCCTGTGGCTCGGCAGGGGCCTCTATCCTCCGCTGCTCCCCTCCACCATCTCCTACTGCTAGCCTCCTCCGGGCTTCCCAAAAGTCTGGGCAGGCAGCCAAGGCATGCCCCTCCGCCTGGTGGAAGTCACAGTAGAGGGGAACCTCCTCTGCTTAATGCCTCCTCTGCTTCTGCTTCTTCCTTCCTTGACGGCGGCCACGCCCGGCTACCGTCATCGCTTCGTCTCTCCTCCTCTCCTGACGCCTCTCCGGCTGGCGAAAGGGCCTTCTCTCTGGGGATCTCTCCCTTTGGTCCCGACGCTGGTGCCGTCCAGCCGGCCTCCAAGGTGGCCGGTTGACGGGGACCTGATAGCGTCTTTCCTCCTCCTGACGCTCAGGGGACTCGACGGGCCTCCTCTCAACGCTCCTCCTGGCTTCCTTCCTCCTGGGCTCCTCCCTCTTCTTTTCTTCTCTCCTCTTTTCTTCTCGCCGCTCCGGCCTCTTCTTTTCCTCCCTCCGGGGCTCTTCTCTCTTCCTTTTCTCAGGGATCCTATCCCTCTCACCTTCCTCACCTCCGGTCACCTGAGCAAGCCTTGCCAAGAAGTCAGGGTTCGAAGCCTCTCCTCGGACAAACTTGTTGGCCCTCTGAATGAGGTTGTCGTGGGAGTAGGGAGGATTCTCACTGAGCTCCAACTTGAAGAGGCCTTGACTTATGCCGAACGTCAAGGCCAGCAACAGGATGTTGCTATCCACCTCCTGGATCTGCAGAACCTCCTCCTGAAAGCGCTCGATATAGGGTCCCAACGCCTCGTCCGGCCTTTGCACCAGATAGAACAGGGTCGTTGCCTCCTTCTTCAGCTTCCGGGCCGTGTCGAACCGGGTCGTCAGCCCACGGCACAGGTCTTCAAAGCAGTAGATCGAGCTGGCGGGCAACTGGTGGAACCAGTCCCAGGCCTTTGCACGGAAGGTGATGGCAAACAACCTGCACTTGAAGGCGTCCGACATGGTTCGGATAGAGACTATATCCTCGAACCATTGGATGTGCCGGACGGGGTCCTCCTTCCCCGAATAGTAATTCAAGGCGGGGTCCCTGAACCCTTCTGGTACTGGCGCGGCAAAGATCTCCTCGCAGAAGGGGCTCCTCCCTCCTGCACGGCGACGATCCTCAACCTGGCGAGTATCACCTCCATACTCGCCATATGGGCGAGTATCCTGCTACCTCGCCTGCTCGCCCGGCTCGCGGAAGTGAATCCCTTGCGAGGTTGGCTGGTAGAACTGCGACCTCCTTGGTCGCTCGGTCTCATCCTCCACGTGCTCCTTTCCTGCTCGCCGAGGGGGACTCCCTCCCTCGAACGGAACTGGGCGATGCGGCGAGGTCGTCGTGACCTCGGCGCGCGGCTGAAGCGCTGCTCGCATGGTTCCCTCTATGCGCTGCGCGAAGGCTTCGAAAACTGCCACGTAACGAACTCGCCACTCGCGGACGGGTTGCCGACTACCTCCTCATGGTCGCCAACTGCGACCATCTCGCCTTCTTACTGAACTTTCTTCCAACGACTACGGTCCACGCTCACCGCACCAAAGTGTTGACGCCAGGAAAATCCTGACCTCAAGATTCGGACCGATGCAGCCGGAGGCTACTCGCCCAGCAGTCCGACGAGATGACTTGGCTGGCAACAACGACGAAGCTAGAAGAGCAACGAACCGGACCCCAGGTGCTGCGGCAGGGAGGTCCCACCACGTACCCAGAAGCTCAAGAGAGTCTTCCCCTCCGAAACCAAAGTGGCGAGCTTGGTACAGGGAAGGCACCGACTTGGCTGAAAGCAAGGGTGACGGGCTCGAGAGTTCGGGAATCGGGGTCCAAAAGCTCAAGTCCAGGTTCCAATCCAAGTATCCATGGGGTCCTATTTATAGGAAAACCAAAGGGTAGGGGGGCCTTTTATAGCCCAGCCCCCAACCCGGCGACTATGGATTACTCGCCGAGTATCATGCCATAGTCGCCCATCTGGAGAGTATTGGGTGCTGCTCGCACACGCCGGGTCAATACTCGCCCAGGGCTTTTGCTGCTTGCTGCGCGTGCCGAGCTATTCTGGTTGATACTCGCATTTCTGGCGAGTATGGCCTGCATACTCGCCAGGGTCTCTTCTGCTCCTGCCTTGGACTGCTGGTCTCTGTGTTGACCCTTTGACCTTGACTTCTGTCTACGTGGCCTTGGGGGGGTCCACCCTCGGAGAATGAGGGTTGTACAACTCCTTACCCATGTATTTTTAGGAAACGCGTTCAACATGAAAGTTGTAGGCCTCGATGAGGTCTACAATTTTCGTGTTGAACATTTTTCCTAAAAATGGACGCACAAGACGTACTTGCAATGTTTACGCCCATGTTTCAATCAGGGAGGCAATACGTCTTGTGCATGCATTTTTAGGAAAAATGTTCAACACGAAAGTTGTAGATCTCATCGAGGTCTACAACTTTTATGTTGAACACATTTCCTAAAAATGCATGGGTAAGGAGTATTTTCAAAAGGCTCATAATAACTCTTAGAAATTGGCGTGTCCATAGCCGAAATTGGTGTGCCCGTAACACCACTCTTTGATTTTCAACATCTTCGCGCGCAACCCCCTTCCTCCATTCACTCCACTCTATTCTCAACACTCCAAAATGCAACCGCCAAAACAAACACAGCAAAATTGAGTCAAACTTAGCTTTAGAGTTGAGCAGATATGCGAGAAATAAAAATGCAGTTTGACATCAAAATTTTTATGAGAAAAAGTAAAAGTTTTCAAAACCAGATTGGATATTATATCGGAATAAACAAAGGTTAAAGATTCGACAGGCTCAACTGGGGTTGAATAGTGGTGATGTAATTTGTATACAAATATAATTAGATTTATTCAAATTATATAATAATGACATTAAAATTTATCTCAAAACTGGTGTGGTAAAATTTGATACTTGTTTGATCTTTTATAGTTTGAATGCAGCAGATGTAAAAAATATAATATAATTTCTCATTAAAAAGTGCTCTTCATAACTGCTTTTTGAGAATCATGGGATTCACCGGTCCAGTTATTTCTAGGGCTCACTTAGAACTAAAAATTGTGAACCAAATCAAAATCGTACCGAAAACTCAAATAACCGAATCAAAATTGTTCGCGAATTATTTGATTAAGTTTTAAATTTTGGAACCATGAAGAACAAATATTAATTAGTAAGAAAAATTAGAAAGACAAATAATTCCATGACAATTAACAATGAATTTAGCAATGAATACAATTCTTTTGATCTCCTAAAAAATTTGAAACGCTTTTTTTGTTGCTGAATTAGCCACAAACTTTTGCAATAAAAACACTTGTTAGCAACAAATACTTTTGTTTCAAATTTCGTTTGTGAACAAAAAAATTTTATTCCTTGCAAAGTTTGTTGTTAATTAGCAAGATATTTTTTTCGTCTTTCTAATTTTCCTTGCTAATTTTCATTTTTGTTGTAGTGGTGGAGGAGGACTGTGCTACGCTTATACATTCTTTATCTTCTTTGGAGACACCTTTTTCTTTGGACCGCCCTATCATCCTCGACGTCTTGCGCCTAATTGCCATGGTTCCCTCTATTTCGTTTGTATTTGCTCGGCGGTCGGTTAATAGGGTTGCTCATGCTATTGCGTCGGAGTCATTTTTTACTCCCCGCTCCTTATCATCCCATGTTTTAGACTTGCTCCATTTGGATTTTCTCAATGAATGAAATCTACTGCTTCTTTTAAAAAAAGGCGACTGTTAACCGCAACCCGTATTTAGCTATTCGCACCCCATGATTTTAAAACTCCTCTTTTTTCTGTGGTTAACCGCAACCCAAAGCTGGAAACCCCATAAACTCGACTCCGGCTCGACCAATGGAGGCGTACATGTGAATAAGGGTGTTCTGCAAGAAGGAATCTCCGGCAAAACCGAAGCGGAGAGCGGAGTCATGCATGAGCGAGGTGAAGGGGAGCGGGTAGGGGGTTGCGGAAATGGGAAAGGAAATTTAAAGTGGCTGGAAGGGAGGTAGATCATGAGAGAGAAGAGGGGAAGGGGTGGAGAGGGGAAGGGGAAAGCAACTGTAGGGAGGTGTTAAGAAGGAAGGTGTTAATGTATGCTGGTAATGAACACCAAAAACCGTGTGCCTTGAGACAGGGAAGATCAATGCTCCTTTGTAATATGCGCCTCAAAATAATTCGGTAATCCTGAACCGAAGGAGATCTCGCTTGCCTGAACTGAAAATGTCACCAGCGGGCTTTTGTGGAGACGATGGAGGCGCACGAGAAATATGAAGGTCGCAGGGTCTGTTTCGCCTAGACCAAAAAACCGCTCCTTCCACTTCAGTTGCGCAATCGAAGATGAAGATGTGGGTTTCTCGGTTAGGGCAAAAAATTTCGATCGTTACTGTAGGAGGAAAGAAACGGTCACTTTCTCGTCCTGATGAAGGGCTCTGTTGGGTATTGTATCCACAATCACCTGGATTTGAAGGTGTCCCCTAGTGAACTAAATTGAATTGAGTATGTATTTGATGATTTCTCTTTAGATGTATTGTGACAGGTCATAATGCTAAGTGCACACCAAAGTTAGGTTGCAATGGATCACCAAACACAGTTCTAGACAATGTAATCTCTCATTGTGTAGAACAAAGTGTTGGTTCATGTGTAATCTCTCTTTTGGGGTGCACTTCATATTCTCACAACTGAAGGCTTTCAAGGATGAGGAGTGGAGCAGGTTTTCAGATGAAAAGGAATTTTTGCTAAGTCAATTCGTCGAGATGTCACGTGAAGTCCCGATGACTCCCGACGAATCCAGACAGAAGCCAGTTTTCCTGTCTGAAGAAGAAATTTCTGTGGCTAAGTCCATTCGTCGGATGTTCACGTGAACTCCCGACGAATATCGACGAATGCTGACAGAAGTCAAAAAGGCAGCTTTGTGAAGGAATTTGTGCGGCTAAGTCAATTCGTCGAAAGTTCTCGAGAACTCCCGACGAATCCCGGCGAATGAAAACAGAGATGGTTTTCAAACCTTTGAACTGTCTTCTTAATGACTAAGTCAATTCGTCGAGTGTTCACGTGAAGTCTCGACGAATGACGGACAGATTGATTTCAAAAATTATGTTTCGTTTTTGAAATTAGGGTTGGCCGCCATGTACAGTACACGTGTCGATCATTCCTTGTTTGTCGCCCAAGCCGTTGGAGGTTTCCCTTTAAATACTCCTTTATTTTTAGGGCAAACACGAATGTTAAAAAGAGGAGATAATATTCTAGCCGTCTTCATCATCTTTTGCTGAACAAGTTTCTGAGATCTAACTTCTGCGCCGCTCAAGATTCGTTCTCCATTGCTGCTAAAGATTTCTCAGATAAGAAGGCTTTTGATCTTGTTTCTGCTCTCTCTCTATTGAAGATCTTTTCAAATAAATCAAAGGGCCTAATCAGATCAGGTTTGCCGAGTTTCTTCTCTTCTAAATCTTTGAAGGTCCAAGCTTTCAATCTAAAGGAAGAAGAAGACTCAGTCTTTCAAGATCTGAAGTTAATCTCTGTTGAGATTTAGAAGAAGTATTGTATTTCAATCTCTATTTGATTTCTGTAGGAGTTTTTACTCCGAGTCATTTTGTAGGAGTTGTTCACTCCGAGTTGTAGGAGTTTATCTCCGAGTGTTTTTGTAGGAGAGGTTTGTACAACCCAGTATTCGTCGAGTGCTTTTCCCTCGGATAGAGAGAGGGAGGACGAGCGGTAGGAGGCGGAGACCTCCGCTCGCCCAGCTCATATAGGAAGCGAGCAAAGGAAGGGGGCGAGCTCCTCTCGCCCCCCCCCCCCCCCCCCCCCCCCCCCCCCCCCCCCCCCCCCCCCCCTCCCCCCCGCTCCGGAGGAAGGCGGAGAGGGGAGAGGCCAGCTCGACCCCCCCCTCTCGCCCAGCATTCGGCGGAGAGGGGAGAGGCCAGCTCGACCCCCCCTCTCGCCCAGCATTCGGCGGAGAGGGGAGAGGCCAGCTCGACCCCCCTCTCGCCCAGCATTCGGCGGAGAGGGGAGAGGCCAGCTCGACCCCCCCTCTCGCCCAGCATTCGGCGGAGAGGCCAACTCGGCCCCCCTCATCCAGTTTACTATTTGCAGTCCAGTTTGGCTATTCGCAGTCCAGTTTGGCTATTCGCAGTCCAGTGGTCTGCATTTAGCATTTCAGAATAGCGGGATTCAGCTATCCGCAGCCCAATTCAGGGGTATTCTAGTAATCTGGCAGACCAGTTTTTGGCTATTTGCAGCCCAACTTCAAAAATCCTATAAATAGGACCAAGGGGGCACCATTTGGAGGGATCTCTCATTCTCGGCTAGCTCTCTCCTTCCCTCTCTCCCTCCCCAAGTCTCTCTAGGGGGGTGAGGAGAGCCTCCAGTGGTGCCCAAGCCTAGTAGTGGCTTGGGAGGGGAAGTTCCTAAGGGACTTCCGGGTATGTGGTGGGACCTTCCCACTAGGCCCTTGGTCCAGTCCTCAGTTCCGACACCTTCAACCTCGAGCTCTCCCTTGGGGGGAGTAAGTGTTGGTCGCCCCTCAGCTTGCTGAGGGCCCCGAACTCCACAGAAGCCGAGATATCGGTTTCAACATTATGGTGCGGTGAGCGTGGAGTGTGACCAACTCAAGAAAGTCTCAAGCTGAGCTCCATGGCTGGAGGTGGAGGATCCGACCCAGGTCACTCGCAGCCCCCGGTGGCTGGGGTGACGTTGGAGATGTTTGAAAATATCAAGCGGGAGGTCATGCAGACCTTGCAGGTAGCTTTCGCCACGATAAGCGAAGGCAGGAGAGAAAGTGGTCCGGAGGCCTCACCTCAGCAGGTTGGCGAGAACACCCTCGGCCAGCCATCCAGGAAGGAGGTGCCGGAAGGGGGCGAGTGGGGAGGTCGTCGACCCCCACTCGCCGAGACCCAAGTGGGCGAGTGGGGAGGTCCTCGACCCCCACTCGCCGAGGCACAAGGGGGCGAGCGGGGAGGCGCCATGCCCCCACTCGCCCAGCCCCAAAAGGGGGCGAGCGTGGGAAGTCCTTTTTGTGAACAGATCCTCTCAGCCCCGATTCCGTAGGGGTTCAAGGGGGCGAAGATGTCTCACTACTTCGGCAAGAATGACCCCGTCTTACACCTACAGTGGTTTGAAGACATGGTCTCCATCATGCCCATGTCGGCCGCTTTCAAATGTCGACTCTTCACGACAACTCTGAAGGAGAAGGCTAGAGATTGGTTCCACCAGCTCCCTGCGGGATCCATCTATGCCTTTGAAGACTTGCGTCGAGGCTTCCTGCTACGCTTCTCGACGTCAAGGAAGAGGAAGAAAGATGCCGAAGCACTTTTCAAGATCAAGCAAGAGCCAGAAGAGTCGCTGGCTCATTATCTGGAGCGGTTCAGGGAGGAGGTTCTCCTCGTCCAAGAAGTGCCCGGGTACACCCTCAAGCTCGCCTTCACGGTGGGGCTGCGGGAGGGCTTCTTCAAGATGGACCTCAAGAGAAGAGCTCCTTTGTCCTTTGAGGAGTTGATGGAAAGGGTGGCAGAAGAAGTAGAAAGTGAGGAGGCCAACCCGGAGTTCACAAGAAGGCTGGCCAAGCTGAGTGAGCCAGAGGCAAGGCAGCATGGGAGGAAGGTAGAGGCTCCCGAGAGGAAGTTCGACCAAGAGGAGGACAACTTCCAAGAAGAAGGTAACGAAAGCACTCTCTCCACCACCCTGGCACTTCCACTGAACTCCCAGGGTGGAGGCAGGGCCCGAAAGCACCCTCTCCACCACCCCAGCAAGCCATGGTGATCGGCCACAGAAGAAGAAGAAATCGTAGGGAAGGAAGAGGGGGCGTCTGGGCGGAGTTACCTTACTGTGACTTCCATCAGGAGGAAGGCCACGCGACGTCCGTCTTCCCCGAGTTCTTGGAAATGAGGGAGGCAAGGGGCCCGAAGCTGCAATGTCAACAACCAGAGGAGGTCGAGGAGGATCATGCCAGGGAGTAGAAGCCCGAGTCCCGGTCTCCGTGCTTTGTTTTTTCCTTGAGTCCATGTAGTAGGAGGGAGTGTTTTCATACTTAGTTTTTCTTGCATGTAACCGGAGGACTAATGTAATAAAAGTTCTTTTCAAGGTATTTGTTCCCCTCGGATGGTTCCGCTGACCGGGCTCTCACTAGACGGCAGGCCAGGTTGACCTCCCAGAGAGGTTAAGTGATGTTCCCCTTGGATGGTTCCGCTGACCGGGCTCTCACTAGACGGCAGGGCAGGTTGACCTCCTAGGGAGGTTAAGTGATGTTCCCCTTGGATGGTTCCGCTGACCGGGCTCTCACTAGACGGCAGGGCAGGTTGACCTCCTAGGGAGGTTAAGTGATGATCCCCTTGGATGGTTCTGCTGACCGGGCTCTCACTAGACGGCAGGGCAGGTTGACCTCCTAGGGAGGTTAAGTGATGTTCCCCTTGGATGGTTCCGCTGACCGGGCTCTCACTAGACGGCAGGGCAGGTTGACCTCCTAGGGAGGTTAAGTGATGTTCCCCTTGGATGGTTCCGCTGACCGGGCTCTCACTAGACGGCAGGCCAGGTTGACCTCCCAGGGAGGTTAAGTGATGTTCCCCTTGGATGGTTCCGCTGACCGGGCTCTCACTAGACGGCAGGCCAGGTTGACCTCCCAGGGAGGTTAAGTGATGTTCCCCTTGGATGGTTCCGCTGACCGGGCTCTCACTAGACGGCAGGCCAGGTTGACCTCCTAGGGAGGTTAAGTGATGTTCCCCTTGGATGGTTCCGCTGACCGGGCTCTCACTAGACGGCAGGGCAGGTTGACCTCCTAGGGAGGTTAAGTGATGTTCCCCTTGGATGGTTCCGCTGACCGGGCTCTCACTAGACGGCAGGGCAGGTTGACCTCCTAGGGAGGTTAAGTGATATTCCACTTGGATGGTTCCGCTGACTGGGCTCTCACTAGACGGCAGGGCAGGTTGACCTCCTAGGGAGGTTAAGTGATGTTCCCCTTGGATGGTTCCGCTGACCGGGCTCTCACTAGACGGCAGGGCAAGTTGACCTCCTAGGCAGGTTAAGTGATGTTCCCCTTGGATGGTTCCGCTGACCGAGCTCTCACTAGACGGCAGGCCAGGTTGACCTCCCAGGGAGGTTAAGTGATGTTCCCCTTGGATGGTTCCGCTGACCGGGCTCTCACTAGACGGCAGGCCAGGTTGACCTCCTAGGGAGGTTAAGTGATGTTCCCCTTGGATGGTTCCGCTGACCGGGCTCTCACTAGACGGCATGGCAGGTTGACCTCCTAGGGAGGTTAAGTGATGTTCCCCTTGGATGGTTCCGCTGACCGAGCTCTCACTAGACGGCAGGGCAGGTTGACCTCCTAGGGAGGTTAAGTGATGTTCCTCTTGGATGGTTCCGCTGACCGGGCTCTCACTAGACGGCAGGGCAGGTTGACCTCCTAGGGAGGTTAAGTGATGTTCCCCTTGGATGGTTCCGCTGACCGGGCTCTCACTAGACGGCAGGGCAGGTTGACCTCCCAGGGAGGTTAAGTGATGTTCCCCTTGGATGGTTCCGCTGACCGGGCTCTCACTAGACGGTAGGCCAGGTTGACCTCCCAGGGAGGTTAAGTGATGTTCCCCTTTGATAGTTCCGCTGACCGGGCTCTCACTAGACGGCAGGCCAGGTTGACCTCCCAGGGAGGTTAAGTGATGTTCCCCTTGGATGGTTCCGCTGACCGGGCTCTCACTAGACGGCAGGCCAGGTTGACCTCCTAGGGAGGTTAAGTGATGTTCCCCTTGGATGGTTCCGCTGACCGGGCTCTCACTAGACGGCAGGGCAGGTTGACCTCCTAGGGAGGTTAAGTGATGTTCCCCTTGGATGGTTCCGCTGACCGGGCTCTCACTAGACGGCAGGGTAGGTTGACCTCCTAGGGAGGTTATGTGATGTTCCCCTTGGATGGTTCCGCTGACCGGGCTCTCACTAGACGGCAGGCCAGGTTGACCTCCTAGGGAGGTTAAGTGATGTTCCCCTTGGATGGTTCCGCTGACCGGGCTCTCACTAGACGGCAGGCCAGGTTGACCTCCTAGGGAGGTTAAGTGATGTTCCCCTTGGATGGTTCCGCTGACCGGGCTCTCACTAGACGGCAGGGCAGGTTGACCTCCTAGGGAGGTTAAGTGATGTTCCCCTTGGATGGTTCCGCTGACCGGGCTCTCACTAGACGGCAGGGCAGGTTGACCTCCTAGGGAGGTTAAGTGATGTTCCCCTTGGATGGTTCCGCTGACCGGGCTCTCACTAGACGGCAGGCCAGGTTGACCTCCCAGGGAGGTTAAGTGATGTTCCCCTTGGATGGTTCCGCTGACCGGGCTCTCACTAGACGGCAGGGCAGGTTGACCTCCTAGGGAGGTTAAGTGATGTTCCCCTTGGATGGTTCCGCTGACTGGGATCTCACTAGACGGCAGGGCAGGTTGACCTCCTAGGGAGGTTAAGTGATGTTCCCCTTGGATGGTTCCGCTGACCGGGCTCTCACTAGACGGCAGGCCAGGTTGACCTCCTAGGGAGGTTAAGTGATGTTCCCCTTGGATGGTTCCGCTGACTGGGCTCTCACTAGACGGCAGGCCAGGTTGACCTCCTAGGGAGGTTAAGTGATGTTCCCCTTGGATGGTTCCGCTGACCGGGCTCTCACTAGACGGCAGGGCAGGTTGACCTCCTAGGGAGGTTAAGTTATGTTCCCCTTGGATGATTCCGCTGACTGGGCTCTCACTAGACGGCATGGCAGGTTGACCTCCTAAGGAGGTTAAGTGATGTTCCCCTTGGATGGTTCCGCTGACCGGGCTCTCACTAGACGGCAGGCCAGGTTGACCTCCCAGGGAGGTTAAGTGATGTTCCCCTTGGATGGTTCCGCTGACCGGGCTCTCACTAGACGGCAGGCCAGGTTGACCTCCCAGGGAGGTTAAGTGATGTTCCCCTTGGATGGTTCCGCTGACCGGGCTCTCACTAGACGGCAGGGCAGGTTGACCTCCTAGGGAGGTTAAGTGATGTTCCCCTTGGATGGTTCCGCTGACCGGGCTCTCACTAGACGGCAGGGCAGGTTGACCTCCTAGGGAGGTTAAGTGATGTTCCCCTTGGATGGTTCCGCTGACTGGGCTCTCACTAGACGGCAGGGCAGGTTGACCTCCTAGGGAGGTTAAGTGATGTTCCCCTTGGATGGTTCCGCTGACCGGGCTCTCACTAGACGGCAGGGCAGGTTGACCTCCTAGGGAGGTTAAGTGATGTTCCCCTTGGATGGTTCCGCTGACCGGGCTCTCACTAGACGGCAGGGCAGGTTGACCTCCTAGGGAGGTTAAGTGATGTTCCCCTTTGATGGTTCCGCTGACCGGGCTCTCACTAGACGGCAGGGCAGGTTGACCTCCTAGGGAGGTTAAGTGATGTTCCCCTTGGATGGTTCCGCTGACCGGGCTCTCACTAGACGGCAGGGCAGGTTGACCTCCTAGGGAGGATATGTGATGTTCCCCATGGATGGTTCCGTTGATCGGGCTCTCACTAGACGGCATGGCAGGTTGACCTCCCAGGGAGGTTAAATGATTAGTTCCCCTCGTTAGCTGACAGGATAAGAAGGTCTCTCGGAGAGGTTATGTTTTTCCCCCGAGGTGGTTCCGCTAGTCGGGCTCTCGCTAGCCGGCAGGGTTGGAGGAACTCTCGGAGAGGCTAGGTGTTCTTTCCAAGTTGGCACCGTTAGCCGGGTTTCCAGCGACACTCGTCGAACACTCAGGGTTGGATGATTCTTTGCGAGCTTAAGCTAACCTCGCAAAGAGCGGGGATTGTGTACAACCCAGTATTCGTCGAGTGCTTTTCCCTCGGATAGAGAGAGGGAGGACGAGCGGTAGGAGGCGGAGACCTCCGCTCGCCCAGCTCATATAGGAAGCGAGCAAAGGAAGGAGGCGAGCTCCTCTCGCCCCCCCCCCCCCCCCCCCCCCCCCCGCTCCGGAGGAAGGCGGAGAGGGGAGAGGCCAGCTCGACCCCCCCTCTCGCCCAGCATTCGGCGGAGAGGGGAGAGGCCAGCTCGACCCCCCCTCTCGCCCAGCATTCGGCGGAGAGGGGAGAGGCCAGCTCGACCCCCCCTCACGCCCAGCATTCGGCGGAGAGGCCAACTCGGCCCCCCCTCATCCAGTTTACTATTCACAGTCCAGTTTGGCTATTCGCAGTCCAGTGGTCTGCATTTACCATTTCAGAACAGCGGGATTCAGCTATCCGCAGCCCAATTCAGGGGTATTCTGGTAATCTGGCAGACCAGTTTTTGGCTATTTGCAGCCCAACTTCAAAAATCCTATAAATAGGACCAAGGGGGCACCATTTGGAGGGATCTCTCATTCTCGGCTAGCTCTCTCCTTCTCTCTCTCCCTCCCCAAGTCTCTCTAGGGGGTGAGGAGAGCCTCCAGTGGTGCCCAAGCCTAGTAGTGGCTTGGGAGGGGAAGTTCCTAAGGGACTTCCGGGTATGTGGTGGGACCTTCCCACTAGGCCCTTGGTCCAGTCCTCAGTTTTGACACCTTCAACCTCGAGCTCTCCCTTGGGGGGAGTAAGTGTTGGTCGCCCCTCAGCTTGCTGAGGGCCCCGAACTCCACAGAAGCCGAGATATCGGTTTCAACAAGGTTGTTCTCCGAGCTTGTAGGAGCCGTAGTCTCCGAGTGTAGGATTTGTTGATAAATCCGAGTTTTGTTGAAGTTGCCGACGCTAGCCCGAAGTGCTAGATAGGCGGAGAGGGAGAGAGGAGTACCCACCTTGGGGAACCTCTATAAATCTTGTGTCTCTGTGCTGTGATTTTTTTTTTGTGTGTGCTAAATTTTTATTCCGCAATCGCGCTAGAGATCACCTATTCACCCCCCCCCCCCCTTAGGTGATTTAGGTAGACAACTAGTTCTTTCAATTGGTATCAGAGGGAGGTTATCTGTAAGAGGTTAACACCTAGATTAAAGATCCATCTTCGTTGTCAAGATCTCTCTCTATGGACAGAGGCATGGAAAGATTTTCCTCCAAGCTCCCAGTTTGCACTAAGGAAAATTTCCCCATGTGGAAGGAAAGAGTTATCTTCTACATGGAAGCAAATGATCCCCGTATCTCCCAGATAGTTAAGGAAGGTCCCGTCATTCCTACAGTTGCTTCTACCATTGATCCCACCAAAAAGGTACCAAAGAAACTAATGGATATGACAAAGGATGAAATTGCACTTGTCACTCTAGATAAGACAGCAAAGCACATCATAGCAGGTGCAGTTGATGATTCTATGCTACAAAATCTGATTCACTGCAAGTCTGCAAAAAAAAATGTGGGATTCTATTGTGGCTTTGATGGAAGGTACTGAAGAAGTTCGAGATGACATGAAGTCTTTGCTGAACCAAGAATACGAAGCCTTCAAGCAACAAGGCAAAGACACAATTTCTGACACCTACGAGAAATTCTTCAAGATTGTAAATGGTCTGAGAAATTATGGTAGAGAATTCACCATGGGTGAACTAAACGATAAATTTCTTAGATCCCTGTCTAAGGAATGGGACCCCAAGGTGATAGCTATCAGAGAATATGGTAAGTTGGCTACTATGGAGCCACAGATTCTGTATGGGAAGCTGCTCTCCCATGAGCTGAAGTTGAACATCATGAAGTCAGAAGAGGAAAGCAGTAGGAGCTCTGGCAAGGAGAATCCCATTGCTCTAAAGGCTGGAAGCTCCCGAAGAAGCAGGGCTCTGTCTCCTGTGAGGGATGAATCGTCTGAAGATAAAGCTGAAAGCAGTTCTGCAAATTCAGAACTATCTGAAGGAGAATTCTCCCTCCTCTCCAAGCAATTCAAAAAGTTGCTTAAGAAGAGGAGACAAACGAGAAAAGGCTCATCTTCCTCAAGAGATCACAGGAGATCACACCGTGACAGAAACGACAGGTATGGTTCTAAACCGAACAAACATGATTATACTGAACCCGTTTGTTATTGTTGTAAGAAGCCAGGGCACATGATAGCTGATTGCCCACACAAGAAGAAGGAATCTTCAAGAAAAGAAGTCCTTCAAAGGAAAGAAGAAAGAGGAGAAGAGTTTTGTTGCCAAGAAGTCCAAGACTCTGAGTGATAGTGACTCAAATGAGTCTAACTCAGACGAAAAGGCATTCTTTGGACTAATGGCCATGTTAGATGATGACAAAGATGTTGTTCCTTTCACCGGTCAGGTATTATCTTCTACACCTCTTTCATGTTCAGAAACGGCATCTGATGCAAATGAAAGCTACTATTCGGAAGAGGATTCTGAGTTGACTGTTAAGTATGAGGAAATGTTGAACGGTTTTAATAAGTGTCGAAAGCTTGTTAAAACTCAATCAAAGGAGATTCAATCCCTAAATGATCAAGAATCAAACCTGAGAAAGGAGATTGAAGAATCTAACCTACTCAGGGATGAAATCTTGTCCTTGAAGATTGCTCTCTCCGAGGCCACTTCAGCAGGCATTCAGAAGAGTGAAATTATCAATGATTTGACGAAACAGCTTGAGGCTGAAAAGAAGATCACTATGAACTTCTCCAAGCCCAAGACAGTTCTGCCTATCATAGACACTTTCACTGCTGGTTCTGGTAGTAGTGGTTTGGGCCATGTTGCTGAAAAGAGTCTAAGTAAGTCAGCCAAAAGAAGAGCCGTTAAAGCCAAGGGTAAAGGCCCACAGTGTGCTCCAAATTTCAAGAAGGTGATTTTTCCTACGAACACCTATGATTTTGAGAGCATGTATGGTCACTTCAGCAGACCAACTCATGTTGAGCCTGCCAAGGTGAACTCAGTGTGGACCAGACCCAGAAACTTTGGATCTAGCTCCCTCAAGGCTTCTTATGAAGAAGTTCAATTGAAGCATCATGGACCATTCGTTCATGGATCAAATGCTAAGAAAGCACCGCAGGTCAAGCCTATTGTGCCTAAGAATTGTGTATGTTGCACCAACGAGGCTTCTACCTCCAAGGTTGCTCCTCCTGCAAAGCCACCCGTTCAAAAGGCTCAGCAGAACACAAAGAGGAGATACAGTAGATTTGAATGCTGGTGTTGTGGAAAAATTGGTCATTTTGCCATAGATTATTGGTTCAATCATACTGTGCCAAGAACTCCACGAGTTAACAGTGCAAGACCGACCACTTGCAAAGTTAATGTTCCAAGTGGTGTTCCACTAACAAGGAACCAAGGGCCCAAAAATGTTTGGGTTCCTAAGGGGTATTGATCATGTGTGCAGGAATGTCCAAAGGCCAACGAAATTCCCATCTGGTATTTGGACAGTGGTTGCTCTCGGCACATGACCGGGAGTAGAAGATTACTTCAGGATTATGTTCCAGTTGAGAACGGGCCTAAAGTAAAGTTTGGCGGATCTGAACGAGGTATTATTATTGGTTATGGCTCAATAACCAACGGCTCAGCCTTTTTCACACGCGTAGCTCATGTGAAAGGATTGAAATACAATCTGATTAGCATAAGCCAACTGTGTGACAAAGGCTATACCGTTGAGTTCTTTAGAGATAGATGCCTGATAAAGATGTCCGTGTCTGCGGAAACTATTTTAACAGGCTCTAGGAGTAGTGGTATTTACTGTTTAGATTTTATATGTTTACAGTCTTCTACCCCAGTGTGTTTTGTTGCCAAAGATAGTGCATCTCTCTGTGACCAATGACACAAGAGATTAGCACATATTAATTTCAAAACTATATCTATGTTATTTTCTCACAACTTGGTAAGGGATGCCCCCAAAGTTAAATGCATTAAAGAAAGCCCTTGCCATGCGTGCCAAATGGGTAAGCAAACAAAGGCTAGCTTTAAGAGCATAATTGGCAATAATTCTACCAGATGTCTTCATCTGCTGCATATGGATTTGTTTGGTCCAATGTCAGTTAGAAGCTTAGGTGGGAAAGCTTACACCTTGGTTATTGTTGATGATTATTCCCGGTTTGCATGAGTGTTCTTTCTAAAACTTAAGTCAGAAACCTTCGGCATATTCACTAATTTTGTCAAGCTTATTCAGAATGAACTTGACTGTTCAGTGGTCAAAATCAGAAGTGACCATGGAACAGAATTTCAGTCTGGGGCCATGACAAAGTTTTGTGAAAGTCAAGGTATCTCCCATGAGTTTTCCTCTCCTCGTACTCCACAGCAAAATAGAGTAGCCGAGAGAAAGAATAGAACCCTCATAGAAGCTGGCAGGTCCATGTTGAGTGATTCTGCTCTTCCAGAATATTTCTGGGCAGAAGCTATCAACACAGCTTGCCATGTGCAAAACAGAGCACTCATCAATAAGAACCATCGTAAGACCCCATATGAGATTCTAAAGGGCAGAAAACCAAAGATTTCATATTTTAGAATTTTTGGCAGTAAATGCTATGTACTTAACAATGGGAAGCATCCTACAACCAAGTTTAGTGAAAAATATTTTGAAGGTATTTTCATAGGATATAGTAGCCATAGTAAGGCATATATGATTTCCAATAAGAAAACTCTGGTGGTAGAGGAAACAGTACATGTTATATTTGATGAGACGAGCCTGCTGCATAGCAACTCGTCTAGTGTGTTCATTGAAGATGCAGGTGAAAAGCTAAAAGAACTCTCTATACAAGATGGAGTAAAAACCACAGATGATGCTCCAAAGTTAGCAGAAGAGATCTCGGATCACTCAGAGGATGAACAAGAAGTTCATGAAGAAGAAGATACTCCAGAGGTGGCTGAACCTCAAGTTGCTCCTGAAAATGCAAATAACTTGGGAGTCAGATATTCAAGAGATCATCCAGCTGATCAGATCATCGGAGACCCTTCAAGCAGAGTTCTAACGAGAAGAGGTACAACTAACGAAGTTGTACATTTAAGTTTTCTTTCACAGATTGGCCAAAGAAGTTTGAAGAAGCAAACATCGATCCATCCTGGATCCTTGCTATGCAAGAGGAGCTCAACCAATTCAAGAGATGTAAAGTTTGGGAATTAGTACCAAGACCCAAAGGACAAAATGTAATTGGAACCAAATGGGTCTACCGGAACAAGCTTGATGAAAAGGGTATCATTACAAAGAACAAAGCAAGACTGGTTGCACAAGGATACAGACAAGAAGAAGGAATTGACTTTGATCAGACTTTTGCACCAGTAGCAAGACTTGAAGCCATCAGATTATTTTTGGCTTATGCTGCATATAAGGGCTTTAAGGTTTTCCAGATGGATGTGAAGTCAGCCTTCCTGAACGGAGACCTTAAAGAGGAAGTATATGTAGCTCAGCCTCCAGGTTTTGTAGATTCTAACTTTCCTGATCATGTATATTATTTACATAAGGCTTTGTATGGTCTCAAACAGGCACCCCGAGCCTGGTATGAGACATTGTCTAGGTTCCTTCTTGAGAACAAATTCACAAGAGGAACAATAGATAAGACATTGTTTCTTAGGGAAGTAAAAGGCGAGATTTTGCTAGTGCAAATCTATGTCGATGATATTATATTTGGTTCTACAGATGACAAACTCTGCAAAAAGTTTTCCAACTTGATGCAAGGTAAGTTTGAAATGAGCAGCATGGGAGAGCTGAAATATTTCTTAGGACTCCAGGTGCACCAATCTGAAGATGGAATTTTCATCTCTCAGACGAAGTTCACCAAAGAGCTCCTTAAGAAATTTGGAATGGAGAGTGCAACCTCTATGAGGACTCCAATGGGCTCAAGTATGTCTCTGGACAAGGATTAGAAAGGGAAACCTTTTGATGAAACCAAGTACAGAAGCATAATTGGGTCCTTGCTCTACCTTACTGCCAGTAGGCCCGATATAATGTTCTCAACATGTGTTTGTGCCAGGTATCAGGTGAACTGTAAGGAATCTCATTATGCCGCTGCAAATAGGATTTTGAGATAAGGGTACACCAAATCTCGGCTTATGGTACCCGAGAAGCAATGATTTTGAACTAATTGGTTTTTCAGATGCTGATTTTGCAGGTAGCAAAGATGATAGAAAGAGTACTTCAGGAACTTGCCAATTCTTGGGAAAAAGGCTTGTGTCATGGAGTAGAAAGAAGCAAAATTGTGTGGCAATATCAACTGCTGAATCAGAGTATATCTCTGCCGGCAGTTGCTGTGCACAACTTTTGTGGATAAAGAATCAGCTTGAGGACTATAACTTAAAGCTCGCAGAAATCCTCATGTTCTGTGACTCCTCAAGTGCTATTGCCATAGCAAATAATCCAGTCTCTCACAGCAGAACGAAGCACATCGAGCTTCGCTACCACTTCATCCGGGAACATGTTGAGAGTAAGGATATTAATTTGTTGTATGTTAATACTGACAAACAAATTGCAGATATTTTTACGAAGCCTCTGGACGAGACCAAGTTCAATTTCTTCAAAATGGAACTTGGAATGCTCAACAAGGAATCATGAGGTCAAGACTGTTGGAATTTTATGAAATTGCACGGGATTTCACGGGATATCTCAGAAAATTTTATGAAATTTCACGGGCTTTCACGAGTATTCTCATAAGATTAGTGCTCATTCTCTAGAGGATTTCACGGGATTTCACGGGTCAAGACCTATATCTTCTCGGACACATTTCTTTTATTAAATACGATTTATTGGATCCAAAGAGTCTTCCATAAAATCAGGTACGCGCCCAAATTTATTATATATATATATAAAAACAAAGAGAACACATGATTCCACGCATTCTTCCGTGAAACTCTTCCCGTCCTTTCGTCTCCCTTGCGATAAAACATTGTTCTTCTTCCCCGATTTTGACGAGCTCGATGGCGCCAAAGGCAGGTCTGCATTCCGGTGGAGAGCTGGTACGAGGTAGCTTTCGAAATGCTTCAGATGAGTTCAGAAATATTCTTTTGATGCTTGAGGTCGGCGGGCTCAGCTATGTCTTGGAAGAGCCGGCTAAAATTCTCGAACAGGATGTTCTTGAGTTCTACAGAAATGCAAAAATCTCTGGTCAAGGGAAGAAGATAAAGAGCAGCATCCGGTCTTGTAAAATAGTTTTGAAAGCTAGTGGCATCAACAGGATTTTGAGGATGCCTGAAGTGGAATCGGAAGAAGTGTTTGCTGAAGATTTTCTCCAGGCCAAAAGATTCTGTGACATCCTTGATGAAGGTTCAAAGATAAGAAGAAAATTCATGAATGAAGGAGGTAAGCTTCTGTGTGATATCTTAGGAAAAGTCTTATTGTGCAAAGTAGGTTCACATGACTACTTATCTGAAGAAGCCTTTAAGATTCACACAGCTATTATTTGTAGAAAGAATTTTAATTTTGGTGAAGTTCTTTTTGAGAAAATTAAAGACAACTTTCATGCCCCAAATTTTGGAAGAATTCTCAGTCTACTTCTAAATGGTAGCAATCCAGATTTTTTTAATCTTGGAAGAGGTATCCCCATCCACCACACCAAGAAAATCAACTCATCCATTTTCTCCAAATGGGAAAGGGTCATTCCAAAGGGTGGAGTCAAGATTGTTGTTAGTGCTGATGAAGACCCTCTGCATAATGAGAATAGGACTCTTGAAGAAGGTCAACCCTCAAGGGGTAGTGGACCCAGTCCAGCTCCTGCTCAAGGCAGACGTGATCATGTTGAGGGGGAGTTTCCAACCCCAAGAGGTGAACCCAGTACAGTTCCTGATCAGGGCAGAGGTGAACATGTTGAGGGGGAGCCTTCAACCCCAAGAGACATTGCTGAAAGTAGTGCTGCTTCAAAGGAAATTCCTCCCAGTGAAATTGATCCAGTTCATCCTGATCCAGTGTATGTTGATCCAGTCAGTCCTGCTGTCCCTGATACTATTCCAGACCTCAAAGGTCAAGGGAAATCTGCTGCTGAAGATGAATATGCTATGTTAGAAGACTCCAGAAGATCCCCTGCAGAGTTTGCTTATAATTCAGAACATAGTGAAGACTTGGCAGATCATGAATCTGTTCCTTCTGAGAAATCAGATTCTATGGAGATGGGCAGTCTTGGTGCTCAGTTGAAGCTAGCAAAGAAGATGTCTTTGACTGGGGGGGGAGAAAGAACAGGAAGACATATTTATGGGTGAATCTGCAGTCCCTCCTGTGATGCTCTTGCCCCATCCAGAGAGTACTTTGAGACAATCTCCAAGAGCAACTGTGCTTGAAAAGCAAGCACAGTCTACTAGTTTTGTAGCTGATAAAGTCTCTCCTGATGATTTTGAAACTGGAGAGAGCTCTCACTCTTCCCTGCTCAAGTCAACCCTGCTGCAAGCTCAAACAGAGCATTTTGATTTTCAACCCTGCTGCAAGCTCAAACAGAGCATTTTGATCAGTGCATCAAATCAGTCTATCAGAAAATAGATAAAGTTGATAGTGCTTTGAGGCAAGAAATGGCTGAAATGAGATATGAAATGGGAAAATTCAAGAATGATCAAGAAGCCTGGATGGCCAAGGCAGGAAAAGCTTTGGACCACACCAATCAAGGAGTTGGGCATGCTCTAAAGAACCTGCATCAGGTTGGTGAAGCTGTTGTAAATCTGAATGCTGCTCAAACAACTCTCAACACTGCTCATGATCAAGGGCTTGCTTTTCTGGATGATCAAATTGAGAGGCAGTTGAACAAACTCTATACCCTCCTACATGAAGATGTCATAAAGGGGGAGGAAAGTATTGTGTCTAAAATAGAAGAAACTGCTGGTAGAGTGAATGATTTGGATGGAAATGTCTTCTCCAATATGCAAGAGCTTCAGGAAAACATCATGCAATCTGTTAAAGATGTCCAGGGGTACACTCATGAATCAACCAGCTGGCTATTCAATGAAGTTGCAGGTATGCTTGGTTTTACTGTTGTAAACAAGATGCCAGATGTTCCTCCTTCAAGTGTTCCAGGTCCAAGTGCTCCAAATTCTTCTCATTTTCCTATTGAGGATCCTGATTTTGATATAGCAGACATCCCAGTTTCCTCCTATCAAGAATTCTGGGATGACCCAGTGCTTGAAAGCTCCAAAGCTCCTGAATCTTCTGAAAAATCTGTGAAAAGGAAGATCTTTGGTGATAAACCTTCTGCAAAAAGGTCTAATCCTCACAAGAAGATCAGAGAATTCTATGATATGCCTCCTCCAAGAAATTTCCAAGAAAGCTGGAGTCCCTCTTCAAAGAATATCATTCTTACAGCTTTCAACCTAGTCAGTAGGCAAAATGAAAGTGTCAGTAAACATTACAGTCAGGATGAATGAGATAAGTTCAAGAAAAGGACAACTGAAAGGAGAATTCATTTCAAGACAGGTGGATCTAAAGAGACTGCTCCTGATAGATATTGGCCCAAGCCAAAGGCATTCTTTGAGAGAATGGAATCTGAATAGAGAAAGAAAGCTGATGCAGTTGACAGAATTTTTGGAAAGATGAAAGGCAAAGACCAAGCATGAGCTGAGCTGCTCTGGAATCATGCTGTTTTTCTTTGTTTATATATATATTTTTGTGATTGGATAAACTTTGATTCTCTCCTTGATTATTACTGCCTGGTTGTGCTGTTTTATTCAATTATACTTTCTGTGCAATTCAACTTAGTGCATAGGGTTATGACATCTTCAAATAGGGGGAGATTGTTGAGTATTGTATCCACAATCACCTGGATTTGAAGGTGTCCCCTAGTGAACTAAATTGAATTGAGTATGTATTTGATGATTTCTCTTTAGATGTATTGTGACAGGTCATAATGCTAAGTGCACACCAAAGTCAGGTTGCAATAGATCACCAAACACAGTTCTAGACAATGTAATCTCTCATTGTGTAGAACAAAGTGTTGGTTCATGGGTAATCTCTCTTTTGGGGTGCACTTCATATTCTCACAACTGAAGGCTTTCAAGGATGAGGAGTGGAGCAGGTTTTCAGATGAAAAGGAATTTTTGCTAAGTCAATTCGTCGAGATGTCACGTGAAGTCCCGATGACTCCCGACGAATCCAGACAGAAGCCAGTTTTCATGTCTGAAGAAGAAATTTATGTTGCTAAGTCCATTCGTCGGATGTTCACGTGAACTCCCGACGAATATCGACGAATGCTGACAGAAGTCAAAAAGGCAACTTTGTGAAGGAATTTGTGCGGCTAAGTCAATTCGTCGAAAGTTCTCGAGAACTCCCGACGTATCCCGGCGAATGAAAACAGAGATGGTTTTCAAACCTTTGAACTGTCTTCTTAATGGCTAAGTCAATTCGTCGAGTGTTCACGTGAAGTCTCGACGAATGACGGACAGACGGATTTCAAAAATTATGTTTTGTTTTTGAAAATTAGGGTTGGCCGCCATGTACAGTACACGTGTCGATCATTCCTTGTTTGCCGCCCAAGCCGTTGGAGGTTTCCCTTTAAATACTCCTTTATTTTTAGTGCAAACACGAATGTTAAAAAGAGGAGATAATATTCTAGCCGTCTTCATCATCTTTTGCTGAACAAGTTTCTGAGATCTAACTTCTGCGCCGCTCAAGATTCGTTCTTCATTGCTGCTAAAGATTTCTTAGATAAGAAGGCTTTTGATCTTGTTTCTGCTCTCTCTATTGAAGATCTTTTCAAATAAATCAAAGGGCCTAATCAGATCAGGTTTGCCGAGTTTCTTCTCTTCTAAATCTTTGAAGGTCCAAGCTTTCAATCTAAAGGAAGAAGAAGACTCAGTCTTTCAAGATCTGAAGTTAATCTCTGTTGAGATTTAGAAGAATTATTGTATTTCAATCTCTATTTGATTTCTGTAGGAGTTTTTACTCCAAGTCATTTTGTAGGAGTTGTTCACTCCGAGTTGTAGGAGTTTATCTCCGAGTGTTTTTGTATGAGAGGTTGTTCTCCGAGCTTGTAGGAGTCGTAGTCTCCGAGTGTAGGATTTGTTGATAAATCCGAGTTTTGGTGAAGTTGCCGACGCTAGCCCGAAGTGCTAGATAGGCGGAGAGGGAGAGAGGAGTACCCACCTTGGGGAACTCTATAAATCTTGTGTCTCTGTGCTGTGATTTTTTTTTTGTGTGTGCTAAATTTTTATTCCGCAATCGCGCTAGAGATCACCTATTCACCACCCCCCCCCCCTTAGGTGATTTAGGTAGACAACTAGTTCTTTCAGGCTCAAATTATGGCGATGACTCCAAAAACCGCCGATCAAAAGAGGAAGAAGATCGGCATATTGGAGAGGAAGAAGAGTAACAGCATGCAACTATTCTCCAGCCCCTACCGTCGCAGCAACAAATGCGGGCGCCGAAGGTGCCGCAGAGGAAGCGGGAAGAAGGGGGTGTGAAATTTTCGAGATCGATGGAACACTGAGACAAGCACCCCATTAATGAACAAAAAACCACATTTTTATTACTTGGCAAATAGTTATAACAATTACAAGAAAGAAGACTAAATACAAATTGCATACAACTTGGTTTACAACAGTCGAATACAAAGAAAAAAACAATTGGTCGCGAACAAGTCCGTTTCTCCTCTTCTCACTAGCGTCGGCGGTATCGCTAACGCCCGCGCTAGCTCGCGGTCTCACGAGCTCGCTGCTCGCACACTCCACTGACGAGACCGCTGGTTGCAGACTGCCAGACCGCTTCTCCACTACCGCCTGCGCTACCTCCTAGCGCCCGCGCTAGCTCGCGGTCTCTCACTCTCAAGAAACCTGCTCTAGGTCACTTGCCGAACTCACTCCGAGTTCGCTCTAATTGAGACTGCCAAATTGAGACCGCTCAAGCCTCTAGTTCTCTCTGATATACTCTACAGTGGGATTGACCCCCTATTTATAGATCCAGGAGGCGCCACCTGAAAGTTGAGCTAGCGTCGGCGCTAGCGCTAGCTCACTTCATAATTTTAACACTCCCCCTTGAAGTGAGCTCCGTCAACAACTCCGAGCAGCGAGCAAAGCTTCCTTAACGGCCCCGCAGACAGGGGCTTTGTGAATATATCTGTGATGTTTTCTTCGCTCCGCACATGCTCCACCGCGATCAAGCCACCCAACACCTTCTCTCTGATGAAGTGAAGCTCGATCTCAATATGCTTTGTTCTTGCGTGACACACTGGGTTGGTTACCAGTTTCAAGGCGCTCTCGTTGTCACCGCGAAGAACAGTAGGTCCACTGACCTTCTCGTCAACATCTTCCACCAGCCTCCTCAGTCAGACACACTCTTGGGTTGCTAAGCACGACGCTTTGTACTCAGCTTCAGTGGTGGAAAGAGAAATAGAATTCTGCTTCTTGCTACACCACGAGATAGCAGCAACTTCATATAAAAACACGTAACCTGATGTCGACTTGCGATCATCAGCGTCACCTCCGTAGTCTGCATCTGTGTACCCGTGCAGTTTGAAGTCAACCTTCTCATCATAGATCAACCACATCTCAAGGGTCCCCTTCACGTACTTCAGAATCCTTTTAGCTGCCTCCAGATGAGGCTTCCGTGGCTCCTACATATACTGACTTACTCGGCCAACAGCAAAGGCAATGTCCGGCCTTGTGATAGTCAGGTAGATAAGACTCCCCATCAGTGCCCGGAAGACCTTTGGATCAGGAAGAGTCCTCCCTTCGTCCTTCCGAAGCTTCAGCCCAACCTCCAGTGGAACGGAGTTGCTCTTCCCCTCCTTCATGTTGAATCTCTCGACAATATTCTATGCATAAGTCCTCTGAGAAACGAACAACCCGTCATTTCTCTTCTCTACTTGAAGTCCAAGGAAATGGTGCAGTTCACCAAGATCCTTCATCTCAAAGCGGATGGATAACTGTTGTCTCAGCGTCACGACCTCCTCATCGTTGTTCCCAGTCACGATCATATCGTCGACATACAGCAGCATCAGCACATGAAGATCTCCACTCTTCTTCACAAACATGCTAGGGTCTGAGTCTGAGGCATCATAACCACAAAACTGCAGATACTCTACAATCTTCCCATACCAGGCTCTTGGCGCCTGTTTCAACCCGTAGAGGGCCTTCTTCAACTTGCACACATGATGTGGGTGTGACTTGGACACGTAGCCAGGTGGTTGCACCATGAATATATCCTTGTCAATCTCTCCATACAAGAACGCATTCTTCACATCAAGTTGTCATAGCTTCCACCCACGACACGCTACCAGAGAAATGACCGTCCTCACCAACGTCATCTTCGCCACAGGACCAAACGTCTCCTCGTAGTCCTCTCCATAGGTTTGTGAGAAACCTCGAGCGACAAGTCTAGCCTTGTACCGCTCTACTCCTCCGTCAGCTTTCTTCTTAACCTTGTACACCCACTTGCAGGTGACAGGTTTGATGTCCTCCACCATGGGAACAAGGTCTCATGTCTCATTCTTCTCCAACGCTTCCACCTCCTCATCCATGGTCACGTCCCACTCCTTGGTGCCAACAGCTTCTTCAAAGCGGGCAGGTTCCCTCTCGTTGAGTGATCCTGCAAAGAAGCAAGAGACCAAACTTACGAAGTTCCCCTCCTTATAGCGAGCAAGCAGGACGATGGTCCACTTCGATCTCCTCAAGGCTTGGCCACTCTCTACCACTCCAGTAGACTCCTCCTCTACAACTCTTCTCTCATTATCTCTTGGAGCACTACTCCCCCTACCTCTTGAACTTGAAGCTCCTCCTGAGCTAGATGGCGATGGAGCACTTGTAGATAACTCCAACTCCACAGTAGAGTCCTCATTGACTCTCTCTTTACTCCTGCTTGAACCTCCACTCTCCGGCAACACCACAGAAGAGACTCCCTGGTATGAGATCAGTTCGTCAAACACTATGTCGCGCGAGACGACAAACTTGTGGGTCTGCGAATCCATGCACTTCCAACCCTTCTTCCGCTCATCATAGCCGATAAAGATACATTTCTGTGCTTTCGGCTTTAGCTTGGTTCTCTGAGCATCCAGAACGTGCACGAAGCAGGTAGAGCTAAAAACTCGCATGTGACCCACATTTGGCTTCTCCTCGAACATGAGATGGTGTGGAGACACCATCCTGTTAGGACTCAGAGGTAGCTGATTGATCACGTGAGTTGCGCACGCCATTCCCTCCGCCCACAAGGACTTGGGAATCACTTTGGCATATAGCCAACTCCTGGTAGTCTCCACCAGATGGCAGATCTTCCTCTCTGCGACCTAATTTTGTTGAGGGGTATGAGCACAAGAGAGCTCTCGCCGAATGCCGAATTTCCTGCAGAAATAAGCAAACTCGTTAGAGGTAAACACCCAGCATTATCACTTCTCAGCTTCTTCACCCTCAGGTTCAGCCTCCCCTCCACTAGTTCCTTCCAATCCTGGAACTTCACAAACACTTCTGACTTCTCCTTCAGAAAGTATACACACGTGTAGCGGGTGTAGTCATCCACCAGAACCAGCGCATACTTATTACCTTTATAAGTAAGGGTGACGCACGACCCCATCACATCAGCATGTACGCACTTGAGAGGTGCCTTACACCTGGTCTCAGACTTGACAAATAGAAGTCGATGTGACTTTCTATATTGACAGCCCTCACACACATGGTTGTCTCCGCAGGAAGAGATATTGGACAGGTTATTCACCAGGCCCTTTGCAACCATCATCTTCAACTTATCCATCCCCACATGACCTAGCCTCTCATGTCAAATCGTAGCGCTGTAATTCGTCTTCAGCTTGTCCACATAGGCATTAGCAGACAGAACATATAAATCCTTCACCCTTCTTCCGGTGAGCGTGATATCAGCATCAACAGAAGACAGGTTCTTCAGAAACTTCACCTCCTTCGGTCCAAACAACACATGGAATCCTGCATCCATTGCATTTGCAACTGAGAACAAATTCTTTTTCATGTTCGGCACATGATACACACTCTTTAGTGTCACAGGCTTCTCTTCACTTCCAAAGGATATCATCCCTTCTTGCTCAACTGGATGCATCGTATCATCAGCAGTGATGATCACATCCGTCCCTCCATATGCCTTCAGAGAGGCAAACATGGACACATCTCCAGTGAGATGGTGTCTGCAACCGGAATCCACAATCCAGTCATTCTCAAAATTGATGGAGGCTAAGACATCGACAGGCGTGGCCGTCATATCAGCCAGGAAGCAGTTGTCTCCGCCTTCACCACCCTGGTGACCTCCACCTATCGCTTCACCTCTCTAATAGCCTACTTCCTTCTCAGCAACGTGATCGGCATTCAGATTGGACCGGCAATCCTTTGTCATGTGTCTATACTTCTTAAAAATATAGCAAATAGATCTCCCCCTCTCATCGCGAGCAGGGAGGAACTTTCCTCTATCTCCTTGAGAGGACGTTGAGGGTCCATCTCCGGGGTTCTTCTTCTTCTTATCCCAGGACTTCTTCTTTCCTGAGAACAACACCTCGCTGTCTCCCCCTGAGACATACATTCCTATCATCTGCTTCGCCAAGCTCTCCTGTGACGATAGCAAATTCTCTAGCTCCAGTAAGGAGGGCTGAGTAGCCCGTCCTTGCACTGAGGTGATAAATGGAACATACTCCTTCCGCAGGCCTCGGAGTATGTGCCTCTTCAGCTTTGCCTCAAAGATCAGCTCATCGAGATCCAAGGCCGAGATCTCTACACACAAATTTTTCACCTTCAATAAGAAGGTGGATATCGACAACTCTCCTTGAGTGGACAACGTCAACTCATTCTACAGAAATTGTAGTCGAGCTACATTCTTCTTGTTGAATAGCCCATCAATGGCACTCCAGATCTCAGATGCTGACTTGCAACCCATGATGCGGTCGAATAAGTCAGTAGAAATATCTCTCTTTGAAGTGAACTCTGCTTTGGCGTTCGTCTTCGTCCAAACTCTCGCCTCTTGAGCATTACCATCAACAGCTACAACTTCCTCTTGCTCATCTCCACCGACGACCTCCCATAGGTCCACTCCAAGAAGGTAGCTCTTCATACACGACTTCCACTTCTTGAAGTTTATCTGAGTCAGTAACTCAATGCCAAGACCTCTCGCATAGCCTCCTCCGCCGACCATCTTGATTGCTCAGTGCATATAACTCAGTGCTTGTTCCAACATTCTTTTGATACCATGTGAAGTTTTCGAGATCGATGGAACACTGAGACAAGCACACCAAGAATGAACAAAAAACTACTTTTTTATTACTTGGCAAATAGTTACAACAATTACAAGAGAGAAGACTGAATACAAGTTGCATACAATTTGGTTTACAACAGCCGAATACAAAGAAAAAATAACTGGTCGCGAACAAGTTCGCTTCTCCTCTTCTCACTAGCGTCGACGGTCTCACGAGCTCGTTGCTCGCACACTCCACTGATGAGACCGCTGGTTGCAGACCGCCAGACCGCTTCTCCACTACTGTCTGCGCAACCTCCTAGCGCTCGCGCTAGCTCGCGGTCTCCCACTCTCAAGAAACCTGCTCTAGGTCGATTGCCGAACTCACTCCGAGTTCGCTCTAGTTGAGACCTGACAATTGAGACCGCTCAAGCCTCTGGTTCTCTCTGATATACTCTGCCGTGGGATTGACCCCATATTTATAGATCCGGGAGGCACCACTTGGAAGTTGAGCTAGCGTCTGCGCTAGCTCACTTCACAATTTTAACAGGGATAACGCCACCGGGGTGCGGCAAACCAAACATCAGATTGCGACGATAAGCCAAATAAAGACTGCGGTTAACAATCTAAAAAAAACACTAATGAACCTGATAGATATTATTATATTCAAAAAATAATCCTTTGGGACTTGTACAAATTCAAAAGTGTACTTTTACACATCCCCATTAAATACAGTGAAAACCAAAAATAAAAATCCCGTGAGAAATTTATTTGATATACGGACAACACGGAGGAAGTAGTGTAAATATTTACTTATTATTATTCATAATTATTTATTATTATTCATAGTGGGGCGCCCGTACTACGACTTTCGTAAGTGTGCGGTACGTTGTCCCGCACGGCGAAATTTTTTTACATACGGAATCTGTACCCAGCTTGATACGGGTGATTTATGAAAATTTGATTTTTATTGCAAGATAATTATTTTTTTATTAAAATTATTTATAAAATATTAATTAGAATTTTTTTCAAATATTTTAAGATCTTAATTATGCATGAAAAAATGATTTTAAAATAATATCCGGCTGACACCGGCCATTGTTAAAATCTGATCGAGAATTCGATCGGACATCGCGTTTTCTGGGCGATCCGATTGCAAATCGGATGGATATGATTTCACATGCATGGTTCTCAATTACGGGCCTCGTACGTTAAATTAGTCAAAACTATAGTGCCTTCAAAAGCTCCCTAAATATATTATTTACAAAACATCGTTGGAATTGTTATATTTTGAGGAGATACACCAATAATAATGCCCAAATTATTCTAGAAAATCAATTTGAAAGTTTGTGCTAAAATAAAAAATATATATATAAACCATTATCCTAAAATAGCTTCTTTTTTCTCATGTTAGAACTCATCAACATCAACTAAGTTATAGTCCACAAAAAATAGCACCCAAATTATTCGTGAAAATTGCTAACAAAAAAACTACATGCCGACACATCGTAACGTTGGTAATCTTCGAGTAAAAAATCGAGAATGAAATTTTAGTTTATATTTTGTATAAGTATCCTCTCTAACTGCGGATAGAGGAGTTACGATGGGTAATTTAGAATCGTTTATCGTTCTTTGTAATTATATGTATGTATACAAGATAAGTAATGTTTAGGCCTTATGGGGTTGCCAAGTAATTGATGAGAAAACGAGTTGATCCCCATTCGAAAACGGCTCCATTAAATTCGTTGATTAATGACATATATTGGTAGGGGGCGACAATCATTGCGATAATTGTCATTGTTTAATTTCCTACTAAGTGTTTCGTCAATATACATAGCTGTCGCATTGACTTCTTTGAGTGAATACGTCGAATTAAAGGGCTAATTGATTGAGTGTCCCCGGAGGTTGGATACTCACGTCGAGTATTAGCTAGTGAATGACATTAATATATTGAAATGGACAACAAAATATAGATGCAATACATGTGTTAAGTCATTCTTGCACCGCACTTTCATTCATGCCTCATCAATTTGAGATTCTCGAGTAGTTGTTGTTCAACCCGTATTTTCCTAGCTTTAACAGTTGTGTGACATGTTTAATAAAGATGTTGTGTTTAACATCAATAAAGATGTTGTTCCAACCTCCCTCTAGGAGAGCAAGGAAGGAACATGTGGAAGAATAGCCGAAACGACTAAGGCAGTCACAGTTCTACTCAGGGAGCTCGCAGGTAATTTGACTCCTGGATATAGAGAATCCGACGAGATTCCTAGATACTCGCCCAAGTGGCGAGTATGATGGAATTTCTCGTCAAGCCGATGATCGTCGCCAGCTAGGTGGGAGGAGTATATTCTGTAATGAGGTCCTTTCTGCTCCAGTTCTGGAGGGGTTCAGAGAACCCGTTTTGAGTTACTACTCTAGAGGGAAGATCTCGTCCGCCATATTCAGTGGTTTGAAGATGTTGTCTCCATCCAGACCATGTCGAATGCCTTCAAGTGCAGACACTTATAAAAGTTTGTAGGGAAGCAAAATTTTGGCTTGTTTTTTAGATGTCTCAAGCGTTTGTTTGGGGCGCTATGACTTTCATCGACTCTTGCCGAGAGTCCAATAAACTAGAGGTGAAAAAATGATTATGACATGAATACGAGGAATATGAGTTTCACTTGATAATACTTGGGCTCTGTTTGGCATGACAATGACGTTCGTGAACGCGGGAGTCATGAACCGTCGTTCGTGAACTCACCTAAGGAACTTCATTCAAATTTATGTTCAAAACTAGTTTTCTTTTTTGAGTGGTGGTCATAACCGTTGTCATGTCAAATATACATTTTATGGTGATGACATTTTTGTCCAAATTCACTGGACAAGAAAATGTCGCACCAAACGGAGCCTTAGGCCTCGTTTGGCGTCACTTATTTTCGCGGATCAAATCTGTGTGGGATCTGCCCCGCCAAACAATGGCTTAGTTGGCAATGCACTCAGTATTTCATAGAGAAAAATATTGTAGTTCATCATGAGCCCGACTACTGCTTAATCGATGGTTGTACATGTGGACAAAAGATGATGAACGGTGGCAACTTGCAAGAACACTTCAATTCCTTGTAAAAACAAAAAGGTCAAGTAGAAACTCCTAATAGTCTGTGTCATAACGTAACAGACAAGCCTCGCTCCAATTCCTTGTAAAAACAAAAAGTCGCATTGTGTGTTTGAACTTAGGGGAAATAGTGCCAAATGTGTGTTAGAATATTTTCATCAACATATTCACATAAAAGGGACGTAGTAATATAAGATGAGTAAAAAATTGAGTACTGATAAGACGTGAGATCTGTACAACCCAGTGTTCGCCGGCCCTCGGAGAAATCAATCACAGGCGATTTGGGGAGTTCTCGCCGACTCGCGACGAGTATCCTGTTAGGGGCAAGGCGAGGCGAATCGGGGACCTCGCTCGCGAGTGGCAAGCGGCGGCGGCTCAGTGAGTGATAATGGACCGCTCTGGGGTGCATTTAGCCAAAGTGAGTCAAGGGAGGTTTCACAGTGTCAGTCTGGCGAGGCGAGTGGGGGTTTGCCCCTACTCACGAGAGAAGGTCTCGCGAGTCCAGTTCGCAAGGAGGCCAGCGAGTAGCGTCTTCACGTGTCACTCGCCCAAGGGCTCGCAGGTGAATTTACCCTGATACCCTTGGTGGGCTGCCAATAGCCCTCCAGAACATCAGAGTTTGGATGTTAGCAGACCAACTTGGGGTGCGTATAGCAAAACCGAAAGGCGGAAGCCCGCTATTAGCAGACCAGTTCAGAAAGGCTATAAATAGACCCTTTGGAGCACCTTTGGAGGGCAATTCTAGATCTTCTCCTCAAGATCTCTTTGGTTAGCCCCTTCGGCTCTCCAAGGTGCCCGACTACAGTCTTGGCTTGGGAGGGAAAGCGCTCAACAGATCTTTCGGGTGTGTGGTGGGACCTCCGCGTTGTTGCCAAGGGTCGTGCCTTTCGTTCTAAGTTTTCGGTCAGGTTCCTCCGAGGGATCAGTAAGCGCTCGCTGCCCCCCTTCACAGGGGTTCGAACTCCTCGTCGGGCCAAATATTGGTTCCAACATTTTTGGTTCGGTGAGTGTGGAAAGCAGCTAGTGCAAGAAATTCCATAAGAGGTAACATGGTCGGAGAGGGTGAGCGAGAGGGAGGCTTCGGCGGTTTGCCACCATCTGGCCCGCCAGTGACAGCAGAGATGTTGGCGGATCTTCGCAGGGAGGTGCTTGAGACTATCAACCTCGCCTTCGTCATGGCGCAGAGCGAGCTCGCGACTCCAGTACCTTAAGCTGTCCAGTCGTCGGGGGTAGGCGAGAATGCCCCGGGGCAGAGAGCCGGCAAGGAAGTGGCCGGCGAGGTGTTGGGGCGAGACCTCGCGGCGCGAGAGCTGTTTCCGAGTCCGGCGAGCGTTGTGCCGGTGAGCACCGTTCTGGCGTGTGCGGGCCCAGTCAGGGAGCTCGTAGGGCGAGTCGAGCAGGCGAGAACGACGACTGAAGGAAGCCCGTTCTGCGAGTTGGTGCTCTCGGCACCACTCCCGGAGGGGTTTAGGGAGCAGAACATGATGTACTACACTGGCAAAGACGGAGGAGATCGAGAGCGAAGCAGCTAACCCAGAGTCACAAAGAGGCTAGCAAAGCTCAGTGAGATGGAGGTCAAGCAGCAGGAAGTTCGGAGAAGGGAAGAGCTGAGGGCCCCGGAGTTGGGGTGGAGGCAGCAAGGAGGAGGCAACTTCCATGGGGGTCTAGGAAGAACTCATCAGCTCGGGTGGAGGCATGGTCCGAGGCCGTTGCCTCCCCCTCCTCAGCAGGCTATGGTGATCGGGCGAGGAGGAAGAGGAGGAAGAGGAGCTGGAGTGGGAGCAGGAGTGAGAAGAAGGAATCGTGGCGCGGAGGCCGAAGGAAGGGGGTGGTGTTGCCCTATTGTGATTTCCACCAGGTCACGCGACGGCCACCTGCCCGGAGTTCCTAGAGATGAGGGGGGCCAGAGTGCCGGCACAGCGAGAGCAGCGACCGGTGAGGATCGAGGAGGTCCTGCCCCGAGATGAGGAAGAAGAAAGGTGCGAAGACCGGGTCGATGTGGGGATACGGGGGGATCAGAGTGATCCATGGGGGTGTGGGGATCGAGGCGACCCGAAAGTCGAGCCTCCATGTCATGTATCGTCGGAGCGTGGCTTCGACATCTCAAGTCTCACCCCCAGCGGAGAAGATCACCTTCTCGCAGAAGGATATGTCGGGTAACGAGGACCCATTCTACGATGCGCTGGTCATCCAGACAGCCATCGAGAACTTCACAGTCTCCTGAATCCTCGTGGACAACGGGATCTCAGTCAATGTCATCTTAAAGAGGGCATTTGATGAGATGAAGGTGGAGGCGAGGAGGGTGCTGGCCTCGGATGTCCGTTGTTCGGATTCTCGGGGGAGAGAAAGGAAGTGGAAGGAGGAGTGGGGATCCACGTCGTCCTGGGGGGCAATCTCGTAACTGTTGGTTCGTCATTGAGGATGCTCCAAGCAGCTACAGTGCCATCTTTGGGTGACCCCACATCAACACATTCTGATGCGTCCCCTCCACTTTCCACCAGTGTCTCAAGCTCAATGTAGGAGGAGTCCAGGTCCGGGTGAGGGGTGACCCGAAGGTGGCGAGGCAATGCTACGTCACCGCGGTCAACACCACCTGACAAGCTGAGGCGGAGGGGATGGACCGGGAGATGGAGTGGCAAGAGGAAGCGGAGGGGGTCATCGGAGAACCCGGGGCGGAGGAGACGGAGGAGAAGATGGAGGAAGGAGGGGCTGAAGCGCTTTCTTGCGGCGAAAGGAATGGGGGCGAGGCAATGCTACGTCACCGCGGTCAACACCACCTGACAAGCTGAGGCGGAGGGGATGGACCGGGAGATGGAGTGGCAAGAGGAAGCGGAGGGGGTCATCGGAGAACCCGGGGCGGAGGAGACGGAGGAGAAGATGGAGGAAGGAGGGGCTGAAGCGCTTTCTTGCGGCGAAAGGAATGGGGGTGATTGAGGGGAGCAGTCCCTGCTGGAGGTCGTAGATGAGGTCGTGGAGATGGAGGTCACTTCCCTGGCAGGAGTGATAGAAAAAGTAAGGATCAGCGGGGAGCTCGGCCCCGAGGAGCAAAAGAAGATCCTGGTCTGCGTCCAGGAGAACGTGGACCTCTTCACATGGAGCGTGGCGGATATGCCCGGGATCGATGTAGATGTGACCTGCCATCGTCTCAACCTCGACTCTGACACCCGTCCCATCCGTCAGAAGAAGAGGTCCACCGCGGACAAGCTGGAAGGGCCCATCCGGGAGGAGGTGAGCAAGCTCCTCAAGGTCGGATTTGTATAGGAAATCCAGTACCCAAGCTGGGTCTCCAACGTAGTGATGGTAAAAAGGGGGATGGTTGGTGGAGAATGTGTGTAGACTTTTCTTTGCTAAATAAATCATGCCCTAAAGATTGTTACCCCCTGCCTCCAATTGACGCGATGGTTGACTCAGCCGTCAGTTTTTCTCTAATGAGTTTTTTAGATGCTTTCTCAGGTTACCATCAGATCTGCATGCACCTTCCCGACGTCAAGGATGTCTCTTTCATCACAGGGGATGTGTGCTACTGCTACAAGATGATGCCCTTTGGGCTAAAAAATGCAGGGGCAACATATCAGCGGATGATGGACAGGGTCTTCCGAGAATAGAAGGGAAGGAACTTGGAAGTTTACGTCGATGATCTCATGATCAAGAGCCCGGACCTCGAGTCCCACCTCCGGGACCTCGAAGAAACTTTTGGGACCTTGGGAAAATTCAAGATGAAGCTCAACCCCCCATAAGTGTGTCTTCGGGGCTAGCTGAGGGAAGTTCCTAGGCCACTTGCTCACCCCAGCCAGGGTGGAGCCTAACCCTGACAAGGTTAAGGCGATCTTGGAGCTAGGATCACCAAGGAACGCAAAGGAAGTTCAGCGCCTCACCGGGAAGTTGGCCGGGTTGAGCAGGTTTCTCTCCAGGGCCGGAGAGAAGTGTGCGCCCTTCTTCAAGGTGCTACGGGGGAATTAAAAGTTCGAGTGGACCCCAGAGTGCGAGGAGGCTTTCCAAGCATTGAAGAAGCAGCTAACTCGGTCTCCCTTGCTCCAGGGACCGAGGCAGGGAGAGGACCTATCCCTATACTTGGGGGTAGGGTCTGAAGCGGTAAGTTTCGTGCTGGTGCGGGAAGAAAGGAAGAAACAACTACCGATTTACTATGTCAGCCGAGTCCTGAGAAAGGCCGAGCTTTGGTATCCCATCTTAGAGAAATTGGCCTTCGCTCTCGTGGTGTCGGACTGGAAGCTTCAGCCTTACTTCCAAGCGCATTCAATCAAGGTGGTGACTGCCCCCCCCCCCCCCCCCCCCCCCCCCCCCCCCCCCTCGCAACATCATGGAGGGGGTGGAGCACTCCGGAAGGCTAGTCAAATGGTCCGTGGAGCTAAGCGAATTTGACATCTCGTTTGTGCCTAGGCTGTCAATAAAGGCGCAAGTAGTGACCGACTTCTTGGCGTACTATGTAACCGAGGTGGAAGAAGCCGGACCACCCAACTCGGTAGCCTGGAAGATGTTGGTTGATGGAGCATCAGGGAAGCATTCCTTTCTAGGAGGATTCATCCTGGTGAGCCCCCAAGGAGCAAGGATCGAGCAAGCAGTAAGTATACATTTCCCACTCACCAACAACCAGGTCGAGTACGAGGCGGTAATAGCAGGCCTGCGACTGGCCCGGGAGTTGGGAGTCCAAGACTTGGAGGTCTCAACAGACTCAATGGTGGTGTCTTGCCATGTCAAGGGAGAATTCGAGGCAAAAGAACCAACTCTCCAGCGGTATTTGGAGAAGGTAAAGGGACTGATTGGGCAGTTCCACACCTTCTCTATCCAACACGTGCCGAGAGACGAAAGAGTCCCAGCTGACCTCCTGGTTAAGTTCGGTCCCCGGGAAGGGGAGACGGTGTCAGAACTCTTCCAACCATCCATCGAGCAAGGGGAGTTGATGGAGATAGATCAACAAGCATCATGGGTGGATCCCATCATCACCTTCCTGACATCAGGAAAGTTCCCCGAAGGGGACGTGGACAAGCGACGACTCAGGTACAAATCGGCATACTACTCCCTACATGGAGGTGAACTATATCGAAAGACCCTCTCGGGACTCCTAGCCCGTTGCGTGTCAGAAGAGGAGGTCCCAAGGGTCCTGGAGGAGATCCACTCGGGGGAATGTGGAAGCCACTCGGGGAGCAGGACCTTGGAAGGAAGGGTGTTGAGGCAGGGCTACTTCTGGCCCACCCTCAGCAAAGATGCGGCAGAGTTCGCCAATAAATGCTCCAAGTGTCAGCTATATTCTCCCCTCCAGCTCCTTCCACCCCAAAGGCTCCGGACCATCACAGCTCCGTGGACTTTCGCAATATGAGTATGGATCTGAGTGGTCCCTTCCCCCAGGCGAGCGGCCAGAGAAAATTTCTGCTGGTGATGATTGATTACTTCTCCAAATGACTGGAGGTGAAAGCACTAGCTAAGGTAACTTCCCAGGTAGTCAGAAATTTTATATGAGGGGAGATAATCAGTCGACATGGGCTCCCACTAGCCATCGTCACAGACAATAGGCCGCAGTTTGCCAGTGTTGAGTTTGCCAGCTTTTGCACCCAGCTAGGCATAGATCTTCGGTTCGCGTCGGTCCACCACCCAAGGAGCAATGGGCAAGTGGAGGCGGTGAACAAGATAATCGTGAATTTGCTGAAGAAGAAGGCCGAGAACCTAAGGGGCAACTGAGTAGAACAGCTACCCTCGGGCCTTGAGGACCACACCAAACACAGCCACATGGGAGACTCCGTTCAAGCTCTCTCACGGGTCCGAGGTCGTTCTCCCGATAGAGTTCGATGTAAGGTCACCTAGGGTGATTGCCGCAGGCGAAGAAGATGAAGAATGACTAGTGAAAAATGAAGGGGAGCAAAGGCTATCTTTGGACCTGGTGGAAGAGATCCGGGACCTAGCCACCATCCGACAGGAAGAGGTCAAGCGGCAGATGGCTCGGTACTTCGATAAGCATATCCGAGTAAAGCGGTTCGAGAAGGGGGATTTAGTCCTGAAAAAGGTTGATGCAGCTGGGAGAGGTGCCGCAGTAGGGAAGCTCGACCCCAATTGGGAGGGGCCTTACATTGCATACAGAGTGCTCAAATTGGGGGGGGGGGGGGGGGGGGGGTACCACCTCCAAGATGTGGAAGGGGAACCTCTCAGCCGAGCTCGGAGCGGGGTTGACTTGAAGTGTTTCTATCCTTGAACTTTGTGTTAATTTATTGTATGATCAATTCACTATTATGATGATTTCAATGTCTCTCTTTTCTAATCGTTGACCCTCTAAGGAAAGGTTTGAGCTGGAATGCCCCAAATCGATTCCGCTACCGGACTCTCATTAGACGGTGAGTCAGGTTGATCTCTGGAGAGGCTGGCTAAGGAGAGGTTTGAGCTGGAATGCCCCAGATTGATTCCGATGTCGGGCACTCATTAGACGGTGGGTCAGGTTGATCTCTGCAGAGGCTGGCTAAGGAAGGGTTTGAGCTGGAATGCCCCAGATCGATTCCGCTGCCGGGCTCTCATTAGACGGTGGGTCAGGTTGATCTCTGGAGAGGCTGGCTAAGGAAAGGTTGAGCTGGAATGCCCCGGATCGGTTCCGTTGTCGGGCTCTCATTAGACGGCGGGTCAGGTTGATCTCTGGAGAGGCTGGATAAGGAGAGGTTTGAGTTGGAATGCCCCATATCGATTCTGTTGTCGGGCTCTCATTAGACGGTGGGTCAGGTTGATCTCTGGAGAGGCTGGCTAAGGAAGGGTTTGAGCTGGAATGCCCCAGATCGATTCCGGTGTCGGGCTATCATTAGACGTTGGGTCAGGTTAATCTCTAGAGAGGCTGGCTAAGGAAAGGTTGAGCTGGAATGCCCCAGATCGATTCCGCTGTCGGGCTCTCATTAGACGGTCGGTCAGGTTGATCTCTGGAGAGGCTGGCTAAGGAAAGGTTGAGCTGGAATGCCCCAGACCGATTCCGCTACCGGGCTCTCATTAGACGGTGGGTCAGGTAGATCTCTAGAGAGGCTGGCTAAGGAAGGTTGAGCTGGAATGCCCCAGATCAATTCTGATGTCGGGCTCTCATTAGACGGTGGGTCAGGTAGATCTCTGGAGAGGCTGGCTAAGGTTTCTGGTAGCACTCAACTCTTCTAGGTCAACTCCGCTGTCGGGCTCTCACATAGCCGGAAGGACCATAAGTCGTTTCGTTGGCAAGAAAAGAAATTCAAGAGGCTCTAGTGGCCTGGATTTGCGAGTAGGACAACCAAAGCGGGCACTCGCTTGGAGAGAACTCATCAGTTAAGGAGATGGAAAAATCGTGGCAAGACGCGGTTTGTGTATGCGAACGGGCCCACTGGAATGGGCATTCTCCTCGGCGAAGGGCTCGCAGGCGAAAACCAATTGGAACGAATGCAAAGACCGAATTCGGGCAAGTCCCATGAAGAGGGGCGATTACGTGGGTGCTCACGTGAAGCGCAGGTGCGTGTGGGGTGTGTGCCGGAATGCAAATGCGTACGTTTGTGAGTATGGGCCCACGCGACTCAGCGAGTGCTTGAGCAAAGCGCATATGCGCGTGTGGTGCGTGTCGTCGAGGTGCGAGCACGTAATCGATTGGTAGTGATGAAAGCGAAAATAGAAGATGAAAGACGTAGAAAATATTTTTCATTTCATTACGAAAAATGGTTTACATCAAGGGTAGCGATTCTCGCCTTACAAAAGAAAACTCAAAACAGAATGTTTACATCTCAAGATTCGTCCCCTGACTTCTCGCCCTCGCTATCTGCGCTGGGGGGGATCGGCTCGAACAACTCTGGGATGACCTCCTCGACTGTGAGCTCCTTCGTGTCGGCAACGAGAAGCCTGGCCCTCTTCAGGGTGTCGAAGATATATCGAGTCGCCAGAATCGCATTGTCCCGCAGCATCTCCTCCTCGACGCGCTTCAGGTTCCTCACGGTCCTGGGGCTAGGAAGGGCGGGAGGGAGGGCGGCCCTAACGAGCTCCTGGTTGTGGGCCATCAACATGATGACCTCCTTCTCCAGCTCCGTCTTGCGAGCGAGGAGCTGGTTCGCAGTCTCGGGATCCTGCAAAAGATGAATGGGTTAAGAAGCAACATTGCGAAAGGAAGTAAGTGAGTTCTCGGCATACTTACCATCCATCCTTGAGGCTCTCGAGGAGTCCCTCGTAGACCACCTATTTTCCTTCATATCAGCGAGCTCCTTCTTCGCCTCCTGCAGCTCGCGCTTCAACTCCTCGGAGTTCCTCTCCGTCATTAGGCATCGGCGACCGGCGATGTGGGCGAGCTCCAGCCCGCGAAGCTGAGCTCGTGCGCTCTCGTACGCGAGCGCTCGGGAGGTGAGGACATGGAAGTCCGCAGCATCCTCCCGCCCATAGAGACCGAAGGACAGGGCGAAGGCCTCTCCTCCGATGTTCTCCTGCTCCACCCAGGAGGGGTAAGGTGGAAATCGAAACCCTGTCGGAGTCTGAGTCCAATGTTCTCCTGCTCGCCGACCGCATCTCTGTGCATGGTGTCGTGACAGAAGTTTCGGTAGCCCGCCGGTGCGGGTGCGGTCGGCACCCTGGCAGCCACCTCGGTGGTCTCCCCGACTCCCTTGTCGGCGGGAGTGTCAACTGGGGCTCATCCCCAGTCAAGCTTTCAACGAGCCCCTTCCCCTTGGCGAGGGTCGTTGCTTCTTTGGCGGCGGAGGATGGAGGGACGACCCGCGGCTCGCGGTTGAAGTCCATTTCTTGGAGGCGGAGGAAGTGTTGGTCGCGGTCTTCGCGTAAGGGGGGGGGGGGAGTGGGAGATCTCGCTCTCCTGCGATTGACAAAAGGTGGGTTAGAAAATTTGACAAGGGTATAACGCGAGACGGGAAGAGATCACGAGTCAAACCTATCCCGGGCAGCACGGGGGTAGCGAGTCCACATGCCTTCTGAGGTAGACGGCCTTGAAGTGGGTGGACATGTACTGAAAGAGCTCGGCCTCGTGACCGCCGAGGTTGGAGGGACGGTAGGTAGGCTCGTCCCGCTGGACAGGCGAGAAAGGGATGTTGTCGAAGGGCCCCTTGACGAACACGAACTTCTGTGTCCAGTAGTGTCTCTTGTTCACTGTCTCGTGAACCTTGGCGTGCTGTCTAGCGAAGAAGGCTGTTCCATCCTTATTCGCCCGAAAGGAGAACAACTTGCAGAAGACCGGTAAGCTGAACTCAATGCGCACTTCGCGCAAGTAGCATGCGAACCCCACCAAGACCGCGATGGAGTTCGGGGTCATATGGTCCAGGATGACGCCGTACTATATCAGCAGCTGAAGGATTCGTGAAAAGCAATTAGAAAGAAATCTTAAGTGAATGCGAGTAAGGAAAAAGGGATTGAGCGAATACCTGGCTGATTTCCGGCCAGAGGGGGAGCCGCATGCCCACCTCGAAGTGGGCCACCGAGATGGCGAGCTCGTCCGTGTGGAGGTCGTTGATGGCCTCAATCTTCGTAGGGCGTTGAGCAGAGAACGCAGGCGAGATGTAGTTCGTCACGGTAGAGCGATACTCGCCCTCTGTAAGCGAGCAGGTGAAAAAGGAGTGGTCGCAGAAGGTGAACGCGCACTTAGCCCGGCCTTCCGTATCGCCATCACCACCCATGGCTGTCAAGAAGGAAGCGAAAGCGAGAACGAGAAGGCGAGTCCGGGAGAGTGAAGGCAACGAAGATTGAGGGAGTTGAATGTGGTAGTTGGGCTATTGATGACAGACCTATTTAAAAGAAGCTAAAGGCGGCGGGAAGGAATCGAGGAGTCGTGGGGTGCGATTAGCAGGATCTCCGGGCGATACGTCTCGGTACTTGAACCAACCCACTCCCCGCGATTCAGCAAGGATGGTTCGCTGCCAGGCGAGACCAGTCCCATGCAAGTCGCGAGAAAAAAAAGAGGGAACTGAATGAAAAAATTAGTGAGTACTATAGAGGGCAATAACATAGCGAGCAATGACAAAAAGAAAGTAAATCCTGCAAATACTCGGGAAGCATCGAACTAACAGCACCATTCGCAGATTGTCCAGAAGAAAATAACAATAAAAGTAAAGGACATTATCTTTTTAGTTCGCCAGGCGAGTGCGGGAAGGATCAATATTGGATCCACCTCCATCGACCTCGTCCCCGTACCCTCGAGATTGGCGGTACGCACGGGTAGTGATACGCGTGGACCGCGCGGAGCTCGCGCTGCAGCAGGCAGATCTGATCCTCCGCTCGCGAGAGGTGCACCCCGGGAGAGGTGGCCTCACGGCAGGCGTCCGCCTGCAGCTCGGCGAGGACTCTCGCTAACTCATCATCGATCGCGACAAACCGCTCCTCGGAGGCCGCCCTGTCCTTGCGTGCCTGGTTGTACAGCTCTCGCAGCATGTACTCTTGCTTCTGGAGCACATCGGCGACTCGCCGCTTCATCGCTTCGGGGTGCCGGGGATCGCCAAGGAAGTCAGCAATCTTGTCCGGCGAAGGCACGGGCGACATCTCCTCCTCTCCAAGCTCCAGCTCGGCGGAGGACTCCTGGGCACCTGCGAGAAGAGAATTAGCGAATAGAGCGAGGGGCAATCTGCTGATTATAACCGACCAACCTGACAAGGCCGCGACCTCTTTACCAGGTCGTTGGCGGAAGGAGCTCGGTTGCCCCCGGAAGACCTCTGTATACTTCAGCGTGACAGATTTCCCCAGGACAGGGACGTGGGGGAGGTTGCTCGCAACCCGGGTGTCGGCGGAGGGCGAGCTGTCGGGGCTTCGATGGCCCAGAAGGTTGAGCCCGGGGACGGAGACTGACCCGTCCGGCGGGGGCAGCGAGTCAAGCAGGGGCTGCGAGTCAAGCAGGGGCTGCGAGCCCGGTGGAGGCTGTGAGCCCCGCGGGGGCGGAGAATCCAGCGGGGGCGGCGAACCCGGTGGAGTGGCGCACCTCCCGGGCATCGCGGGGAGGTCGTCTGCAAGGAGCACAAAAAGGTCAGTTGAGGAATTCACGAAGAGGATAATATCGGAATCTCACCAGGTCGCGGCGAGGTAGAAAGGTCGAGGATTTCCATGTGGGCGACCGAAGAATTGTTCCCCCCGGGAGAGGGGAGGCGAGTACCATCCAGGGTCTCGCCCGCAAGGACTCCCGCCAGAGACAACAACAACAACAACAACAGAACCCATATAGTCCCCAATCATTGGGGGTATGGGCGGGGGAAGATTGGAAACAGACCTAACCTTTGGCACTATGCACAAAGTGGCTTCTCTCAGAGGAGAAAGACCTAACCTTTGACAATAAATGCACAAAGTGGCTGCTCACAGAGTACCACTGAAATAGTGGCCCCCTATACAGTTGAGTTTGCTGCGGAATCATGCCCTCAAATCAAAGCCAAAGACATCAGAGAGGGCAGACCCAAGAATCCGATTTATGTGCACATACCCATGCTTCCTTCATTCAGCATCCAGAGCATTGGTGAAGCACAAAATAGGAGAGAAGGGTACGCGAGTCCAAGTACCTGACCGGCGAGTGCGGGACTCCCGCCAGAGACGCGCTCTGAAAATTAATATGTTGACACCAAAATAGGAGAGAAGGGTACGCAAGTCCAAGTACCTGACCGGCGAGTGCGGGATCATGCAGCATGTCCCGAAGGGAGGACCCACACGTCCCGAAGTGTCGCCACACCGTCTTCCCCTCTCTTCACGTTGGGGAGGGGTGGAGGGGTCCGTTGGGCGCCCAAGGAACGAGTCGATTCGCGACGGCGCGCCCACTCGCGCGGGACGCGGCCAGGCGGGCTTGAGCTTCTTACGAGAGGGGAATTTTTAGCAAGTACGACGACGAGTAGCGAAAAAAAGGAAAGAAAGAAAGGGTCCCTCATCACCCGGAGTTGTTGGTATTTATAGCGCTGGGGATGAGACCCACCAAAGATTCGTGTCAGCTCCGTCCAGCGAACACGGAGGGTTGGATGTTTCTTCACGAGCTTAGCATAACCTCGTGAAGAGTGGAGATTGTATACAACCCAGTGTTCGCCGGCCCTCGAAGAAATCAATCACAGGCGATTTGGGGAGTTCTCGCCGACTCGCGGCTAGTATCCTGCTAGGGGCAAGGCGAGGCGAATCGGGGACCTCGCTCGCGAGTGGCAAGCGGCGGCGGTTCAGTGAGTGATAATGGACCGCTCTGGGGGTGCATTTACCCAAAGCGAGTCAAGGGAGGTTTCGCAGTGTCAGTCTGGCGAAGCGAGTGGGGGTTCTCCCCTACTCGCGAGAGAAGGTCTCGCGAGTCCAGTTCGCAAGGAGGCCAGCGAGTATCGTCTTCATGTGCCACTCGCCTAAGGGACCGCAAGTGAATTTACCGTGATACCTTTGGTGGGCTGCCAATAGCCCTCCAGAACAACGGAGTTTGGCAGTTAGCAGACCAACTTAGGGTGCGTATAACAAAACCGAAAGGCAAAAGCCCGCTATTAGCAGACCAATTCAGAAAGACTATAAATAGACCCTTTAGGGTACCTTTGGAGGGCAATTCTAGATCTTTGTTTCTCCTCAGGATCTCTTTGGTTGGCCCCTTCGGCTCTCCAAGGTGTCCGGCTACAGTATTGGCTTGGGAGGGGAAGCACTCAACAGATCTTCCGGGTGTGTGGTGGGAGCTCCGCGCTGTTGTCAAGGGTCGTGTCTTTCGTTCTAAGTCTTCAGTCAGGTTCCTCTGAGGGATCAGTAAGCGCTGGCTGCCCCCTTCACAGGGGTCCGAACTCCTCGTTGGGCCAAATACTGGTTCCAGCATGATCATTGTCCTAAAGAAGTTGCACTACTGTTCGACGGAACTTTCAATCGATGCTCATTTTTCTAAAGTACAATACCATGTTAGATTCAACAAACTCTGATTTGAGCGGACACCGAAGAAACACAAAATACATGAACTTCCACTTAATGAATAAAACGTAAAGAACAGAAGTCGTTGATCGTCAATTATAGTTCGACGAACATCGAGTACGTCAATGAATAAAGCGTATGCTCACTATTCGGTGCGTCCAAATGTGATGCATTTTTGGGCATATTACCCGACAGTCTTTCCCTTCAATTCTCCTTCCCGAATGCAGCGCCTCTCGGTTCCTTTATCGCGAATAGGGGAGGCGTCTCTTCTGCGCCTTTTTGGTCTCGTAAATACAGGATCGGGGTGATACACCCTTAGGTAGCAAAAAAACCTAATGAAACAAATCCTTATCAGATCCGGATTCGGGTTGGATCCGGATCTGAACCAAAAACCAAATCCTAACAGGTGGCGTCGGCAAAATATATATAATCATGTGGTGGCTGTGCAGATTGCGGCGTTGTAGCCAGAGCAGGCCGGATTGTTATGAAGGTGACAAAAGCTACAACATGGACTCCGATTGTGCAGTGAAGGCAACGATTGTTACAGAGGTCGCAAGAGTGGCGACGCGTGGTGTGGTAGCTAGCAGCAAAGGCCGTAAAAGCGAAATGTGGCATGTGCAGTGGATGATATCTATGCAGCTGTTGGCTTTGGGCTTGAAGTAGCAGTGGGTTGGATCTATAACTAAGGGTGTGAAGCACAGGCAGGTCTATGTCGGCCCACTCACTAATGTTTGTAATATATCCATCACGGTCATCGGTGCGTGAGAATTTTCTATAAGCTCGTCACATCATGAGCATGGTGCGTTGATCTATTTTTCCCGCAAATTTACAGTTGTAAATTTTTACCACAAAATTACAGTTGAAAATTACTTAAAATATATACATTTTTACACATTTTTACAATTGTATTTTTATACATTTTTATTTCAAAATATGTACATGAGTACTTAAAATGATTCTAAAATACTAAAATTTATATTCCTTCAATTATTTTGAAAAAAAATATAAATTTAAGCAACTAATGAAATTTTGAGAAAAATATATGTCCAACCCACCATGCTCGCATAGAAAAATTTTCCCATCTGTGCACCCTGGTGATCCTTTGATCCACCTAATAACCCTGTACAATAGGATTTTCAGCATATATATATATATATATATATATAACATAGGGGTTATAACATAGGGGACAGAAAAATAAGAAAATACTAATATTTCTTTTTGGATAGAAAATTAAAAAGAAATAAACTCAAAATATGAAATATGTTAATTTGAAATTGACTGCAGCGGCTGCATCGAATTATTTCAGAGGAATTTGGATGCTGGAATTGAACATGGCGTGGAGGGGAAGACAGCATTCAATAAAGAGCATAAGGTAAAAAAAGTCTTCGCCGGAAGAAAAAAAACAAATTTTGCTGTGGTCAACATGTTGGAGTCTGGGAGATCCTGAGTTCCTCCCCCTTTGTCTGATTTCACACGGTACTTGCAGACGAGAATCAAAGTAATTTCACTGATCCTGAGAAGAAGAAAAAAAAATGAAAAAAGAATTTACAGTTAGCAGGGAAGCATGGTAATTCCTCTTCCTACAAAAGTCTCTTTCGCAGGCTTGGCTCCACAGATGCATCTTCATCTCTCTACCGTTAACTTTCCTTCGGCCGCCCATTATTGTTTCGAGTAACGGAAAGTTTAGCATCTCCCCTGCCAGAAAGGTAGTTTAAAAGGAGGCGAGCTCTGGCGAGGCAGCTGCGCCGGAGGAAGAGGAAGAATGTCGCCGGAGCAAGCTCCTGACTTGAAGGGAACGGCGGAACATTTGAGCCGCCCTGAGATGCAAGGTTTCCAGCTCCGTTCACCAACCCACTCTCCCAACTGCAAAGAGGAATTGCTCGTCATAGAGGTCTCCGACAAGGTGCGCCGGGAAGAACTCCAAGCATCCGCCGCTCTGGAGATGGAGTTTCCTAAAGGGAGGATGGAAGAAGAGGGGGCGGCGGGGGAAAGAGGAGGCCGAGTTCCAGGTGATGAAAAGCCCGCGCCTTCTCTGCCGGCGGTGGGCTGCGCCGAGCTCTTCCGGTTCGCCGACGGGCTGGACTGCGTGCTAATGGCTATCGGCACCGCCGGAGCCGTCGTACACGGCTGCTCCCTGCCGGTTTTCCTCCGATTCTTCGCAGATCTAGTGGATTCCTTCGGCTCCAACACCGGCGACCCAGATGCCATGGTTCGAGAAGTCGTCAAGGTCTCCCATTCTCTGCACTTGGGCATAGCTATCACACAATTCTTATCCACTCAAATTATTCACAGTTTCTTTCGGAAATTTGCAGTATTCCTTCTACTTCTTAGTGGTTGGTGCAGCAATTTGGGCGTCTTCGTGGGCCGGTGAGCTTCCTCCACTTTAATTAACTCCTCTTTTTCCCGAATGCATGGCTGAAACAGAGTGTGGAACAGAGATCTCATGCTGGATGTGGACGGGGGAGCGGCAGTCGACGAAGATGAGGATAAAATATCTGGAGTCGGCGCTGAATCAAGACATTCGCTACTTCGACACCCAGGTTCGCACCTCCGACGTCATCTTCGCCATCAATGCCGACGCCGTCATTGTTCAAGACGCCATCAGCGAGAAGCTCGGAAACCTGATTCACTACATGGCGACGCTCGTCTCCGGCTTCGTCATCGGCTTCACCGCCGTGTGGCAGTTGGCCCTCGTCACCCTTGCCGTCGTTCCCATCATTGCAGTCATCGGCGGCATCCATACCACCACGCTGTCGAAGCTTTCTTCGAAAAGCCAGGATGCGCTGTCCAAAGCCAGCAGCATATCGGAGATGTCGCTGGCGCAGATCCGGACGGTGCAGTCTTTCGGCGGCGAGTCGAGGGCTCTCCAGGCCTATTCGGCGGCGCTGAAGGTGGCGCAGAGGATTGGCTACCAGAGCGGCTGCGGAAAGGGGATCGGACTCGGGGCCACCTACTTCACCGTCTTCTGCTGCTACGCACTCCTTCTCTGGTACGGCGGCCACCTCGTCCGCCACCACCACGCCAACGGTGGTCTCGCCATTGCCACCATGTTTTCAGTCATGATCGGGGGACTGTAAGCTCAATTAAACAAAAAAGCTCTTGCAATATTCCTGCCTAATTACCCCTTGCAGCATAACAACAGCACAAGAAATCATCTGTTTCAGTGGTCTGGGGCAATCCGTTCCAAGCTTATCCGCCCTAGCCAAAGCAAGAGTAGCGGCAGCAAAGATATACAAAACAATCGACCACCGGCCTGACATCAACCGTAATGTGGAGGCCGGGGCAGAGCCAGACTCCGTCGCCGGACACATAGAGCTTCGGAACGTCAGCTTCGCCTACCCGGCCCGGCCTGAAGTTTCAGTCCTGCGGGACCTCTCGCTCAGCGTCGCCGCCGGTAAGACCCTGGCGCTCGTCGGGAGCAGTGGCTCCGGCAAGAGCACCGTCGTGTCCCTTATTGAGAGATTCTATGACCCCAATTCTGGTAAAAGTTCATTTCGTTTTGCTCAATTTTAGCTTTTTAATACCAAATAAGGCTCTGTTACTTTTTTTTCTATTTTGCAGGGCAAGTGCTGCTTGATGGGAATAACATAAAGGGCCTGAAACTGAGATGGCTGAGGCAGCAGATAGGTCTGGTGAGCCAGGAGCCAGCTCTGTTCGCCACCACCATTAGAGAGAATCTACTTTTAGGGAGGGAAAACGCCACGCAGGTGGAGATAGAAGAAGCAGCTAGGGTTGCCAATGCCCACTCCTTCATCATAAAACTTCCAGATGGCTACGATTCCCAGGTCAGAACCTGTCTTCCTGAACCCTAAACCACCATTGATGCCCTGCAAGTCTGCAATCTGCATCATGTTTTTTTTTCACGGAAACATCATCTCATCGTCCCTTTCTTCGACAGCTTTCTGAATCAATTAAGAACACCTTTCGCCCTCATTATATCTCATATGACTCCATATAGAAGTAGATATTTCGCAGCCCTGCAGCTGAAAATGATGGCTGATGGCTCTGCTAAATACATGTTTCTTCCACATACTGAGTAACATGGAAAGATTCTTTTATTTTTCTCGTTCAAAACACGCAGGCCCACCACTTTTGATCCATTTCGAGTTTTTTAAGTGTTTAACAGATAATTGATGTGAAAGGTGTATATAAGTATACCAAAGATTAGATTTTGACTGTGTTTAACTGCGGTGGTGGTGGTGTTACCTGGTGGAGCAGGTGGGGGAGAGGGGGCTGCAGCTTTCCGGTGGGCAGAAGCAGAGGATTGCGATTGCGAGGGCGATGCTGAAGAATCCGGCGATACTTTTGCTGGACGAGGCGACCAGCGCGCTCGACTCGGAGTCGGAGAAGCTGGTGCAGGAGGCGTTGGATCGGTTCATGATTGGCCGCACCACCCTCGTTATCGCGCACCGCCTCTCCACCATCCGCAAGGCTGACCTCGTCTCTGTTATTAAGCAGGGGAATGTGGCGGAGCTCGGCACCCATGACGAACTCATGGCGAGGGGCGACAACGGCCTCTACGCGCGCCTCATCCGTCTTCAGGAGCAGGCTCACGATGCTGCGCTCATCCATTCCAGGAAGAGCAGCGCACGGCCGTCAAGCGCGCGAAACTCTGTCAGCTCGCCGATCATCACACGGAACTCTTCCTACGGCCGCTCCCCCTACTCCCGCCGCCTCTCCGACTTCTCCACCTCCGACTTCAGCCTCTCCTTCGACCCCGGCAACAGCCGGGCAGAAGAAAAACTGGCATTCCGCGACCAGGCGAGCTCATTTTGGCGCCTCGCCAAGATGAATTCTCCAGAATGGGTTTACGCCCTCGTCGGATCCGTTGGCTCCATGCTCTGCGGCTCTATCAGCGCCTTCTTTGCCTACGTCCTCAGCGCCGTCCTGAGCGTCTACTACACCCAGGATTATGTTTACATGAAGCACGAGATCGCCAAGTACTGCTTCCTCCTCATCGCAGTTTCCTCCGCCGCTCTCCTCTTCAACACGCTGCAGCATTTCTTCTGGGATGTGGTCGGAGAGAACCTCACCAAAAGGGTCCGGGAGAAGATGTTCGCTTCCTTTCTCCGGAACGAGATCGGCTGGTTCGACCTCGATGAAAACTCGAGCTCCAGAACGGCAGCCAGGCTCGCACTAGACGCGCACAATGTCAGGTCCGCCATCGGCGATAGGATATCGGTCATCGTCCAAAACATTGCGCTCCTGCTCGTCGCCTTCACCGCTGGTTTCATCCTTCAGTGGCGCCTCGCCCTCGTCCTCATCTCCGTGTTTCCCGTCGTCGTAGCCGCCACCGTTCTGCAGGTATTAATAATATGTGCTGAAGCTCTCTCAAAAAATTAGCGGTCATTTGATTTTCTTTTATGCAAAACAAACAGAAAATGTTCCTGAAAGGGTTTTCGGGAGATCTGGAAGGGGCGCACGCTAGAGCGACGCAAATCGCCGGAGAGGCGGTGGCGAATTTGCGGACGGTTGCGGCATTCAACTCAGAGGCGAAGATTTCTCAATTGTTTGCGGCAAATCTGGAAGCCCCGCTCCGGCGTTGCTTCTGGAAAGGGCAGATTGCTGGGAGCGGATTCGGCGTTGCCCAATTCCTCCTCTACGCGTCCTACGCGCTGGGGCTGTGGTACGCTGCTTGGCTGGTGAAGCACGGAATCTCCGACTTCTCCAAAACCATCCGCGTCTTCATGGTTCTCATGGTGTCCGCCAACGGCGCGGCGGAGACGCTAACCCTGGCTCCGGATTTCATCAAGGGAGGCCGAGCAATGCGTTCCGTGTTCGAGGTCATCGACCGCAAGACTGAAATCGAGCCCGACGACCCGGAGGCGGCACAGATACCCGAACGCATGCGCGGGGAGGTGGAGCTCAAGCACGTCGACTTCGTATACCCATCACGGCCGGACTACCCCGTGCTCCGCGACCTCACCCTGCGCGCTCGCGCCGGCAAGACGCTCGCTCTAGTTGGACCCAGTGGTTGCGGCAAGAGCTCCGTCATAGCCCTTATCCAGCGGTTCTACGAGCCGACCTCCGGGAGGGTTCTGATTGACGGGCGTGACATCCGGAAGTACAACCTAAGAGCGCTGCGGCGAGTCATGGCCGTAGTTCCGCAGGAACTGTGCCTGTTCGCCGCAACCATTCACGAGAACATCGCTTACGGCCGGGAAGGGGCGACGGAGGCTGAGGTGATCGAGGCGGCCACAGCTGCGAACGCGCACCGCTTCATCTCCGCAATGCCGGAGGGATACCGGACTTGGGTCGGCGATCGCGGGGTGCAGCTTTCCGGTGGGCAGCGGCAGCGGATCGTGATCGCGCGGGCGTTGCTGAGGCGCGCGCCGATCCTGCTCCTGGACGAGGCCACCAGCGCGCTCGACGCGGAGTCGGAGCGGTGCGTGCAGGAAGCACTTTACCGGACGGCCGCCGGCAGAACCACTATCTTGGTGGCCCACCGGCTTGCGGTGGTCAGAGGCGCTCAAACCATCGCGGTGATCGAGGAGGGGAAGGTTTTGGAACAGGGCTCCCACAGCCACATTCTGGCGCACTACCCGGACGGGTGCTACGCTCGGATGCTTCAATTGCAGCGCTTGACCCATGGGCCGGTGTTGGGTGCGGCTTTGGGTGCGATCGGGCCCGGTGCTTCTACCAGCGCAAGGAACGACGACGAGAAATAACTGTTTCCGAGTTCCAGCCTTCCAGTTATTTACTCCCCGTCCCGCCTCCGCCGCCTCCGCCGCCTCCGCCGCCGCCGCCGCAGGAGTCGCAAACAGAGCCTAAGGTTTTAATTTTCCTTTTTTTTGTTTTTCTTTATTTTGGAGTTTTTTTATAACAAATAGTTAGAAATATTAGTGAGGTTTTGAGTGAAATAGGTAATATAGTACATGAGTGTGTTAGATGCAGACCCAAAAAAAAAAAAATTTAACGATTAAGATATTTATATTTATTGTGTAAAATCAGTTGTTGACATGTGATGACTTCCTGCTGCTGAGATTTTATATGAATGAAATTATTTATATATGACTGCCAATAATAAATTGTCACATCATCATCCAGGACCAATAGCAATGCAGGCTTGGATGCATTGCAGTGGGGCCTGCATTACAAGGTCAAAAATATGCGCAACAGGCTGCAGTGGGGCAAAATTTCATTGGGACTGAGTTTAAGCGATTTTGGCTTGACTCGAAATTGAAATTACTCGACTCGAAATAAAAATTGATTTCGAGTAGAGCAGGATCGATTACGAGCCGATTCGAAATCGAATCAAGCTGGCTCGAAGTTGAATCAAGACGGCTCGAAATCGAATCGAGTTGAATCGAAAATGAATAATTTTTTTCTCTATTTCAAGTTAGATGGAAATTAAATTCTACAATCTCTCAAGGTTTTGAGAACCGGACCGGAGAACGAACCGGTGTGATCAAAGGTTCAAGGTCCGACCGGTTGGACCAGTCGGACTGGGTTTGAACCGTGATATTAAATAATAATAATATATATATAATTAAATAATAAAGAAAGATAAAATTATTAAATAACAAGCTCAAATATAATTAAATAATATAAGAAATATAAAATTAAACATATTGAACTAAAATTAACATCATATATATAATACGCATATAATATATCCCTATATTTTATACAATAAATATAGTATATCATATTTACATACACACAACCAAATATATAAGTTAATTAAAATGAATAATGTTATTATACTAATTAATTTGAATAGGAATATTATATATAAATTATATTTCATTATTGTTTAACTGAGCCAAATTGATCCAGTGGAGTGGGCTTTCCATATCCACGCTGGTGGTGAGGGATCGAATCCCAGTGAAGACGCCTTTTTTACATTAATTTTAGGAGGATCCGGTGGCCAGTTGACCCTCTCGGTTATGGGGAACCGGCCACGGTTCACGGGTTTCCGGTCAGCCCACCCGGTTCCCCAGTTTCCGGGCGGTCCATGCATTAAGCGGGCCTCATACCATGACCGGACCGGGTAGGGTTCTGGTCCGCGGTCGGACCGGCCGGTCCGACCGGTTTTTAAAAGCTTGCAATCTCTAAGTTTAACAAATGAAACACTTAAAGACTTTATTTTTTTTTTTAGGCTTAAATTTTATTTTAAATAATAATATATTAATAAATACATAATATTTTTAATCAATTCGAGCGGATTCGAATCATATTTCGAGTTGATTTGAATCATATTTTGAGTTGAATCGAATCATATTCCAGTGATTCAAGGCTAGCTCGAAATCGACTCGAATATATTGTAATCGAGTCTGATTCGGCTCAATATTTGAGCGATTTTCGGCCGAGTTTCGAGTTTCATACAGGGCGATGACCCTGAAGGATAGAAGTACGAATGAAAAAACAAGATGGGGACATAAAAGTAGATTGCACACAGATTTTAATGCGAACTCAACCTGCTCGCATAGAGAAGTCAAATTTAAACTTATTGAGAAGCTAGTTCAATACTACAACAAGAAAATAAAAGAACAGCAAATTATGAAAGCAAATTAGAGGTAAATAGGTCATCGCGTGATGTGGGCGTGGCGAGACATGTAGTCTAGGAAGGTGTCCATCTGAAGAATCGTCACTGCATGCGCCAAGTACTGCTCCCCTTGGCAGACGAGCTTCAACATTCACGACTGCTCTGTAGCCACCCCTGCAGATCATGTTACGCCACTGAAGTCGAGCACAAGTCGTTCGACTGGACGATGCATCTCGCTGAACAGGACCGCTGGATGATTGATCTCATAAAATCACTCATCTGCCCCTTAGCAGGCGATGCTCAAAGCCCCCCACCACCGCCATTCGAGCCTTGAGAGTGGTAAGGTGAATCATGAGACTGGAAAGATCGACGTCCCGCAGTTTGGTCTCCACGTCGGCAACATAGGATCCCAAACGACCATGGATCTCGCTCATTATCGCTGACTCACCAAAAGTGACAGGGAGTGCCGCAAAACGATCATTCAGACAATTAGTAGAATAATTAGGCCTCCGAACCTTAGAATGTGCTCTGCTGGTCACCGACATCGTCATAGGACGTGCGACTAAAAAAGAACATGATTAGTCCATCTCTTTCTCATAATTGTGCAAATCCTCATTAGAAACTCACCAGGGGAAGGCAGATTAGTGGAGGCCCCACCGATGACACGTTTCCCCTTTGACGAAGTCCTGGTGCCCGAACCACAAGAGGTCGCGGTAGGAGCAGAGTCCATGGCTGGAACTGAAGTCGCGATAGTAATATAGGCTGTGGCAGGAACAACCACTGTAAGAACTGAAGTCGTGGCGGGAACAGAGGCAGCAGTGCGAACAGAGATTGCGGCCGGTGCAGATAACATGATAGGGGTGGGAGGTGTTGAGGTATATTTAACTATCGAGTCAACAGATACTTAGCGGTAGGTTAGGATCCGTTAGGGATCCACGCACCCGCCGGGGAATTAGGATTTGCCTATAAATACCCTGCTAGGGGCAACGAGTAGAGTGTTCCAAACTAGACACTCATGCGGATGCTTCGAGCACCATTCTAACATTCTCGAAGTGTTTTCTCTCGTTTCCCCATACCCGCTCTTCTCCATCGTTCCCGTCGAGCGTAAGGAGGAAGATTTTCCGTAACCGCAGCTCTCGATCGTCACTGCGAGGGGCAAGGGCGCCTTTTTTCCGGTGTCGTCTTCGTCGATCGCGAGAACAGGAACAGTCGTTCTCCTGATTGTGTTTCTTCATCACAGTAGAGGAAGGTCGCCGGTTCTTCCGACCGATTGTGTTCTCCCGATTGTGTTCCTCAGCGATTTCCATCGCTGCCGACTGGGACAAACCGCCCCTCTGCACGTTTTTCTCGCGTCGATTGGAGAGGAAGAACTCCGTAACCGTCCTGTTCGCCTCCTCCCGATCGCGAGTTGCTGTCGTTCGCCCGCCGCTATCCCTACTCGCGAGTCATCGCCGTTGAAGGAGATCGCATAACTGCAGTCTTCTGCATCTTCTTCCGACCGAGTGCTAGCAGCGAGGAAGAAGGCGATCACTGTTGCGATCACGTTGCTCTTCCCGATCGTCTCAGCGGTTGGATCGCTCATCTCAGCGGTTGGATCGCTCATCTCAGCGGTTGGATCGCTCGTCTCAGTGGTTGGACCGTCTCAGCGGTTGGCCGTCTCAGTGGCTGCCGTCTCTCCGTCTCAGCGGTTTTTTCCCTGCCGCTGCTGCCATTCTGCTGTTTCCAGATATCGGAATTCCGACAGCACTGTAGGAATTTCGACAGTGTTGAGTACTCCTGCTGATCCAGTTTCGGCTCTGGTGGTTCTTTGCCGTCGTTGTTTGCGTGGATCTAGTCTTCGATGACTTTGTTCAGCCGGAGAAGAAGAGCACAACTTTCTCTGGATTGGATCCGAAGATTTTCTCGACTCTCCGCGTCCCAGGTGCTCTCTTTCTAGTTTTTTCTGCTCGTAATTCGTTTGCTAGTGGAATTCACGTATTTGGCAAGAGACACACGATGTCGAAGGGCTCTACTCCTGTTCCGATGATAAAATTAGAGAAATTCTCCAATTCCGAGTTCTGTGCTTGGAAGAAGAACACTCAGTTTGGCATGAAGTACCTGAACGTGTTCTACACCATTCAGACTGTACGTGCTGAGGTTCTTGGGACAACTGGAGAGACTCAGTGGGTGGTCGATGAAGATTTCTATCGCGACTACTTGTTGAACTGCTTTTCCAACAAGCTTGCTGAGACGTACAACAAAATGAAGACCGCCAAAGAAATCTGGGATGCTCTGGAGGAGCAGTTCAAGGAAGAGGAAAATATGTCCAAGACGCACCTCGTGGACAAGTTTATGGCTTTCACCTTCACTGAGGAAAGGGAAATCCTTCCACAGGTCGCTGATTTTGAGAATCTGGTGGACAAGCTGAACAGTGAGAACATCCCACTGCCAAATTGATTTGTTGCAGGAGCTATTATCTTCAAGCTCCCGTCGGCATGGTACTCCTTTAAAATGGAGATGTATCGGAAGAAAACGCAGGTCAGTCTTAAAGACCTCAAGCGCTTCATTTGCATTGAGGATGAGAACAGGACTAGACACGCTAGGGAGACTATTAGCAAGCAGTCCTCTGCTGCCTACATGGTCACGCATCCTAAGCGGAAGTTTAAGCCCGGCAAGATTAGACCGTTACCCAGTGCACCCGCAGTTGTGGACGCGAGCAAGAAGGTGAAGAAATTCAAAGGCTAGTGCTACAATTGTAACAAGTGGGGCCACTGTGCTTCTGAGTGCAAGCAGTCCAAGAGAGGAGATCCTAGTACACTGAAGCCTGATAATAGGGCCAATATGGTCCATCAGACTGCGCCCACCGACTTTGTTGCCATGGTCGGTAACGGACAGACCAGTACAGAGTGGTGGCTAGACTCAGGTGCTACATGTCACGTTTGCAACAATTCTGCGCTTCTGGAAGATGTCACTGCAGTCCGAGAGACTGTTACTGTTGCTGATGGAGGAGTAGCTGACGTGCTGAAGGTCGGCAATGCTACCTTGACGCTCTCCTCAGGTAAAACTCTTATTTTGAAAAATGTTAAATTTATACCATCATTAACTGTTAATTTAATTTCAATTAGTTTGTTATGCGATGCAGGTATGTCATTTAACATTAGTGGTGGTCGAGTAACGCTGATGGTTCACTCGCACTATTTTGGTTGTGCATATGTTGTCAACGGAATGTATAGGTTGAGTCTAGCGAACGAAATAGTAAATCAAGTTAGTTCTAATTTGATCGATCCTAAGACTTTACTTGCAAGACTAGGACACGTCAATTATAGAAAACTACTCATGCTAGCTAGAACTCACAACATCCCTTTAGACACAAAAACCAGATTTGACAAATGTGAAATCTGTGCTCAAACTAAGATAACTAGAGCACCTTTTAGTCAGGTTTCTAGGAGCACACATTTGCTAGAGTTAATACACTCCGACATATGTGACTACAAAAGTTTTGTCACATGTGGAGGTCGGAAGTATCTGATAACATTTATCGACGACTACCCTAAATTCAGTCACATTTATCTACTTAAATCCATAGATGAAGCTTTTGAAAAATTTCGTATATTCAAAAATAGGGTTGAGAATCAACTTGACATGAAAATCAAACGGTTAAGGAGTGATAGAGGAGGAGAATACGTCTCCGGGGAGTTCAGAGATTTCCTTGCCAGCAATGGCATCATCCCTGAAACGACTGCTCCTTATTCCCCCCAATCCAACGGTATTGCTGAGCGGAAAAATAAGACTTTAACAGAAATGTTAAATTCCATGTTGTTGACTGCTGGCATGCCTGCGTCCTATTGGGGGTGAAGATTCCCTCACGTCTAATCACATTATTAATAAAGTTCCACATGCCAAGTTGACTAAGACACCCTATGAGCTTTGGTTTAAGAGACCTCCTAGATTTGATAATCTTAAGACCTGAGGCTGTATCGCTTATATTAGGATACCTGACCTTAGAAGAGCTAAGATTGGACCTAGGACAAATACGTATATCTACCTAGGATGTGCAGAGGATAGTGTTGCAGACAAATTTCTAGATCTATCAACCAACACTGTAATCAAATCTAGAGATGTTGTCTTCTTTGAGGATAAGTTCCTTAAGGATAAGAACCCGACGCTTCCAGGTCTGCCAGCCACTAGTCTTGAGCCTCCTGCTGAGCCAAGTCAACGTAACTCTGATATTGAGCCTGTAGACACGAGTGGTTTAGATACCAGAAGGCTATCTAGTAGAGAGAAAATGTCTAAAAGCTTCGGTACATACTTCGTGACTTACCAAGTTGAAGCTGATCCATCCACCTATAAGGACGCGATGCGATCTCGAGACTCTCTATTATGGAAAGAAGCCATCGATGAAGAGTTAAACTCTCTCATGCAGAACAACACGTGGACATTGGTTGACTTGCCCAAAGGGGCTAAGACCATTGGAAACAAATGGCTTCTGAAGAAGAAGCTTAATCCTGATGGGAGTGTTGCCAAATACAAAGCACGTCTAGTTGCAAAAAGCTTCACTCAAGTGAGTAGAATAGACTACTTTGATATATACTCACATGTTTGTCACTATGCGACAATTAGGATACTTCTCGCTATAACATATATTGAACACTTTACAGTTCATCAAATGGACGTCAAGACTGCATTTCTTAATGGAGATCTGACCGAAGAGATCTACATGCACCAATCTGAAAGGTTTGTGGTAGAAGGTCTAGAAAATAAGGTCTGTAAGTTGATTAAGTCACTATACGGATTGAAGCAAGCACCTAAATTATGGCACAAAAAATTTAACACTTGTGTTAAAGCCTTGGGTTTTAAATCCAGCTTTTCAGATAAATGTCTGTACGTTCATACAAGTTCAACTAAATTTGCAATTATATGCTTGTATGTTGATGACATGCTAATTCTGGGCACTGATCAGTCTGAGGTGAAAGACGTGAAAGCTGCCTTGACGACACAATTTAGCATGACTGACTTAGGCGTGGTGAAAACCATCCTAGGAATGGAAGTGAACTTCACTGACAAGGGTATTACCCTCAGTCAGAGTCACTATATTAGAAATCTACTTGAGAAGTGAGGTTACGTTAATAGCAAAGGTAGTGAGACTCCATACGATTATAACAATAGACTGAAACTGAATGAAGGTTCATCTATTAGACAGTTGGATTACTCCAAACTCATAGGTAGTCTCATGTATGCTACAACCTGCACTAGACCTAACATGGCCTTTACGGTCGGCATGTTAAGTAGATTTACGAGTAATCCTGGACAGGACTACTGGAATGCCTTAGAAAGTCTTATGCGATACTTAAAGCACACTGAAAAGTATGCTTTATGTTACAGTGGACATCCTCTTGTACTTGAGGGGTATTCTGACGCCTCCTGGTGTTCAGAAATTGCTGATAGTAGATCCACTAGCGGTTTTGTATTTACCCTAGGAGGAGCAGCAGTAGCTTGGAAGTCAAAGAGGCAGTCGTGCATTGCACTTTCCTCTATGGAATCAGAACTCTATGCCCTCGCTTCAGCAGGAGAAGAAGTTGAGTGGATACGAGATCTGATCATCGACATTCCAATGACGAGTCTAAAAATGAACTCTATTTCGCTATATTATGACAATTAAGCCACAAAGACCATTGCAACAAATACGTTGTTCAATGGAAAGCGAAGACAACTAAGGATGAAACAGGCATGGTTGACTCATCTCACCAGTCAAGGGATAATCTCCCTATTGGACGTGAGATCGAAGGACAATGTAGCAGATGTCCTTACCAAGGGCTTATGTAAGGTTCTAACACATAAAACAGCGGGGGAGATGGGATTAAGGTTCATTTAGTATGACTTAATACCCTGCTTATGTTTTAAATCTTAGAACCGTAGTCTGCTTACATTCGAGCATCTAGAGTGAGCACACGGAAGTATTCCAGATGCTATCTGATGAAAGCCAGAGATGGATAGTTGCCAGTCATTCCAAACTTGATGACTTACGCAATTATTTTTAATTCAAAGGCTGATTTGGGTATCATTCCAAAAACGAATACTGAAATTGCTGATATGCGTCCTGATATTATGATCATTACTTATATCATTCCAAACTTGATGATATATTGGTCACAGCTTGTTGTATCATTCCAAACTTGATGATATAATACAATTGTGAAATGTTTGGTAATAATCTTAATAATCGAAGGAACATGGTTTGATTCTTTGAAATCAATTGTCTAATTTTGTGTAAATTGGATAGAGATGCTGATATGTGATTTTTTTTCTTCCTGGTTAGAGTATTACGTTCTTTTACTGCTAGAACTATTCACTTTACTCTTGATTAGCAAATGTTAGAATTCATAGAGATTTGTCTCATGACATTCTTATTATGTCTGTTTGCAGATCACATGGAGATTGGAGAAGAGAAAGTTGATTTCGACCCAGATGATGATGATCTATTGTTTGCATAGATCACTGTTCATTTATCTGTTCTTTGAGTTTTTTCCAGCTTTGCTTACAGTTTCTTGTTTGGAGCCTTGTGTTTGAGTTTAGATATTGTGTATTCTAAAACTCATATTTATGTTTTCTGGAAAACTCATGTTATGTCGTTATTAACTCTTGTTTAAAGTAATCTGTGATGTGACCCCGATATTTACAATATAGGAGGAGAATGTTGAGGTATATTTAACTATCGAGTTAACGGATACTTAGCGGTAGGTTAGGACCCATTAGGGATCCACGCACCCGCCGGGGAATTAGGGTTTGCCTATAAATACTCTGCTAGGGGCAACGAGTAGAGTGTTCCAAACTATACACTCACGTGGATGCTTCGAGCACCATTCTAACTGGAGGTGCGACAAAGCTATCAGAAGAACGACGTGTTGGGGGTCCTAATGAACTTGAAGGATTCGCCTTCTACAAGGCAGCCCATATAGAGTCACCCTCGCGAAGTGTTGATGGCTTGGATCACTTAGTGTCGATAACTCGGCTCACTTAGTGTCGATAACTCGGCTCACTTAGTGTCGATGACTTGGCTCGCTTAGTGTCGATGACTCGACTCGCTTACGTGACTCTCTGCCTGCAAAAGAACCAAAGGGTAAGGTCTCTTAAATGAAACCATTATAAAGGTTGATACACTAAAGGTGGAACCGCTGGAACGTCGCCAACCCCGACCTCCTTTGAGCTTGGTGGTTGGGGTGTGTTCCTTTCGAGGGATCCTGGAATTGCCTTGTGCATGGTATTGAGAAGATATTAGAAAACAAGAAGTCATGAAGGTTACCAGTTCGGCCTTCAGACAACTGAGCAGGGGAAGGAGCCGCTGGTATCGTCACTTCATCTCGTGCCCCCCCCCCCCGAAAGACGACCTATCCTGGTGAGTGTTCCTCTCCTTCTTATTTTCCTCACGAGAAGTCAACAACGTCTTCATGAACGCATTAGCGTCGTTCATGATTCAATTTAAGCGAGCTCAGGGGACACGACTAGTACAAAAGTGTTGAAAATGTTGAAGTGGAAGTTTATGGAGTTGGCGGTCTGGGGGGGAGACCGCGCGGTCTGGTCTGACCGCACGGTCTTGCGGTCTCCTCTGGCGGTCTGACCTCTCTGGTCTAGTCACGGGCTATTCAGCGTGACCGCCGTTCTTCTGTCCAAGGGTGCCGAGGTGTGGCCGTGCGGTCTGGTCGTGTGACCGCGTGGCGGAGCAGACTTCTGCTTGGTAAGACCGCGCGGTCTGGTTGGTGACCGCGTGGTAGTCCGGTCTGGTGGCTGTCCGGTCTCTTGGTGGTGCACGCGGACTAAGGTATTCTTAATCGCGCGGTCTCCGGTGTGTGTTCGCATGGCTGGTCTTTCGGCGATCAGCTGGTATGTACGGTCACTGATGTTTGGTCGATTTGGCGGGCCGTTGCCCTAGTCGGCCTGGTGTGTTCGCGGTCTCTGGAGGAGGTCGGGTGGCGAATACTGGTGGTGGGCGGCTTCTTGGAGGAGTGGCGATCTCCTTGTCCATGTTGAAGCTGGCGAGCCCACTAAGCAGAATGATCTTTTGCTGATCGTGCGGGTTGACCGGTCTGGTCGCGCGATCAAGGGTGGTGACCCTATCTCATTGGGTGTTGACTGGATCAGGTCTCACGCCTATAAATAGGAGTCACCGTAGCAGCAAACATATCGCACCAAGTGTAAGAAGGACTCGCGGCTAGTTCTTGCGGTCTCATTTCTTGTGACCGGTCAGTCTTGCTGATTGAACTTCTTTTGTGCAGCTTCTGCGGATTGTGCGGGCAGCAGCGGTCATCTCCTTTTCTGAAGGTGTTTGAACGGTCTCGCGGCTTGCAGTGCGGGTTGCTGGAGTTCGGGAGGATCATTGGCAGGTCGCGGGGTTCTCAGTTGGTGTTGTTCAAGTCGCAGGCAGGCAGTTCGGGCGGTCTCGTTTCCTAGTCGCGCGAACTCGCAGGTCGGGCGGTCAAGCGATCTCAGGATTTCAGACCGCTGGTTATCCTTTAGCTTTGTATTTTTTTCTCCTATTTTTGTGTACTGGCGAAATCATGTCTCGCCATGTATACCTCGCCTTGTAATGAAGTTTTCTGCTAGCATCAATAAAGATTGAAGTTGTTTTTCATGTGTTTCTGGTTGTTGGCTTGAACTTTGAGTTATACTATTCCTACTCACCCCTAGATCTATGGAAATTTTCACATGGTATCAAAGCTAGGTTGGAGTGGATAGAGCAGTGATTAACTCATTGTTGTCATCGCCTTTGTGAAGAAGGAACCAGTGGTAGAGCCATGGAAGCAAGGAGTCTTGGAATTGAGATGCTCAACTCGAATAACTTCAAGAAGTGGAAGTCGTGTATGCAGAGTTATCTTCTGGGTGACGACCTCTGGGAGGTGGTTGGAGGAGAGAGCACAGAGCAAGTTATCCTGATTGGGGACAATGGTCATGAGGTGAGGAACTGGAGGCGGATTAATGCCAAAGCAGAGTTCGCTCTGAAGAGGGCAATATCACATGATTTGTTCGATCACATCTTGGGGTGTGGATCAGCTGCTGAGATCTGGAGAGTCATGGACGAGTTGTTTAACAAGAAGAATGTGGCAAGACTTCAATTCCTGGAAAACGAGCTGGCCAGATCGGCTCAGGGTGATCTTTCTATCTCAACGTTCTTCCTGAAAATAAAGAACTTGTGCGCCGAGATTTCAGCACTGGATCCTGATGAGCCAATTTCTGAGGCGAAGCTGAAGAGGCACATCATCCATGGCTTGCGGAAGGAATATGTTGCCTTTGTGACGTCCGTGCAGGGTTGGGCAAATCAGCCATCTCTGCTGGAGCTAGAAAATCTGCTTGCATCGCAGGAGAGTCTGGCAAGGCAGAAGGCGGGGGTGTCAGTGTCTGGGGGAGATGGCGAAGTTCTCTTCACAGGGAAGAAGAAGAATTGGGATAAGAAGAAGAAGACCGTTGGAGGCCATGGGCCTTCAACTTCGGGACAGCAGAAGAGGGGCTATGCTCCCAAGGCTGAAGGGAAGAAGAAGGGAGAAAGTCCCAAGTGCTTCAGGTGCGGGAAGCTTAGTCACATCAGGAAGGATTGCCGGGTGAATCTTCAGCCAGGGCATGCTGCTGCAGGAAAGGAGGAAGCTGAAGCCAGGCAGATTGATGGAGGATGGGGAGGAGCCTTCTCGGCTTTTGTTGGAGCTGCGGCTCCTATCAACTATCAGGACTAGATCGTGGACTCGGGGTGTGGCCATCACCTCACCGGGGATGAGTCAAAGCTTACTTCAGCGCAGCCCTACTCAGGTAATCATGTCATTATAACTGCTGATAATACCGTGCATAGTGTCGAGAAGGTGGGGGTTATTTCCTTGGGCAGTGATAGAGGGCCATTAACTTTGAAGAGTGTCTATCATGTGCCCAGAATGAGGAAAAACCTCTTCTCCGTGACCAACGCTGTAGACGCTGGGTATCACGTTCTGTTTGGCCCAACAGAAGTGAGGTTTCTTCGAAATGTTGAAGCGGTGAAAGCGGAGGTCGTTCATGTGGGGAGAAGGGCAAAAGACTTATTCGTTTTATCGACAAGTTCTTATGTCGACAAGATGAGGACGAATGATAGTGTTGTAATATGGCACGAGAGGTTGGGGCATATAGGGATGGATAAGCTGAAGGCTATGACGGTGAAAGGTCTGGTCAAGGGCATGCCTAGTCTATCCTCCTACGGAGACGGTCATATTTGCGCAGGATGTCAGTTCGGCAAGTCTCATCGACTACCGCTTGATAAGTCGCAAAACAGGAGTAGTGTGTCGCTGGAGTGCATCCACGGTGACTTGATGGGACTAACTGCTACCCCAAGCCTCGGAGGCAGTAGATATATGCTAGTGTTGATCGATGACTACACCAGATATGTCTGGGTATATTTCTTGAAGGAGAAGGCGGAGGCGTTTGCCAAGTTTGTGGAGTTCAAGGAGCTTGTGGAGGGTCAGCTTGGCCTGCGGGTTAAGAAGCTGAGAACTGACAACGGAGGGGAGTTCACCTCTGGTGAGTTCTCTAGTTTTTGCAGGAAGGCGGGCATCCGGAGGGAGCTTACTTGTACGCATACTCCACAACAAAACGAAGTTGCAGAGCGGGAGATCCGTCATCTGACGGAGACCTGCAAGTGTTGGCTGCATGCCAAGAGTATCCCAAAGTCCTTCCGGGCGGAGGGAATGTCTTGTGATGCCTACATCATCAACATGATGCCTCTTAGTCTCATCAACATGTTGACCCCGCATGAGATGATGTTCAAGGAAAAGCCAAGCGTGGCGCACCTTCGGGTGTTTGGTTCTACCTGCTATGTGCACATTCTAGATGCGCTTCGGACGAAGCTAGATGCGAAAGCAAGGAAGCTAGTCTTCGTGGGTTATGATGATCGGAAGAAGGGCTGGAAGTGCATGGACCCAGAGACGCGGAGATTTGTTGTATCTCGTGACGTAGTATTCGACGAGGTGACGTACTACAAGGGAAGCTCTGATGTTGAGCTACCAGAAAGCAGGGTGGAGGAGCCGGAGAAAGCTGTGGAAAATCTTCAGGTGGAGCTGCCTGTGTCACCAGGTGGTCCATCAATATCTAGTTCTAAGGCGGAGGCTTCTGGATCAGGAAGCAGGGGGAGCGATGCTCCGAGTATGTCTGGAAGGGGAACTAGGGAAGAAGCAACTGAAGATACTGCGAGTCAGGGGAAGGCGTTGCGGAAATCGAAGCGAACTATAATTGCCCCTGATCGCTATACAGGAGGAAACATGGTGAGCTTTGTCTCGTGTTTTTTTGCTGGTCCCTTGGATGAGAGGGAGCCGTCGAGCTTTGAAAAGGCCAAAGGCGTGGAACAGTGGGATTCAGCTATGCAGGAAGAGATGAGTGCTCTTGAGAAGAATGAGACTTGGTCTCTGGTGCCCAGGCCCAAGGGCATTACCCCTATGACATGCAAGTGGGTTTACAAGCTTAAGAAGAAGGCAAACGACAGTATCGAGCGATATAAGGCTCGGGGATTCTCGCAGCAATACGGTGAAGACTATGAGGAGACATTCAGTCTGGTGGCAAAAATGACTTCAGTTCGGGTTGTGATTGCCTTGGCGGCATGTTGGGGGTGGGAGATTTGGCAGCTCGATGTAAAGAATGCGTTCTTGTACGGCGAGATTGACAAGGACATCTTCATGGTCCAACCACCAGGCTTCGTGTCTGAAGATTTTCCTGACTATGTCTGCAAGTTGAAGAAGGCCCTGTATGGGTTGAAGCAAGCGCCGAGGGCGTGGTATGGAAAGATAGCAGAATATCTCCTATTCCGTGGGTTTGGTGCTTCAGACTCAGACTCAAGCTTGTTCGTCAAGAAGAGCGGGGAGCTTCAAGTCATCGTGCTGCTTTACGTCGACGATATGATCGTGACTAGGAATTCGAAGGAGGAGGTAACAAAGCTTCGGGCCGAGCTATCCATCAGGTTCGAGATGAAGGACTTAGGTGAGCTTCACCATTTCCTTGGACTCGAAGTGCAGAGGAAGGAAAATGGAGTGCTGGTGTCCCAGGCTGGATATGCAGAGCGAATCGTGGAGCGGTTCGACATGAAGGAAGAGAAGTGCATTTCCACACCTCTGGAGAAGGCCATGAAACTTCGCAAGGATGAGGGGAGAATTCTGGAAGATACGCTGGTGTTCCGAGCTCTGGTGGGGAGCTTGATCTATCTGACGATTACCAGGCCGGATATTGCGTATGCAGTTGGCAGGGTGAGCCGTTATATGACGGAACCACGGATGCCTCATCTACTAGCGGCCAAGAATATTTTGAAGTATGTCAAGGCGACTTCGGATATGGGTCTCCTTTACAGGAGGGATGCGGGCTTCGAGGTGCATGGGTACATGGATGCTGATTACGGGGGAGATTCAGATGATCGGAAGTCGACGTCTGGATACGTCTTCATGGCGGGCCCCACGGCTATATCATGGTGCAGCAAGAAGCGGGATTCCGTGTCTGTCTCTTCCATGGAAGCGGAATACAAGGCTTCGGCCTTGGCAGCTCAAGAGCCATCTGGCTTAGGAGGTTGGTGGGAGATGTCCATAAGGAAGTTTGGGGTCCGACTCTGCTCCGCGGTGACAATGAGAGTGCTCTCAAACTGGTTACTAATCCAGTTTGTCACGTGAGGACCAAGCATATCGAGATCGAGCATCATTTCATTCGTGAGAAGGTGCTGGAGGGGTCTCTTTCGGTCGAGCATGTTCGGAGTCAGGACAACATTGCTGACATATTCACAAAGGCGCTGGCGAAGGGGCCGTTCACTCGGCTAAGGAGTTTAATTGGGCTGTTTTCAACTTCCCACTTCAAGGGGGAGTGTTGAAAATGTTGAAGTGGAAGTTTGTGGAGTTGGCGGTCTGGGGGGGAGACCGCACGGTCTGGTCTGACCGCACGGTCTTGCGGTCTCCTCTAGCGGTCTGACCTCTCTGGTCTAGCCGCAGGCTATTCGGCGTGACTGCTGTTCTTCTGTCCAAGGGTGTTGAGGTGTGGCCGCACGGTCTGGTCGTGTGACCGCGTGGCGGAGCAGGCTTCTGCTTGGTAAGACCGCGCGGTCTGGTTGCGTGACCGCGTGGTACAAGCAGTCCGGTCTGGTGGCTGTCCGGTCTCTTGGTGGTGCACGCGGACTAAGGTATTCTTAGTCGCGTGGTCTCCGGTGTGTGTTCGCATGGCTGGTCTTTCGGAGATCAGCTGGTATGTGCGGTCACTGATGTTTGGTCGATTTGGCATCACACAATTTTTACGACCTCGTCGCAAGCTCAAAAAAGTAGGGAATGTATACGAACCGTCGACAAAGAAGAATAATTACAAGTATGCACATATATAGGCGAGCTTGCAGCCAATTTGCATCTAGTATGTAGTCAGCTCGCGGCCAGTGCACAAACACTTCGCTGTGAATCCTCATCATTAAACTGGATGACGAGATCATCTCGTTATAACTCGTCGATGATCAGATCGTCCTTGCACAGGGGTAGGTCCCACCTATGGGTCTAGGGTATATCACTATCATCATCTATAAATATGACTCATTGTCGAGGGGAAGAGGCAATGCCATCAGCCCACAAAAGCTCTCGCCTAGAAGTTGGGAGCTCTCTAGTGCATCTCGTGATCCTGCCTCTGCCCCCAACCTAGCATAGCATCTGGTTTGGGAGTGGGAGTTCTTATACGCTCCTGGGTGTGAGGTGGGACGTCTAAACTGTGACTCATTTCCTTTCTTGCTTACCTTTCTCTGTCTATGACCCTTACTTCGGTAGACCAGTAACCTTTTCTCATACCTTAAGTTCAAGCATTGAAGTCAAGCTCTCGATCGGCCTCAACGAGTTCTAGGTGAGGTCTCTTATGGGCCCTTCAGAGGTGTCTTTCCCCTTCAATATATCTAGGCACCGTCTAGTTGTGGCGAGATGATCTTGGTGTGTGGCGAGGTGTGTTGCGGCCATCGGCTCAGTGATCATCACGGGTTGTAAGCAAAGATGATGGTGATCAGATGTCGTGGGCCGGTGCGTCATAGTTGTTGAAACCAATACTTGAGAACAAGACTTAGTCTCTGTGGAGTTCGGGCCCTCAACAAGTTGAGGGGTGACCAACACTTACTCCCCCCAAGGGAGAGCTCTAGGCTAAGGGGCTAAGGAACTAGGAAAAAGGCCAAGGGCTTAGCGAGGAGGTCCCACCACACACCCGGAAGATCTTAGAGCGCTTCCCCTCCCAAGCCAATGCTAACCTTGGGCTCCATTGGAGGCTCTCTCCACCCAACAATGGAACTAAGGGAGAGAGAAGGCCAAAAGAGAGAAGTCCATCCAAATGGTGTCTTTGGTCCTATTTATAGGATTTTGAACTTGGTCTGCCAATAACCACAATCTGGCCTACGAGATTACCAAAATACCCTCGGATTTGGTCTGCGAACACCCAAATCTCGTTGTTTAGGGGCGCTAAACACAGCTCAGACCGCCCTCTCGGGGCCGGGCGAGAGGGGGCTGACCTCCTCCCCTGCTCGCCCCCAACCTGGGCTGGGGCGGGGCGAGCTGGGAGCAGGGGCGAGAGGAGCTCGCCCCCCTTTGCTGGGGAGAAAGGGCGAGAGGATCTCACACCCCCTTTGCTGCGGAGCAAGGGCGAGAGGAGCTCGCCCCCCTGCTGGGGGCGGGGGAGAGAGGAGCTCGCCCCCCCCCCCCCCTGCCTGGGGTCTCGCCTGCCCCCCCCCCCCCCCCCCCCCCCCGTTGCTGGGGGACAGGGGCGAGAGGAGCTCGCCCCCCTGCTGGGGACGGGGGCGAGAGGAGCTCTCCCCTAACCCCCCGTGCCCAGGGTCTCGCCCCCCCCCCCCCCCCCACCCCCCCAGGGGGGGCGGGGACGAGAGGAGCTCGCCCCTCCACCTTTGCTGAGGGGCGGGGGCGAGAGGAGCTCCCCCCCCCCTTTGCTGGGGGCGGGGTCGAGAGGAGCTCGCCCCTACCTCGGGTCTCGCCCCCCCCCCCCCCCCCCCCCATGTCTCCCTGCTCTTGATCAAGTTAAAAGAAGATGTTCTAAAAGAACTCTTGGGTCCTGGGAACCCACTCGGCGAATACAAGGTTGTACATAATCCCCGCTCTTTTCGAGCGAGGTACACGCTCGGAAAGAAAAGTCCAACCCTGCTTATTCGGCGAGTGCCTTCCTGAGGCCCCGGCTAGTGGAGCCACCTCGGGGGAAATAAAAATACTTACCCTCCCTGGGAGGTCAACCTGCCCTGTCGGCTAGAGAGAGCCCGGTCAGCGAAACCATCCGAGGGGAAAAATACTTACCCTCCCTGGGAGGTCAACCTGCCCTGCCGGCTAGAGAGAGTCTGGCCAGCGGAACCATCAGAGGGGAAAAATACTTACCCTCCCTGGGAGATCAACCTGCCCTGCCGACTAGAGAGAGCCCGGTCAACGGAACCATCCGAGGGGAAAAGTACTTACCCTCCCTGGGAGGTCAACCTGCCATGCCGGCTAGAGAGAGCCCGGTCAGCGGAACCATCAGAGGGGAAAAGTACTTACCCTTCCTGGGAGGTCAACCTGCCCTGTCGGCTAGAGAGAGCCCGGTCAGCGGAACCATCAGAGGGGAAAAATACTTACCCTCCCTGGGAGGTCAACCTGCCCTGCCGGATAGAGAGAGCCCGGTCAGCGGAACCATCCGAGGGGAAAAGTACTTACCCTCCCTGGGAGGTCAACCTGCCCTGTCGGCTAGAGAGAGCCCGGTCAGCGGAACCATCCGAGGGGAAAAATACTTACCCTCCCTGGGAGGTCAACCTTCCCTGCCGGCTAGAGAGAGCCGGGTCAGCGGAACCATCCGAGGGGAAAAATACTTACCCTCCCTGGGAGGTCAACCCGCCCTGCCGGCTAGAAAGAGCCCGTTCAGCGGAACCATCCGAGGGGAAAAAATACTTACCCTCCCTGGGAGGTTAACCTGCCCTACCGGCTAGAGAGAGCCCGGTCAGCGGAACCATCCGAGGGGAAAAGTATTTACCCTCCCTGGGAGGTCAACCTGCCCTGCCGGCTAGAAAGAGCCCGGTCAGCGGAACCATCCGAGGGGAAAATACTTACCCTCCTTGGGAGGTCAACCTGCCCTGCCGGCTAGAGAGAGCCCGGTCAGCGGAAACATCCGAGGGGAAAAATACTTACCCTCCCTGGGAGGTCAACCTGCCCTGTCGGCTAGAGAGAGCCCGGTCAGCGGAACCATCCGAGGGGAAAAGTACTTACCCTCCCTGGGAGGTCAACCTGCCCTGCCGGCTAGAGAGAGCCCGGTCAGCGGAACCATCCGAGGGGAAAAGTACCTACCCTCCCTGGGAGGTCAACCTGCCCTGCCGGCTAGAGAGAGCCCGGTCAGCGGAACCATCCGAGGAGAAAAATACTTACCTTCCCTGGGATGTCAACCTGCCCTGCCGGCTAGAGAGAGCCCGTTCAGCGGAACCATCCGAGGGGAAAAAATACTTACCCTCCCTGGGAGGTCAACCTGCCCTGCCGGCTAGAGAGAGCCCGGTCAGTGGAACCATCCGAGGGGAAAAGTACTTACCCTCCCTGGGAGGTCAACCTGCCCTGTCGGCTAGAGAGAGCCCGGTCAGCGAAACCATCCGAGGGGAAAAATACTTACCCTCCCTGGGAGGTCAACCTGCCCTGCCGGCTAGAGAGAGTCTGGCCAGCGGAACCATCAGAGGGGAAAAATACTTACCCTCCCTGGGAGATCAACCTGCCCTGCCGACTAGAGAGAGCCCGGTCAACGGAACCATCCGAGGGGAAAAGTACTTACCCTCCCTGGGAGGTCAACCTGCCATGCCGGCTAGAGAGAGCCCGGTCAGCGGAACCATCAGAGGGGAAAAGTACTTACCCTTCCTGGGAGGTCAACCTGCCCTGTCGGCTAGAGAGAGCCCGGTCAGCGGAACCATCAGAGGGGAAAAATACTTACCCTCCCTGGGAGGTCAACCTGCCCTGCCGGATAGAGAGAGCCCGGTCAGCGGAACCATCCGAGGGGAAAAGTACTTACCCTCGCTGGGAGGTCAACCTGCCCTGCCGGCTAGAGAGAGCCCGATCAGCGGAACCATATGAGCGGAAAAATACTTACCCTCCCTGGGAGGTCAACCTGCCCTGCCGGCTAGAAAGATCCCGGTCAGCGGAACCATCCGAGGGGAAAAATACTTACCCTCCCTGGGAGGTCAACCTGCCCTGCCGGCTAGAGAGAGCCCGATCAGCGGAACCATTCGAGGGGAAAAGTACTTACCCTCCCTGGGAGGTCAACCTGCCCTGCCGGCTAGAGAGAGCCCGGTCAGCGGAACCATCCGTGGGGAAAAGTACTTACCCTCCCTGGGAGGTCAACCTGCCCTGCCGGCTAGAGAGAGTCCGGTAATCGAAACCATCCGAGGGAAAAAATACTTACCCTCTCTGGGAGGTCAACCTGCCCTGCCGGCTAGAGAGAGCCCGGTCAGCGAAACCATCCGAGGGGAAAAATATTTACCCTCCCTGGGAGGTCAACCTGCCCTGCCGGCTAGAGAGAGCCCGGTCAGTGGAACCATCCGAGGGGAAAAATACTTACCCTCCCTGGGAGGTCAACCTGCTCTGCCGGCTAGAGAGAGCCCGGCCAGCGGAACCATCCGAGGGGAAAAGTACTTACCCTCCCTCGGAGGTCAACCTGCCCTGCCGACTAGAGATAGCCCGGCCAGCGGAACCATCCGAGGGGAAAAGTACTTACCCTCCCTGGGAGGTCAACCTGCCCTGCCGGCTAGAGAGAGCCCGGCCAGCAGAACCATCCGAGGGGAAAAGTACTTACCCTCCCTGGGAGGTCAACCTGCCCTGCCGGCTAGAGAGAGCCCGGTCAGCGGAACCATCTGAGGGGAAAAATACTTACCCTCCCTGGGAGGTCAACCTGCCCTGCCGGCTAGAGAGAGCCCGGTCAGCGGAACCATCCGAGGGGAAAAGTACTTACCCTCCCTGGGAGGTCAACCTGCCCTGCCGGCTAGAGAGAGCCCGGTCAGCGGAACCATCCGAGGGGAAAAGTACTTACCCTCCCTGGGAGGTCAACCTGCCCTGTCGGCTAGAGAGAGCCCGGTCAGCTGAACCATCCGAGGGGAAAAATACTTACCCTCCCTGGGAGGTCAACCTGCCCTGCCGGCTAGAGAGAGCCCGGTCAGCGGAACCATCCGAGGGGAAATATACTATTAAAAACTTCCATTACATTAGTCATCCGGTTACACGCAAGAAAAACTAAGTATGAAAATAAACAATCTTACTACATGGATTTAAAGAAAAAACTAAGCACGAAGACCAGGACTCAGACTTCTACTCCCAGGCATGGTCCTCCTCGACCTCCTCTGGTTGCTGACGTTGCGACTTCGGACCCCTCGCCTCCCTCATTTTCAAGAACTCGGGGCAGGTGGATGTCGCGTGACCCTCCTCATCATGGAAGTCACTGTAAGGTAACTCCGCCCAGACTCCCCCTCTTCCTCCCTTACGATTTCTTCTTCTTATGTAGCCGATCGCCATGGTTTGTTGGGGCGGTGGAGAGGGTGTCTTCAGTCCCTGCCTCCACCCTGGGAAGTCGGGTCCCTCTCCCTAGAAGGGGTCCTCCTCTTGGGCGAACTTCCTCTTGGGAGCCTCTACCCTCCCTCCCTGCTGCCTTGCCTCAGGCTCACTCAGTTTGGCCAACCTCCTTGCGAACTCCGGGTTGGCCTCCTCACTCTCAACTTCTTCCGCCACCCTTTCCATCAATTCCTCAAAAGACAAAGGAGCTCTCCTCTTGAGGTCCCTCTTGAAGAATCCCCCCTGCAGCCCCACGATGAAAGCGAGCTGGAGGGTGTAGCCTGACACCTCTTGGGTGAGGAGAACCTCCTCCTGGAACCGGTCAACATAGTGAGTCAGTGACTCCCCTGGCTCTTGCTTGATCTTGAAAAGTGCTTCGGCATCTTTCTTCCTCTTCCTTGACGTCGAGAAGCGTAGCAGGAAAACTCGACGCAAATCTTCGAAGGCATAGATGGATCCCGCAGGGAGTTTGTGGAACCAATCTCTAGCCTTCTCCTTCAGAGTTGTCGCGAAGAGTCGACGCTTGAAAGCGTCCGACATGGGCCTGATGGAGACCATGTCCTCAAACCACTGCAGGTGCAGGACGGGGTCATCCTTGCAGGAGTAGTGAGACATCTCCAGCCTTCCAGACCCCTCTGGAACTGGGGCCGAGAGGATCAGCTCACACAAAGGACTTCCTATGCTCGCCCCCTTTTGGGGCCGGGCGAGTGGGTGCTAGCTGCCTCCCCACTCGCCCCCTTGGGGCTGGGCGAGTGGGGGTCTGGGACCTCCCCACTCGCCCCCTTGGGGCTGGGCAGGTTGACCTATTTTATAATGTCCCTATTTTTGGAAGGGAGGGAGGTACTAAAATCACAAATGTTGTTTCAAAAATAAAATAAATAAATTATATATTTAATATTATAGTTCAAATTATTTTGTAATGACTTAAGAAATTGGGTAGATGGTTAATAGAAAATGCAATGTTGAAAAAAAAATCTCTTGATTTGATAGTATAAATTTATTCATAATTGATGTCTTGATGATAATATAAAAAATATATATTTTTTAATAAGGAATGCACAAAATTCCTCAAAAAAAAGAAAGAAATTGTCGAATTGCTATAGTAACTTTGTACATTCAACTATCACTACGGTAGGTTGTGAACAATATCTGCAAAAGATGACCTTCATCGAAGCATAATATATATAAATGTTGTTGTTCAATAATTTAGTGACATTGCACTATCACTACAATGCATTTGTCGCGTGGCATCAAACTATTGTTATAGTCAAACAATTACAGTAATTATGAAATGAATAGTTTAATATTTGAATTTTATTCGACTATTAAATGGTATTATGTGAGCAATATCCGGTGAAAAATAAAATCAGTAAATTGAATAGTATCATTGGGAAGCAAAATAGTCATTGGAAATATAATTTTTGCAAGAAAAGTGACCAATGAACAATGAATGGTGAACAATATTTTGTTTCCTGTATAAACAAGAGAAGAAGAATGCACATGCAAGCATACAAAGAAATCTCATAAGTGTTAGAAACCCTTTGAAGGGCAAGCAAAGCTTTATTTTCCCAAGGAAGAGAAAACAACAAGAAAAGCTAAAGAGCGTTATCATCATCGATAATCAATTATCCACATCAACATTCAAGCAAAGAATCTCAAGCTTCATCAGTAATTCAATATTATGGAAAAGTTATCAACTTTATCATTTTCTACGAGTTCTAAGAGTGTCTCTAAAAGATTTAATTTGGTTCTAGGTGTCTCCTTATAAAAGACCATGTTGTATTGGTTCTAAGAATTTCTTTATCGAAAGACTCCAGTTTCGGTGGAAGTAGTGATTTCCCACTGTGATGGAAGAGTGGACGTACCTGGGTTTTGGGAAACCACTATAAATCTCTTGTTCCTTCTCTCTCTACATAGCTTTAAAAAAATACCTCATCATTTATTTTGCTTGTTATTTACTTGTGAATGTATTCTTCATGTTTGAAGAAATATCAGTATAATCAATCACAAACTCGGACTTCATGTAATCTATTGAAAGTCAATTCAGTTATATATCCAAGATGTTGTGTGATAATATACTTACCACCTAGCTTGATATATCTAGGTAATAAGGGGAGTTGAGAATCAGCAAATCAATAAGCAAAAGGCATGTCCATGACTTTGAAAAACCTATTTCAAGATTGTGGTTCCTGATTAAGAGATGCATGAGAATTTCCTACCATGAGCTATGATCCTATTTATGGGCCGGCTTCTTCGGGCTAGCGAGTATGGATCAATGATTCAACTTCTCTCTAAACCAAGTGTTGATGGTTGGACTCCACAAATTATAATTTCAACTGTCGTGTAGTCTTTGCTTTGTTTTCCCATTTCTTAAATTGGCTAATTGCTTTGACATTGTTCATCACATCAAATTTCACATTTTGACTTGTTGATGATGCATTCGTGTTTAAGTACATCGATCAAAGAGAAGTATTTGGAACCTCCACGAGCAATAATTATTGTATAACCTACCCATAAATCAATGCATTGGCCTCGTCATTGAAGAAGAGTTCTACCGTTTACATCAACATATTCACCCTCTCGGCGCATAAATTAGAAAAGATAAAGATATTGACAAATGTGTTGCTTCCTCCATAGATTCACTCTATAATGAAACTTAGACATACATAAATAATAATTACTCATCATTATGTGCTCTTTCGAAAAGCCGAAAACTATAGACACGTGACGTAATTAAGAACTCTCCATGACGTTAAGAGACAAAGGAAACATCAACTCTAGTTGTTTTGATTGATTTAAGCCTTTAAATATGATCCTGTAATGAGTTTGAGGCCATATAAAATCTATTATATATTTATGAGGTTTTTGCACATTTCACCATAAATATTTAATTTTGACGCTTTGCTAAGGTTTTAATATTGGCATTTTACATCCTCCTAATTGAATATTTAGGATGCAAAATATCAATATTAAAATCTTTTAATTTCAAAATGCTAAAATTAAATATTTATGATGGAATGTGCAAAACTTCCAAATTTGAGGGTGCTTAGTGTCAATTCATACAAATGCAACCTCTTAATTTTTTTAAGCAGTCATAAAATGCATGTTTGGCAAGAAAATGTTTGCGACCGACCCCAAGAAAAGAAAACTAGTTTGAACATAAAAGTGAATGAAATTCTTTAGGCAAGATCGGGCATTCACGAACGACGATTCATAATCATCGCGTTCACAACCGCCGCAGTCGTCCCAAATGGAGCCTCAATAATTCCCCAAAAGTAATTGAATTGAAGAAAATTTGAATCGATCAACCAAAGTATTCATCCAATATAACTCTAGTTTGAATCGACTGGTCCTGCCCCAATAACCGGACCAATCGCATGCGGCCACGTAATTAGCCTGATTGAAATATCTGATGCTGGTTACAGTAAAAAACTATACTCTAATTAAACCCTTTAGCTACTCTCCTTTAACGGCCTTTATAAGAAAGAAAGAAAGAAAGAAAGAAAGAAAGAAAGAAAGAATTCCTAACCCTAAATTTTACAGAAAAATTCAAAATTTTCGGAAGAGTCATCACTTACTGCAATGCAATATTGATATAGTTTCTCCTCGATTTCTTCTTCTTCTTGGTCTTGTTCTTGATGTTCATCCGATCCAGACACCAAAAAGCTTCATCTCCTTCTTCTCCTGATCACTGAACTCATCCACGTCCATGATGGGCGCCGACAGCACCTCATCGTCATCGCACCCGTATGGCGTTTGATCATCAGTACCTTCTACATCCTCGACAAGGCTTCCGGCTCCGGCGCCGGTGGTGGTTCCGTCGGCCCGGACGACATCGATCATGCAGTAGGACCGACGCAGCCCTCCCCTGTCCTCGCAGCGATAGAATCCCACGGTGTCCTTAGCTCTCAGACCCTTCTCCTTCACAAACTTGTTCCATCCCTTCGTGAACACGTAGCTCTGGCTGCTTTTCCAGTAGCAGTAGCGAAACACCCATCCCCTGTTTCCCCTGTCGCGAAACTCAAGCAGAAGTTCTTCCACGGCGTCGGAGCTCACCGGAGGGAGATGCCTCGTGGCGTGTTTCTTGGGTATCACGAGCCTGTTCAGCTTCCCGACGTCGCTCGGGGTTAGTTCCTTTTGAAACATTTCTCTGCATATCACGCCGTCGGCGGCGGTGGGCGTCGGTGGCACCGCGGAGGACGCGACGGAGTGGTTGGCGCGAACGAAATCGGCGAGCTTCGGCTCGTAGGAGCCATCCTTGATCATCTCGAGGACGGCGTCTTTGGTGAAGAGGTCCTGAAACGCGGGCTCGTGGACGGAGGTTTCCGAGCAGGGGAAGTTGCGGTGGGAGTCGCAGCGGTGGAGCTTTATGGCCGCGCTGTCGTACGCTCGGGCCGCGGCGCGTTCGGACTTGAACGTGCCGAGCCATATCCGGCTGTGGTGAACGTAGATCTGCGCGCCCCAGTGTCCGTTCTGCTGCGGCACAACGCCTTTGTACCTCGGCGCCGCCGGGGCCGACGATTCCTGCTCTCTCTGCGCCGCCGATTCTGCGTCCACCTTGAACAGCTGCATCGTCTCCACCTGCTTCTCCGGCGGCGGCGGCGGCCAAAGCAACAATTCCTCTTCCTGAGAGGAATACCTGCAATTAATTTCAATTCACCGACAATGGTAATTATAAAATATCCTTTCTGCGCAACCATTCCAAAATCTTAAATGCGGTGATTTAACGTTTACACATATATCTGCAAATTTGAAAATAAAATAAAATATAAATTTCGAAGAATCGAATGAATTGTATTTGAAATGGCCGGAGGGAAAGGCGGTGCGGGACTCACATCAATGGCGCCGGCGAGATTGAGGAACGGAGACAGAAAAAAGGAGGATATTTTGTTCAGCAGTGGAGAGGGAGATTTTCCGGCAAGAGGACGGAGGAGGAGCAGGAGAAGAAATATTATATCTATCTAAATATAGGAAAATACTGGTGGGGCAGAGTGACTATTTCGGGAAGGCTGCGGATCTGTTGGGCGGGCCCCCCCCCCCCCCCCCCCCCCCCCCCCCCGGACACGTGGCGATGAAATCGCCAGTTAGGACGGGAAATATGACAGTCGAGCCGCGGGAAATATCTAACGGAACGGGATCTAAAATAGGATTATATTTATTTATTTATTTATTTTATTTATTTTCCTTTTGTCTGGATTTTTGGCACAATGCATTGCATTCTAATTACTCCTATTTTGTGATTTACAACCTAAATTTTTAATTTCTCCCTTGGTTCCATGCTCCTAGAAAGGAATTTTTGTTATATTTGTGTTCAAAAGGTTATATTTGTTATAATTTCTTTTGTTGTTAAAGTAATTTTTAATTAGTGTCGCTCTCATTTTGCAGGTAAAGAAGAAGGTTGAAAATCTAATATTTATCCACAAAGTACTTCACAATATGACACATATTTCGATGCTCAGTAGAAAGGGAAATTGTAAGACCGGTGGATGTGAGGTAATTAATCGATGATGCTAATTTTGAAACGTTGGATTTTTGTATATATCTTGGTGAACAATGGATGTACTAGATGACCGGAGTATGTTGAATTTTGTATTTTTTTTTTGTTTAGTTTTGCCATGATTGCTTTGAGAAGTCTTTTATGCTTGGATGGATACCACATGTAATATAGTCCCACAGTTTTTGTAGTTGTTGGGGTTTTTTGTGTTGCAACCTCCTTTGGCGTACTTAGTATCAAATTCACAAATTCTTTGATGCAAAGAATATACAAGCTAAAGGATAATTGGTTCTGGAGACTCAGATGGCTCAAAGAACCAGAATCCAAGTAAAGTAGCGGAGAGAAGAAAGAACATGATAATCATGAAGACGAGTTTAGATCACCAAATATTTCTCCAATATTTATTATAAACTAGTGAGATATAATGCATAACATTTGGTGGTTCCAATCTTATAAACTGTCAACAAATTAAGGCAGTGTGAAAGATTTGGGTTTGATTATAATACACATAGAGGAGGGGTGATTATGTGTTTTCACAGCTATTTAAAGCTTTAAAAATTATCTAGCACAACACACAAGTAACACAAAAACCCACAATGATTTATAGTTGTTTCTTTTAAGACAATATGTCAAGAGGTAGTCAACTATCCATCCCACCTATCTAGCAGTGTGCTAGACTAAGCAACTTTCCAAAAACTCGGATATCTCTTACAATGCAGCAGATCTTACAACTCAGATCACAAAGGATCCTACCTCAACCCTCACACAGAAAAGATTAACCTCAGGTTACAAAAACCTTACAAATGACTCAAACTTTACAAGTCATACTAAACTCAGATCTTCACCAAGATCCTACCAAACTCAGATCTTCATCAAGATCCTACCAAACTCGGATCTTCACCAAGATTCTACCAAACTCAGGCTCACACAGAACCTTACAGAGTGTGAATGTTGTTTTGTTGTTACAAAAGAGAAGGATTCAAGGTAATAGCTTTTCACTAAATGGTCTTCTTCTTGCAGATGTAGCCTTAGAGATCTCTTGGATCACTGAAGCTTTCTTGATAATCTTCTTCTGAAAATATCAGATGATCTCTTCTAACCAGGGAAGAAGATTCTTTATTTTATCTTCACAACACAGCAACAATGAAGATTTCTTGTTCAACACTTTTTCTCCTTTCTGAATGTAAGTGTGAGAGTAAGAACAAAAGAACTGTGTATAGATTTCGAAATTATCTATATTTATATTCCTCTGCACTTTTGCATAAAAACCCTTCTTAATTTTCTTCATGAGTAAATGACCAGAATGGAATATAATCTGAAATGGCAGAATTGAATATCAAAAATGCTTTGCCGCTTTTGGAACTTGCATAATATAGAAGTATTTGATATTCTTCTTTAATTGTTGTGTAACGGCTAGATCTGCAGAGAACATATCATTAATTATTCCTTGATTGATGCCCAAGATAGGCGGCGTGCACATTCCCCGTATAATAATTTCCAAGAAAATCTGTGCATTAAATACAGCTCTGCATCTGTCAAGACAATAAACTTCCTTCAAGCCTGTACAACCCTCATTCTCCGAGGGTGGACCCCCCCCCCCCCCCCCCCCCCCTCCAAAGCCACGTAGACAGAAGTCAAGGTCAAAGGGTCAACACAGAGACCAACTGTAACATCCCCAATCCTACTAGACCCCTAGTGTGAGATTGGGAGCTCAAGGGGTGGGATGAGGGACCTTGAGGACCCCTTAGGATGAGAACTTTGCTATGTGCACACCTAAAGTCCCAATCAAATGGGACCTAAGTTGCTATAGAGGGCCAGTTGGACACCAAGTTTCCCAAATTGAGACCACCCTTAGTTCCCTAAACCTTAAGGAAGGAGTAATGGGGTGATCACCCCCTTGGTGAGGCTCAATTCCTTAGGATTAGCCCAAAATCACCTTAAGTAAGTCTAAACCAAACCAACCAATTGAGGGGCAATTGACCCCCAAGAGGCCAAATTGACTTACCCCTCATGTTCCAAACCCTATTAGAGACCCTTTGGACCCAAAAGCCCCATCATAGGGTGGTCAACCCTCTCCAATTTGGTCAAACTCCAAATTAGGGCAAAAAGGTCAACTCAACCCAAATGTGGTCAATCTTCACCCAAATCCTAAAATTGACTCCACATATAGTCTCTAAGCATCATTAGGAACCTAAGAGGCCCAAAAGCCCCATCATGGAAGGGTCAAGTCACCTCAATTTGGCCAAAGTATCAAAGAAGGGCAATTTGGGTATTTTCACACCTTTTAATCAAATTGGGCCAAATGGGGCCCCACCATGGGCCAAGCTCTATTGAGTGATAACATGGGACCCATGACCTACATGGGGGACCAGTCAACCCAATTGGTCAAAGTCAAAGTCAACTCAATTGGGCTTAATCCCAATTTGAGTGCCTAAACCTTCTCCCCCTTTTTAATTAGAATCTAAGCCTAAGATTTGTGAAATCATTTGGGCTCATGGGGTCTGGTGGGGTGTGGCTAAGGGGTTGGGCTAACCCAAGCTAACCCAAGTGAGGGGTTGGGTTAAAGTAGGGGACAAAAAGGGGCTTGATAAAGCAAAAAGCAAAAGGAGCCCAATCTCCCCCTCTCTCTCCTCCCAATCAGCCTTGGGCTCACCCCTGATGGTGTTGAGTGATGAGAGGGAGCTGGAAAGCAAGGATGCAGCAGGGGGCTGGTCGGCCAAGTCACCCCCGTGAGCCACCACCTCGAATCCCCCAGCACAGCCCTCCTCAGCCTATATAAACCTCACCAACAGCTCCAGAGGGTCGTTTGCAGTCGGGCTAGCGCTTTGGATCGAAGAATTCGGTGGAGAATCGAGTTCTGTAGCAAGCTCGCCGGAGACGGAAACGAAGATGGCAAACCGCCGGAATACTCGCCGCCCAGCCCGTTTCCAGGTTCGCTTCTCCCCCCCTCTGACTGTGCTAGCATCTAGGGCTGTTAGATGTCGAGTTCGAGCTCAATTGAGCCGAACCCAATCCGCATTTCCTCTCCGTTTAACCGTTTGGGCTTCCTATTAGAATCGCCGGAAACGGCCCCCGCCGGCGACCAATCCACCGCCAATCGATCGGCACCACCTCAACGGAGGTGGTGGTGGCGGTGGTTGGCCAGGGAGGTGGACGGGTGGCCGGGATTTCGTGCTTCAAGCGGCTCCAGGTCGGGAAAATCAGAGTCGTTGGCTCGAGGAAGACGATGACGGAGGGCCGCCCGATCTGCTTCAAGATTCGTGCGCAGGATGCGCCTTATGGGATGATTTAATGTGGGGTGCTGTTAGCCAGTTTCTGCACCCATTTTGTAGCTCGATTTTGAGGCCTTTACAGGCCATAACTCAAAAAGTCACCAGAGATAACTTTTAAAGAGGGTTGAGTCTACTTTAATTTAAAACTTAGATCAAGTCATTTGGTGATGATTTGGCTTCTGTAGAGCTGGTTTGCTGAGACTGGTCCAAACAAATCCCTAGCACTAAATTATTTTTTACTCCCATTTGGCTTGGAGTTTAGGGCTGATATTTTAAACCCTAGAGTAAATATATTAGATCTATCATGTGCCCAAATATTAGGATTTATGGAGACCTTTTTCCTATAGTTTTTATCTAATCTTTAAATAGTAAATTTTTGTAATTTGGGTGGCCAATTTTCCTTGTGGGGCCCCCATATTAGGGTGGGGTGAAGTTTAGGCTAATCCCACACACTACTAAAAATATTGGGTCCATTGGACCACTCCTTGTGGGTGAACCCTCTTTGGAGTGAGGATGACTTAGGGGTGGTGTGTGATTGGGCCAGGAACTTCACTCAGATTGAGGAGCCTAAATGAGGCCCTTAATGGCCAATTCATGAAAATAATGTGAGACACACTTTTGTAGCCCTGGATGTCTAGTTTCATTAGAAACTGAGATCTTGGCATTTGGAGGCCAGTAGACCCCAGAGGAGCCTTTTTCCTAGGGCTGGTCCTAGGTGGGGTTAGCCCACCAAAACCTTAATAACTTTTGATTGGGTGGGCCTATGGGGCTGAGATTTTGGCCACATGAATGCCCACCCTAGGCCCACCTTGTGCCAGAAATTGGTGTAGATTGGGCACCTTTAAGTTATAGTTTTAATCTCATCTTAAGATTTTGACCTAAGAGGAATTAGTGGGTGAAATTACCCCTAATGACCCTCTTTCTTTGGTGGCATGTGGGTATGGTTATGTTTAGCCTCTGTTCCAAATTTGAGGCCAATTGGAGTTCATCTTAAGGGTGATCCCCCAAAGGGCATATTTTTGCCCTAGGTTTGGAAGTCACATAACCTTGGTAGCTTGTGGGATTTGGAGCTTAGCCTTGGGGGCTTATCAAATTTCAGTGGTGATGGGGTCTAGGGTTAGTGTAGGGTCTTGTTCATCACCAAGAGGATGATTGGGGCATTGAAGGCCAAAACCCTAGCCCAAACCTCAAGTTTACTTAATTGCCCCTTTTGGGCCTTAATGAAGCAATTAGGACCTAAACTCATTTATAGACAACCAAACTTCAACCCTAGGCAGAGAATGACATTCTAGGGCCAGTATATTTTTCTTGGAATTTTCATTACTTAAATGGTTTTTATTTTGATTTATGAAAAAATAGCTTAATGGAGGGTTTATGCCAAATCAATAACTTAGGTTTATCTTCTCATTACCAAACAGAACATGGATGTCAATTGATATGCTTATGACCTCTGGATTTAATCTTGTGACCCTTGATGACTTTTCATACTTACTTGAGTGAATTTACTTATATGCCCCTTTTGAAAAATAAATTGGTAATAAATGGTAATTGTCCTTGCAAAATTCTGAGATTTTGGAAATACATAGATGCTCATATTATAATGCATTTAAATCACTTGGGGTGTCCATTACTTATGAATTTATCCATTTTATGATTTTTGGGAAAAATCTAGGTTTTTGGGGATTTATTTATGTTGCATAGCAAAACCATACCTAGGGCCACCAAACCCTGTAGGATGTTCACTTGTGATGATATGTAGCCCCTGGAATTTTAATTGGAGCACTTCTAGTGATAATTGATGTACTTATAAGAAAATTACCATAATTGCCCTTTTGATGATTTATACAAATACATAGGCAATTCACCTTGTAACCATGTGAAACCTTCAGATTATGATTACTTCAATGTTTATAGCATATGGGAATTTTCTGGAATTTTTAAATACAGTTTTGGTATTTATTTAATTAATTTGGTGGTTTTGTACTAAACTTCAATTATTTAATTCAAGGGCAAAACAGTAATTGTGATCCTTCATCTCTTGGGGTTATGCTTTTGAATTCAGTATACACTCAGGATAATTATTGGGCAGGCATTGGACCAGATTTTAGGGTACTTCATGAACAAGTTAGTGTGGCCCTCACTATTCAAGAAAATTAATTAAATATTAAATTAAGTTGGAAAATTAGGGGAATTGAACCATGTCCTATTTAGGGCAGTAGGATCCTTGGATAAAATCTGTGGAGTCATAGGACCTATGGTTAGCGTTTTCTTTTTTTAAGGGTGCAACATCCTTAAGTGGTCTGCGTTTAGCAAATTTGGGTTTTTGTAATCTACCCATCTAGACCCATGGGACTTGGAAGAGTACAGAAGTGTAGCATTAAGAAACTCATGATAGTCTTCTGGTAATAATCTTGAGTCAGTTGGATGAATATTTGTAGTACCTCCCCTTAGGTGGTTCATATAACTCATTTGGTCTGCGAATAGTAAAACAGTAGAATTGAGATAACTTGTAGACCATTAGGTGGGTGTTGAAACCAGCAACTGGTCTCTTGAGTTCGGACCCACTGGGGGTGTAGCCGATGCTTATTTCTCCCTCACTAGACTCTCTTGACGGTGGATGCTGGAAACGGAATAGACCCAAGGCTGAAGCGAGGAGGTCCCGCCACACACCCGGAAGATCTTAGAGAGCTTCCCCTCCCAAGCCAAAGCTCAACCGGGCACCTTGGAGGGCACTGGCTGCCAACCAAAACTAGCCTAGAGGAGAGGATTCTCTAAAATCGGATCTCCTCCAAGGTGCCCTTAAGGGTCTATTTATAGTTTTTCTTAGGCTGGTCTGCAAATAGCATGAATCCGCCTTTTAATTTTACTAAACACACCCCAAATTGGTCTACGAATAGCCTAACTCCGCTGTTCTGAAGGGCTATATGCAGACCACAAGGGATATTATGGTCATTTCCTCCTCATTGCCTTCTGGGCGAGTGGTCCGTGAGAGAACCACTCGCCGAGTTCCCGCTTGACTGGGCGAATGCTCAAGCCCTGAGCGAATGGTCCGTGGAGGCACCACTCGTCAGGTTCCCGCTTGACTGGGCGAATGCTCAAGCCCCTGAGCGAATGGTCCGTGGAGGCACCACTCGTCAGGTTCCCTCTCGCCTGCAGCCTACCCCCACTAATCTGGAGATCCTTTTTCCTATCTTGGTACGGGCGAATGGTCTGGATGACCCCTGTCCCATCAACTGACTCGAGGGACCCACTCGCCAAATACGGGTTGTACACAATCCCCGCTCTTTGCGAGTGGCTCGCCCACTCGGAAAGAACAGTCCAATCCCTTATTTGGTGAGTGCTTGTTGAGTGGGCCCCGCAAGATTCCGTGGGTCCCACCGTTATCCTATATATATATACATCCCATGTCCGGCTCTTTCTGGACCACTTACCCATTTCGGCTCAGGATTTCTTCTCTCTCTTGACCTTTCGCCACATCCAATGTCTTCTCATAAGCCTTCCGCGAAACCCCTTTCGCAAGAGATGATCGAGCGCCTGGCCGCGGCCCAGGTTGCAACCGCCCCGAAAACTGCGAGATTCGCTCCCTGGCTGACATCCAAGCGAGACCCAAGCGTCCCGTACGTCTCGCGGCGAGCCAAGACGATTCGTTTGAATCGTCAGAAAGGCGAGGCCGTGTCCGAATCTCCGGCGCGTACTCCTGTTGACCTCGGGATCCAGGTATGGGAATTCCTCCCACCTTACCTTTTGGTTCGGACCCTTACTCCAAAGTTGTTTTGACCACTCGCAGGGGACCTCGGTGCCAGAGGACGACCACGCGGTCGTCTTGAATAGAGTCGCGGCGCCACCCCCCGAGTCTGAGGGACCTCTTCCAGATCTGGCCCTGGCTCTTCTCCCTCCTCCGGGCGAGACCGTACTTCAGTCCAGTGAGTTTTGGAACCCTTCCGATTTACCTTTGAGACGGCTTGTTTCTGACCCTCAACTTTTTGCAGCCCTCAACCCAGACGTCTCGCTACGGGACACCATTCTTCCACCTTCCCCAACCCAGCGGAACCCTTCGGCTACAGCGAATGAACGGAGGGTCTACCCCGAGCGGGAGCCGGGTCAGCACCTCCGTGCTGAAGATAACGCGAATCCTCCGGCGGATGATCAGGCTCCTCCTCCCCCGCCTTTCCGCCCCGGAAAAGGGAAGGTTTTCCCCCCTTTCGCCGGTTTGCCCGAAGTACACCCCCATACTTCTCGCCCCTCAGGCCACAGGGTACCTGCCCCAGGTGAGGCTTCTATCTTGTCCTCGCCGCATTATCTAACTTCATCGTATTGATCCTTTTATAATCTCGTAGGGTATCGGGAGGTCTCCCCCCCTGAGTCCTACTATGAGGGGGAAGACGGGGTGCTCTCGCCCCTTCCCTCCCCAGGTGATCTCGCCGACTTCTTGGGTGACTCATCTGACCACGTGACCCTGAAGGAGCGAATCACGGAGATCTTTGGGAAACTTATATATCTTCAGCGAAATGCTGCCGGCCAGGTGGATGAGGAGAAGCTGGAGATCAAGCGCGAGCTGAAGGAACTCCGGAGGGACTACTCGCGGCTTCTCGCGACAGTGGAGCGACTGGGGGGCGAAGGTGGGGAGCTGTCGCCTGAAAGGCACGCGGCGAGAGCCCGGGACCAGCTCCAACTGGCTTCCCACGAGATCACCAACATGATGACATACTACCGTCAGCGAATGCCCCCAGAAGCAGGGTCGCGAAAGCGAGGTCGATGGGTTTGGGTGGAGTACTGACCCAGACGCCATAGTCTCTTACTTTTCCTACCCGCCTCGCCGCGAGTGTCGAACATTAATATTTGTCTGTAATAACTTTGTATATTATGATTCTGAGAATGCTCTATTTATCGCTATTTGCTTTCCTCCGCCTGTCTGATTGTCGCCGAATGATATGCTTTGCGAATGCTTACCTAACCATTTTTGCTTCTTTCATAACCTGCCTTGGTACTGCCGAATGAAATGCTTTGCGAATGCTTACCTAACCCTTTTCGCAAAGCCGTTGAGCGAATAGTTATAGGTCACTCGCCATTAATGGGCGAGAGAGACTTGGACCGGGTTTCGAGGCGCCGGACTGCCGCAGATTGCTATCCGCACCCCCCGTTGCCTCGAAAGCCCAAACGCCGTTTAACGCCTCTATAAATAGGCCCCTCAACTACCGTAATAAATACATCACCATTCGCTCCCTCTCTTTCCTTGCTCCTAGCATTCGCACCTCTCCCTTCTTTGCTGCTCCTTTCCTTTCCCTCATTCGCGAGATGGGTGCCGATGCTGAAGGAAGGGGCAAGTGTGCGAGCGCATTCGTCAATCATGTGTTCGATTCCTGCGACCTTTCCGAAGAAGCCTACTTGACGGCGGTTGCTGACTACGTCCCCGGGGGGTTCGAGGGGCGAAAGCCCAGGCCTGAGGAGCGCCTGAACTCTATCTCGCCTTGTGCTCTCGCGATCCCGCTGGAGCACTTCGAGGTGGGCTTTCGCCTCCCCATCTGGCCGGAGTTGCGCCAGACTTTCAGGTACTATGGGGTCGTGCCCGCCCAGCTCAACCCCAACTCCATAGCCATGCTGGTTGGGTACGCGAGCTACTTGCGAGAAGAAGGGATCGAGTTCTCGCTGCCTGTCTTCCGCAAACTCTACACCTTCCGCTGCTCCGGCGGCATCTCCTTCTTCTCGGGTTTAAGCCCTCTCAAACACTACGGGCTCCCGAACAAGAACCACGAATGGGTTCGCCGCTTCATCTTCGTCAGCGGGAGCCTAGGTAACACCCTTCTCGCCCCGGTGCAGGAGGAGGAGTCGACCTTCCGCCCCCCGACCCTAGGGGGGCATGAGGCGAAACTCCATCAATACATTCTTCAGTACGGGATGGACCTCGTCTATCTCCGGCGAAACGTCAACACGCTCCCGTTCATTCCGCAGGGCGAGGGTAAGATTCCAAGACTTTTGAATTCATTTTAGTTGTGATTCTTACTCCATTCGCCTAAACCACTCGCAACATCACGCAGGTGTGCGTAATCTTCCCGTTCATCCGCCTCGCCCTCCTGGGTTTTGCCTACCTCTCGCGCAAGCCGCCGCGGATGCTTGCCGGGAGGAGCCGTCCTCCTCCAAACCTAGTAGCCGGAAGCGAAAGTCGGCGAAGGCTTCTTCCCCTCCTCCCTCGAAGTTGCCCTGTCCTCCCGCGGCGAAGGGCAAGGGGGTTCTGGACGAATCCTCTGGGGCGGGTGCTCCACCCTCAACCCTGGGGGCCGACGCGCCTGGCGCGAATGCTCCTCCGGACAAATTGGCGCTGCCGCCACCTCCGTTGCCCCGGGACCATCGTAACTTTGCGAACGGCGAGAGGTACGTGGATCCTTCCGGGGCTCCTTTGCTGAAGTGGGACAGGAACGCGAACCGGGTTTCGCTGTCCACTCTCCATCCCTCTTGGGTGGAGACCAACATTGCCAGCGGCGAGGCCTATGCCCTGGCGTACGCTCTTTATGGCCGGGAGGACGCCGAGGTCTTCGATCTGGAGAAGACTCAGGTTCTCGCCCACGAAGCCGCCCGGGCTATGCTGCGCGCTCTCGAGCTCTCGCATATGTCCTCTCGCCGAAGCCTTGAGGTTTCGCGGAACCTGGCCAAGGTCGAGGAGACCAGGGCTCTTCTGTCCCAGGAGGCGAGCGATCTCAGGGAAAAACTAAAGGCCGCGGAAGCTCTTCTCGCCAGCCGCCCGGTTGTAGAGGTACATTTACTTTTACTCCCGCGAATGGTTATCACTGACCGTCCCATAGTCCTCTCATTATGATCACTTTATTTTTTCAGGATGCTACAAGTGCTGGGATGCTCCGAGCGCGGGTGGCCGACCTCGAGGAGAAAGTCCGTCTCGCCCAGGCCGAGACCCAGCTACTGCGAGAAGCTGGAATGACAGCACTCGCCCCGGGTGATGGGGGGCACTTTTACCCCCATCACGAGCTGGAGCAACTGCTTCAAGAGAATGCGCAACGCGCCGTCAAGCATTCGTTGCAGGTGCTGCGGCGGGCTGGGTATTTGAAGCCGGAGGCCGAATGCCTCACCACTCGCCAAGTAGTCCCGGAGCTTTACATTCCGATTCCTTTCCCGGAGGACGATGGCGTCGCGCCGCGAGAAGACGCTCCCGACCAGGATGAGAGCGAAGATTCTTCGGAGGAGTCTGGTGACCCTTGAGGGGGGCCCTCTGTATTCCCTCTTTTTGCGTTTATACTCTTGATTGTAATCTTGAACCGGCGAGTGCTTGTAAAAGATGTACTTCATTGATTACTATTTGTATTATTCTCAGCTCTCTTTTTTTTTTCTCAATCGCCGCCATACCTCGTTAGGCTCATTAGGACGTCGATTCTTTTTATTCGCTGCCACATCTCGCTAGGCTCATTAGGACGTCGATTCTTTTTATTCGCTGCCACATCTCGCTAGGCTCATTAGGACGTCGATTCTTTTTATTCGCTGCCACATCTCGCTAGGCTCATTAGGACGTCGATTCTTTTTATTCGCTGCCACATCTCGCTAGGCTCATTAGGACGCCGGGTCTTTTTATTCGCTGCCACATCTCGCTAGGCTCATTAGGACGTCGATTCTTTTTATTCGCTGCCACATCTCGCTAGGCTCATTAGGACGCCGGGTCTTTTTATTCGCTGCCACATCTCGCTAGGCTCATTAGGACGTCGATTCTTTTTATTCGCTGCCACATCTCGCTAGGCTCATTAGGACGCCGGGTCTTTTTATTCGCTGCCACATCTCGCTAGGCTCATTAGGACGTCGATTCTTTTTATTCGCTGCCACATCTCGCTAGGCTCATTAGGACGCCGGGTCGTGACGCGACTGTCTTGGCCACCCCGCGAATGTTCGAAGATGACTTAGGTCGGTTGCCCCTCTTCGACTTCCCGCTACCCGAAACACTCGCGTACCCTCACCATCCGCTCGGACTGGGATTTCGCCGGGGCAGTCAGGAAGAGAGGTAGGATTATCATTCGCTTGGGTGATTCCTGCGAATGCTCCTGGATCTACCTTAGAGAATTTGGATCCTGCCACCAAGTGAGCCTTCGGACCTGCCAGCTAGATGAGAGCCTGGACAGCGGGTCTGCTCGGGGCCAACCTCTGGAACATAGAACCTGCCACCGAGTGAGCCTTCGGACCTGCCAGCTAGATGAGAGCCTGGACAGCGGGTCTGCTCGGGGCCAACCTCTGGAACATAGAACCTGCCACCGAGTGAGCCTTCGGACCTGCCAGCTAGATGAGAGCCTGGACAGCGGGTCTGCTCGGGGCCAACCTCTGGAACATAGAACCTGCCACCGAGTGAGCCTTCGGACCTGCCAGCTAGATGAGAGCCTGGACAGCGGGTCTGCTCGGGGCCAACCTATGGAACATAGAACCTGCCACCGAGTGAGCCTTCGGACCTGCCAGCTAGATGAGAGCCTGGACAGCGGGTCTGCTCGGGGCCAACCTCTGGAACATAGAACCTGCCACCGAGTGAGCCTTCGGACCTGCCAGCTAGATGAGAGCCTGGACAGCGGGTCTGCTCGGGGCCAACCTCTGGAACATAGAACCTGCCACCGAGTGAGCCTTCGGACCTGCCAGCTAGATGAGAGCCTGGACAGCGGGTCTGCTCGGGGCCAACCTCTGGAACATAGAACCTGCCACCGAGTGAGCCTTCGGACCTGCCAGCTAGATGAGAGCCTGGACAGCGGGTCTGCTCGGGGCCAACCTATGGAACATAGAACCTGCCACCGAGTGAGCCTTCGGACCTGCCAGCTAGATGAGAGCCTGGACAGCGGGTCTGCTCGGGGCCAACCTCTGGAACATAGAACCTGCCACCGAGTGAGCCTTCGGACCTGCCAGCTAGATGAGAGCCTGGACAGCGGGTCTGCTCGGGGCCAACCTCTGGAACATAGAACCTGCCACCGAGTGAGCCTTCGGACCTGCCAGCTAGATGAGAGCCTGGACAGCGGGTCTGCTCGGGGCCAACCTATGGAACATAGAACCTGCCACCGAGTGAGCCTTCGGACCTGCCAGCTAGATGAGAGCCTGGACAGCGGGTCTGCTCGGGGCCAACCTATGGAACATAGAACCTGCCACCGAGTGAGCCTTCGGACCTGCCAGCTAGATGAGAGCCTGGACAGCGGGTCTGCTCGGGGCCAACCTCTGGAACATAGAACCTGCCACCGAGTGAGCCTTCGGACCTGCCAGCTAGATGAGAGCCTGGACAGCGGGTCTGCTCGGGGCCAACCTCTGGAACATAGAACCTGCCACCGAGTGAGCCTTCGGACCTGCCAGCTAGATGAGAGCCTGGACAGCGGGTCTGCTCGGGGCCAACCTCTGGAACATCCAGGGTCTCTCCTGCGAGCTGTAGCATTATTTTCACACACATAGTTTAGACAAAATGCTTTCATTCGAAAAGAGTATCATTATTACATGGTACTAAGGATAAAAGCGTTTAAGGTCGTCGCCACTCCATGTGTGGCTGAGGGGTTGGCCCTCCACATTCTGAAGGCGATACCCCCCAGATTTCAGTGCTTCTTCCACAACATAGGGGCCTTCCCAGTTAGGATTAAGCTTTCCCACCGCGGCGGACCTCCCGGCTGCGTCGACCTTCTTGAGTACCAGATCTCCCTTCTCGAACTGCTTGATCCTGACGTGTTTATCGAAATACTTGGCCATTCGCCGCTTGACCTCTTCTTGATGGATGGCTGCTCGGTCCCGGGCTTCTTCGATGAGGTCGAGGGAGAGCCGTAACTCTTCCTCGTTCTCGGCTCTCCAATCTTCCTCTCCCTTTGCGGCGACCTTTACCCGTGGTGTTGTAATCTCGAACTCTATGGGGATGACCGCCTCGCAGCCGTGAGAGAGCTTGAAAGGGGTCTCCCCCGTGGCGGTGTTGGGGGTGGTTCTTAAAGCCCATAGGACCGAGGGGAGCTGTTCCACCCAATTGCCTTTGAGATTTTCCACCTTTTTCTTGAGCAAGTTCACGATGACTTTGTTCGCCGCCTCTACCTGCCCGTTGCTCCTGGGATGGTGGACGGACGCAAACCTAAGGTCTATCCCCAGCTGGCCACAGAAGCTGATGAATTCCTCGCTTGCGAACTGCGGTCCATTATCCGTGACTATGGCCTGCGGAAGCCCATGTCGACAAATGATCTCCCCCCATACGAAGTTGCGGATTACCTGGGAGGTGACCTTAGCCAACGCCTTGACCTCCAGCCACTTTGTGAAGTAGTCAATCATGACTAGGAGAAATCTCCTCTGCCCGCTAGCCTGGGGGAAGGGTCCTACCAGATCCATTCCCCATATGGCGAATGGCCAGGGCGCCGTGATACTCTTCAGCCTCTGGGCTGGCACGAGCTGAAGCGGGGCGAACATTTGACACTTCTGGCATCTCTTTGCAAAGGCTGCCGCGTCTTTGCTTAGGGTTGGCCAGAAGTACCCCTGCCTCACGACTCTTGCCTCCAACATCCTGCTCCCCGAGTGGCTGCCGCATTCGCCGGAGTGGACTTCCTCCAAGATCCTTGGGACCTCTTCCTCCGAGATGCATCGGGCCAGGAGGCCCGAGAGGGTCTTCCGATACAAGTCACCCTCATGGAGCACATAGTAGGCAGACTTATACCGGAAGCGCCTCTGGTCCGGAACTTCTTTTGGAAATTTTCCCGTTGCAAGGAAGGCGACGAAGGGATCCTTCCAGGAGGGCCGTTGTTCTACTTCCATGAGCTCTCCTTCTTCAATCGAAGGACGGAATAGGTCCGTCAGGGTTCCCCCGGCTCGAGGACCAGATTTTGCCAACCGATCTGCCGGAGTGCTCTCTTCTCGTGGGACATGCTGGATGGAGAAAGTCTTGAACGTCCCCACGAGACCTTTGACTTTTGCCAAATACTTCATGAGCACAGGCTCCCTTGTTTCGAACTCTCCCCTTATCTGAGAAGCTATTATCATAGAATCCGTGAGTACCTCCACGTCATGGACCCCGAGCTCCCGGGCCAACCGCAGGCCGGCGATCACAGCCTCATACTCCGCCTGGTTGTTGGTGATTGGGAAGTGAATCACTAGCGTCTGTTCTATCTTCACTCCGTGGGGACTCTCCAGCACCACCCCTCCTCCGAGGGAGTTCTTGCCCGAAGCCCCGTCCACCAGTAGCTTCCACGGGATGTGACGAGGGGCTCCGTCTTCTTTCATCTCGGCCACGAAATCTGTCATGAAATCAGCCACCACCTGCGCCTTCATAGATAATCGAGGGACAAAGGTAATGTTGAATTCACTTAGCTCGATTGACCATTTTGCGAGTCTTCCTGAGTGCTCCACTCCTTCGAAGATCTGGCGGAGTGGATGGTCCGTCACTACTTGGATCGAATGGGCCTGGAAGTATGGCCTGAGCTTCCTGGCTGCGATGACCAGGGCAAAAGCCAACTTTTCTAAAATTGGGTACCTGAGCTCCGCTTCCCTCAGGACCCTGCTTACGTAGTAGACTGGTAGCTGCTTCTTTCCTTCCTCTCGAACCAGGACGGAGCTTACGGCCTCCGCCCCGACCCCGAGATATAAATGTAGGACCTCCCCTTCTTTGGGACTTTGTAGTAGCGGAGCCTTGGTGAGTTGGCTCTTCAAGGCCTGAAAGGCTTCCTCGCATTCTCTCGTCCATTCAAACTTCTGATTGCCTCTTAGCGCCTTAAAGAAGGGAGAGCATTTTTCCCCTGCCCGGGATAGAAACCTGTTCAGCCCGGCGAGTCTTCCGGTCAAGCGCTGAACCTCTTTGGCGCTCCGAGGCGACCCCAGCTCCATTATAGCCCTAACCTTGTCCGGGTTAGGCTCTACCCCCCAGGGGGTGAGAAGGTGCCCGAGGAACTTCCCTTTGCTGGCCCCGAACACACACTTCAGGGGGTTCAGGCGCATCTTGTACTTGCGTAGGGTGGCGAAGGTCTCCTCGAGGTCCTGGATGTGGGAGCTCACGCACTTGCTTTTTATCATAAGGTCATCTACGTAGACCTCCAGGTTCCTTCCCCTTTGCTTTTTGAATACCCGATCCATCATCTTCTGGTAGGTTGCTCCTGCATTTTTCAGCCCGAAGGGCATCATTTTATAGCAGTAGCATCCCTCCCTGGTGATGAACGAGACATCTTTGACGTCTGGTGGGTGCATTCTTATTTGGTGATAACCTGAAAAAGCATCCAAAAAACTCATCACAGAAAAACCGACGGCTGAGTCAACCAGCGCGTCGATCCGAGGCAAGGGATAACAATCCTTAGGACAGGCCTTATTTAACAATGAAAAGTCCACACACATACGCCAGCGGCCATCGGCCTTTTTTACCATTACGACATTGGAGACCCAGCCTGGATACTGGATCTCTGTTACAAAACCTGCCTCGAGGAGTTTCGTCACCTCCTCGCGGATTGGACCTTCGAGCTTGTCAGCTATAGCCCTTCTCTTCTGCCGGATGGGGCGGGCTTCTGGATCGAGGTTGAGACGATGGCAAGCCACGTCCGCCTCGATGCCCGGCATGTCCGCTGCGCTCCACGCGAAGATGTCCATGTTCTTTTGGATGCATTCCAACATCCTTTTCTGGTCCCCCGGGCCGAGGCCCCCGCTGATCCGCACCTTCTCCACCCTTCCTGCCTGGGTGGTAACCTCCATCTCTATCACCTCTTCTGCTGGCTCGAGCCGGGCTGGCTCGTCCCACTGGCCCTTCGCTTCTCGCCCCTCCTCCCGGGCCTTCTCCCCTGCAGCTCTTTCCGCCTTTATCGGCTCGACCTCCTGCTTCTCGCGAGCGACCTCCAACACCTCAACCTCCTGCTCCTCACGAGCGACCTCCAACACTTCCTTTCGGGCAGCGCCCTCTCCCCCTTCTCCTTCCTTCTCCCCTTCCTCTCCTGGCCCCTCCGGCCTCTCCATCTCTTCATCCATCTTTTCGGCATCCGCCATCCATGAGATGGTGTTGACGGCAGTTACGTAGCATTGCCTCGCCACCTTAGCATCTCCTCGGACGCGGATCTGGACTCCTCCACTATGAAGTTTTAGGCACTGATGGTACGATGAGGGCACGCACCGAAAGGCACTGATGAGGGGTCTTCCAAAGATGGCGTTATAGCTGCTCGGAGCGTCCACGATGACGAACCGGCAGTTTCTCGGGACTCCTCCTAGCGTTACCTGGAGACCTACGCCTCCCTCGACCTCCTTCCTCTCTCCCGAGAAACCAAACAGTGGCCCGTCGGAGGCCTGCACCCTCTTCTTCTCTACCTCCATTGCGTCGAAAGCTTTTTTGAAGATCACATTCACCGAGCTCCCGTTGTCCACCAGGATCCGAGAGACCGTGAAGTTTTCTATCGCCGTCTGGATCACCAGGGCGTCGCAGAATGGGTCTTCGTAGTCTGGCATATCCTCTGAGGAGAAGGTGAGCTTCTCGGAGGGGGGTGGGGTCTGGGAAGTTGACGCGACATCCCTTCGGAACATGGCCTGGAAGCTCCTCTTGCGAGAGGCCTCTATCCCAACCCCACCGTGAATCACCCCGATTCCCCCCCTGGTTCCTGTATCCGCCCTATCCTCACACCGGTCCTCTTCTGCCTCTGGAAGTACTTCCTCAATTCTGGCATGCGGCCGCCGTGGCCGTCCTCTTTCCCTCATTTCCAAGAACTCTGGGCAGGTGGCGGTCGCGTGACCTTCCTCCTGATGAAAATCACAGTAAGGCAACGCCACCCTGTCCTCTCTTCCAGCTCTTCCTCTTCCTCCTCTTGCTCCTCTACCTCTTCTTCCTCGGCCTACCGCCATGGCTTGCTCCCTCGGGGGGTTAGGGGGTCTGGGACCCTGCCTCCACCCCTGATTCACTCCTCCTGCCTCCCTTCCTGGGTACCTTTCATCCTGACCTCGCGCTGGTCCTTCTTGATTCCTCCAGCCCAACCTGTTGTTGGGTTCCTGGTTCCTCCAAACCCGAGGTGGTCTTTCGAACCCCTGGCCCCTGGGCTCCTCTCGCCTTCTTCCTTCTGGCTGCCTTGCCTCGGGCTCGCTCATCTTTGCCAACCTTTTATAGAATTCGGGGTTGGCCGCCTCCCCTTCGATCTCCTCCGCGGCTCTTTCCATCAACTCCTCGAAGGATACGGGAGGTCTTCTCTTCAGGTCCATCTTGAAGAACCCTTCTCGCAGCCCTACGATGAATGCCATCTGGAGGGCGAATCCCGGCACCTCCTGCACTAGGTGTATCTCCTCCTGGAACCTGTCCACGTACTTAGCCAGGGATTCTCCCTCCCTCTGCCGGATCTTGAAGAGAGCCTCCGCATCCTTCTTCCTCTTTTTTGACGTCGAGAAACGTAGCCGGAAGCTTCGGCGCAGATCATCGAACGCATAGATGGAACCTGTGGGAAGTTGGTGGAACCAGTCCCTTGCTTTTTCCTTCAGGGTGGTTGCGAAGAGTCGGCATTGGAAAGAATCCGACATGGGAAGGATTGAAGTCATGTCCTCGAACCACTGCAGGTGCACAACTGGATCCTCCTTGCCGGTGTAGTAGGACATCTCCGGCCCACGAAACCCTTCTGGCACTGGGGCTGAGAGGATCATCTCGCAAAAGGGGCTCCCTTCCCCTGCTCGGCGAGTGGTCCTCTCGCGCGGGACCAACTCACATACCTCGGCACTCGCCGGACTGTTGAACAACTGCCGTCCGGGGAGGTCTCGCGCACTGCCTTCTGCTGGCACCTCCTTTCCCGGTCGCTGCCCCGGGGCGTTCTCGCCAATCTGCAAAGGCGGGACCACTGGAACCACCGGGGTCTCGCACTCGGTCCTCGACGCGAGAACCGTCTGCAGGACCTCTCGCTTAAACTTCTCAAACATCTCCAGCCACTCGCCCGCCGCGGGTGGCTGCGAGTGACCCGAGTCAGAACCATTTCCTCCATCTCCTGTCATCGAAACCAGCTTGGGATTTTCTTTCACCGGCTACGGTCCACGCTCACCGCACCAAAACTAAAACTAGCCTAGAGGAGAGGATTGTGAGGGCACTGGCCCTCAACAAGTAATCGGAATGTAAAGCTCCGGGACTACTTGGCGAGTGGTGAGGCATTCGGCCTCCGGCTTCAAATACCCAGCCCGCCGCAGCACCTGCAACGAATGCTTGACGGCGCGTTGCGCATTCTCTTGAAGCAGTTGCTCCAGCTCGTGATGGGGGTAAAAGTGCCCCCCATCACCCGGGGCGAGTGCTGTCATTCCAGCTTCTCGCAGTAGCTGGGTCTCGGCCTGGGCGAGACGGACTTTCTCCTCGAGGTCGGCCACCCGCGCTCGGAGCATCCCAGCACTTGTAGCATCCTGAAAAAATAAAGTGATCATAATGAGAGGACTATGGGACGGTCAGTGATAACCATTCGCGGGAGTAAAAGTAAATGTACCTCTACAACCGGGCGGCTGGCGAGAAGAGCTTCCGCGGCCTTTAGTTTTTCCCTGAGATCGCTCGCCTCCTGGGACAGAAGAGCCCTGGTCTCCTCGACCTTGGCCAGGTTCCGCGAAACCTCAAGGCTTCGGCGAGAGGACATATGCGAGAGCTCGAGAGCGCGCAGCATAGCCCGGGCGGCTTCGTGGGCGAGAACCTGAGTCTTCTCCAGATCGAAGACCTCGGCGTCCTCCCGGCCATAAAGAGCGTACGCCAGGGCATAGGCCTCGCCGCTGGCAATGTTGGTCTCCACCCAAGAGGGATGGAGAGTGGACAGCGAAACCCGGTTCGCGTTCCTGTCCCACTTCAGCAAAGGAGCCCCGGAAGGATCCACGTACCTCTCGCCGTTCGCAAAGTTACGATGGTCCCGGGGCAACGGAGGTGGCGGCAGCGCCAATTTGTCCGGAGGAGCATTCGCGCCAGGCGCGTCGGCCCCCAGGGTTGAGGGTGGAGCACCCGCCCCAGAGGATTCGTCCAGAACCCCCTTGCCCTTCGCCGCGGGAGGACAGGGCAACTTCGAGGGAGGAGGGGAAGAAGCCTTCGCCGACTTTCGCTTCCGGCTACTAGGTTTGGAGGAGGACGGCTCCTCCCGGCAAGCATCCGCGGCGGCTTGCGCGAGAGGTAGGCAAAACCCAGGAGGGCGAGGCGGATGAACGGGAAGATTACGCACACCTGCGTGATGTTGCGAGTGGTTTAGGCGAATGGAGTAAGAATCACAACTAAAATGAATTCAAAAGTCTTGGAATCTTACCCTCGCCCTGCGGAATGAACGGGAGCGTGTTGACGTTTCGCCGGAGATAGACGAGGTCCATCCCGTACTGAAGAATGTATTGATGGAGTTTCGCCTCATGCCCCCCTAGGGTCGGGGGGCGGAAGGTCGACTCCTCCTCCTGCACCGGGGCGAGAAGGGTGTTACCTAGGCTCCCGCTGACGAAGATGAAGCGGCGAACCCATTCGTGGTTCTTGTTCGGGAGCCCGTAGTGTTTGAGAGGGCTTAAACCCGAGAAGAAGGAGATGCCGCCGGAGCAGCGGAAGGTGTAGAGTTTGCGGAAGACAGGCAGCGAGAACTCGATCCCTTCTTCTCGCAAGTAGCTCGCGTACCCAACCAGCATGGCTATGGAGTTGGGGTTGAGCTGGGCGGGCACGACCCCATAGTACCTGAAAGTCTGGCGCAACTCCGGCCAGATGGGGAGGCGAAAGCCCACCTCGAAGTGCTCCAGCGGGATCGCGAGAGCACAAGGCGAGATAGAGTTCAGGCGCTCCTCAGGCCTGGGCTTTCGCCCCTCGAACCCCCCGGGGACGTAGTCAGCAACCGCCGTCAAGTAGGCTTCTTCGGAAAGGTCGCAGGAATCGAACACATGATTGACGAATGCGCTCGCACACTTGCCCCTTCCTTCAGCATCGGCACCCATCTCGCGAATGAGGGAAAGGAAAGGAGCAGCAAAGAAGGGAGAGGTGCGAATGCTAGGAGCAAGGAAAGAGAGGGAGCGAATGGTGATGTATTTATTACGGTAGTTGAGGGGCCTATTTATAGAGGCGTTAAACGGCGTTTGGGCTTTCGAGGCAACGGGGGGTGCGGATAGCAATCTGCGGCAGTCCGGCGCCTCGAAACCCGGTCCAAGTCTCTCTCGCCCATTAATGGCGAGTGACCTATAACTATTCGCTCAACGGCTTTGCGAAAAGGGTTAGGTAAGCATTCGCAAAGCATTTCATTCGGCAGTACCAAGGCAGGTTATGAAAGAAGCAAAAATGGTTAGGTAAGCATTCGCAAAGCATATCATTCGGCGACAATCAGACAGGCGGAGGAAAGCAAATAGCGATAAATAGAGCATTCTCAGAATCATAATATACAAAGTTATTACAGACAAATATTAATGTTCGACACTCGCGGCGAGGCGGGTAGGAAAAGTAAGAGACTATGGCGTCTGGGTCAGTACTCCACCCAAACCCATCGACCTCGCTTTCGCGACCCTGCTTCTGGGGGCATTCGCTGACGGTAGTATGTCATCATGTTGGTGATCTCGTGGGAAGCCAGTTGGAGCTGGTCCCGGGCTCTCGCCGCGTGCCTTTCAGGCGACAGCTCCCCACCTTCGCCCCCCAGTCGCTCCACTGTCGCGAGAAGCCGCGAGTAGTCCCTCCGGAGTTCCTTCAGCTCGCGCTTGATCTCCAGCTTCTCCTCATCCACCTGGCCGGCAGCATTTCGCTGAAGATATATAAGTTTCCCAAAGATCTCCGTGATTCGCTCCTTCAGGGTCACGTGGTCAGATGAGTCACCCAAGAAGTCGGCGAGATCACCTGGGGAGGGAAGGGGCGAGAGCACCCCGTCTTCCCCCTCATAGTAGGACTCAGGGGGGGAGACCTCCCGATACCCTACGAGATTATAAAAGGATCAATACGATGAAGTTAGATAATGCGGCGAGGACAAGATAGAAGCCTCACCTGGGGCAGGTACCCTGTGGCCTGAGGGGCGAGAAGTATGGGGGTGTACTTCGGGCAAACCGGCGAAAGGGGGGAAAACCTTCCCTTTTCCGGGGCGGAAAGGCGGGGGAGGAGGAGCCTGATCATCCGCCGGAGGATTCGCGTTATCTTCAGCACGGAGGTGCTGACCCGGCTCCCGCTCGGGGTAGACCCTCCGTTCATTCGCTGTAGCCGAAGGGTTCCGCTGGGTTGGGGAAGGTGGAAGAATGGTGTCCCGTAGCGAGACGTCTGGGTTGAGGGCTGCAAAAAGTTGAGGGTCAGAAACAAGCCGTCTCAAAGGTAAATCGGAAGGGTTCCAAAACTCACTGGACTGAAGTACGGTCTCGCCCGGAGGAGGGAGAAGAGCCAGGGCCAGATCTGGAAGAGGTCCCTCAGACTCGGGGGGTGGCGCCGCGACTCTATTCAAGACGACCGCGTGGTCGTCCTCTGGCACCGAGGTCCCCTGCGAGTGGTCAAAACAACTTTGGAGTAAGGGTCCGAACCAAAAGGTAAGGTGGGAGGAATTCCCATACCTGGATCCCGAGGTCAACAGGAGTACGCGCCGGAGATTCGGACACGGCCTCGCCTTTCTGACGATTCAAACGAATCGTCTTGGCTCGCCGCGAGACGTACGGGACGCTTGGGTCTCGCTTGGATGTCAGCCAGGGAGCGAATCTCGCAGTTTTCGGGGCGGTTGCAACCTGGGCCGCGGCCAGGCGCTCGATCATCTCTTGCGAAAGGGGTTTCGCGGAAGGCTTATGAGAAGACATTGGATGTGGCGAAAGGTCAAGAGAGAGAAGAAATCCTGAGCCGAAATGGGTAAGTGGTCCAGAAAGAGCCGGACATGGGATGTATATATATATAGGATAACGGTGGGACCCACGGAATCTTGCGGGGCCCACTCAACAAGCACTCACCAAATAAGGGATTGGACTGTTCTTTCCGAGTGGGCGAGCCACTCGCAAAGAGCGGGGATTGTGTACAACCCGTATTTGGCGAGTGGGTCCCTCGAGTCAGTTGATGGGACAGGGGTCATCCAGACCATTCGCCCGTACCAAGATAGGAAAAAGGATCTCCAGATTAGTGGGGGTAGGCTGCAGGCGAGAGGGAACCTGACGAGTGGTGCCTCCACGGACCATTCGCTCAGGGGCTTGAGCATTCGCCCAGTCAAGCGGGAACCTGACGAGTGGTGCCTCCACGGACCATTCGCTCAGGGCTTGAGCATTCGCCCAGTCAAGCGGGAACTCGGCGAGTGGTTCTCTCACGGACCACTCGCCCAGAAGGCAATGAGGAGGAAATGACCATAATATCCCTTGTGGTCTGCATATAGCCCTTCAGAACAGCGGAGTTAGGCTATTCGTAGACCAATTTGGGGTGTGTTTAGTAAAATTAAAAGGCGGATTCATGCTATTTGCAGACCAGCCTAAGAAAAACTATAAATAGACCCTTAAGGGCACCTTGGAGGAGATCCGATTTTAGAGAATCCTCTCCTCTAGGCTAGTTTTGGTTGGCAGCCAGTGCCCTCCAAGGTGCCCGGTTGAGCTTTGGCTTGGGAGGGGAAGCTCTCTAAGATCTTCCGGGTGTGTGGCGGGACCTCCTCGCTTCAGCCTTGGGTCTATTCCGTTTCCAGCATCCACCGTCAAGAGAGTCTAGTGAGGGAGAAATAAGCATCGGCTACACCCCCAGTGGGTCCGAACTCAAGAGACCAGTTGCTGGTTTCAACATTTTTGGTTCCAAAAATGTTGAAACCAGCAACTGGTCTCTTGAGTTCGGACCCACTGGGGGTGTAGCCGATGCTTATTTCTCCCTCACTAGACTCTCTTGACGGTGGATGCTGGAAACGGAATAGACCCAAGGCTGAAGCGAGGAGGTCCCGCCACACACCCGGAAGATCTTAGAGAGCTTCCCCTCCCAAGCCAAAGCTCAACCGGGCACCTTGGAGGGCACTGGCTGCCAACCAAAACTAGCCTAGAGGAGAGGATTCTCTAAAATCGGATCTCCTCCAAGGTGCCCTTAAGGGTCTATTTATAGTTTTTCTTAGGCTGGTCTGCAAATAGCATGAATCCGCCTTTTAATTTTACTAAACACACCCCAAATTGGTCTACGAATAGCCTAACTCCGCTGTTCTGAAGGGCTATATGCAGACCACAAGGGATATTATGGTCATTTCCTCCTCATTGCCTTCTGGGCGAGTGGTCCGTGAGAGAACCACTCGCCGAGTTCCCGCTTGACTGGGCGAATGCTCAAGCCCTGAGCGAATGGTCCGTGGAGGCACCACTCGTCAGGTTCCCGCTTGACTGGGCGAATGCTCAAGCCCCTGAGCGAATGGTCCGTGGAGGCACCACTCGTCAGGTTCCCTCTCGCCTGCAGCCTACCCCCACTAATCTGGAGATCCTTTTTCCTATCTTGGTACGGGCGAATGGTCTGGATGACCCCTGTCCCATCAACTGACTCGAGGGACCCACTCGCCAAATACGGGTTGTACACAATCCCCGCTCTTTGCGAGTGGCTCGCCCACTCGGAAAGAACAGTCCAATCCCTTATTTGGTGAGTGCTTGTTGAGTGGGCCCCGCAAGATTCCGTGGGTCCCACCGTTATCCTATATATATATACATCCCATGTCCGGCTCTTTCTGGACCACTTACCCATTTCGGCTCAGGATTTCTTCTCTCTCTTGACCTTTCGCCACATCCAATGTCTTCTCATAAGCCTTCCGCGAAACCCCTTTCGCAAGAGATGATCGAGCGCCTGGCCGCGGCCCAGGTTGCAACCGCCCCGAAAACTGCGAGATTCGCTCCCTGGCTGACATCCAAGCGAGACCCAAGCGTCCCGTACGTCTCGCGGCGAGCCAAGACGATTCGTTTGAATCGTCAGAAAGGAGAGGCCGTGTCCGAATCTCCGGCGCGTACTCCTGTTGACCTCGGGATCCAGGTATGGGAATTCCTCCCACCTTACCTTTTGGTTCGGACCCTTACTCCAAAGTTGTTTTGACCACTCGCAGGGGACCTCGGTGCCAGAGGACGACCACGCGGTCGTCTTGAATAGAGTCGCGGCGCCACCCCCCGAGTCTGAGGGACCTCTTCCAGATCTGGCCCTGGCTCTTCTCCCTCCTCCGGGCGAGACCGTACTTCAGTCCAGTGAGTTTTGGAACCCTTCCGATTTACCTTTGAGACGGCTTGTTTCTGACCCTCAACTTTTTGCAGCCCTCAACCCAGACGTCTCGCTACGGGACACCATTCTTCCACCTTCCCCAACCCAGCGGAACCCTTCGGCTACAGCGAATGAACGGAGGGTCTACCCCGAGCGGGAGCCGGGTCAGCACCTCCGTGCTGAAGATAACGCGAATCCTCCGGCGGATGATCAGGCTCCTCCTCCCCCGCCTTTCCGCCCCGGAAAAGGGAAGGTTTTCCCCCCTTTCGCCGGTTTGCCCGAAGTACACCCCCATACTTCTCGCCCCTCAGGCCACAGGGTACCTGCCCCAGGTGAGGCTTCTATCTTGTCCTCGCCGCATTATCTAACTTCATCGTATTGATCCTTTTATAATCTCGTAGGGTATCGGGAGGTCTCCCCCCCTGAGTCCTACTATGAGGGGGAAGACGGGGTGCTCTCGCCCCTTCCCTCCCCAGGTGATCTCGCCGACTTCTTGGGTGACTCATCTGACCACGTGACCCTGAAGGAGCGAATCACGGAGATCTTTGGGAAACTTATATATCTTCAGCGAAATGCTGCCGGCCAGGTGGATGAGGAGAAGCTGGAGATCAAGCGCGAGCTGAAGGAACTCCGGAGGGACTACTCGCGGCTTCTCGCGACAGTGGAGCGACTGGGGGGCGAAGGTGGGGAGCTGTCGCCTGAAAGGCACGCGGCGAGAGCCCGGGACCAGCTCCAACTGGCTTCCCACGAGATCACCAACATGATGACATACTACCGTCAGCGAATGCCCCCAGAAGCAGGGTCGCGAAAGCGAGGTCGATGGGTTTGGGTGGAGTACTGACCCAGACGCCATAGTCTCTTACTTTTCCTACCCGCCTCGCCGCGAGTGTCGAACATTAATATTTGTCTGTAATAACTTTGTATATTATGATTCTGAGAATGCTCTATTTATCGCTATTTGCTTTCCTCCGCCTGTCTGATTGTCGCCGAATGATATGCTTTGCGAATGCTTACCTAACCATTTTTGCTTCTTTCATAACCTGCCTTGGTACTGCCGAATGAAATGCTTTGCGAATGCTTACCTAACCCTTTTCGCAAAGCCGTTGAGCGAATAGTTATAGGTCACTCGCCATTAATGGGCGAGAGAGACTTGGACCGGGTTTCGAGGCGCCGGACTGCCGCAGATTGCTATCCGCACCCCCCGTTGCCTCGAAAGCCCAAACGCCGTTTAACGCCTCTATAAATAGGCCCCTCAACTACCGTAATAAATACATCACCATTCGCTCCCTCTCTTTCCTTGCTCCTAGCATTCGCACCTCTCCCTTCTTTGCTGCTCCTTTCCTTTCCCTCATTCGCGAGATGGGTGCCGATGCTGAAGGAAGGGGCAAGTGTGCGAGCGCATTCGTCAATCATGTGTTCGATTCCTGCGACCTTTCCGAAGAAGCCTACTTGACGGCGGTTGCTGACTACGTCCCCGGGGGGTTCGAGGGGCGAAAGCCCAGGCCTGAGGAGCGCCTGAACTCTATCTCGCCTTGTGCTCTCGCGATCCCGCTGGAGCACTTCGAGGTGGGCTTTCGCCTCCCCATCTGGCCGGAGTTGCGCCAGACTTTCAGGTACTATGGGGTCGTGCCCGCCCAGCTCAACCCCAACTCCATAGCCATGCTGGTTGGGTACGCGAGCTACTTGCGAGAAGAAGGGATCGAGTTCTCGCTGCCTGTCTTCCGCAAACTCTACACCTTCCGCTGCTCCGGCGGCATCTCCTTCTTCTCGGGTTTAAGCCCTCTCAAACACTACGGGCTCCCGAACAAGAACCACGAATGGGTTCGCCGCTTCATCTTCGTCAGCGGGAGCCTAGGTAACACCCTTCTCGCCCCGGTGCAGGAGGAGGAGTCGACCTTCCGCCCCCCGACCCTAGGGGGGCATGAGGCGAAACTCCATCAATACATTCTTCAGTACGGGATGGACCTCGTCTATCTCCGGCGAAACGTCAACACGCTCCCGTTCATTCCGCAGGGCGAGGGTAAGATTCCAAGACTTTTGAATTCATTTTAGTTGTGATTCTTACTCCATTCGCCTAAACCACTCGCAACATCACGCAGGTGTGCGTAATCTTCCCGTTCATCCGCCTCGCCCTCCTGGGTTTTGCCTACCTCTCGCGCAAGCCGCCGCGGATGCTTGCCGGGAGGAGCCGTCCTCCTCCAAACCTAGTAGCCGGAAGCGAAAGTCGGCGAAGGCTTCTTCCCCTCCTCCCTCGAAGTTGCCCTGTCCTCCCGCGGCGAAGGGCAAGGGGGTTCTGGACGAATCCTCTGGGGCGGGTGCTCCACCCTCAACCCTGGGGGCCGACGCGCCTGGCGCGAATGCTCCTCCGGACAAATTGGCGCTGCCGCCACCTCCGTTGCCCCGGGACCATCGTAACTTTGCGAACGGCGAGAGGTACGTGGATCCTTCCGGGGCTCCTTTGCTGAAGTGGGACAGGAACGCGAACCGGGTTTCGCTGTCCACTCTCCATCCCTCTTGGGTGGAGACCAACATTGCCAGCGGCGAGGCCTATGCCCTGGCGTACGCTCTTTATGGCCGGGAGGACGCCGAGGTCTTCGATCTGGAGAAGACTCAGGTTCTCGCCCACGAAGCCGCCCGGGCTATGCTGCGCGCTCTCGAGCTCTCGCATATGTCCTCTCGCCGAAGCCTTGAGGTTTCGCGGAACCTGGCCAAGGTCGAGGAGACCAGGGCTCTTCTGTCCCAGGAGGCGAGCGATCTCAGGGAAAAACTAAAGGCCGCGGAAGCTCTTCTCGCCAGCCGCCCGGTTGTAGAGGTACATTTACTTTTACTCCCGCGAATGGTTATCACTGACCGTCCCATAGTCCTCTCATTATGATCACTTTATTTTTTCAGGATGCTACAAGTGCTGGGATGCTCCGAGCGCGGGTGGCCGACCTCGAGGAGAAAGTCCGTCTCGCCCAGGCCGAGACCCAGCTACTGCGAGAAGCTGGAATGACAGCACTCGCCCCGGGTGATGGGGGGCACTTTTACCCCCATCACGAGCTGGAGCAACTGCTTCAAGAGAATGCGCAACGCGCCGTCAAGCATTCGTTGCAGGTGCTGCGGCGGGCTGGGTATTTGAAGCCGGAGGCCGAATGCCTCACCACTCGCCAAGTAGTCCCGGAGCTTTACATTCCGATTCCTTTCCCGGAGGACGATGGCGTCGCGCCGCGAGAAGACGCTCCCGACCAGGATGAGAGCGAAGATTCTTCGGAGGAGTCTGGTGACCCTTGAGGGGGGCCCTCTGTATTCCCTCTTTTTGCGTTTATACTCTTGATTGTAATCTTGAACCGGCGAGTGCTTGTAAAAGATGTACTTCATTGATTACTATTTGTATTATTCTCAGCTCTCTTTTTTTTTTTTCTCAATCGCCGCCATACCTCGTTAGGCTCATTAGGACGTCGATTCTTTTTATTCGCTGCCACATCTCGCTAGGCTCATTAGGACGTCGATTCTTTTTATTCGCTGCCACATCTCGCTAGGCTCATTAGGACGTCGATTCTTTTTATTCGCTGCCACATCTCGCTAGGCTCATTAGGACGTCGATTCTTTTTATTCGCTGCCACATCTCGCTAGGCTCATTAGGACGCCGGGTCTTTTTATTCGCTGCCACATCTCGCTAGGCTCATTAGGACGTCGATTCTTTTTATTCGCTGCCACATCTCGCTAGGCTCATTAGGACGCCGGGTCTTTTTATTCGCTGCCACATCTCGCTAGGCTCATTAGGACGTCGATTCTTTTTATTCGCTGCCACATCTCGCTAGGCTCATTAGGACGCCGGGTCGTGACGCGACTGTCTTGGCCACCCCGCGAATGTTCGAAGATGACTTAGGTCGGTTGCCCCTCTTCGACTTCCCGCTACCCGAAACACTCGCGTACCCTCACCATCCGCTCGGACTGGGATTTCGCCGGGGCAGTCAGGAAGAGAGGTAGGATTATCATTCGCTTGGGTGATTCCTGCGAATGCTCCTGGATCTACCTTAGAGAATTTGGATCCTGCCACCAAGTGAGCCTTCGGACCTGCCAGCTAGATGAGAGCCTGGACAGCGGGTCTGCTCGGGGCCAACCTCTGGAACATAGAACCTGCCACCGAGTGAGCCTTCGGACCTGCCAGCTAGATGAGAGCCTGGACAGCGGGTCTGCTCGGGGCCAACCTCTGGAACATAGAACCTGCCACCGAGTGAGCCTTCGGACCTGCCAGCTAGATGAGAGCCTGGACAGCGGGTCTGCTCGGGGCCAACCTCTGGAACATAGAACCTGCCACCGAGTGAGCCTTCGGACCTGCCAGCTAGATGAGAGCCTGGACAGCGGGTCTGCTCGGGGCCAACCTATGGAACATAGAACCTGCCACCGAGTGAGCCTTCGGACCTGCCAGCTAGATGAGAGCCTGGACAGCGGGTCTGCTCGGGGCCAACCTCTGGAACATAGAACCTGCCACCGAGTGAGCCTTCGGACCTGCCAGCTAGATGAGAGCCTGGACAGCGGGTCTGCTCGGGGCCAACCTATGGAACATAGAACCTGCCACCGAGTGAGCCTTCGGACCTGCCAGCTAGATGAGAGCCTGGACAGCGGGTCTGCTCGGGGCCAACCTATGGAACATAGAACCTGCCACCGAGTGAGCCTTCGGACCTGCCAGCTAGATGAGAGCCTGGACAGCGGGTCTGCTCGGGGCCAACCTCTGGAACATAGAACCTGCCACCGAGTGAGCCTTCGGACCTGCCAGCTAGATGAGAGCCTGGACAGCGGGTCTGCTCGGGGCCAACCTCTGGAACATAGAACCTGCCACCGAGTGAGCCTTCGGACCTGCCAGCTAGATGAGAGCCTGGACAGCGGGTCTGCTCGGGGCCAACCTCTGGAACATAGAACCTGCCACCGAGTGAGCCTTCGGACCTGCCAGCTAGATGAGAGCCTGGACAGCGGGTCTGCTCGGGGCCAACCTCTGGAACATCCAGGGTCTCTCCTGCGAGCTGTAGCATTATTTTCACACACATAGTTTAGACAAAATGCTTTCATTCGAAAAGAGTATCATTATTACATGGTACTAAGGATAAAAGCGTTTAAGGTCGTCGCCACTCCATGTGTGGCTGAGGGGTTGGCCCTCCACATTCTGAAGGCGATACCCCCCAGATTTCAGTGCTTCTTCCACAACATAGGGGCCTTCCCAGTTAGGATTAAGCTTTCCCACCGCGGCGGACCTCCCGGCTGCGTCGACCTTCTTGAGTACCAGATCTCCCTTCTCGAACTGCTTGATCCTGACGTGTTTATCGAAATACTTGGCCATTCGCCGCTTGACCTCTTCTTGATGGATGGCTGCTCGGTCCCGGGCTTCTTCGATGAGGTCGAGGGAGAGCCGTAACTCTTCCTCGTTCTCGGCTCTCCAATCTTCCTCTCCCTTTGCGGCGACCTTTACCCGTGGTGTTGTAATCTCGAACTCTATGGGGATGACCGCCTCGCAGCCGTGAGAGAGCTTGAAAGGGGTCTCCCCCGTGGCGGTGTTGGGGGTGGTTCTTAAAGCCCATAGGACCGAGGGGAGCTGTTCCACCCAATTGCCTTTGAGATTTTCCACCTTTTTCTTGAGCAAGTTCACGATGACTTTGTTCGCCGCCTCTACCTGCCCGTTGCTCCTGGGATGGTGGACGGACGCAAACCTAAGGTCTATCCCCAGCTGGCCACAGAAGCTGATGAATTCCTCGCTTGCGAACTGCGGTCCATTATCCGTGACTATGGCCTGCGGAAGCCCATGTCGACAAATGATCTCCCCCCATACGAAGTTGCGGATTACCTGGGAGGTGACCTTAGCCAACGCCTTGACCTCCAGCCACTTTGTGAAGTAGTCAATCATGACTAGGAGAAATCTCCTCTGCCCGCTAGCCTGGGGGAAGGGTCCTACCAGATCCATTCCCCATATGGCGAATGGCCAGGGCGCCGTGATACTCTTCAGCCTCTGGGCTGGCACGAGCTGAAGCGGGGCGAACATTTGACACTTCTGGCATCTCTTTGCAAAGGCTGCCGCGTCTTTGCTTAGGGTTGGCCAGAAGTACCCCTGCCTCACGACTCTTGCCTCCAACATCCTGCTCCCCGAGTGGCTGCCGCATTCGCCGGAGTGGACTTCCTCCAAGATCCTTGGGACCTCTTCCTCCGAGATGCATCGGGCCAGGAGGCCCGAGAGGGTCTTCCGATACAAGTCACCCTCATGGAGCACATAGTAGGCAGACTTATACCGGAAGCGCCTCTGGTCCGGAACTTCTTTTGGAAATTTTCCCGTTGCAAGGAAGGCGACGAAGGGATCCTTCCAGGAGGGCCGTTGTTCTACTTCCATGAGCTCTCCTTCTTCAATCGAAGGACGGAATAGGTCCGTCAGGGTTCCCCCGGCTCGAGGACCAGATTTTGCCAACCGATCTGCCGGAGTGCTCTCTTCTCGTGGGACATGCTGGATGGAGAAAGTCTTGAACGTCCCCACGAGACCTTTGACTTTTGCCAAATACTTCATGAGCACAGGCTCCCTTGTTTCGAACTCTCCCCTTATCTGAGAAGCTATTATCATAGAATCCGTGAGTACCTCCACGTCATGGACCCCGAGCTCCCGGGCCAACCGCAGGCCGGCGATCACAGCCTCATACTCCGCCTGGTTGTTGGTGATTGGGAAGTGAATCACTAGCGTCTGTTCTATCTTCACTCCGTGGGGACTCTCCAGCACCACCCCTCCTCCGAGGGAGTTCTTGCCCGAAGCCCCGTCCACCAGTAGCTTCCACGGGATGTGACGAGGGGCTCCGTCTTCTTTCATCTCGGCCACGAAATCTGTCATGAAATCAGCCACCACCTGCGCCTTCATAGATAATCGAGGGACAAAGGTAATGTTGAATTCACTTAGCTCGATTGACCATTTTGCGAGTCTTCCTGAGTGCTCCACTCCTTCGAAGATCTGGCGGAGTGGATGGTCCGTCACTACTTGGATCGAATGGGCCTGGAAGTATGGCCTGAGCTTCCTGGCTGCGATGACCAGGGCAAAAGCCAACTTTTCTAAAATTGGGTACCTGAGCTCCGCTTCCCTCAGGACCCTGCTTACGTAGTAGACTGGTAGCTGCTTCTTTCCTTCCTCTCGAACCAGGACGGAGCTTACGGCCTCCGCCCCGACCCCGAGATATAAATGTAGGACCTCCCCTTCTTTGGGACTTTGTAGTAGCGGAGCCTTGGTGAGTTGGCTCTTCAAGGCCTGAAAGGCTTCCTCGCATTCTCTCGTCCATTCAAACTTCTGATTGCCTCTTAGCGCCTTAAAGAAGGGAGAGCATTTTTCCCCTGCCCGGGATAGAAACCTGTTCAGCCCGGCGAGTCTTCCGGTCAAGCGCTGAACCTCTTTGGCGCTCCGAGGCGACCCCAGCTCCATTATAGCCCTAACCTTGTCCGGGTTAGGCTCTACCCCCCAGGGGGTGAGAAGGTGCCCGAGGAACTTCCCTTTGCTGGCCCCGAACACACACTTCAGGGGGTTCAGGCGCATCTTGTACTTGCGTAGGGTGGCGAAGGTCTCCTCGAGGTCCTGGATGTGGGAGCTCACGCACTTGCTTTTTATCATAAGGTCATCTACGTAGACCTCCAGGTTCCTTCCCCTTTGCTTTTTGAATACCCGATCCATCATCTTCTGGTAGGTTGCTCCTGCATTTTTCAGCCCGAAGGGCATCATTTTATAGCAGTAGCATCCCTCCCTGGTGATGAACGAGACATCTTTGACGTCTGGTGGGTGCATTCTTATTTGGTGATAACCTGAAAAAGCATCCAAAAAACTCATCACAGAAAAACCGACGGCTGAGTCAACCAGCGCGTCGATCCGAGGCAAGGGATAACAATCCTTAGGACAGGCCTTATTTAACAATGAAAAGTCCACACACATACGCCAGCGGCCATCGGCCTTTTTTACCATTACGACATTGGAGACCCAGCCTGGATACTGGATCTCTGTTACAAAACCTGCCTCGAGGAGTTTCGTCACCTCCTCGCGGATTGGACCTTCGAGCTTGTCAGCTATAGCCCTTCTCTTCTGCCGGATGGGGCGGGCTTCTGGATCGAGGTTGAGACGATGGCAAGCCACGTCCGCCTCGATGCCCGGCATGTCCGCTGCGCTCCACGCGAAGATGTCCATGTTCTTTTGGATGCATTCCAACATCCTTTTCTGGTCCCCCGGGCCGAGGCCCCCGCTGATCCGCACCTTCTCCACCCTTCCTGCCTGGGTGGTAACCTCCATCTCTATCACCTCTTCTGCTGGCTCGAGCCGGGCTGGCTCGTCCCACTGGCCCTTCGCTTCTCGCCCCTCCTCCCGGGCCTTCTCCCCTGCAGCTCTTTCCGCCTTTATCGGCTCGACCTCCTGCTTCTCGCGAGCGACCTCCAACACCTCAACCTCCTGCTCCTCACGAGCGACCTCCAACACTTCCTTTCGGGCAGCGCCCTCTCCCCCTTCTCCTTCCTTCTCCCCTTCCTCTCCTGGCCCCTCCGGCCTCTCCATCTCTTCATCCATCTTTTCGGCATCCGCCATCCATGAGATGGTGTTGACGGCAGTTACGTAGCATTGCCTCGCCACCTTAGCATCTCCTCGGACGCGGATCTGGACTCCTCCACTATGAAGTTTTAGGCAAAAGCTCAACCGGGCACCTTGGAGGGCACTGGCTGCCAACCAAAACTAGCCTAGAGGAGAGGATTCTCTAAAATCGGATTGCCTCGCTCACCGCACCAAAAATGTTGAAACCAGCAACTGGTCTCTTGAGTTCGGACCCACTGGGGGTGTAGCCGATGCTTATTTCTCCCTCACTAGACTCTCTTGACGGTGGATGCTGGAAACGGAATAGACCCAAGGCTGAAGCGAGGAGGTCCCGCCACACACCCGGAAGATCTTAGAGAGCTTCCCCTCCCAAGCCAAAGCTCAACCGGGCACCTTGGAGGGCACTGGCTGCCAACCAAAACTAGCCTAGAGGAGAGGATTCTCTAAAATCGGATCTCCTCCAAGGTGCCCTTAAGGGTCTATTTATAGTTTTTCTTAGGCTGGTCTGCAAATAGCATGAATCCGCCTTTTAATTTTACTAAACACACCCCAAATTGGTCTACGAATAGCCTAACTCCGCTGTTCTGAAGGGCTATATGCAGACCACAAGGGATATTATGGTCATTTCCTCCTCATTGCCTTCTGGGCGAGTGGTCCGTGAGAGAACCACTCGCCGAGTTCCCGCTTGACTGGGCGAATGCTCAAGCCCTGAGCGAATGGTCCGTGGAGGCACCACTCGTCAGGTTCCCGCTTGACTGGGCGAATGCTCAAGCCCCTGAGCGAATGGTCCGTGGAGGCACCACTCGTCAGGTTCCCTCTCGCCTGCAGCCTACCCCCACTAATCTGGAGATCCTTTTTCCTATCTTGGTACGGGCGAATGGTCTGGATGACCCCTGTCCCATCAACTGACTCGAGGGACCCACTCGCCAAATACGGGTTGTACAGTGGGAATGTGAGGTAGTTGGTGTACCTGATTTGGATGAAGAGGTTGAGGTCACCAAAAAGGAGTTTGGGTGATGGGAGTGCTTGGTGAGCTATGGGTAAGGCTGTGCTCGGGGTTGACGGAAGGTCGTCTTTCCCCTTAGAGGGACATAAAGCACTGAGCTTTAATTCAAGCGAAATGATAAGAGGATAATCTTATGGGTAGATACCAATAATACTAAGTGTCTTGAGAAAGGGAACTTTGGGGTGTCATCCCATTGTGGTTCCTAGTACCGTAGCGAGCCCCTTACAGGGTAACCCTCGGGAAGTCCAAGATTAACCCTAAATTGCAATAACATTTAAAGTAGGCAAGAGTATCCATAGTAGGGTAAGATTGGATTTATGTATCTCCTCCCAGTGTGGGAGTGACAGGTGTGTGGTATACTGGGTTGGACGAGCTGGAGGCTCGAGGGGAGGATAGCCCCGTTAGTACTTGGGTAATTGTGGCAGGTCTTCGGTACTAGGCAGGTCGTCACACCGACCGCGGTACGTGGACTTAGCGGGTGTGTTGGGGTCTGAGGGGCCAGCTTGTCTGCGTGTCGGGACGACAATTCCTCGAAGACACCTTCCACTTAGCTCAAAGCCTGGTGGACTCCAGCAAAGAGTACGCAAAGCTCCGCGGTTGTTTAGCGTCGAGGCGTACGTGCGGTCTAGGCCTGGTAGTGTGCATACCCGCCTAGGAGTGGACAGCCCGGTCCGCTACCACCGTGTGTCACAGCGGTTGGTACCCGAGAGGTTGGCTTCATTTCAAACAGAGGGAACTATAAAGGTCTGTGTGCACAGAGTCGCGTGTGTGAGTTCATTGCATAAACATTCATAGCATAAGCATAGCATACCCCCCCTGCAGATCCTCATCATATAAATCAGTGTGGGCTCCTTTATATGATGAGTTACGATTTCCGGAAATCCTAACTTATAAGTTTGTATGGGCATTCATATAAGTTAGGGTACGAGAATGCTACTTATCGCTACTACTCTTACTGCTCTGCTTTACTTACTTTACTGCTTACTTACTGCTGCACCTTACTTTTTATGCTCCTGCCTTTACTTTTGCTTATATATGATAGCCTAGCCTCTTTTACACTTGTGTAGACTAGAATTATATACATATACTAGTTTTTCTTTCCCTATCACCTGCTTGTTCCTTGCTCGTCCCCCGCTTCCTCCTCCCGCGCGGTGCCTAGGAGTCGCAGGAGGAGGAGGGGACCTAGCGAGCTCGGTCATTCTTTGACTAACGGTTTGCATTGGGGCCGACAACAATCTAGGATTCCGAGGAGACGGAGCTGTCGCACGCACCGCAGGAGACGAGGGCAGGACCTGAGCAGACAGCGACGCAGCGAGTAGCGGCCACGAGACTTCAGGTGGACTTCTTTTGAGTGTTAGCGTTGAGTGATGTTGAGATAGCTTCCGCATGTAGTGAGTTTTGAGAGATTTTATATTATGATGTACCGGGCTTATGTCCTTTCATTTACGTACTTTTGTTTCATGCTCGGACATATATCTATCATGTGGTTCAGCTTTTGATATATATATGATGGAATGTGTTTTGTGGACTCTCTTTTATTCAGTTTGTACTTTCTCTCGTACTTACTTCTCTTATTGCTCGCACTATGATCATAGCCGGCAGGGTCGACGTTGCGTGGTGTAGCCCAACCCGTGTGTTGGAAGTCACCGTAATGCGTCGGCTCTGGGCATAAGGTCCGCTTGGCCCCGGGAGCGGGAGAGGGATCTTACAAATGGTATCAGAGCTAGGTACGATCATGCGTACGAGCAATTAGTCGACAACAACTTGGGCCACCCCCGCACGAGTGTAGTTTGGGGACAAACTACGCAGCGGAAGCAGTGGTGTGCCCATGTGTAAACTACATTCCTGAGTCCTTTAAGCATGATTTAGATTCTTCAATCTTCTAAACTTCTCATATTCGTGTCAGGCTGCTAGAGACGAGGAACCTCAGAACACCATTCCCCCTCCTCCGACTGCCACTCCCTTCCAGCAGACAGAGTTAGGGCAGACTTTGACAGCGATCTTGGATGCGTTTCGGGCTCAGGTGATCCCAGCACCTCAGCCGAACCCAGGGTCGAATTGGTTGAGCACGTTCAAGGGTCTGTCCCCACCGGTCTATAGAGGGACAGAGGATGCGGTGAAGACGGAGGAGTGGCTGGATACCATTCAGGAAATGCTGGCAGGCATTAGTTGCCCGGTCAGCAAGGCTGTGACGTTAGCAGTTTCAGCACTGGATGCCCACGCGAAGAGGTGGTGGAAGTCACTGGCGGACTCCACCTTCCGTGACAGAGATTACTCGGGGATTACCTGGGATGAGTTCAGCACGGTGTTCCTGGACCATTTTGTATCAGCTACGGACAGGGACGCGTTGGAGGAGAGATTTCTGCACTTGGCTCAGGGGACCCGTTCAGTGATCGAGTACCAGAGAGAGTTTTCTCATTTGGCCAGGTTCGCGGGGGCACAGTTTGCGGATGATCGAGGCTTGGCGAAGAAGTTCTATAAGGGGTTGAGGGCCCCTCTCAGGCAGGCTCTCCTGTTCATATCTGAGGGCACCCTGACTCAGATTATAGAGGTGGCGAAGAAGTTTGAGGCAGACCAGTTGTCAGAACAGGTCAAGGGCAAGAGATCAGCGGACAGGGTGTTTCACGGAGAGGGTGGCAGTGACCGGCGGCAGGATAGAGTTATGAGGCCTAGGAGGGGTGGAGGACATCCTCTTCCTTTGGAGGCACCGGTGCAGCAGCCTCAGATGGTGATGGCCCCTCAGCCACTGCGAGCTTTAGGGCCAGAGAGAGCAGACGGTCGTGGACGACCCCCGGTAGTCTGTTTCGAGTGCAATCAGCCGGGGCACATCAGGATCCATTGTCCGCGGCGTTTCCCTCCACCTCCACCACCCCCTCCAGCAGCCCCTCCAGCACCTCCAGCACACCAGGGCCGTGGAGGTGGTCGTGGCCGTGGCCGAAGGTTTCCCGAGAGAAACAGACAGCCAGAGCAGGCTTTCGCATTGGATCTCGCCCAGCCAAGGAACCCCGAGGAAGTCATCACAGGTACTTTTATTGTTAATTATGTACTTGCAACTTCTTAAATCCCCTTAGCTTTAGTAGTAGCTTGACTTTATAACAACCCCTAGGTGTCGTACTCGTCAACGGAAAACCCGCACACACCTTGTTTGACACGGGTGCATCGCACTCCTTTATCTCGGAGGACTTCCTCGTAGGCTTGGAGGGGATCCAGAGGGTCGACGGCGTAGTAAGGAGGGTGCGACTACCAGATGGCTCAGTGATGCACACCACAGCCAGGTGCACCATGGACCTTGAGATCGAGGGAGAGATCTTTGAGTCCTGGGCATCTATCCTGAAGCTTCCAGATTTCGACCTGATTTTGGGCATGTCATGGTTGCACGACCACCATGCCAAGATCGATTGTGCGACGAAGAAGATCGAGCTACTGGCTTACGGGACCACCTGGGTCACCGTCGAAGGTATTAGATCTCTCCCGCGTACCCCTCTATCTTCTACACAGGTTGTGAAGGCCCATGAGCAGGGGGAGGAGGTATACCTTATCTGCTTCGAGATGGCAGAGTTGAAGATATCAGTGGACGAGGTGCCGATAGTCCGGGACTTCCCCGACGTATTCCTGGAGAAGTTGCCCGGCTTGCCGCCGCATAAAGACGTGGACTTCCAGATTCAGCTAGTACCCGGGGCGAGGCCAGTGTCCCGGGCACCGTACCGCATGGCACCCAAGGAGTTGGCAGAGTTCAGAGTACAGCTGAAAGAACTAGTGGATGTCGGATTCGTGAGGCCGAGCTCGTCCCCATGGGGAGCTCCGGTCTTGTTCGTAAAGAAGAAAGATGGGACCCTCCGACTGTGTATCGACTATCGGGAGCTCAATAGATTGACGGTGCGGAATACCTATCCGCTACCGAGGATTGACGAGCTGTTTGACCAGCTGCAGGGTGCCCATTGGTTCTCCAAGATGGATTTTGAACTCAGAACGGATGATGGGACAGTGCCTCAGGTGTGCGTTCCCTTAAGTCCAAGCCTCTGCAATGACGGCCGAGATCAGCTCCCCCCTTGCACGTTGGTCGCGGTTCCCACCGACCGCATTTCTCGTCCGACTAAAGAGATTACCAGGGAAAAGCCGGGAAGCCGGCATTACAACTTTGGGAAAGGGCAAGACCGATTCGACCGACCAAAGAATGGAGACATTCCGGCATCCAAGTAGGATGGAGACCTCGGGATGGTGTGTCCCCTTGGACCACCCCGACCGTCATTCCTTACGTTATAACATTCTTCGTCGACATCCGGTATCCAAGTAGGATGTAGGCCTCGGGAAGAGGTGTCCCTCCCGACCTCCCCGACTGCCATTCCCTATCTCTTTCCCTTAAAAAAGTCCATTTTTATTAAAATAATTCTAATGAACTCTTCACCAGGTGCAAGGCAAGGCCTTGAGAGCATGTCCCTCGAGACCCTCCAAAGTGCCCCTCGCGACTAGACTCAAGCAGAAGGAATCATTGAAAAGGCGAGTATGAAGGTAATACTCGCCGGATAGGCGAGTATATACCTGCAAGTATACACATGCGAGCATACAGGTGCGAGTAGGCAGGCGCGAGCATTCAATCTCGCCCCCGAGCCGAAGAGCCTAGCGAGCACTCAATCTCGCCCCGATCCTAAGAGCCTAGCGAGCACTCAATCTCGCCTCGAGCCTAAGAGCTTAAGCGACAGTCAAGACAGGAAGCAGGGCAGAAGAAACAGGCGAGCAAAATTTTGTCCTTTATCATTTGTATGTCTGATGTACATTACAAAAAAATCTTAAAAGGGCTTACAAAAGGTCGCCGGGCGAACAAAAAAGGGTGCCCGGGCGACTAGGCGTCATCCTCGCCATCAATGTCAACATCTGGTTCATCGCCGCCATCGTCATCATCCTCGTCCTCGGAGTCATCATCCTCGGAGTCACCAGACAGCTGGGAAGATGCTCGCAAGGGAGAGGTGGACTCCTCGGCGAGCAGCGCCGGGATGAGGTCCACCACTGTCAGCTCCATCGCCGCCGGCTTCAGAAGGTCGTCCGCCTTCAGTTGGCTCAGGATGACAGTCCCCGTTGCTCGCGCGATCTCCCGACGAATGCGAGGCATATCGTCGCCAAGAATCCTGATCTGCTTGCTGACCCTGGAGGGGCCCGCCGACGAAGGCTGTTGCCCGGCAGGTCGAGTTTCCAGCTCGGCGATACGAACTTGGGCGGCCTCCAAGGCCAGCCGGGTGTCGTCCAGCTCCTTCTCCAGCTGGGAGGTCTTCTTCGCCATCTCCATTTCGGCGGCCTGCAAAAAGAGAAGACGCGGAAGGTAAGCAAACTATTTGGCAAAGTGGCGAGTATCCCACAAGCGAGTATAGAAGCGAGGCGAGTACCTCATGCTCCTTCTCTTTGAGCCCCATGGCGATCATCTTCTTACTTTGGATCTTGATCACCCCTTCATACTCGAGCAATCGCCTTGCTGTCGAATGGGCCAGCTCGGCAGATCGCAACAGATATCGCGAGGTTTGGTGAGCGAGATACTCGGAGGTCTCCTCCTGCAGTCTCTCGGCATCCTCGCGACCATAGACGGCGTGGAGCACATCGAAGCCCTCGCCCTTATCCTCCCAGTCCTCCGACCATGGCGGGAGGTTGGAGCTTAGAGACACCACGTGGGCGCTCTCCGTCCAAGTCACCAAGGGGCGACCATAAAGATCCTCGCCACGTCCACCCAGGTTGAAGTTCGGATGGGTGAAAGGCTCGCCAGCCTCAGAAGGGTCCGCCTTCTTGCCAAGGTCCCTATGAGCGACCTCCTTCTTCTTCCTCAAGGGCTCGGAGGGCTCGCCCCTCTCCTTCCGCTTCTTCGAAGGCCCAGATCCTTCGCCGACGATCAAGGGCTCATCGCCTCCTGGCGACAAGTCGATGGGCGAGTAGACCCCATCCCCGCGAGCAGAGTTCCCCGCACCTCCCTGTGTGGAAGTCGTCGCCTTCACCACCACGAGAAGAAGCTCGCGTGGCAGAACATGGACTGCTGCAACAAACAGAGAGTTAACCTCAGTTAGTCGCCAGAACGAAGACGAAGAGCGAGTAGTGCGAATACTCGCGCGATAGATTACCTTCGCCTGGGAAAATCTCAGCGAGTTCATCTACTCGCCTCCTCCAGAACACCACATCAAGGCGGCGATTCCTGAAGGACTCTAGCAGCTTCTCGCCACCCTCGCTTAGGAGAGAAGCCCCGAAGACGCTCTCCGGCGGCTGGAAGGACCTATCAGGAATGGCTTGAAAGTCGCCAGCAATGACGACTAGTCGCTCCCCCCAACGATGATTCTTATTTGTTGTGCCGACCAGCGTGCAGACGTAGCTGCACAAGAAGACGACGCCCTCGCCTGTCGCCATGAAGTGAAATATCCGCCTGAAGACGGAAAGGTCGAAGGTGATCCCCTGGTCGCGCAGATAGCAGAGGAACCCCACAATCATCGCCACCCCATTGGGGTTGATCTGGGCAGGGACTATCCCAAAGTAACGGAGTATCTGGGAGAACTCCGTCCACAATGGTAGTAGCAAGCCCACCTCGAAGTGGCGAGTAGGGAACACCCGCTCAGTGGTCAGGACCGTGTTTAGTCGCTCGCCCTGGCGAGGAAGCCGAGCGACTAACCCAGGCGGGATGTACTTCGCCTTGAAGATCTCCAAATCCTTCTCAGTCGTGACGGACTTCTTGAAGGTGGTCGCCGCGAAGTTCTTGGCGTGATTGGCACGCCGAATAGTCGCCTCGTCAGACATCTTGGAGGAGAGAAGGAAAGAGAGGCGAGTATTAAAGAAGACAAGAAGAGGAGAGGAGGACGGAAGATACTCGCGTATGAGTTGGAAGGTCGCCGAAAGCGTAATAAATACTCACCCACCCCTATTTATAGTAGTCGGGTAGCTTGGCTTATCAAGCACGACAGCGCGATCAGGAATAAGGGGGTGGCGAGTATTAAGTTAAGGTCGCCAACTCAACAGCACGTGTCAGCAAGGAGTCGACCTCCAAGGCGAGAAGACCTGCAAGAAAAAAACATGAAAGAAGCTCGCCATGCATAGGCGACACGCAGACAATACTCGCCAAAATGAAAGAAGATAGAAAAAATCAAGACAAAAAATCCATCACAGAAAAAGAAAGCAGAGCAAGTAATGGAGGTCGAGTTTCCAATACTCGCCTAAATAATATGACATCAAATCAAAAATGTTTCAGAGTTACAAGGGTACTCGCCAAGGGCGACATAACATGAGAAGAAGAAAATAAAGAAGGACAACATCTAAAGAGGTGCCTGAATATTCGCCTGAGGATCCGGAGGCTGAGGATGTCGCCCGACCCAGCCCAAGCTGCGAGCTCGCTTGAAGTGCTCGAAGGCTACGGACATCGCGTCCTCGCCCTGCCGCAGCTGATCTTCAATCCTCGCCAGCCGACCGACCGAGCCCATGCTCGCACGCATCCCCACCATCTCGTCATGATGCAGCTGCTGGCGATGCTCGAGTCTCGCAACTCGGCGCTTTAGGTCGCTAACGGTGTGCAGGCGAGATTCTGCACCAGCTAGGCGAGTATCGAACTCTTCCAGCCGAGATACTCGCACCTCCAGCTCGGTCAAGCGACGATGAGCGTCAGTACTCACCAGGCGCTCAACCCGCGACTCCATGTCAGTCAGGCGGCGATGGGGCTCGCTGACCGCCAAGCGCTCTAGCTTCGCCTCCAGATCCAAGATCGCGCGAGTGGCCTTCTCTTGATACTCGCGAGAAGGAAGCCCGACGGCGTTAATCAAGGCTCCTATGGGAGTGCGAGCGCGAGATGCAAAAAAAAGAAGGGGTAAAAATATCAGGGCTTTGACGACTAAAGGAACCAAGTGAAGATAATGGCGACTATCACAAATGGCGACCAAGTACCGGGCCGAGGACTGCGAGAATGACGGCGAGGAGAGCCCCTGCCTCGCTGAGGAGACGTGTTGTGATGATGATCGCCTCGCCGAGTAGGACGGTACCCAGCACGTTGCTCGCCAGAGGAGCCCGTTGCTCGCTCATTGGTCTCCTCTCCAGCAAAGAGCTGTGGAGAACTCGCGTCGAACGCCCACCACCCCTAGGCGAGATCATTGACGACGATCTCAGAGGAGGCACGGCCAGAGGCTCCTCCTGAGCACCGATGGTAGACGAATCTGCGAGCATAACAGAAATATTTAGCGACTACGGACCAAGTCAAGGTGACGAGTAGGAAGCTCTCTACCTCGCGCAGGAGAAAGATTCTCCGATTGATTCTGGGCTGAGGTCCCAGGCATGCTCGCCTCCTCGGCGACATTTGGAGTAGGATGATCGGCGACCGGCGAGTCGCCCTCGTTAGAAAGCCCCAAGTCGTCCAGCAGCTGCTGATGTTGGTCGCCCAAAGGGGCGGCGACATCATCTTCAGCAACCTTCTTTTTCCCTTTCTTCTTCTTCTTCGCGAGCCTCTTCCTCTTCTTAGAAGCGAGGAAATCCTCAGCCTCGTGACCTGGGCGCAGAGGGAGCGAAGAACCGTCGAACAGGCCAACAAGACCAGTCATGGCCGCCTTAGCCTCTGCAGCATAGTCGCGCGTCATCTTGAGCGAGTTCAGAAAAGACGTGTCATCAGAGACCCCCGCCCCTCTATTTATAGAGCTCGAGCGTCGGCCAACGAGATGCCGAGTATAGACCAAATACTCGCCAGAAAGACAGCTCGTCAAATAAGGGTTGGATGATTCTTTCCGAGCAACTACGTTACTCGCAAAGAGCGGGGATTGTGTACAACCCTCATTCTCCGAGGGTGGACCCCCCCAAAAGCCACGTAGACAGAAGTCAAGGTCAAAGGGTCAACACAGAGACCAACAGTCCAAGATAGAAGCAGAAGAGACCCTGGCGAGTATGCAGGCAATACTCGCCAGGTAGGCGAGTATCAACCAGAAGAGCTCGCCGCGCACAGAAGACAGCAGAAGCCCTGGGCGAGTATTGGCCCGGCGTGTGCGAGCAGCACCCAATACTCGCCAGATGGGCGACTATGGCATGGTACTCGCCGAGTAACCCATAGTCTCCAGGTTGGGGGCTGGGCTATAAAAAGCCCCCCTACCTTTTGGTTTTCCTATAAATAGGACCCCATGGGTACTTGGATTGGCACCTGGACTTGAGCTTTTGGACCCCGATTCCCGAACTCTCGAGCCCGTCACCCTTGCTTTCAGCCAAGTCGGTGCCTTCCCTGTACCCAGCTCGGCCACTTTGGTTTCGGAGGGGAAGACTCTCTTGAGCTTCTTGGTACGTGGTGGGACCTCCCTGCCGCAGCACCTGGGGTCCGGTTCATTGCTCTTCTAGCTTCGTCGTAGTCGCCAGCCAGGTCATCTCGTTGGACTGCTGGGCGAGTAGCCTCCGGCTGCATCGGTCTGAATTTTGAGGTCAGGATTTTCCTGGCGTCAACAAAGCCGATATCATCTTGATCATCTAGACGATACAAAGTCTTCAAGCCGATATCGTCTTGATCATCTAGACGATATAAAGTCTTCATGCTGATATCGTCGACATGCTTCTTTCTTCAAGACTTAACATAATCTTCTACACGATATGACTTCTTCTAGACGATATTGTTTGGAGGGGCCCGCCTCCGAAGGTTGCTGCTCGGCAGGGCCAGTTTCCAGCTCGGCAATCTGGATTTGGGCGCCTCCAAGGCTTGCAGAGTATCCTCGAGCTCCTTCTCCATATGCGACATCTTCTTTGCAGTTTCGACCTTAGCAGCCTGTGAACATGAAAGATAGAGGTTAGACGAATAGTCGACAAAATGACGAGTATCACTAAGATAGAAGTATAAATAAGCAGCGCGCGAATACCTCATACTCCTTGCACTTGGCGGCTTGCGACCCCAAGGTGATGATGGTCTTGCCCAGCACCTTGATCTTCTGCTCGTATTCGAGCAAGCGCCTCACCGTCTGGTGGCTCAGCTCAGCAGATCGCAGAAGCGAGTGCGAGGTCTGGTGGGCCAAATACTCGGTGGGCACTTCTTGAAGTGATTCGCCTCTATCCTCCCAATATTCCGACCAGGCGGGGAGGTTGGTGATCAGAGTCACCTCATGGGCGCGCTCCGCCCAGGTCACCAATGGGCAACCATAGGCATCCTCGATGTGATGAGCTTCGTTGAAGTTCGGATGGCGGAAAGGCTCGCCAGCCTATGAAGGGTCCGCCTTCGCTCCAAGGTCTCTGTTGGCGACCTGCTTCTTCTTCCTCGAGGGCTCCTGGACCTTGCCCTTACTCTACCTCTTCTTCGAAGATCCAGACTCCTCGTCGGCGGCCACCGGGTCATCAGGGACTTTCGACAAGTCAATATGGGATATCGGCAACCCCTATCCTCGCGCGGTAGGATCCCTGTGCCCCCCCCCCCCCCCCCCCTGAGGAGGAACCACCTCCTTCTCCACGGGGAGAGGCTCGCGCGGCAGGACGCGAGTAGCTGCAAAAAATAGAAAATGAAGATTAGTCGTAATTCGAAGATAAAGGTGCAAGTATAGCGGGTGATCGCTCAGTAATGTACCTTCACCCAGGAGGACCTCTATGAGCTCGTCTACTCGCCTCCGCCAGAAGACCACATCAAAGCGACGACCTCGGAAGGTGTAGAGAAGCTTCTATCGAGGTCCCTCCAGGTAGGGAGTCGCGGAGATGTGCTCGGGTGGCTGGAAGGAAGTGCGAGGAATGGCCTCGAAGTCGCCACTGATGACGACCATGGCCAGCTGCTCGCCCTAGCGATGATTCTTATTCGCTGTGACGACCAAGGTGCATACGTGGTTGCAGAAGAAGATGACGTTCTCGCCGGTCGCCAAGAAGTGGAAGATCCTCCTGAAGACGGACAGATCAAAGACTATCTTCTCTTCTCGCAAGAAGCAAAGGAACTCTATGATCATCGTCATGCCATTAGGGTTGAGCTGGGCAGGGACTATCCCAAAGTAGCGCAGAATTTGGCATAATTTTAGTCACAATGGTAGTCACAAGCCTACCTCGAACGAATAGGACAGACTATCTCGCCCTCGACGAAACTGTTCAGACGCTCGTCCTGGCGAGGAAGCCTGGACAAGTATCCCGAGGATAAGTACTTCTTCGGGAAATCGTCCAAGTCTTTTTGCCGCGAGATGGACTTCTTGAATGATGTCGCCGCAAAGTTCCTCGCATGACTGGAGCGCCGAATAGTGGCCTCGTCAGACATCTCGATTGAAGAAAACAAGATAAGATTGGCGAGTAGCTAAGGCGAGAAAAGATGAAATTGAAGATACTCGCACGAAGAAGGGGAAGGTCGCTGATAGCGTAATAAATACATACCCACCACCCCTATTTATAGGCAAAGGCAGGGTATGGGGGATTGGCTACCCCGCCGCGACTAGAAATAAGGGGGTAGCGAGTAACTAGAAAAGTCACCATATCCACAATGCGCGTCAAAGTCGCGGACCTTCAAGACGCGATAACCTGCATTAGAATACAAAATAGCTCGTCAACTATACGTGACATTCCATGCAACAAATACCCGCAGAAATAACGAAGAAAATAAACAAATACATCATCGCAGAAAGAAAAACAATAAATCAAATGCGAGATTTAATGCTCGCCAAATAATATTACAAAGATTAAATGTCTTTACAAAGTCGCCAAAGGCGTTCTACTCAGCATACAATCAAAGAAAGAAAAAGAAAACTACTGAGGTCCCTGAGTATTCGCCTGAGGACCAAGAGGTTGCGGATGTCGCTCGGTCAAGCCCATGCTGCGCGCACGCTTAAAATGCTCAAGGGCCGGCGACATTGCATCCTTGCCTTGGTGAAACTGATCCTCAATCCTCGCCAGCCTGCCCACCGAGCCCATGCTCGTTCGTATGCCGACTAACTCATCATGATGAAGTTGTTGACGATGCTCGATCCTCACTATTCGGCGCTCCAGATCGTGGTGATGGATTGGAAGTGGGACTCCGCACCAGCTAGCCAAGTCTCAAACTCTTCAAGCTTTGCGACTCATACCTCCAGCTCGGTAAGGCGGCGATGAGGTTCGCTGATCGCCAAACATTCGACCTTCGCCTCCAACTCAAGGTAGTACGAGCGACCTTCTCTTGATACTCGCGGGGTGGGAGCCCTATAGCGTCGATCAACGCCCCCTCCCCCCGGTGTAGTAGCGCGAGCTGCAGTTAAAAGCGGAAACGACAAGGATTCAACGACAAGTCCAACAAAGAAGAAATAACGATTATATATGAAGTGACCGATTACCAGGCCGAGGAGATTCGCTCCTCGCATCGCGACGAGGGTTGCGAGACCGCCCCCGCCGAGGACTCCTAACTCGACGCGGAGAAGGACTACGGTGAGCAGTATCCCGCCGACCTGAAGAAGATCCGTCAGGATGATCCCTGCTCGGAGGCACATTTCCCCAGCCGCAACCATCCACTTGTTGCACTCCCCCTCTTGGGGCGAAAAATCTCGAAATCCCGCTGCGTCACGAGGATTGCGCCGGATGGACCGAAGGAGCGGCTGGCGAGGAAGGGCGATGATCGCCTGGAGTATTGGAGGGAGGCGACAAAGGAGGCGGTGGCGGAAGACCGCCCGCGGGCAGCTGCGAAGTACTCGTCGATGCTGGTCGCGAAGAAGCAGGCGGCGGTGGAGGTAGACTGCTCGCTGGAGGTCGCAAGGTCTCTTCTACAAGGGGCCTCTTTTCAGCAGACGCCGAAGGCGGGTTGTAGAGGATTCGCACTGAGCGACCAGTTCGCGACCCCGTCCGAGATTCCAGCACCATCGGGGATGATCACAGAGGAGGAACAACTAGAGGCTCAGTCGGAGCTCCAGTAGTCGACAGATCTGCAAATAAAGAAAAAAACGTCAAAACCTCGCCAGCAACATCAGGATAATGCCAGATCTAGTAGGACGAGAAAATATTTTCTACCTCGCAAGGGGGAGAGATCAGGTTGAGTCTGGGTCTGGGACCCAGTGGTGCTCGCCCCGGGGGCGACCTTTGACGCGAAAGGCTGGGAAGCGGGCTGCTTGCCCTCATTAGAGAGGCCCAGATCACTGAGCAGTTGTCGGGTGCTTGCGGGAACCCCCTGCTGGTCAGCGGGAGGATCAACGACATCCTCCGCGGGAGTAGACTGTTGCTTCTTCTTCTTCTTCTTGACGAGCTTCTTCCTCCTTTTGGATGCGAGGAAGTCATCAAGCTCGACCTGTTCGCGAGTGCGTTTCTGAGGAGGCGTCAGCAGACCCAGGAGCTCGGTCATATCCGCTTTACCCTCTTCGATAGTAGTATGCAACATCTTGTGCGAGTTCAGGAAAACGGTCCAATGAAAGACCCCCCACCTCTATATATAGAGTCCAAGAGCCAGTCAGGCGGATGCCGAGTAGACCTGATACTCGCCCGGAGCAGCTCGTCGAATATGGGTCGGATGATTCTTTCTGAGCTACTTCGTTGCTCGCAAAGAGCGGGGATTGTGTACAACTCATATTCTCTGAGGATATGACCCAATTAAGGCAACGTAGGCAGAAGTCAAAATCAAAGGTCAAAACAGAAGCCAGAAGTCAAAGACCCAAGACAACTCAGCCAACAGATGCAGTAGAAGGCTTGGGCGAGTAGTGGTCTGGCATGTGCGAACATTCCCCAGTATTCGTCGGGTGGGAGACTAGAGGAGATGCTCGCCGAAGCCAGGCGAGGTACCCTTGAATGTCGCATAGTCGCCGGGTTGGGCTGGGCTATAAATAAGACCCCCCCCCCCCCCCCACCCCCCCTCCCCTTTGGTTTTCCTATAAATAGGACCCCACGGGTACTTAAATTGACACTTTTGGCTGAGCTTTCAGAACCCAACTTTCAAATTCTTGGACCCGTCACCCTTAGTCGTCACTCTTGATTCTCGCCAAGTTGATGCATTCCTCGTACCCTGCTCGACCATCTTTGGTGGTGGAGGAGAAGTCTCTTCTGAGCTTCTGGGTACGCTGTGAGACCTCCATGCCGCAGCACCTGAGGTTCTGTTGTTGCTGTTCTAGCCTCTTTGTCGTTGCCAATCAAGCCTTCTAGTCGGACTGCTGGTAGAGTAGCCTCCAGTTGCATTGATCCGAATTTTGGAGTCGGGATTTTTCTGGCTTCAACAACACGTACGATGTCAGATTTGAATTATTTGACATTTGGCTCACGATATAGCTAGTTGGATCGATGAGATATTGAGTGAATTCCGGTTAGTGGGGTAGAAGGAAAAACATATCTATGAAAATAAAAGATTTACCTCCGTAAGTAGCGTGGGAAATGCAATTATCATTGGAATGGAGGGAGGAGTACTGAAAAGAGAAGTTGTAGTGGAGACAGGTTCCATTAAGTTGATAGCTTTTTGATAAAGAGTACTTGTCGCGAATGCGGATTTTGGGTCCCATTGCAATGGTGCTTTAAGACCCTGACATTGATCTAATGACAATGTGTATGGTGTAATGTGATGAGGGATTTGGTTAACTGATACCAAATCCACTCATGACCAACAACGTGTTCGCGGTCCGCTCAACAAAAAATGACAAATCTGTGTCGTTTCGGGTTGGATGCTTGAGTTCTAGCTAGACATTGCGTCCCGACTTCGTCACGTGTCAGGTGGGAATAGAGAATCCAAATAGAGTCTCTATTTTTAACAACTGTTGACTTTGTGTGGGTACGTTGTAAAGTCAGGGTAGCAAATACAACGATGGTTGTTTAAATAACTTTATAGTGAATTGTTTGTATTTTTGTCATTTTTTACTTTAATTTTCATGACTTTGACAATTACCTCTAAAGCTTTTACCGGGCAACGATTTGTCTAACTCTATTTGGCTAAGCAGCAGCGTGCCAGTGTGCCGCTGATTTCGCTGCCTCCGCCAAACACATATATCAGCCCATGCAGTGGCAACAACCACAACATATCTATTGTGGAAAAGACACGGTTTCCAATAGCGTGTTTTGAAACCACGACTGTTAAATCACCATACCGCGATTCTGCTCCCTCACCATATGCCAAATATTCTCCTCCCCGACCCAACGATCCCTCGCCCTTTTGTCAATCCTTGATCCCTCCCTTTTCCCTCCTCGACGCTATTGATGTTGGAACCAAGAAAATAAGTACACAAATGTTCGGACGGAAGGGATGACCAAATGCTACTTGTCTAGCGGTCGACCCGAGTAAATTAAGACTAGATGAAGCTGAAGAGTTAAAACTGATCCTGAACTGCCTATAAACCATACCCAGAGTTGCAGTGAGGAGGTCCCGCCACATACCCAAAAATTTATAGGAACTTCACCTCCCAAACCAAGGTTGAGCTCGACACAACGAAGACACAAACTTGTCCGAGGGAACCTTGGGGAGGGGGGGGGGGGGGGGGGAACGTGTCTTTCTCTTGTGCCCTAAGGTCTTATTTATAGGTAATCAAGGAGGTACATGGTCTGGGAGTAGTCGCCCCCGTCTTCTTAAGACACTAGGTACCTGTGCGACCGGGTTTTCTGGGAACCTCTGGAGGAGGCAAGCTGATCGGAGTCACCTTAGGCGAGGTTGCCTATGCCGAATATTCAGTTGGCGAGCTTGCTGGTTGGATGAGCTCCAACACAGCGAGGTCAACGTCAAGCCCAACAAGTGCTTGTGAGCAGATTCTGCAAGTGCCTGAGCTGGGGGGGGGGCAAGCATCGACCCTGGCGAGCTCATTAGCGAACTGAGCTCTACGCTGTTGAGCTTGCGAGCGAGCTGATCAACAAAAAATGGGCGAGCTCTGGATGAGCTCCGGTTATCTTCGGGGATGAATGTTTCTGGAAGTGCGGTCCATCGTCCGAGGTCATGGGAATTTTGTTCAAGCTTGTTCCCACCTCATTTAATACAAATTGTACAATAGAGACCGCCGATTATTTCCCTTCCTATTTTCGACGCCAACCACGTGAGTCGATTCCGGCAGCGATCTCCTTCATCCAAGGCCGTATCAGCCGCTCTCCTTGAAGACAACCGTTGGAGTCCTTCCTCGTCTTACCGCCGCATTTGCCGATCTGATTGAAGCCAACATCAATGAATCTCCTTTCTCCAAGGTCGCAACAACTGATCTCCTTCAAGCTCGCATCAGCTTGGATGTTTCTTATTCTTTCTCCTACTAACTAGTAACTATTTAATGCAAGAGAGGATAATGAGAGTTCCTCGTGGAGATGATAAAGAATACTTTGCATCCTCCTTGTTTTTTTTTGTTTTGAATGTATTTTAAGTGCCTTTTGGAGAAGTTATTTTACTGGTTGTGCACACAAAATATTTAAGTAGTTTCATGGAAACATAATAACTGTTTTTAATTCAGAAATTTTTCATTGAGCTTGTATTTCTCAATATAAATTAACACCACACAATTGTTTTGCCAAATAGATAAATCAACTTTCCTATTTCAAATAACACCACAAACAAAGTTCTTTCAAACAGTTTCAGCGATTTTGCCGTCACTTTACAAAACACATCACTTTCCCACCAATGCTTCTCTCAGCGCAACAGCCGAGCCTAAAGGTTCATTTGGGAACCGGTTGACCAAAGCAACGTCGGGCTGAAGCCTCGGTTCCTAGTCGGAACAGTGTCACATTCCACTATTTTAGGCACACAGAATGCTGCCCCGCTGGTCTATGTGTCTGGCGAGAGCTCCGACCCACAAACGGTGTCCGCCACCACCAAACTCGCCCTAAAATTAAGCTAATGCAGTATGAGGTCAAACATACTGTTTTTTTTTTCTTCGTTTCGTGGCATGTTAGAAATTTGTTAATAAAAATATTTATTTCGATAATGTTTAATGAAGTCGTCGTCATGTTTTGTGTTTGAGCTCCACATCAATTGATGAGAAAAACTCAAATCCAATTTGGAGAGAACTTCAAATATTTGGAGAGAAATCTTTTCATAGAAAATGATGAAAGTTTAGTCTCACATTGCCATCTTCCACTTAAGGAAGTGGATATATAAACAATTTCACTAATTTTTGTTATGTTGAAAGAAACATAAGGAGAACCCATATACCACACACGCTGCATGTGCAACAGATTTTAGATTTCGAATTTGGAATTTATCACTTTGGAAAATCCTCAATACCTCTGCTCATCGTGCACCGAATACATTTCGACGCGTGTCGAAAACTATTCGACGTACGTTGTTCTATGTGTCGATTTCCAACGATGTTTTCTCTCTCGTGTATATATTGACTTACATCGATTTCTCTCCCCATATAAATGGGCTTATGTCGATTACTTTCCACAGTCAAATCGACTTGTATCGATTTCTATTGTTATTCGTCATGCGGCGATTTCCTCCTATACCTGAACGATCATTTCTCATGCGTTGATTTATCTGCTCGTTTACATGTGATTTTTGTACGTGTTTTCTGCATGCGTTTTGCAACATTAAATTTTACGATTGGAAATATGCGTTTTCTATACATGACAAATTTATTTAATGTAATCGTTGCAAATTAATTACATGATTAATTTCTTGCGGTTTTATGAGACTCATATATAGTAGATTTTTCTGAAATGTTTTGAGTACCTTTTCATTCTCACAAGATCTTTCTCTTGCGGTTTTTGCTCACTCTCTTATATTTGCTTCATCAAGTAGAAGTTTGAGTACTTTGTGCTTTTTCGGTGTCTATGCAAATCAGAGTTTTCCTAGGTGTTGTACTTTGGATGAGTAAGCATGGGTTGAAAGCCCTGTCAGAGGGTGATGCAACTTTTTTAGGACAATGATAACACGCCTTATCCGGACTCGATTTCTAAACTAAATATTATTTGGTTTATTTTTATTTTTCAATTCTGTGTTTTAAGATCTTTGTAATATAATTTTAATATTTTTCAAAAATTAAGATATATCTATACTATATTAAAAGAGAAAACATGTCTTTGTTAAACATTAGGACTTTAAAAAGAGAGGAGAGAGAGAGGGAGAGAGGGAGGGAGAGAGAGAAAGAGAGGAGAGAGAGGGAGAGAGTGTCGTAGGGGAACTGGGATCCTCTCCAGTTCAATTGAACTGGATACTATCTAGTTAATGGACAGGATCCTATCTCCCCAATCCAACGGCCTTTTATTAAAAGGGATTTAATAAAAGCATTTCTACTTCCCTTTCTACCCTCCCGCCAGTTTCCCTCCCCGCTTCTTATCTTCCCGCCATTTCCTTCCCCGCTGCTCCCGACATCTCCGGACCGACATCTCCTCCTTGCTGCGTTTCGTCCTGCTACGTTTCTCCCGGCTTCCTCCCGCCATTGATATCTGCCAGAATATTCTGAAGCTTCGATAGACTATACTCGGCGTCCCCTTGCTGCGTTTCGTCCTGCCTGGATCAGAAACTTCTCCCACAGATTTTTGTTGCCGAAATATGTTCTCTGTCTGGATCAGAAGCCGGAATACCATTTCATCCTAATCGCAACAATTGAACTTGCGGCGAGCAAAAATTTCATTTCTTAAATTCTATTTCTCCTACTTCTCCAAAATCAGAACAAGGGCATAATCATCGGTTTGGATTCTCCATTTCTTAAATTCTATTCCATTTCTTAAATTTTATTCTATGTTTGTTGGGCGTATTTCTCCACTGCCATTAATAAAAAAGTAAATGTTTGGTTGTTTGCCTGTTTAAATATCTATTGTTGTAAATATCATTGTGTTGTCTTCTGGTCTCTAAACCATCTCACATATATGTTTTAATGTAAGCTTTTTGATGGAAGACACTTTGTCCTTAGTGGTTATTCCTAAAGTATTGGAGGATTTCATACCATTCAAAGGAAAAGAATTTTCATCAGATTCTGAAGCTTATACTTTTTACAGCGAATATGCCAGAAGAGGTTATTTTGGTATTCGAAAGGAGTATGCAAATAAATGCAAGAAGACTAAAAAATTAACTTCAAGGAGGCTTGTTTGTGATCGAGAAGGATTTCGTGGGAAAGATAACCGTGATCATCAAACAAATAGAGCTCGATCGGAGACAAGATGTGGATGTAATGCACGCGTGACCATTGTGCTAAATCGAGAAACTGGAATGTATGTAGTTTCTGAATTTGTGAAAGAGCATAATCATCATCTTCATAATGCATCAACTGTACATATGATTCCGTCACAAAGAAAGATGTCAGCAGCTCAAGAAATTGAAGCAGATATAGCACACGAATAAGGTATAAGAATAAAAGATGCATATTACTTTTTCAGTAAACAAGTCGGTGGAAGTGAAGGACTTGGGTTTACTCGAAGAGATCAGAAGAACTACTTACGCACCAAAAGGCAACGGTCACTAATGTATGGTGAAGCAAGTAGCGTAGAGAGGTATTTTCGCAGACATTTAAAAGAAAACCCATCATATTATTACGTTATTCAATTAGATTCTGAGAAGCAGATTACAATATTTTCTGGGCTGATGCAAAGATGATACTAGATTATGGTCACTTTGAAGATGTGATTACATTTGATACCACATATGACACAAATAAAGCCGCAAGACCGTTAGGTGTTTTCTTGGGGCTAAACCATCACCGAGAGGCAATAGTTTTTGGAGGTGCACTTTTATATGATGAAACCATTGAATCATTCATTTGGCATTTTGAAATATTTTTAGAAGCCATGAATGACAAAAAATCTATGACTATCTTTACGGACGCTGATGCAGCAATGGCAAGTAGCAATTAAGGAGGTTTTGCCAGATACTTATCATGCTTTATGTTCATGGCATATGTAACAAAATGCATTAAAACACTTGGGTTACCTACTTAAAGGTGAGTCAAGGTTTGGTCAAGATTTTTCGGCTTGTATTTATGAGTATGATGATGAGGATGCATTTCTCAATGCATGGAAAGAATTATTGGATGTGTATAATTTGCATGAAAATACCTGGCTAAGAGATCTATTTAAGCTAAAAGAGAAATGGTCTCAAGCATACGCGAAGAGAACTTTCACTGCTGGAATGAGAAGTACTCAATTGAGCGAAATGTTTAACTGCGATTTGAAGGAGTGCTTAAAAACCAACATTAATATAGTTGATTTTTCACTCATTTTGAAAGAGTTGTTGGTCAAAAGAGGTATAAGGAGTTAGAAGCAGAATATGACTCGTGACAGAAACTGCCGAGATTGACTTTGAAGAGCTCACCTATGTTGAACCAATTGGCAAACATATATACACCAAAGATATTTGAAGTATTTCAAAATGAAGTCATTGGAGTCATGCCACTTATTATTACAAGTCGTAATGTAATGCAAGATAGGCATGAGTATGTTGTTGGAGTCTTTGGTGCGTATAAGCAATACACAATCTCTTTAAACACATTTGATTGGACAATTTCTTGTATTTGTCGGATGTTTGAGAGTTGTGGTATCTTGTGCAGACTTTGCATTAAGGTATTTGATATACTTGATTTCAAAATAATACCTGAAAAATATATAATCAAAAGATGGAGGCGGAATGCAAGAGACAATGATATGCTAGATATTCATCAAGAGAGTTCAAGGTTAGAGTATAGTGATAGATATAGAGCTTTGTGCCCCATTTATGTTTAGTTAGTAAATGAAGCTTGCAAATCTGAAGATGGATACATGGTTTTAAGCTCAGCAGTACAAGAGCTAAGGAAAAAAATTTGAGAGGCAAAAGGTACAAGTGGTGATGTGCAACAAACAACAATAAAAGCAACAAATGGCCCTGAAGATTACCCCGATCAACCATCCTTAACATTCACAGCACGAGGAATTAAAAGAAAACAAAATACTCGTTGCAAGAAACGGCGCCCCAAAACATGGATAGAGAGAATGAAAAAAACAAGAAGTGATACACAAGAAAAGGAAGTTGGAAAAAATAAAATTGTAAAGGTAACTATTTACTCATTTTTTGTTATACTAAGAGGAGAACTAATCATTCTATGCTAAAAGGTCAATCAAATTAATTCAGAGCAACGACTTTTACCTGAACTTGCACCCCAAGATCATATTAGTTTCACGGACTTGTTGATGATGGTAAACAAACTTATAATTTTCCTTCTAAGAGCATTATTTGTTTGTACGTAACATATTTTAAAGTTATTTATTTGTGCAGGGCATACACGACGAGTGCGACTAGTTGGCTACAACTTTGGTTAAATTTAGAATTTAGAATGTGATGGAGAAATTTGTTGAGATGGTGTGAAAAAACTTCAATGTTCAAATCATAGCGGACTGCGCGTTGTTGGAGATCCTGTGTCAATGTTCATATCATAACTTCAATTTAGTTCTGTAATTTTACATATTTTTTTTTTACTTTTGTGACTATTGGAATTTTATCTTTAACTCTCTGCACCTCCAAATTAAGCAATTCACACATTCAACAAATTTCTCATGGAGATCCTGTGTCAACCTGATTCTTGTTTTAATTGGACCTGAAATTCTTGAACCATGAATGAATGAGATAGCAGGAGAATCTATTGAGTACTTCTTCTGATTCTGAAGCTGAATTTTTGTTCTTTGAATCAATGGATTTGAGAGGTAGGTAAAACTAAAATATTAAGTATTCAGGTGGAAATCATAAAAAACTTTAATTGTCATCAGTTTCACGGGAGGGTAGAAAAGGAAGTGGAAATGCTTTTATTAAATCCTTTTTAATAAAGCCCGTTGGAGAGGATCCCGGTCCGTCGTAGGGGGGGTGAGAGGGAGAAAAAAATATTTTTAAGTATATTTTTATTTTTTTATAAAATAAATATTGTAATATTGATGCATATTTTTTTACGGTCATTTTGAGTACTCATATGTATATGTTGCGGGCGCAGCTTCTAGTCGCATCGAGCACGGGCTTCGCCCGTGCGGAGTCGAGCGAAGCCCGCCTGAATGCGGCCGAAGCCCGCCTGAATGCGGCCGAAGCCCGCCTGAATGCGGCCGAAGCCCGCCTGAATGCGGCCGAAGCCCGCCTGAATGCGGCCGAAGCCCGCCTGAATGCGGCCGAAGCCCGCCCGACAGCATCGCGTTGGCGTTGGGCGAAGCCCGCCGTTGCCGGCCGGGTACTGTCGCACTCGTGTTGTGTGTGTATATATATATGTTATTTACACCCCAATATTGGATATTCAAACCCATTATTTTGCAAATTTCAAGCCTTTTATTTATGTTTACTGTTCGATATTTGTACCCTAAACACTCCCCCATCCCGCATCTCCCGTCTCTGCAAACCCTCGCCGCCCGCTATCCCTCCCGATCTGCATACCCTCGCCACCGTGCCACCCCGCCCCCGCGCCACTGCGCCACCGCGACGATCACCGCCTCTTCGCCGGCGCGCCACCACGTCTCCACCGCGACGATTCGACCCGTAGATTCTCACGGCGGTGCCTCCGTTTTCGCCGACAGATTCACAGCGGTTATTCTTCGCTGGCGATCTGCACTCCTCAGGTACTTCTTCGCCGCCCGATGTCCCTACCGATTGTCATTGTTGTCCTTGCTTCTATATTGTTGGTTCAGAGCTCCTGGGAGGAAATTTGTTTGCATTTCTATTATATGAAGCAGTTAGAACAATACACATTTTCTGTTGATGTTATTAACGCATTTCTCTGTTGATGTTATTAACGCATTACAAATGTCTCACCCGTTTCCAAACTTTTGTTTTATGAATGTGTTTAGGGGTCAGCTAACACATCATGAGCTCCGAAGAGTTGGTATTGTTTGAAAATTCTGAATTTTATGAAGATGTTGGAATGCACTTTAACACTGCCTTATGTTTTCAAAGTAAAGAAGATTTGATAGACTGGGCTCGAAATATTGCCAAAAATTTGGGGTTTGTGCTTATTATAAAACGCTCAGATAAGCTTACTGATAGATCCACACCAAGAGTTATTCTGTGTTGTGACATGGGTGGGTTGCCTACAGATCCTGAGAAATCGAAAGGTTACGTGAAGAAAAATATCAGAAAGTCTAGTTCTAAGCGTTGCGGGTGTAAATTTGCTTTAAAAGGTCATAAAAATGAGTCCGATGAATGGAAACTAGTAGTTATACACTGTGTGCACAATCACCAGTTCGTTCATCTAGAAGCACACCCGTACGCCGGTAGACTAGATGTCGATGGACAGAAAATTGTTGAGGAGATGTACAACGCCGGATGTAAGCCCCGCAAAATATTGGCAATGCTTAAAAAGAGAAATCCAGCTAATTGCTCTACATATGGGAGAAAATTGGATGCAAGTGAGACATGATTTGGCGGGAGAACTGCATGAAAACAAATTGTTATACATAGAAATTTTCGGAGAATCGAGGAGATTAGAATTACTGCATTCTCTTGATTGTTGGGTGGTGCCAGCCCTATACAACCCGTATTCGCCGAGTGGGTCCCTCGAGCCAACTGGCGAGACCTGGGTCAGCCAGATCATTCGCCCAGGCTAAGGAAGGTGGAGAGATCCCCGGATTGATGGGGGTACGCTGCAGGCGAGAAGGAGTTCGGCGAGTGGTGCCCTAACAGACCACTCGCTCAGTAGCATGGGCATTCGCCCAACTGAGCGGGAGCTCGGCCAGTGGTGTCCCTATGGACCACTAGCCCCCTAGTATTCAAAGGGGGAAATGACCATGATGCCCCTTGTGGGCTGCAAATAGCCCTTCAGAACAGCGGAGTTAGGCTATTTGCAGACCAATTTGGGGTGCGCTTAGTAAATTTAAAAGGCGGATTCATGCTATTTGCAGACCAGCCTCGGAAAAACTATAAATAGACCCTTAAGGGCACCTTGGAGGGGACTCGATTTTAGAGAATCCTCTCCTCCAGGCTAGTTTTTGGTCGGCTGTTAGTGCCCTCCAAGGTGCCCGGTTGAGCTCTGGTTTGGGAGGGGAAGCTCTCTAGGATCTTCCGGGTGTGTGGCGGGACCTCCTCGCTTCAGCCTTGGGTCTATTCTTGTTCTCACATCCACCGTCAAGAGAGTCTAGTGAGGGAGAAGTAAGCATCGGCTACACCCCCCAGTGGGTCCGAACTCAAGAGACCTGTTGCAGGTTTCAACATTTCTGGTGCGGTGAGCGTGGACCGTGGCCAGTGAAGGAAAATCCCAAGCTAGGCTCGATTACAGGAGATGGAGGGAATGGTTCTGACTCAGGCCACTCGCAGCCGCCAGCAACAGGGGAGTGGCTGGAGATGTTCGAGAAATTCAAGCGAGAAGTCCTGCAGACAGTTCTCGCGGCAAGGGGCGAATGCGAGACGCCAGCTGTTCCCATCATTCCACCCCAGCAGGTCGGCGAGAACGCTCCGGGACAGCGGCCGGGAAAGGAGGTGCCAGCAGAAGGAAGTGCGCGAGATCTCCCGGGGCGGCAGCTGTTCAGCAGTCCGGCGAGTGCTGAGGTGTGCGAGCTGGCTCCTCGCGAGAAGACCACTCGCCGAGCAGGGGAAGGGAGCCCCTTTTGCGAGATGATCCTCTCGGCCCCGGTGCCGGAGGGGTTTCGAGGGCCGGAGATGTCCTATTATACTGGCAAGGATGACCCAGTCGTGCACCTGCAGTGGTTTGAAGACATGACCTCAATTCTTCCCATGTCAGATGCATTCCAATGTCGGCTCTTCGCAACCACCCTGAAGGAGAAGGCGAGGGACTGGTTTCACCAGCTTCCCGTAGGTTCCATCTACGCATTCGACGATCTGCGACGGAGCTTCCGACTGCGCTTCTCGACGTCAAAAAAGAGGAAGAAGGATGCGGAGGCTCTCTTCAAGATCAGGTAGAGGGAGGGGGAGACCCTGGCTCACTACGTGGACAGATTTCAGGAAGAGATACACCTTGTGCAGGAGGTGCCAGGGTTCGCCCTCAAGATGGCGTTCATTGTGGGGTTGAGAGAGGGGTTCTTCAAAATGAACCTGAAGAGAAGGGCTCCAGTCTCCTTTGAGGAGTTGATGGAGCGAGCGGCGGAAGAGATAGAAGGGGAGGCGGCCAACCCGGAGTTCTACAAGAGGTTGGCGAAGATGAGCGAGCCTGAGGTGAGGCCGCAAGAAGGAAGGAGGAGAGAGGAACCCAGAGGTCAGGGGTTCGAGAGGCCACCTCGGAATTGGAGGTATCAGGAGCCCCACAACAGGCTAGGTTGGAGGCATCAGGAAGGATCAGCGAGAGGTCAGGAAGGAGGGTACCAACGAAGGGAGGCGGGGGGAGTCAACCCGGGATGGAGGCAGGGTCCCAGACCCCCTCACCTTCCGCGGGAGCAAGCCATGGCAGTGGGCCGAGGAAGAGGAGGAAGAGGAGCCAGAGGAGGAAGAGGAAGAGCAGGAAGAGGGGGCAGGGTGGCGTTGCCCTATTGTGACTTTCATCAGGAAGAAGGTCACGCGACGGCCACCTACCCAGAGTTCTTAGAGATGAGGGGAAGAGGGCAACCATGGCAGCAGCCGATCAGGATTGAGGAGGTGTTCCCGGAAGGGGAAGAGGATAGGTGTGAAGACCGGGATGATGTAGGAGCAAGGGGGGGAATCGGGGTGATTCATGGTGGGGTTGGGATAGAGGCCTCTCGCAAGAGGAGCTTCCAGGCGATGTTCCGAAGGGGCGTCGCGTCGACTTCCCAAACCCCACCCCCTCGGAGAAGCTCACCTTCTCCTCAGAAGACATGCCAGATTATGAGGACCCGTTCTGCGACGCCCTGGTAATCCAGACGGCGATTGAAAACTTCACGGTCTCCCGGATCTTGGTGGACAACGGGAGCTCGGTAAATGTGATCTTCAAGAAGGCTTTCGACGCGATGGAGGTGGAGAAGAAGAGGGTGCAGGCCTCTGACGGACCATTGTTTGGTTTCTCAGGAGAGCGGAAGGAGGTCGAGGGAGGTGTCGGCCTCCAGGTGACGTTAGGAGGGGTCCCAAGGAACTGTCGGTTCGTCATTGTGGACGCTCCGAGCAGCTACAATGCTATCTTCGGACGCCCTCTCATTAGTGCTTTCCGGTGCGTGCCCTCATCGTACCACCAGTGTCTGAAATTCCATAGTGGAGGAGTCCAGGTCCGGATCCGAGGAGATGCTAAGGTGGCGAGGCAGTGCTACGTGACTGCCGTCAACACCATCTCTTGGATGGCGGAAGCTGAGAGGATGGATGAGGAGATGGCGAGGCCGGAGGGGCCAGGAGGAGAAGCGGAGAAGAGAGGGGTAGAGGAAGAGGGCGGTGCCCGAGGGGAGAATATGGAGGTCGCTCAGGAGGAGCAGGAGATTGAGCCGACGGAGACGGAAGGAGCCGCAGAGGAAGAGGCCCGAGAGGAGGGGCGAGAAGCAAAGGGCCAATGGGAAAAGCCAACCCGGCTCGAGGCGGTAGAAGAGGTGGTAGAGATGGAGGTCATCACCCAGGAGGGAAGGGTGAAAGAGGTGCGAGTCAGCGGGGGTCTCGGCCCGGAGGACAGGGTGAAGATGCTGGAGTGCATCCAGAAGAACGTGGATGTCTTCGCATGGAGCGCAGCTGATATGCCAGGCATTGAGGCGGACGTGGCTTGCCATCGTCTCAACCTCGAGCCAGGAGCCCGCCCCATCCGGCAGAAGAGAAGGGCCTTCGCCAGCAAGCTCGAAGAACCAATCCGCGAGGAGGTGGCCAAGCTCCTCGAAGCAGGTTTTGTATCGGAGATCCAGTACCCAGGCTGGGTCTCCAATATCGTAATGGTAAAAAAGGCCGATGGCCGCTGGCGTATGTGTGTTGATTTTTCATTATTAAACAAGGCCTGCCCTAAGGATTGTTATCCTCTGCCTCGGATCGACGCGCTGGTTGACCCAGCCGTCGGTTTTTCTATGATGAGTTTTTTGGATGCTTTTTCAGGTTATCACCAGATCAAGATGCACCCCCCGGACGTCAAAGACGTCTCGTTCATCACCAGGGAGGGATGCTACTGCTATAAGATGATGCCCTTCGGGCTGAAAAATGCAGGAGCAACCTACCAGAAGATGATGGACCGGGTATTTAGGGAGCAAAGGGGAGGGAACCTGGAGGTCTATGTGGATGACCTCATGGTGAAGAGCAAGTGCGTGAGCTCTCACATCCAGGACCTCGAGGAGACCTTCGCCACCCTACGCAAGTACAAGATGCGCTTGAACCCCCTGAAGTGCGTGTTCGGGGCCAGTAATGGGAAATTCCTGGGGCACCTTCTCACCCTTTGGGGGGTAGAACCTAACCCGGACAAAGTTAAGGCCATAATGGAGCTGGGGTCGCCGCGGAACGCCAAGGAGGTCCAACGCTTGACGGGAAGGCTCGCAGGGTTGAGTAGGTTTCTCTCCCGAGCCGGGGAGAAATGCTCTCCCTTCTTCAAGACATTGCGAGGTAACCAGAAGTTCGAATGGACAAAAGAATGTGAGGAGGCCCTCCAGGCCTTGAAGAGCCAACTCACCAAGGCTCCGCTACTCCAAGGTCCCAAAGAGGGGGAGGATCTATATCTGTATCTCGGGGTCGGGGCGGAGGCCTTAAGCTCCGTCCTGGTCCGGGAGGAAGGCAAGAAGCAGCTGCCCGTCTACTACGTAAGTAGGGTCCTGAGGGAGGCGGAGCTCAGGTACCCAATTTTGGAGAAGTTGGCCTTTGCTTTGGTCGTCTCGGCGAGGAAGCTCAGGCCATACTTCCAAGCCCATTCAATTCAAGTAGTGACGGACCACCCTCTCCGCCAGATCTTCGAAGGAGTGGAGCACTCAGGAAGGCTCGCAAAGTGGTCGATAGAGCTAAGTGAATTCAACATTACCTTCGTCCCTCGATTATCCATGAAGACGCATGTGGTGACTGATTTCATGGCAGATTACGTGGCCGAGATGGAAGAAGGCGGAGCCCCTCGTCATGTTCCGTGGAAATTGCTGGTGGATGGGGCTTCGGGCAAGAATTTTCTCAGAGGAGGGGTGGTGTTGGAGAGTCCCTACGGGGTAAAGATCGAGCAGACGCTAGTGATACACTTCCCAATCACCAACAACCAGGCAGAGTATGAAGCGGTGATCGCCGGTCTGCGGCTGGCCCAGGAGCTCGGAGTCCACGATGTGGAGGTCCTTACCGACTCGATGGTAATAGCCTCTCAGATCAGGGGAGAGTTCGAGACGAGAGAGCCTGCGCTCATAAGGTACTTAGCCAAAGTGAGAGGTCTCGTAGGAACGTTCAAGACTTTCTCCATCCGTCACGTCTCTCGGGAGGAGAGCACCTCGACGGATCGGTTGGCCAAATCCGGCCCTCGAGCCGGAGGGACCCTAACAGACCTATTCCGTCCTTCGATCGAGGAAGGGGAACTCATGGAAGTAGAGCAGCGACCCTCTTGGAAGGATTCCTTCGTAACCTTCCTCGCAACAGGGAAGTTCCCGGAGGAGGTTCCGGACCAGAGGCGCTTCCGGTATAAGTCCGCCTATTACGTACTCCATGAAGGGGACTTGTATCGGAAGACCCTCTCGGGCCTCCTGGCCCGATGCATTTCAGAGGAGGAGGTCCCGAGGATCTTGGAAGAAGTTCACTCAGGCGAGTGCGGCAGCCACTCGGGGAGCAGGATGTTGGAGGCAAGAATAATGAGGCAGGGGTACTTTTGGCCAACCCTAAGTAAAGACGCGGCAGCCTTCGCCAAGAGGTGCCAGAAGTGCCAAATGTTCGCCCCGCTTCAGCTCATGCCAGCTCAGAGGCTAAAGAGTATCACGACGCCCTGGCCATTCGCCATATGGGGGATGGACCTGGTAGGACCCTTCCCCCAAGCTAGTGGACAGAGGAGGTTTCTCCTGGTCATGATTGACTACTTCTCAAAATGGTTGGAGATCAAGGCGTTGGCTAAGGTCACCTCCCAGGTAATCCGCAACTTCGTATGGGGGGAAATCATTTGTCGACATGGGCTTCCACAGGCCATAGTCACGGATAATGGTCCCCAGTTCGCGAGCGAGGAATTCATCAGCTTATGTGGCCAGTTGGGGATAGACCTCAGGTTTGCATCCGTTCACCATCCCAGGAGCAACGGGCAGGTGGAGGCGGCAAACAAGGTCATCGTGAACCTGCTCAAAAAGAAGGTGGAAAATCTGAAGGGCAATTGGGTGGAACAGCTTCCATCGGTCCTGTGGGCCCTAAGAACTACCCCCAGCACCGCCACAGGAGAGACCCCTTTCAAGCTCTCTCACGGCTGCGAGGCCGTCATCCCCATAGAGTTCGAGGTTATGACACCACGAGTAAAGGCCGCCGCAAGTGGAGAGGAAGATTGGAGAGCCGAGAACGAGGAGGAGTTGCGGCTCTCCCTCGACCTCATCGAGGAAGATCGGGACCTAGCAGCCATTCGCCAAGAAGAGGTCAAGCGGCGGATGGCCAAGTACTTCGACAAGCACATCAGGGTCAAACAGTTCGAGAAGGGAGATCTGGTGCTCAAGAAGGTCGACGCGGCTGGGAGGTCCGCCGCGGTGGGAAAACTTAACCCCAACTGGGAAGGTCCCTATGTCGTGGAAGAGGTACTAAAGTCTGGGGGGTATCGCCTTCAGGATGTGGAGGGCCAACCTCTCAGCCACACATGGAGTGGCGACGACCTCAAACGCTTCTACCCCTAGCAGTATGTAATAATAGCGTTCTTGAATAAAAATATTTTATTTAAACTATGTGTATGAGAGTGATGCTGCAGCTTGTAGGGAAAACTCTGAAAGCTCCAAAAATGGCCCCGAGCAGACCCGCTGTCCAGGCTCTCATCAAGCTGGCAGGTCCGAAGGCTCACTCGGTGGCATGGTCCCAGGTGTTGAGAAAAGGGCCCCGAGCAGACCCGCTGTCCAGGCTCTCATCAAGCTGGCAGGTCCGAAGGCTCACTCGGTGGCAGGTTCCAAGGTGTTGAGAAAAGGGCCCCAAGCAGACCCGCTGTCCAGGCTCTCATCAAGCTGGCAGGTCCGAAGGCTCACTCGGTGGCAGGTTCCAAGGTGTTGAGAAAAGGGCCCCGAGCAGACCCGCTGTCCAGGCTCTCATCTAGCTGGCAGGTCCGAAGGCTCACTCGGTGGCAGGATCCAAGGTGTTGAGAAAAGGGCCCCGAGCAGACCCGCTGTCCAGGCTCTCATCAAGATGGCAGGTCCGAAGGCTCACTCGGTGGCAGGTTCCAAGGTGTTGAGAAAAGGGCCCCGAGCAGACCCGCTGTCCAGGCTCTCATCAAGCTGGCAGGTCCGAAGGCTCACTCGGTGGCAGGTTCCAAGGTGTTGAGAAAAGGGCCCCGAGCAGACCCGCTGTCCAGGCTCTCATCTAGCTGGCAGGTCCGAAGGCTCACTCGGTGGCAGGATCCAAGGTGTTGAGAAAAGGGCCCCGAGCAGACCCGCTGTCCAGGCTCTCATCAAGCTGGCAGATCCGAAGGCTCACTCGGTGGCAGGTTCCTAGGTGTAGAGAAAAGGGCCCCGAGCAGACCCGCTGTCCAGGCTCTCATCAAGCTGGCAGGTCCGAAGGCTCACTCGGTGGCAGGTTCCAAGGTGTTGAGAAAAGGGCCCCGAGCAGACCCGTTGTCCAGGCTCTCATCAAGCTGGCAGGTCCGAAGGCTCACTCGGTGGCAGGTTCCAAGGTGTTGAGAAAAGGGCCCCGAGCAGACCCGCTGTCCAGGCTCTCATCAAGCTGGTAGGTCCGAAGGCTCACTCGGTGGCAGGTTCCAAGGTGTTGAGAAAAGGGCCCCGAGCAGACCCGCTGTCCAGGCTCTCATCTAGCTGGCAGGTCCGAAGGCTCACTCGGTGGCAGGTTCCAAGGTGTTGAGAAAAGGGCCCCGAGCAGACCCGCTGTCCAGGCTCTCATCAAGCTGGCAGGTCCGAAGGCTCACTCGGCGGCAGGTTCCAAGGTGTTGAGAAAAGGGGCCCGAGCAGACCCGCTGTCCAGGCTCTCATCAAGCTGGTAGGTCCGAAGGCTCACTCGGTGGCAGGTTCCAAGGTGTTGAGAAAAGGGCCCCGAGCAGACCCGCTGTCCATGCTCTCATCTAGCTGGCAGGTCCGAAGGCTCACTCGGTGGCAGGTTCCAAGGTGTTGAGAAAAGGGCCCCGAGCAGACCCGCTGTCCAGGCTCTCATCAAGCTGGCAGGTCCGAAGGCTCACTCGGTGGCAGGTTCCAAGGTGTTGAGAAAAGGGCCCCGAGCAGACCCGCTTTCCAGGCTCTCATCTAGCTGGCAGGTCCGAAGGCTCACTCGGTGGCAGGATCCAAGGTGTTGAGAAAAGGGCCCCGAGCAGACCCGCTGTCCAGGCTCTCATCAAGCTGGCAGGTCCGAAGGCTCACTCGGTGGCAGGTTCCAAGGTGATGAAGAAAAGGGACCCGAGCAGACCCGCTGTCCAGGCTCTCATCTAGCTGGCAGGTCTGAAGGCTCACTCGGTGGCTGATTCTAAATCCTCAGAGGTTGGCTTCAAGAGCACTCGCATAGACCACGCGCTGGTGGGGTGATCTCGCCTCTCCTTCATAACTACCCAAGCGAAACCCCGGAATGAGCGAATGGTCCAAGGGTGCGAGCGGAACAGGTAGCAAGAAATCCAGAACGGCGATGCACTCGGTCGTCTCCAAGCATTCGGCGAGTGACCGGGACAGCTACATTACGACCTAGTGTCCTAGCGAGCCTAACGGGATATAGCGGCGAATGGAAAAAATAAGATAGCATAAAAATTGAGATAACACAAAAAGTGAGCACAGAAATTGTAATCCATATATATACATCCTTCAAAGGCACTCTCCCAGTTCACAATTACATTCAGAATAAAAAGAAAGTGAAAATACATCTCATTTGTCGGCAGACTCCTCGCCTGGAGATCCTTCGCTCTCGCCAGAATCTGGGAGGAGGGCGTCTTCCCGCGGCTCGCCGTTATCATCCTCCGGGAAGGGGATTGGGATGTAGAGCTCGGGAACAACTTGACGGGCGGTGAGGCATTCGGCCTCCGCCTTCAAATATCCAGCCCGCCGCAGCACCTGCAGCGCATGCTTAACGGTGCTTTGCGCATTCTCCTGCATCAGTTGCTCCAGCTCGTGATGAGGGTAAAAGTGCCCCCCACTTCCCGGGGCAAGTGCCGACGCGCCGGCTTCTCGCAACCGTTGGACTTCAGCTTTGGCCAGGCGGACTTCTTCTTCGAGGCCGACCACCCACACGCGAAGCATCTCGGCGCCTATGGTGTCCTGAAGGGATAGAGTAAACATGGTAAGATGGAAGTGCGGAAAAAAGGTAACAAGTATTCGCGGGAGGAGATTTACCTCTCTGACGGGACGGTTGGCGAGAAGGGCTTCCGCAGCCGCCAACTTCGTCTTGAGTTCCAGCACCTCGGCCGAGAGAAGGGCCCTGGTCCCCTCGACCTCGGCCAGACTCCGCCCCAGACTGATGCTCCGGCGCGAAGACATGTGCGCGAGCTCAAGGGCCCGCAACATGGCTCAGGCGGTCTCGTGGGCGAGAACTTGCGTCTTCTCTGCGTCGAAGACCTCGGCGTCCTCCCGACCGTAAAGGGCATATGCCATGGCATAGGCCTCGCCACTGGCGGTGTTGGTCTCTACCCAGGACGGGTGGAGGGTGGAAAGAGAAACCCTGTTTGAGTTCCGGTCCCACTTCACCAAGGGAGCCCCGGAAGGATCCACATACCTCTCGCCGTTCGGGAAGTTCCGGTGGTCCCTGGGCAGCGGAGGCGGCGGCAGCGACGATCTCGCCGGGACCACCGTCCCATCTGGCACACCCGACCCCAAGGTTGGGGCCGGCACTTCGGTCCCCAGGGTTTGGGCTGGGACCTCCGTCCCTAGGGTTGGGGTTGGAGCATTCGCTCCAGAGGTCTCGCCCACAACCCCCTTCCCTTTGATGGAAGGAGGGCATCGCGACTTGCTGGGGGGAGAGGAAGGAGTCGCCGCGGGTTTTCTCTTTCGGCTGCTGGGCTTGGAGGAGGAAGGTCCCTCCCGGCAGGCATCCGCGGCAGCTTGCGCGAGAGGCACGCAGAATCCAGGAGGTCGCGGCGGATGAAGGGGAAGGTTTCGCACACCTACATAATATTGCGAGTGGTTTTAGCGAATGGAGTAAGAAGCACAGCTGAAATGAATTAAGAAAGTCTCGAAATCTTACCCTCGCCCTGCGGGATGAACGGGAGCGTGTTGACATTTCGCCGAAGATAGACAAGGTCCATCCCGTACTCCAGAATGTATTGATGGAGTTTGGCCTCATGCCCCCCTAGGGTCGGGGGGCGGAAGGTTGACTCCTCCTCCTGCACCGGGGCGAGAAGGGTGTTACCTAGGCTCCCGCTGACGAAGAGGAAGCGCCGAACCCAGTCGTGGTTCTTGTTCGGGAGCCCGTAGTGCTTGAGTGGGTTTAGACCCGAGAAGAAGGAGATGCCGTTGGTGCAGCGGAAGGTGTAGAGCTTGCGGAAGACGGGCAGCGAGAACTCGACCCCCTCTTCTCGCAGGTAGCTCGCGTACCCGACCAACATGGAGATGGAGTTGGGGTTGAGCTGGCCGGGCACGACTCCGTAATACCGGAAGGTCTGGCGGAGTTCCGGCTAGATGGGAAGGCGAAACCCCACCTCGAAGTGCTCTAGCGGGATCGCGAGAGCACATGGCGAGATGGTGTTTATGCGGTCCTCTGGCCCGGGCCTCCGCGCTTGAAATCCCGGCGGAACGTAGTCCGCGACTGCAGTCAGGTAGGCCTCTTTGGAGAGGTCACAGGAATCAAACACGTGGTTGACGAATACGCTGGCGCACTTGCCCCTTCCCTCAGCGTCACCACCCATTTCGCGAATGCAGAAGAAGGCGGGAGCAACGGAGTAGAGAGAAGCGCGAGTGCTAGCGCGAAGAGGGAGAGGGAGCGGATGACTAGGTATTTAATACGGTAGTTGAGAGGCCCATTTATAGGAGAACCAAACGGCGTTTGGGCTCTCGAGACAACGAGTGTGCGGATAACAGTCCGCGGCAGCCCGACGCCTCGGAACCTGGGCCGATGTCTCTCGCCCATTAATGGCGAATGCCCTGTGGCTATTCGCTCGATGGCTACGCGAAAGAGCTAAACAAGCACTCGACAATAACATATCATTCGGCAACACACAGGCAAGTTATGAGAAAAACAAATTGCGAGAAGCAGAGCATTCGCAAAGCGTAAAGTAAAATTATTACAGACAAATATCGAAGTTCAACATTCGCGGTACAGAAAACAGAAGAAATAACAGGAGGGGCGTACATCGAGTAGATCAGAACTCCTCCCAGACCCACCGACCCCGCCTTCGCGACCCAGCGTCCAGGGGCATTCGCGGACGGTAGTACGCGAGCATATTGGTGATCTCATGGGAAGCCAGTTGGAGTTGGTCCCGGGCTCGCGCGGCGTGTCTTCCGGGAGATAGCTCCCCTCCTTCACCCCCAGGCGCTCCACCGTCGCGAGAAGGCGCGAGTAGTCCCGTCGAAGGTCCTTTAACTCGCGCGTGACTCCCAGTCGCACGTCATCCACCTGGCTGGCGACGTTCCGCTAGATGTGGATGAGCTTCCCCAAGACCTCCGTGATCCGCTCCTTCAGGGTCGCGTGATCTGAGGAATCGCCCAGGAAATCAGCGAGATCCCCAGGGGAGGGGAGAGGCGAGAGCATCCCCTCTTCCCCCTCGTAGTAGGAATCAAGCGGGGAGGCTTCCCGATAGCCTGCGAAATCACGACTAGGTCAGTTGCGGTAAAACAAGCGAGTGCGATAGGGGGAGGTGAGTAAACTGACCTGGAACGGGCTCCCTATGACCTGAAGGGCGAGACAAATGGGGGTGCACCCCAGACAAGCCTGCGGAAGGTGGTAGAACCTTCCCTTTCCCGGGGCGGAAAAGCGGAGGAGGTGGAGCCGGAGCATTCGTACGGTCATCAGCACGGAGGTGCTGACCCAGTTCCCGCTCAGGGGAAACCCTCGGTTCATTCGCAGTAACAGAGGGGTTCTGCTGGACAGGGGAACTTTGAGGAATGGAGTCCCGCAGCGGGACGTCAGGGTTAAGGGCTGCGAGAAGGTAAGGGTTAGTAACGAGCAATACGAAAGGAAAATTGAGAGGGTTCACAACTTACTGGATTGAAGTATGGTCTCGCCCGGAGGGGGTGGAGGAGCAAGGTCCAAATCTGGAGGAGCAAGCTCCGGATCTGGAGGAGGCCTCTCGTCCGCGGGTGGTGGCGCCGCGACACTGTTCAGAACGGCCCCGTGACCGTCCTCAGGCACCGAAATCTCCTGCGAATGGTCAGAACGACTGAAGAATAAAGAGGCAGAAGCTAAACACAAAAATAGGAGGAATCCTCATACCTGAGTCCTGGGGTCCGGAGGAGTACTCGCCGGAGACTCCGAGTCCGTCTCGCCCTTTTGGCGATTCATACGAATCGCCTTGGCTCGCCGCGAGACGTATGGGGCGCTCAAGTCTCTTTTGGATGTCAGCCAGGGAGCAAACCTGGTAGTTTTGGGGGCGGTTGCAGTCTGGGCCGCGGCCAGGCGCCCGATCATTTCTTGCGAAATGGGTCTCGTGGAAGGCTTGTGGAAAGACATTGGAAGTGGCGAAAGTCTAGGGAGAGAAAACTCCGGGCCGAGATATAAAAATGGTCCAGGAAAGTCTGACATGAAGAGATATATATAGGATGACGGTGGGACCCACGGCATCTTATGAGGTCCAGTCAGCAAACACTCACCGAATACCGGGTTGGACTGTTCTTTCCGAGCGTAGGAACCGCTCGCAAAGAGCGGGGATTGTGTACAACCCGTATTCGCCGAGTGGGTCCCTCGAGCCAGCTGGCGAGACCTGGGTCAGCCAGATCATTCGCCCAGGCTAAGGAAGGTGGAGAGATCCCCGGATTGATGGGGGTACGCTGCAGGCGAGAAGGAGTTCGGCGAGTGGTGCCCTAACAGACCACTCGCTCAGTAGCATGGGCATTCGCCCAGCTGAGCGGGAGCTCGGCGAGTGGTGTCCCTATGGACCACTAGCCCCCTAGTATTCAAAGGGGGAAATGACCATGATGCCCCTTGTGGGCTGCAAATAGCCCTTCAGAACATCAGAGTTAGGCTATTTGCAGACCAATTTGGGGTGCGCTTAGTAAATTTAAAAGGCGGATTCATGCTATTTGCAGACCAGCCTCGGAAAAACTATAAATAGACCCTTAAGGGCACCTTGGAGGGGACTCGATTTTAGAGAATCCTCTCCTCCAGGCTAGTTTTTGGTCGGCTGTTAGTGCCCTCCAAGGTGCCCGGTTGAGCTCTGGTTTGGGAGGGGAAGCTCTCTAGGATCTTCCGGGTGTGTGGCGGGACCTCCTCGCTTCAGCCTTGGGTCTATTATTGTTCTCACATCCACCATCAAGAGAGTCTAGTGAGGGAGAAGTAGGCATCGGCTACACCCCCAGTGGGTCCGAACTCAAGAGACCTGTTGCAGGTTTCAACAAGCCCCGCTTGATAGGTGGATGACATTGCCCGACATGGGTCTAATTGTCGCGTCAAGGTACAACATACAGCTTGTGCATTTTTCAAGGGACCAATCATTCACGTTTCTACCTCTTCATTCGGCTCCACCGACGGTTCAAAGCACAATTCATATGGGATTTATAAACGATAACCACTTTGTTCTATTGAAGATGAAGGAAGAATGCCCACCACCTTCTGTATTTCCGGTGTGGAGAAGGTATCATCAACAAGTAGCCGAAGAGTGGGACATTCCATATATTACACGTCTGATTTAGTTAGCCAGGTATGTCAATTTAAATTATTCGATTTGCCTTTGTACTAATGTTTAGAAAACTAATCCAACATATTGTTTGGTATTTTGCAGAGTGCAAATTGTCTTGTCACTACTTGAAGTAGCCCGCTACATTTTGTTCCAAACAAGGTAAAAAAATGACTTATTAATTTGTTGACTTCCATTTGCCCATTTAATTTGAACCGTTATTTCTTGTAGGTGAATGATATGGGAGGCAAAGAAGGATATAGCGTACAAATATGTGGGGCATTTTGATATTTTGATCAAATGTTTGATGTAAAAGAACACTAACACTAACTATATTATCATTTTGGCGTAAATTATTTTGTTTGTTAGTACATGCGCCAAGGTAAAGATATGTGAAGCTATTAATAGATGGTTTAAGTTATGTACTGTGGGTACAAATATCATATACGGATAAAAATAGCTTATTTGGGTACAAATATCGTTGGGTTACAAATATCCATTTTTGAGGTGTAATTAACATCACCCTTTAATAATATACGATAAGTATACGAACGTTGTGGCAAGCCGCAAGAGTACCAAACAGCTCCTCGCCATTCTCGCTGCTGTGCAGAGTTTCTCCCATCGCCGGATGCCGGAGCTTCGATTCTGCGGGTCCGTGCTTCTCAGATTCTCATCTTCACCATAGCGTGGTTTTCGCGTTCCTGTTCTCGTACCGTGGTTATCGCATTCCCGGTCTCCACGACTCCACGGAGCTTCGAATCCTGGATGCTCGTCGAGTGCGAGGCGTCACGCGTAACTCGCCTCTCTGCTCTTGTGTTCCGTGTTCTGGTTTTCTTCAGCGGAGCACCCTAATAGAGAAACTCTGCAAACGAACACTAGAGCAGGGCTTCCAATTCCGTTGAAGTTTTATGCTCGACGGGAGAAATCCCGCTATTTCGCGACCCGCGCCCTCTTCCTCTCCGGTCCGATCGTCTAGGGCTTCCACTCCGGCGTTCGTCGAGCTGCTCCTCTCCGACGTTTATCGAGCTGCTCCTCTCCGGAAACCACAACTCCTCGTCGGCAAGGGTATCCTCCTCTTCTCCCGCAGTGAAGCTGTGCTCAGTTTCGTCCGAGCATCACCTTGGCCGACCTAATCGGGTCAAGTGCGCTCTTTCTTCGTCCTCTCCGGCAACCATAGCTTGGATCTTCTTCGTCCAACGTCTACAAGACCTTCCTCCTCTTCGCCCCACTTCCTTTCTCGGGTTAGGTATACCATTTTTTTTGTTCCTACAAATAGTTTGATGATAGCATGTTTATTCTTGTGTTATCATTTATAATGATAGAAATGGATGGTTTAGAATTTTTTTTGGATTTTCTATATGTAGATGTGTGTGTATGTATGTGTATGTATGGTTGTGTATGATTGTGTATTTTGTAGATGTGTATGTTTATGTATGGTTGTGTAGATTTTGGATTTTCTATATGTAGATGTGTGTGTTTGTGTATATGTATGTGTATGTGCATGTATGGTTGTGTATGATTGTATTTGTGTTAATGTATTTTGTAGATGTGTGTGTGTGTGTGTGTGTTTGTGTATTTTGTAGATGTATATGGGCGTGTGTTTGTTATTTATGTTTTATGTGTATGTTTGTTATTTATGTGTTATGTGTGTGTATGTTATGTGTATGGTTGTGTGTGTGTTTATTTGTGTATTGTGTTTATGTGCATTATGTTTATGTGTGTGTTGGTTACGTGTGTGTTGGTTACGTGTGTGTGTGTGTATGTATGTGCATGTGTGTGTGTGTATGTATGACTGTGTATGATTGTGTATTTTGTACATGTGTGTATGGTTGTGTAGATTGTGGATTTTCTATATGTAGATGTGTGTGTGTTTGTTGTGTGTATGTTCTGTGTATGGTTGTGTGTGTTTGTTATGTGTTTGTGTGTGTTTGTTATTTATGTGGTTGTGTGTGTATGGTTATGTGTGTGTTTGCTGTGTTTGTGCCATGTGTGTTTGTTTGTTATGTGCTTGTTATGTGTGTGTTTGTTATTTATGTGTTGTGTGTGTATGTTATGTGTATGGTTGTGTGTGTGTTTGTTGTGTTTGTTTGTTTGTGTAATGTGTTTATGTGTGTGTTGGTTATGTGTATGTTTGTGTTTGTTGTGTTTGTTTATTATGTTTCGTAGATGGATACTCTTATCGAGTTTCATTGGAAAAGAGGAATGAACATGAGAAAGAGAGCTATTGCAGGATTGCAGCCGCTTTATCTGGTGTTGCCGCCGTTATTTTGATGAAAAATAGCAGAATCAGTTGTCCAAGCATTAGGGAACAACACGATACTCTCAGAATGACGTGACTTTCAACCCTTCCGTCATTTGGATGTGCGATTTTGATGTATTCGATCTTCGGTGATTCCGTCAGTGATCTTCAATGTTTTGATCATGATTATATTTTCAAACTCAAATATCAATTCCTGTCTCTGAATTCCACCCCGCAACCGAACAGAAATATTGACATATTCAATTCATGTGATTGAAAATCTTCCTGCAAACGAACACAAAAATTGGTTTTGGCCCAATTCCAAAACCTCTGCGCCGTAGGTTTTCAGCAAAAACAATTCTTGTCAATCAAAACCTACCAAACGAACGCACCCTTACTGATTTTTTTCCGCTGTTCCTTTTGTGCTTTGACTTTTAGTATCCTGTCACTTTCGTCTTCTAGATCCAGTCTCCCTCGCAGTTTTTCCCGTTGTTTCTCCGTGGTTCTGGAAACTGGATGTTCTATGTAGTTGTTATAGCCAGATCTGTTTTTTGTACTGTGGGCCATGTTGGTGTCCCATGATTCATTAGCATGCGATCATGTGTCCCTGTTCTTAGCTGCAAATAGGAGGAAATATCCCCTGGATCCGGAGGTCCTACATGCCTTGCCTTATGTAGTTGTGAATATTTCCTTGTCGATTGTTTTTGCACTATATCATTAGGATGCAGTAACAAAATTTACTTGACATAGTACCTTTGGGTCTATTGAATCGAAATTTTGCCAGGAACTCTTCCAGGGTCAAGTTTTTTCTTTGCACCAATAGTTTCCTTGTTGGTTTCTCGTGTGTACAACCCGTATTCGGCGAGTACGACCAACCTGTGCTCGGCGAGTAGACCAACACATCCGGCGAGTAGAACCAATGGCGGTCCTACTTGCCCAGGGTAGGGTGAAGCGAGTAAGACCCCTCCCCGTGAGCTCTTATCGACGTGACTTCTTCTCGACGACATGAGTACGGTTCGTCGAGACGATACCAATAGAGAGCTCACTCCTGGCGAGTAGGTTTTGACCTAGTCGCCACAGCCGTACTGATCAAAGAGGGAGTGAGGCGAGTTCGGGCCAACCCGACTCCTCAGTACCCTCTCACTACCCGCAGAACAGCAAGGGCTGCGATTAGTATTTACGAAAAGGCGCGAGGAGCTGTTCGCAGACCATTTTGGTCTGCATGTAGTAATTTAGTTAAGGCGGAGGGAGCTATTCGCAGGCCTTTTGGACTATTTTCACTCAGGAAGATTTGTATATAATAGGACCCATTATGTCTCAGATCAGCACAGATCCACCCCCAAGAGAGCCTGGGCTTTCTTCCTTGTGTCCTTGTGCTATCTGAGACAGGCTCAACCTTTGGTTTTTGGGAGGGGAAATTAGGTCAGATTTTTGGGTTAGTGGCGGGACCTCCTCGCTGCAGCCAGTGTGTCCTCTCTTAGAGCAACTACCTACCATTCTGTGAGGGCCAGTTCTCAGCTCGCAATACTCAGACCTAGGGATTTGACGAAGAGAGAAGTAACTCAAGCCACTCCCCAGTCTCGAACATAATTGGAGCTGTATCCGGGTTCCAACATCGTGCTACCATATTTTTCTCATTGAAAATCAGTAGGATTTTGTGTACTGGCTTGTCTTTGAAATTGAGATGGGAAAGGTTCTGAATTTTTTTTGGAGGATGAGTAGTATGGTTTTAATAATGATGCATGGAAAATGGGATGGATTATTAATCTCCCCACTCCAGGTCTACATCAAAATTCAACTAAAAAGTTGGACGGTGCATAAAAAAACCATGACAATCAATATACGCAAGAGGGCTCTCCACAGGCCTTGCAAATTTGGGAACTTTATATTTAGAGAATTTTGATTGTATTTTTCTTTAAAGTAACAGGCTCACAAATTGTCATTATATTGATTGCTGTGCTGGAGGAAAATAATGGAAGTGTGAGTTCTCCTTTCTTTCTCCTAAATTTCGAAGTTCTTGTTCCCATTTAATAGGTTTGATATTTAAAAAAAATAAGATATTTTTATGTTATTTCAGTGTTGCATCTGCTCCAGGGAAGGTTCTCATCACCGGAGGTTACCTAATTCTAGAGAGACCCAATGCCGGTCTAATCCTTAGCACAAATGCTCGATTCTATTCAATTGTGAAGCCGTTGTACGAAGAGATTAAGCCCGAGAGATGGGCTTGGGTCAGTGGCTGCCTTCTCCTGTTTATTTCTATAACGTTTCGCAGATTCCATCATTTTTTTTTCATTGCCGATCTTCTGTGTGGTGATAAGTTCAAGTGTGGTGCTTTGTTTGCGAATTTCTATTTTAGTTTGATGTAGCTTTTTGTATGTGTTAAATTCATCTCTTTGTTATTATTATTGTTTGATTTTCTTACAATTCTACCATTTCACTCAGTCATGGACAGATGTGAGAGTTTCTTCCCCACAACTTTCCAGGGAGGTCACATACAAACTGTCACTTAAGAAATCAACTCTTCAGCCTACCACCTCCAGGTAGGTTCACAGAGTTGTATTTTGTTCAATATTACATATACTTGGTAGTTTATATATTTATAGTTAACCTTGCTATAGCACAACATCTTAAAACATAGCCTACTTGCATGAGAAATGGAATGTATTATAAATTGTCTTAGTTTCTTTCATTTTGAAATTTGTAGTCGGGCATCATATTCATAACAATTCACATATAATTTTTCGTAACAATAGCTTGCTACTCAATGCTCATGTTTAGTCAATGATGTTTCTGAATTATTTAGGAGAGAATATTGCACTTTTATACCTATTAAATTGTATTAGGATTTACTTCGATTTTGAAGTTCTTTATGAGGCATAAGTGACTTTAAATCCAAGGAAATTTCCGAAATTGAATGGGGGCATGTATGTTCATTATTCTTGAAGTTTCTATCGCAACAATGTAGCATGACAAGGTATTAAAGCTTGGTTGCGGACTACTCTTGTTTGTTTGATACCGTGTTGTTGGTAGGATGCATTCTCTAGAAATAAGTAAAGTGGCTGCTGCTCTAGTATAGACATACAATTTTCTTGTGTTGTCCATGATGGCGAGCCCATATGAAGTGTAGCACTTTTAATAAAGCTTTCTACAATACGCATGCCAAAATTGTAATGTTTTTTGTAGAAGCAGAGCTATTGAAGAGCATTCAGCAACAAACCCCAATTGTATATTAACATTTTACCTTAGGGTACTGCTTTAATTCTATAAATTTATATATTTGTCTTTATTTGATCCCAATTTGTTATGCCCCCGCAACCATTACGGTTCGCAGGGCATCAATACGCACGGCGGCGCAAGGAGCAATTTCAAAACAACGGGGCTGAACCATCCGGTTCAGCCCCCATCCAGTAAAATAGAAGAATAGGGGCTGAACCACCCCAGTTCAGCCCCTACATGGGGGGGGGGGGGGGGGGGGGGGGGGGGGGGGGGGCGGCCAGCCCCTACATGGGGGGGCCGGCCATCCCCCTTGACCCCGTGTATTAATAGGCCCGGGGTCTCCTAATGATGGCTATGCAAGTTATTTCCTAAAGGTATTCTCCCCTCTTCTCCTCTCAAACCCTAATCTTCTTCTTCTTCTTGTTAATTTCTCCCGTAGATCCCCCTTCTTCTCTCTTGCCCTAGCAAGATCATAACATTTGGTATCAGAGCTTCCTTCCTGCGACCATGGTGACACGCACGGAGGCAGAAGTCGCGCGACTGGCAACTCTAGAGGAAAATTATGTGGGGTTGGCGGATTCGGTGGCGGCAATCGAAGAACAAATGAGATCGTCAACCAAAAATCTGGAGGAGCGTTTCGATGCCCGCATGGAGGAGATTAAGACTCTCCTTACTCAAAATCTGAAAGGGAAATCGACAGTCAACGAAGGGTCGGATGTCGAAGCTTCGGATCTGCCGTCTGTGCAGTTTCCGACGACCGGGATGGGTGGAAATCAGCGGCCTCCCCCGCCCTGGACAGCAGTCGGGAGTAGCAACCCGACAGGAAGCGGGATTCACGCTGGCGGACAGCCGATCGGGCATTGGACGGGACCCGATTCCTACGGAATCGCTGGTACTCATGCGTGGGCGACGGAAGAAGGGGCGGCACACCACCTGGAGGCCGACGCACCGCCGGGTGGTCGGGATGGGGCTGGCGACAGCCGGCAAGGGCCCTGGAGGGCTGCGCCTCAACCGACGGGGGCGGCTTAGCAGGAGGCAGCGCCGCAAGCCTGGAACGGGGCAGGACAGCCAGCAGCGCCTCCTTGGAGGCCTCCGGAGCAGATGGGAGGGGGCTATCGACCTAACAGAGCATCGAACGGGCCGTTTGGAGGAATCACGTGAATTTTACCTCTTCCAAGTACCCACGGACCTCCCACGGGGGCCGGAAATGGAAACCCGGGCTATGATCGCCCTCCGACAGCCCTACATCTTGGAGGGGGGCAACACAGGGGAGAAGGTCGCGTGGGTCCTTACTATCCCGCGCCACAGGGACCGCCAATGGAACACCGCCGACCAGTTGGGCCAGGACAGGAATTCGAGAGACATGGTCAGATGAATCCAAGAGCTTATATGCAACCCAAGAGGACACGCATGAATTTCCCGAAATTCAGAGGAGGGGGGGACGCGCTGGAATGAGTGCAAAAAGCAGAATTATTCTTCAACTATCAAGAGATCCCGGAAGAGCAGTGGGTCCAGTTGGCGGCTTTCCATCTGGAAGATGATGCATACCAATGGACCAAATGGTTTCAGCGTGGCCGAGCATAAGCTCCGTGGACGGAGTTCGTGGAAGCCTTCTCTGCACGTTTCGGACCACTGGAATACGAAGATGTTGAGGCAACGCTTCAGAAGCTTCGACAGAAGGGCACCGTGACAGAGTATCGCACCGAGTTTGAGCGGCTGGCCAATCGGGTCAATTGGGTAGAAAGAACACTCCTGAGCTGTTTTGTTTCCGGTCTGAAGGACTTCCTGCGGGATGAGGTGCATGCATATATGCCCCGTAGTTTGAGTCACGCCATCGGCCTAGCCCGGATCCAGGAAGAACGCTTCAACCGCCAGAGGAACCGGACCACGGCGAGGGCCGACGGTCCCAGTGGCGGGACGAAGGGACCCCCCACCGACAGTTAAACCCACGGTGACGCGGCTTACCTGGCCTGAGCTATAGGCAAGAAAGGTGAAGGGGCTGTGCTTCAACTGTAATGAGAAGTTCGCTCCAGGACATCGTTGCCAGAAGGTCCAGGTTTTCATGCTAAGGGAGGAGGACGAGGAGGGCCCTGTCAACCTTGAGGAGGAGGACGGGTTGGACTTAGCGGAGTTTGGGGTTTCCATCCAGGCTATGGAGGGGTGCACGACGCCTCTTACTCTGCGCATCAAGGGGAGGATTGGCCAGGAGCGAGTGACTATTTTGATTGATAGTGGGAGCACCCACAACTTCATCAACCCCGCGGTGGCACTGAAGGCTGGGCATACAGTTGACAGGGGAGCCGCCTTTCAGGTTATGGTGGCCGATGGAAGCAAGTTGAAGTGTGAAGGGGTGCTGAAGGGAGTCGAGTTGCGGATGCAGGGGTACGTGTGCCACACTGACGTCTACCTCTTGCCGATTAGAGGAGCCGATATGGTCCTTGGGGTGCAGTGGCTCCGCCAGTTGAGACGGGTGACCACGGATTGGGATCGGATGACGCTCGAGTTTACTCAGCAAGGGAAGGACCATTGCTTGCACGACATGCGGTCAACACCACTTAAAGAAATTTCTATTCGGAGCCTACAACGATTGGAGGAGCAGGGCAGCGCGATGGCCATGGTGCTAGGAGGGGCGACCAGCGTGCCCGACATCCCGGAGGAACCCGCGCAGATACAGGCCTTATTGACGCAGTTCGATGATGTTTTCTAGGAGCCACACACTCTTCCCCCCTCGAGGTTTCGTGACCACCAGATCCAGTTGAAAGCAGGGGCGGATCCGACCAATATCCGGCCCTACTGCTATTTTCGTATACAGAAGACGGAGATAGAGCGCAACGTTCGAGAGATGCTATCCACCGACATCATACGACCCAGCACCAGTGCCTTCTCCTCACCGATCATATCGGTGAAGAAGAAGGATGGCTCTTGGAGGTTTTGCGTGGATTATCGGGGCCTGAATAGCTCTACTATTAAAGACAAGTTTCCAATTCCGATGATCGAGGAGCTACTTGATGAGCTGCATGGAGCGAGCTTGTTTACCAAGCTGGATCTCCGATCTGGCTACCATCAGATCCGGATGAAAGAGGATGACATCCACAAGACGGCGTTCCGAACCCACGACGGCCATTACGAGTTCTTAGTGATGCCGTTCGGGTTGGCCAACGCTCCATCTACCTTCCAGGCAGTGATGAACGAGATATTTCGGCCACTTCTTCGCCGGTATGTTTTAGTTTTCTTTGATGACATATTGATCTATATCAGGAGTTGGGACGAGCATCTGGAGCACGTTCGACATGTACTTACCATCTTACGGGAGCACCAGTTGTACGCCAAGCGATCCAAATGCTCCTTTGGGCAGGCGGAGGACGAGTACTTGGGGCACCTGGTTTCGGCTCAAGGGGTCCAGGCCGACCCGAGGAAGATAGAGAGCATGGTGACCTGGCCGCAACCCACGACGATCCGGGCCTTACGAGGCTTTCTCGGGCTGACCGGTTATTATCGCCGATTCGTGAAGGACTACAGGAAGATAGCCCGACCTCTTACCCAGCTGTTGCAGAAGGATGCCTTTCAGTGACATGCGGAGGCGGAAGAAGCGTTCCAGGTGAAACGGGCCATGACGACCACACCGGTGTTGGCACTTCCGGATTTCTCCAAGGATTTTGTTGTGGAGACTGATGCATCCGGAGTCGGGATCGGCGCGGTCTTGATGCAAGAGGGCCGTCCGTTAGCTTATTTCAGCAAGGCATTAACACCCAGGACCTTGGGGCTGTCTACATACGAGAAGGAGATGCCCGCCATCCTCCACGCGGTCGCCATGTGGCGACCTTATCTTCTGGGGCGGCGCTTCCAGGTCCGCACGGACCATCAGAGCTTGAAGCACTTCCTAGAGCAGCGAGTGACATCCCCCCTACAACAGAAATGGCTGACGAAACTGCTGGGGTACGACTACGAGATCGTCTACAAGCAGGGGAAGGAGAATGTGGTGGCCGATGCCTTATCCCGCCTACCGGAGAGTTCCCTGTCCCACGTTTCGGGACCGGTGATCAAATCCTTGGACGAGATACATGCGGAAGTTCGCCAGGACCCAACACTCCGTATTATTGTTGAGGCATTGCAACAGGGTCGGCCCACGGAGGCCGGCTATCACCTACAGGGAGAGCGGCTGTACTACCAGGGCCGACTAGTTATTCCCGCCACATCACCATGGCGTACCGTCATGATATGGGAGTTCCATGCTTCCCCGACCGGTGGCCACACCGGTATTCTTCGGACCCTACAGCGGGTCAGGGCAAATGTGTTTTGGAAGGGGATGAGGCAGGATGTTCAGCAGTTCGTCCGGGAGTGCGACATCTGCCAGCGGCAGAAGTACGAGACGACATCGCCAGCAGGACTTCTTACACCGTTAGAGATCCCACATCAGATCTGGGATACCATATCCATGGATTTCATAGATGGCTTACCCAAATCGCAGGGCAAGACGGTCATCCTAGCGGTGGTCGACAAACTCTCCAAGTACGACCATTTTCTTGCGTTGAGCCACCCATACACAGGGGAGACAGTTGCAGAGCTTTTCGCCCGTGAGATAGTACGACTCCACGGGATTCCTCGGTCCATCATCTCAGACAGAGATCCGGTATTCGTGAGCAATTTTTGGAAGGAGCTCTTTCGTCTTCAGTGTAACACCCAAATATCGCCGCACAACATAAAATAATTTAAAACTTTACCATACAATATCGCGCTATTATGGAACATGTAGTGTATACATATATATATATAAGATGATAAAATTGGTGTGCAAATGGAAAACTTGTTGAAAAATTGGTGTATTAAGAGGCAAAATTGGTGTGCAAATGGAAAACTTGTTGAAATGAGTGTGCAAATAACAAATTGGTGTGCCAATAGCAATCATTGATGAAATCTAAGAGGGGATGACTTATAATTACACCCAAAATTAAGCCTATTTAAGATAGGCGGTGGATTTGGACCGGTTCAAGGGGGGGATATCTATCTATTTCCCGAGCACGTGAACTCCAAAATACCGCACCGCCTTTCTTCCTTAGCCGCTGCTCTGCTCTCCCCTCCTTAGCCGTTGCTCTCGCCTAGGTTAGTGAAGCCTGCGGTTTTCCCTCTCTCTCTCTCTTCGCCATTTCTTTCCTCTACAACAAATTTCAGTGAAGAAGAAGCTCTGTGCAGCCCTTCTCTTCTTCGGCAGTGAATGAGTGGGGGAAAAGAAACCCTAGATTTCAACTAAAGAAGTATTTGGGCATTCTTATAGCAAAGCCCTAACTCCTCATTTACTTCCCTCGCTGTAAGACCATCTCCTCCTTTATTTACTTCTCTATGATACAAATGATTTCAGTTTTAGTATGGGGGCTGATTTTTGGTATAGGAGTATATAATGATTTGAACTTGAAGCATGGATTTTCTGTTTGGATATTATGAAAGCCCTAATTTTGTTGCAATACATATGCATGAAGAAATTAGTTGGAATGGTGGGGGCTTAGTGAAGATCATATTAGGTCTTATGGTGTGATAATCATAAAGAAAGTCATGTAAATGTTTGGTGGAAATGCTCATTTTGTGCGTAGGATTGTTGTCTTAGAAATGGAAAGTGCTAGAAAGCCTATTTTATCTTTGGGGATACTACTAAGTTCTGAATTTACTATTTGTGAGTATGGGGTTGCTGTTTTAAGGCAGTTTTTGTAAAGAATGGTTCAATTTCAACTATGCCATGGTAGGTTTGAATTATTAATAGACCCCTTCAACTATATAGTCGATTTACATCAATTTAATGTTGAAGATCCTTGCTGAAATGGGCTGTAGAATTGCTGAAATGAACCTTATGATTGCTGAACTTGGCCTTAGATGATGTATTATTGCTGAATTTTAGTATAAGATTGTTGTTATTGCCATGTACCATATTTGAGTCTATTTTCAGTTGGAAAGTTCATATGGCTGATTTTGGGAATTTTCATTTGAATGTTGGTTTGGATTTCTAGTCCTTATTTTAGAGTTTTAAATCATGAAGGGTGATGCATCTATGTATGGCTGCCTTAAGTTGGATTGCATGTAAGCTTATGAAACATTTCCAAGAAGAAAATTACTTGAGATTGATGGTGGAAAAGAGAACTAGCTGTGGATGATGTGGATAAATTTTAATAACATGCTGAATTGATATTAAACCTTGTTTAAGAGTAGACTACCAGTGTTCAGTTCCTTAAAGTTTGTTGGATGATTTATATGCAATTTCTATGGAGGTTTCCTACCAGATTTGCTGGAATTATAATTAGGGCTGCTGAATGTTAACATGGATTGTAAAATCCCTACTAGAAGATATTAAATTTCATGGGGTATATGTTATGTTACGTTAACTTAAGGTTAGAGATCTTTTTTTTTCCCCTCATTGTCATACACAATTAATGCTTATTGCAGCTACGAAGAAAGATGGTGTCACCCGATAGGCGTGATGATGACCCAAGGAAAAACAAAGAGAAAGCCAATGTGAGGGTTTACTTCTTTTTAAATATTCTAAAGTATAACCCTTTATTCCTTTTCATATTCTGGTTCCGAATAATGATATCATAACTATATATCCCCATAATTACATATGGTTGATTGAACTTTTAAAAGAATGAATCCTACAACATATAATGAAAAGCATCGATGCAAAATGTTAAGGGATCTGTAGAATGTTAAAACTCCAGTTGGACCTTAATGGTCTCAAGCGAGTTGTGCGCACTGGATTAAATTCTCGGGTTAACTTAGTTGGGCCTTAATAGGTCTTATGCGAGTTGTACGCACTAAGTTTAACCAAGAGAATGGGCCCAAGACCGATTATTGAAGTACAGTAACCCTTAACTAAATGAAATGAAAATTTACTATATGAAAAGAAAAATACAAACATAAAACATTTCAGCAATTCTTGTGCTTAATGTTTGATTTAGCACATTTCATTTTATACTGAGTAAAGTAAATATTATATCATTCAACCTTGTTTTAAAACTTCCTCGCTTAGTCTTTTATTTAAAAGACTAACCCTTTCTATTATAAATATTTTTAGGATCTAAACATAAAGCAGGATAAGGCAGAACGCTACCAACGATGGTTTAAACGAATAGTAAACAATTTTGAAGTGGCCATCAATCCAAAGGAAAACTGTCAAAGCTCGAAGTGCTCCACTTGTTTAAGGAACTTATAATATCGCTTGTTAAAGTTTAATGTATTGAACTTTTATGTACATATATGTGTGGCTTTTTGGGCATGTAAATGTGTGTAACATACTTGGAATAAGAGTTCTGTACTGTCATTTCAATACTTCTTTGTGGCATTGTAGTAATTTATTGCTGCGCAGCTTTCAATATAATTATAAAGCAATGTATACTATTACTCTGTGATGGTCTGCGGATCGTTACAGAAAATGGTATCAGAGGGAGGTTTCGAGTAATGCCACAAATAGTATTGTGATAAATGTACAGAATAGAACATTTACATGTTTATAAGTTGGACATTAATTTTTCCTGCCTTTCAGGAACATGAGTTTACTAGTCGGAGAGGTCGAGTGGAGCCAGAGATATCCGCTGAAAGTGAGACTGGCCAAAGAATAAATCTCCAAGTTGCGGATATGGCACGAGCAATGGCTGAAGCAATCCGACTGGTTCGAGATACTCCCACATTAGTACCTCTGGTGGACCCTCCGAATCAACCACCACAACCTCAGGTAGACGTTGAACTGAAGCAGTTCCTGGAATTAAAGCCTCCCACTTTCAGAGGAGGTCTAACTCCGTTAGAAACAGAAGATTGGATATTGAGAATAGAGACCATATTTAAAGTTATGCACTGCTCAGAAGCCAGGAAGATTGATCTAGTGACATTCCTATTTGAGGGGGAAGCAAAAAGGTGGTGGGATACTATAATGAAAGGAAAGTTTGCTAATAAGGGAGTTACTGAAATCTCTTGGCAGGAATTCGTTGCAGAATTTACAAACTGGTTCGTGCCCGCATCCGAGAAGGGACTACTGCAGGAGAAATTCCTTCGTCTTGTACAAGGTAATCGTACCGTACTTCAATATGAAGCAGAGTTTTCAAATTTAGCATTTTATGCGGGATCTTTAGCTCCAACAGAAACGGAACGCTGTCGCCGTTTCCAACAAGGACTTCGAGATAATATTCGTACATATTTGGTACCCTTTGAGCTTACCAGTTACAGTAGTCTTGTCGCAAAGGCCCGCTTAACCGAAATTGATATGGAGAAAACTCAAAAAAGAAGAGAATTTATGAATAAGAAACCGTCAGAAGGGTCGAGTAAGGAACCTTCAGGAAAATCAGGTGGATCGTCTTGGAAGAAAAAAAAAGTGGTCGCAACCTTCCCCTTCAACTTCAACGGGCAGTGTGGCCCAATCCTCTGCCACTAAATGTGAAAAATGTGGAAAGGTGCATAAAGGACAATGCTTATTTGGCACTGGTATTTGTTATATTTGTCGTCAGCCAGGACATCGACAAAATGAATGTCCAAAGAGGCAAGCAAAGGAAGGAAATTTCAAAGGAGCCCCCGGAGCACAACCTCAGCGAGTATATCAGATGGGAACTGTTAAGGAAGGTGAATCAGTCGCCTCCACTTCAGCACCAATTGAGCTTGGTCGTGAAGAACGACAGATACAACCTCGTGTCTTTAATTTGGGACAACAGGAAGCTAAGGCCGATGACACTGTCATCACAGGTATGATTTATGCATACAAGCAACTATTGAAGGTTTTATTTGACACTGGGGCAAGTCACTCTTTTGTTTCAACACATATTCTGAATACTTTACCAATACAACCATATTCAACACATAATGTCCTTCATGTAACGATCCCCAACAATCATATAATGACTACACAATTGCGAGTTCGAATGCAAATTCAACTCAATGAAAAAGTCCTGGAAGTAGACTTGGCAGTTTTACCAATTTCAGAATACGATATTATCTTGGGTATGGATTGGTTATCGAGACATGAAGCTGTAATTAATTGTAAGACGAAAGAGCTTACAATTAGGTGCCCGGATCAAAGCCTAATAACTTTTAAAGGGTTGACAGAAGTATCAAAAACATTGATCTCCGCCATGAAGGCTTTGAAGACGATCCGTAAAGGATGTGAAGCAGTGTTAATTATGATAAAAGGAACGAATGAAGAAAAGAAAGATATTACTGCGGTACCAGTGGTCCGAGAATTTCTTGAAGTATTTCCCGATGAATTACCAGGAGTACCTCCAACTAGAGAAGTAGAATTTGAAATATCTCTTATTGAAGGAGCAGCCCCAGTAGCTAAAGCACCGTATCGTATGGCTCCAAAGGAATTAGCTGAGCTGAAATCTCAGTTACAAGAATTATTAGATAAAAACTTTATTCGTCCCAGTTCATCTCCCTGGGGAGCTCCCGTTTTATTTGTAAGAAAGAAGGATGGGACACTTCGCCTTTGCATTGATTATAGAGAGTTGAATAAATTGACAGTCCGAAATAAGTACCCTCTTCCTCGTATCGATGATTTATTTGATCAACTAGTACACATGACTGTATTCTCAAAAATTGATCTGAGGTCGGGCTATCATCAATTAAAAGTGAAAGAAGAAGATGTGTTTAAAACAGCTTTCAGTACTCGATATGGACACTTTGAATTCGTAGTTATGCCATTTGGATTGACAAATGCGCCTGCAGCATTTATGGATTTGATGAACCGAGTATTCAAGGAATATCTCGACAAGTGTGTTATTGTCTTTATTGATGACATCTTGATCTACTCCAAAACTGAAGAGGAACATGCACAACATTTGAGATTGGCCTTGCAAACATTAAAAGATCATCAGTTATATGCAAAATTTTCTAAGTGTGCTTTTTGGTTACGAGAAGTATCCTTTTTAGGACATGTTATTAATGAACAAGGATTAGCTGTGGACCCCAGTAAGATTGAAGCTATCCTCCAATGGCCACGTCCTACAACTGTAACAGAAGTGAGAAGTTTCCTTGGATTGGCTGGGTATTACAGAAAATTTGTAAGAAACTTTTCAAAAATCGCCTTACCATTGACTCAACTGACAAGGAAAAATATATCCTTTATTTGGAATGAGGATTGTCAGCTTGCTTTTGAAGTGTTGAAAGAGAAATTGACAACTGCTCCTATTTTGGTAATGCCTACAGGATTAGAGGGGTTTCAGATATACAGCGACGCTTCTTACAAAGGTCTTGGATGTGTTCTAATGCAACATGGGAAAGTTGTTGCTTATGCCTCCAGACAATTAAAAGATGCAGAGAAAAATTATCCAACTCATGATTTAGAATTGGCAGCAGTAGTGTTCGCATTGAAAGTATGGCGACACTATTTGTATGGAGTCCGATGTGAAATTTTTACTGATCATAAAAACTTGAAGTATATCTTTACACAGAAAGAGTTAAACCTTCGACAGAGGCGTTGGTTAGAATTCATTAAAGACTATGAGGTCGATATTCATTATCACCCAGGTAAGGCTAACACTGTTGCTGATGCTTTAAGCAGGAAGAGTATGGTCATATTGTCGGCAATAAATCAGTATAACCAGAAATTGATTCAAGAATTGCAGAAGATGGAAATATTTCTTGTGTTTACTTCAGAGGATAAACAGTCTCAATTATTTCAAATGCAAATTCAATATCCGATTAAAGAAAGAACATTGAGGGTAATATCTCAGGATCCATTCTTTATAACCTTGTTGGAGAAAGTAAAGAATGGACAATCAAAGAACTTTGTTGAAAAAGACGGATTATTATTCTTGAATAACAGGCTTTGTATTCCAAATGCGGATAATTTGAGAAATGATATTTTGTATGAAGCCCACAACACACCATATTCTATTCATCCTGGGCGCACAAAAATGTACCACGATTTAAAACAAGATTTTTGGTGGCCAGGGATGAAGAAGGATGTAATTACTTATATCGCCAAATGTCATACCTGCCAAGTAGTGAAAGCAGAACATATGAAACCTGGAGGTTATTTGAAGTCATTGCCTATTCCAGAATGGAAATGGGATGACATTGCAATGGACTTTGTGTGGGGTTTACCTCGGAGCAAGCAAGGAAATGATGGGATATGGGTGATTATTGACCGACTGACAAAGAGTGCACACTTCATTGCAGTAAAGCAGAGTGGACCAACTGAAAGATTGGTAGATGAATATATTGATGTTATTGTTAAATTTCATGGCATACCTCGCACTATTGTCTCCGACCGGGATGGTCGATTTACTTCTGACACTTGGAAACTTGTGCATAAGCGGTTGGGAACAAAATTATTATATAGCACTGCCTTCCATCCGCAGACAGATGGTCAATCAGAGCGTACTATCCAGCTGTTAGAGGATCTTTTGAGAATGATTGTCTTGGATTTAAAAGGATCATGGGAGAAATATTTGTCATTAGCTGAATTTTCTTATAATAACAGCTACCAATCGACGATTCAAATGGCTCCTTTTGAAGCCTTGTATGGTAGAAAATGTCGGACTCCTCTCAGTTGGGCAGAAAATGGTGAAAGAAATCTGTATAATAAGGAAAGGGTGGATAAGATGCACGAAAAGATCTTATTGATTCAAAAAAGAATGAAAATTGCACAAGACCGTCAACAAAAGTACTATAATGCACGACATCGGCGGGTTGAATTTAATGTGGGTGATCAAGTATGTTTGAAAATTAAACCATTTAAAGGCATCTCGCGACTGCGGAAGATTGGAAAATTAAGCCCGCGATATGTAGGACCTTTTCCTATCATTGAGCGTATTGGAGACATGGCTTACAGATTGGCACTGTCTAATGAGTTGCAGAATCTACACGATGTTTTTCATGTGTCATCACTGAGAAGATATATTGTCGATCCAAATAAAATAATTGCCGCTACAGATGTACAAATTGAACCAGATCTATCAAGCCCAACGGAACCCTATCAAATTCTTGACTGGCAGACTAAACAATTGCGGAACAAGGATGTTAATTTTGTGAAAGTATGGTGGAAGGGCCATCCAAAAAATGAAGCCACTTGGGAGCGAGAAGATGTACTATGGGATTTATTTCCAACATTTTTAAGGTATGTTATTTTCGAGGACGAAAATTTTTATTAGGGGGGATATAATTGTAACACCCAAATATCGCCGCACAACATAAAATAATTTAAAACTTTACCATACAATATCGCGCTATTATGGAACATGTAGTGTATACATATATATATAAGATGATAAAATTGGTGTGCAAATGGAAAACTTGTTGAAAAATTGGTGTATTAAGAGGCAAAATTGGTGTGCAAATGGAAAACTTGTTGAAATGAGTGTGCAAATAACAAATTGGTGTGCCAATAGCAATCATTGATGAAATCTAAGAGGGGATGACTTATAATTACACCCAAAATTAAGCCTATTTAAGATAGGCGGTGGATTTGGACCGGTTCAAGGGGGGGATATCTATCTATTTCCCGAGCACGTGAACTCCAAAGTACCGCACCGCCTTTCTTCCTTAGCCGCTGCTCTGCTCTCCCCTCCTTAGCCGTTGCTCTCGCCTAGGTTAGTGAAGCCTGCGGTTTTCCCTCTCTCTCTCTCTTCGCCATTTCTTTCCTCTACAACAAATTTCAGTGAAGAAGAAGCTCTGTGCAGCCCTTCTCTTCTTCGGCAGTGAATGAGTGGGGGAAAAGAAACCCTAGATTTCAACTAAAGAAGTATTTGGGCATTCTTATAGCAAAGCCCTAACTCCTCATTTACTTCCCTCGCTGTAAGACCATCTCCTCCTTTATTTACTTCTCTATGATACAAATGATTTCAGTTTTAGTATGGGGGCTGATTTTTGGTATAGGAGTATATAATGATTTGAACTTGAAGCATGGATTTTCTGTTTGGATATTATGAAAGCCCTAATTTTGTTGCAATACATATGCATGAAGAAATTAGTTGGAATGGTGGGGGCTTAGTGAAGATCATATTAGGTCTTATGGTGTGATAATCATAAAGAAAGTCATGTAAATGTTTGGTGGAAATGCTCATTTTGTGCGTAGGATTGTTGTCTTAGAAATGGAAAGTGCTAGAAAGCCTATTTTATCTTTGGGGATACTACTAAGTTCTGAATTTACTATTTGTGAGTATGGGGTTGCTGTTTTAAGGCAGTTTTTGTAAAGAATGGTTCAATTTCAACTATGCCATGGTAGGTTTGAATTATTAATAGACCCCTTCAACTATACAGTCGATTTACATCAATTTAATGTTGAAGATCCTTGCTGAAATGGGCTGTAGAATTGCTGAAATGAACCTTATGATTGCTGAACTTGGCCTTAGATGATGTATTATTGCTGAATTTTAGTATAAGATTGTTGTTATTGCCATATACCATATTTGAGTCTATTTTCAGTTGGAAAGTTCATATGGCTGATTTTGGGAATTTTCATTTGAATGTTGGTTTGGATTTCTAGTCCTTATTTTAGAGTTTTAAATCATGAAGGGTGATGCATCTATGTATGGCTGCCTTAAGTTGGATTGCATGTAAGCTTATGAAACATTTCCAAGAAGAAAATTACTTGAGATTGATGGTGGAAAAGAGAACTAGCTGTGGATGATGTGGATAAATTTTAATAACATGCTGAATTGATATTAAACCTTGTTTAAGAGTAGACTACTAGTGTTCAGTTCCTTAAAGTTTGTTGGATGATTTATATGCAATTTCTATGGAGGTTTCCTACCAGATTTGCTGGAATTATAATTAGGGCTGCTGAATGTTAACATGGATTGTAAAATCCCTACTAGAAGATATTAAATTTCATGGGGTATATGTTATGTTACGTTAACTTAAGGTTAGAGATCTTTTTTTCCCCCTCATTGTCATACACAATTAATGCTTATTGCAGCTACGAAGAAAGATGGTGTCACCCGATAGGCGTGATGATGACCCAAGGAAAAACAAAGAGAAAGCCAATGTGAGGGTTTACTTCTTTTTAAATATTCTAAAGTATAACCCTTTATTCCTTTTCATATTCTGGTTCCGAATAATGATATCATAACTATATATCCCCATAATTACATATGGTTGATTGAACTTTTAAAAGAATGAATCCTACAACATATAATGAAAAGCATCGATGCAAAATGTTAAGGGATCTGTAGAATGTTAAAACTCCAGTTGGACCTTAATGGTCTCAAGCGAGTTGTGCGCACTGGATTAAATTCTCGGGTTAACTTAGTTGGGCCTTAATAGGTCTTATGCGAGTTGTACGCACTAAGTTTAACCAAGAGAATGGGCCCAAGACTGATTATTGAAGTACAGTAACCCTTAACTAAATGAAATGAAAATTTACTATATGAAAAGAAAAATACAAACATAAAACATTTCAGCAATTCTTGTGCTTAATGTTTGATTTAGCACATTTCATTTTATACTGAGTAAAGTAAATATTATATCATTCAACCTTGTTTTAAAACTTCCTCGCTTAGTCTTTTATTTAAAAGACTAACCCTTTCTATTATAAATATTTTTAGGATCTAAACATAAAGCAGGATAAGGCAGAACGCTACCAGCGATGGTTTAAACGAATAGTAAACAATTTTGAAGTGGCCATCAATCCAAAGGAAAACTGTCAAAGCTCGAAGTGCTCCACTTGTTTAAGGAACTTATAATATCGCTTGTTAAAGTTTAATGTATTGAACTTTTATGTACATATATGTGTGGCTTTTTGGGCATGTAAATGTGTGTAACATACTTGGAATAAGAGTTCTGTACTGTCATTTCAATACTTCTTTGTGGCATTGTAGTAATTTATTGCTGCGCAGCTTTCAATATAATTATAAAGCAATGTATACTATTACTCTGTGATGGTCTGCGGATCGTTACATTCAGGGGACCACACTGCGCATGAGCACGACCAATCATCCCCAGACCGACGGACAGACGGAGGTGCTCAACCGTGGGGTCGAGACCTATTTACGGTGCTTTGTGATGGATGAGCCGCGCACGTGGGTCCGGTGGTTACACTGGGCAGAGTACTGCTACAACACATCATTCCACACGACCAGCAAGCTCACTCCTTTTGAGGCGGTGTACGGCCGATCACCCCCCACGTTGAGTTCATATGAGCCGGCCAGCACCGCTCTTCCAGCTGTGGCTCAGACACTTCAAGAGCGGGATCAGACATTAGAACTACTTCGGGACAACTTACGGGCGGCTCAAGAGCGTATGAAGGTCCAGGCAGACAAACACCGCACTGAGCGGGAGTTCGCGGTGGGTGACGAGGTTTTTCTCCGGCTCCAGCCATATCGCCAGCTATCGGTTTCTCGGCGGGCCAATCAGAAACTTGCTTCGCGGTACTATGGTCAGTACAGAATCATTCGGCGTGTGGGTCCAGTCGCTTATACTCTGGCGCTTCCGGAGGGGTCCCGCATTCATCCGACATTTCATGTATCTCTGTTAAAGAGAAAACTTGAGGCTTCGGTTCAAGCCAGTCCCATCCTGCCTGAAGCCACCAGCAACGGAGAATTGAGGCCTTCACCGGAGGCTATCTTACTGACCAAGTGGAAGAAACGAGGCACGGAGTACCGACCTGAGGTACTCATCAAGTGGAAGCAGATGACGGAGGCCCACAATTCTTGGGTTGACTTATTGGAATTCCGGGAGCGTTTTCCTGATTTCCACCTTGAGGACATGGTGGCTCTTGATGGGGAAGGTAATGTTATGCCCCCGCAACCATTACGGTTCGCAGGGCATCAATACGCACGGCGGCGCAATGAGCAATTTCAAAACAACAGTGCTGAACCATCCGGTTCAGCCCCCATCCAGTAAAATAGAAGAATAGGGGCTGAACCACCCCGGTTCAGCCCCTACATGGGGGGCCGGCCAACCCCCTTGACCCCGGGTATTAATAGGCCCGGGGTCTCCTAATGATGGCTATGTAAGTTATTTCCTAAAGGTATTCTCCCCTCTTCTCCTCTCAAACCCTAATCTTCTTCTTCTTGTTAATTTCTCCCGTAGATCCCCCTTCTTCTCTCTTGCTCTAGCAAGATCATAACACAATTCTACAAAGAGTCAACTGAATAACCATAGTTCTCTTACTGTAAAATTTTTTTTTGACGTTTCATTTATGTATAATTTTTTCTAAAAAAGATTGAATCGCAAGAAAGCTGTCGAAGGATCAACTTAGGCGCAATTTCACCTTCTATTCCCCAAAGCAAAACAATAATATAAGATGACCTAAAAGTTACAATACTCGTTTATATATAGGTGGAACTAGTGAGGAAAGCTGTAATGCAATAAGGAAAGATACATTGACGGATAACACAAATGAGTGCGTTACTGACCGGCCTGCCTGCGGATGTTAATAGTAGATTCACACAAGGCATTTATTTTGATTAGTGTGTGCATTCATATTTATACATGGTGGCTCAAAAGCTACATGGTCTTCAAGGCCGATGTTTGGAATTTGTGTCTTGAATTCACTTTTCAGTATCCAAGGGGCCTCTTCGCTAGGAAGATTCTTCCAAGCGACAAGTGCCTAATATGCCTTTTATTCTCGGGAGGTGTTTGTCCAAACATAATCGTCAAGGGTTCATATGTGGGCACAGTGCCAACGAAGAACGCACCTCTGCCTCTCGTTCTACCAACACGTGTGGAAGAAGGCCAACAAGATTCCATCATACTCCTTGCATGAAAGAGAATTTGTGGCTGATTTGGAAGACCCTGCTTTGTATTTTATTGAGTTGTTGTATCATAGGAGTTTGACAATCCACAGTTGTTGAGAGGGTGAGGATATTTTCTGGTGTAGTAGGTACCACAAGATGATCTTTTTGAACAAGGAAATCTTTGCCTAGGTATTATGGGCGCTAGCGTTGTACGACAGGGAGCAATGCCTGTTGTTTACTGTCCTGCCATATGTTGAGGTGGCTGGGCAGTGGGACGGCTAGCTTGCACGAGAATTTCTTATATTTTGGCGTTGGAGGAATCACACTCAATGACGACGAATTTGGAAAAATCCGGTATGCTCATGACAAGGGCAGTCACGAAGGCCTGCTGTAGTGCTATGTTTGCCCAAGAGACAAGCTGAAGTGACATTGGCAGGTGGTTTATATGGTGCTGCCAAGAATCACTGTAAACGAGGATGGCATGACCTTAGTACTCAAATATGGTGGTAGCCGAATTAAAGGTTTAGTTTGGAGTAATAAGCCACGCCCTGTAACTTGTCAAGGAGCTACTATATGAGAGTTGTAGGTGTACCAACCAATGTGTGGTCTCCTTGCTGGTGTTGCGTAACACCATGTAGCTCAAAGGCCACACTGAGGCGAGCTAAGGTGATTTTTATCACCTAATATCTGAAGCTATGCTACTGTGAGAATGACGTCAATGCCACCCAAGCTAAAAATGTAGAACTCAACTGTGCATTAATAATGATTGGAGGGACAATACTATGGTCGTACAGGTCCCTAATGTGGAGGAGAAGCGATCGTTGCTCAAGAATACATGGAAAATGGGGGTCGGGTCGACTTCAAGATGTTAGGTCTCATTGAGGTCTCGAGAGAGAGTCGTGGCTATTTCCACAGTCGATCATTATCACTATGTTCCTGTCTAGGAGTCGAGCAACTGAGATTGAGTTGCTTTGGTGGCTCTATGAGGTTGTTCCCCTCCCTCAACTCGAAGATATCTAGAGCTGCCTCATCTACATCGAGACATTTCGCCCCGTGATGCATGCAAAGCTTCTTGTTCGCGGGAAGGGGGGGGGGGGGCAATCATGAGTAATAGAGCATGGTTGTTTGCAGAAAAAGACTCTTGTTGCGGAGTTCGAGGCGTTCTTAATGGGCTGAACGTGGTGGTGGGAGAGGTCTTTATTGTAGGAGTGAGTAGATGGATGTGGTCGAGTTATGAGCGGTGGAATGGGGTTTCTGTGTGGAGATAAGGACAATGGTGTGACATTGGCGGTTTGGATGATGAGGACCATTGTGAATGGGTTGGAGTGGTGAGGAACACAGTCGTTTAGGAAATGAGCTTGCTCTGTAACTCGAGAGAGAGTGAATGAGTTGTGTACCAAAAGGTGTGCACATATATTTAGTTGTAGTTCCACAAGGAAAGTCTAAATGATCAAATGTAAGTCTTGGCACATGGGTTGTGAGCTCAATGAAGTTCGTAATGTAAGCGATAATGGAGTTGGATTGGCGAGCGGAGCCCATTTTCTTGTAGGGCCATATGCATTACCTGCTTATCAAGTATCATACTGGTGAAGCAGTTCCTCTTTGAACGCTGAGGGTATATGTAATTGTGTTGGTTGGGGTGCCTAAGCACCACATACTCGACCTGTGGAAATGACTAGCATACCCTAGCACTGATGTTTCTGCAATTGAAGGTCAACAATAGAGAGAATGCATGCAAACCAATTTGATAGTAGAATCTATCAGATTTGAGTGAAGGGTGTAAAAAGACAGAATTGTAAGCCATCAGTCGCATGTTTGAATTCTATTCCACAATGCAAAAATAAGATAAGATTTCCTAAAAGAATTCAATTTTTCTTCGTATATAAGAGACACAAGTTCTGGAAGCTGTAATGTGTTAGATGTTAATGTGGTATTACATCTTTCCTTTATTTCGTATCTTCTATATTTCAGACTTTATATATACATCCTTATATCTCGTGTGAGGTATGAAGTTCTCCTAAGCCTAAGTAACATGGTATAAGATCCCGGTTAACAAAGACAATACCGCCGCGCTCTCCCGATCAGCGCCTCTCTGCATGACAATGAATCTACGGGCTTGATCTCGACTCCTTGACGATCCACGTCTCTTGTCGATCGGCAACGAAGCCGCTCGTGGCACGAGCGACATGACCCGAACGTGATCCCGTCGATCTAGCCTTTGACGAACCTGCCTGTGCTTTTCGACAGGTTCTGAATCTGTGTGGCAGGAAGCCGCCTTGACTTCGAAGGCAGAGGCCATATCTGAACCTTGAGCCCTCTTTTGACTGGTGACAACGCTGATCGACGGAAGTAGGCTTACCTTCCGTCGATCCATGGTCTCCTTCGACTGGTACTATGGTCAATGGCTTATTCCGTTGACCGCTTATGCCATGATTACCGGTCAACCACATAAATGCTTTCGCAAGTGTGCTTCTTCCTTCTACTTCGTGAATCCTTAGTAGATCATTTGTGATCTAAGTGCCTTCTTACCTTAACCCTATGGAAGAATTTGTTCATTCTCCCTTCTTGATCATGACGAAGAACGCCAATGTATCCTCATCCACGATTACTACCCCTGCGACCATACCGTATGCAGACTACAACAACACGTTTTCTCCTAATGCCAGACTTGCCACCACTATTCTTACCTCATCAAACTTCCAACTATGGAAAAAGGGGGTCACTATGTCTCTGGCTGGCATACGACGTATGCACCATCTTACCAGACTCCCAACTGATGTTGCAAGGAGTCAAGCGTATGAGGATTGGTATAGTGATGATTGTCAGATCTTTGCTCTTTTGCTGAGTTCTATGGATCCCTCTGTTCAGCAATGTGTAAGAACTGCAACAATATTAGGGATTTATGGGATACTTTGCATATGATGTTCTCTCAGGCGAACAATCTCACACTCCTTGGTGAACTCTTGCCAAAGATGGCTGAACTGAAACATGGTGCTCGTTCAATCACCGAATACTTCACCGAATGAAAGGTTCTTGCAGATGAGATCATGGATCTTTGGCAGATCACTACACCATCAGATAGGAGCACCAGGATCAGCAGGAGCACCTCGTACTACTTTGGCTACTGAATGGCCTTGATATAAACTTCTCTATGACAAAGATTGAAATGCCAGTCAACCCTTCTACTCTGCAAATTGCTACTGTATATACCTTTGTCTGACAAAGACGAGAATCTATACTCCTACTCCCTCTGCATTACATACTGCCCCTGGTGATCCGTTGACACTTGTCTTTCATGGTGGGAGTTGGAGTGGCCGAGGAAGTCACACTGGACGTGGTTGTGACAACGATACGAGACACTACACTTGTTGTGGGCGCTGGGGCCATACCAAAGACACTTGCTGGGCTGTCCATGGAAAGCCTGAACGGGCAACCAAACCTCCTCCTTCTTCATGCTCTGACTATTGAGATATTTGAAGAGGAGTATCATCGTCTTCAGGCTCTCTAAATTCAGCCTACGACCCACAGTGCTGCTATAGCTCAATCCATTTAGCCAACATGCACTTCCCAACGCCTGGTTCGTCGGCTCGCAGATTCAGGGACCCCAGATCATCTCACTAGTACCTCAAGTATCTTACATTCGTATAAACCTCTTAACGGATCGTCTATTACAGTGGCAGATGGATCAACTTTACCTATTGCTTGGTTTGATAGTTCCAATGTGATTCTTGACATGACTATGCCCTCCGTTGCTCACATTCCTCAATCTGCTTACAACTTAATGTCCATTAGTAAGCTCACTCGTGATTTAAACTGCACTGCTACATTTACATCTTCTGATTGTGTTTTTCAGGAACAGTTGACAATCCGTATTATTGGTAGAGGGAAGTTGAGTGGAGTGTATGTCCTGGATGATGTCTCACCCCTTGCTTGTTCTGCTGCTTTCACCAAGATTTTGGATCTCCATTATCGTCATGGTCACCCGTCTATCTATGTCCTGCGTCGCATGTATCCTGCGCTTGGATATGTTTCCTATTATCGATTGTGAGTCTTGTAATTTTGCTAAGCATTATAAAATAAGCTATGTTCCTCGGACTGATATTCATGCTGTTGCACCATTTGATTTCATTTTGATGTCTGGGGACCTTGTCCTATCCCAACTTTATTAGGACATAAACACTATGTTACTTTTATTGATGATTTTTCTCGCATGACTTGGGTGTAAATGAAAAATCCTTATAAACCTTCTTCTATTTTTCAAAATTTGTGAAATGAAATATTTACCCAATTTTTTGTTCGTATTAAATGCCTTTGCACTGATAACGAAAAATATTACTCATCTTGTTACCGCTGCGGTAACGGGCCGCCGATAGGAGCGGCGGTAGCGGCGAGGGTAGCAGACGGGGCTGTCGCTGGGCGATAGCGGCGGCGACTGGCAGGGGTCGGGCGGGAGAAATTGAGGGGGAGAGGAATAGAGAAAGAGAGAGAGACAAGGGGAGCAGCCCCTCCTAAGTTGATTGATCCAAAGATGAAATACATAACCCTAGGTGCTCCCTTATATAAGGGGGAAACCACCACATCATTAAGAGTTCAAAATAAAATAAAATAACATAATCAAAATGCTGAAGGATAACTAGGACCGGTCGGCCCTTTAGATGGTCTTCTCCAAATTGCCCGGTTCGGCGCGGGGCCTAGTGCTGTCGCTTGGTCCTGCGCGCGCCCTCCTCGAATAGACCTGCCATTCCGGCTCGTCAGACTGGAGGTCGGTAACAATACCGCCATCTGGGAAATTGGCCTTGTCCTCAAGGCAGTAGTCTGGGAACTGTCGGCGAAAATCATCTCGCAGGAGCCAAGTAGCGGACGAACGGGGACGGTTGCGCCAAGCCACCCGCACCTCCTCCGGATGGGTAGCTCCGGTCGTGGGCTTGCGCTGATCAAGAATGGCTTCCAGATAGAGTGGTTCGGAGCTGGCCTTGTCCAAGTCGGCCGGGATATGGTCGGAGACGGGATGATCGCCTATCACGCGCCGAAGTTGTGAGACATGAAATACGGGATGAATGCGAGCGGTGTCCGGAAGGCGGAGGCGATATGCTACTGCTCCGATGCGGCTGAGGATCTCGAATGGTCCAAAGAAGCGCGGGGCGAGCTTGGGGCAAGTGCGGCGGGCCACCGTGAGCTGGCGGTAGGGGTGAAGTTTAATGAACACCCGCTCTCCAACTTGAAATTGGAGGTCCCTTCGTTTCCGGTTGGCAAACGATGCCATCTTCGCCTGAGCCCGTCGAAGATGTTGTTTTAAACTATCCAAGATAACATCCCTATCGTGGAGATGATCCGCCAAGCTAGCCACCGGGCATTCCCCGGGTAGGTGACTGAGCACGGTCGGCGGTGGCCGGCCATATACAGTCTCGAATGGCGAGGTGTTGGCGGCGTGGTGGTATGCGGTATTGTAGGAGTATTCTGCCCAACCAAGCCATTTGGCCCACGAACCGGGCCTCTCCCCGATGAAGCAACGCAAGTAGGTCTCCAAGCACCTGTTGAGTACCTCGGATTGGCCATCCGATTGCGGATGATATGCTGTACTCATCCGGAGTTGGGTCCCCTGCAGGCGGAATAACTCAGTCCAGAAGCTACTAAGAAAAAGTGGGTCACGATCACTGACGATCGAACGGGGGAACCCATGAAGACGGACTATCTCCGCGATGAAGCTGTCGGCGACCGTCGCCGCAGTGTAAGGATGGCGGAGCGGGACGAAGTGCGCGTACTTCGTTAGGCGGTCCACGACCACCAAGATGCAATCGAAGCCGTTGGAACGGGGCAACCGGGTGATGAAGTCCATAGCGATGTCCTCCCAGACACGCTCAGGGATCGGTAGGGGCTGCAAGAGGCCGCTGGGAAACATCGTCTCGTATTTGGCCTTCTGACATGGTAGGCAGGCCGCCACGTATGCCTTCACCTGTCGAAGCATGTGGGGCCAGAAAAGCGAGGCCGCCAACCGACGGTATGTCCGATACGCCCCGGCATGGCCACCTGCCGGGGTGGAGTGGAACTCCGCAAGCAAAGCTGGAATCATTGCCGACGATGCAGACAAAACGAGTCTGTCCCGATGAAAAAGGCGGCCCCCGATCAATGTATATGGCGGCCGTGACGAGGGGTCGGCCAACAGGGCGGCCCGAATATCCTGAAGCTGGGGGTCCCGGTCCACCTCGTGCTGAATGGCCGCGGCGTCGTCCCACACCGGCCGGGAAATGACTGTCAATTCTGGCGCGTGCGGGCATCGGGAGAGCGCATTGGCAGCCCGATTCGTCCTGCCCGGACGAAACTCCACCGTGAAGTCGTAGCCGAGCAGCTTGGCCACCCAAACTTGTTGCGTTGGCGTGGCTATCTTTTGTTGGAGCAGATAGCGAAGGCTGTGGTGATCGGTGCGGATGACAAAGGGCCGCCCCAGGAGATAAGGCCGCCAATGTTGGACCACCAAGACCAGCGCTATAAGCTCGTTCTCGTATGTGGAGCGGCTGCGCACCGCGGTAGAAAACGCCCGACTGTAAAAAGCAATTGGCCGGTCGGTCTGCATCAAGACGGCGCCGACGCCGGTGCCCGAGGCATCGCACTCGACGACAAACGGCTGGTGGAAGTCCGGCATGGCTGAAATCGGGCCGTGGACCAAGGCAGACTGGAGCGCCGTGAAGGCCTCCATGGCCGCCGGCGGCCATGTGAAGGGCCCCTCCTCCGATTTCTTCAGCAGCTGAGTGAGAGAGCGGGCCAAGCCGCCGTAATTTCTGATGAAGCGCCGGTAGTATCCCGTCAAACCGAGAAAAGCCCGGACGTCGTGCAAGGAGGCGAGAGTCGGCCAACGCAGCACCGCCTGAATTTTATCTTCATCCATGGCCACGCCGTGGGCCGAAATAGTATGGCCCAAGTAGCTGACCGTCGCCGTGCCGAAGGTGCACTTCTTGTGGTTGACCGTTAGCTGATGTAGGCGGAGAGTGGCGAACGTCTCCCGAACATGACGGAGGTGATCCTGCCAAGTGGGACTGAAGACAAGGATATCATCAAAAAAAACAAGGACATGCTTACGCAGAACGGGCCGAAATATCTCATTCATGGTAGCTTGGAATGTCGTGGGGGCGTTGGTGAGCCCAAACGGCATGACCAAGAACTCGAAATGTCCGTCGTGGGTCCTGAACGCCGTCTTTGGCACGTCCTCCGGCTGTACCCGAATCTGATGATAGCCGGCCCGTAGGTCCAGCTTGGTAAAGACAGTCGCGCCTGTAGCTCGTCCAGGAGCTCCTGAATAACCGGGATAGGATACTTGTCCGGGACCGTGGCCTTGTTGAGCTCCCGATAGTCCACACAGAACCTCCAACTGCCGTCTTTCTTGCGCACTAGTAACACCGGGCTGGAAAAGGGGCTCGCACTGGCCGTATGATACCGCCCAACAACATCTCTCGGACGAGTCTTTCTATCTCATCCTTTTGGGCGTGCCCGTAACGATAGGGCCGCACGGACACCGCCGACGACCCCGGATGGAGAACAATGGCGTGATCGGTCGGTCGGGAGGGTGGAAGGCCTGAGGGTGCGGTGAAGATGTCCTCAAAATCCGCGAGGACGGCGCCCATGTCGGCCTTGAGGGGTGCGGCCGCCGCGGAAGGGCTCGCCTGAAGGGGCCATAACCAGGCCGAGAAATCGACGTCGGCGACGCGTGTCATTGCCCGATACGACAGCGGTGAGCGGAGGAGGGTAGGGTCACCCACCAAACGACACTGTCGGCCCTGCTGCTGAAAATCCATCGTCATCGAAGCCCAGTTCACTCGGACGTCGCCCAGGGTCTCGAGCTAAGCAACGCCGAGAATAACGTCAAGGCCTCCTAGCTCGAACATGTAGAAGTCAGCCGTGACCCGGCACGGCCCCACGGTCATGGTCACATCCCGGCATTGGCCCAAGGTCGGACGGCGGCGGCCATCGCCCAAGCACACCGAAAAGTCTGGTGACGGAGCCACCGGTATGGCGAGCTCTTGCGCCAGATGGGAGGACATGAAGTTGTGACTCGCCCCGCTATCCACCATCACGATGACGGTGCGGTTGTGTAGTTCGCCGGCCAACTTCATGGTGCGGGGCCCCGTTAATCCCCCCACGGAGTAGAATGGCAGTTCCAGCACGTTGAGGGGGGCGTCCTCGAGGTCGGCCGTAGGTGGGTCGGGTGGTGGCTCCAAGGGTGGCAAGTCCTCGGCGAGGGCGTAACCCTCACTGTCGCTAAAGATAGCGTGGAATTCTTTGACCGCGCAAACATGCTGAGGCGAGTATGGTTGGCGGTAGCGGAAACATAAACCGCGGCGCCGAAGGTCATTGTAGTCGACGGTGGAGATGCGGTTGGGGCCGTCCGGGCGTGCCGGCCGACCGTGGGCCACGGGGGTCGGTCGAGGACCGGTGTCCCGCACGGGATGAGGACGGAAGGGGGGTGGGCCGGAGTGCCGAGGGCCGAGGGCCGATGTCCGCTTCGACCGCACGGGCAAGTTCCAGAGCTTCCGAGACCGTGCGTGGGTGATGAGTGCGAATGCAAGAGCGGATATTGGGAAGGGGACCTTGCAGAAAAAATCCCAGGTAATGGTCGGGCGGAAGGCCGGGCACTTGTGTGACGAGAGCCACAAACTCATCGATGTATGCGTCCACCGTTGTTGATTGGCGGGCGGAGCAAAGCCGCTCGATAGCGGAGCCCGTGTAGCGAGAATCATAACGGCTGATCATCTCGTGTTTGAACTCCTGCCACAGAATGAGGGGTTGCACTTGGCGAAGCCAACGTGCCCAATGGAGGGCCGAGCCGTCCATACCGACCATGGCGGTGCCGACGCGGTCCGCCGGGGGGGGGGCATTAAGGTCGAAATATTGCTCCGTACGGGCAATCCAGCCCATAGGATCCGTCCCGGAGAAGGGCGGAACATCCATCGCCATAGTGGGGCGAATAGCGGCCACCGACGGGACGACGGGAAATGGTTGGGGCGCCGCCGGCGCACGGAAGCCGGCCGCGAGAGGGGACGGGGGACAACCGAGGATCGAAGTGGTGTCGGCCGGGGGGGATTGTTGCGGTGGTGTGCTTGGCGGCGGCAGCAGCGCCTCCAGGCGCGCGAGGAGGGCCTGCTGGGTTGAGCGGATGTCTTCCACCGCGGCGTGAAGGCTGGCGATCTGGGAACCATGGAGTGCGAGGCTTTCCGCGACCTGGATGTCGGCGGCAGTGGAGGGATCAGCGGGGTGGAGGCGCGTGTTCGGAGCCATGAAGGTTTCCGGCGGCTGAGCGAGAGCGGGCGGAGATGGCAGGTCGGACCAATGTTACCGCTGCGGTAACGGGCCGCCGATAGGAGCGGCGGTAGCGGCGAGGGTAGCGGACGGGGCTGTCGCTGGGCGATAGCGGCGGCGGCTGGCAGGGGTCGGGCGGGAGAAATTGAGGGGGAGAGGAATAGAGAAAGAGAGAGAGACAAGGGGAGCAGCCCCTCCTAAGTTGATTGATCCAATGATGAAATACATAACCCTAGGTGCTCCCTTATATAGGGGGAAACCACCACATCATTAAGAGTTCAAAATAAAATAAAATAACATAATCAAAATGCTGAAGGATAACTAGGACCGGTCGGCCCTTTAGATGGTCTTCTCCAAATTGCCCGGTTCGGCGCGGGGCCTAGTGCTGTCGCTTGGTCCTGCGCGCGCCCTCCTCGAATAGACCTGCCATTCCGGCTCGTCAGACTGGAGGTCGGTAACACATCTCAATCCATGTCTTCTTTCCTTTCTGCCAAGGGTATCCTGCATCAAACTAATTGTCCCAATATCCCCAACAAAAAGGTCCGGCTGAATGAAAAAATCGATCTCCTTGGAGTTACCCTTGCCATTTTTCATCATAGGCATGTTTCAAAGCACTTCTCGAGTGATGATGTCCTTATAGTCACACATTTAATTAATTACCTTCCCTCTCGTATTCTTCAGGGAGAGACCCTACCATATTCTATTCCCCACTCTAGTCACTCCTTACCTTTATGTGTTCTTGGGTGTGTCCGCTATGCTAGGGATGCTCATCCATCTGTTTCCAAACTTGACTTTCGCTCTTTAAAATGCTTATTCCTTGAATATTCACACACTACTAAAACTTACAGATGTTATTCTCCTGACCTGAAAAGATACATCATCTCCGCAGACGTTGTTTTTCATGAATCAAACTCTTATCTTCCTACTACTTGATGAGTGTAATTTGTATAGATATTTTGGAGTGTTGTTTGCCTAGTTTTATTGTCTATTTCCCATATTTTGTGTGAGATTATTATGTTTATTACATATAGTTGTAACTCTCTGATACATGACATACTTGGAGCAAGTAATACATTTGTGAGCTTGGAAGTGATAGGGACCCAATTAAAGATTCTGCAAAGGGGGCACAACCATGCACCTTGTTGGGCACGATCATGCGCTCTAGGTTTGTCCTATAACCTTCCAGATTCACTCCTCCCCGTGCTGCCAGTCGATGCAAGTCATCTGGGCATGCGTCGACTGGCCATGGGTGCATGATCGCGCGTCCTTGTGCGCACGATCGTGTGCGGGCATCTCTAATAATGGCCTAAAAATCATAGTTCTGGATTCTGCCCGTGAGCCTTCTTTAGGCACGTCCGTGATTATGCCGTAGACGTATCAAGAACAAGAATCAATAACACGGACTTATAATTGCATGACAATTCAAGATACAATCAGAAGATAACTCCTGCCAAATATTCGGAGGGTGGTTCCTCCTCGACACTCCACTCTTCAAGAGAGCCAAACAACCAAGACTCAAAAGATAAAACATAACTCTCTAAGGAGCTCCTTATATAGATGGAGGCCCCACTACATGACAAAGACTGCTTGGCTAAATACCCCTCACGTGCGTATCAATACACCTGTCCTGAAAAACGACCTTGTCCTCAAGGTCGAGCCGGGAAAGGTCCCATTGTCGCGTCGGCGAGACTCGGGCGGCTCCTCTGGTGGGCGGACCAGGTGAAACATCAGAAGCTTAAAGGCTTTGTGGCGGGCTAGTTGCTGCAGAGCTGTGGTACATGTGATTGAAACGGGCGTAGAACTCGACATGAGACTGCCTGAGAGGTGAAACACTGTCGTGCCCGCAAAATAGCTCATCCTCAAGGACGAGCGATGAACACGCCAGTTGGACCAGGGCCGCGGTCGGAGGCCAGATGCTATGAAGACTGATGAGGGAAACCCATCCAGGTCCTGAATGAGAGTCGTAGGGCTAGACATTAAGTCGATGAGGGTCGTAGGGTTAGACATTAAGTCGATGAGGAATAAATAGTCATGATTTGGAAGGTGACCCGATGGGAAGGCTGGTCGAAGTGGGAGAGTGACAAGATGTGAGAGCAGAGTAACAGTGGGTTCGAGAGATGTGGGAAAAGATGAGTCGGGAGATAAGAGAGTTGACAGGAGGGTGGGGGTCTCCAAGAAACAACAATGAGCATAAAAACACGTGGCTCTGTGTGAAAGACTAGCGAGCCGCCAGGTGGAGCCTCTGTCACCGGCTTGTCGGAAGGCGAGCAAATTGGGGGGGCAAACAATGCAAATCAGAAGATGGGGAGGTATGAGGGAGGTGTGTACTGCGGTCGACAATGGGATAACGAAGGGGGTGTTGGGAAGGGAGGAAGCGAAATCGGTTCCAATGGTCGAAGATCCACTGAGGGGTGGCGATGGGATGAAGGGAGGAGGAGGTTCGTCGAGAAGCGGAGAAGCGGGCAGGGGATGTAAGGGGACATGTAGAAGAAGCCGACGACAAATTTCAAGCGCCATGACAAGGATATTATCCAGGGCAACGTCAATTCGATCGAAACGAGCATGTACTGAGTCCGGATGGAGAGCCATGGTGGGAAAAGTGGGCGAGGGCCGACAGTAAGCGACATGAGGCTCTGAAGGGCCGCCGGAATGCAGGAGGAGCCGTGGGAGGGCTGCCGGAATGTTGCGGGAGCCGTAGGAGTGCTGTCGGAACGTCGCAGGAGCCGCAAGAGGGCTGCTGTAATGTTGCCTGAGCCTCATGACGACTGCTGGAATGTTTCCAGAGCCGCAAGAGGGTGCCCCGATACGACAGAAGGCGGTGCTGGGCAGCAGGATCGCAACGAGGATGAGAAGCGGCCGCTGTAAGGTTGCGAGAGTGTTCGCGGATCGCTGGTGGGGCTTACAAACACGGTTGGAGAGGAAGGAGAGCCGACTGGAGGCGCATGGAACATACGACTCACCGGAAAGTCTGGAATAGGCTTAAATCGATGGAAATCGGCTAGGTTGCCGAGTGTCGGAGTTGGCGAGTCGTCACTGGTGTAGACGCACGACGCAGCCGACCACGGGAAATGACAGAACGCTCGGACGCTGCAGTCGACGAGAATCGGCGGATCGGGCAAGAATGGATAGCGTGTTGAGCGCTGGACTCCGTCGCGTGAGAGCGAAGGCGTGAGTAGATCACGTGTCCGACGAGAATCGGCGGATCGACGAAGAATCGAGCAGCTCTGGCGAGCGAACCGGCGGAAGCGGACTGTAAAAGGGATTCAGACCCGATTAAGGCTTCCGCAGAAACCCTAAAAGAGCGGCATGTCAGACCAATTGATATGCCGTAGACGTATCAAGAACAAGAATCAATAACACGAACTTATAATTGCATGACAATTAAAGATATAATCAGGAGATAATTCCCGCTAAGCATTCGAAGGCTGGGTCCTCCTTAACACTCCCTAAGGGGCTCCTTATATAGATAGAGGTCCCACTACAGGACAAAGACTACATGACTAAATACCCATTGCGTGCGTATCAATCGTGCGCTTGCGCACAGGCAGATTGCCTGTACAATTCATGTAATTCGATACGATCGTGTGCACTAGCGCATGATTGTATTTGAAAAATAAAAAATCAGGCTCGTCCCTCTGTTTCCAAACTTAACCCTCGCTCTTTAAAATGCTTATTCCTTGGATATTCACACACTACTAAAACTTATAAATGTTATTCTCCCGACCTGAAAAGATACATCATTTCCGCGGCCGTTGTATTTCTTGAAATAGACTCATATCTTCTTACTACTTGATGAGTGTAATTCTTATAAATAATTTGGAGTGTTGTTTGCCTAGTTTTATTGTCTATTTCCCCCATTTAGTGTGAGATTATCATGTTTATTACATATAGCTGTCACTCTCTGATACATAGACTTATTTGGAGCAAGTAACCTAGGAAGCACCGGTACGGATATAAGTATTGGGTACGATACATGTCTGGTACGGCGGTACGCCAAACTTTAAAAAATAAGGATACAGGTGCGACGGGATACGTTGTATTAAATATAATAAATCTATATGTATAATATCACAAATGTAATTAAAAGTCTTTAAAATAATAAAACATCAAACATAATTGCATAAATCACCAATTGAAATACAAATTCATAGTTAATGCAATATAATATGAAGTTCTCAAACAAAAAATATTCATAATCATTTCAAATTTAAGGATGTTTATCAGTCATTTTCTTCCCCTTCTTCCTCATTATTGGAGATTAACGCATCTTCAATTTCTGATTCGTCTAGAGACAAGTTAACAAAATATTAAACATAGAAAAATTCATGCTGAACAAATAGAAACAATACCAACCTGAAACATCTAATCTTTAAATATATAGTAAAAAAACAAAATGATAAAATTTAAATCAAATTCTTTATAGTTTAAACGAAAAAAGATACTTAAATCTGAAGTACATTTTGTTACTATAATAAATAAGCATCGCTAGTTGCATTTCTGAGTAATTTTTCTTTTCTAAAAGACATGCAAAAGTCTTTTGTTTACTTCAGAAAAACATACTCTTATTATAATATGCAGAACAATCTACCAAGTCCAAGTGTATCTACAGATTAGAATAACAGGTATATCTGTGAGTATCAGGTACGTACCGGTATCGGATTCGTATCCGGTACGGGTACGTGACTCTCAAGAAAGTATCAGTGCTTCGTAGCAAGTAACACATTTCTGGGCCGTTTGGAAGTGTTAGGGACCTAATTAAAGATTCTGCAAAAAAGCACAATCGTACACCTTGTTGGGCGCGATCGCCTACCCTAGGTTTGTCCCCAAATCTTTCAGATTCACTCCTTCTTGTGCTACCAGTCGATGCAAGTCATTTGGGCATACATTGACTAGCCAGGCGCATGATCGCGCGTCTTTGTGCGCACGACCTTGCACAAGCATCTCTAATAATGGCCTAAAAATCTGAGTTCTGGATTCTGCTCGTGCGCCTTCTTTAGGCACGATCGTGCGCCTGCGCACAGACAAGCTACCTGTATAATTCCTAAAATTCAACACGACAGTGCATACCATTGTACGATCGTTCCTGAACAAAATAAAATACAGGCTGAAAATTAGAGTTCTGGATTTTGTTCGTGTGCCTCCTTTGTGCACGACCGTGCGTTGGCGCACAGGCGAGTTGCATTTACCAATTCAGGCGAGTTCCATTTAACAATTCAGGCGAGTTCCATTTAACAATTCCTAGGGCCGGGTTGTTGTGCGTATAACGACACGATTGTGCGTCCACATGTGCACGATCATGCGTTATCTTTTGACACCCCGCCGTCTTGCCTTTCGGCCCTGCTAACTTCTCCCACCAAACTTTCACTCACCGCACACAATCGGATGCCCGATCCGGCACGACCATTTTTCTCGGGATATAAATATGATTTCTTAACCGGTTTTTGAGGACCTTTGGGACTTTTTTCTTTTTTCTTCTTCTTTAAGGAGTTGCATTCCACTCCAACTCAATCAAGGATTCAAGGAGGAGATTCTAAAAATCCCAAGGAAGCTAGAAGGCATAAATACGAAGACGTGGAGGCGAGAGCATATGGAGAGAAGATGGGTAACATTGGGAGGTTGGTGACAACTCCTCGACCCCGGATGCACCCAAGGAACAAAAGAGTACTCAGATTGATGACCCGGTGTCCGCTCTACGTGCCCGAGACATAGTCTCTCCTCTCCCTCCGTATTTTCATCCTCCCTTCGCCCCAATCCTTGGTTACTTTAGGTTTCTCATTTTATATGGTTGTAAGCGATTTTATTCCACTCTTAGATGGTAGAATCATGCACTTTCATTTACTCCAAGTTTATGAAAGTTTGTGTTTTTACTCATGTTTGGTGGTTGGATGAATGTGTGCCTCTTTTGTGTGGAATGTTCATGCTCTTGAAGTAGTTAGGAAAACCTCTTTAAAACCAAGAATCAATTAGCTTATCTAGCGAATAACATTGGAATTTTGGGTAACTTCACTCAGTGCTCCCTGATTCGACAAACTCACTCACACACTCTATTACTTCGATCGATACACTGCTCTCCTTCGGGATTTGCAACCGCACGTTAGAGCGGTCACTACTCATAACTCCACAGTTGCTAACGCTTCCCTCGATTCTATTCTCGTACCACGTCCTGAACCCACTGTGCTTTCCCCGACTCACATCATGAGTCCTCTCTGGGGACAAGTTTATTCTCGTCTCTCTTATGATAGTACATCCACGAACCCAACTCAGGCTACCTCTTCCCACGGTAGTCCTTGTTGGATCTTAAGACGCCCTTAACCGTGTTCCAACAGTCCTATGACTGTTCCTTGAGAAGAAATTGCTGGTGTGAACGCTGATGTTCTGCCTTTTGATAAGGAGCCACCCATTGCTGTGCATAAGGGGAGTCGTGCTTGTCAGGAAAAACTTTTGCTTGTCACTTCTTATCAAGATTTATCTGCTTCTTATACTGCATTAATCTCCACACTTGATCAATGCAACATTCCCCACACTGTTACTGATGCACAAGCTCATCCTGGCTGGGTTATGGCAACGCGAGATGAATTGGATGCCCTACACATGAATCAAACATGGGACTTAGTTCCCTTACCCTCCGAGAAGTGTGTTATTGGATGCAAACGAATATACTATGTTAAAGTTAATGCAAATGGTTCTCTTGATCGCCTGAAAGCCCTCTTGGTCGCCTGAAATCCCTCTTGGTCGCCTGAAATCCCTCTTGGTTGCCTGAAAGCACTCTTGGTCGACAAATGCTATGCTCAAATTTACGGAGTGGACTATGATGAAACGTTTGCCCCGATGGCCAAAATGTCCTCCGTTCGCTTACTCCTATCTCTTGCAGTCTTTCACCAGCGGCGCCTGCTCCAATTAGATATAAAGAATGTTGTCTTCATGGATCATTAGAAGAAGAGGTGTATATGGAACAACCACCTGAGTTCGTTACTGAGGGGGAGAGAACTAAGGTGTGCCACCTCAAGAAGTTTCTGTATGGGTTGAAGCAATCCCCTCGAGCATTGTTTAATTAGTTTAGATCCATTGTCACTTAATTTGGTCTTACAAAGAGTGAGAAAGACTCATCCCTCTTCTATCAGACCTCTACTGCATGCTCCATTCTATTAGTGGTGTATGTCGATGATATTGTTATCACATGGTGCAATTCAAAGGGGACAACCAAATTCAAGGCATTCCTACACACTAACTTCCAAACAAAGGATCTGATCGAGTTACGTTACTTCCTTGGCATAAGAGTGGCAAAGTATGATAACTCCATCTTCATATGTCAGAGAAAATATGCCCTTGATTTGATTTCTGATTGATGGATGTTTAAGTGTGATCCTATGGACTCTCCATTTGAGCCAGGAGAAAAGAACCTCCATGTCGAAAGTAAGTTATTTGATTTACTTGAGAAATACCGCATAATAGTTGGAAAATTGAACTATCTTACCATAGCTCGCCCAGATATCGCATGTGCAGTAAGATCAGTCAATTTATGGCAACCCCAACCAACTCCCAATGGGAATTTGTCCTTTGGATTGTTAGATACATAAAGAAAAATCTCGGCCTCGGGATCTCATATAAGAATCGAAGGCACTCCAACATAGAATCTTACTGTGATTCTGATTGAGCATGTTGTTTAGCCACTCGGAAGTCGACTACAGTGTTCGTTGTCTTTATGGGTTGTCTCTTGGAAGAGTAAAAAACAGACCACAATTGCTAGATCTAATGCAAAAGTAGAATGTCGAGCTTTGACTCATACTGTTGTTGAGATTATGTGGACTAGACAAACCCTCAATGAAATAAGATATTCTATTCAAGATCCCACTCAACTATGGTGTGATAATCAAGTTGCGATACAAATCTCTACTAATCTTGTTTTTCATGAACGCCTGAAACACATCAAGGCTGATTGTCACTTTGTTAGAGAGAAGTACGAAGGACTTATCTCACTATGTCATGCGAAGGCCGGAGACCAAGTTGTCAAATATTCTTAGTAAAGGAATTACTGGTCTTCGAATGAAATTTCTATGTAACAAGTTGGGTCTGGTTAATACCCATCACCCTACTTGAGGGGAAGAGTTAGATGTTAATGCCGTATTATGTATTACATATTTCCTGTATTTCGGATTCTATATATATACATCCTTATACCTCGTGTGACGTATGAAGTTCTCCTAAACCTAAGTAACATAATGCGACAAGGAAAGATACAATGATGAATAACCCTGATCAGCCCATTGCCGACATGCGTCCCCGCCACTTGGATGACCTTCGCTCCTCCTCATTGCCACATGCATTCGTATCAAGATTAAGCATTTGTATATTATATTATTATTTAGTCTCCTCTCTACTTGAGAAATTCTATATAACCATAGTTATCCGAGTGCAAAATTTTGTAGGTTTTTTATAATTTCTTCAAGTGCTTAAGATGTTTTAAAAGCAGATTCTTCTCCCATTTCACCAAAAAAAACATGATTCTTTCTATTCTCACTTTGGAATTCATGTTTTACTCTCTCAGGAATACTGTGAATCCTTTTGTTGAGCATGCGGTGCAATATGCAGTAGCAGCTGCAAGAGGAATTTTTATTGAAAATGGGAAGGAGGATTTGCTAGAAAAGCTTCTTCTGCAAGGTAATGCTAGTCACATATGATGGCTTGTATAGTTTTAGAACCGACATGGTTAAACGACCTTAAATCATAACATCTGGTAGTTTTATTCTTGTCAGGGCTTGATATTACCATCTTAGGATGTAATGACTTTTATTCATACCGTTGTCAGGTACTTCTTTATTCTATTTTAAAATTATCAGTGTTTTTAACTTCATGGAGAACTCTTAGGGTCCATTTAGGGTAGTTGAAACAAATTGTAAAATCAGTTGTAAAATTATTGTTGGAAAAATGTTCTTGAATGCTGTTGTTAAAACTATTAGTTTGGAAAATCTAGCTATATAGGTGCAATATCAATTTGATTAGTAATACATATCCAAAAAGCTATTTAAAAATAACTATTTGAATAATAGTGATAGTAAAATAATTGCTAATAACATTAAAATATGTTACGGCCTCCCGTAACACGTCGATACCTTGTCAGAGAGGTGGTCGGAGGTCATGAAGGTGACGACAATGTCAGAGATATAAGGGGAGTTGTCTGAAGGGGCCGATCTCGACCGCTGAGATGCTATGAGGGAGTTGGGCTCAATCTCATGATGCCTAGCGTGAGAATCAGTTAGGGTTACAGAGAGAAGGAGAGAAGAGGGAACTAAGGAGAGGGAAAATATATTATTTCTTGTTTGCCCATTCCATGACTCAAGTGGTCTTTAAATAAACGATACACGGTGACACTTTGCGATTATGTTCATAATTTCATATACTCGAACTCATACAAAAAACACCCGAACATAAAATAAAAGACATGATATGTCTATTGACCCATGTGACTATTAATTAAATGACATAAATAACGGCCCCCGTAGGGCCCTAACATCCCACTCCCCCTTCAATTTGGGCTTGTCCTCAAGCTCAGAAGGGAACTCGAATTGTATAATGTTATGGTTCTTTTATAGCCAGCCCCCAAGACAATGACATCGTTCATCAGTGAGCTTCAATCACGCTCACTGATGGAGTGAAAGTGGTCAGTGCTGAGGAAAGCTCGTTACCTACCATCGATGGTTCCTTTGGTTGGTGTCGAAGTGGTGGAGTTCGTTGTTCGAGGGAGGCCGTGGTGTTCTACTGTGGAACCCGTTGGTGAGTAGGATTTTTGTGCGAAGGAGGCATCTGTTGAGGGGGACAGATGAAAGTGACGACTGGTGAATGGACCACCGAGTCAAAGTCGTCAGAATTTGTAGTTGGAGAGCAGGGACTGATGGTGGTGCTTTGAGGGTTGGTGGGCATCGTGACTTGAGGAGTATGTGATGGACACAACCCTCGATGGTGCCTAATTGCGTGTCAAGCACGACATCGATTGTGTACCTTCAGGAACCGTCGGCTAGGGCTGGAGAAAGCAGCGTCTCCCTTGCGGCAAGCTGGAGGAGTAGTCGATGTTGCTACTATCGAAAGGAGGCGGCGATCTATTGGAGCGAGAGAAAAAAAGGAACCCGTTGAGGATTTCGTCTACGATAGAGGGAGGGAGCAGCGGTTTCAATTTCATGCGCTTGGTTGGAAAACGAAAACGAGAGGGGGGCGCGTGTGAGAAGTCATGGTCCACAACTTTTACGTGAGAGGAGAGTGGCGGCTTGAGAGTGAACCGGTTTAAAGGGAATAAAATTAGGACTTCCTTTTAATCACAAATACTCCACTGCGCACAAACACCTTCCTATTCTAACAATGGGCGCTCCCGCGAAAACCCTAAATTTCCTCTAATTAAAACTACAAATTCACTTATTAAATGATCTTATTAAATTCACCTATTACGCGTAAAATTAACCATAACGAAAATAAATACCTCGTTTCATCGCTGACGCTGATTACAATCAATCACGATCGGACCCTGAAGTTAAAAATGAGGCGATGCGTAAATTTCAAATATTACAGATCCATTGGAGGAAGAGGACGATGTGTACAAACCTCTAATGGATACGATGAGAGCTCTGAAGGAATCCCGAGGGAGTAGAGTGGAGAGGGAATATAACAGGCCGGTGATTTGAGGTTCAGGCTTAGCAGTGAATGACGAACCTCATCCCCAATAAGAGAAAAGTAGACGAGAGAGGATTAAATTACCTAAATATTTTCATAGTATGTTAGAAAGAGAAGATGTGGGTGATGAGAAGATTCTCTATTAAATAAACTCTGTCCTATGTAAAAGGAAAGCCTCACCTGTAAATAAAGTATAATAAGATAAAATAAAATATGATAAAAGTAAAATAAAGTAAATTAACATAAAATAAAATTGAAATTAAAAACATATAAAAAGTGAGAAAATTAAAGGAAAAAAACAATTAAAATAAAGTAAAATAAAATAGAAGAATATTAAGAGGGTGAGAAAAACAAAGTAATGCTCGGTAGAAAACCATGCGGAGGTTGAAGGTATTGTTGACACCAAAAACTGCACATGGGGAGCACCCACAACGGTCGGAATACTGGCGCCGTAATTGAATAACGTGCACCATGGATCTCCTGCCTGTTTAGCTAGTCTAATCCAAACTATTACACTCATATATATAGGAAAATTATGCAAAGCATATTTGGAAGAAATATAAAAAAATTAGGAAGAAACGTATGAGAAAAACTTAAGAGGGTGAGAAAAATAAAGTAAAATAAAATAGAAGAATATTAAGAGGGTGAGAAAAACAAAGTAATGCTCGGTAGAAAACCATGTGGAGGTTGAAGGTATTGTTGACACCAAAAACTGCACATGTGGAGCATCCACAACGGTCGGAATACTGGCGCCGTAATTGAATAACGTGCACGATGGATCTTATACCTGTTAGCTAGTCTAATCCAAACTATTACACTCATATATATAGGAAAATTATGGAAAGCATATTTGGAAGAAATATAAAAAAATTAGGAAGAAACTTAGTGAGAAAAACTTACCTCATAAGAAATGAATATTCACACTAATATACTAATGATGGAATAATACTCAATAGTTTAACATATAGCATATATGAAAAAAGCTAGTCATTATTAGAGTTTATGATTCTTCAATTTGTATGTTTTTCCACAATATTTCGACGGAAAAGACATCTGTTAACTGTTTGAAATTTTACGTTTTGTTTTACAAGACGGCTTTAATAACTTGTTGTCTGCTGATTTTCATAACAATATGCGTGCGTACATTTATGATAATGTCTTTCTTTACAATTTAACAAGGTTTGTTTGCATGTGACCATTTCCATCTGATGTTCTCATTTATATTCATTTACCTCCATAGTTGCATTTGTGTTATTTTTTCCCCTAATTTTTTTTTTCAATGACCAATCATGTGGTCAAGTTGTACAACTTATGAATTTGTCTAAATTTTGAGGCTTACTGTTTAAGGTTGAAGCACGTGGGCAACCTCTGACACAAGAAACATTGGCAGCACTTCCACCATTCTCAGCTATCACATTTAATGTTGAAGATTCTAATGGAGCGGTTTCTAGGAATTGCAAACCTGAAGTTGCAAAGACAGGATTAGGCTCATCTGCAGCAATGACTACATCAGTTGTTGCTGCACTCCTTCATTACTTTGGAGTTGTCAAACTTCCATCTTCATCTAAATGTCTAATCGAACAAGAAACAGATGAGTCAAATATAGATATTGTGCATATTATAGCTCAAGCTGCTCATTGTTTTGCTCAAGGGAAAATAGGCAGTGGATTTGATGTTAGTGCTGCAGTCTATGGCAGTCAACGCTACATACGATTTTCGCCGTCAGTTCTTTCTTCACAGGTGATTTCCTATTACTCTTTGCATGTATAAGCCATATATCTTCTTATCAAGGGTACATAATATTTGATTTTGTTAATTACATTTTCAATGTTTGATACCATTAAGAGCTGGTTATGCATTGAAATATGTTATAGTTTCTTTACAATGTCATTGTTTTTGACTTAAAGAAGGAAGGAGGGGTGGGGGATCCAAAATTATGTATGAATTCTTAATTAAGCCTTGACTTATTATATTTTTTATAAATAGATATTTCAGTTGATTTATATCACTTACCATATAGACCTGAGGTGGTTCGTATAAGATGCCATGTCCATAAAGGGGCTAAAATTGCTCCAATCTAATTGTAGGTATATGTTTGGAGTAGAATTTCTCTAAATTAAAATGCAGTAAGGTAGTATTTTCTGAAATAATTCAGTATTGAAACCGATGCATTTCTTGTATGTTTATGGCTTGTTTGGGACATTTTTCATAGTTTAATTATAGAGACAATAGCCATTTTTTGTTTGGCTACAAATTTTTTTATCTTGTTTCAGAAGCGAGAAATGGTTTTTTGCAACCAGCGTGGCTGGAATTTATTGATTGTCAGGGCATGTTTTTTAACATTTTATGAAGGACACGAATCTGAAATATTAATATCCTTTATAGAAGAAAATTACCGCACATTATAACCTTGTAACTGTTGGTATGATGACTGGTGTGCGTTTAGCGCAGATTGGTGTGTGTTTAGGGGAGCAATGTAACCAAGTTGAATATATAAAAATAACATTCTTTTCTATTTCTACTTGGTATTAGAGTCAGGTTCGAAAAACCGGTCCGGAGAAATCCTGCTTCCGTACCCGCAACTTTGATTCTTCCGCACCCGCACCTCCTCTACTGGCATCGGAACATCTGCGCCGTGAGGAAAGGAACCGCACGCACGGCTTGGCTCTAAGCTACGCAGTAGGAGTGCGACAACATGAGGAGTGCGACACTATTGCGTGGAGGCTTGGGTGTGCGCGCTGTTAGGGTTGCAGAGGGAGTGCGACAGTAGGAGCAGCGCGCGACAGCCGCAGTAGGAGGAGCGCGCATCGTCGCAAAGAAGAGCGGCACAACGGGAAATCCTTGGTGCGGCGCTGGGAAGAGGCGCGATTTGGCAACTCTTCACGGTCGGCTCTTCACGCGACACTGCTCGTGAGATCGGTGCGGGAGAGGAGCGACATTGTCGTGGAGAAGCGCGACACTGATGTTCTCTGCTGGAGCGGCATTGCGGGTGCGGCACTGCGGGTTACTCTACTGCGACTCTGGGAAGACCCAAACAAACGAAGTGCGTGAGCGTCATTTGCGTGGAATAAAATTGAAGTGCGGCAACGACGGAGAAAATTGTGTTGCGGGAGCAAATTAAGCGACACCTTAGCAATTTCGTTGCGCCTGCGTTCGCTTGGTGCGACAGTTACGGTTGGTTGTTCTTCATGAAAAAGTTGGTTGCCAAGATGGAGGATGCGGATTTAAAGGTGTTCTTTGACTTCTTGCCGGTATCCAAAGGCCAGGGATTTGCTCAGTTGCTGCTGCCTCCGGTGAAGCCGGAACTTCACCCCGTGGAGCTGAAACTCGATGGATCAGCTACATACTTAAGATGGTCGCGTCGGGTGAAGAGGGCACTCTCTGGAAGGAACCTGTAGGGCTACCTGACTCGTAAGAAGGGGGAGACAGAGAAGGACTCTAATGAGTACAATGAGTGGAAAACTACATATAGCCTGCTACACACTTGGCTCCTAAACTCGATGGTCGCGTTTATCGCTGTCACGGTGGATGACATAGAGACCGTGAGTGATGTTTGGGGAAAATTGCAAAGGATCTATGCAGGAGTCAATAACAAGATGAGGGTGGTCCAAATCGAGAGGGAATAGAGACAGTAACGTAGGGAGATCGATTGATTCAGGAGTATGCCGCAGATCTGGAGCGACTGTGGGCAGACTATGATCATTTCTCACCAACTGTGTGTTGCAAAGATTCCGAGTGCACGGAAGGGGAGCGAGATGGTCAGAGACGGACAATGCACTTTATGAGGGGGTTGAACCATGGTATTTGAGCCAATGTGTGCAATGTTGCTCGCTCAGCCAAAAATTCCGTCCCCTGGATAAGACAATCTCTGCTATGATGCAGGAGGAGAGCCGAATTAGGCTTCAGTCTGGTGCAATTGCACTTTCTGGGGTGAAATCAACACTAATGGTCACCAATTTAGGGCACACCGGATACAAGGGTGAGACACGACAATGTTTCAATTGCGGTGAGATAGGTCATCTACGACAGGCTTGCCCCAAGCCACCAAAGGAGCGACATGCAGGTGGAGGGGGAAAGTTTGGGAACCGTGGTCGCTACCGTGGGGTCGCAGAGGTGGTGGAAGAGGAAGCTACCAGGCAAATATGAAGATAGCAGAGAAAGAGGCAAAAGGGGCCATGACAAATGTGGGTTGCTCAGAGGAGCAAGAGATTTTGGATGTTTACTCCCAGGTGATGCGGAGGAAGCAGAAGGATATGATTTATGACGCACTCACTCCAGCTTCATCAAGGGGTAACGTTGCCTTTTTTGCTCACTCAACCACATGTACTTGTGTTACACTTGCCCTCGCATCCATAGCCAATACTAGATTACCAGATTGGATAGTCGATTCGGGTGATTCTCGATATGTCACTGGGGATGCTAGGGAATTCCGTTCGTATACTTCCCTAGCAGTCCCATAATGCTTTTAGACTGGCGATTGCACCACTCAGCCAGTGTTTGATAAGGGAACTGTGCAATGTACCAACACGTTGACTTTGTCGAATGTTTTGCATGCTCCTTTCTTTCCTATGAATCTCTTATCCATTAGTGTTAGTGTCATTATATCTCAGTTAAAATGTGTTGTTTTGTTTGATATCCCGAAGGTGATTGATATGAACCCCCCGGGCTACGTTGCATTATCCTGGGTCACCCCAGCCAACCCTCCGGGGATGGATCACATCAGGTCTAGCGGACCGTATACCCCAACCCGTCCCCGCCACTGTTCTCATGGCGTTAGGTTGTTGAGGCGGGGAATCGATCCCGGGACCTCCTTGATAAGAGCCCTTAACGCTGGCCCTCATCACCAACTAAGTCGCGACTTAGTTGGTGATGAGGGCCAGCGTTAAGGGCTCTTATCAAGGAGGTCCCGGGATCGATTCCCCGCCTCAACAACCTAACGCCATGAGAACAGTGGCGGGGACGGGTTGGGGTGTACGGTCCGCTGAACCTGATGTGATCTATCCCCGGAGGGCTGGCTGGGGTGACCCAGGATAATGCAGCGTAGCCCGGGGGGTTCATATCATAAAAGTGCAGCTCAGTTGGTGATGAGGGCCAGCGTTAAGGGCTCTTATCAAGGAGGTCCCGGGATCGATTCCCCGCCTCAACAACCTAACGCCATGAGAACAGTGGCGGGGACGGGTTGGGGTGTACGATCCGCTGGACCTGATATGCTCCATCCCCGGAGTGCTGGCTGGTGCGAACCAGGTTAATGCAGCGTAGCCCGGGGGGTTCGTATCATAAAAGCACTTTTATGATACGAACCCCCCGGGCTACGCTGCATTAACCTGGTTCGCACCAGCCAGCACTCCGGGGATGGAGCATATCAGGTCCAGCGGATCGTACACCCCAACCCGTCCCCGCCACTGTTCTCATGGCGTTAGGTTGTTGAGGCGGGGAATCGATCCCGGTGCTTTTATGATACGAACCCCCGGGCTACGCTGCATTAACCTGGTTCGCACCAGCCAGCACTCCGGGGATGGAGCATATCAGGTCCAGCGGATCGTACACCCCAACCCGTCCCCGCCACTGTTCTCATGGCGTTAGGTTGTTGAGGCGGGGAATCGATCCCGGGACCTCCTTGATAAGAGCCCTTAACGCTGGCCCTCATCACCAACTGAGCCGGTTGGTGATGAGGGCCAGCGTTAAGGGCTCTTATCAAGGAGGTCCCGGGATCGATTCCCCGCCTCAACAACCTAACGCCATGAGAACAGTGGCGGGGACGGGTTGGGGTGTACGGTCCGCTGGACCTGATATGCTCCATCCCCGGAGTGCTGGCTGGTGCGAACCAGGTTAATGCAGCGTAGCCCGGGTGGTTCGTATCAGTGATCTTCCAGGAGAAGGAGACCGGCAGGAGACTTGAGACTGACACATGACATAGTGGCTTGTGGTACCTGGCCAGGGAAAGAATGAACTCAGCTTTTTCAAACATTATAGAGGGTGCCACAAGAAATGGGAGGAGCGTGGAGGACTTGTTACTACTTCATCTTCGGCGTCTGGGTCATCCTTCTTTTTCTGTTTGAGTCAAATGTATCCCTTTTTGTTTAAGAAAGCTAATCACGACAAACTTGTATGTGATGCGTGCGAGTTAGGAAACATACCCAAAACTCTTATTCCAGTTATGGTAGTAGGAGTTCTTATCCATTTAATCTAGTACATTCTGATGTTTGGGGACCATGTCCTGCACCTACTGTGAATGAATTTCTGTATTTTGTGTCTTTTATTGACTATTTATCTCGTGTTACCTGGATCTATTTAATGAAAAACAGAAGTAATGTGTTTGCCTGCTTCAAAGATTTTCACAAAGCCATTCAAACTCAATACAGTGCAATTGTACATGTGTTGAGGTCTGACAATGGGACAAAGTACACTAATATGACGTTTGGAGAGTACTCGTTGTCATAGGGAATCCAACATTAAACCACTTGTCCATACACACCAGAGCAGAATGGAGTAGCCGAACGGAAGAACAGACACCTTTTGGAAGTAACTCGGAGTATGATGATATCAATGAAGGTGTCAAAGTATTTGTGGGGGTAAGTTGTTCTGACAACAACCTATTTGATCAATCAGATGTCCTCGCGAGTATTGGATTGGAAGTCTCCGATTGAGATGCTGCGAGGGAAGAATAGAGACATTCTATCCCTCAAGACCTTTCGTTGCGTGTGCTTCGTGCAGGACAATAGACCAAATTTGGGAAAGCTGGATCCAAGGGCGCTTAAGTGTGTTTGTTGGATATTCGGCTACCCAAAAGGGGTATGTGTGTCGGAGTCCGATTGAGAGGAAATTATTCGTGCGTATAAATGTTACATTTAGAGAGCTTGAGCCATATTATTCCTCTCCGGTTGACTCATCACTTGGGGACTCACTCGTTACAGATAGTATGAGGCGAGAGGGGGAGGATGGCAGTGGTGGTGAGAGGCGGATAGTGACTATCCCTTGCCCTCGTGCGCAAAAGGGCGTGGTGTCAGCTATGACGCCGGTACATGAGGAGAATGAATATGTGGATGGTGGACCTCAAGTTCAGGAGGAGCTGAAAGTGTATACACGAATAAGGCAATAGAGTGAGGTTACAGTACCTACAATGCCACTTGTGCCAAGTCCCTTAACTCCTCCTGCTCCGACTCCTGAGACAACTACTCCATCCACCTCAACCTCAGAATCCACAGGTGATATAATTCCTCATTTCACTACTTCCACTCTCACACCGGTAAGGATGAGTTCCCGCATGAATGCGGGAGTCTCACCTGATCGATATGACTTTTCCCGTGATATTGCCCAATTTGTTTCCTACTATAATATATCACCTATACATGAATTCATTGTATCTTTAGACACTGTCTCTATTCTTAAGTGTTGGCAGGTTGCTTAGGAAGATCCACAGTGGAAAGCTGCAATGCTAGAAGAACTTGGGTTATTGAAAAAGAATAAAACCTGGGATCTTGTATCGCTACCACCAGAAAAAGGGCAGTTCAGTGCAAGTGAGTTTTCACTGTGAAATAAAACCTAGAGGGTCGGGTTGAGCGCTACAAGGCCTGATTAGTAGCAAAAGGATGCATTCAGACTTATGACATCGACTACGATGAGACCTTTGCACTCGTCGCAAAGATGAGCACAGTGCAAACACTGATATCCTTGGCGGCAAATGGGGGATGAAAACTACACCAGCTCGACGTGAAGAATGTCTTTCTTCATGGGGATTTATTGGAAGAGATGTACATGGAGGTTCCACCAGGCTTTGGCACGAAACAAATAACAAGAAGGGTGCTTAAACTCAAAAAGTCTCTGTATGGGCTAAAACAGTCTCCTCGAGTCTGGTTTGACAAATTTAGGAGAGTTATGGTTAACATGGGATATCTGCAGACCAATGTTGATCATACAGTGTTCTTTAGGCAATGTGAAGTTCACACTACAATGCTTATTGTGTATGTGGACAATATGATTATTACTGATAACGATGAGAGCAAAATTACGCAGCTGAAGATGAGATTGGGCAAAGTGTTTTGAGGTAAAGGACTTGGGGCAGCTAAATTACTTCCTTGGGATTGAGGTAGCTCGCGGTGCAGAGGGGATCGTTCTATCCCAACGAAAATATGTGCTAGATCTGCTCAAAGAGACATGTATGTTGGGGTGTAGGCCTGCAATTGCTCCCATTGATCTGAAGACGAAACTCAGTGTTGAGGCAGCAGAGCCAATTGATAGAAAGGTACCAGAGGTTGGTAGGCCGCTTGATCTATCTAAGTCACACTCGTCCTGACATAGGTTTTGCCGCGAGTGTGGTGGCCCGCTATATGCATGATCCTAGGAAGGGTCACATGGATGTCATGTATCAAATTCTTAGGTACTTGAAGAGTGCATTGTTAGGAACGAGAAGAGAGATTTGGGAGAGAAGAGAGAAATCTAGGGTTTGAGGGAGAGAGGAGGAAATACCTTAGTAGTTCTTGGTTGTCCACCGCCAGGCAACCCTAGGGGTTATTATACCCCTCGGGTCCAGGGGCCGTCCGGCTCCCCATAGGGGCTGAACCCGTCGGTTCAACCCCCAACCGCCTTTTGTTTTAATTAGGGAGGGCTGATCGGTTGGTTCAGCCCCGCTTGATGCAACATCCTTCCTCCACCTTTGGTATTGTTGTCCCGCGAACCGACCGTTATGAGGATTCATAAAATTCCCTCCCCCTTCAACAACCAGCTTGTCCCCAAGGTGGAAATCTGTATAAAGTTCCTAAAACTCGAGCAAATCGACCCATGTGTTGTGTGTTGTAGATAAGTTCTTCCATTTGACAAGGATCTCCTGACGGTATTCCGTGTCGTGTTTCTTCCACTTGGTGAGCAGCACCTCCTCAGGGAGTGGTCGTAATCCCCCCCCCCCCCCCCCCCCCCCCCCCCCCCCGCCCCGTTGGTTGCTTCCGGGAGGGTAGGGCACACTTGTGTTGTTTCCTCGATTTTCTTCTTTAATAAGGAGACATGGAATGTGGGATGAATACACGAGCCCGCGGGAAGGTCCAAGGTGTAAGCAACCGGCCCCACCCTCTGAATGATTCTGAAAGGACCATAATAGCGAGGAGCAAACTTCTGGTTAGTTCTCCGGGACACTGAAGTTTGTCTGTAGGGCTGGAGCTTTAAGAAGACTTCATCACCGATTGCAAATTGACGTTCGGACCAGTGTTTATCTGCCTGTACCTTCATCCTGTTTTGGGCGACTAGGAGGTTTTCTCGTAATACGACAAGGGTACGGTCTGAGACGCGTAACTCACGATCAACAGCAGGTAGCGCCGTTCCCCCTGACTCATATGTACTCGAGCTCGGTGCAGAGCGCCCATAGACAATTTCAAAAGGATAAAACTTAGTGGTTGTGTGGTATGAGGTATTATAGCAGTACTCTGCCCAATGCAACCATCGTGTCCATGTGCGGGGCTCACCCATAACGAAGCACCGTAAGTATGTCTCAACTCTCCGATTAAGTACCTCTGTTTGTCCGTCTGTTTGTGGATGGTTGGCGGTGCTCATACATAGGCGAGTACCTTGCTGCTTGAAGAGTTCCTTCCAAAAATTGCTCACAAAGACTAGATCCCGATCAGAGATGACCCGTGGGATTCCGTGAATTCTGACTATCTCCCGCACGAACAAGTCCGCTACTAATTCACCTGTGTAGGGATAACTCAGGGCCAAGAAGTGCCTGTACTTGGATAATTTATCCACCACTACCAAGATTACTATCTTCCCTTGGGACTTCGGCAGCCTGTCGATGAAGTCCAAAGAAATTGTGTCCCAAATCTGTCGTGGTATCTCCAGAGGAGTGAGAAGGCCCGCCGGCGAAGTGGTTTCATTTCTGTGTCGTTGACAAATATCGCGTTGCTGCACAAACCGCTGGACATCCCGTCGTTCACCTGTCCAAAAAACACTAGCTCTGACCTGCTGTAAGATACGTAGAACTCCCGGAGAGCACTGACAGTTGACCCAAGGTTTCTTTACCCAGCTGTCATAACCACTGGACCCCTAGAACCATATCTGACCCTCGGATGGGCAACAAGTAAACATCCATCATGCAGGTGTATCCATGGCTCCTTGCACACTAAACCCCACTCCCTTCAGCACCCCTTCACACTGCAGTTTATTTCCGTTTGCCACCATGACCTGGAAAGTGGCATCCTTGGTGATCTCTTGCCCCAACTTCTGTGCCACGACGGGGTTGATGAAGTTGTGAGTACTCCCGCTGTCGACCAAAATAGTCACCTTCTGTTGGCAGATCCGTCCTGCGATACGCATAGTGAGCGGTGTAGATCCTCCCTCCATGGCCTGGATAGATACCCCGAACTCGGTTATATCTGGGGCGTTCCCCTGCTCCCCTCCTTCATCCGATCTCTCCCTCGTCTTCCTCCCTCAACATGTATACCTGGATCATCTGACATTTGTGGCCTGGGGTGAATTTCTCATCACAGTTGAAGCACAATCCCTTCGCCTTCCTTGCCTGTAGCTCTGACCATGTCAATTTCTTTACAGTTTCTCTCCCAGTAACTCCTCGATACTTCTTGATGTCCGGGGGGTTCGTAGTGTTCTTCGTATTCTCCCATCTGGACTTTTGTCGGTTGAATCACTCCTTTTGAATCCGGGCCAAGCTGATAGCGTGAGTCAAACTGAGCGGCATGTAGACATGCACCTCATCCTTGATGTGCTCATTCAACCCGAAATAAAGCAACTCATTAATGTCTTCTCTTTCCACTGCACCCTGTTGGCTAACCTTTCAAACTCAGCTCGGTATTTCATCACCGTCACTTTCTGCCTCAGTTTTGAAGAAGAGCCTCAAAATCTTCGTACTCCAGTGGTCCAAAACGGGTTGTAAATCCGTCAACGAATTCGTGTCATGGCGCGTGTTCCCATCCTCGGAGGAGCCACTGGGTCCACTGGAATGCGTCATCCTCAAGGTGAAAAGACGACAACTTTACCCACTGTTCTTCTGGCATCTCCTGATAATTGTAGATTAACTCTGCCTTTTGGACCCATTCCAATGCGTCCCCCCTTTGAATTTGAGGTAGTTTATGCGTGTCACCTTAGGCGGCATGTAGGCTCTCAGGTGCTGCTGCCCGGGCTCTCCATATTCTTGCCCGAGTCCTGGCGGTCTTCTTCGTTCAGCGGCTACGTTTGGGTATCCTCAATCCTCCCCGTATTGGTTTCCAAGCCTTGCATCTGTCGGAGGGGGTCTGTACTCCCAACCACCCCTCCCCTGTTGTTGACGTTCTGTCCCGTCCTCCCCGGAATGGGGAGGAGTCCATCCCGCTGCATGAAGCACATCTCCCGTGGCCTTCGGCCCTCCTGGCGTCCCTCGCGTGTCCAGTCGGAGCCTTGGATGCTACTGTCCCTTCCGTGAGGAAGGAATTCCCAGCCCGACGCGCCATTTCCGCCTTCCTGGGTTGCGTCGATCCACGTAGGGTGGCGTTGTGAGCCTTATGTTCTTCCGCTGTCTCTCCCGAGCCCCCGATTGACTCTACCGGACCGATCATTGAGGTCGATCGGGTCTGCGTTACCCGCTGGCAACTGGATCGGTGCGGGGTGAGCGTTGGCTTCTGCGGTTGCTACCTCTTTTCCCTTGATGTGTTGGGATAACATGCTTTTGATCTCCTCCATGTGAGCATCCAACCGTTCTTCCAATCATTTCTACGAAGCCCTCAGTTTTTCTTCAATGGTGGCCACCGTGTCTGACAATCTCGTGTAGTTCTCCTCTAGGGTTGCCAGCCTATTGGATTCTTCCTGAGAGCAAGTCACCATGGTAGAGAATCGAGTCCTCTGATGCCAAATGTTAGGAACGAGAAGAGAGATTTGGGAGAAAAGAGAGAAATCTAGGGTTTGCGGGAGAGAGGTGGAAATACCTTGGTAGTTCTTGCTTGTCCACCGCCAGGCAACCCTAGGGGTTATTATACTCCTCGGGTCCAGGGGGGCCGACTGGCCCCCCATAGGGGCTGAACCTGTCGGTTCAGCCCCCAACCGCCTTCTGTTTTAATTAGGGAGGGCTGAATCGGTTGGTTCAGCCCTGCTTGATGCCGCATCGTTCCTCCGTTTTTGGTGTTGCTGCCTCGCGAACGGGAGTTATGAGGATTCATAACATGCACCAGGAAAGGGGCTGATCTTCCGGAAGAATGAGCATTTGAACATCGAGGGCTATTGCGATTATGACTGGGCTAGTTATGCTGATGAAAGGAGGTCTACGTCAGGATATTACATGTTTGTAGGGGGCAATCTAGTCTCTTGGAGGCGCAAGAAGCATAATGTAGTTGGGTGATCTACAACCGAGGCAAAGTACAAGGCCATGGCCTTAAGTTTGGGGGAAATGTTATGGTTGAAAGCCCTGCTAGTAGAACTCAAGACAGACCAAGGAGGACAAATGACATAGTGGTGTGACATCAAGTCAGTTATTAACATTGCAAATAACCCCGTCCAACATGATAGAACCAAGCACGTAGAGATCGACAAGTTTTTCATCAAGGAGAAGCTGGATAGTGAGATACTAAAGCTGAGACATGTTATTAAAGAGCAAGTGACTTATTGCCTAACTAAATGACTCATCTCACTGAATTTATCTAGGTTGTGTGACAAGATGGGCTAGTGGATATCTTTCGCCCTCCTTGAGGGGGAGTGTTGATATATGATGATTGATGTGTGTTTAGCGTAGATTGGTGTGCGTTTAGCACCCTCCTCCTTGTATTTAGTCCTACATCTCCAATCCTGTATTTGGTTCCCCTCCTGAGTGTATATATAGGGGAGCAATGTAACCGAGTTGAATATATAAAAATAATATTCTTTTCTATTTTTACTGTAACACCATCAGTTGTCCTATATAAATTGAAAAAATAAACTCAGTATCTTATAGAACAAAAAGATAATAAAGTCAATTAGGATTTTTTATAAATATTTTAAGTTATTTTCTCATAATCACTAAAATATTATTTGTTTATATAAAATATTAGGGGTTTAACAACAATTACAGTGCATTTTACTGAACAATTACAGTGCATTTTACTTCCTTTAGAATTGATCTTTAGGAATCTGAGGGTATATTTTTAACATTGTATCCAATTGTTTTTTGCTTTGTACCACTCCCTTCTTTACTTGATTTCTTTCTCAATGTTTTTATTTGATTATTGGAACTAATTTTTATGCCATGTCAAATGCATAAATTTCTAATTTTGTATGTCTGTAAAGGGACGTCTGCTCTTCTTTTTGAAAATTTTAATTTTAAATTCTGGAGATTGAAATCTTTTTTTGTTGTTGTTTTATTATGAAACTCCAGATGGGACGAAACTATTTGCCTGACTTGATCTCTGGCATTTTTAAGGAGAAGTGGGATCATGAGACGTCTCATTTTTCTTTGCCCCCGCTAATGACACTCGTGAGTTTATCAATCTGTCCTATCTGTTATACTTAGTAGTTGCTGATCAAAATTTTTTTATTCTTTTTTTAATGTATGAAATTGTTCATATCGTACTTATAGCAACTTACCATTTGATGCTTAGAATCACTTTTCATTTGCCTCTGAGTTAATTCTTCTTGTGTGGTATACCATGAACTCTCTCAATTTTCTAAATGTGAAGAACGTGCTATCAGTTGCCTTTTTTTTCCCTTTTTCCCCTCCTCATCCCCCCTTTTGTTATATATTTGGAGAATATTGTTGTTAGTACCTGTAAATAGGTTGATCTGAAGGATCTTCTCTTTAGTAGTGTACTTTCTAGATTATTAGAGAAGTATACTTAAAGTTCATTCTATATTATATTAAAAAATAATTTTTTTATTCACATTCTACTTTCGGCAGTTACTTGGGGAACCTGGCAGTGGAGGATCATCTACTCCATCAATGGTAGGTTCAGTGAAACAGTGGCAGAAGGTTGATCCTGAAAAATCTCTTGAGACATGGACACGTCTGGCTAGTGCTAATGCAAAGTTTGAAGCTCAGCTGAAGTTATTGAACAAATTTGCACATGAGCAATGGGTGATTTATAAGCATATGATAGGATTATGCTCGAGTTCTTCACATGAAAAGGTAGTCTTTTGCTCATATAGTGTTTTTCCTGAAATATACCAGCTAAACAAACTCACACTAGTACAGAGAGACTTCATAATCTCACTCTTATTCAAAGAAGCTAGATTTGTACATCCAAAAACAAAATCTATCAACCATAGAATTATTTTTTGCAGGGCCTTAAATGCACATTTATACTTACGAAAAACCAAATTAAGCTTCCAAATCTACTGACCACAGATTTCACACATCCTACTAGCCAAAATATTGTTATACCCACAAGTCTTGTAATACCCTTAAGGAGAGTTACCAAGTTAGAGAAGCGCAAAAACTAAAATAACTCCACTAAAGAAACCCACAGTTTAGCCACATATATTAAACAGTAAAAATAATGTTTAGATGGTGGGGGAGCTTCTTTTTTGTAGATTTGTTTGCTATACATAACTTTTGAAAATCAAAGTATGCCTTAGGAATATTTGCGCAATCGAAGCTCGACAATTGGCTAGATGGTGTGTTACGCGCACGCGGCGTCGTATCATTATTATTATTATTAGTATTTCCTTTTAAATGTTATTAGGATTGATGTGAGCTCCCCCCTCCCTATATAAGGAGGTGGTTTTGGGGAGTTAGGATATCTTTTGATCCTTGGTCTTTTGGGCTCCCATTAGAGAGAAGCTCTTCGGAGGAGCCAACCTCCGAGAGTTGGCCGGAGCTTGCTCCGGATTGTATCTGTGTTTTCATTAATCCAAGCAATCTCCTTCTTGTTCGTATTATTTGGTCCGACCTGCCGCTTCGCCCGCTGACCTAGCCTCCGGAGTCTTGCTCTCAGCCGAGGATTCTCCCCGACTCGTCCACCCCGCTCGGTGTCCCGCCAGAGCCATTGTTCGTCGCCCGATCTGCGTCCCGCCAGCGAGGCCGTCGATCGTTGCCCGCTCTGCGTTCCCCGATCCGCGGTAACTGTCGTTCGCCCGATCGGCGTTCCCCGACCCCCTGCTGGCCAGATCTACCCGTGTAGCACCGTCGTCCCTCGCCCGATCGGCGTCCAGCCGCCCTGTGCGTCCTCCTCAGCCCGCCAGCGCTCCCAGCCGCCGCCCCGTGCGTCCTCTTCAGCCCGCCAACGCTCCCAGCCGCCACCCCGGCCCCCTGTTGGCCAGATCTGCCCCATGCGGCACCAATCCGCCCCTGTTCCGCCCAGATCCGCCGGCCTCCGCCCACTATCACGCCACTCCGCTTGATTACGCCCGGATTCCGCCCAACTCCCGCCGCCGTTGTCATCAAATCATCCACCTATCTGCCTCTCCACGCCAGATCTGCCCTTTCTACACACCAATCGGTCGGCATCATCTCCAGTCTACCTCCTTTGCAACATGGTCGCAGCCCAATCGGCCGCGCCCGGGCCGCTGTTCTTGCCATCAGCGGACACCAACCCTCGGTTGGATTTTTCTGCCCTCGCTGCACAAATCCTGGCCACATGCGCCTCTCTCCACGCCAAAGTCGATCGTCTCATCGCTCTCGACGGACGGGCCTTCGCAACCTCCCTCGAGGCTCAATGCCCTAGGTCGCCTCCACCACGGCCGCTTCCTCTACCATGCGAGAGTTATCCGGCCATGCCGCCCCCAACATTCTTCTAGGACACCAACCCGTCCCTCCGCCCCATAGTCGATCCTCCCGTTGAACTCGCACCGACCGCTGATATACTGCATCTCCCCACGATGGTCGTACCGCCACCGCTTCCGCTACCTCTCTGGTCACCCGCTCTGCCGCCCCCTTCGGGCATTTCACCGCATCCTCTCCCTTCTCTTGCTCCGCCGGCCTCTGCCTTGCCACTTCCACCAGCCGCATCGCCGCCTCTTTTGTCGCTCTATACCCCGTTGTTCCCGACGGATCCATTCCTGTTGCCGGTCGTCGCATCCCCGACATCCTTATGGATGCTGCTCACCACCGCTCCACCGACTTTGTAGAAGCCACAGCTTTTGCCGCCCGTCTTTCCGATGGCGCCGCCGCTACTCGCCAACACCGCCACCACTTCTACGCGTTACCTGACCCTGTTCTGGAGAGAGGTCAAGGTACCAGAGGATCCGGCCACCCGCCTGATACACGAGCTGGAGGGCAAGCTCGTTTTGAAGAACGGATGGAGTGTTACAGGTCCACGTGTCGCGGGCACATTCACTCAAGTGAACGACGGGCGGCGTGCCGACCTTGGGGTCAAGGTCGTTTTTCTGACAGGGTGTATTGTTACGCGCACGCGGCGTCGTATCATTATTAGTATTTCCTTTTAAATGTTATTAGGATTGATGTGAGCCCCCCCTATATAAGGAGGTGGTTTTGGGGAGTTAGGATATCTTTTGATCCTTGGTCTTATGGGCTCTCATTAGAGAGAAGCTCTTCGGAGGAACCAGCCTCCGAGAGTTGGCCGGAGCTTGCTCCGGATTGTATCTGTGTTTTCATTAATCCAAGCAATCTCCTTCTTGTTCGTATTATGGTGCTTGGTACTTATTGGAGGATCAAGCTTGACGTTCATGTGTTCCTGGGTGTTTAAACCTCAACATATAAAAAGTCAACAAAAGGACAACTTGACGTTCGCAGAACTCCCCTCATTGTTAGACGATTATGTTGATTAGGTATGTGCTAAGGATGAGCTTGACACTCGAAGTGTGTGTAGCTAGGATGACAATCAACTTTTACGTGGAGGCATGTTAGTTCGAGTGAGATGATCTGGTTCATGCCTTGTGTAGAAGTACCTACTTTGGCATTGCTTGGGCCAGATTCAGAGCAACCAATAATAAAATCCAGACACGTAAACTTTTTCCTCATACTTTATTTTATACATTTGAGCATCTTAGCTTGTGCAAGAACAATATGGTATGAGTCTGATCACATTTTATCTAGGTGGACCTCAGAAAATTAGATCCGAGCTATTCCGATGTATGCAATTTTGAATAGACTTCTTTATATTTCAGTCGCTCTTATTTTTAGACTTATTTCTTGTATTTATCAAATTTTTAAATATCAGATGTCGGCGATATGTCAAATTTTGTTTTAAAATATTGGATTTTCACATTAAGCGCGCACACACACAAAGTATACTTACATGTTCTAAAAGTAAAAAAATTGCATAACAATTTAACAAGTAATGAGTTATGTATATCCCAATTTAAAGGTGATGCATGGTAGGCTGTGTAAGTGGAATCTAATAAAGCATCCCTAGGGGTGGGATTAGAGATATAAACCTTAACTAAACCATAGGATGAGGTATGCAAGAAACAAACGATCCAATATCCGATTGAAAGCAGTAAGTAAAAATTGAAATCACGTAGATTATCACCAAGGCAAAGAACAAATTAATTTAAGAGCTAGCGGGTATTACTTTTGATGCAACACTAATTTACAAGTGACTGATGCGCGATGCCTAACCCTAGATGCGGCACAAACAAGCACGAACATATGTAATGGATCTACGACAAGTCGACAACCCTAAAAGATGCGGAAAAAGTGCATGCACACACAATCCAATGAACATGTTACTTACGATCTACGCCCTAACCCTAATTCGAAAACTTCATTCATGCAATTACTTTTGACACGCAATTAATTAAACAATGTTACTTTTAACATCATGCAGTTATACCACAATTGATCGCAAATATATGCATATAATCAAATGGGAAATAGTTGCAATTAACTGAGAGTGCACAAAATATTGATGTAAGCGAATAAGTATTGCACGTCTAAAGAGAAGTAAAATAGTCAAATCAATCTAAGCCAAATATTGCTAGCAATGAGTGAATATTCGTACAACGTAGGGAATGAAAACTGAAATATAAAACTCACCTAGTAAAGAGCACTAGTGGTGGAGGTGGTGGTAGTGGCTCTCCCGGATGATAAGGAAGGATTAGGGGTGAGTGTTGAGTGACTGTAAAGGGGGCTGAAGAGGGATTTTGGGGCGGTCGCGAATGAGGAAGGGTTGGAGGGTGTTGGGGCTGTGGCGGTGGACGATGGGGCCTAGGGATGGAGGCGAGGGAGGTTGATCGGGATTGTGGAGATTAGGGTGACGTTGGGAAGGGAGTTTGGAGGTTGTGGGGTGGATGGCGAGCTGGTGGGGGGTATAGGAGGCACCGACAGAAGGATGAGGTGGGGAAGGCCGTGGGTGGTGGCTGTCGGGCTGGTGGAGGGTGTAAGAGGCGGCGACTGAGGCTCTTGTGGCTGGGAGGGGCGGTAACTGGTTGTGGGGATGAAAGAGGAGGGTTGTCGGCTGATTGGAGGGGGCGTTAGTGGCTGGGGGTGGATTCATTGGCGGGAGGAGCAGATGGAGGGAGGGAGAGACTCGTTGGAGGAGAGGGAGGTGGCGGATGGGGGTGTCAGCACCACGCAGCTTCCTCTACGTCGCACTGAGGGAAGAAGGACCGAGTGACCACTCTCTTTTGGAAACCTCACTTCTCGATAGTTCTAGTAGCCGGCTGTTAGCAACATATAAAGGGTGGGTGGGGGGAATTAGGTTAAATAATTCCGATGGTCACATTCGCCTGGATCATGATCTCCGATCGTCCGACCAACGATCCAAAAAATACTGTTAATGATAAATCACCCAATAGGGCGCAATCGATCCCCATCAATTTTCTTCCGCGTGAGTGCCTTGGTTTCAAATACTAAAGAAGAGAATAAGCCCTACAAGGTGTAAACAACCACGAAACATGTGCACTAACAAACCAACATTCCAAATTATATGAAAAATTTCAATACGTACACTAAAGAGACACAAAATACCAAACAACAAATACTCACGAGGAAAAGGTAGCCGACAATCAGGATGTAGAGATCCAGTGGCCGTATGAGCGACCGTAGCGATCCAGAAGGGTAACACTGGCTATCCTGGTCTGATTCAAATCTGTTCAAGGGTTGTTAGTGCTATTTGGTGTTGTTTTGTGGAGGGGTGGATGGTGCGGGGCTGTAGAGTGGAGACCAATGGGATGTAGGGTGGCTGAAGGGGACTTGGAAGAGTGTTAATAACATATGTCAATGGAAGAGAAAAGAGGTTTAAATCCATTATCTAGAGAAAATCATAAAAGCACTTAAATAAAAGGGTCGCAAAAAAACTGATGTTAAAGACCAAATATACCCCATCTCCCGAAAAAGGGCAGCCCTCTAGAACCAACCTAGCCTCACAGGCTGTCGACACCACTCTTTTGGTGCCCCCCGCCTCTGGATGGATAAAGTTCAATGTGGATGGTTCTCTCTCCTCGTCCGGGCTTGCTGGGCTTGGGATGGTGGCCCGCGATGACCGGGGTGCTCTCATCTTTGTTGCTGGGTCCTCGTCTTTTCTGAGCGGCTTCCCGCAACTCCGATTCCAGCATATTGGTCGTGAGGCCAACAAAGTTGCTGATTTCTGTGCTCGTTTTGCACTACGGGGCAACTTTGTATGGCTAGATGTTGATAGCACTCAGACCGAGTTTGCCGAGCTTGTTCGTGCAGACTTGGATGACATGTTGTAGCTTTGTTTTCCTTTTTGGTTTTTAATTTCATGTTATATGCCCTTTTCCAAAAAAAAAGTGAATAAGACAAAGATGATAAACAAAGAATCTTTGACTGACATTAAGTTCTCCATCTAAAAGTTCCTCAAAAAACTTCCTCGCATGAGTATGTAATAGTTTCGCAATATTCTGACTCTAACATGCTATTGTCAAGATATTTCTCCAACAATACAAACGTTTCTTTCCCTTTTCTTTCTGTTATGAAATTAAACATGTATTATCTTCGTATTTACCCTTCTTGTACTACTTACTCCTATATATTAAGGAGTCAAGGTATTGAATATTATACGGTTCTTATTTACAACATGGTATCAGAGAAAACCTAAATCTCCCGACCCCGATGCTCGTTCCGCTCCCATCGCCCGCTCGTGCTCCGTCTCGCCGTCTCGTGCTCCGTCTCGCCGTCTCGCTCGTGTTTTCGTCTCGTGTATTAGGTGACTCCGTCGCCCGCGTCACAACAGTCCGTCGCTTCTTCGCTCGACTACCCAAATGCGTCGTTTGTGTCATTCGACAACAAGGGACGCCTCGCACATGTGGGTTTGATTCCCTTGTTTCTGGTGTCCGATTCTCCTTATTTATGAGGGGATGGTTCTTCCTCCTCATTCTTATACCTGATTTGGTTTTCTTGGATGGTTCCATTGTCGTTATCGACTTCATTTTCATCTCTTTATATGAGAGAAAACCTAGTCTCGTGCTCCTACTCTTAAGTTCAACAATCCTTTGATTTCTATTCTTGGTTTGGAGCGTTGATTCTCCACATACGTCCTCCGATGGAGGCGTCTCTTCTACTCCAATGTCCTCTATGTGATCCAGTCATGTAAATCGTGACCACGACACCCCTCAAATTATCAAAATGAAACTGGATGACACCAATTATCTTTCGTGGGCTCGCTCTATCACTCTTTCCCTAAAGAGCCGCCGTATGTTTGGATATGTCAGTGGCACCACAAGGGAACCCGCACCAGCATCACCGGATTGGTTGCAATGAGAGTCTGAAAACTCCTTAGTGATTTCATGACTTCTCAACTCTATGTTGGAACCCATTGCCCGAAATTATTTGTTCTTGGATACAATTGCTGACATCTGGAAGTGAGTTGAGGCCACCTATTTATGTCGGGAGAATGCCGCTCAGATTTTTCAACTGCGGCGACAGATATTTCTTTTGAGACAGGGCGATCACCCTCCCTCATCCCACTACTTGGAATTTACCCAACTTTATCAAGAATATGATCACTTCGATTCACTTACTCGTGTCTCCCAAAGATGAAGTGCTGCTTCGGGCTATGGAAGAACGCAACCCGATTTTTTAATTCCTTCATGGCTTGCATCGTGATTTTGATCCTATTAGTGTTTAGATTCTTGGGCGTTCTCCCCTCCCCTCTCTACCAGAGGTTTACAATCTCGTGCAACAAGAATTTGATCGCAAACAAACTTTACTTCCAGACTCAGGCTCAAAGGGCTCCACCTCTTGCTGTTCAGTTCAACCACGGTGGTCATCCTACCCGCGACACTGGGCCAAAGTCCACGGAGAATGACCATTTGGCCTGTGATTATTGCGGGAAGACCCTCCATACCCGGGACACATGCTTCAAGCTTCACGACTTTCCTCCTCCAAGAGGTCCCGCTCCTCGAGGAAGTCGTGGTTATGGACATTCTCAGGTTCGACCATCTCGATCTGCGCATCTTTCGAATGCCATGGAGGACTCTTCTCTCCACAGTTTCCCAGACCCTGCCAGTGTTCCTCTCGCTCTTTCTGCTGAAGAAATACATGTCTTCCGCCGCTTGATGCATGGTCCTCCTTCTGAGCCATCTAGTTCATCCTCATCTTCTTATGCTCACCAAGACGTTCCAGGTTCACATTCTGCTCGCCCCTCTTCTTCGTGGATCATTGACTCCGGTGACACATACCATAAGATTGAGTATGCTACAGGTTTTGTGTCCTACACCCCTCTGTCTGGTAGGGACAAAGTGAGCATTACCGATGGATCATTCTCTCCTATTGCAGGGAAAGGATCCATACCCTGCTCCTCCCTTACTCTCTCTTCTGTTCTCCATGTTCCGAAGTTTACTTAAAATCTTCTCTTTATTAGTCGCTTAACTAACTCTATGAACTGTTCCGTGACTTTTTTCCCACTTCTTGTATCTTTCAGGACCTGAAAACGGGGACGGTGATTGGATCTAGTAGACTGTGTGAAGGCCTCTACGTGTTTGACCCCTCTAGCTCTACTCCCTCCAACTTTGTTGCCCCATCAAAGGCTCTTCATGCGGATCAATCTTTTGATTTGGATTACTGACACTGTCTCCTAGGACATCCTTCTATTTTGAAAATTTTGTTTCCTATCGTGTCAAATATTATGCTTAATGCTTTCAATTATGATGTGTGTGAACTCAATAAACATCGCCGTGCTTCTCTCCCTCATGTTTCACCGCCTAGTACTATGCCTTCTGCCATTATTCATACGGCCCCTTGCCCAGTTGCGTCTATTTCTGGTTTGTTAGTTTCATAGATTGTTTTTCCCATTACACTTGGGTTTACTCGATGAAAAACAAAAATGAAAAACGCTTCCATAAAAATGTAAAATGATTGTTACCCAGTTCAATGCTACCATTGAAGTCTTGCGCAACGACAATGGTCGTGAGTACATTAACTCTCGGTTTGAGAGCTACCTCAGTGACCTGAGCATCATCCACCAAACCTCCTGTGTCTACACCCCTGCTTAGAATGGCATAGTTAAGCGCAAAAATCGTCACTTTCTTGAGGTAGTTCGGTGTCTCTTACTTAAGATGCACCTTCCTAAATATTAGTGGGGGGATGCGGTTCTTATCGTCGCTTACCTCATTAATCGCATGCCTACCCATGTCCTTGGACATAAAACTCATCTCGACACCCTTCATGTTACTCCCACTCAAATTTCTCCTCGTATCTTTGAGTGTGTGTGTTTCGTTCATGTGCATCCCAAATCCAAACTTGACTCTCATGCTCTGCGGTGTCTTTATTGGTTATTCTTCAACCCAAAAAGGTTATAAATACTTTCATCCTGCGACTAAAAGGACATTTGTTACTACGGATGTCACGTTTTGGGAATCCGAAACTTACTATGGGGACTCACTTCAGGGGGAGTCCTTTACCATGGAAGTAATCTCCCCTTCTCTTCCTCTACCAATTTCTCTCTCATTTCAGGCTCGTAGTACTACTCCTCCCACTCACAATGGTCAGGTGATATCACCTACTCCTTTGCAGGTTTATACTCGGAGAAGTCGGGGCATAAATACACAGACTTCGCCCATGATACCTGGTCCAACACCAAATCCATCTTCTGGTACTCAAGGAGGTAATCGTACTTCTACCAACATCCTCTATCTCACTTTGTGACTTATGACTCTTTGTCTACTTCACATAGAGCATTTGTCGCCTCTCTGTCTTCCATATCCATCACTTCTTCTTGGCAAGAAACCCTTGGGCACCATGAGTGGAAGGAAGCAATGCTTGAGGAAATGATGGCTCTTGAAAAAAACTGTACGTGGGATTTGGTGCGCCTTCCTCAAGGGAAGACCATGGTTGAGTGTAAGTGGGTCTTTTCTGTGAAGCAAAACTCCCAAGGACTTGTTGAACGATGCAAGGTAAGATTGGTGGCTAGAGGCTATACTCAGACAACTGGTATTGACTATCAGGAAACATTTGCTTCTGTAGCAAAGATAAGTTCCATTAGAATTTTGCTCTCTTGCGCAGCGTGCAAAGGATGGAACCTCGGTCAATTAGATGTGAAGAATGTCTTCCTTGATGAGAATTTAGAGGAGGAAGTCTACATGTCCCTACCTCCTGGTCTTGATCCAGAAGGATCAGGAGGAAAGGTTTGCAGGTTGAAGAGGTCTATACGGCTTGAAACAGTCTCCTCGAGCCTGGTTTGGGAGGTTCTATATAGCCATGATAGCATTTGGTTACACACAGAGCAATGCTGACCACACCTTATTTATAAAGCACCGACAAAATAAATTGACCCTAAACCCACTATAATGGGATAAAGGCTTGAGTGTTGTTGACAAAGTAAATTGACCGCTTTTATCGTCTATGTGAACAATATTGTTATAACAGGGGATGACACGGAGGAGATAAAAAATCTGAAGGCGAGACTACAAGGGAATTCAAGGTAAAAGAGCTTGGGAATCTCAAGTACTTCCTGAGTATTAAAGTCGCCAGATCTAGGCATGCGATCTTCATTTCTCAGAGAAAGTACATCATCCTCGATTTGCTAGAGACATCAAGGATGAGTGGGTGTAAGCACGCAAACACCCCTATTGAGGTCAACCATGAGCTAGTAAGAGTCGACGAGGAAATTGTTGATGACATCACTGGATTCCAACGACTGGTGGGGAGACTTATCTACTTATCATATACCCCCCGTCCGGACATCCCATACGCGGTTGGGGTTATCAGTCAACACATGCATTCACCGAGGTTTCGACACTTGGATGTTGCTCACAGGATCTTACGATACCTCAAATCCTCTCCAAGAAGGGGTATCCTGTTCTCACCCGGTAAAGAGTTGACAATAGAAGTCTACACAACTGATTGGACGACATCTGTTGATTTTCGGAGGTCCACGTCTGAGTATTGCTCTCTGGTCGGTGGCAATCTGGTGACCTGGAGAAGCAAAAAACAACACGTGGTTGTCAGGTCAAGTGCTGAAGCTGAGTTCAGAGCTATGACACATGGAATTTTGTGAAGGACTGTGGATTCAGTCCATTATGAGGGATCTTGGTATTGAAAGCAGAGGGCCAATCAGACTTTATTATGACAATAAGACAACCATCAGCAGCTTTGCACACAATCCTGTCCAACATGACCGTACTAAACATGTGGAAGTTGACAAACTTTTCATCAAAGAAAACATAGTTAGAGGAATTGTGAGTACACCATTTGTTCCTTCCGATCAACAACTGGCTTACGTGCTCACTAAGGGATTGAGTCCGAGTTCTTTTGGAAAACTTATGGGCAACTTAGGCATGACAGATATTATACGCTCAACTTGAGGGGGAGTGCTGGAGATATGAAACTAAACATGTTATTATTTTCGTTTTTACCCTTCTTGTATTACTTACTCTTATATATTAAGGAGTCAAGGTATTGAATATTATGCAGTTCTGATTTACAACATTTTCCCTTTTTCTCTCTCTTTTTACTACTCTCATTTCTGTGTTCTTATCCTTTTATTTAATTCTTAAAACGACCCCTTAATTTTCCAATTATTAATTGTCTTATTTTCTTCAACTTCTGTTGTCTTTTTTTAACTGCACCGCACAAAGAAAAGTCTAAAGATCAATTTTTAATGCTGGATTCAACCCCTCTCGCACTATGATAAATGCACACCACAAGCCAGCATGTTGTTTTATTGACAAAAGTTCCGAGGAAGTGGTTTCAAATTTAAACCATGCTTAAATTTTGACTTGGAGGCATCTGAGAAAAACAAATTGCAACGAAGCTGTAAATATGATTTTATTCCAATTATCCAAAAAGTACATATTTTGTAATTATGCATATCCCAACAAACTTATTTAGGTAAAGTCCTAATATAGTCGTAGTTGCAGCATAAATGAAATATGACTATTGGGCGTACACAGACGATGTATTTGATGTTGAAGGAGATGGTAGAAAATTTATGCAGATGACGTTTTAGATGTTTTTCAATATGACCGTCATTGGGAGATGGCAACATACGACTAACTTTCATAAATGCCTTGGTAGGTAAAGAGACTCATGCCTTATTGGATACATTGAATGATTTTTTTTTTACTTTGTCATTTGCTTTGTTTTGGCTATGACAAATACGATTGACGAATAATTGGCCTGATGTGGGCCTTTCCTTTCAGAGTATTTGATTACCTCGTTTGGATTGGGGGTAATCTCGGGACTAATTTTCGGAGACTTGTGAGGATTGATAGCTTAATGTGCAAATCGAAACATGGAATTTAGATTGCGCTAAATTCTCCTTTGAAATATCATTTTTTATAAGCAGATTCTCCATTGCTCATTGCAGATTGAGAGGACTCAAGAGTTGCATTGCCTAATCAACTGCAATCTGCTGGATTAATCTGAATTCTTAGTAGGAAACTAGTTTGATTGAGCAGAAAGTAGAGTGTTAAGTCTTAAAAGTTGTTAGGCTTTTCAACTTTGCCAGGCTGGGTCAATATTGGGCAATGGATTTGGTCATGTAACTCCATATTTCTTCATGATTTCCACACAATTAGTATATTTTGGAACATATTTAAGCGGGAATTTTGGCACTTGAGTATTTTTCTGTGAGTGGAGGACATGCAAATTTGCAGGTCGATAATATATCTTTGGGCCATTAGTTCAAAGATGATTTTTTAGGATCTTTTGGAATTTTGTAGAGACTGAAGTATTCTGTCCGAAGGGGGTTTTATAAATTTTTTATGGGCTGAGCTAGACTTTGAGAAAGTCCAGGGAATTTTCCCCTGATCTTTTAGGTTGGTCTTTTAAATTTGTAGAGGCAGTTTTGCGATTCCGGAATTTAATGTTCTTTTGTGCATCTAAATTTTTTTAAAAAGTTGTTATGTTTGTCGTTTTTCTGCTTTAGCCCTTTTTCCTACAATGCTGCTTTTGATTAGCTGTTTCAGACCTGGACTTGATGTATTATGGCCATGCCAAGTTTGACAAACAAATATACGCTCAAACATTTTGTCGACTTCTGTAGCCATTGAGTGATTTATGTGCCTCCCATGCACAATTTCCTCGTGAAAAATCTAAAACAATGCTCTTAGCCAGGCCTGTCCAAAAAGCCCGCTAGGCCCGGGCTTTCCTAAACCGGGCTCGGGTCGGGCTTGGGCTCCCTCCCCCTAGGGGAGCCTGATGAGGCCCCCAAGTCCGGGCCGGGCCTAGGCCGGGCCCAGTCTTATATATTTTTATTTGGTGGCTGGCAGACATCATTTGATGGCTGTCAGACATGAAAAAACCGGGCTTTTGCCTGGGCTTTTACCCGGGCCTAAGCCTGGCCCGGTGCCCTGGCTTTGCCTGGCCTGGCCCGAGCCGGGCAATTGCCCCAAACTGAGGCCCTATTGGGCCTCGGTAGTAGCCCGGCATGGGCCCAGGGCGGTCTAGCCCGGCACCGGGCCTTGCTGGGCTTTTTACGGGCCCGGTTTTTATGCCCACGTCTACTTAGGCAATCAGTCGGTGAGTCTAAAGGTCTGGCGAAAGTCCCACTGCAGTACTTGTAAGAGGATCCCTCGAACATTTTGAACTTCTGATGACTGCACATTTTGAGATTCACCCAGAATTGCAACTTTTGACATTTTACCCTCTTTCAAAGGCCCGACTGCTTGTGAAGCCAAATTAAACCTTAGAGGGCATGCAAATAGCTTGATTTCGGTTGGAGCTATACCACTGAACTCGTAATATGGTTCCTTTCTTTTTTGGTTGCTGTAGTGGATAAAAGTGTCTTATTTTACAGACGACGGCTAATCAGTAGATTTAATACAGTGATTGCTTAAGAGGTATTTTTTCAGATTCAGTCTAAGTCACTAATACGTCAAAGTATGTTTCAAATAACAAAGGGTCTCTCGTAGCCGATGCATAGGAGAAAGTAACATTGGCCTGATAGCTTGTAAAAAATTGTTGTGGCTGTTTTAATCTCCACCTTGGATCAGCTTCTTACTGAATTTGAAAGTGCTCTGGAATTTCTGCATTTTTTTTATTTTAGTAAATTCAAATTTCTTCCACAAATACAAAGCTTCGCTTTCTCAATATGTAGTCTGAAAATTACTCCAAAAGTGTAATTGCTTTCATGCTTGTGCAGTGGATGGACCAAGTTTTTAATCAATGTCAAGAGGAAATCACAAAGTCACTTGTTGGAGCAAGAGATGCTTTCCTTGAGATCAGGATTCTTATGCAGCATATGGGAAGGTCTGCTGGTGTACCTGTAAGTTTCTTATATTACCTTGCTTCCTGATATTTAGTGTTTAATATCTTCCATTGATATTGTTGATGGGTTATTGGTCGGATGGTGTGGAATAATCCAAAGATGATGCGTCACTTAAGGTTTCTATTGATTTGAAAGATAATTAATTGCTTATGGATTTTATTGGATGGGATCAATTCTGATGCTCTGAAGCTTCTACTTCATGCTCGTGATCGACGACGCCCGACCATCCTATTTTGTGCGCTCTAGTGAGATCAGAATCACCCACTGCTCAACCCTCTGTGTTATTCTACTTTTTCTCTTGTTTGTGTCTGGCGACTGTCAAGTCCCTTTAGGGTTCATTGTTGTCGATTCCCATCGCCACTAGGACTCTTACTCGCTAATACTACTGTCGGTTGGTGAAGCGATAAGGTTCATTATCGATTGATTTTTTCAATTATGACCTACTTTGTATAGTCAGTATCGGATCCCCAGTTACAATCTTTTCATAGTTATCCATGGATCTCTTGCCGCTACCAAATCTTCGCTACAGAAGTCTTCTTCGGTCCTCTCAACTATTTGGTATCATCTTGACGAGTACTCTCTTGTGTCAGAATCCCTCGACTCATTCACGATTGATTGTTCTCGTGTGATTGAGATTCATGTGACTTCTCATTCCTTTCTTTGATCTATTCTTCCACTAACATGGTTTCCACTTAGCACTTATCAGTGCCTTTTTCTTTCAACGCAAGGCCCTTAAGGATGCATCTGGCTGAGTTTGTGTGTCCTCAACTCTAGTAGACTGGGATATGTCCTACAATTGCTACCTTTGTCGGCTCATTTTTTGTTTCCTTTGCAGGTGATTCTCAATTTTGGGGCTTCCTATTATATATATTGGTGATGCTTCCTCCTCTAGTAGCATTACTCTTATTTGGTCCTCTACACTCGTGCACACAACTGATAGAACTCTTCTCTTGATTGTTGGTCGTGGTCATTTTTCGAATTTACCTAATTTCATCATTTTTTATATCTATCATGTTCCTCGCTTGACTATGAGTCTTCTTTATTTTCTCATTTGATTGACATTTCTTATGCCATCTTTTTACTACTACTTGTACCATACTCGGGGAGGATGCAGGGAATGAAGGACATGATCTACCAAGAGCTCCTCTCTTGATAGTCTTAGGGAGCAACCCTAATTCTTTCTTAATGACTCCACATGTGTCGAACATAAGTTTTTCTCCCCACCCCACCCCACCCCAATATATTGGGGTTATAAAATAAAGCTAACATCTAATACACGATTAAGATAACATGTAATTAAATATTAATGCACCTTGCATAGACCCTGCATGCATTTGTGGGTTCTGCAGTCTCTCGATGGGGTTCTCCATAACAATGTCGCCATATGGGATATTTACCTTGTCCTCGAGGCAATATGGTGTGAATTGAGTGCAACCCCCACCGACCGTCTCTTCCATTTTGCTAGTACTGGTGTAATCTATGTTTTCACCCGCTGGTATTCTGGTGGCTTTCTCATGTGGTACGCCATTCTCTATCTCGAATGCCTCAAAGTCCTCCATGCATATGCTATCCACAAGGCAGGAGATGTTCATAACTTGGTTGATGGTAGAGGGATGGGTATGTGAAGGAGAGCTTGGATGTGGGGTTGTAGGCCGCATATGAAGGGCCCATGTAGTGGTTGGGTGGCAGATCAAGAACATGCGTGACAAGTTATATGAACTCGTCCACACAGGAGTCAATGGATCTTGTTAACTAGACCCCATGCAGAAGTTCGACCGCATTGCCGTAGTTTTGATGATTGTATCTCTCTACGAGGGCCTGAGAGTGTCACCCATGTGAGGATTGGGGGAGCCAACAAACCAATGAAGTGTTGACCTTTCCATGTCGAGGGTCTATGGGGATTTTATGTGCCTCAGCCTTATAGTGGAGGTTAAAATGTTGCTTTGCTCGTTCCAACCTAGTGGGTCAGTGCCATTAAATGTTGGGATGTCGACGCGGTTGAGGATTGGAGGGGGGTAACTTTGTATTATCTGCCCCTCCCAGATCACTCCATGACGTCCAACTGATTATCCACCATTTGATGGGTGGTGGGCATAGGGGGTCGAGGAGATCTGGAAGGATCGTCTAGGACTGATTTGGAATACCGACAATCAGTTCGAGGTTGGGGTGGCTGCAAAGAGGCGGTGTATCGCTATGGTCAGGTGCTGGTTCAAAGAAGAAGGCCCGATTGATTGTGAGGACCCCTCGTAGACACGCATGTGGAAGAGAACAACCAGTCCGTTTGATCAATCGTCGAATGCACGATCGTCTATTAGGGCATGGACGTAGAAGCTATCGATTGCGAACAATCATCAACAATGCGGGTGCGAGAGCGGCGATCGATTGTGAGAAATCGTCGACAATTCGCGTGCTTGAGAGGCGATCCACTGCGAGTAGTTGCCTGAGAAGCTCCTCCAGGATAAGTAGTCGATCGTGATTCGTCGACGACACTGCGCATGATGGATGAGATGCTACCTGGAAGCGCTTATGGGCATGACGGTAGGGCTGAATCAATGATAACACGAGGGAAGCATCGTGCCCTTAGCCGGTGCTCAAGGGAGTATGCACGAAACAAAGGAATGAAGGGTTTATATGCCGAGAGCTATTCTCTTAATAGTCTTACATAGTAACTCTAATTCTTTCTTAATGACCCCAAAGGTACCTTAAATACTGCTAACATCTAATACAATATGAGCATCTTCGCACGGGCTACGCCTGTGCTCGACACTCTCGGGCGGGCTGCACCCGCATGTGATCGTCCATGTACACTGTCTCTAACCTTAAACCATTTAATTGCCTGAACACATTTAACTAAACAAATTTATCAAGAATTATTTATCCGTAGAAATGCAGTCGTATAAAGAATACCTAAAAAATCTCAACTGAAATTTCTCTCATTACATCCTATATTTATTTCTATATGCGGAAAAATAGTAATATATAACATGGACACAGAACAAAAGATCTAAATTAAGGGAAAGAAGAATTACCTCCAAGAAAAATCCACATATGAACGCAAAACAACAACAACAATATTTAAAAACATAGAAGGATTTCAAAGAAAACAGAGCAGGGGGCTAAATTCACGATCCATGCTAAAGCAGAAATCCAAAATATAAGAGCTAACTATTAAGTTGAAACTCTTACCCAAGACTCATCTCTTATGCCAGGTGAGAAAGCACGAAGTGAAATATTCAGCAAAAAAACACATTGTGAGAGCAATTTCAAATTCTCTTTTAAATAAATTTCTATAGCCTTGAACGTGATCCAATCCTCCAGATGCTCTCCTTCCTCATTTGGTTTCTCACTACTAGATCAAAGTCATGACTGCATCAAAAGCTTATTGAATGATTGCAAGAAAGCGTGGCAAGTTTTAAAAATGTATGAACTAAACATAGCACTTGCAAATGGAGAAGAAGCTGTAGAGCGAGCACAGAGATTTGATTGAGTAATCATGCATAGATACAATGTTATCGTCTTCCTACAGCTGCTGCATGCTAAAAATGTAATACTAAATGCATCGGATCAAAATATTGCTGTATTGTGCAAATAGAACTTCGTCAGAACAAATGAGTAATACAACTGGAACCATAAAATTAAAAGCTCATGCTCAATGTCATCAGGATGAATTCCCTTGTTGAGCTGCTGCCTCACTTCCTTCTCTGCGCCATTTTATGGGTTTATCCTAAATATTAGTTCTACCTGAAATCACCATCATATTAGCCATTGTTTAAAAAACTTTAACCATAATGGAAGAAGACGATTCACTTTTCTGCCTTTAAACCACCTTAAGAGTATAATAATCTCTTCTGCATCAGTAATAGAATGGTCTGCACACTGTTTCCATTAGAATCATTCCACATTGCATTGATTTAAAGGATACACCAAACACATTCACACTGAATATTGAATTAGAATGAAAACAGGGATATGATCATGGAAAATGAATGGGAGAGATGAAGAGCGGTACCTGATGCTCGGAGATTGGTGGGGAATCTGAAGGTCGAACTTGATTGGAAGGTCAGGGAAGCCATTGAAATGGTCTAATGTGACCTGGGCGATGTGGTCGACTTCAGAAGGCCAGCCGATGTCAATGGCGTGCTCTTCTTTTCTAAAGTGTCATCGAGCCAAGGATTTTCTAAACGTAGTCATTAGAAGAGCAGTCATAGAGATCTGGCAATGTCTCGCTTCTTCCCTTTTTATTCGCTTCCCTCCCTTTGCATCTGCTGCTTGTTACGCTGCTACTCTTTCTTTCCACTCCCTCTACATCCTCGAATCGTGTCTTGCTTTTTTTAGGTTGGAGTTGGACGGAGAATGTAGGACGGCGGTTCAAAATTTGGAGGTAGAGTTTTTGCGCAATCATAAAGGTTGTAAAGACTGGACTGAAATCTGAAGCATTGGCTCTGTGCCTCTTGCCCAAAGTTCCAACGGATTGAGTCGAGGTAGCACACAGAGGTGTGCAGAGCGAGGTCGATGGCGATCGCAAGGGAAGAGGTGTGTGTAGCGAGTGCAAGTTGTTCTGAAGACGGAGTGGGTTCGCTAGAAAAGGACTCTCGAATGAAGGGGAGAGTAGTGCGGTGTGCGATACTCAACCAGAGAGCGACTCTCGGCTGACATGAGCGGTGGATTAAACACGGAACTGAATCAAATTTCGCGCTTGCGTTTTTCGTCTGTGGGATTTCAAATTTAAGGACTCCTCTACCTTCTCAGCCATGCTACGTGGATGAAGGGGAGCCTTGACGCACCGGTTGAAGTGTTGCCGTGTGACCTTGAGGTCACGGGTTCGAGTCCTAGAAGCAGCCTCTTGCAAAAATGCATGGTAAGGTTTGCCTACATCACCCTTGTGCACCAGGCTGCCCTTTTTTTAATGTAAATACTAGGGTGACAACTGACATGTGACAATTTTTTGGGTTATTTTAAGTTGTGTAGGTATAGATTAAGATAACATTAAAATGTAATTAAAAGCTAACGCATGAGGCTTTATTGCGCCTCTTATAGACCCTCCATGCGCGCTTGGGTTCCATCCTCTCCTAGTGGTGCTCCTCCATAACATGGTCATACATGGAAGATTGTACGGACCAGTCATAGGCACGATGGTCTACCATACGAATCATATGATTTTTCCCTTCAGCTACTGCCACCACATGTGTCCTTACCACTATGTCGTGGCACATGAGACTAGTTCATATATCCCTTCCTAGGTTTCAGTTGTTGTCTTCTTCAAGTGTTTTATGAAGCTTTTCTGCAAACTCCCTTAATGTACTCACACTGATGTTTGTGGGTCTTTCCCGTCTATCCAAAGGACTAAATAAATATTATGCATTTTGATTGATGAATTTTCTCATTTTACATAGATTTACTTGATTTCCATGAAATCAGAGGTTAGATTTACTTGATTTCCATGAAATTAGAGGTTAGATTTACTTAATTGAAACTGAATTCTCCTGCAAGATCCATTTCGTGATTTTTTTGCTCTAAGTGGCACCATGTCCCGATTTCTATTTTCTTCAACCTATCACAACTAGTGCTTCGTGCCCTATATGTCACTGATCGTCTACCGACTATTGAGTATTTTGTGTTTCTTGAAGATTCTTTGGGTTTTTTTGAAAATTAAAGATGCAGAAAGTGATCTCCTGATCCAGCACCGAAATCTGAGTATAAAGCTATGGTTACTACTACTGTGGAGATCACTTGGCTCTGTTAGCTTCGTACTGATATGTGCATCTATTTGTTACACAAACTCTATTATCCTGTGACAACATCAGCACTATCCAGATTACATCTTAACCCCTTCTTTCATGAACTAACGAAATTCATGGAGATGTATTATCATTATGTTCAACAATAGTATCTTTGTGGGACCATTATGTTGCAGCTTGTTTCATCACAGTTGCAGGTAACTAATCTCTTCACCAAGGCTCATAGTGTTCAAATACACACTTTTTTTCGAAGAAACTCTTTGTTTATCTTATGCATATTTGTTGGGATATAACCCACTTGCAAAATCTGGGCACATTAGAAGATAATTAAGCGCAAAACACATAGAAAATTATAGCACAACCAGAGAACAAAAATTTTACGTGAAAAACACTCTCTAAAGCAATGAGGGAAAAATCACGGGGCGGGGCACACGAACAATCCACTATCAAAATAATAATGATTACACAAATATAATCTAGGTTTGCCCAACCTAGAAACCTCCTTGGATTCACAGATTGAATCCCCCCTCAAACCACAGTGAAAAACTTATCTTCAAGAAAAGGAACAAAAGAACTCAAATCTCTCCCCAAATACCAAAGGCAAACGGAGACAAGAAAGAGCAAAAATCCTTACAACGAAGATGAAGAATACCAAATGGTGAGAAACCTGCTCTTCCTCTTGAAGAACTCCTCCGGCAACAATGGCGGCAAGCACCTCTTGCTCTCCCACGATTTCCTTCTTTGACGACTCTAACTGGAATCCTAACTTCTGGAGTAAGTCCCTACCTATTTAGGGCAAATAGGCGAAGTAATCTTGGTCATCCAAGACATTTCCAAAGCAATTCGACGGCTACTGATCACAGATTTATGAATCTGTCCTCGTCCGCTACCGCCCGACGGTAGTTGCTACCGCGTCGTGGTACCCATCAAGACAACATTGTCTCGACGATATCGGCGACGCATCTCGTCGATGTGGCCCCCTTATCACGACGACAACGCTACAACCCGCAGTATCACTATCGTCGGGAGTTAGCCCTCAGCTCCCAGTCATCAAGACGACACAACTTGTCTTCTCGACGATATGTCAATAGACTTCTCGACGATGCGTCGATATGCTAACACCGGCGGTAGCGCTACCTCCCGACGATAACTGACAGCACCCGAAATTGTTGTTTTTCACAGCATCCAACTTCTCCTGCAGCAGCACATCTACAACCTTGATCTGTATTACTACTCTTTAGGGGCTGGACCCCAACAAACTCCCCCTCCAAACCATAAAGAGGTGTTCCCCAACCTGACACCTTCAGGTGGGCTTCATGCCGATCAGCAACCGACACAACTCGTGCTTTTCCCTTGGCACGACCTTCGTCATCATGTCCGAAGGATTTTCATCCGTGTGAACTTTCTCCACCTTCAACAGCTTCTCCTCGACAGCATCATGTATCCAATGATACCTCACATCAATATGCTTCGTCTTGAAGTGGTAGGCGGGGTTCTTAGCCAGAAAAATGGCGCTCTGACTATCACTGTAGACAGTGAACACTTCCTTGCTGGAGTCCAAGTTCAAGCATGAACTTCTTCATTCACAAGATATCCTTTGACGCTTTCGTTAGCGCAATGTATTCTGCCTCCGTCGTCGAAAGTGCAACGCACTTCTGCAACCTCGACTGCCACGACACAGCTCCCCCTGCATAAGTAACATCATATCCAGATGTAGACTTCCGGGAATCAATATCTCCTGACATATCTGAGTCAGAGTACCCAACCAGCATTGACGACCCTCCACCAAACTGCAAACATAAGTTTGTGGTACCTCTGAGCTATCGGAGTATCCACTTCACAGTATCCCAATGGATTATCCCTGGATTTGCCAGATATCTGCTCACTACCCTCACTGCATAAGCTATGTCTGGCCTTGTGCAGCCTATAACATACATCAAACTCCTCACTACAGATGCATAGGAGATCTGGCTCATCTCCTCCAGTTCCTTCTCAGATGAAGGACACTGAGAGCTAGATAGCTTGAAGTGTCCACCCAACGGAGTAGCTACCACCTTGGCCTTCTCCATCATGAACCTCTTCAGCACCTTCTCCACATACTCAGCTTGAGATAGTCATAACAGACCTGCACTCCTATCCCTGGTGATCTTCATCCCAAGGATCTTCTTTGCTGGTCCCAAGTCCTTCATCTCAAAGGATTCACCAAGCTCTTTCTTCAGCTCAACAATATTGGTCTTGTCATCACTGACAATCAACATGTCATCCACATACAGCAGCAGAATAGTATGGGTCTTCTCAGTCCTCTTTACATAGACACAATGATCAACTCTGGTCCTCTGGAACTTGCTCTTCAGCATAAAGGAGTCAAATTTCTTATACCTCTGTCTGGGTGCTTGCTTCAATCCATACATACTCTTTTTGAGTCGACAGACCAAATGCTCATTCCCCTTGATTTCAAAACCTTTGGGCTGCTCCATGTACAACTCCTCCAATTCTCCATGCAGAAATGCCGTCTTGACATCCATCTGCTCAACTTCAAGATTCATGGAGGCAGCCAACCCCATCACCAGTCTGATAGAAGACATTTTCACTAATGGTGAAAATATCTCATCAAAGTCTACATCATGTCTTTGGCTGAACCTTTTGACTACCAATCTTGTCTTGTACCTAGGCGTGAGAGGTTTTCATCAGCCTCCAGCTTGAAGATTCATTTTTTTCTTCAAGGCTTTCCTCCCCTTTGGTAATCTGACCAAATCGGTCTCATTCTTCTGGAGCGAGTCTATTTCCTGCTCCATAACTGCTGCCCATGACTCTCTGTCTTCAGCCCTCTGAGCCTCCTCAAACGACTCAGGCTCACCACCATCAGTAAGCAAGATATAATCTTGCGGTGGATAGCTGGTGCTGGGCCTCCGTGTTCTGTCAGATCTCCTGAGGGGCACCTACACCATCGGTGGAACATCAACATGCAACGCTCCCCCTCCATCCAGAATCTCATCCTGATCTGGAATCTGCACAGCTTCTTCATCAGCACGCCCTTCATCAGCACCAGCATTCTCTGGTTCAAGAACTTTCCACAGCCTTTTGATCCTGTGGATCAGCAACACTCTGCTCACCAACAATCTGGTCTTCTACGAAGATCACATCCCTGCTTTTGATGATCTTCTTCTTCACTGGATCCCAGAGTCTATAGCCAAACTCTTCATGCGGGAATCCCATCAAGGTGCACTCCCGGGACTTCTCATCAAGCTTCGATCTCTCCTCCTTGAGGACACGAACATGTGCCCTGTAACCAAACACCCGCACGTGTCCATATGACATCTCCTTTCCGAACCAAACACGCTCTGGAATATCTCCATCCAAAGGTGCAGAAGGGCACAGATTGATCAAATGCACTGCAGTCTGTATGGCCTCTGCCCAGAACTGCTTGCCAATACCTGCTTGAGAGATCATGCACCTGATTTTCTCCACAATCGTCATGTTCATCCTCTCCGTCAACCCATTATGTTGCGGTGTCATCGGGACTGTCTTCTCATGCACAATGTCATGCTCCCTGCAGTAACAATCAAAGGCACCAATGTACTCACCCCCATTATCAGATCTTAACCGCTTGATCTGCTTCCCGGTCATCTTCTCTACCTTTACCCTGAACTCCATGAACTTTGCCAAGATGTCACTCTTCTGTTTCAGAACAAAAGTTCATACCTTCCTCGAGTGATCGTCTATGAAAGTGACAAAGTAAGCTGCTCCGCCCACTGACTTGGGCTCTATAGGACCACACACATCAGTGTGTATTAGGTTCAGCAGCTCCGCCTTCCTCTTCGGTTCATCCTGCGCAAAGAATACCCGTCTCTGCTTGTCAGTCAAGCAATGAGTACAAGTGTCAGGAAGCTCTCCTGACAACTCTGGAAGAACTTTGTTCTTCACCAAGATCTTCAGGTTCTTCTCACTGATATGGCCAAGTCAGCGATGCCACAACTCTATAGAGTTGTCTTCAGCTGCATTCACACTCAGACTGCAGATCTTGGCCTTTGCTCGGTACAAACCGCAACACTTATTGTCCCTGGCCACCACCAAGGAGCCCTTCACCAACCTCTAGGCACCTCCGCCTTCAATGCTGGTAAAGCCTCCATCATCCAGCCTTCCAACAGAAATGAGGTTCATCCTCAAATCAGGAATATATCTGACATTCTTGAGGATAACCTTCCCAAGATCAGTCTCCAGGTTGACGACTCCACTGTCAATGATCTTCGACACACCGACATTCGTAATCCGAATAGTGACAAAATCTCCTGCAGCATACGAGTAGAAGTAATCTCTGTGAGTAGTGCAGTGGTAGGATGCACCGCCATCCACTACCCAGTCTGTGTCAACACACTCCTGACACGCCAACCCATTGCAATGTAAGCACAACGACTCATCTTCAGCAATCGAGGTCGCACCACCACCCTCACTGGATTCTCCCGACTCCTTCGCCTTTCCTTTCTGATCTCTCTGCATTTTGAAGCAGTCTTTTCTGTAATGGCCCTACTTCTTACGTAGAAGCACTCGATCTCCTTCTTGGACTTACTCCTGGACTTGCTACTGGAGTTGCCTCTTTGCTTACCCTCCTTCCTTATCGACCTGCCCCTTCTCTCCATGAGAAAAACATCTGATGTAGAGGTTCCAGAGTCCTTCCTTCTCAGTTTTTCATTCAACAGACAACTCGTCACCATCTCCATTGACACGATGCCTTCAGGTACTGAATTGCTCAGCGACACCACAAGAGTCTCCCATCTCTCTGGTAAGGAACTAAGGATCATCAAAGCTTGCAGCTCGTCCTCCAAGGTGATCTTCATGGCCTCCAACTGATTGATGATGCTCTGGGCAAGGTTCAAATGCTCTATCATCTGAGAACCTTCCTTATAATTCAAGTTCACAAGTTTTCTGATCAAGAAAGCCCTGTTGCTTGTTGTCTTCCTCTCATACAGCGCTTCAAGCTTTCTCCACAAAGCCTGAGCCGATGACTCAGTGGATACATGGTGGAAGACAGAATCATCTAGCCACTGCAGAATGAATCTCACTGCCTTCCTATCCGTCTTCTTCCACTTTGCATCATCTAACATGATAGCCGGTCTCCCTAATAACGGAGCACGGAGATCCTTGCAATACAAGAGATCATCCATCCGAGGCTTCCATATATTCCAGTTCTTGCCATTCATGTTAATCATTCTCATGTTCTGCTCCATCTTTTATAATAGCCCGAATGTCTGAGACAAAACCTTTATCAGATTTAGGAAGATAGGGAGCGGACTAATGTCGTCACCTACTGTTGATCCAAATCTAAATCAGAATGTCCAATCAGAAACTTAGGAATAAACCTAATTCTGATACTACTTGTTGGGATATAACCCACTTGCAAAATCTGGGCACACTAGAAGATAATTAAGCGCAAAACACATAGAAAATTATAGTACAACCAGAGAACAAAAATTTTACGTGGAAAACTCTCTCTAAAGCAATGAGGGAAAAACCACGGGGCAGGGCACACGAACAATCCACTATCAAAATAATTAAGATTACACAAATATAATCTAGGTTTGTCCAACCTAGAAATCCCCTTGGATTCACAGATTGAATCTCCTCTAAAACCACAGTGAAAAAACTTCTCTTCAAGAAAAGGAACAAAAGAACTCAAATCTCTCCCTAAACACCAAAGGCAAACGGAGACAAGAAATAACAAAAATCCTTACAGCGAAGACGAAGAATACCAATGGTGAGAAACCTTTTCTTCCTCTTGAAGAACTCCTCCGACAACAATGGCGGCAAGCACCTCTTGCTCTCTCTTAGGAACAAACCTCCATCTGATACCACTTGTTGGGATATAACCCACTTGCAAAATCTGGGCACACTAGAAGATAATTAAGCGCAAAACACACAGAAATTTATAGCACAATCAAAGAATAAAAATTTTACGTGGAAAATCCTCTTTAAAGCAATGGGGGAAAAACCATGGGGCGGGGCACACGAACAATCCACTATCAAAATAATAAGGATTACGCAAATATAATCTAGGTTTGCCCAACCTAGAAACCCCCTTAGATTCACAGATTGAATCCCCTCTTAAACCACGGTTAAAAACTTCTCTTCAAGAAAATGAACAAAAGAACTCAAATCTCTCCTCAAACACCAAAGGCAAACGGAGACAAGAAAGAGCAAAAATCCTTACAGCGAAGACGAAGAATACCAATGGTGAGAAACCTGCTCTTCCTCTTGAAGAACTCCTCCGACAACAATGGCGACAAGCACCTCTTGCTCTCTCTTAGGAATAAACCTCCCTCTGATACCACTTGTTGGGATATAACCCACTTGCAAAATCTGGGCACAACCCTCTCTAAAGCAATGAGGGAAAAACCACAGGGCAGGGCACACGAACAATGCACTATCAAAATAATAAGGATTACAGAAATATAATCTAGGTTTGCCCAACCTAGAACCCCCTTAGATTCACAGATTGAATCTCCTCTCAAACTACGCTGAAAAAACTTCTCTTCAAGAAAAAGAACAAAAGAACTCAAATCTCTCCCTAAACACCAAAGGCAAACGAAGACAAGAAAGAGCAAAAATTCTTACAACGAAGACGAAGAATACCAATGGTGAGAAACCCTTTCTTCCTCTTGAAGAACTCCTCCGACAACAATGGCGGCAAGCACCTCTTGCTCTCTCTTAGGAATAAACCTCCCTCTGATATCACTTGTTGGGATATAACACACTTGCAAAATTTGGGCACACTAGAAGATAATTAAGCGCAAAACACAAAAATTCATAGCATTACCAGAGAACAAAAATTTAACGTGGAAAACACTCTTTAAAGCAATGAGGGGAAAACCACGGGACGGGGCACATGAACAATCCACTATCAAAATAATAAAGATTACGCAAATATAATCTAAATTTGCCCAACCTAGAAACCCTCTTAGATTCACAGATTGAATCCCCTCTCAAGCCACGGTGAAAAACTTCTCTTCAAGAAAATGAACAAAAGAACTCAAATCTCTCCCCAAACACCAAAGGCAAACTGAGACAAGAAAGAGCAAAAACCCTTACAGCGAAGACGAAGAATACCAATGGTGAGAAACCTGCTCTTTCTCTTGAAGAACTCCTCCGGCAACAATGGCGGCAAGCACCTCTTGCTCTCTCTTAGGAATAAACCTCCCTCTGATACCACTTGTTGGGATATAACCCACTTGCAAAATCTGAGCACAACCCTCTCTAAAGCAATGAGGGAAAAACCACAGGGCAGGGCACACGAACAACCCACTATTAAAATAATAAGGATTACACAAATATAATCTATGTTTGCCCAACCTAGAAACCCCCTTGGATTCACAGATTGAATCTCCTCTCAAACCACGGTGAAAAAACTTCTCTTCAAGAAAAGGAACAAAAGAACTCAAATCTCTCCTCAAACACCCAAGACAAACGGAGACAAGAAAGAGCAAAAATCCTTACAGCGAAAACGAAAAATACCAATGGTGAGAAACCCTCTCTTCCTCTTGAAGAACTCCGACAACAATGACGGCAAGCACCTCTTGCTCTCTCTTGGAATAAACCTCCCTCTAATACCACTTGTTGGGATATAACTCGCAAAATTTGGGCACACTAGAAGATAATTAAGCGCAAAACACACAGAAATTTATAGCACAACCAGAGAACAAAAATTTTACGTGGAAAATCCTCTTTAAAGCAATGAGGGAAAAATCACGGGCCGGGGCACATGAAAAATCCACTATCAAAATAATAAGGATTACGCAAATATAATCTAAGTTTGCCCAACCTAGAACCCCCTTTAGATTCACAGATTGAATCCCCTCTCAAGCCACGGTGAAAAACTTCTCTTCAAGAAAATGAACAAAAGAATTCAAATCTCTCCCCAAACACCAAAGGCAAACTGAGACAAGAAAGAGCAAAAACCCTTACAGCGAAGACGAAGAATACCAATGGTGAGAAACCTGCTCTCTCTTGAAGAACTCCTCCGGCAACAATGGCGGCAAGCACCTCTTGCTCTCTCTTTGGAATAAACCTCCCTCTGATACCACTTGTTGGGATATAACCCACTTGCAAAATCTGAGCACAACCCTCTCTAAAGCAATGAGGGAAAAATCACAGGGCAGGGCATGCGAACAACCCACTATCAAAATAATAAGGATTACACAAATATAATCTATGTTTGCCCAACCTAGAAACCCCCTTGGATTCACAGATTGAATCTCCTCTCAAACCACGGTGAAAAAACTTCTCTTCAAGAAAAGGAACAAAAGAACTCAAATCTCTCCCCAAACACCCAAGGCAAACGGAGACAAGAAAGAGCAAAAATCCTTACAACGAAGACGAAAAATACCAATGGTGAGAAACCCTCTCTTCCTCTTGAAGAACTCCTCCGACAACAATGACGGCAAGCACCTCTTGCTCTCTCTTAGGAATAAACCTCCCTCTAATACCACTTGTTGGGATATAACTCACTTGCAAAATTTGGGCACACTAGAAGATAATTAAGCGCAAAACACACAGAAATTTATAGCACAACCAGAGAACAAAAATTTTACGTGGAAAACCATCTTTAAAGCAATGAGGGAAAAACCACGGTCCGGGGCACATGAAAAATCCACTATCAAAATAATAAGGATTACGCAAATATAATCTAAGTTTGCCCAACCTAGAAACCCCCTTAGATTCACAGATTGAATCCCCTCTCAAGCCACGGTGAAAAACTTCTCTTCAAGAAAATGAACAAAAGAACTCAAATCTCTCCCCAAACATCAAAGGCAAACGAAGACAAGAGAGAGCAAAAATCCTTACAGCGAAGTCGAAAAATACCAATGGTGAGAAACCTGCTCTTTCTCTTGAAGAACTCCTCCGACAACAATGGCGGCAATCACCTCTTGCTCTCTCTTAGGAATAAACCTTCTTCTGATACCACTTGTTGGGATATAACCCACTTGCAAAATCTGAGCACAACCCTCTCTAAATCAATGAGGGAAATACCACAGGGCAGGACACACGAACAATTCACTATCAAAATAATAAGGATTACAGAAATATAATCTAGGTTTGCCCAACCTAGAAATCCCCTTGGATTCACAGGTGAATCTCCTCTCAAACCACGGTGAAAAAACTTCTCTTCAAGAAAAGGAACAAAATAACTCAAATCTCTCCCCAAACACCAAAGGCCAACGGAGACAAGAAAGAGCAAAAATCCTTACAGCGAAGACGAAGAATACCAATGGTGAGAAACCCTCTCTTCCTCTTGAAGAACTCCTCCGGCAACAATAGCGACAATCACCTCTTGCTCTCTCTTAGGAATAAACCTCCCTCTGATACCTCTTATTGGGATATAATCCACTTGCAAAATCTGGGCACACTAGAAGATAATTAAGCGCAAAACACACAGAAATTTATAGCACAAGCAGAGAACAAAAATTTTACGTGAAAAATCCTCTTTAAAGCAATGAGAGAAAAACCACGGGGCGGGGAACACGAACAATCCACTATCAAAATAATAAGGATTACGCAAATATAATCTAGGTTTGCCCAACCTAGAAACCCCCTTAGATTCACAGATTGAATCCCCTCTCAAACCACAGTGAAAAACTTCTATTCAAAAAATTGAACAAAAGAACTCAAATCTCTCCCCAAACACCAAAGGCAAACGGAGATAAGAAAGAGCAAAAATCCTTACAGCAAAGACAAAGAATACCAATGGTGAGAAACCCGCTTTCTCTTGAAGAACTCCTCCGACAACAATGACGGCAAACATCTCTTGCTCTCTCTTAGGAGTAAACCTTCCTCTGATACCACTTGTTGGGATATAACCTACTTGCAAAATCTGGGCACACTAGAAGATAATTAAGCGCAAAACACACTGAAAATTATAGCACGAAAGCAATGAGGGAAAAACCACGGGGCGGGGCACACGAACAATCCACTATCAAAATAATAAGGATTACACAAATATAATCTAGGTTTGCCCAACCTAGAAACCCCCTTGGATTCATAGATTGAATTCCCTCTCAAAACACCCGAAATTGTTGTTTTTCACAGCATCCAACTTCTCCTGCAGCAACACAGTTACATCCTTGATCTGTATTACCACTCTTTAGGAGCTGGACCCAACATATTTGTAGAGGAGTGTTTATTTTTTTTTTCCTCTTTTTTTTCTTCTGTTTAGTCTCTTTTTTTCCTTTCAGACTTGTGATTGTCTACAGCATGAGTTGTAGGGGATGTTAGGTATCATTATATCGACAGGTGTATATATTTCTTTGTATAGGGGATAATAATATTTTACTCTTATTCTTCCGCTCTAGGCTTCTATAACTGTTGGTCTGAAGTGAAACCTTCCACACTAGAACAAATATCGGGTTTCCTTGAAAGGTCCAACCAAGTTAGTTTTTTGATAATTGCAGGGAGGGAACAATTTTACTAGAAGGAGAAAGTGATTATTATTTTTAACAAAAAGAAGAGAGAGTTTAATGGGACTAGATGTAGATCAATGATAGCTAAAATTATACTTAGACGTGGATAATGGATTTCTGCTCTTCTTTGTTTGCACCTGGTATTTTGGGTAAAGAGGGGAATCTTTGAGAGATGAGCTTTTAGAGAGAGAGGGAGAGAGAGAGAGAGTGAGGGTAGAGAGAGATCGGTTATGTCAGGCCATCATCAAGATCTTGATTTAGAGAGAGATGGGCCTGCCCCTTTGAGCTAAAAATGAATTTCTGCTCTTATTTGTTTGCACCTGGTATTTTGGGTAAAAAGGGGAATCTTTGAGAGAAGAGCTTCTATAGAGAGAGAAAGAGAGCAAGGGTAGAGAGAGATAGGGTATGTCAGGCCATCATCAAGATCTTGATTTAGAGAGAGATGGGCCTGCCCCTTTGAGCGAAAAATTATTCTTGAAATTTAGATTACCACTTGTATTGTTATGAAGTATCAATTAAAAATGGGTGTTGTTATTTGTACCCCTTAAATGGATATTTGTAATCCATAGATATTTGTACGCACAGAATTATATTCGTAGCCAAACCTGCTATTTGTACCCATTGTTTAAACATGAAATGAGCATCTCATTCTCTTATTTGTTATTGTTAGAGAATATAGGAAAGCCTATGTAAAGGCCCATATATTAGGCCCATTTATCTTTCTCTCTTTTTAGTCCCACATCTCCTGTATAGGATTTCTTCCTCCTCTCTCTTCCTATATATTTCTACTCATACTTGTATTTATCTCTCAAGTGAATATATTACAAGGTTTTATACCATTTCTCTACATGGTATCAGAGGACTCGGTCCAAATTTTGCGGTCTCCAATTTTCTGACCGCCCCCCGCCCCCTGCTGCAATCTCGCTGTCTCCTTTTCTGAGACCGCTCCCCTGCTGCGAACTCAGCTTCCAGCATTGCCCCCCCCCCCCCCAAGCTTCCCTCTCCTCTTCTTGGCTTTTATAGCCTGCATACTTTGGCCCGTGGGACCCACCTCCTTCTACCTCCCGCGCTTCTGCTCTGCTCCGCAAAGGCTCGAGCGGTCTCTTCCGCAAAGGCTCGAGCGGTCTCTTCTGCAAAGGCTCGAGCGGTCTCTTCTTCCGTAACCCTTCTCTACTGCCTGCCAGCGATCTCCTTCCCGCAAAGGCTCGAGCGGTCTCCCGTAATCCTCCTCGCTGCGATCTCTTCGCTGCGATCTCTTCTTGCGGTCTCCAACCGCAACCCCCCCCGTGCTCCTGCGATCTCAGGCCGTGCGGCCTCCACTCCTGCTTGCTGCGCGATCTCCTCCTGCAATCTCAAGCTCCTCTTGCGTTCGCCAGTCTGCGATCTGTGCTCCATCCCCGGGCCATCTGCGACCTGCCGAGATCGCTGCGATCTCCTCTGTCCGCTGCGAGCTACTCTGTTCGCCAAGACTGCTGCTCCACATAGCGCTGCTCGGTTCTGTTCGCTGCTGCTGCGATCTGCTCTGTTCGCCGAGACCGCTGTTCCTCCAGAGAGCTTCTGCTGCTCTAGCCGGCTTCTCTTCCAATGGCCCTCGACGATTCCTCCTCCACTACCATTCCGTCGCCTGCTCCGACTGCTGCTCCTATCTCCGATGTTCGTGACGAACTTCACATTACCACTATCTCCCTTACCGGGAAGCGTAACTTTGTGGAATGGGTGCACTCGGTGCGTCGAGTCTTACAGACCAAAGGACTCCTTCATCACTTAACCCAGGTTACTACTGCGCCTACTACTGACTGGCTTAAGGATGATGGCCGTGTCCAAACGTGGCTTCTCAACTCCATGGACTCGGAGCCGTACAGGATGGCTATGTATCATGACACCGCCAAAGCCATGTGGGATGAACTCCATGCCTTCTACTCTGGGCAGAACAGTCTCCAACATCTGTATGACATCATATCTGACCCTCAGAACCTTAAGCCTGGCGCGCCCGATGACATGCTCTCTCATGTCGCCAAGGCAAAGACTCTTCATGAAGCTTGGCTTCAGCATCAGCCTCCCACTCCGGATCTCGCTATTCAGCGATCACAGAAAGAGGCAGTGACCATTGCTATGCTACTCTCTAGCGTACCTCCTCATCTACATAGCGTTCGAGCTCAGATACTCTCCTCTACTACCACACCGTCTCTGTCTGCTGTCTGCTCCATGCTTATCAAGGTCACACCTCCATCAGAGGCCCTGCAAAGTTTTCTCCGGCTCTTCTCCAACAGTCGCTCCTTCCAACACCTTCTCATGGTTCCTCTGCTCGTGGTGGCCGTCCCCCGTCTCGGGGATGAGGCCGTGGTGGCCGACCTCCTTTAAAATGTACTTACTGTGGCCGTGACGGTCATCGTGAAACAACCTGCTACCGTAAGCATGGCCCCCCTCCTCATCTTGCTGCTACTTCGGCGCCTCCTGCTGCGTCTTCCCCAGCCGATCAGCCTGGTCCTACCCGACAGGAATATGATGACCTACGCTCCCAGTTCCAACAGCTTCAAGGCAGTCTTAGCCGTTCTCCTGGCTCCGTTGCTTCTTTCTCTACTGAAGGTATAACCTGTCTATCTCACTGTTCTCATTGGATCGTAGATTCTGGAGCGACGCATCATATCACCTCCCAGAAACCACCTCAGTATATACAGACGTCTCACCCTCCGTTTATTGTTGTTGCAAATGGCGCTACTACTCCGGTTGCTGGTGCTGCTGATCTGCACCTCACTCCCACTCTAATGCTCTCCTCGGTTCTTCATGTTCCGGGCTCTCCTTTCAACTTACTCTCCGTGAGTCGTTTGATACAGGATCTTGATTGCTGTGTAACCTTCTCTTCCTCTTCTTTTGTTTTTCAGGATTGCCGCACACATAGTATCATTGGTAGCGGTAGGCTGATGAATGAGCTCTATCTCTTGGATCTCCCACCTACCACTCTCCTGACTGTCTCCACAGCCGACTGGCATCGCCGTCTTGGGCATGCTCCTCTTCCAGTCCTCCGCAAAGCTCTCCCTGATGTACCTCTTCACGAGTTTACCTGCGAAGCCTGCATCTACGGCAAGCAACATCGCTCTTCCTTTTCCCCTTCATGTACCCGGAGCACGACTCCGTTATCTTTAGTACATTCTGATGTATGGGGCCATTATAAGGTCCCAAGTATTAATGACTATCGTTATTTTGTAACTTTTATTGATGATTATTCCCGTGTTACCTGGTTATATTTACTTCATGATCGCTCTGAGCTACCATCTGTGTTTCGTGCCTTTGTGACTGAATCACGGACACAATTCTCCACTACACTTAAAATAATTTGAACTGACAACGCTCGCGAGTACACTGGCCGCTCCTTTTCTACTCTCTGCACAGAGTTTGGCATAATTCACCAAACCTCTTGTGCCTATACCCCCCAACAAAACGGCGTTGCCGAACGAAAAAATCGTCACCTTCTGGATGTTGCTCGGGCACTCATGGTTCAAATGCGGGTTCCTACGGAATACTGGAACTTTGCCGTCTCCACTGCTTGCCATCTCATTAACCGCATGCCCTCCTCTGTTCTTAACTTTGCCACTCCCATGACACTACTCTTCCCCTCCACTCCTCTTTTTACTATTCCACCTCGCATTTTCGGTTGCGTCTGCTACGTCCACCTTCTCGGTCCGCCTATCGATAAACTTGCCCCACGAGCTGCCAAGTATATGTTTGTCGGCTATTCTCGGACCCAAAAAGGATACGTGTGCTACTCTCCAACAACCGGCAAAACCATTGTCTCACCTGATGTTACGTTCTGTGAATATCAATCATTCCACTCTCCCTCTGTTCCAAGCACATTACCTTCCACTACTGTTCGTCCTTTTGTTCCGACGGACGCTACACCCTCACCATCTCTGCCCCCTCCGGTACCTTCACCATCTCCATCTCCTGAACAGCCTCCTCCCATCATTCAAGTATACTCTCGTCGTAAATCTAAGGATGGTCCCCGTCAGACGCCCTCTGCTACCGATGCCTCTCCATCAGCGGTTGATCCGGCCTCCGCCTCTACAGCTCATCCGATGGCAAACCACGTGTCTCTCCACCGGCTATCTCCACCTCTTCACCGGTTTGCTACCTCTCTTTCTTCCATTTCCCTCCCTAACTCTGTGCAGGAAGCGCTACAGCATCCGGGGTGGCGTGCTGCGATGGAGGAAGAGATGGTCGCTCTCCGCGCTAATCACACTTGGGAGCTGGTACCTCTTCCTCCTGGCCAACACTGTGTCAGCTGCAAATGGGTCTTCGCTGTCAAACAAAATGCCGATGGGACTCTTGACCGCTTAAAGGCTCGTCTCGTTGCCCGCGGTTTCACTCAACAACAGGGCTTGGACTACGATGAAACCTTCTCCCCTGTAGCCAAGTTAAACACCGTTCGTGTGGTGATCTCCGTTGCTGTCCACCGCCGTTGGTCTCTTCTTCAGTTAGATATCAAGAACGCCTTCTTGAACGGTGATCTACAGGAGCCAGTGTATATGTACCAACCTCTCGGGTTTGAGACCACGGGGGAGCTCTGCTGATTTTTCGCTATTCATCAAAGAAGGACCCACGGGAACTGTGATCCTCCTTGTGTATGTTGATGATATCCTGATCACTGGGGACGACATCTCTGGGGTACAACAACTCAAGGAGCATCTGAACTCGGCGTTTCAAACGAAGGATCTTGGCAATCTTAGATACTTCCTCGGAATTGAAGTCGCTCGTCGACCCGATGGGTTAGTCCTGTCCCAACGGAAATACTGCATTGACTTACTTCAAGAGGCAGGTTTCTCTGGCTGTAAACCTGCAAATACCCCTATGGATTCAAACCAAAAGTTATGTGCAGCTGGTTCTGAGACTGATCAACTCCTTGAGAATCCAGAGTACTACCGTCGTTTGGTTGGGAAGCTGATTTATCTTACAGTTACTCGACCAGATATTTCGTTTGTCGTCGGCGTTGTAAGTCGCTTCATGCACACTCCGAGGACTTCTCATCTCCAAGCTGTTGAGCGCATTATCCGATACTTGAAAACTGCTCCTGGACAAGGCCTTGTCTACAAACCATCCACCTCGCCATCTCTTCTTGCTTACTCGGATGCTGACTATGCTGACTCTCCTGATGACAGGCGTTCCACGACTGGTTTTTGTACGTACTTTGGTGGACATCTTATAACATGGCGTAGCAAGAAACAGGTTGTGGTTGCTCGCTCCTCGGCTGAGGCTGAATATAGAGTTATGGCTGCTGTCGCATCTGAATTAACCTGGCTTGAAGGACTTTTGGGAGATTTATGTGTCAAACTCTCCTCTCCGGCAACTCTTCTTTGTGACAGTCAGGCTGCTATTCATATTGCCAAGAATCCTGTGTTTCATGAGCGGACAAAGCATATTGAAGTTGATTGTCATTTCATCCGGGAAAAGGTTCAGTCAAAGAAGATAGAATTGGAACATGTCCCAGCTGCAAAACAAGTTGCTGACATCATGACTAAAGCTCTTCCTCGGCCATTATACCACCAGTTCTTATCCAAGTTGAGTGCCTACGACTTGTACGCTCCAGCTTGCGGGGGAGTGTTAGAGAATATATGAAAGCTGTTAGAAGAGGGAATAGAAAAGAGAAGTGCGATTTTATTCATCCCATATAGGGGCTATTTATAACATTACAAAGGACTCATAAACTCTAATACAAGATGTGGGACTAAACCCACTCACATATAAGGACTCTACTAAAGGATTAATACGCATAACTCCAACACTCCCCCTCAAGCTGAAGGGGGACCCTTCAGCTTGGACATAACAAACTAACGACAAAGGATGTGGATGATGTGGGACAAAACATCAGATGAGCCACCGGGGGAAATACCAAACCGGGGAATCAAGTCGAGGACATAGCCACACACGACACTGACCCACACACGACGCAGACTCACTGGAAACCGGTCAACCAACATCACCAACACACACAACATGCGACAGAGAACGAAAGATGTGGAGCAAATCATCAACCGGGCAACCGGGGATAATCTGTCGGGGATAATCTGTCGGGGATAATCCGCACAACAACGGTCCCACACGACACAGTCCCACGCGACACGGTCCCACACGGTACAACCCGCTGAGATTTAGAACAACCAACATCAGACGCGTCCCCAACACACGACCAATCGAAAGAAAACAAGGGGAGACGCAAACGACATACAACAAGCCTAGGGGCCGTGTGGAACGAAGGCAAAAGTTCGGGGAAGATCATCCGAGCCTCCTTCATCCCAAACACTTCCCCTCACGTGGAACACGTGCATGAAGGCATAGACTCGCATGAAGATAATCAAAACAACACATAAAAGAACAACAATGGATAACGGTTGCCGGCAAGACCACGATCCGAGATGCAGCGAGCAAAGCACAAGCCAGCTGCGAGCAGAAGGCTCAAGCGGCTGCGAGCAGAGTGCTCAAGCAGCAGCGAGCAAGAAAAGGCTCAAGCAGCGACGAGTGAGAGGGGAGGAAGAGAAAAGCTCGACACCCAGAGAGCAGCAACACGGAAAACCATCGTCCACAAACCGACTAGAAGACACTACCAACACAATAACGACGACAACAACACAACACAAACTACATCGACACTTTAAGAAATCGAAGAGGGCACGACATAGCAGCAGCGACACAGCAACGGCACAGGGCGGCGCAGATGTCCAGCAGGAGAGGGGCAGCAGCGGCAGCGGCAAGAAGAGGGCTGGACTGCAGTGGCACAGGGCGGCAAGGCTGGAGAAGTAGTCGGAGTAGAAGCAACAGCGGCAGGAAGAGCAGCCGCACAGAGATCAGCCGGAGAAGAAGCAGCAGCGGCAGGAAGAGGGGTACCGGCAGATCTGGAAGAGGGGAAGCAGCCGTCGATTGAGAAGAGGAAGCCCGGAGCAGAAGGCTCGACGGGATCGTTGATCGGCAGAGGAAGAAGCCGCCGGAGGAGGAGAGCAGAGGAAGAGGCCGCCGGATCTGGAGCAGCAGGTCGACGGAGCAGAGGAAGAAGCCGCCGATGTCGTCGATGTCGCAGGGGGAAGGAGTCGCCGTCGATGTCGTATGCGGAAGCAGCCAACGGAAGCAGGCGATGTCGTCGATGACGCCAGAGGAGAAGAGCAGAGCGTGAGAGAGACCCGCTCCCGTCTTTGGAATCAAGAGACGATCCCATCGACGGGAGCGAGGGGGAGAGGGAGCCGTCGAAGCCCCAGCAGTCGAGCCGGAAGCGGAAGACGAACGGGTCGGGGCTTGGTCGCGGGATGAGCGTGAGGGGGAAAAACTTTAGGTTTTCAGATCGTTTGCTCTGATACCATGTTAGAAGAGGGAATAGAAAAGAGAAGTGCGATTTTATTCATCCCATATAGGGGCTATTTATAACATTACAAAGGACTCATAAACTCTATTACAATATGTGGGACTAAACCCACTCACATATAAGGACTCTACTAAAGGATTAGTACGCATAACTCCAACAAAAGCCTATGTAAAGGCCCATATATTAGGCCCATTTATCTTTCTCTCTTTTTAGTCCCACATCTCCTGTATAGGATTTCTTCCTCCTCTCTCTTCCTATATATTTATACTCATACTTGTATTTATCTCTCAAGTGAATAAACTACAAGGTTTTATACCATTTCTCTACAGTTATAAAACATGCATTTGAAAATCAAAACTCGAAAGAACTATAAGAACATGTAAAACTGACATTCAATTAGAATTTTTTGTCTAAAAAACATATATTAATATTACAAAAAATGACAAAAAAAACATATATTAATATTACAAAAAATGACATCATTCAGTCTCATAAACTTTATATTTTTCCTTTGCTAATCACTTCATCATCCGTAAGTTCATATCTTTCGTTGTCATAATGAAATTTTTTTACAAGAAAAGTTGTTTCAAATTAAAACTATAATATAATATCAACTAACTAAAAAAATGAATGTCTTGCAATTTTTGAACTTATTGACGTGTTGTACTCATCGACTATTAAATTCAAGTACAAAAACAACAATGTGCAAGAGCAGATACCTCTGAACTCAAATCTCTGTCAATCAATTTGCTGGAAGGTGGATGAAGATCCACTAACAAATTATCCCAACATAAATCAAACCTCTGAAAATCAAGCATTTGAAAATCATAAGAACTAACTCAAATCATATAGTTAAAACACCACCAAACTGTCAGGGATGGCGAGAGTTCTTGAAATGTGACTTTGTCGAAGACGAAGAGGAGCCATGGGATGGTCGAGAATGAAGAGCGAAGAATCGAAGATGGAAAATCGAAGGATCGAAGAATCTTTTACCTGCAGTCGATCGTCGATGCTGTTGTACGATGAAACGACACCGAGCGTGGTGGCTACTACGGTCGCCGGCCAGAACTTTGAAGTCCTTTGGCCTCTTCGCCGACGAGATGGACAGGGGGCGGTATTGTGCGTGAGTCGCAAGATTCGGGAGTTAGGGCTTGCATGAACGAGAGAGTGGGTATAAATATCCATTTAAGTGCTTGAAAACTCAATAGAAGTGTTTTAATATTTGGGTACGAATATCCATTTAAGGGGCACAAATAACAATACCATTAAAAATAGATGCGTTATTAGCTAATCACGTTTGACTTTTAAGAAATTATTAGTATTAGCAAATCATCAAATCTGAAAATAAAATGACTATTCGAAAATCATTTTGTTATTAGCAAATCATCACAAAAATTTTAAAATAAAATCCTCACCCATGGAGTGGGAGTTCACTGGAATAGTTGGAATTACCGTGTCTTCGCACCAGGGTCTGGAAGGAAGAACGCTCGTGCAACGAAATGCGAACACTGCATTGTCGCCGGAGATCAATCGACCAGCAGCTATCGTCGTCTCGCGTGGTCGGTCGGGAGGGAAGAAGGCTAGGGAGAGGCTTTTGCGTATGCTCTGTCGGTTTTGAAGGTAGAGGGCTCGAGCGATGAAATGCGAACACAGCGTCGTCGCCGGAGATTAATCTTGATGCGGAGCAGAGGCGAGGACGGGCTTTGGGCCCATTCTGGGCTGATTTGGCGACATTGCAGAATTTTGGAGAAACTTCATTCCCGGATTCCAGCGATCAACCCGCGGTGCCGATGTCGTGGAACCCTAGGTGACGACTCCTAGGTGCTCAATCTTCTCCCCAAGGTACCCCCTATCCTTCCCCCTCTTTTCCCCCTCCCAAACTCCCTCCCGCAGCCCCAACAGCCCCCAAATAGCCACCGTGTCTGGCTGCCAGAAATCCAAGTTTTCCTATTCAAAATCACTATTCAAAAATGAAATAAACTATTCATTCCCTATCTTTTCCCCTCCCCATTTTCACGGCCAGCCTCAACCACCTCTGTCCAGCAGCCCAGCACCCTCCTCCCTGCCGCCAGCATTCAGCCACCAGCCGCTCCTCCTCCTTGCTGTCACATCCAGCCGCCCCCTCCCTTACCCTATCCGACCACTCCATCCCCCCCCCCCCCCCCCCTCGTGGATCCACCTCGCCAGCCCTCCTGCCGCTCCTCCTCCTTGCTGTCACATCCAGCCGCCCCCTCCCTTACCCTATCCGACCACTCCATCCCCCCCCCCCCCCTCATGGATCCACCTCCCACAGCCCCCTATTCCAAAATCTGTCCAGATCTGAGAATATCGCCCCCGATCTGTCTTCCTCCACCTCCAAACATCATCCCGGATCCCGGATCCGCTCCCAAATATCGGATCTATCTACCCCCACCCGGATCTACCCCCCGAGTGGCCAGATCTTCTTATTTCCGACCCGATCTAGCCCTCCACCACCAAGGACAGCCATCACACCATTCCGTCACGCCTACGGTTCCACCTTCGATTGCCGATCTACACCTCCGGACCCAAATCCTTCAGTGCCTTGGTCAGCCCACTATTTGGTGAGATTTTGTTGTCTTGGATTATTATTTTCAGCATATCTGTATTGGCTTGGACTCTCTTGTACTTGTTTGAATATCTTGCATGGTAGTTGTTTGTTAGGTTATTATTGTGATTTGCAAGGTTTATTCGCCGCGCGCTCGTGCTTTGGCCCTCCACGCGGAGGAAAACCAAAGCTTGTTTCGCCCTAATAAATATTCTGCCTTGCATGCGAATTATCTGTGTGGGATGTTGTTTTAATGTTTATTATCTAACTGTGGCTAATCCGTCGGGCTTTGCATAGCATGTAGGGTTAGGTCTCGGTTTATCCGCCACCTATAGATTCGTCCTGCGTCAAATCTACCAGCAGCCGTCGTCGCCTCGCGCGGTTGGTCAGGAGGGAAGAAAGCTAGGGCGAGGCTTTCGCATATGCGACGTTGGTCGGTAGGGGTGAGGACTCCAACGATTTAGGTTATACGAGTGGTTTGCTAAAAGAAATTATAGGAATTTGAACATAAAACAAAATAATGATTTTTGGGTAGATTTTGGTTTGCCAAAAGCGAAATGAAGTTTGCTAATAACAACTCCCTTAAAAATATATATCTATAGAATTTAAAGAAATATAAAAAAAATCCTATTTTATATCTAATTCTAAACCGAAGTCATTCATGATATGTGTGAAACCTTCAAATTAAGAGATTATTACATCAGAAAATTGATTGACAAACAGCTATCAAATATGAAATAATTTAAATATAGTTTAGGTGGTTTGAGAAGGGGAGCCTTGGCGCACCAGTTAAGGTGTTTCCGTGTGACCTCGATTCGAGTCCTGGAAGCAGACTCTTGCAAAAATGCAGGGTATGATTTGTCTATATTTCACCCTTGTGGTGGGACCCTTCCCCGGACCCTCGCTGTTGGGATGCTTTGTGCACCGGGCTGCCCTTTTATAGTTTAGGTGGTTTGAAAATTATACTCATCAGACGAGTAGACAAAAATTTGGGTTGAAAGGTTAGGATGGAGAAGGCTTGTTGTGGGTATGAAAATTGATGAGTTTCTAAATGACGCAAATGAATTTAGATGCAAATATTGTTAGAAAAATTAAACAAAGGTTTTGATCTTTACAGGAAGACAAACGACTCACAAGGAAGAGGAGATAAGAAAGGTTTTACTTGATTTTTTAACTTGATTAACCAAAAGACATAGCAATGGCTTTTATAGCCTTACATGAGAAACTTCTGGAAAACAAATAGATAACAGCATAAACGGCTGTTTACATTAATGCTGACTAAGCATGAATAAAGATTCATTTAATTGTTGCAGGTTCCAACGTCACCTCCTCCAAGCATCCTTCTTAGTCTTCCTTGATCAGACGAAACGGCCAACTGCTTCGTCTTCCTCGCCTGCTTCTTTGTCTTCCGCGTCTGCTTCTTCGTCATCCGCCATTAATGTTTTAATGTGCTGATTTACGATGAAGGTGTTGACCCGGTTCGATTCCTTAAGTCGAACCACCGGTTCACCTTTCAACACCCCCCCTTGAACCGAGCGGGGTTCGATTTTTAGATTGGCACAATTTTCCGGAGTTCGACGAATTGTCTTCCTGTTCCTTACTTCGAGCTTTTCTTGAGATCGACGAAAATTTTTTCCTATCGACGAAGGTGCCACAGGACCTTTCTTCTTCTTTGATCTGCGTTCGACGAAGCTAACTGAGATCGACGAATCGCCTTCTGAAGTTTTTACTGGGGTTTGCTCAAAATCTTCTGAAATTTTTCTCGGGATCGACGAAATTGCGACAGGATCCTTTTTTAATTGCTTTTCAGTATCTATGGAGGTATTGCCTTCTGTGCCTTCAATATCCTTCTTTTCAACTGCAGGACTTGTTAGAGATGTTGAGAAACAAACCTGAGAGCATAGTAGTGCTCTTGATCCAGCGGGCTTCAGACAAAGTGTGAAGATGTTACTGCTATTCATATGTGCATCCACAACTGTAGTATTACCCTTAGGTTCTACTATTTTACAAGTTTTATGATTAAAGAGGACCTTGAATCCTTTGTTTATAAGCTGACCTACACTCAATAGGTTCTGAGCAAGTGTAGGAACGAACTGAACATTTGTTATTAGTTTGGTGGCTCCTTTTGGTGTAATGACAGTAATGGTTCCTTTACCTTGTATTATTTCCCTTTTTCCATCTCCTAATGTCACTTCAGATTTCTGAGTTTCATCTAGTATGGTGAAGAAGTCCCTGTGGTTCACCATGTGGTTGGAACATCCACTATCAACAAACCAAGTGGATGATTTTTCTGGGTTTTTAGATGTATTACATGTGAACAAAAACTCTTCTTCAGTTTTTGTGATGTTGGCTTCTTCTTTGGGTTTGTGTCAGCACCTTTCTACTGAATGGTTTGGAATTTTGCAAGTTTTGCATCTAAAGAAACAATCCTTAGACTCATGGTTCTGTTTCTTGCATATGATGCAGTATTTTCCATTTTGATGGGGTGTTTTACTTGGTTTTTGATTTGCTTTTCTCTCAGGATTTTTTTGAAAAAACATTTGTGTTTGGAAAGCCTTCTCTAACATGGGTTCATCATGACTGAGCAAATCCTCATGGGCTTGTAAAGATGCCATAAGATCTATGATAGTGAGCTTTTCTAGATCATAAGCCTCAAGGATGGCAGATACTATGTGCTTATGTGTTTTTGGTAGTGATCTCAGGATTTTCTCAACAATTTGTTGCTCTTCTATTGTTCCTCCAAGGCTCCTAGTCTGATTTACTAAGCTGGTAATTTTTGCAAATAAGTCTTGAACTGTTTCATTTTCTCCCATTGTGATTGAATCAAAATTCCGTCTAAGAGAGTAGAGTTTCATTTTTATTACCTTCTTTGAGCCTTTGTACTCGTTTTCTAGTTTGACCCAAGCCTCCTGAGCAGTTTTCGACCCCATTATTCTGGGATAAATCGATGGAGTAATACCTTGCTGGATGAGGTGTAGAGCCAATGCATCCTTCTTCATTTCTTCCTTTGTGAACTTTGGAGGTTCTCCGTCTTTGGATTTGTCACTTGGTGTTGACCCATCTTTTACAATCTCCCATAAGTCCTGGGAGCGGAGAAGTGTCTCCATTTTGTCACTCCAGAAGTCGTAAAGCTCTCTATTGAAGATTGGGATGGTGGAATGGGTGTAGAAGGGTGCGGAATTGGTAGATGATGATGCCATCGAAAAGTGTTGGAAATTGCTTTACGCAGATTTTAGTTGAGCGGAAGAAAAGTGGAAGAACAGATCCATGGGAAACTTACATGCTCTGATACCACTGTTAGAAAAATTAAACAAAGGTTTTGATCTTTACAGGAAGACAAACGACTCACAAGGAAGAGGAGATAAGAAAAGGTTTTACTTGATTTTTTAACTTGATTAACCAAAAGACATAGCAATGGCTTTTATAGCCTTACAGGAGAAACTTCTGGAAAACAAATAGATAACAACATAAACGGCTGTTTACATTAATGCTGACTAAGCATGAATAAAGATTCATTTAATTGTTGCAGGTTCCAACGTCACCTCCTCCAAGCATCCTTCTTAGTCTTCCTTGCTCAGACGAAACGGCCAACTGCTTCGTCTTCCTCGCCTGCTTCTTTGTCTTCCGCGTCTGCTTCTTCGTCATCCGCCATTAATGTTTTAATGTGATGATTTACGATGAAGGTGTTGACCCGGTTCGTTTCCTTAAGTCAAACCACCGGTTCACCTTTCAACAAATATAAAGTGACCCCGGATCTACGAGAAATTTTTGGAACCGGGCTCCGTTTCTAAATCTAGGTTCGGGTGAAATTATAGTGTCACACGTGTCGCAATCCTGGACAATTTCGGGTTTCCTTCTCTAAAACGCGCGGGAATGTTTCTCTTATTTCCGATCTCCCGGGAGATCATTCCCGATCTCCCGGGAGATCATTCCCGATCTCCCGGGAGATCATTCCCGATCTCCCGGGAGATCATTCCCGATCTCCCGGGACCCGATCTCCCGGGAGATCATTCCCGATCTCCTGGGAGAACATTAAAACACAGGACGTCATCGGAAGAATATATATTAAAATGCTAGAAATAATATTATGACATTTTTCAAAACTATGAATCCTACTCACAGAACCCTGAAGAGAAGCATTCCCGCGCGTTTTAGAGAAGGAAACACGAAATTTTCCAAGATTGCAACACATGTCACGTTGTAGTTTCACCCTGTTACCGACTTACGGGAGGCGGATCCACCATGGCGGGTGTACGCACGGCGAGCTCGTGGGACGGGAGACACAGGAGCAACACGGGAGCCGGTATCGCCATGCGACAGCGTGGGGCTACCGCCCGGCGACAGTGGGCGCGACAGCGGCAGCGTGGGGCTACCGCTCGGCGACAGCGGGCGCGACAGCGGCAGCTTGTGGCTACCGCCCGGCGACAGCGGGCGCGACAGTGTGTCCGGTTCGGGCTTGGGCGAAGAGCAGATGTAGGCCGGTTTTATTATGTTAAGCATGGGGGGTATTTTGGGGATTGTAATATGGGAGACCTCATAGTATATGAGGCCATCCTAATGACCTAATGGATTATCTTTTTGATCAAGCATTTTATGTGGGGGCTGATCCCTCTTCTTCTTCCTCCCAACCTTAACTTCTTCTCTCAATCTCCTCTCCCCTCTTCCTCTCTTGCTCTTCGGAGTCCGTAGTGGTATCATTTGGTCCGACCTGCCGCTCCGCCCGCCTCCTTTTGGCCGCCGGATACCGACATGGCTCGCGGAACGATCTCACGCCCCGCCGATACCGGATCTGCCACGGACGACCTCGCCGATCGTGTCGCTGCTCAAGACGCCCACCTCGTCGCGCTCCAGACCGCCGTCGCCGCCCTCACCGCCGGCCAGGAAACGCTCGCGTCCGACCAGGCCTCATTCGCGGCCGGCCAAGCCTCCCTGGCAGCCGGCCAAGCGGAACTCATCGCCCGCATTGGCGTCTGGGCGCCGGAACGGGCGAGCCAGGCGAACGACAGCCCCGTTCCGCCCCTCCTTCCGGATCCTCTCCTCCGGCCTCCTGCCGCGTCCGGCATCACCTTCGGCCGTGTTTCTCCGCCCCCGTTTCCAGCTCCGACCCCGGCGTACTCTCCGGAAACCGTCTCCGTCCTCGGCATGCCCCCACCGGCCGGTTTCACCGCCGACCGCTCCGCCCTCGCACTCGACATTCCTTCTTTCTCGGGCACGGACCCCTCGGATGGATTGCTCGTGCGGAGCGATTTTTCGATCTCCACGGGACGTCGCCAACGGACAAAGTTAGCACGGTCGTGGTCGACCTCGAAGGTTCGGCCCTCCATTGGGCCCGTTGGCTTCGGCAAATCCAACCCGCCATTTCGTGGACGGAGTTCAAACACGAAATGGTGAGCCGCTACGACGCTCGTTACGCCGGCTCCGCCATCGAGCGGCTTTGCACGACCCGTCAGTCCACCACGGTGGATGCCTACATCAACGAGTTCGTCGCGCTGGTCACTCAAGTACCGGGCCTCCCTCCCGACCATTACCTCGGATTCTTCCTCCAAGGCCTCCGTCCCAACATCCGCTCCCGTCTTCGCACGCATCACCCGCGCACGGTATCCGAGGCCCTCGACCTTGCTCGGGCCGTCGAGGCGGACCTCGGGCCTCGGCAGGCCGCTCCTTTCACTTTTCGGCCGCCGCCGCCGCCGGCCCCCCTCAGCGCTTCCCGCCTCCGGGTGCCAGCCGGCCTCCCCGACCAGAAGGCCCGCAACGCGTCGACTACAACGACCTCCGCCGACGCGGGCTTTGCTTCCGTTGCCGCCAGCCCTACACCCCGCACCACGTCTGTTCCGTTAAGGAGTTTCACGCCCTTTTCGTGGACGGCGAAAGCCCTGACGGACTCGAGGACCATCCGTTGGAGGAGGCGCCGCCGGCTCCTTTTGACAGAGAACCAGAGCCTGCACCGCTCAACGTCCTGGAGCTTCCCTTTTACTCAGTGGGGGGCCTTACGGGGCCACGTACGATGAAGCTGTCCGGGATGCTCCACGACCGACCCATCATTGTGATGATTGACAGTGGGGCGAGCCACAATTTCATGTCGGCCACCCTCGCACGCCGCCTGGGGTTACCTGCCGACCCTTCCCCCGACTTTTCCGTCTGTCTAGGGGACGGCCGCCGCCGCCCCACCTTAGGCCAGTGCTCGGGCGTCACCCTGTCCCTGGGCCCGTGCACGGTCACCGCGGACTTCTACCTCTTCGAGCTGGAGGGCCTTGACGCCATCCTGGGGGTCGCGTGGTTGCAAACTCTGGGCGACGTCCGCGTCAACTGGGCGTCTATGACCATGTCCTTTCTCCACCAGGGCCAACCCTGCCGCTTGGTGGGCGATTCGACGCTCCTCCGCTCGCCCATTTCCTTCCGCGCCATGAATCGCGTCACCGACATCGACTTCTCGGTGTGGTTGTGAACGGTGCAGCCCTCACCTCCCTCGTCGGCCGACAGCCTTCCGGCCGACATGACGGCGCTTCTCGATGATTTTCCGGCGCTCTTTGAGCCGCTACCCGGCCTTCCCCCCGCGCGGCCGACCGACCACGCCATCGTACGTACTGCAGCCCGACGTCGCGGCGGTTTCCGCCCGTCCTTACCGATACGGGCACACGCAGAAGGACGAGATCGAGCGGTTGGTTCGAGAGATGCTGTTGGGAGGCCTGATTCGGCCCAGTGCGAGCCCTTTCTCCAGCCCGGTGCTTCTTGTCCGCAAGAAGGACGGCAGCTGGCTTTTCTGCGTGGATTACAGGGAGCTGAACAAGGCGACGGTACCGGACAAGTACCCGATTCCGGTCATTCAGGAGCTGCTGGACGAGTTACACGGCGCCGTGTTTTTCACCAAACTCGACCTCCGCGCCGGCTATCACCAGATACGGGTCCGACCGGAAGACGTTCCGAAGACGGCTTTTCGGACGCACGACGGCCACTTCGAGTTTTTGGTGATGCCATTCGGGCTCACCAACGCTCCCGCTACTTTCCAGGCTTCCATGAATGACGTCTTCCGCCCGGTCCTGCGTAAGCACGTTTTGGTTTTCTTTGATGACATTCTTGTTTTCAGTACTTCCTGGCAGGACCACCTCCACCATGTTCGAGAGACTTTTACTACTCTGCGCCGTCATCACTTCACCCTCAACCGGAAGAAGTGTACCTTCGGGGCCACGACAGTGAGCTATCTGGGCCACACGATCTCCGCCCAGGGTGTCGCTATGGATGCGGACAAGATTGAGGCCGTGACCCGGTGGCCGACTCCCACTTCTGTTCGCGAGGTACGGGCTTTTCTCGGCCTGACCGGCTACTACCGGCGATTTATCCGCGATTACGGGGGGGTGGCCCGCCCTCTCACTCAGCTGCTGAAGGCCCCAGCCGATGGTCCTTTCTCGTGGCCGCCAGCCGCCATGGCCGCTTTCGCCTCCTTGCAGTCCGCCTTGATCCGTGGACCGGTTTTGGCCATGCCGGATTTTCGACAGCCGTTCATCGTGGAATGCGACGCCTCCGGCTCCGGCGTCGGAGCTGTCCTGATGCAGGCCGGCCGCCCGATAGCTTATTTTAGCCGCGCCTTCTCGACGGTCGTCCGCAGCCGCTCGGCTTACGAGAACGAGTTGATGGCCTTGGTATTGGTCGTGCAGCATTGGAGGCCGTACCTGTTGGGTCGACCCTTCATCGTCTGCACTGATCATCACAGCCTCCGGTATCTGCTGCAGCAGAAGATCGCCACGCCGACACAGCAGCTGTGGGTTGCCAAGCTTCTGGGATATGATTTTTCGATCGAGTTCCGGTCAGGGAAGACCAACCGCGCGGCGGACGCGCTGTCCCGTCACCCTCAGGCTTCGGAGTTAGCCGCCATTTCCCGGCCGGTTTGGGACGACGCCACCATCTTGCAGCAGGAGGCGGAGGCCGACCCCCACTTGCTTGCGATCCGCACAGCCCTGCTCGCCGACCCCGCGGCACGGCCACCGTACTCGTTGATCGGGGGACGGCTATTTCATCGGGGCCGCCTTGTCCTCTCTGCTTCCTCGACCTGCATCCCGCTCCTTCTCGCAGAGTTTCATTCGACGCCTTCGGGCGGTCACGCCGGCGCATTCCGGACCTACCGGCGGCTGGCCGCCTCCTTGTACTGGCCACACATGCTCCGCCAGGTGAAGGCCTACGTGGCGGTCTGCCTTCCTTGCCAGAAGGCCAAGTACGAGACACTGTTTCCGAGCGGCCTGCTGCAACCTTTGCCGCTTCCCGAGCGTGTTTGGGAGGACATAGCGATGGACTTTATCACACGGCTGCCGCGGTCGAACGGGTTTGACTGCATTCTCGTGGTCGTTGACCGGTTGACGAAGTATAGCCACTTCATTCCGCTGCGCCACCCCTATACAGCAGCAACCGTGGCCGACAGTTTCATTTCCGAGATCGTCCGCCTTCACGGTTTTCCCCGCTCCATTGTGAGTGACCGGGACCCGCTCTTCCTTAGCAGTTTCTGGACGTCCCTTTTCCGTCTTCAGGGCACCCGGCTCCGATGAGCACCGCATACCACCCGCAGTCGGACGGGCAGTCCGAAGTGCTCAACCGCTGTCTGGAGACTTACCTCAGATGCTTCATCGGTGAGAGGCCAGGCTCATGGGCGAAGTGGCTCTGCTGGGCGGAGTATTCCTTCAACAGCCCCTACCACCATTCGGCCAACACCTCGCCGTTCGAAACAGTTTATGGCCGGCCTCCTCCCTCGATCCTACGACATCTTCCAGGCGAATGCCCCGTGGCCAGCTTGGCTGACCACCTTCATGATCGAGATACCATTTTGGATAGCCTGAAGCACCACCTCCGCAGGGCTCAGGCGAAGATGATCTCTTTTGCCAACCGGAAGCGCAGGGACCTTTCCTTCCAGGTGGGCGACCGGGTTTTCATCAAGCTTCACCCCTACCGCCAGCTGACCGTCGCCCGCCGCACCTGCCCCAAGCTGGCCCCACGTTTTTTTGGTCCCTTTGAGATTATCAGTCGCATCGGGGCTGTGGCCTATCGCCTGCGCCTACCAGATCAGAGCCGGATCCATCCGGTTTTCCACGTTTCTCAACTCCGCCGAGTCATCGGCGACCACCCTGTTACTGATCACATCCCAGCGGACATTGAGCACTCCGACTCCCCACCGCTGTACCCAGCCTCGATCGTGGATCGACGCCATCATACCCCAGGGGATCCTCTTCCAGACGAGATTCGAGTAGCATGGCACGACCGACCACTCAGCTCCGCAACTTGGCTTCTGCGGGACGACTTCCGGCGCCAGTTTCCGGATTATTGCCTTGAGGACAAGGCAAATTTTCCAGACGGGGGTATTGTTACCGACTTACGGGAGGCGGATCCACCATGGCGGGTGTACGCACGGCGAGCTCGTGGGACGGGAGACACAGGAGCAACACGGGAGACGGTATCGCCATGCGACAGCGTGGGGCTACCGCCCGGCGACAGTGGGCGCGACAGCGGCAGCGTGGGGCTACCGCCCGGCGACAGCGGGCGCGACAGCGGCAGCGTGGGGCTACCGCCCGGCGACAGCGGGCGCGACAGTGGGTCCGGTTCGGGCTTGGGCGAAGAGCCGATGTAGGCCGGTTTTATTATGTTAAGCATGGGGGGTATTTTGGGGATTGTAATATGGGAGGCCTCATAGTATATGAGGCCATCCTAATGACCTAATGGATTATCTTTTTGATCAAGCATTTTATGTGGGGGCTGATCCCTCTTCTTCTTCCTCCCAACCCTAACTTCTTCTCTCAATCTCCTCTCCCCTCTTCCTCTCTTGCTCTTCGGAGTCCGTAGTGGTATCACACCCGGACCTAGATTTGGAAACGGAGCCTGTTCCAAAAATTTCTCCAGATCTACACCCTGTAATTAAATGATATTTATGTACTTTATGTGCAAAATAAATAAATAAAAATTATGAGACATGCAATTCAAATAAATGTTATATTTTTAAAACGCTACTTGAGGCATACTTAATTTGAACCACTTTTGACTCGATGCAAAATATAAAAAAATTGAAGTAGGAGGATACAACCATCCCCATAAAACTATAAATAACAAATAATAATGCATGAATCATCAAAAGACAGAAAATGCTTCCATCTCATTGCTTTCTAACCACCTTGATACTTCATTGAGAGTTATTGGTAAGAAGATTTTTTATTGATACTTCATTGAGAGTTATTGATGTGAAGATTTTTTATTGATACTTCATTGAGAGTTATTGATAAGAAGATTTTTTATTGATACTTCATTGAGAGTTATTGATACTTCCATCTCATTACTTATTTGGTTTCATTCATGATATGTGTGAAACCTTCAAATTGAGAGATTATTACATCAGAAAAATGATTGACACCCAGCTATCAAATATGAATTAATTTAAATATAGTTTAGGTGGTTTGAGAAGGGGAGCCTTGGCGCACCAGTTAAGGTGTTTCCGTGTGACCACGATTCGAGTCCTGGAAGCAGCCTCTTGCAAAAATGCAGGGTACGGTTGTGGTGGGACCCTTCCCCGGACCCTCGCTGCTGGGATGCTTTGTGCACCGGGCTGCCCTTTTATAGTTTAGGTAGTTTGGAAATTATACTCATCAGACGAGTAGACAAAAATTTGGGTTGAAGGGTTAGGATAGAGGGCTTGTTGTGGGTATGAAAATTGATGAGATTCTAAATGACGCAAATGAATTTAGATGCAAATATAAAGTGACCCCAGATCTATGAGAATTTTTTGAAACCGGGCTCCGTTTCCATATCTAGGTCCGGGTGAAATTATAGTGTCACACATGTCGCAATCCTGGAAAATTTCGGGTTTCCTTCTCTAAAACGCACGTGAATGCTTCTCTTTAGAGTTCCTATCTCCAGGGAGATCATTTCCGATCTCCAGGGAGATCATTCCCGATCTCCAGGGAGATCATTAGGTCCGGGTGAAACTACAACGTGACATGTGTCGCAATCCTGAAAATTTTCGGATTTCCTTCTCTAAAATGCACGGGAATGCTTCTCTTTAGGGTTCTGTGGGTAGGGGATTCATAGTTTTGGAAAATGCCATAATATTATTTCTAGCATTTTAATATTGTTGGAAAAGCCCATGTAGAGGGCCCGTATTTGGGCTCATTTATGCTTCTCTTCTTTAGTCTCACATCTTGTATAGAAATTCTTCTCTCTTTCTCCCTCCTATATATATGTACTCTCTTTGTATTTAGATAATCAAGTAATACATACAAGCTTTTCTCAACATGGTATCAGAGCACCAGGTGCGAACCTACGGTTTCTTTTTTTAACCGCACCTCTCCTGCGGTCTCCAGTTTTTGTGACCGCAACTCTCTTCGAGCTCCCTGTGTTCCTCATCGTCCCGCTTCGCGCTCCCTCGGCTCCTCTTTATAGCCTTTGTTGGATTGTGGAGCCTGACTGCGTTGGGAGTACTGGACACTCACCACGATTTCGCCGGCCAAAGAGAGGCCTTGTTTTTCGGCCTAGGGTTACGGTTGGTTGGAAAAACTGCAGGCGGAGCGGCGGAAAAAGAAAGGTGTAATTTCTTCTTTGATCCTTTCATAGTGGATTTTTCTGGGCGCGGGTGGTTGTGGTTTTTTCCCCGGATTTGAGGTTTTTCCACGTTAAAATCCTTGTGTTTTTGTCTGCGTATTTCTACGATTCTTGTGGTTTCCGCAGGCGTCGTTTTTTCTAACAGCCTTCTCCCTAACGGGCCCCACTCCTCTTGATCGCTCTGCTCCCGTGCGGTCTCTGTCTCGTTGTTCACTTCTTCTCGCCGCTGGCTTCCTTTGCTCGCGCAAAGCTGCTCTTGCGATCTCTCAGCGGTCTCCTCTCCTGCTCATCCTGATAGCTCTGTTTCTCAGTGGCCTTCTACCCAGCGGCCTCCTTCTCTCAGCGGTCTCGCTGCAATCCCTGCTCGCGCGGTTGCTCTCAGCGACCTCCCTGCTATCCCTGCTCGCACGACTTTCAGCGATTTGAACTCCACGGTTTAAACTCGCTGCAATCCCTGCTCGCTCGGTGCCTTCTCTCAGCGGTCTTCCGTGTGTTCTCTGCCGAGCTCTCTTGCTCTCCGCTCCCTCTGCGGTCTGCGCCTTCTAAACACAAATCGTGCGACCTCATCCCACTGGTTTGTTCTTGCACGCAGATCGTGCGGTCGGCCTTCTCCAGTGGTCTGCCCAGCAGCCAGATCGTGTGGCTTTCTCCCAGCAGCCTTCTCCAGCGTGCGGCCTCCAGCGGTCTGCCTCCAGATTGTGCGGCTTCCTCCCTTGGTCGCTGGTGTAATTATCAAGACCGTGTGGTCTTCCTTGGTCAGCCCGCCCTTCTCGTTTGTTTTCAATGGGATCATCTGTGGACTCCACCACGGTGCATGCCCCTCCTCCGCCAGACCGCCCGGGTCAGCCTCCAGAACTTCGTGATGAGTTGCGGATCACCACAATCTCCCTCTCAGGCAAAGTGAACTTCATCCAATGGGTACACTCGGTCCGGCGAGTTCTTCAGTCTAAGGGACTTCTGTGTCATCTCACCCAAGCACCTCCATCCCCTCCTACGGAGGACTGACTCAGGAATGACGGCCGAGTTCAGACTTGACTTCTCAACTCTATGGATGGAGAGTCATACCAAATGGTGATGTATCATGAGACTGTTAAAACTATGTGGGGTGAGCTTCATTCTCTATACTCAGGCAAGGACAGCCTTCAACATCTCTACGACATCATCACAGATCTCCAGGCGTTAGATACGACCGGGGCTGCTAACATGATCTCCTTCGTTGCTCGCACTAAGACTCTGCCCGAAGCATGGATCTAGCATCAACTTTCCACCAATGACCATGCTGCTCAACGAGCTCAGAAAGAACCTGTCATCATTGCTATGATCATGGCTCGTGTTCCACCACACCTGCAAAGCATCCGAAATCAGATTCTGGCCTCGGCCATTACTCCTTCCCTCTCAGATGTGTGTTCTATGCTCCTCAAAACCTCAGCACCTCTGGCGGCTGCTGCTCTTTCCTCACCAGCCCTTCTTCAGAACACTCCTGCTTCCTTACTTCCTCTGCCTCCACCGGCTCGTGGTGGACGTTCGACATCTCGGGGAAGGGGACGTGGTGGTCGTTCTCGACCAAAATGTTCTTTCTGTGGGCGAGATGGCCATTTTGAGGCGACCTGCTATCGGAAGCCTTGTAATCCTCCTCGTCCGACTGCCGCTGTTGCTGATGACAGCCCCTCGGTCTCCCACGCCGATCTTGACGCACTCCGCCTACAGTTCCAACAGCTTCAAGGGATGATATCCCCACCTGCCTCTGTTGCCTCCATCTCCAATCCAGGTATAACCTGTCTCTCAACGAGTCCATGCTGGATAGTGGACTCTGGTGCTACTCATCATATCACCTCGCTACAACCACCAAAGTATTTGAATGCTCCTCATCCGAAATGTATCACTGTGGCCAATGGGGAGACTGTTCCGGTCTCCGGCTCGGCTGACCTCTCTCTTAGCCCCTTCATCTCTCTCCGCTCGGCTCTTCATGTTCCGGGATTCCCGTTCAACTTGCTTTCTGTTAGCCGTCTTACTACTGACCTGGATTGCTCCCTAACATTTACATCCTCTTCTTTTCTGATACAGGATCGGCGGACGCGGACTACCATTGGTAAATGACAACTGCGTAACGGGCTCTACCTTCTCGACGACTCTCCCACTATCCTCTCATCAGTCTCCTCTGCTGAGTGGCATCGGCGTCTTGGACATGCTCCCCTCTCAGTGCTCCAGAAGGCATTTCCCGATGTATCTTTTCCAGCTTTCAAGTGTGATTCTTGTATTTTGGGCAAACAACCACGTTCTTCCTTTCCCGCACATTGTACTCGGAGCTCTGCTCATTTTGATCTATTACATTCTAATGTATGGGGACCTTATAAAATTACTAGTATTTCTGGATTTCGATATTTTATCACGTTTATTGATGACTATTCTCGGGTCACTTGGTTATACTTACTTCGCGATCGCTCTGAGCTCCCTCGTATCTTTCGGGCGTTTGTCCTTGAAACCCGCACACAATTCTCCACTACCATCAAAACGCTACGTACCGATAATGCTCGCGAATACACAAGCAACGAGTTTGCCAATTTATGTTCTGAGTTCGGGATTATTCACCAGACTTCATGTCCCTACACCCCACAACAAAATGGTGTTGCTGAACGGAAGAACCGGCACTTGCTTGATGTCGCCCGCTCTATCATGCTTCACATGAACGTCCCCAAAGTTTATTGGAACTTTACGGTCTCCACGCCCTGCTTTCTTATTAACCGTCTTCCATCCTCAATCCTCAACAATACCACTCCATTCAGCCTCCTCTTTCCTTATACTCCGGCCTTTCCCCTCACACCTCGAATCTTCGGGTGTACGTGTTACGTTCATATCCTGGGACCGTCTACGGACAAGCTGGATCCCAGGGCGGCCAAGCAAATTTTCGTTGGTTATTCACGTACACAGAAGGGTTAAGTCTGTTATTCCCCTACCACCCGCAAGGTCTCTGTGTCGCCTGATGTTACCTTCCGGGAAGATCAGCCATTCTTCTCTGCTCCAGTACCCACACTTACACCAATACCTCTCCCACGGCCTGTCCTACAACCTATCGTTCCCGTTCACACACCGGTTCTTCCTTCCCCAACTCCTGCTCCTGCCCCCTACAAGCCACCCCTTATCCGTGTCTACTCTCGCCGCACTCCTACTCCCGTTGCCCCTACGCAGTCAGCCTCGACCTCGGGTACTGAGCGTCTAGCTGATCCGGTAACAGAATCAACCGCTCATCCTATGGCGAACTATGTTTCCCTACATCGCCTCTCTCCCCAACTTCAGACACTTGCTACCTCTTTGTCCACAATTGCTATTCCTAACTCTGTGCAGGAGACTCTGCAATATCCTGGCTGGCGCGCCGCCATGGAGGAAGAAATGGCTGCTCTTTGGGCTAACATGACATGGACTGTGGTACCCCGTCATTCAGGACAGAAACCAGTTGGGTGTAAATGGGTTTTTGTTATCAAGCATGCTCCTGATGGAACAATTGACCGGCTGAAAGCTCGCTTGGTTGCTCGTGGCTACACTCAACAATAGGGTATCGACTATGAAGAGACCTTCTCTCCGGTGGCTAAACTCAACACTGTTCGTGTGCTTATCTCTGTAGTTGTACATCGTCGGTGGCCCTTACTTCAACTGGATATTAAGAATGCATTTCTTAACGACGATCTCCATGAAACTGTTTACATGGAGCAACCTCCCGGGTTTGAGACCACGGGGGAGTCTCTGGTCTATTGCAGTCTCTTTACGGTCTCAAACAATCACCTCGAAACTGGTTCGACAAGTTCAACAAGGCTCTTCAGGAGATTGGCTTTACTCGGAGCTCGACAGACTTCTCATTGTTCACTCGCCAACAGGCAACAGGAACAATTATTCTTTTGGTTTATGTGGATGACATCATAATTACGGGAGACGACGCAAAAGGAATGCAGGCGGTCAAACAACATCTTAGCTCTGTCTTTCAGACAAAAGATCTGGGTCACCTCCACTACTTCCTGGGTCTGGAGGTCGCCAGAAGACCAGATGGCCTTGTCCTCTCTCAGCGAAAGTACTGTCTCGATTTCCTTCATGATGCGGGATACTCAGGCTGCAAACCAACTAACACTCAAATGGATGTCAATCAAGAACTGTGTGCTCAGGCCTCCGACTTAGATCTGCAACTTCAGAACCCAGAATACTCTCGTCGTCTTGTTGGAAAATTAATCTACCTAATAGTAACAAGACCTGATATATCCTTCGTCGTGGGTATGGTCAGCCGATACATGCACTCCCCTCGAAGATCTCACCTTCAGGCCGTCGAAAGGATTCTTAGATATCCCAAAACAGCTCCTGGTCAGGGACTGCTTTATAAAACATCATCTTCAACTCCAAAATTGATGGCATACTCTGATGCTGATTATGCTGGGTCCCTGGACGATCGACGGTCAACCAGTGGTTTTTGCACATACTTTGGAGGACACCTGATTACCTGGCGGAGTAAGAAACAAGCTGTTGTTACGCGATCCTCAGCTGAAGCAGAATACCGGGCAATGACATCTGTGGTCTCTGAACTCACATGGCTTGAGAGCCTCCTGACTGATCTTGGTGTAAAACTTCCTTCACCAGCTCTCCTCTTGTGTGATAGTCAAGCTGCTATACACATTGCCAAGAACCCGGTCTTCCACGAAAGAACAAAGAACATTGAAGTAGATTGTCATTTCGTCCGGGAGAAAGTTCAAATGAAGAAGCTAGAGTTAAAACATGTTCCGGGTACTGAACAAGTGGCAGATGTCCTCACAAAGGCCCTATCCAGTACTTTCTTCTATCAATGTCTGTCCAAGCTTGGCTCCTACGAATTGTACGCTCCAGCTTGCGGGGGAGTGTTGGAAAAGCCCATGTAGAGGGCCCATTTATGCTTCTCTTCTTTAGCCTCACATCTTATATAGGAATTCTGCTCTCTTTCTCCCTCATATATATATGTACTCTCTTTTTGTATTTAGATAATCAAGCAATACATAGAAGCTTTTCTCTACAAATATATATATTTTTTCGATGGCGTCCTGTGTTTTAATGTTCTCCCAGGAGATCGGGAATGATCTCCCTGGAGATCGGGAGGGAGCCTGTTCCAAATATTTCTCCAGATCTAAGCCCTGTAATTAAATGATATTTATATGTAAATAAATAAAAACTATGAGACATGCAATGCAAATAAATGTTGTATTTTTAAAACCCTACTTGAGCCATACTTAATTTGAACCACTTTTGACTCAATGCAAAATATATAAAAAAAATTGAAGTAGGAGGATACAACCATCCACATAAAACTATAAATAACAAATAATAATGCATGAAGCATCAAAAGACAGAAAATGCTTCCATCTCATTGCTTTCTAACCACCTTGATACTAAATTGAGAGTTATTGATAAGAAGAGTTTTTGGCCTCCCACAGCATAAAATTGTTATATATTTTCAAATAGGTTGGTCTATCCAAGTTGTATTGATATAATAAAAAAAAACTATTATATTTTTCATATTTAGTTTATATCAAATAAATATAGTAGTTGAAAAATTTAACTAGCCGGCGAGCACGGCCACGGCGTCGATGGTTCCCGACACCACTCGATATCTCGTGTACAAAATTATTTTCGCCGCACAAATTACGGAGGACATTGGGAGCGGTCAGTATAGTTGACACAACAAACTGCTGAGTTTTAAGCATAAAAAAGCCTCCTTTCTTGTCCAATGCAATCCCTAGGTTACTATGCTTGACAATCCATATGATTCTGATCTGGTTTTCCAAATAATATTGTGATTGTTATTTGTTGCTTTGGCCTCACATCATCAGAATTTGAGGCATCAATTACTATGACTTCCAACACTGCAGATAGAACCAGAATCACAAACCCGTCTTCTCGACGCCACGATGAATATGGACGGCGTTCTTCTAGCCGGTGTTCCTGGAGCCGGCGGCTTTGATGCTGTTTTCGCCATCATTCTCGGAGAAGCAGCCGGCGCCGTCGCGAAAGCCTGGAGCTCGGCGGGCGTCCTTCCGCTGCTGGTCAAGGAAGATTCTCGCGGCGTTGCACTAGAAGCCGGCGATCCCAGAACCCGGGAATTGTCTTCGGCCATGACGGTCGTCCAAATAAACTAGAAATAAGTTAGATGCATTAGCTGTAACCAACATTATCTAAAATAATGGGTGGTTTGCCTAATCCTAATTTCAATTTAATTTTACACAATAAATGTGTTGAATTTAGATGTACTTGTAGGCTTTTCTATTCATGACAATAGAACAATATATATGTATACCATATATAAAGAAAATATCATGTCCATGTATTTTAAATTCGTTGAAATGATTACAGCCGTTGAATCTGGCATGATATTTCATCAATCGTTGGATCAAACAATTCCCTCTCTCTCCGTTTTTTATAGGTCTCTTAAACCTATTAGGGGTTGACCTAAAACTATGAAGGTGTAGAGTACCATACAACATGAAAAATATGATTTTACCTCTAAATTTATTAAAGAAAAAGGGTCATATGACCTATTTTTTAATCTCACAAAAATTGTCAATGGTGAGAATTGAACTCAGTTTTCACAATGTCAAGCAAAGATGACAATCACACACCATATGATTTTTGTTGAACAACATTGAATAATGTTTTATATATACATATATAAATATAGACCGCCCCTGCCGAATACAATATCGCCGCCTCCGCAGAATGTCGCCGCCCGCACGGGGCGCCGTGCCCTGTCACTCACGTGTATATATATATGGTGTAACCAACATGTTCTAAAATAAGGGGGTGGCTTGGCTACTAAAGTGTAGTCTGCTGCCACTTAATTGAATTTGTGGCCCATCTGAACCTAATTTCAATTTCATTTGAATTTAGTTGATAAAGCATGCTGGCCCCTTGGTGGCGGGGTCCTTAAATGTGCCCCCCTTCATATGAAAAAAGATGAATTAAATGGCTATATTTGATTTTTTTTTTAATATAAATGGTGGTTCCATATTAGATTTAATATGAAAACTTATGGCCAATTTTGAAAAAAACAACACAAAGAGATTCGATATAGGGAGCATGTATAGGGAGGGCCCTACGACAAGGGGGTGGAGGGTATGTGGATGGTGATTATCAAAAGGAAAAAAGGGTAAAGTTGGAAAGTGGATGTATGAGTTGAGGAATGGATCGACAACGAAACTGCCCACTAATCGGAATTTTGTAGTATAAAACTGTTTGAGTAAAATTCTATTTGCAGAGCTTTTCAAAAAAAAATGACAATAAACTGTCGAGCATATGCCGTATAAGTTTCTGGCCTTCCTTCCACAGATCTTTAGTTTCTTCGACAATTTCTATTCACTTCGGTGCGGCTATCTGTCGATAAAGGTCAAAGTATTTTCACGAAGGAGCTCCTAAAATGCACTGTGCAACAACAACACTCAAGCCTTTATCTCATCATAGTGGGGTCGGCTATATGGATCATTTGTCGCCATTGCGCCCTATCTTTAATCATAGCCTCACTAATTCCTAAGTACATCGTCTCTTTCCTTATAGTTTCATTCCAAGTCTCTTTTGGTCTACCCCTCCCTCGTTTAACATGTCTAGTGACTAAACTCTCACAACGTCTAGCAGGTGCCTCTAATGGTCTCCTGTGTACATTGTGCACCCACGAATAATTTTGCTGCAAGACACGGCAGGTCGATTTGTGGGCGAGAGAATGGGCACTTGATTTTTTCTGCATGATTTCTTCCTGGTGACAAATTTGCCCTCGGTGGTGGAAATTATTTATTTAATGTTTTTATTTTTATTTTAGATAAATTTGCCCGCCCTCTTGAACCTGGAGATTCATGCGAGAGATATTTGTATTCGGATTAGCCTAAAAATCATAATCTATAATTCTTAAATTTAAATTATTATTATTATTAAAAAAATCTTTGGGCTGAAGGAAAAATATTACTTATGAAATATTTAAGTATTAAGTATTTTCAGAACTATTCGACATAATTGTTTAAGGAAATTGTTATACGCGGAGTAATAAATTTTATCCGTAAATCAAATATCTAATCATTCATTTGTACCAAAGATCATTTATCAGCAAACTAAATTTATAACCAATAATTTAAATAATCAAATATCTAATCATTCATTTGTACCAAAGATCATTTATCAGCAAACTAAATTTATAACCAATAATTTAAATAATAAAAAGTTATGCGAGTTTTCAATTTCTTTTATGTTGTAATTAATTCGATATTACTATCGTTCCTCACAAATTTACAAAAAAATCTTATTGAAATAATTTTAATAATTTTAAGATTTTATGTTTGTGTATAATAGTTAATTTTTTATGCTAAAATATTTTATGTAAATATATGCACTCACTAATTAAATTAAGAAAATTTAATATTGTTTTGTTAAGATAGGTGCATTAATCTTCAAATACTAAAATATTTGAGGATTACATTTTCATTCTTTTTAGAGCTGCGGATAGTAAGATGTATGATTAGATGTATTTGGTCTGCTTATAACAATTGCCTTATTTAAATTCGGATTCCAACTACGAATTTCGATTTTGAATTAGGAAAGGAAAAAAATATATCAAAACTAAAATTTCCCCTCAAACACCCTAAACTAAACTGTGAACCAAAGTACCAAACACCACAACTGCATGGCCCACCCACTATAAAGAAATATGTTTTTATTTTAATTTTTTAATTTAAAGCGCGCCCACGTTTTGCTCGTTCGTATTTATTTTTCTTGCACTTTTTAAAATTTTATAAAAAAAACATATAAACCCTTGTGCTACCTACCTCCTCTCCTCGCAATTTCTAGAGAACTCTTATTCAAAATTACCAGCACTGCTTTTAATATATAATATATATATATATATATTTAATTTAAGGCTCCCGTGAATTTGGACAAAAATGTCATAATTATAGAATGTATGTTTGACGTGAATTTGGACAAAAATGTCATAATTATAGAATGTATGTTTGACATGACAATGATTATGACCGCCGCAACAAACCATAGTTTTGAGCAGTCCTGTACATAAAGCCCGATCGGGCTGGCCTGGACCGGGCCCGATCGGGCTTTTTACTGTATCGGGCCGGGCCGGCCCGGTCCTCCCCTGGAATCGAGCCGGCCCGGGCCGGGCAGGCAGCACATAAGTGCTGCCTGCTCCGGCCCTTCAGGCCGGGCCGGGCAGGACCGGGCCGGTCTCGGGCCCGATCCGGGCCGGCCCGGTTTTATTAGTTTTTAAAATAAATTTTTTTTTTATTAAATTTATTTTTATAAATAATTACATAATGAAATATTTAACACAAATTTTAAAAAATTGAAAAAATTTAAGCTTACACCAAAAATTTGGAACAATATGAACAAAAAATTTTATTAATATTGAAAATTTGGAACAAAAAAATTACAAAATTTAAGTTGTACATTTGTACAAAATACAAAATTGAAAATACAAAGCTATGATTCTTATAAAATTTAATTAAAAAATTTACATATTTTAAAAAAATTACATTTAGATTGGACTGCGGATTTAATCATCCTGTAGATTCAAGTTCAACGCGTCCATTTCGTCTTCTATCTCCTCCGAGCTATCCTCCAAAGCTGTTATGTGTTGCTTTCTCTTTACGCTGTCCAAGTAGTCCTTGTAGCATATGCAAACCTCCAGCGAATCTTCGTTAAGCCGGCTCCTCCGCTCGTTCAAAACCCTGCCACTAAGAGAAAAAGCGGACTCCGAAGCTACTGTACTAGCTTGGACAGTTAATAAATCACGGGCCATACAAGCCAAAACAGGATAGGTATTAACTTTACCTTTCCACCAATTTAAGATATCGAAGTTTTCGATCTCGTCCGAACTCATAAAATCGCTAAATTGAGTTTTTGTGTATAATCCTAATTCATCTAAACTACCAGATGTGCGCGCTTTTTTCCTAGAAGCTAAATCTAAAATTTTATTTTTAAGACTATCCTTCGTTTTGGGTTGCGTTATTTCTTCGCGGGGTCGTGACCCGTATAAGTTATTGTAATAATTATAACTTTGCGTAAAAAAATTAGTAAAACTTGTACTACTAACGGGGTCATCCTCATCATAATTTATATTTAAGGTTAGATTAGTATTGATTTCGTCGATCAAATTTTCTACGCCTTCTACGTTAAATAGCGGATTTAAAGCGGCGGCGCACGAAAACATAGGAGGTATTTCTCTATAATATTTTAAAAAATTTTCTTCCATTACTTTAATTAAAGGAGCCCATCCTTCGTGTTTTCTATAATAACTAAATCTTTCTGTGATATGTACGAAATGTTCAATCACTAATGCGCTCGTTGGATAATACACTCCAGATAAAGCAACGGTGGCCCTATAAAAACACTTTAGTAAATCTACATAATATTCTATTATGGTCCAATCAGTTTCACCTAAACCGTGTTCAATATTAAGTAAACTATAATATTCCATTAGAAGATCTTTTTGTAGAAGGGCTCTTTTTAACATTTTATACGTTGAGTTCCATCTAATAGGCATATCTAATTGTGGTTTCAAATATTTCTGATTTTGTGCTTTACAAAATTTTCTAAAATCTTGAGCTCGTTGTTTAGTACAATAAATAGCTTTTAACATGTCGCGAATTTTATTAATATATGATGACATTGCCTTTAAACTATCCTGTACCACTAAATTTAGGACGTGACAAACACATCTAGTATGAAAAAACGCGCCGTTGAGAAATGGTTTTAAATCTCGTTTTAACAATTCAATTGCGGCGCCATTATTGGAGGCGTTATCAAGAGAAAAACTAAGTATTTTATCGTTAATTTTAAATTCCCGCGCACATTTCATAATAACCTTATATAAAGCTATAGCCGTGTGCGGAAATTCAAAACCCGTAAAACATATTACGCGTTTATTTAGCTCCCACGAAATGGGATCAATCCAATGACAAGTGATGCAAAGATAAGCTAATCCTAAATTTAAATTACTCGTCCAAACGTCGCTCGTTAGACTCACACGTCCTTCGAAATTTTCAAAATAAGTAATTAATTCTTGTTTTGCTTCTAAATATAACCTAATCATGTCGCGCCTTAAAGTAATTCTACTAACCTTTTGGTATTTGGGCTGAAGCCCCCCATGTATGTACTCTGTGCCGTCGTCATTGTCGAAGACGCTGAATGGCAGCCCACGTTTGATGACGAACTTCGCCTGCATCTCTCGCTGTCGCATTTGATCGTACGTCCAAACCTGTCCTGCTCCAGAAATTTGAGCTTGACTTGACTCGGGAGGAGCTTGTTTCGACTCGCAAGATTTTTGGTGTCTAACGAGCGTCGAGTTGCCGCTGATGGATAGCAACTTCGAGCACATCTTGCAGCGCGCTTTTCTTTCGGTGCCGACTTGGACCATGTCGAAATGCTCCCAAATACCCGCTCTACGATTGTGCTCCACCACCGAAGCCGTACTTTGGGAAGACGAAGCTGGAGTTGTGGAGGACGACGCCATTGGGAGAGCTAAGAGAGAGAGAGAGAGAGAGAGAGAGAGAGAGAGAGAGAGAGGTGTGAGAAAAGAGAGAGGGGAGGGGGGGTATTTATAGGATTTTTTTTTTTAAATTAAAATAATAATAATAATAATAATAAAATAATATATTATTTATTATATATATAATATAATAATATATATTATATAAAAGGGCAGCCAACGGCTCTTCTTAGAGCCGTTGGCTGCCCAATTAGCCAGCATGGCTGCCACGTGGCAGCCATGCTGGCAAGAGCCTAACGGCTCTTATTATAAGAGCCGTTAGGCTCTATCGGGCTTGCCCGAGACCGGATCGGGCTTTGCCCGGCCCGGTCTCGGGCTAGCCCGATAGTCGGGCTCTACCCGGCCCGGTCCGGGCCGGGTACCGGGCCGGGTAGTGCGGCCAAACCGGGGCCCTTTTAGGGCCCCGGGTAAGAGCTCGGCCCGGTTCGGGCCTGAACCGGGCCGGGCTTGACCGGGCCTTGACCGGTCCGGGCTCGGGCCGGCCCGTCAGGCCCGGTTTTTTTGTTCAGGACTAGTTTTGAGCATAAAAGTTGATGAAGTTTCTTAGGTGAGGTCATATCTGATACGTACTCATACAAGACTCCTATCATTTATATGAATGAGAAGAAGTGGTTACTCCCCAAGGCCACTATCATGATGAGGGGAGAGTGGGGAAGTGGGCGAGCCCACTCCCTCCATGACCAACCGCCCTCGTCGAATCACCCGCAACCGCGCCGCACACTACCGCGCGGCGCTACCGCGCAGTAGCGCGCGCGGTAGCGCGCAGGCCGCCCCTTCACGGGGGCGCAGCCTAACCACACCTCCTTCGGGTGCGGCTGAGCCGCACCCATAGTGGGGTGCGGCCAAGCCGCACCCCTAGGGGGTGCGGCCTAACCGCACCCCTTGGGGTCCGGTCGAGCCCCCTCCGCATGGAGGGGTTCGGGGGCGTCCGTCCTCTCCAGGCTCGCTGTGCGCCCTTTGGGCCCCGGATTTCACTCGGAGCGCCCCCGCGCTCAGAACGTCTCTAAGCGCGTTCGGAGCACTTCCGTGTTTGTTGCACGCTCAGAACGCCTCACAAAGCAACCAGGACGTTTTCTCCGATCGTTGCACTCTCAGATCGCTTCCCCAGTTGCCTAGATTGCTTCTCCGTTCGTTGCGCGCTCAGAACGCTTCTGAGCGCACTCAGCTCACTTTTTGTCTTTTCTAATTTCCCACATTTTGTCTTTCTAGCAAGCTCACTTTTTGTCTTTCCAGTTTCTCAAATTTCAGGAACAGCTTGTCGCCTTTTTCGCCTCCAACAAAACTGCCCGAACTGCCCGAAGGGCAAGATGGTCAATTACGAAAAATGGCGATCCGTGTACTCTGAACCGGAAAATATGATTCGTCTGTCAGGTGGTTACGGTGGTTACAACGGCGAAATTATCGGGCTACCCCCGGCCAAAGCTATAAAAGGAGCCCCGGGGCTTCATTTCAAGGGACTTTGCCTTCTGGACCCGGGGAGAGCATCTTGCAGACTTTCACGGAATTCTCCTTCGGACTCGAAGATTTCCTTCTTCCTGAAAGGCGACTCAGCGTGCTCACTTTTGTTCTCCATGGAATTCTCACTTTTGTTCTCCACCTTTCTCAGAAGGAGAAAGGATTTGGTTTTTCTGGAGGTGGTCTGTCACCTTCAGAATTCTCTCTCTCTCTTTCTCTCTATTATTGTAACGAGCAGCGGCCTGTCGCGCTCGACTTCTAAGTCTCTAATTGTAACCCCCCAGAAGATAGTGGAAGTTTGGTCGGAACAGCTCCAGCCACGTGGTTTTTTACCCTTTCCGGGTTTTCCACGCTAAAAAGTCTCAGTGTAATCAACGAATCTCAAATTGACTGTTTGCGCGCTTGGTTCGCTCCCGAGCTAAGGTGGTTCAAGTAAACCGGTCTACCAAGAGCCCTAAGCGACCCGCAACAGTTTGGCGTCGTCTGTGGGAAATGGATTCCCAGCTACCGAGCAAAGGATTTCCGAGCGCAGTGCCCGCTTCGCCTGAGTTCACGGAACCAGCAAGAGTGGACACCTCCCCCGAACTATCTGACGCATGTAGTTCCTCAATCCCTGAAGGCCCGGCGAAAAGAGCGCTCATCGCTGCACCCATCCTACCCCAGTGGATTGGATCAACTAGCAAGCCGGCCCCTCTCATAGCGGGGCAGGATCCGAACGATATCACGCACCAGCAAAGGCGATCCCCCCTGTCAAAGTCAATCTTGACATACGCAGTACCGTCATGGCTAAAGCTCCCGCACTTCAAGGAGTTCCACGGAGCAGAAGACCCGTACGTGCACGTTAATCACTTCTTGATAACGGTACGGACGTTCGGACTTCCCGACCAAATCAGCTGCAAAATCTTCACCAAGACACTACGCGGAGACGCCCTCCGCTGGTATCAATCCCTGCCAAACGGAGCGATTCACAATTTCACCGAGTTGTCCCAACTGTTCGTTGAGTGGCACGAAGTGCGCGCCAAGGATCTGGGAAAAGGAGCCCGAGACAGACGAGTCGTCTCACCTAGGGGAAGCGGAGCGGGGAAAGCAGCGCGAGAAGATCTACCCGAGCTTTCACCTGGAGCGTCCCCGTGGATGGCAGGACTTCGCCTTAGACGCAAGCATAGGCAATCCAGCCTGTGAGCTAAGGAGGGCGTTGATAACCCACCGCATCTCATTCAATATCCTGTTCGTGGCATCCGTGGTGCGGCTCAAACTCCTAAGCGGGAACCTCAAGCTCAGGGCCAGCGACGCGGAGCTCCCAGACGGAACTATGGTACCCACCATAGGAGTCGTCACCCTTCCCGTCCAAGTAGGGATGCATTCGGAATCAGTCCAGTACGATGTTCAGTTCGTCATCGCAGAGGCAGATTCCCCCTACGACACAATATTTGGGAGCCTCCTACTCGACGCCCTAGACCACGACGTTTCCATGTCTGGACGCATGGCCAGCAAAGGGAGAATCCTCAGGGACGCAATTCGTGGTTTCGACACGCCCGCCGTCGAGCTCCCTTGGATTAACTACGACCCGTCGCCAAAACGAAACTCTGAGAAGCAAGGCGTGCGGGAGTGTCGCGCAACTCCCGCATTGGTAGAAAAAGCTAATCTTCCGGCACCGGCAAACACACTACAACTTGGGGATACGTGTCGCAAGAGAAAGGGACAACAACAACAGTTCGAGAAGGCTGTACCGCCCATACAGAACTGAGCGGACCACCCCCGAGGACTAGCGAATCAAAGCTCCCGGATCTACACCCCGCTAAATGCCCCCCGCGAGCATATACTGTCTATAATCTACAACAGCAAAATCATCAACTGGCCCAGAGCACTCTCCCAGCATAGCAGAGATCAATCTCAGTTTTGCAATTTCCACAAAGGACGAGGACACCGCACGGAGCACTGTGCCAGGTTGAAAGAAGAAATTGAACGCCTTGTCCAGTTAAGACACATTGAGGCTTTCCGCAAAGAAGCACAGAAGGATGCCACCGAGGGTCGGCCGACGGGTCACCGCCGTCCGCCATGCTGAACGACCAAAAAGCTCGAGTCAGCACAGCACAAAGGGAGCGCAATATTACCTTTTCTCTCTCGTCAAACTTGTATCAAGAAACTTATTAACTCAAAAGCCGCAAGATTGCACTTGCGCATGTATCAATGTTCATTTCCTAATTATGTTTTACCTGTCCTAAACTATTCTACCGCAGGAACGTGCTTTGGGGCCCTGCCCCGGGGACTTCGCACCGCCGTCGATTGAAGGTTCACCCTTCTCCTCCGTCGTCAAGTCCCGGCGTCGTAGGGGCCTGCCCCCCTTACGTTCGCCCCTGGTTTGAATACACTCGCTATTCACCTGCCACTTTGGAGCCCTGCCCCGGGGACTTCGCACCGCCGTCGATTGAAGGTTCGCCCTTCTCCTCCGCCGTCGAGTCCCGGCGTCGTAGGGGTCTTCCCCCCTTACGTTCGCCCCTGGTTTGAATACACCCGCTATTCACCGGCCACTTTGGGGCCCTGCCCCGGGGAATTTGCACCGCCGTCGATTGAAGGTTCGCCCTTCTCCTCCGTCGTCGAGTCCCGGCGTCGTAGGGGCCTGCCCCCCTTATGTTCTCCCCTGGTTTGAATACACCCGCTATTCACCGGCCACTTTGGGGCCCTGCCCCGGGGACTTTGCACCGCCGTCGATTGAAGGTTCGCCCTTCTCCTCCGCTGTCGAGTCCCGACGTCGTAGGGGTCTGCCCCCCCTTACGTTCGTCCCTGGTTTGAATACACCCGCTATTCACCGGCCTAATTTTCCATTATATAAAAGCCGCGAGCTCAGACTCGCGCAAACTAATTATTTATTATGTAAAAGTCGCGAGCTCAGACTCGCGCGAACTAATTTTTTATTATGTAAAAGCCGCAAGCTCAGACTCGCGCAAACTCATCCGTAATTTTGGAAATTCCATCAAGCTACGCAGGTATCAATAACCAGAACAACAGAATCACCCAAGGAAATAGGTACAATAAATGCAATAAAGGAAAGTGGAATACAACCACAGCAGCGCAGCGCCGCACACAAACAAACAACAATATGGAAAGCAGAAAAATGGAAGACAACCAACATCAGTCCTCGGCTACATCCGAGCAATCATCCCCTGAAAGATCCCCAACTCCAAGACCAGCAGTGTCACATCCAAACTTCCTCCCCATCATACGAAGAGTCTTCTGAATGCCTCGCTGAAAAGAAACTTCGCGCTCGTCTGCTATCATAGGCTCAACCTCCTTCGTCATGACCTCAGCATGAATCTCCTCCGCCATCTGGAACCGCTCCTCTATAAAGGCAAGAGAATCTTTGTACTCGGTCACCCCGACTGCTTTGGCCTCCTCAAGACTGCGCTCGATCAACGACAATCGTTCCACCTCGCTCCTCAGGAAGCCCAGCTCCCCCTCCAAGAGGAACATCTCCCCCTGAGCTTCTGACAGCTGACGAAGTGCATCCTGGGCAAGCGCCTTGTCACCACCGTACTCCTCCCGCAGCTTCTCGACTTCAGATCGAGAAGAAGAGATGTCGGGCTCCAACTGCTTGATATGAGATGAGTCGCGATCCCTCTCCCTTTGCAAAATGGACAAATCGCTCCTCGCCACGCGTAACTCCTCCTGAAGAGCAAAGTAGTTATCCTTAAGGCCTACATAATGATCGTTCCATGTAAGAGCAACGCTAGTCAAAGCCTCCGCCTGCATACAAAAGATAAACGGTCAACAGACGTAAGCGATAACGGAGAGGAAGGACCAAGATTAGAGAAAAAGAGCTTCACTTACCGCAGAAGCCATCGCCTGAAGAGAAGAAGAAACTCGCCTCGTTGGCAAGAGGGGAGGTGGCGGCAAATATCCATGTGGGACCCGGTCGGTAGTAGGAGGTGCCAAAATCTCAATCTCCGGATCCAGTGAAATCGGTTCTCCCCTGCGATGGCTCGGACCGGCCTCGCGATCGTGACTCATAGGCGCCGGCGGAGTAGAACACGAACTAGGACCTCCGTTCTTAAAAACAATCCTCCTCTTTCTCCCGCGGTCTAAGGGAACAGCGGCCTCTCGCTCAGCATACCAGGAAAGCCCCACCGAAAGTAGCCGGCTTTCCTCCACGCAGCTAGAAATGCAGAATAGGGCCTTCGACAGCCCTTCTCGACCAGGGAAGCCCGGGATAGGACGGAATTCGTCTTCCCGTCCAGTCTGCCGACGACAGCGTCCAGGGAGCGCCCTCCATAGCTCCGGCAGCTCCCATCGATTCTGCACGTACCCATAAAGAGTATTCCCGTGACGGTAATCGGTCTTCTCCCCAAAGCGAAACCAGCTCTTGTTGCTTCAAACTTCAATACGACCTCCCGAGTCGGTAGAAACCTCGCACCAGTCCTTAAAAATCTCGAGTGAAAAGCGAGCGCTGTGTTCCCGAAAAAACACCACCATCCCCATGATGTTCGCCATCCCGGTAGGCTTAAACTGGGTAATCGGGACACCGCAGAACCGCAGTATCTCAACCACCTCCTCAGATGGAGGAATACAAAACCCGGATTTTAGACAGCTTTCAGAAAGGGTCATAAAATCGGTAGGCGGGTTTTGAGCGCGTTCCTCAACCCGCGGAATCTTCACCTCGACATTTGAAGGCAACCCGAACCGCTTGCGCCATATGTCAATCCGCACGCCGTCAAGAGAAGAGCGCAGGCGCATTGGCCTCGAATGGCCTCCCCGTTTCGAACCCTGAAATTAAGAAAGACGTACATAATCACAAGCGTCAGAACATAGTAACAAAAAGACCAAAGGAGCACGCAACAAATACAAGCCGCGCCCCCAGGAGAAAAGGTGCGAGGGCACCCACCACTCCCGCAAGACGCGCGACCATCCCCTCGGCCACCACCAACCGCACGCGCCGGCACGCCAACTCCGGTCGCCCGCTCCCTCGGCCGGACTCGTCCGCACGCGAGGGCGCGCAGGCGCCGGCTCCCTCCGCGCACGAGCATGCGCGGACTGCGGCCGCCCGCGCACACGACCTTGGCCACGGGCGCCGGCCGCCCGCACCCTCGGCCGGCCGAGGCCACGCACGCGAAGGCGGGCGGGCACCGGTCGCCCGCCCCCCTCGGCCGGCTTCGGCCCGCCGCAGGCACGCGCGGGGACGCGCAGGCGCCGGCCGCCCGCGCCTACCGCAGGCCTTGGCCGCGCGCGGGGCCCACACGCGCCGGTCGTGCGCCCCCTCCGATGGTCCCGGCCCCGCAGAAGGGGGCGCGGGTGCCGACCGCCCGCGCCATCAGCCGGTCCCGGCCGCGCGCGAGGGCACGCGGACATCGACCGCCCACTTTCCCGGCTGCCGCCCACGCGCGCGGACTCCGGCCACCCTCGCACGTACGCGCTCCTCCCTCTCTCCTTTTTTCGAAAATAAAAATAACTTACCTCCACCATGGTCCAACGCACCGCACAACCAACCAAAATTCCCGCGAACAAGGACGAAACCTTCGCACTCCTCCGCACGAAAGCTTGGACTCCGAAGGTTTGGGGGGCTTATGATGCGTACTCATACAAGACTCTTATCATTTATATGCATGAGAAGAAGTGGTTACTCCCCAAGGCCACTATCATGATGAGGGGAGAGTGGGGAAGTGGGCGAGCCCACTCCCTCCATGACCAACCGCCCTCGTCGAACCACCCGCAACCGCACCGCACACTACCGTGCGGTAGCGCGCGACGCTACCGCGCAGTAGCGCGCGCGGTAGCGCGCAGGCCGCCCCTTCACGGGGGCGCAACCTAAGGGCAAGATGGTCAATTACGAAGAATGACGATCCGTGTGCTCTGAACCGGAAAATATGATTCGTCCGCCAGGTGGTTATGGTGGTTACAACGGCGAAATTACCGGGCTACCCCCGGCCAAAGCTATAAAAGGAGCCACATGGCTTCATTTCAAGGGACTTTGCCTTCTGGACCCGGGGAGAGCTTCTTGCAGACTTTCGCGGAATTCTCCTTCGGACTCGAAGATTTCCTTCTTCCTGAAAGGCGACTCAGCGTGCTCACTTTTTTTCATTCAGGGAATTCTCACTTTTGTTCTCCACCTTTCTCAGAAGGAGAAAGGACTTAGTTTTTCTGGAGGTGGTCTGTCACCTTCAGAATTCTCTCCCTCCCCTTCTCTCTATTATTGTAACGAGCAGCGGCCTGTCGCGCTCGACTTCTAAGTCTCTAATTGTAACCCCCCAGAAGATAGTGGAAGTTTGGTCGGCACAGCTCCGACCACGTGGTTTTTTACCCTTTCCGAGTTTTCCACGCTAAAATATCTCAGTGTAATCAACGAATCTCAAATTGATTGTTTGCGCGCTTGGTTCGCTCCCGAGCTAAGGTGGTTCAAGTAAACCGGTCTACCAAGAGCCCTAAGCGACCCGCAACAATACCGTTCACTAAATGTTCTATCAGTATTTAAGCAAAAAAGAGCAATGATCCACGAAAGGTGCTCATCTGACAGGCGTCAGGATGAAAATTACAGTGTCAATCTTACTTTTGCATCGGCGTTCAGGAGGATCCCTCCTGCGGTCCTTTATTAGATTCCGTCGCAACTAAAGAGCTTATTCCTGTCATCCCTACCGGAGGTAGTCCATTAATACTTGTTTCATTCTCAAAATTCATGAAAATATTGATCCGGAACATCCGAAGCAGGTGGACGTCAACTCGTCGCTCGTCGGATGGATCATCGAGTCCCTCAGGGCCGTGAGATGCATCGACTCGCCGCACTTCTCGGCGCCATTTGGCTGATACAACCTGACCTTCGTTGTCGGATATGGTAGAATCTGACCCATCCTTTTGAAAAAGTTGAGCCAGTTGTTGATGAGATAAATCTTGAGTATGGAAGAGACATTGGTGCTTTCCGGTAGCGATTTTTTGAAATACATGCTTGCGGATAGTCAAAAGTGCGAATAGCCGAAATTTAATTGATTATTTAACCGGAAAAAAATCACAGACGTCAAATTATTAAAGGAAAACATGTGATGACGTGGCTCCTTTCGTTGGCAATTGGCACCCCAGCTGCTTGCTGTAGCTGCGCAAATAAATACCGTCGTTTAAACCGGGCCCACCTCTTTCTTTCCCCCTTCCCTTCCCGCGAGAGAGAGGCGAGAACCATTCCCTTTCTCCTCGACTCCTCTCCGACTCCTGCCTGGTGGCGCAATCACCGCACGAGGGAGGGTGGCTAGCAGTCGGCCCGCCGGGAAGCAGCGCCATCTTCTCCGTCGACGAAGGGCGGACCAAGTTTACTCACTGAACAGAGGTAAGTAACCTTCTTCTAGGGTTTGTACTTGGTTATGTTTCTAGGATCGCAGCCCCCTTTCTGCCGAGGTAAACATTTCATGTTTGTTTAGGGTTTTTAGGGTTCATGTTTGTTCTCCCCTCGTTTCTTCATAGGCTTGTTTACGAGATGTCTTTGGAGAAGGGGAGTAATGAAGTTGAGATCGACATGGTTGATATGGAGAACTGCAGTGATAGTCATGTAAGCTTTTCATTCTTGCATTCTTCTGTGCTTAGCCTACCATTATTCACTCAACTGTATTTGTTGGGTTAAGTGCAACTGTATTTTCATTCAACTGTATTTTTATAAGTAATCGCAACTGTATCATTCATTCAACAGTATTTCTAAGCTTTAGTAAAGCTGTAGTTTGCAAATTTCCTGTTTCATCCAGGCGAAGGAAGAGCAAATTGCTTTCCATATTGTGAACTCTGAAGAAGAGGCGTATGCTATGTACTGTGAGTACGCTCATCGAACAGGATTTAGTGTTCGTAGACAACATGTGCTATATTGGACACACACAAGAATTATTAAAGCCTGTGAATATGGTTGTTCAAAAGCCGGAAAGAAGCAAACAAAACCCTCACCTAGAAAGTATCGCAAATTAGATACCCGAACTGGTTGTCTTGCATGCATACATTTCAAAGCTGATACAGATGGTAAGAACTGGACAGTTGTAAAATTCGTGGAGGAGCATAATCACCCCCTTGCATTGGAGAAAGATCAGCATTTATTGAGGTCACATCGCAAAATATCAGATATGCAAGGTAATTTTTTAAAAAATATGACAGGTGTCGGTATCAGAACAGTGGATGCCTACAATTTTCTATCCGATGAAGTCGGAGGTGTTGAAAATATCGGGTTTACTAAGGTTGATGCTTATAATTATGTTCATCGGGGGAAAAGAGCTTTAATTGAAAGTGGTGACTCGCAAAACTTACTGAAGTTGCTAAAGGAGAAACAACTACAGGATAACATGTTCTCGTATGATGTACGGACAGATGAACATAACAGGTTAACTAATTTTTTTTGGATGGATGGTCACAGCAAAATAGATTACGACTGTTATGGTGACGTCATTATTTTTGATACAACGTATAGATTAAATAAGTATAATCTGGCATGTGCACCGTTCATTGCTGTTAACAATCACTGGCAAAATATTTGCATTGGTTGCGCTTTAGTTGCAGATGAAACCATTGATTCCTTTTGTTGGGTTTTTGACACCTTTCTGAAATTTGTTGGTGGTAAAAAACCCGAAACTATTTTTACTGACCAAGATCAGGCGATGGCTGTTGCTATTGAGCGGGTTTTCTCTGGCAGTCGGCACCGATTGTGCCAGTGGCACATCTCGAAGAAAGCACACTCAAAGGGTCCATTGTTTCAATCATGACAAAAATGTTCGGGGTTTATTCTACCAATGCATGAGCAAGTGCGATAGTGAGTTCGAGTTTGAGAGCTATTGGAATGAGATGATGTCCAAAGGTAACTTGTATGAGAATAGATGGCTGGGGGACTTATATGCAGCTAGAAGGAAATGGTCTACAACCTACAATAAAGATGTGTTGGATCTAGGCATTTTGTCAACTCAACGAAGCGAATCTGCAAATAATAGATTGCACGGTTCTTCGAAGGCAACCAGCTCTCTTGTTGAATGTTTTATCGGGCTGGAGAAATTGATTGCAACATGGCGGAGAGCCGAAAATGACGAAAATTTTAAATGCAGACAGGGTACCGTTTGTTTAATGTTTCAAGGGTGTGCCTTACTTAAACAGGTTTCGAAGGTGTATACTAGGAAAATGTTTTCTATTTTTGAGAAGTCTTTCATGGAGAGGGCTATTAGCGTAACTATAGTGGAGGAAACAAGGTACGATGACGACAATATTTTATATGTGACAAGCCAAAGTGTTGGATATGACAACAATAAAAGATGGTTTGTAAACTTAATTCCAAGTAGCAACGAAGTGGAATGCTCTTGTCGGAATTTTGAAACTAAAGGTATTCTATGCAAACATGTTTTGCGGATATTTAATTTTAGAAATACAAAGCAGGTTCCGCATAAATATTTGCTAAAAAGGTTCAGTTTGGATGCTAAGAATGATATTTACCTACCAAACTCTCCTTTCATGGCCCAAGCCGAATCAGATGCGCTTTTCAGGAACCATTTAATGAGGTTTACTTATGATCTATCCCTCCAAATTCAGAGCTGCATACCGGCAAAGGAACTCGTTATGAGTGTCATGAATGATTTGGCCCAGAAGACTAAAAAATTGGTCATTGGAAATGTCCAGAAGGAAGTCGAAAATGAATCAGTGGTAAGGGATCCGCCGTTTAAAAGGCCAAAAGGTGTTTCGAACGCACGAATAAAAGGCCATTGGGAAAACACCAAAAAAAAACAGTAGCGGTGGACGAAAGTTCCTCCAAAAAAAAAAACACGTACGGTTATTTTAATGTCTTTTTTATTACCTCTACTATTGGATTATTATTGCTTTGGGATGGTCAATCTAAATCTAATATTATTTTGATGCACAGAAAAGAGAGTTGATGCGAAGAAAAAAACAGTAGCGGTTGACGAAAGTTCCTCCAAAACAAAGGTGTATGAATTCATCAGTACTTCAGCTCAGGACCATCAGCCATCCCAACTGCCCACCACTACAGATTTTGATATAAATGATGACTTCAGCTTCGATTTGTCTTTCAATTTTTCAAGTATTCCTGACGTATTCATGCCCTAATTAGTTGTAATGAACTCTAGAGTATTATGGGATAATTAGCTGTATGGAACTCTTGATTTTTATGGAATAATTAGTTTTAATGTTCATTTAAGATGCAACACATTATGTTGCTGTGATCTTACTTGTTAAAATCTGACAAAATGCCACAAAAAAACCATAAAAATGTGTTATACAGGAAGGTGTAATATGGTTCAGCAAGGTGTAATATGTGTTATACAGCCACAAAAAACCATATAGTCAGCCATACTGAAACTTGATCCAGATTACAGCCACTGAATCTATTAAAGCATTAAAGTAGAAAATGTTCGGAAAATGTCTGCAGCTATTTCGGCCCGGAACCGCGGCATATCTGACTGCCACTTCTTGTTGTCAATCCATGCGATCTCCTTGTGCGATAACACCGCCTCCATATATTTAAGTACAAACACGCCACAATCATGCCCGTTCTCCTGCATTGGCAGATCAGCAACTTCGTTGATACACCAGGTGGTAATATCTGTCGGCAAAGCTTCACATGCGTCCTCATATAAAATCCTTACCTGCATAAAACATTAATTGTCATTAATAACAGAATATCATCTATCATAGCTCCGTGGTGTATATGTATCATACTAATGCAGGAATGCCGGCACGATGGGTGCTGCTGCTAAGCGAATCATAAAACTCCCAATGCTTCTCCTTGAGGTGGCAAACTAACAATGCCCAATGGCTCTCCAGGTGGCATGGCATTACAATTAGATCTGAAGATTCTACATTGGCCGGTGTAATATGGTTCAGCAAGTTCTTGCAGTTTCTAACTTTGTTCCGTTTATAGTACTACAAATTTAAGTAGGAGATTAAGAAAGATGAAAATTTGAAAACAAAAGAAATTATGGGTCGAAGCACATACTGCATGATCCGGTGAAACGTACAAAAAATTTTTGAAGCGTGTCTTCGATCTTTTCCTCTTGGCACTAAGGACCACTGCATATGCATTCAGGTGCGTGTCCGTTAACCAACCATTGCCCAGAAGATCGTTCACCCCACCTCTAGTTAGTACGATGTTCCCACTCTGAAAAATAACTTGAGAGCTACAATATAAAATGTAAAATAAGTATACGAGAGAAGTGTTATGAAAATTTGAGCATGGTAAGCACGATTTACCTGTTTGGGTACCGCTTAAGAACATAATCAATAGTCTCTAGGATCCGAGGGGTAATATATGGTCTACCGGGAAAGTTGGGCACCAAAATAACCTCTTTGTCGACAAGTACCTTCTTTTTCCGGTGGATCCTCTGCGTTGGGGAGACAAGGGTGACTTCGGGCGAACTGGGGGAGGTCAAGTCTATTTTCGGTGAGACTGGGTCATGGGGGTCATGGGCATGGGGAGGGGATGGTGTGCTTGATGGCCTATGAGGCATTGATTGAGATGTGGTTGCTTGCAACCTCTCAAACCAACCCTCACAAAAACTCTTCAAAGATCTTTCCACCCTTCCAACTTCGTCTCCTATGAACACCCGTAGCCGAGATTCCATTGCACTCCAACCTTCAGCAGATTGGAGAGCATCTTTCTTTCTTCTTTTCTCCTTATCCTTCATCGCTCTCCTAAGCAACATCTTCTCGTTCCTCCTAACAATCTTCTTCTGCTCTTCCTTAAACTTCACATTATCAAATGCCTCAAAATCCGAGTCTTCGTCAACCTCCTTCACATGTGTACCCCTCTTTTTCCTCATATGTTTAACATCTTCAAAATCAGACTCGATCTCCTCCGAACCAAAGAGTTTCTTCTCATCCTCCGTTATACTTCCAAACTTACCTCTAACCTGCAAAATATAACATAAACGATTATAGATTTTTTAAAAAGAAATAAAAGTCTGCAACATTGAATGAGTTGTATGCACCTGATTAGGTTTTCTGAGCTCACTACGCAAATCAAAACAAAACTTCGCACTATATCTAATCTTGTCGGACCATCGACATATCCGAGGACGGACTAGATAATGAACTACTCTTTGAACATTGGTGTGCTCATAAAACCACACCTACCAAAAACATGTTAATTATAAATAAACAATTCAATACCAAAGTATATATGTAGATTTATGTCATACCAATAAGACCGTGGAGCAGCCTTCAAGATAACCCAAACAGGTGCCTACTTCTCGAACTGTAGTGGCATGACTAAGACTGTCCAGCTGTGAATGCAAGAATGAATGTATGGCCTTCGGCCAATTGTACTCTTTGAAAACACTAACAGAGTTCACGACAGCCAAACAACTTGGAATCTTAAGCGTCTTCAACGGAAAAAAAAAAGACCGCCAACAAATACCTAATTAAAGTGTTCACTCGTCTAGGCTCCAATGTTGGTGACCAATCCTCATCGACAAGAGTTCGTATTTCATTATGCAAGTCTTTATGTGTCAACTCTAAACATGGGAGTCTAACCATGTTAAAGTCTCGACCATGGTTGGGTAGCCCCAGTATCAACGCTATTTCATTAACGGACATCATCAAGTACACATTACCAATTAAGAAAGCCTTCCTCTCCCTGCTATAAAACCTAACAAGCATATACAACAGAGGGATATTCTGCGGAAGTGTTGGCATATCAAACAACGGCAAAACTTTTGCATCTCCAAGAACTTTCTTGGACTCCTCAGAGAGAACATTTAACAGTGGACGGGCATTTGAGACAAATGTGGAGACTGCACACCTACAACTCAGATAATTGCTACCTGACATCTGAGGAAACAACAAGAAACAAGGAAATAACCCAAATGTTTTCATTTGTTTCTCTTTGTGATATGAATTTAGCAATGTAAGTATAAATTCCCCATAATATAAATACCCCAAATGTTAAAGCAGTCCTCATTCGTAATGATATTACATATTGATAGAGTTAAAATTTATGGTAAATTAGTTCCAAAGAAATGTAAACATAATCTAAATCTCATGCATTGACTCCCCCTACGAACAATCATTTGGGTACAAACCCTAGGTCCAACTTATGTATCGTAATAGTTGTACATACGAATGTATTGGAACAAAATGACTGTATGTGAACTTCCTCGCACTGTATTTCCAGTAAAGTACAACTGTATTGGAACAAAAATTTCGGATGCAGAACAAAATGGGAGGGGCGTCACTTGTCGGATGCTAGGTTAGGCACAGAACACACAGGCTGCGATCATAGAAAAAACCCTAAAATACAAACCCTAGATGAAGGTTACTTACCTCTGTTCAGTGAGTAGGAGGTCCGCCCTTCGTCGACGGAGAAAATGGCGCTGCTTCCCGGCGAGCCACCCTCCCTCGTGCGGTGATTTCGCCGGAGGAGTCGAGGAGAAAGGGATTGCTTCTCGCGCAGGGAAGGTGAGAAGGGGGGAAACTCGGGAAAGAAAGAGGTGGGCCCGGTTTTAAATGATCGTATTTATTTGCGCAGCTACAGCAAGCAGCGCTACGCTCATAAAAAAATTTCTCCACGATGGGGCATAAAGATATCATAAATATGATATAATAATAGCATTTAACTTCATTTAAATAATGATTATATATATAAATACTTCGAAATGAACTCAACCGTCGATCTTCATCAGTAGAAGGTACTGGGGAATTGGAGGGGTAGAGAATTGCAATTTGCAGCTAATTATTTTCTTAGTAAAGTAGAGTCCGAATTGGACATATTTAAGAATAGCCCAGTTTCGTCCGCACAAACATTAAAAAAAAAGATCAATTTGCAATAATTGTTTTTTTTTTTGCTTAATATCTTGTAATTGTTATTACCGTCAGTAGAAAGTATTATTATTTATTTATTTAAGATATTAAGTAGGTGGCTGGCGCCCCTCTCTCTTCATCCCAACCGGCCCAAGCACGTTAAATAAAAAACCAAACCGGAGGTTGTTGGGATCATTTCTCTCTTAAAAATAAAATAAAAAATAAAATAAAATCCTGAGCATCAAACAGTGACATTTGCGTTTCCTATTTTAAATCCAAACGGCTCATTCGGAACTCGAAAGTGGAGAATCTCTCTCCTCTCTTTCTCTCCTCTCCTTGGTCTCTTCCTCTCTCTATCTACCTTGGGCTTGGAGTGAGTTCTGCAGCAGGAAGACGCTGGCTCTGTACTTACTCCTGTTTATGCGAGCACTAGCCGCATAAAGAACAGAGTAGCTACCAGAGCTCTGCTCCTCTCCAATGGAGGGAGCCGTTTCTGGCCGCATAAGCATACCAATCTCCCATCCAAACTGGTTCTCGACGGAAACCGGAATATATAGCAGCAGACAGAGCCCGAGATCCCTTCCCCAAGATGCATTTCTGGACTTGGTGACCTTCCTCTTCTCTAGACCGCACGGAGGGGAGATCGCTCTCGTCGACTCCGCATCGGGGCTGTCCATCTCCTACCCAGATCTCCGTTCCATGGTGGAACGCGTGGCCTCCGGTCTACGCGACATTGGAGTTTGCCCCGGTCAGGCAGTCCTCATCCTCCTCCCCAACTCCGTTCTCCTCCCGGTCATTCTTCTCGGCGTCCTTTCGCTTGGCGCCGTCATCACTACCATGAACCCGCTGAGCAACACCAAGGAGATCCAGAAGCAAATGGAGTGCCTCCATTTGGCCTTAGTTTTCTCTTCCTCGGAGAAGCTTGCCAGCCTGGGGCGATTTGGGGTGCCGACGGTCGCCGTCCCCAGCGATTTGAGCTACGATTCGGCTCAGTACCCGGTTTTCCATAAGATCGTTTCCGGCAATCCGCGGATCGATTGGAAGCCGGCGATTCGTCAGAGCGACACGGCGGCGATACTCTTCTCTTCCGGCACATCTGGATCCAGCAAAGGCGTGATGCTGAGTCACAGGAACTTGATCTCGATGGTGGAGCTCTTCGTACGGTTCGAGGCCTCGCAGTATAAGAAGCAGAGTTGGGATGATGTGTACCTTGCCGCCATACCTATGTTCCATGTGTACGGCCTGTCGCTGTTTTCCATAGGTCTGCTGTCTCTGGGATCGACGGTGGTGGTGATGAGGAGATTTGATGCGCAGGAGGCGGCCAAAACCATAGCAAGGTATAGAGTAACTCATTTTCCGGTTGTTCCTCCGATAATGGCTGCTCTTATAAGGGCCAAGGATGCCCATGGGTGTGATCTTAGATCCTTGAAGCAGGCCTCCTCTGGTGCAGCTCCTCTCAGCAAGCAACTCATACATGAATTCTTGCGGACATTTCCTCATGTCGATTTCATTCAGGTAGCATCGCACTCACACAAAGTTTCTCAGATTTTACTATGAGATTTTGGTTTCTCTTTCTCACTAATCTTCGTTCCTCTATACAAATTTCTGCAATTTTTTTTTTAATTTCTTTGGGCATCTAGATTTGACTTTATGATACGCATTCAAGCAGGAATTACTTAGGCTCTGTTTGTGGTGGTGGTGGCGGTGGGAAATGCGGGATTCCCGCCATCACCACCGCAAGGGCGGGCGGCGTCGCCAATAGGTAATCGCGCTAGGGTTCTAGCTTACGTCTCGAATTTTATTTTTGAATGTTATTAAAATAACATTAGTGTTATAAATATATAGTTTACTATAATATATATCATATATTTATTAATATAATTAATAATAGTATTCTCATATTCTGTTATAAAAAATCTAAATTATAAATGGTAATATAATTAATATTTAGTATTAATTATTATAATTCATTGTATTAAATGTTTTAATAAGTTGTCAAATTATTTTTTTACTTATAAATTGTCTTCTAAAATATGAGAAGATTCTACTCACAAAATTTCTATCTTTTTTCCTTAAGCTTTCATATTTTTCACTGCTTGCTATTCTACGTTTGTTTTATCCGCGTAAATCTGAGTTTTGTGATCTAGTCGGATGTTGTACCTTGGAGAAGTGAACATCCGTGAAAATCCCCGCCGGTAGGTGGTGTAATTTCTTTGTGATTACATCTCGATTTTTTCTTTAATATTTTACAATATTTTATTTCGTATCTTTTTAAGTACACATTTCTTATTCCAAAAATTCTTAAAATAAGTAATACAATTTTTATTAATTATTTTAAAAGGAAAATTGAAAATTATTATTATTATACAGCAAATATTCTAACACTACCTCCACTGTAAGTTGTGCATGAGGAAACTCGTGCTCTGCTCAAATTTTCTCTTAATACAAACACTAAGAGAAAATTAGTCTTAGGTGAAGCATACAAGGTTGTCAGGATCGAGATTCCAGGTAGGATCGTTTTCCGGTTGGATCGGATCGGATCGTGGGATCGGATCGTGGGATCGGATCGAGGATCGTAAGATTCTACAAAAATCATAAATTATGACGTAAAATATGCAGTTTTGGAAATTTCTGAAGTATCTATCGATGATGATAGGAACGTTGTGCCTTTAGGACTATTCACCAGGAAGTTGCATATAGTTCTTCGTCTCCTATCTGACCATCCATCAGACATAAGCGTACAACCAACTTTTTGCCATTCCACCTTGTACTCTTCTAGTAATTCTAGAGTTCTATTAACTTCCTGTTTTAGATATTTTACTCTAATATCATTATAGGAAGGTGGTTTTATTCCCGGGCCACGTTGGCCTATTGCTTCAACCATTCTAATGAACTCCGGGTTCTTGACACAGTTAAAGGGAATGACACTTGTATAGAAAAAGCGAGCAATCTGTTGACATGCTTTCTCACGCACGTCCTTTTTGAAAATCTGATTAATTGTCGATTGACTTGATTTTCTAATAAATAAATCCATTGCATCCTTCACTTTTGATTTTTTTGTTTCTCCCACGACAACTTCAACCTCATCCTCCTCTTCCTCAAAATTTCTTTTTTTTCTTTAAAACTTCCTCTCCATGCGCTAAGAATACTCAAAAATTATTGCCTAACATCCTTGGGTACTTTTGTACACGCTTCAACATTAAATTTAGTACCTGCCAAGTGATGTTTCAATCTGTATATTCCACCAGATCGAATTACCTGACAATATTTGCACTGCACTTTCTTAGTGGTACTATCAATCTCAATCCCATGGAGCCACCCCGGATCACTTCTTGTACCCAAAGCATTCTTGTGAGACTTTATGGTAGTGGGCTTGGAAGCTGAACCCGAACCAGACATCTCTCTTTTTCTAGCACAAGTAAGAGCTTAACATAAATAAGAGCTTAACATAAATAAGCTCATTTTCTCATTCACTTAATATAAAAATGACACAATAGAATAGTTCATAAATGTAATAACTCATAACTGAGGACTTGCAATTGTTGAAACCGACTACTCGGTCTCTGTGGAGTTCGGGGCCCTCAACGAGGCTGAGGGGCGACCAACCCTTACTTCCCCCAAGGGAGAGCTCTAGGTTGAAGGTGTCGGAACTAAGAACTGGACCAAGGGCTTAGCGGGGAGGTCCCGCCACGTACCCGGAAGTCCCCTTGGAACTTCCCCTCCCAAGCCACTACTAAGCTTGGGCACCACTGGAGCCTCTCCTCACCCCCTAGAGAGACTTGGGGAGGGAGAGGGAGAAGGAGAGAGCTAGCCTAGGATGAGAGATCCCTCCAAATGGTGCCCCCTTGGTCCTATTTATAGGATTTTTGAAGTTGGGCTGCAAATAGCCAAAAACTGGTCTGCCAGATTACCAGAATACCCCTGAATTGGGCTGCGGATAGCTGAATCCCGCTGTTCTGAAATGTTAAATGCAGACCACTGGACTGCGAATAGTAAACTGGATGAGGGGGGCCGAGTTGGCCTCTCCGCCGAATGTTGGGCGAGAGGGGGGGTCGAGCTGGCCTCTCCCCTCTCCGCCTTCCTCCGGAGCGGGGGGCGAGAGGAGCTCGCCCCCTTCCATTGCTCGCTTCCTATATGAGCTGGGCGAGCGGAGGTCTCCGCCTTCTACCGCTCGTCCTCCCTCTCTCTATCCGAGGGAAAAGCACTCGACGAATACTGGGTTGTACACAATCCCCGCTCTTTGCGAGGTTAGCTTAAGCTCGCAAAGAATCATCCAACCCTGAGTGTTCGACGAGTGTCGCTGGAAATCCGGCTAACGGTGCTATCTCGGAAAAACACGTAGCCTCTCCGAAGAGGTCCTCCAACCTTGTCGGTTAATGAGAGCCCGGCTAGGGAGTCTGCTCGGGACTGAGCGCCTCCGGGAGCGAGCTCCACTAGTGGTCGACAATGGGTCGACACACTCCTAGGAGCGAGCTCTACTAGTGAGAGCCACCCAACTAGTGAGAGCCACCCAGCTAGTGAGAGCCTGGTCAGCGGAACCATCCAAGGGGAACATCTCTTTTCCTCCCTAGGAGGTCAACCTGGCCTGCCGTCTAGTGAGGGCCCGGTCAGCGGAACCATCCAAGGGGAACATCTATTTTCCTCCCTAGGAGGTCAACCTGGCCTGCCGTCTAGTGAGAGCCCGGTCAGCGGAACCATCCAAGGGGAACATCTCTTTTCCTCCCTAGGAGGTCAACCTGGCCTGCCGTCTAGTGAGAGCCCGGTCAGCGGAACCATCCAAGGGGAACATCTCTTTTCCTCCCTAGGAGGTCAACCTGGCCTGCCGTCTAGTGAGAGCCCGGTCAGCGGAACCATCCAAGGGGAACATCTCTTTTCCTCCCTAGGAGGTCAACCTGGCCTGCCGTCTAGTGAGAGCCCGGTCAGCGGAACCATCCAAGGGGAACATCCCTTTTCCTCCCTAGGAGGTCAACCTGACCTGCCGTCTAGTGAGAGCCCGGTCAGCGGAACCATCCAAGGGGAACATCTCTTTTCCTCCCTAGGAGGTCAACCTGGCCTGCCGTCTAGTGAGTGCCCGGTCAGCGGAACCATCCAAGGGGAACATCTCTTTTCCTCCCTAGGAGGTCAACCTGGCCTGCCGTCTAGTGAGAGCCCGGTCAGCGGAACCATCCAATGGGAACATCTCTTTTCCTCCCTAGGAGGTCAACCTGGCCTGCCGTCTAGTGAGAGCCCGGTCAGCGGAACCATCCAAGGGGAACATCTCTTTTCCTCCCTAGGAGGTCAACCTGGCCTGCCGTCTAGTGAGAGCCCGGTCAGCGGAACCATCCAAGGGGAACATCTCTTTTCCTCCCTAGGAGGTCAACCTGGCCTGCCGTCTAGTGAGAGCCCGGTCAGCGGAACCGTCCAAGGGGAACATCTCTTTTCCTCCCTAGGAGGTCAACCTGGCCTGCCGTCTAGTGAGAGCCCGGTCAGCGGAACCATCCAAGGGGAACATCTCTTTTCCTCCCTAGGAGGTCAACCTGGCCTGCCGTCTAGTGAGAGCCCGGTCAGCGGAACCATCCAAGGGGAACATCTCTTTTCCTCCCTAGGAGGTCAACCTGGCCTGCCGTCTAGTGAGAGCCCGGTCAGCGGAACCATCCAAGGGGAACATCTCTTTTCCTCCCTAGGAGGTCAACCTGGCCTGCCGTCTAGTGAGAGCCCGGTCAGCGGAACCATCCAAGGGGAACATCTCTTTTCCTCCCTAGGAGGTCAACCTGGCCTGCCGTCTAGTGAGAGCCCGGTCAGCGGAACCATCCAAGGGGAACATCTCTTTTCCTCCCTAGGAGGTCAACCTGGCCTGCCGTCTAGTGAGAGCCCGGTCAGCGGAACCGTCCAAGGGGAACATCTCTTTTCCTCCCTAGGAGGTCAACCTGGTCTGCCGTCTAGTGAGAGCCCGGTCAGCGGAACCATTCAAGGGGAACATCTCTTTTCCTCCCTAGGAGGTCAACCTGGCCTGCCGTCTAGTGAGAGCCCGGTCAGCGGAACCGTCCAAGGGGAACATCTCTTTTCCTCCCTAGGAGGTCAACCTGGCCTGCCGTCTAGTGAGAGCCCGGTCAGCGGAACCATCCAAGGGGAACATCTCTTTTCCTCCCTAGGAGGTCAACCTGGCCTGCCGTCTAGTGAGAGCCCGGTCAGCGGAACCATCCAAGGGGAACATCTCTTTTCCTCCCTAGGAGGTCAACCTGGCCTGCCGTCTGGTGAGAGCCCGGTCAGCGGAACCATCCAAGGGGAACAATACTTCAAAAAGCTTTCATTTCATTAGTCATTCGGTTACATGCAAGAAAAACTAAGTAGGGAAACACTCTCTCCTACTACATGGACTCAAAGAAAAAACAAAGCATGGAGACCGGGACTCGGACTTCTATTCCCCGGCATGGTCCTCCCCGACCTCCTCTGGTTGTCGATGCTGCGGCCTCGGGCCCCTCGCCTCCCTCATTTCCAAGAACTCAGGGCAGGCGGATGTCGCGTGGCCTTCCTCCTGATGGAAGTCACAGTAGGGTAACTCCACTCGGACGCCCCTTCTTCCTCCTCCACGATTTCTTCTTCTTCTGTGGCCTATCACCATGGCTTGCTGGGGTGGTGGAGAGGGTGCTTTCGATCCCTGCCTCCATCCTGGGAGGTCGGTCCCCTCTTCTTGGAAGTTGTCTTCCTCCTGGTCGAACTTCCTCTTGGGGGCCTTTGCTCTTCCCCCCTGCTGCCTTGCCTCCGGCTCACTCAGCTTGGCCAGCCTTCTTGTGAACTCCGGGTTGGCCTCTTCACTTTCAACTTCTTCGGCCACCCTTTCCATCAACTCCCCAAAAGACAAAGGAGCCCTCCTCTTGAGGTCCACCTTGAAGAAGCCCTCCCGCAGCCCCAACGTGAATGCAAGCTTGAGGGTGTACCCGGGAACCTCTTCGACGAGGTGAACCTCTTCCCTGAGCCGTTCTAGATATCGAGCCAGCGACTCCTCTGGCTCTTGCTTGACCTTGAAAAGTGCTTCGGCATCTTTCTTCCTCTTCCTTGACGTCGTGAAGCGTAGCAAGAAACCTCGACGCAAGTCTTCGAAGGCATAGATGGATCCCGCAGGGAGCTGGTGGAACCACTCTCTAGCCTTTTCCTTCAGGGTTGTCGCAAAGAGTCGACACCTAAAAGCGTCCGACATGGGCATGATGGAGACCATGTCCTCAAACCACTGCAGGTGCAGGACGGGGTCATCCTTGCCGAAGTAGTGAGACATCTCTGCTCCCTTGAACCCCTCCGGAATCGGGGCTGAGAGGATCATCTCAGAAAAAGGACCTCCTCTGCTCGCCCCCCTTGGGGGCTGGGCGAGACGGGGTTTGACACCTTCCCATTCGCCTACTTGGGTCTCGGCGAGTGGGGGTCGATGACCTCCCCACCCGCCCACTTGGGTCTCGGCGAGTGGGGGTCGAGGACCTCCCCACCCGCCAACATGGGTCTCGGCGAGTGGGGGTCGAGGACCTCCCCACCCGCCAACTTGGGTCTCGGCGAGTGGGGGTCGATGACCTCCCCACCCGCCAACTTGGGTCTCGGCGAGTGGGGGTCGATGACCTCCCCACCCGCCCACTTGGGTCTCGGCGAGTGGGGGTCGAGGACCTCCCCACCCGCCAACTTGGGTCTCGGTGAGTGGGGGTCGAGGACCTCCCCACCCGCCAACTTGGGTCTCGGCGAGTGGGGGTCGAGGACCTCCCCACCCGCCAACTTGGGTCTCGGCGAGTGGGGGTCGAGGACCTCCCCACCCGCCAACTTGGGTCTCGGCGAGTGGGGGTCGAGGGCCTCCCCACCCGCCAACTTGGGTCTCGGCGAGTGGGGGTCGAGGACCTCCCCACCCGCCAACTTGGGTCTCGGCGAGTGGGGGTCGATGACCTCCCCACCCGCCAACTCCTGGCACCTCCTCTCTGGTTGGTTGGTCGAGAGGGATCTCACCCTCCTGTCGGGGAGAGACCTCCGAACCACTTCCTCTCCTGCCTTCGCCTCCCGAGTCGAAAGCTACCTGCAAGGTCTGCAGGACCTCCTGCCTGAAATTTTCAAACATCTCCAACATCATCCCAGCCACCGGGGGCTGCGAGTGACCTGGGTCGGAACTTCCTCCACCTCCATCCATGGAGCTCATCTTGAGGGTTTCTTGAATCGGTCACACTCCACGCTCACCGCACCATAAATGTTGAAACCGACTACTCGGTCTCTGTGGAGTTCGGGGCCCTCAACGAGGCTGAGGGGCGACCAACCCTTACTTCCCCCAAGGGAGAGCTCTAGGTTGAAGGTGTCGGAACTAAGAACTGGACCAAGGGCTTAGCGGGGAGGTCCCGCCACGTACCCGGAAGTCCCCTTGGAACTTCCCCTCCCAAGCCACTACTAAGCTTGGGCACCACTGGAGCCTCTCCTCACCCCCTAGAGAGACTTGGGGAGGGAGAGGGAGAAGGAGAGAGCTAGCCTAGGATGAGAGATCCCTCCAAATGGTGCCCCCTTGGTCCTATTTATAGGATTTTTGAAGTTGGGCTGCAAATAGCCAAAAACTGGTCTGCCAGATTACCAGAATACCCCTGAATTGGGCTGCGGATAGCTGAATCCCGCTGTTCTGAAATGCTAAATGCAGACCACTGGACTGCGAATAGTAAACTGGATGAGGGGGGCCGAGTTGGCCTCTCCGCCGAATGCTGGGCGAGAGGGGGGGTCGAGCTGGCCTCTCCCCTCTCCGCCTTCCTCCGGAGCGGGGGGCGAGAGGAGTTCGCCCCCTTCCTTTGCTCGCTTCCTATATGAGCTGGGCGAGCGGAGGTCTCCGCCTCCTACCGCTCGTCCTCCCTCTCTCTATCCGAGGGAAAAGCACTCGACGAATACTGGGTTGTACAGCAATGATAGTAATTCAAGCATAATTCATAACTGAAAAAAATATGACATCAAGCTATAAAAATGACAAGAACTGAATGGTAAAAAATATTGCTTGAATGGTAAAATTAAATGACATCAAAGCAAGCTAATCAAATGACAAGAAACTACAAAGAAGGAGTCGGGATCATAAGTTCATAACTGAAAAAAATTTCATCATAAGTGCATAACTGAAAATTTTTTCATCATATTAGGGCGAGACTGCAAGAGAACTCTATCACTCTACATCAAGCTACAAAGGAGTGGGAGTCGTCGAACCGTCAAAATGTAGTTTTGGAAAGACGACGACCGTCGAATATGACTGGAGCGAGAGCACGACCGTCGAACACGACTGGGAGTCGTCCAACCGTCGAGCACGACTGGAGCGAGAGCACTACCGTTGGACCGTCGAGCCGTCGAAATGCCTTGCCGGAGAGACCACGACGCGTGACGCTGCTGCGGAAGCGAGGAGAAGGAATTAGGGCAAGAGCGGCGGAGTCGGGAATGAGAAATAAAAAAACAGGGCGATTTTTTTTATATAGGCGCGGCGTCGGGATCGGTAGGATCGCTGCAGGATCGCGATTCTGCGATCCTATGACTTAGGAGCGCGATCCTGCGCACGATCCACATAAAACCGATCCAGCGAGCGATCCGGATCGGTTTTAACATCCCGGATCGTAGGATTGTGCGATCCTACGATCCGGGTCGCGATCCTGACAAGCTTGGAAGCATAGGCATTATTGTTATTACCCACCCTTATCTTTATACCTTATTTATACCATTTAGAAAGATATAGAGGGAGAGAGTAAAAAATATAAAAAGAAGGGCAGCCCGGCGCACAAAGCATCCCCGCGCAGCGAAGGTCCGGGGGAGGGTCCCACCACAAGGGTGAAATGCAGGCAAACCTTACCCTGCATTTTTGCAAAAGGCTGTTTTCAGGACTCGAAACCGTGACCCCAAGGTCACACGGCAACACCTCAATCGGTGCGCCAATGCTCTTGACTATTTATATTTAAGAAATTAAATAACTGTTGAAGGTGATGTATTAATGGACATCATGTGTTTTAAAATGCACAATGAGATTGACTTTTTATATTTTAAGAAATTAAATAGCTGTTGAAGGTTGTGTATAAATGGACCTCATGTGTTTTAAAATGCACAATGCGATTGACTTTTTATATTTTAAGAAAGGGCCATTTACCGGGACCTCCCCTCTAACTTTGCTAAATTACTGAGAGCACCCCTCTTATTTTCGAAATTACAAAAAACTCCCCTATAAATTAGCATAATTACAAAAACTTCCCTTGAAGTTTTAATTTCATTACAAAAAATCCCATCCGTGATACAATTTCATTAAAAAAAAAACCCAGAATTTTTGTTCATGATGTTATGAAATTAAAAGTTCAGGAGAGGTTTTTATAATTTCGAAAATAAGAGGGGTGCTCTCAGTAATTATGCTAATTTACAGGGGAGGTACGGGTAATTAAATAGCTGTTGAAGGTTGTGTATAAATGGACCTCATGTGTTTTAAAATGCACAATGTGTTGTGGCAATAACGGTGCCCGGCTACACTTGTTAGCCGGTATAAGGATCAAAACTTTGTGAAAGGACAATGATATCTACATTGTTTATTTCTGACTGTATACAATTATTTCCAAGGCACATGAAATATTTTTAGTTTTAATTGCATTACAGACCCTGCAGGGAAAATAAATTTTGTCATCAACAATTGAATAGTTGTTTATCGCAGGTTTTTTATTTTCCTAAGCTAGAAGAAGTTTTATTACAAATCTATTGGCTAATGGAATGTTCTGATCCAAATTTTATTATGCAGACATTCTGAGCTACTGAAAAGAAGAAAAAAAATTCCCATTTCTCACTTCTATGACAATTCCAAACCCTAAGCTCTTAATAATGCTTTAGAGAAATTATTTTGTATGCCTGGGCTCTTGTCCTAAGTCATTCTGCATGCAGTTCTTTGGGGTCGACACAAATTCAAACATATTTATGCAATACAATTTTTAATGCGCCTGGTTCTCACTCAGGATTCTACAGAGAAGATACATCTGCCGAGCGTATTTTAAGTTTTTTCTTAAAATTCTTAAGAAGCATTGTCTGGGATGCCCTTCCACTCCCAAAGGTGGAATTCTCACTTTCTTTCATGCTGGGAAACAAAACAAGCTGTCATTGATTTGTGTAGTTCATCTATAGGTAGAATACATTTTGCATTCCCTCCAATTCTTCCAAACCAAACAAACCCATGAGTAAATGAAAAAAATGATGAAAAAGCCCAAGTCACTACATAAAAACTGATTTGAATCATTCTGTCTACTTCCCTACAATCCTAACAAATCTTAAATAATTATAACAAACTTAGAAATTTTAAATGACTCTTATTTTGAGTTATTACAGGTTGAAGTTATAAATGCGCATCTATCTTTTACTTATGTGCTTTGTGTGCTCATCAATAGAATTTCAAGGATTGGTTATTCTAACAAACAGATTATTTATATTCACCTTGTGAATTATCCCAGCATTAAGATATTTGTAGAACAACTTCACCATCTTGTTCTTATTCCATGTTTTTGAAATATTTTCCTGGAAATTTCAGGGTTATGGTATGACAGAGTCTACTGCAGTTGGAACTCGTGGTTTTAATACTGAAACTTGTAAAAAGTATACCTCAGTAGGGCTTCTGGCTCCAAATATGGAAGCCAAAGTAGTAAATTGGGAAACTGGAATCTCTATGCCTCCTGGAAAAAGTGGGGAGCTATGGCTGCGCGGACCTGCTATCATGAAAGGTATTACACAAAAAAATTGATTTGTAGGACTCAATTCATGGTATTTTGATCTGTGTTATAAAATGAATGAAGCCACGGTAGATTTTTCAATTAAACATTTGTTCATGGAAGCTGTTCTTCTTCCATTTTACTTCGTACTAATATGTGATGAGAAGAAGAACGAAGTAATGTTACTAAACATACAACTTAACCCAGAAGACAAGATTTTTTTTTTGTTTCATTTTAGTTTTATTCAGATTTCATTTATACATTTTGGATTTTATTTTTAGTTTTGGGTATTTCTGGTATTAGTCCTTTTTGTTTGAACCTCTTTGCAAATTTGCTTTGTGAGTGTTCTAAGAATTAACTGTAAAAAAAAATCTAGCAGCTCTCTGTTGATTGTTCTCTCCTCTAGCCGTTGGGGAAGCTGCAGTAAAGTTCCATTTGATAGAACCGCTCGAAGCATCCGAATGAGGATCTAGGTGGAATCCCCTATCTGTTGCCCCTAGGTGGGTATAAATAGGCAAACCATAGGAGTATCTACGGGTATCGGGTATCCGTGTACCCGAAACGACCCGTTAAGCCTCCGAACCTGTTTATTGTCCAAATATACTTTAACACCATTAACCTCTTTATGACACATTCGTAGAATAGGGAGTGTGAGACCAAAGGAGCACAAAATTTGGACATGCTATTTCAACCCAAAAACTTACTAAGCTTATGGAGACAGCCAACCACCTATTTTTTGTTAAGTATTTTATTTAATATGTTCGTGTGTCGGAACCGACTCGTTATGGCTTAACGGGTTTCGTGTCAACTTAGGGCTAGGCTCTATGCTGGAGATACTATTTAACCTCATTCCAAACTTGATGGGTATATAAGAATATCTTGAGCGGCTTCTAACCCTAAATTTTTTTCTACAGCAACACATTTTTAAAATTGTATGATGTAGGACTAAATTCAATACTCTCAAGTGCTTTAACACCTTAGAACATGGTTGAATCTTGAAACTCATGATTGTAAAATTGATGTCATAAAAAGGTTCACCGAACTTAGATTAGCATATATATTTTGGTTCTCTTTTCCTTTTTCTAAAGGTGCCACTTCGATAATGGATATTTTAGCCAAATAAACATCACCAGCCTCGTTCTTTATGTTAATGATTGCAACAGAACACTCCTCTTATCAATTCCATAGGCAATTTAATACATGCTAATTATATGCCTCGAATTCTAACCCAAAGATGGCGTTGGTGTATTCTGTAAATGTATAGAGTGTTATATAAATTCCTTCTCGTTCTAGGGTTAGGATATTCAAACTTCTGAAATCCGCCCACTTCCCTGTAACCGCCTCTATTCTTGATCTAGTGAATAAACGTAGCCAATAAACGTAACCCATTTTGGGGTGAATCATGTAAATCTGTCTTTTGTGTTTTGATTTTTATTTATTTTATCATTCTACTCTCATTTCCGCAACCATATGTTATCTGAGAAATAGTAAGCACAAATGAGAAATTCAGAGCTTAGTCATTTTTTTGGCAGTAGAGTTTTCATAAATTATGAAATTATGTGGCTACAATTCTGTGCACACCAGACAACAATTTCTGGGAACAGCGCATAGACTTTATAATCTAACTCTGCAATTTACTTTCTGCTTGTGAGTAGTTTAATCTCATAGATCATCATTTGATTCATCTTTGTAGACATTGATTTCAATTCATGAGGCAATTAAGTTTTCGCTTGTCTTCAATCGTGCCTTTCTTTCGTCTTCTGCATTCTACAGGATACTTAAATGATGAGAAAGAGAGTGAATCCATTATTGACAAAGATGGATGGTTTAAGACTGGAGACATTGTCAATTTTGATCAAGATGGATACTTATTCATATTGGACCGTTTGAAGGATACAATAAAGTATAAAGGATTTCAGGTACTAAACACTCAGAACTGTTTAAACCCCCCCCCCCCCCCCCCCCCCCCCCCCATTAAAAACTTTATTCGAGACTATCTGTGTACTATAATTTCATTCATTTTGATAATCTTTGTCATTCACAATGTATCTTTGGGGACCATTCAGTTGCTTGTAGATAGAATTTCAATGATATAAATTTGAATCTGTTCTGAAAGCAAAATCATTACATTTGGGGTATTTGAAGTGTTGAAATCTTCTTTAATTACTTAAAATGGTGAAATCTAGTCACCTAATCTCCTTCTTAATTAATAATAGTTTTTTAGCTATTAAATTCAATTAAGTAGGGAGTTATTCATGCAGATAGCCCCAGCGGACCTGGAATTCTTGTTGATCTCCCACAATGAAATCCTTGATGCAGCTGTGACATCGTGAGTTCTAAAATCACATGAAATGGTCGTTTGTGAAGTCCAGTTTGTTTTTACGTTGTTCGAAAACTGAGTGTCATTCCATACCTGCAACGGTTCGTTGTGCAGGGCCTGTGATGAGGAAGCTGGAGAGATACCAGTTGCATTTGTGGTTAGGAAACCTGGCAGCAATCTCTCTTCTACTGAGATTATGGAGTTTGTAGCTAAGCAGGTAATTTATCTTCTTTTTGTCTCCCGGTCTTCCCAAATAGCAGCATGGGAAAAAATGACGATGAGAACGAAAAAATGAAATTTAAATTGTAAGCGAAAATAAATAAGGAGATGTAGATTTACCATGGTTGCATGGAGATAAGAGGTTCCATTATAATCATAGATAAGTGCGGATATAAGATATTGCTCTCAAATATCTCCCCCCAATCTCATCAAAAAAAGTGTATATATATATAAGGGGAATTTACCGGGACCTCCCCTCTAAGTTTGCAAAATTACAGATTGCACCCCTCTTATTATTGAAATTACAAAAAACTCCCCTCAATGTTACAAAACATAACATTTACCTCCCCTGATGGTCACATTTCATAACAATCATGCACAAAAATACCCCCTTTGGAGTACATTTTCAGCGGGGGGGGGGGGGGGGGGGGGGGGGGGGGGGGGGGGGGGGGTATTTTGTGCATGGATGTTATGAAATTTGAACTTTAGGGAAGGTAAATGTTAGTTTTATAATGTTCAGGGGATGTTTTTGTAATTTCAATAATAAGAGTGGTGCAATCTGTAATTATGCTATCTTCCGGGGAAAGTTTTCGTATATATATACCTCTTTTGAAATTACAAAAACCTCCCATTTAAGTTTACATTTTATAACATCGATACACTAAAAGACCCCCCCCCCCCCCCCCCCCCCCCCCCCCCCCCCCCCCCCCCCCCCCAATGATTTACTCCAAGAGGTATTTTATGCATGGATGTTATGAAATGTAAACTTACAGGGGAGGTTTTTGTAATTTCAAAAGTAAATGCTAATTTCCAGGGAAAGCTTTGGTAATTATTCATATATATATATATGTGTGTATTATAAAGTTGTGTGATGCAATGAATGAATGCAGGTGGCTCCCTACAAGAGAATAAGGAGGGTGATATTTGTTCAATCCATTCCCAAGTCGCCTGCGGGGAAGACGCTGAGAAGAGTTCTCAGAAGCAGCTTTGGCCCTTCCAGGATCTAACATTTAGCAGCTGCCCCTCCTCTATAAATGATCTTCATCTTCTTCTTCTTTTATTTTTCATTATTTAGGTTCTTGTGTCAAAAGTTTCAGCTGGTTTTGATATACTACTTGATATGCATGCATCTATTGGCTTGTTTCTGCTGGATATTTCTGCAAGTTTTAAAAGGAATACGGTGTGAATGTTAAGTTGCAGAGGATTGCAACTATTTTTTTTTGCCGCGAACATTGTCGTCGATTACCTAGTGGTTGTTCTCTAGAGCTCCTCATATACAATGATTATACATACATTATATATATATGTATTATAAAAATTAGGTGTGTGGGACATTTTTTGTGACACATAGGCTTGCAGAAATAAAAACGCATGGTGTACAAAATGGGCCTTAAAGTTATTTCAGAAAAGGCCCAAAATAGTGGAACAAGCAGCCGGTTTTTAGTATAATGTTTTATTTATACCTAACTATACATTTATTTCTACTTCCATCTTTTGTTCATTACTGGCCGGGTAATCGTTGAGCTTGATGTTCGTCGAGGGGTTTAAGCGTAAGTTCGATGATCGCCGAGCGACATCCTTAGGCTCGGTTTGGCACGACATTTGAAATGACAAGGTTATGACATCCACCAAGAAATAATCATTTTTTAATAATTATTAAAATGCAAGATCTAGAGCAATATGAGCTCTCTCATGCTTCCACTCTTGATGGTGTTACTTTCCATTCAGAAAATTGTTTGTTTATGAAAGAACCTCATCTCGACTATTATTATTCACAGTTCCAAAATTCAAATCGACAACAAATAATTCGCGAATAAAGAGAGCACGAGGAAAGCCAAGTTGGATATATGATTTACAGTAGTATCACTTTAGAATCATCACTGCATGACAAAGAAACCAAATCCACATGCATTATTAGTTTAAGATTAATAATTTTTATTTTTCGCTGATCACTGCTGTTCGCTAAGCTGGTCACTGCTGTTTGCAGTGCCGCCTCACGAAGTCTGACATGTCCTTTTCGAACTGCCCCGTTTCCGGCAGATCGGGAAACGAATAAGAGCCATGGACGCTATTCTCATATTCTGCCAAGCACGCCTTCACCCCGTGACGCAATAGACCCTCATAGTATAATCGTTGTCGATCCTGCAGCGGGTCCCACCCTCCAACGCACACAAATGTCGGCGGGAACCCGGCCCAATCCTCTAAATCAGATTGTGAACCCGGTCCAAACACATTAGCCGCTTCGTGGTTCCGATCTGACCCCCGCGGCAGGAAACTCTTCCAGTAATACTTACATATAGCCCATGAGGGGTGCCACGTCAACCTCCTCTCAGACTCCACCGGCTCTTCCCCACCAAAGAATGGTTGAATCTCCACCACTCCGCTGATCTTTAGCCGTCGGAATTTCTCCCTCCTCGTAATTTTGGCTAAGTTGTGGGCGATGTTCCCGCCGGTGCTGTCGCCGGCAAGGAATACCGTAGAAAGGTCGGGAAGAAGTGTGCCATCGTCGAGCCAGTGAAGGACAGAGAGGCCATCATCATAAGGCTCGGGATAAGAATAGAGACGGTAATCGACGGATATGACAAGAGCGGGGATTTGAGCGGCGTAACGGCGACAGCTGGCATCAAAAATGGTGTTTCGGGCGGTGAACCATTTCCAGCCGCTGCCGTGGAAGTAAACGATTATAGGGAGAGGGCGTGGGGCAAAAGACGGGGAGAAAATGCGGACAAACAAATCATGAGCAACGCCAATGCGGTGGTCAGAGGTGGACACACCGGCGGAGCAAGGATGGGGATTGGCCGGGGCCCAACGCTCTAGGAGTAGGGAGCCAAGGGGACGTGCGATGGTGGTCTTGAGGCGGCACAGTACTGAGGTTATGATGGCCAACATGGCGAAGATTAGGCGGAGCTTCAAGGGGAGACACGGGCCCGAGGCCGTGCTTCGCCGGAAACTCGGCATTTTGTTTACCGGCCTTAGAAGCTAAGGCGTCCGGAAGTCTATTTATGGGTGGAATTGAGTTTGTTTGAATATGTAATGTCTATCTGTAGTGTGATGGACAGTTGGTTTTGGGTAGTTGGGGTTAATGATTTATGAAGGACAGCTAGTGGAAGTTGGAATCATCAAGTCTTTGAATTATTAGCTAGTCTTGGTTCAAATAATGTACTATTAAGTATGTATATGTGTATATAGAGCGGCGGAATTAGAATTTTGGCGCAGTCCGGACACAATAAAATTTAACTTACAATCTTTGTTGAAAATATTAGATAAATTTTTTTACTCTTTTCGAAATGCAATATCAAAACATAAAATGAAACATTGGACTGAAATGATGAGTAAATAACTTGGCCAGTTAAGCTTTGTTGAGGGACTTAAAATGGTGAGTCAAACCTTATAGGCTGTTAAGATGCATCTTTCCACTGATTCTGACCAATGAAAACATCAAACTCCAAGCAGAACTGTTTTAGTATATAATCTCTTTCTTCATGTTGTGAGAGAAATAAAACTTCTGATATGGAGGAACAATTTTCACTATTTTCAAGTGCTATAAGAAAAAAGAAACTTATGGAATGAATGATACGAAGGTTGGAGGTAAACCCAAAATACCATAGAACTTTGACAAATGACAATGAAGGTAGAACTGGAGAACAACTGAACAGGAAAACGCAAGCACTGAAGCACTCGACTACTCGAGGAAGGAGACAAGAGAGGGTTGTTTAATACGGTAATACCTCACCTCACAGAGGACTACGCTGAGTTCAGGTTGTCGGAGTTCGTCGCCAGCGCCAAATCGTCATCGTCGAGCCGCGAGTGGTCGAGGTCTCGAGGAGACGAAGCGTGACGTCCTGTCGTTGAGGAGGAGCTTCTTCGCATTTTTAGGGCTAGCCACTAAACAGTGCGACCCAGCTAACATTTCGCGATTTTCACGCCCGGGCACGTGCCCGGGCGCGTCCGTGCCTGGGTCCGCCCGTGTGTGTGTATATATATATATATACTAGCATCTTCGAACGGGCTTCGCTCATTCTCGATGCGTCGCTGCGGGCTTTGCCCGCAATCAAGCGGGCTTCGCCCGCAATCAAGCGGGCTTCGCCTGCTTGGCATTCAAGCGGGCTTCGCCCGTTCTCGTTGTGGCCTTCGGCCGCATTCAGCTTCATCAATTCTCTGCTTCTATATCCTGAAAATAAAAAAATGAGTTTCATCAATTCTCTGCTTCTATATCCTGAAAAAAATGAGCTACTATAGAAAAATGAGTTGGCAACACAGGTTTTTATGCTCATATTTATTTTGAGTTTAAATTAATTCTACCTAACATTTACCTTAAATTATATCTTTGTTCTGCAAATTGTAGCTGTTGCTGAATTTTTGGTAAGATATTTGAAGTTCTTCTCCGGAGGTCTTTATGAATGTCCCTAATGCATGGGATAATTATTGGCTGCTTTGTTGGTTCTTGAATGTGCATAGTTTAACATTTATATGTACATTAGGTAGGTCTGTTGCTTCCTTTTCTACATTATAGGCTTTCAGGTCTATTGCATTCACTCCTATTTATGTTTGTTGTGGGTCGCTTAGCGCACTTGATAGACCGGTTTACTTGAACCACCTTAGCTCGGGAGCGAACCAAGCGTGCAAACAGTCAATTTGAGATTCGTTGATTACACTGGGACATTTTAGCGTGGAAAACCCGGAAAGGGTAAAAAACCACGTGGCTGGAGCTGTGCCGACCAAACTTCCACTATCTTCTTGGGAGTTACAATTAGAGATTTAGAAGTCGAGCGCGACAGGCCGCTGCTCGTTACAATATCAGAGAGAGAGAGAGAGAGAGAGAACGTTCCGAGGGCGACAGACCACCTCTCGGAAAAAACTAAGTCTTTTCCTTCTGAGAACGGTAGAGAACGAAAGTGAGAATGTCTTGTCCGCTTTCGTGGAGACGAATGTGAGAAGGCCTTGTCCGCTTTCGTGAAGACGAAAGTGAGAAAGCCTTGTCCGCTTTCGTGGAGACGAAAGTGAGAAAGCCTTGTCCGCTTTCGTGGGGACGAAAGTGAGAAAACCTTGTCCGCTTTCGTGAAGGCGGAAAACTTAAAGTCCGCGGAGGAGATCTTCAAGCGCCGAAGGAGAAATCCGTGGAAATCTTCAAGGGGCTCTCTCTGAGCATTCAGGCCGGATCCCCCCAAATGAAGCCTAGGGGGTCCTTTTATAGTTTTGTCCGGGGGTAGCCCGGTAATTTTGCTGCTGTAACCACTATAACCACCTGGGAGGACGAATCATATTTTCCGGTTCAGAGCCCTCGGATCACCATTTTTCATAAATGACCATCCTGCCCTTCGAGGAAAGGCGAAAAGTTGATTCTGAAAAGTGAGAAACTGGAAAGACAAAAAGTGAGCGGGTCCGAGTCGAAAAAGTGAGCGAGTCGGAAATGTGAGAAGTCAGAAAAGATAAAAGTGAGATAAGCGTGCTCAGAAGCGTTCTGAGCACGTAACGAACGGGGAATTACTCCGAACGGAGCCCGGAGCCCGAGAAGCGGGCGGCGAGCCGGAAGAGGGGGGCTCACCCCAATCTTGCTACGGGGGAGAGCGGTTCGACCGCCCCTGAAGGCGGGCGTGGCGCGGCCGCGCCCGAGAGAGGGGGGTGACTCCTCTCGGCCGCACCCCAAAAAGGGGGGGTGCGGCCAAAGGGAGGTGGGGCTTGGCCGCACCCCAAGGGGGTGCGGCTTGGCCGCACCCCTCATGGGGTGCGGCTTGGACGCACCCCAAGAGGGGCTCGGCGCTACCGCGCGGTAGCGCCGGGCGGTAGCGCCGCGCTTGCCGCGGGCTCTACCGTGCGCGGTCCTGCTTTGCGCGGTGGTGTAGTGCTCGGATGCGGCGATCGTACGCGGTCTTGCATGGGCGGTTGGTGGCGGAGACGGTGGTTCCGGCTTTGGTCAATCACTCTCTTCCACTAAAGTAGTGGGGGAGTGGTTTTTGGGAGTAACCGTCATCCGGTTTCTCTCATAAATGAGAGCCCATGATGAATCCTCATCATAAGCCCCCCAAACCTTCGGAGTCCGACACTCCGCGCGAAGGAGTACGAAGGTTTCATCTCTTGCATTGACTCCGGTCATCGTTATTGTCGGCGGCGGCGCGTTGAACCATGGTGGAGGTAAGCTCGTTATTTTCGTTTTGTTTGCAAAGGAAGGAGGAGATGGCGGAGCGCGCCCGCGAGGGTGGTTTCGACCGAGGTGGTAGGGCGTCGGAAGGGTGCGCGCCCGCGCGTGGGCGGCGCGGACCGTGGGAGCGAACCCGCGCGTGGGTACTGCCGGCCGCGGGATCGGGCCGCCGGCGTCCGGCGAGCTCGCGCGGGCGCAGCCGGCCGCGGGAGCGGTTCCACCGGCGCCCTTCGCGGCCCGCGCGCGCGGTGCTGCCGACCGTGGGATCGGGGCGCCGGCGGCCTCCGCGGCCCGTACGCGCCGCCGGTCGGCGGGGGGCGCGCACGCGCCCCCGCGCGCGTGGCGGTTGGCCACGCGCGCGCCCCCACGCGCGCGGGTGGTGGTTGGCCGTGCGCGCGGCGGTTGGTCGTGCGTGCGCGCGGCGGTTTGCCGAGCGTGCGCGCGGCGGGAGGACGCGCGCGCCGTGCGCGGTGTTTTTCCGCGTGCTTCTGCGCGGTTGTTTTCCGCGCGCGTCCCCCGCGTGCGGCGGTTAATCGAGCACACGGGTGCCGGGTGCGTGCGTCTCGTCGCTCGTGCGGTTTGTCGCGCGCGAATGGCATTGCGCGCATGAATCGTTGCTTTCGTGCGGTTGGTTGGCATAATTGTGCGCTGGCGGGTTGAATTCATTCGACGCGCGACTTTCGGGACCTGTATGCATTTATTTTGTTGGATATATGCGCTGATGCGTGCGAATTTTCCTTTGCAGGCTTCGAAACGAAGTGGTCAGTCGAGACTGATGCGTATGCGCTCCACTCTTGACGGCGCGCGAATTGACATATGGCGGAAGCGGTTCGGGTTGCCCCCTGATGTTGAGGTGAGGATCCCAGGGGCGGAAGAGCGCGCCCAAAATCCGCCGACCGGTTTCATGGCCCTTTCGGAGAGCTGTTTGAAGTCCGGGTTTCGCATTCCTCCGCCCGAGGAGGTCGTTGAGATATTCCGGTTCTGCGGTGTTCCGATTACCCAGTTCACACCGGCGGGGATGACGAACATTATGGGGATGGTGGTATTCTTTCGGGAACATAGCAAACGCTTTTTGCTCGAGATTTTCAAGGATTGGTGCGAGGTTTCTACTGACCCGGGCGGTCGTATCGAAGTTCGGAGCAACAAAAGCTGGTTTCACTTTGGAGCGAAGGCTGATTACCGCCATGGGAATACTCTTTATGGTTATGTCCGGAATCGATGGGAGCTACCGGAGTTATGGAGATCGCTTCCTGGGCGCTGTCGCCGGCAGACTGGTTGGGAAGACGAGTTCCTTTCTATCCCTGGTTTTCCTGGCCAAGAGGGGCTGTCGAAGGCCTTGCTTTCCATTTCTGGCTGCGTGGATGAACGTTGACTGCACTTGGTGGGCTTTCCTGGGATCCCGAGCGGGAGGCTGCTGTTCCCTTAGATCGTGGGAAAAAGAGGAAGATCGTTATCAAGAACGGCCCTTCCGGTCCGCGCCCTGTTCCACTGACGCCTATGAGTCACGATTGCGAGGCCGGCCCGAGCCGTCCTAGGAGTGAGCCGGCTTCATCCGATCCGGAGGTGGAGATTTTGGCGTCTCCTATTGCCGACCGGGTCCCACCGGAGGATTTTCCGCCACCACCTCCCCTCATGTCGGCGAAGCGTGTTTCTTCCTCACTTCAAGCGATGACTTGTGCGGTAAGTGAAGCTCTTCTTTCTTGATCTCAGCGTTTACTCTCCGTTCTTATTTACGCTTGCTAACCGTTCGACTTTTGCTTGCAGGCAGAGGCTTTGACCAGCGTTGCGCTCACATGGAACGATCATTATGTGAGCCTCAAGGACAACTACTTCGCTCTTCAGGAGGAGTTACGCGTGGCGAGGTGTGACATGTCTGTTTTGCATAGGAAGAGGGACCGTGACGCAGCTCATATCAAGCAATTGGAGGGTGAAGTCGAGAAGCTGTGAGCGAAGTGCGGCGGTGATAAGGTGCTTGCCCAGGATGCCCTTCGTCAACTATCGGACGCGCAGGGGGAGATGTTTCGCCTGGAGGGGGAGTTGGGCTTCCTACGGAGCGAGGTGGACCGGCTGTCGTCGGTTGAGCAGAGTCTTGAGGAGGCCAAGGCGACTGGAGTAGCCGAGTACAAGGATTCCCTCACTTTTGCGGAAGAGTGTTTCCAGATGGTGGAAGAGATTGGCGCCGAGGTGATGACGAAGGAGGTAGAGCCCCTGATAGCGGACGAGTGCGAAGTCTCTTTTCAGAGAGGCATTCAGAAGACTCTCCGTATGATGGGGAGGAAGTTCGGGTGCGACACCGCTGGCCTCGGAGCCGGAGATCTTTCTGGGGATGATTACTCGGACGTGGCCGAGGACTGATGTTGTTTATCTTTCATTTTCTCGCTTTCAGCTTTGTTGTTTGTTTGTTTGTCGGATGTGGTGTATCTCCTTTATTGCACGTGTTGTACTTATTTTCCTGCATGATCTTGTCAATCTGGTTGTTAGCACCTGCACAGTTTGATTGTTTTCAAAATTACAGATGTGTTTGCACGGGTCTGAGCCCGAGGCTTATATATATATAATTAGTTTGCACGAGTCTGTGCTCGCGGCTTTTACATAAAAAATTAGTTTGCGCAAGTCTGTGCTTGCGGCTTTCGCACGAGTCTGGCTCGAGGCTTGGCCGGTGAATAGCGGGTGTATTCAAATCGAGAGTGAACGTAAGGGGAGCAGGCCCCTACGACACCGGGACTCGACGGCGGAGGAGAAGGGCGAATCTTCAATCGACGGCGGTGCAAAGTGTTGGGTTTTTCTAGAACCATACATCATATGTAGGCGCAGCGAAAATAAACAGAATAACCCAAAAGATTCGGATCGGGCCATGAACATTGAATCAAGAAGTTAATAAAATTGCTAGGTATGAAATTACCTTTGCGGGATTGGATCAAATCCAACCTAGATGCTCCACGAGTTGAGTCCTGTCGTCGGCTGTCCGAGTCCTCACGTAGAATAATGTCTACGTCTCTACAGCAGTCCACACGAGCCAGGAGAAGAAGACTGCACCTTGCGCTTCCACGGATTGCTAGATCCGCTTCAGGAAGAACAACACGGGCGACAATCGTCGGAGAGGAGGTCGGCAGAGGCGAACGGGGCGGCGGAACTCCTTCCGTCTAGGGTTCGGGCGGAACACCTTCCGTCGGCTAAAGTTTTCGTAAGTTATGAGAACCCTAAAAGAAGATCTATTTATACCCAAAGCATAAACAGGCTTCTAGAAGAATCGCTATCCGCATACCACACAGCAGAATTGGGGTTTCTGTTACAATTCGTCGGGATTCCACGGAACAGCATTCGTCGAGTTTTCACGGGACAATTCGACGAATTCCGACGAATCACATACGACGAATCCCGACGAATCATATCCGAGAAAACCCGACGAATTCTATCCGTGAAAACCCGACGAATTATATCCGTGAAAACCCGACGAATTCTATCTGTGTAAACCCGACGAATTCAGACAGTAACATTTGCTGGACCTCCCCCATTCTATATGGTGATTGGTAACCTTTACCAACACAGTCAATCTTCCATCTTCTCCACATGCTCTTATGTGCGACCTTGCAGGCTCATATCGCGTTGGCAGTGAGACTACATGTTTGACCACTTCTAGATCATAATGGTAACTCCAACACAAAGTCCCCGGGGCAGGGCCCCGAAGTGGCCGGTGAATAGCTGGTGTATTCAAACCGGGGGTGAACGTAAGGGGGGAAGGACCCTACGACACCGGGACTCGACGGCAGAGGAGAAGGGCGAACCTTCAATCGACGGCGGTGCAAAGTCCCCGGGGCAGGGCCCCGAAGTGGCCGGTGAATAGCTGGTGTATTCAAACCGGGGGTGAACGTAAGGGGGCAGGCCCCTACGACACCGGGACTCGACGGCGGAGGAGAAGGGCGAACCTTCAATCGACGGCGGTGCAAAGTCCCCGGGGCCGGGCCCCGAAGTGGTTCCTGTAGTAGAACAGCTTAGAACAGATAGAATATAACTAGAAAATATTGATACATGCGCAAGTGCAATCCTGCGGCTTTTGAGCCAATAAGTTTCTGATACAAATTTCACGAGAGAGGAGGTAACGTCGAGCTCCCGTTGTGCTGCGCTTGCTCGAGCTTTTTAGGTCATTCAACATGGCGGGTGGCGGTGATCCGGCGACTGATCTTTGGTGGCATCCCTCTGTGCCTCTTCACGAAAAGCTTCCAGGTGCCCTAACTGGACGAGACGTTCAATTTCTTCTTTCAGTCCTGCGCAGTGCTCCGTTCGGTGCCCTCGGCCTTTGTGGAAGTGGCAGAATTGGGCTTGATCTCCCCTGTGCAGGGAGAGCCGTTTGGGCCAGTTGATAATGTTGCTATTGCTGATTACAGATAATATGTGCTCGCGTGGGGTATTCAGCGGGGTGAAGTTCTGGGGGCCTTGATTTGCTAGCCCTTGGGAGCGGTCTGCTCGGTTCTGAGTGAGCAGTTCAGCCTTCTCGAACTGCTGTTGCTGCCCCTTTCTCTTGCGGCCTGTATCAAACTGCAGCGGATTTGCTGATGCCTGAAATTTGGCTTTTTCAGCCAACGTGGGAGTTGCGCGGTCCTTCCGCGTGCCTTGCTTCTCAGACTTCGGTTTTGGCAACGGGTCGCTGTTGATCCAAGGGAGCTTGGAAGCGGGTGTGTCGAAACCATGGATCGCGTTCCTGAGGATACTCCCCTTGTTGGCCATGCGTCCGGACATGGAAACGTCGTGATCCAGTGCGTCCAGTAAAAGGCTCCCAAATATTGCGTCGTAGGGGGAGTCTGCCTCGGCGACGACAAACTGAACGTCGTACTGGACTGGTTTTGCGTGCATCCCTACTTGGACGGGGAGGGTGATGATTCCTACGGTGGGTACCGTAGTTCCGTCTGGGAGCTCCGCGTCGCTGGCCCTGAGTTTGAGGTTCCCGCTTAGGAGTTTGAGCCGTACGTACTACGGCAGCCAGGAATAGGATGTTGAAGGAGATGCGGTGAGTTACCAACGCTCTCCTTAGCTCACAGGGTGGAGTGCCTATGCTTGCGTCCAAGGCGAAGTCCATCCATGCGCAGGGACGCTCCTGGTGAAAATTTGTGCGGATCTTCTGCTGCTGCGTGCTCCACTCCGCCTCCCTTAGGCGGGGCGGTTCGTCCGTGCCGGGCTTTTCTTGCTCTTCTTCCTGGATCCTTGGCGCGCGCGCTCCGTGCCATTCAACGGACAGCTGGGACAACTCGGTGAAGTGGTGAATCGCTTCGTTTGGCAGGGATTGATACCAGCGGAGGGCGCTCCCGCGCAGTGTCTTGGTGAAGATTTTGCAGCTGATTTGGTCGGGAAGTCCGAACGTCCGTACCGTCATCAAGAAGTGATTAACGTGCACGTACGGGTCTTCTGCTCCGTGAAACTCCTTGATGTGCAGGAGCTTTAGCCATGACGGGACTTGGTATGCCAAAATTGACTCTGAAGGGGGGGATCGCCTTTGCTGGTGCGCGATATCGTTCGGATCCTGCCCCGCTGTGAGAGGGGCCGGCTTGCTAGTCGGTCCATCCCACTGGGGCTGGATTGGTGCAGCGATGGGCGCTCTTTTCATCGGGCCTTCGGGAATTGAGGAACTGCATGCGTCGGACAGTTCGGGAGAGGTGTCCACCCTTGCTGGTTCTGTGAACTCAGGCGAGGCGGGCACTGCGTTCGAGAATCCTTTGTTCGGTAGTTGGGAATCCATTCCCACAGACGGCGCCAAACTATTGCTGGTCGCTTAGGGATCTTGGTAGACCGGTTTACTTGAACCACCTTAGCTCGGGAGCGAACCAAGCGCGCAAACAATCAATTTGAGATTCGTTGATTACACTGGGACTTTTTAGCGTGGAAAACCCAGAAAGGGTAAAAAACCACGTGGTCGGAGCTTTGCCGACCAAACTTCCACTATCTTCTGGGGGGTTACAATTAGAGATTTAGAAGTCGAGCGCGACTGGCCGCTGCTCGTTACAATATCAGAGAGAGAGAGAGAGAGAGAACGTTCCGAGGGCGACAGGCCACCTCTCGGAAAAAACTAAGTTTTTTCCTTCTGAGAACGGTAGAGAACGAAAGTGAGAATGTCTTGTCCGCTTTCGTGGAGACGAATGTGAGAAGGCCTTGTCCGCTTTCGTGGAGACGAATGTGAGAAAGCCTTGTCCGCTTTCGTGGAGACGAAAGTGAGAAAGTCTTGTCCGCTTTCGTGGGGACGAAAGTGAGAAAGCTTTGTCCGCTTTCGTGAAGGCGGAAAACTTCAAGTCCGCGGAGGAGATCTTCAAGCGCCGAAGGAGAAATCCGTGGAAATCTTCAAGGGGCTCTCTCTGGGCATTCAGGTAGGATCCCCCCAAATGAAGCCTAGGGGGTCCTTTTATAGTTTTGGTCGGGGGTAGCCCGGTAATTTTGCTGCTGTAACCACCATAACCACCTGGGAGGACGAATCATATTTTCCGGTTCAGAGCCCTCGGATCACCATTTTTCATAAATAATCATTCTGCCCTTCGAGGAAAGGCGACAAGCTGTTCCTGAAAAGTGAGAAACTGGAAAGACAAAAAGTGAGCGGGTCCGAGTCGAAAAAGTGAGCGAGTCGGAAATGTGAGAAGTCAGAAAAGATAAAAAGTGAGATAAGCGTGCTCAGAAGCGTTCTGAGCACGTAACGAACGGGGAATTACTCTGAACGGAGCCCGGAGCCCGAGAAGCGGGCGGCGAGCCGGAAGAGGGGGGGGCTCACCCCAATCTTGCTACGGGGGAGAGCGGTTCGACCGCCCCTGAAGGCGGGCGCGGCGCGGCCGCGCCCGAGGGAGGGGGGTGACTCCTCTCGGCCGCACCCAAAAAAAGGGGGGTGCCACTACTAGAAAATTGACTTTTAGCGACGAAATTTTTCGTCACTAAATATTAAATTTTAGTCACTAAAGATATTTAGTGACCAAATTTTGTCGGTCACAAGTTGGTCACGGTAGCCCCGCCACTAAATGTTTTTAGTGGCAAGAAAGATTTTGGTCACTAATTGTACATATTTAGTGACCAAAATAATTACCGTCACTAAGGGAAGTTTTGGTGACCAAATTAATTTTGTCACCAAATAAATTTTTTGTGACCAAATTGAATCTATCACTAAATGAAGTTTCAGTGACCGAATTGGTTCGGTCACTAAATGAACATTTAGTGACCAAGCTAATTCGGTCACTAAATGAAGTTTTGGTGACCAAATGGATTCGGTCTCTAAAAAAAAGTTTTTGTGACCAAATTAGTTCGGTCACTAAATGTGTATTTTTAGTGACGAAATATTTGGTCACTAAAGATAACACAATATAACAATTTTTGTTACTAAATTCTATTTAATTCCTCAAAAACATCATATAATTATTCCATTTGATATTCATTAGAATTCAATTTTAGACATTCAAACACAAGAATAAATTAAAAACCCAATCACAAATAGAAGTTTGTTCAACATAAATTATTTTATTAATAGAGAAAAAAAGGGTGGGAGATAGCCTAAACCCCTCGATACAGAGTAATATTGTTTTCAACTATATTTAAACTGACTACATGAAAAAATATTTACAATGAAGAAAAATCTATAATTGTGCATTCTTTAACACATCTGTGACATCCAACTGATATCAAATACAAGGTTGTGGATGTGTTTAGTATATGAGCCAATCTTATGGTAGCAATGCACGTTGTAAGACGTAGGGTTTGAATGTTTGAGGGGCTTGTATGGTGAGGACGCTGATTTTGTGGTTGGGTGGACAAACAACAACATTAGCACTCTGATGTTTCATTTCATATAGCGGGTTGGTTTGCTCATTTATAACAATAGGTTATGAATTCCCCAAGGCTCATTGCAGAAGAAGTAGATCCAGGAGTTACAAGGTGATGGTCACTTTGGGAGAGATAAAACTATTGAATTAGTGCATAAAAGATTTTATTGGGCCCTTTTTTACAGCGGGATGGAAGGCGCTGATGAGTCCTGATCATATACACATTTATGGACTCATCCGGGCCGTTATTTAGTCAATTCTCCGCACTTTAGCCTTGTTATAGTTTATATTTGATAATCCACGCTAGGTGCACATCTAGGCCCACTTTGGTGTGATTTTCGTGCTTATTGTCATTAGTAGTATTCATGTGCTGTTAAGTGCCACTTTCAGTGGCTAGATCTGTGGTTGTGCGGGAATAGGAGTCGTGCAAGGGTTCTCGGTGCAATTCTGCACAGGAACACTGCGCACGATCGCCGGTTCTATTGCGCACGACCACCGGTCGTGCGCCACTGATCGTGTGCACTTAACCCTTTTTCACGAGTTCTGTTTGGTGCAGTGCGCACGACCACCAACGCCAGTGCGCACGACCACCGGTCGTGCGCTACTGCTCGTGCGCACTTATCATCAAAATTCTGAGTTCTGTTTGCTGTATTGCGCACGACCATCAACGCTAGTGCGCACGACCACCGGTCGTGCGCCACTGGTCGTGCGAACATTTTATTTTATAAATTTCGTATCTTGCAGGTTCCACCCAGGCAGTGCGCACGATCGCAGAATTCCAGTGCGCACGACCACTGGTCGTGCGCCAATGACCGTGCGCAGTATTTATTCCAGCGCCTATTTAAACGCCTGTTGCGATTTTTAGGGCATTATCAGCCGCCGGGAGCGGGATTCCTGTTCCGTACGCCGCCGACCTCCACCGTGGGACGCCTCCACTTCATCTTCTACGCAAGGGGAAGCCTCCTCCACCCATTCCAAGACTTCCTCCATTGTCCGTGAGTGTTCTCCATCGTCCGCAAGCCTCCAAGCAACCATTCTCTCATTCCGCCCGGTGGGAAGAAGAAGGAACCTGAAGTCGAAGACGACAGAGCTATGTAGGGAGATCGTGACAGCTCTCTACGCCGGAAGCATAGTCCGCCCGAGTCCGGAGGTAGCCCGACAACCTACCATTCCGGCCGTGAACGGCCGCTAGTCTTCACCATCGGTTATTTCTTTCCTCTTTCCCCCATTGTACTCGTTGAACCGTGTAAACTCGAATATTATGATGATGTTTGTTGAAATGAATGTTTCCTTATTGTTCTTCATGGTTTGTTTGTGATCCACTCCGTTCTCACTCACTCACTCGCACACGCACGCAAGGTGTTTGTTCCGTGTTAGCAAGAGCTAACGACGGTTGTGAAGAGGTGTTTACGACCCTCACCCTTTCGCGCTAGAACACACTCCATTCCGCCTCACGAAGCACGGCATCGCGGCCGTTGCATCCATCTCACCTTGCGAAGCGGTGTTTTCGACCCGCAACTCTTTTGTTGTTGATAAGATTAGGAAAACCAACCAAAAACCCCCCTTTTTCATGTGTGTTTTGCTTGTGTAACAAGAGTCACGCTACGCGTTTCGTTCACCCAACCTGCATTCCTCAAGAGACCGACATTCGGGGAGTCCACTCTCCACATTTATTACTTGACAGCGACCGGTGCACTTGCCGACACGCATCAAGTTTTTGGCGCCGTTGCCGGGGAATGCAGGCGTGTTTCGTCTTGTGTTGTGACTTTCGTTATACGAGCAGTTGTTTTTGATTTTCTTTGTTTTTCTTTTTGTTTGTGACAGTGCATGCAGAGACAAGCCGCAGGGGAGCTAGTACCCTTCGATCCTGAGATTGAACGGACCGCTCGCGCACGAAGGCGCGCGGCTGCCGTACAAGCGGCCATGGGTGATCAGGTAGACCCAAATGATGTTGATCCGAGAATGCCCGGCGTGGGGCAACATCAGCCTGGAGACGAGCAGGAGGCGGTTAGGCCTCGGCCCCGCACGATGAGAGACTACACCACTCCAACTGCTGGGAGTGTGTATCCGGGGTTTGGGCCCAATATTATGAATAATCAGTTTGAGATCAAGCCAGCGATTTTAAACATCATCCGGAACAACGCTCAGTTCTCGGGGTTGGCCAGCGAAGATCCGCATCTGCATCTGGCGGAGTTTTTTGATATTTGCGGAACCTTCCGCTACGCGGGGATTGCTGACGACACGGTCAAGCTTAGACTGTTTCCCTTTTCACTCCGCGACAAAGCAAAGGTGTGGCTCCACTCCATTCCGCCCGGGACTGCTGCAACTTGGGATGCCCTCGCATCCAAGTTCCTTGCTAAATTCCATCCTGTGGATAAGATTGTAAGCTTGCGGCGGGAGATCGCCACATTTCGCCAACTTGACCAAGAGACCCTTGCTGAAGCTTGGGAGCGCCTCAACGATCTCCTTCGTCGTTGCCCTGGCCACGAGCTCCAACCATGGAATGTGGTTGAATTGTTCTACTTCGCGATCGAGCCCAACTACAGGGCAATGATCGATGCTGCGGCGGGTGGCACCTTGATGAACCACACCCCTGAGGAAGCCCTTCGAATTCTGCGCGACACTGCCTCCCACAGTACATTCTGGACTGCAGGGAGAAATGCTCCAAGAAGCGGCCGAGGTCTTTTCATGGTCGACTCTCTCCCCTCTCCATCCGCGACTGCTGCTGTCATTACCTGCGAGGGATGTGGAGGCGGAGGCCACCACGCGTATGAGTGTTCGGGGAACAACGTGGCAGGTGACTTCGCACACTTGAACTTGAACGAATCTGTTAATTATGTAGGAAATCAGCCTAGGGGGCGCCTTTCAATAATGCTTATAATCCGGGAGCGAGAAGTCACCCGAACTTCTCGTGGAATCCAAACACACCTGGCCAACGATGGGCACCGGGGCAGCATCAAAACGATGCTTACGCCTCCGGGAGCCAACCGAGGCCACCACACCCGGACTATAATCAAGCACCCCCTACTCAAAAAAAAAGTAATCTAGAAGAGATGATGGAGAAATTCATGCAAGTAGCTAATTCGAATATGGTAAATCAAACTGCATCCATGCGAAACCTGGAAACGCAGTTGGGCCAATTGGCCCAAGTGCTAACCGAGCGATCGCAGGGGACCCTTCCCAGCAACACGGAGAAGAACCCAATTGATCAAGGGAAGAGTCTTGGGGATGTGGTAGAGGTTGAACCGAGTGAGCTGGTAATTTCTTGTTCCATCAACAAGGTTGAAACAAAAGCTTTATGCGATTCCGGTTCCTCCCGCAACGTCATTGCACTGCAAGATGTTGCGAGATTACAACTTGAGATGAACACGGAGGAAAGGAAATCGCTTATTCTCGCTAACGGCACTATTATCCAATCTGAGGGGGAAGTGAGAAATGTGGAAGTAATAGTTGAGGGGACGACTGTGGTCGCGGACTTTCAGGTTTTGGGCCCGCAGGACAATCATTCTATTCCTATCTTGGGTGTGCCGTTCTTGAAAGAGAGCGGCGCCACCCTTGATTTTGCTACGGGGTGCATTTCCCTAACCAATTTGGTGCTGCAGCCCATTTGCCCCGAAGCCACAGCTGAAACATTCACTCCGCCCCCTCCGTTTAATTTTGATGAATTGTTGAGCTGTGCAGGGCCTGAAGAAGTAAAAGAATCAAGTGAAGGGAAAACGGAGGAGTACCTGTCTAGTGAAGAAGAAGAAGTTGATCTTCGGCGAGAGTTCGGTTCCGAGACGGAGGAGGACTGCAATTCGGGAAACGTTGACGTGAATGTAGTTCGGGATGCGGATTATTTATCTCCCTGTGTTGAATCTTGTAATAAACAATCTAAGCGTTCCATCTCCTGGGCCGATCCGGTAGTCACCACGATGCCGGAAGTGACGCCACCCGCCACTAAGGCGGAAAATTCTGAAAACTTTCAACGGTGGCAGTCTCCGACTGTCGCCAAACTTAAAAAGGAAAAACTTCTGCGCGATGCTCGTGCTGCCGCTCTCCGCGGCAAGATGGCGGAGGTTAGGGGAGCATTGGGTAACACCAGTGCTGGCCCTACAGTCTTCACCTCCCGCCTACGTGCTACGGGAGACGCGCACCATAAGAGCGCTTTCAGCTGATTTGTGTTTTATTTGATGTGGTGAACTGTTTCGGAGTATCTCTTTTAATTCTTGCACTTTATAAACAATGCTAATACAGGTATTTGGTCCAGCTTAAGGACGTTAAATGAAAGCGCTACTGGGAGACAACCCAGATTTCCTGATTTCGTATTTCTCCTTATCTAACTTCTTTTAGTTCAGCTTTTGCATTTGCTTTTGTTGTTTTGAGTTTTGTGATTGCAGGTTTTGTGTTCGATGGTGCGGATGCTGCGGACTATTCCTGTTCATAAACGCCAATCGTCTGGTATGCTCATTTCTGAGCATGGGGTAACGCTTCCTCCCCTCTTTTAGCTTCAAATTTCTAGATATATTGTTTAGCTTAAGTCTGGGGGAGCGGTTGTTGTTATCCACTGTGCACGAGTTGCACCGCATACTAGAAGGTTGATTCTTATTTATCTTATCATTATCGTTGTTTTCCATGTTTCACACACCATTTCACCCACTTGAGTGCGCGCTTATCTTTTTGTTGTTGTTCCGTTGTAAACTATCTTGGTTGGAATATGAAATAGGTTGTTAACGTAGGAATTATTATTTGGAGTGCGATGTTGACTCATGTAGCGTTCTAGTCACTTCGCATGTTATGGTAGAATTTGAGTAGAACTAGATTTTCTCTATGCATCTAATTTATGTTTAGTATTTCTGCGTAGATTTAGATTTGTTATACTCAGTTGGTGAATTTGAATGAAATTAACGATAACCCGGTGTTGTGTGTGTGTGATTACTAGTCGTGTGTTGCTCGAGTCGGGAGGAAGGTTTACCTTTCTCGTGGGCTAAGAACTTGCCCCAAGCGACTCTCGAAGCATGGGTGAGAGCTACTCGTTGAGTCAAGCATGATGTAGGCCACCTTTTGGCTAGTTTGAGCTTTGATATTCCATGTCCATTTCGTTCACCGTTGCAAGCCAAATTCGTGCCGACCAATCCTTTGTTCAGCTCCTCTTCTTCAACCAAAGCCTGAAGCCTATCCTACACCCGCAACCAAATTGTTTTTGACTGCGCTTATAAGTCTCAACTTGTGTGGTGTGTGGAATCATTGTGTCATGAAAGGAAAATAAAGTCTACCTGCTGATTTTGAACCAACCGGAGGATATATAAAAGAAGTAAAAGATGTTAAAAGAAAAAAAAAGAGTATTTTGGAAAAAATCCTTCCGAGCTAAAAAGACAATCTGTTGGTATTTGTGAAGTAGGCCGTGTGCACACCTGGTTTTCATGATAAGTCTGGGGGTGTGTCACACGAGCATAGTTGTTGGTCTTGCGTGGTGCAGCGTTCCGTTAGCTCACTTGGGTTGCGTAGCCGCCGTGTTTAACTTTGAAATATCATACCGTAACCTAAGCCCCGTTTTAATCCTAAAAGCCCTACTGATTTGACTTGCGAGAGTGCTAGCGCCGTGGAGAGAGTGTGACCGGGCAAGCGTATGGTTCGCGACGTTGATGGATTTCAGCGGAGTTATTCCTAAGCCCCGATCTTTTGCAACACCCGCCTCAGTGTCTCGTCACTTTCATACCGGGCATGATCGTCAAATTCTTCATAACTCACCAACTGAGTACATCTAAATCTTTAATTACGCTTTAATACTCTTGTAAATTAGTTAGCATAGTTAGAATCTCCTTCTACTAAATTCTCTACTTGCATGCGTATGTTACTTCGCACCGTACTCCTTTGTGTATTTCTCTATGTTAACTATCGTTTTCACACTCCGCCGGATTCGTTTGCTCGGGACGCGCAAACAGTTAAGTCTGGGGGTGTGATGAGTCCTGATCATATACACATTTATGGACTCATCCGGGCCGTTATTTAGTCAATTCTCCGCACTTTAGCCTTGTTATAGTTTATATTTGATAATCCACGCTAGGTGCACATCTAGGCCCACTTTGGTGTGATTTTCGTGCTTATTGTCATTAGTAGTATTCATGTGCTGTTAAGTGCCACTTTCAGTGGCTAGATCTGTGGTTGTGCGGGAATAGGAGTCGTGCAAGGGTTCCCGGTGCAATTCTGCACAGGAACACTGCGCACGATCGCCGGTTCTATTGCGCACGACCATCGGTCGTGCGCCACTGATCGTGTGCACTTAACCCTTTTTCACGAGTTCTGTTTGGTGCAGTGCGCACGACCACCAACGCCAGTGCGCACGACCACTGGTCGTGCGCTACTGCTCGTGCGCACTTATCATCAAAATTCTGAGTTCTGTTTGCTGTATTGCGCACGACCATCAACGCTAGTGCGCACGACCACCGGTCGTGCGCCACTGGTCGTGCGAACATTTTATTTTATAAATTTCGTATCTTGCAGGTTCCACCCAGGCAGTGCGCACGATCGCAGAATTCCAGTGCGCACGACCACTGGTCGTGCGCCAATGACCGTGCGCAGTATTTATTCCAGCGCCTATTTAAACGCCTGTTGCGATTTTTAGGGCATTATCAGCCGCCGGGAGCGGGATTCCTGTTCCGTACGCCGCCGACCTCCACCGTGGGACGCCTCCACTTCATCTTCTACGCAAGGGGAAGCCTCCTCCACCCATTCCAAGACTTCCTCCATTGTCCGTGAGTGTTCTCCATCGTCCGCAAGCCTCCAAGCAACCATTCTCTCATTCCGCCCTGTGAGAAGAAGAAGGAACCTGAAGTCGAAGACGACGGAGCTACGTAGGGAGATCGTGACAGCTCTCTACGCCGAAAGCATAGTCCGCCCGAGTCCGGAGGTAGCCCGACAACCTACCATTCCGGCCGTGAACGGCCGCTAGTCTTCACCATCGGTTATTTCTTTCCTCTTTCCCCCATTGTACTCGTTGAACCGTGTAAACTCGAATATTATGATGATGTTTGTTGAAATGAATGTTTCCTTGTTGTTCTTCATGGTTTGTTTGTGATCCACTCCGTTCTCACTCATTCACTCGCACACGCACGCAAGGTGTTTGTTCCGTGTTAGCAAGAGCTAACGACGGTTGTGAAGAGGTGTTTATGACCCTCACCCTTTTGCGCTAGAACACACTCCATTCCGCCTCACGAAGCACGGCATCGCGGCCGTTGCATCCATCTCACCTTGCGAAGCGGTGTTTTCGACCCGCAACTCTTTTGTTGTTGATAAGATTAGGAAAACCAACCAAAAACCTCCCTTTTTCATGTGTGTTTTGCTTGTGTAACAAGAGTCACGCTACGCGTTTCGTTCACCCAACCTGCATTCCTCAAGAGACCGACATTCGGGGAGTCCACTCTCCACATTTATTACTTGACAGCGACCGGTGCACTTGCCGACACGCATCAGGCGCGTTGTGCTTAAATGAATGGTGTTCCAGACCAGAAAAAGTAAATATAAAACAATATGTTTTATACGCCTCTACCAATTCCGGTAACACCATGGGAACATATCTCAATGGACTTTCTGTTGAGATTGCCGTGCACTCAAAGGTCATTTGATTTCATTCTGGGGGTAATCAATAGGTTTTCTGAGACAACATGATTAATGAAGGAATAATCACTTAAAATTCATTAAAGAAAAGTAACATACATATTTTGTCACAGCTTCCTCCGTTCGAGCTTCTCCAGTGCTCTGAAGGCCAATGACTACATTTATTTTCTGCTAATGCCTGCTTGGCTAATCTTACAACCGCATGCACTTTAGCTGCCATGCAGAAATGTCCGAAGAAGCGCTGCCAAACTCAAAGATTTATTTTTTCCAAGATATAATCACATGTCAAATAATAGACTGAATGGAGGGGGGGGGGGGGGGGGGGGGGGAATAAATAACTCAGAAACAATCAAAACAGCGGACTGAGTTCTAGAAAATTGCGTATACCAATAAGCTACTTGTTGACTGGCCCAGTACAACTGCCACAGCTGACTAGAATTGGGTTTTTCCTCTGGAAGGAATGTACTTGCTGATAAAATTTCAACGCTTAACTCAACCCAGAATTGTGCCGCCTTTGTATACATATCCTTATAATTTGACAATTTGCTTTAAATTAGAAAAAAAGCTTACATGGAAGGAATATAAATAGAAACTATCAAATACTAGGTGCATTAGCAATTAGCATGCATGTATGATACCGCAAATGTGCATGGAAGTTTGATTCTAGTTGTATATGGATTATACCTTTAATAACGAGATAAGAAATCCATTATCTCTTTGGTACCTTTGCTCATAACAAGTAATGAATTGGTAATTAGAACTCATAAAAAATGGGGACTGTTGCCATCTTGGAATGGGAATTATTCTTAACATGAAATAGGCAGAAGAAGAAAAAATGCAGAGAGAGGGGAAGAAGAGGGAGAGTAGAGAAAGAAAAGGGAACATAGGGAATAGAGAAGGAAATTTATAGAGAGAGCCTTGGTGGGTCAATTCTTGTCTGTTTTAAAAGTCGAACATGTTGCTCCTCTCAATATGACACTCTAGGTTTAGTGTGAAACTCATTATTTGCTCAATTCCAAAAGGCCTAATTTGGTTAGTTTTCTTTTCCTCCTCATGTGATGCCTTCTTTGATGTGAGTGGACCTTCATGGATTGTGGGAGTATGTGTAAGCATCTAGATCTTATATAGGGAAGAGTATGTTATTATTGAGAGATCTTCTACATAAGAAAACTGCGTAAACCAGAAATTGTATAGTGGAAGATCTTGGAACAACTAAATCCCCATGGTTCTCATAAATGTTGAGGTTTTCATAAAAATTGCAGTGATATTGTTAATGTTTTCAGTGTGCAACTTAAGTTTTGTTGTGTTGCTTATGCATCGTGAAGTGTGTTAACTCATTTATTTTTTAACGAGAGGTGGATTTCTCTTGAGCATTGCTTTGAAAAGAATGTAGATCGCAATCCTAATAAAGTGGTAACAGAACATGAGTAGCTTGGTTACTCTTGTAAATCAAATGAATCAGAATTTGAGTAGCTTGATTACAAGGCAAATAATAATTTCTTTCCCACTAATCATGCAAACAAACAAAACCTTACAAATAAAATTATACGAAAAGAGCATAGAAATAAGAATATAACCATGAAACATAACCATATAATCATGAGGCACAATCAGACTGAGGTATTATCCTAGCCTCATGAATTCTTCGTATAGTGCCTGATAGTGCCAGAAACATCATACATAGTTAAATTCTAATGTGGAGAGGCTCCAATATAGTTAGCATGTATTCAAATATTAACATTATAATAGAACAGGGAATTCAAATGTTAATAATAACCATGGTTATATTCTATCATGAGGAACTATCAGACTTAGGTATAATAACCATAGTTATTATGGCTCATGATTTTATCTTCGTATATTAATGTATATAATCTGCTTTAATATGAAAATAGAACCAAGTGCATTTCTGCTAAAATAATGTAATAAAGACCATTTAATTATAATCTAACTTGAAAAAAAATGAAGATAGAAGAGAAATTAACAAAATGAGAGAAATCTGCTTTAATATGACACTAGAACTAGGCAACTTTGAATTTGCCTGAGTCTGGATTTTCACCATTGGAAAGGGCTTACTTGGGGCATGTTGTTATTGATTCGAGTATTGAAATTCATAATTTTCTTTATACTGAACATTTCATGATTGATCCTACACTAACAAAATATCATGGCATCTACTTACATAAAGTACGATGGTAGATTCCTACTAGAATATTACAATGACTGGAATTCCATGGCGCAAATCCCTCAATCCCAATTCTGAAGAGCTTCAGTCGCGATAATGGCGTCTGCAAGTAGGCATTCACCCCAAGCTTCTTCTCCGAGAGATTGTTGTACTTGGCAAACATCTCCCCGGTCTCCTTGTCACGATAAAGAAAGATATAGATTACCGCCTCCTAGCAGAAATAGGGGCAGTAGTCCTACGGCTCTTCCTTCGTAAACTTGTGGTAGGTTGACAGATCCGCATCCACGTTCCTCTGAAGGTAGATCTGTGCGAAGATGAGTCGGACGTTGCGAGCCGCCTCCTGCTCGGGCTGGGAAACTCCAGGGCGATCACGAAATCGAAGTGGTGGTCGATAATGGCAGGGTTTTTGTCGTGCAAATCCATTGCTGCCGGAGGTGTAGAGTTCCCGCGAGCGAAGGCGAAGGCATAGATCTAGATCACGGTGAGGGCGAGAGGATCGTGCCAGAGCGGTTTATTTTGGTTATAAAAAATGGTCTAAAACTATTGAATGTTGGTTGAAACGGGATGGTTTAAATTGAAAGTGACGTGAAATTTTTTCAGGAAATGGGAGATTGTTATATTATTTTATTTTGAATTTTTTTTTACGAAGAAAACTTTAAAGTTTGATGACCAGTAACAATTTTTTGTGAAGCAAATGCCTTTTTCGAATAAATTTGTGTAATAATCAGAATTTATGAAAGAAATTTTAGAATTTTGATAACTAATGACTAATTTTTTTTGGTCACTAAATAATCATAGTTTAGTGACTATATTATTTTTGGTCACTAATACGTTGGAAAGTTTATTTTAATGATCAAACTTATATTTCGTCACTAAAGATATGTCTTTTGTGACCAAACATGTATTTCGTCATTAAACACGTCTTTGTAGCGTCGGGCGGTAGCGCCGCGCTTGCCGCGGGCGCTACCGTGCGCGGTCCTGCTTTGCGCGGTGGTGTAGTGCTCGGATGCGGCGATCGTACGCGGTCTTGCACGGGCGGTTGGTGGCGGAGACGGTGGTTACGACTTTGGTCAATCACTCTCTTCCACTAAAGTAGTGGGGGGAGTGGTTTTTGGGAGTAACCGTCATCCGGTTTCTCTCATAAATGAGAGCCCATGATGAATCCTCATCAATGTTCATTTGATGTTCTTTTCGACCTCTGATTGTCTAATTTGCTTGATGGGACAATACATGAAACTGTGGGCAATTGTATATATGTGCAGCTATAGTTTGTGTACAACTGTGGTATCCAGATATTTGTAGAATTTTGATGAACAGAGTCATCAATTCTCTGCTTCTATATCCTGAAAATAAAAAAAATGATTGGAATGAATTGAAGAGGTAGCAAAAATTAGTCTGATCTTATGTGTTATTATATTTCTATACGAGCATTTTCGCACGGGCTACCGCCCGTGCTTGATGCTCTCCGCTTCGACAGTACCCCAGCATCGACGGTACCTCTGCCCAAACTCGACTGCTCTAGGCCTCTCGGTCAATTGACAGTGCATGGGTAGCCTTCGTGCCCTGCGCGGCAGTACCCCCGACTGGACAGTGCCCTGGCGCGATGGCACTCCCACCGCTCGCGAACCCCCGTGCACGGTCGACAAAATCGGGACGGGAGAGAGCACGGGGGTTCGCGAGCGGCGGGAGCGCTGTCGCGCCGGGACACTGTCCAGTCGGGGGTACTGCTGCGCAGGGCACGAAGGCTACCCATGCACTCTCAATTGACCGAGAGGCCTAGAGCAGGCGAGTTTGGGCGGAGGTACCGTCGATGGTGGGGTACTGTCGAAGCGGAGAGCATCAAGCACGGACGGTAGGCCGTATATATATATATATATATATATATATATACACGAGCATCTTCGAACGGGCTTCGCCCGTTCTCGATGCGTCGCTGCGGGCTTCGCCCGCAATCAAGCGGGCTTCGCCTGCTTGGCATTCAAGCGGGCTTCGCGATTTTCATTACTTATAATTTGGGGATAGAGTATAATGACTTGAATGAGCATTGTATTATTATTATTATTATTATTATTTTGAAATAGATCGATTATAGTAAATGTTAACTCATTAGATTAAAACAATAAGCCTATATTTGACAATTTTGAATGTTTCATCAAAGACTAATTTTCTTTTTGCGATGTTTCTCATGCAAAGTCGTTTTGTAAGGGTCACTGAAACCCTTATTAATTAATACATTTTGATAAAATAACAACAATAATAAAATATTTAAACTCACAACAATTTTAAAAAAAAAACTACAAATGAGATAAACTTATTAGTTATTAATGATAATTAGCACTTAATGCTAATATGTTGAAATTTTCTTCAACACAGAGGAGTAACTAAGATTTGAAAGTAAGTATGCACTGATAAACAAAGGCAGAAGGTAGACAACTGCTCTGATTTAGGTTAGCACAATTCATATGTACTGAAATCTTACTTCTACTAGGACTTTCTCAAATAGTTTTTAGAAGCAAAGACACAAAATACAAACATGATTCTTGTACAACCCTCATTCTCCGAGGGTAGGCCCATTCAAAGTCACGTAGGCTGAAGTCAAGGTCAAAAGGTCAGCACAGAAGCCGGCAGTCCAAGACACAAGGCAACTCAGCCAGCAGGAGCAAGGCGCGAGCTGGGCGAGCAAGGGGCGAGCAAGGGGCGAGCTGGGCGAGCAAGGGGCGAGCTGGGCGAGCAAGGGGCGAGTATGGCGAGCAAGGGGCGAGTATGGCGAGCAAAGGGCGAGTATGGCGAGCAGGGGGCGAGCAGAGGCGAGCTTGGGCGAGTATCTCGCGAGTATGGGCGAGTAGCCCTTGTAACTCGCGAGCAGAGACAGTATCCTCGCCTGGACCCCCCCCCCCCCCCCTAGGATTTCTCTATAAATAGCCCCCCAGGGGTACTAGAAATGACACTTTTGGAAGTGGTCGAGGTCCCCCCAAGTTGGATACTCGCCAAATCCATGCCCGTCTAGTACCTCGCCCAGCTTTTGGTTGCGGAGGGGAAGTTTCTCTCAAACTTCCGGGTACATGGTGGGACCTCCCTGCTGGAGCACCTGGGGTGTGCTTGTAGTCATTTTCTCTCTCCTATTTAGCTATCCGAGCCGTGGAGCTGGACCGCAGGATCAGTAACCTCGGGCTGCATTGGTCCGAATCTTGAGGTCAGGATTTCTCTGGCGTCAACACTTTGGTGCGGTGAGCGTGGATCGTAGCCGGAGGAAGAAATTTTTGCGAGAAGGCTTCATGGCTTAAAGTGGCGAGATGGAGGCCAAAGGCAGCAACTCGCGAGCATTCGACAAGCAAGGCGAGTTCCAAGATGGCGAGAAGACGAGCGCATGATTGGCGAGTTCCATACTCGCCCACAGGTGAGTTTCATACTCGCCCACAGGTGAGTTCCATACTCGCCCACAGGTGAGTTCTATTCGCAGGGAGGCGAGACCGTGATAGGCGAGTCCATGCTGGCGAGATCCCTACTCGCCATAGGTGAGTTCCTGCAGGCGAGATCCAGAGATAAGTTCAGATCAGCGACTTTACTCGGAAGAGAGGCGAGCTTCCTGGATAGTGGTGAGATCCTTCCTTACTCGCCCTCCTTACTCGCCCATAGGGGAGTTCATGCAGGCGACCTTTTGCAGGCGAGCGAGCTTCTCCAATACTCGACTACAGGCGAGCTTCTTCAATACTCGGCCATAGACGAGCTCCTTCAATACTCGCTCATAGGTGAGCTTCTTCCATACTCGCACATAGGCGAGCAACATCAAATGAGGCGACTTCATGCAGGCGAGCGAGATTCTTCTATACTCGCCCATAGGCGAGATCTCTACTCGCGAGGGTGACGAGACCTACTCGCAAGGTGGTGAAAACCTAGTGCTTAGTTCGAGAGTGGCGAGTTCCTGAAGGGCAATTTCAAGGCCGGGCGAGTATGGAAAATAAAAAATTTCCAGGGGCGCTGCCCCCGACCCCGCAGGGGCGGAACCCCCGAACCCTCTGCGTAGGGGGTCTTATGTCAAAAGGGACACTCCTCCTCCCCTCAGTTTTTTCCTTCTTCAAGCTAGGATTCCGCGAGCTCATACTCGCGATGATCTTCATCAAGGGCGTATATTCCACGAGGATGCTGACTCGTGACGTCTTCAAGCTGGTATTCCACGAGTTCCTACTCGCGATGATCTTCATCAAGGGCTTACATTCCACGAGGATGCTGACTCGTGACGTCTCAAAGCTGGTGTTCCGCGAGCTTCTACTCGCGATGATCTTCATGAAGGTCTTATATTCCATGAGAATGCTTACTCATGACGTCTCCAAGCTTGGTATTCTGCAAGCTCCTTATTCCCGATGATCTCCTTCCATCAGCTATGTTCCATGAGAATGCTTATTCATGAGGTATTCCAGTTGATGTCTCGCGTTGATGTCCCGCGGTACTATACTCCCGATGATCTCCTTCCGTCGGCTATGATCCATGAGGGGTCTTATTCATAAGGTTTGGTCGGCATTCAACACCCAAGTAGGATGGAGACCTCGGAATGGTGTGTTCCTTTGGAACCTCCCCGACTGTCAGTCCCCTTCATGGTGTGTTCTATGAGATGAAGAACTGCTCATAAGTACCTAAAGGCTCAACAAGGAGATCACTTGTCATCGAGAAGCTCGAAATGAACTAGGAGGGATCTTTCATCGTTCAAGAGGCATTCGAGACTGGCAGAGACCGCCTGTAGAATCATGAAGGGGAATCACTTGGGAATACCTGGAGCGGCAATGACCTGAAAAGGTTCTATCCCTGAGCGGGAAGGTCTATTCTCCCCCTCCTTGTGTTTATTCCATTTAAATAAAAATTCCTCGCCCCCTGAAACATGGGCCGCGAGAATTGTTTTTCTCTTCTGGCAAGAGCTTTTCGAAGTAGGTAAAATCGATCTCCACGACAGGTTGGGAAACGAGCCTCCGACTTGATTCTCGTAAAACCCAGAACGGATGATGGGGCGGTGCCTCGGTAGTGCGTTCTCCTAATACCAAGCCTCTGCATTGACGGTCGAGATCAGCCCCCCCCCCCCCCCCCCCTTGCACGTTGGTCGAGTTACCCTCCGACCGCATCTCTCACCCGGCTGGAGTGATTATCAGGAGAAACTCTGGACGCCGACCTCCCAACTCGTCGAAGCGATGATCGATCTACTTGACTGAGGGACCATTGTATAAAGATGTCATTTGACCTCTTGCGACAAAGCCTAATATCTCTTGTCGTTTATTCCAATCATATGGGTTGGTGCGGTTAATCCCCTCTGATTGTTGAGTGACAGTATGAAGACTCTTTCGCAACCTGGCGACCGATTGGGGGATAGGTCTCCGGCTCGACTCTCGTAAAAACCCGAGTCGGGTGGTGGGATAGCGCCTCGGGAGAGAGTCCTCCTAAGACCAAGCCTCTGCATTGACGGTCGAGATCAGCTCCCCCCTTGCACGTTGGCCGAGTTACCCCCCGACTGCACTTACCATCCGGCTGGAGAGGTTATCAGAGGAGAGTCCGGACACCAACCCCCCAACTTGACGAAGAGATGATCGATTTGACCAACCAGCATTATCCGCCTCTAGTTGAGCTCGTCTCCTGCGAGGTGTAGACCTTCTATCTACCTCCAGTTGAGCTCGGCTCCTGCGAGGTGTCGACCTTGTATCCGCCTCTAGTTGAGCTCGGCTCCTAGAAGGTGTCGACCTTGTATCCACCTCTAGTTGAGCTCGGCTCCTAGAAGGTGTCGACCTTGTATCCGCCTCTAGTTGAGCTCGGCTCCTAGAAGGTGTCGACCTTGTATCCGCCTCTAGTTGAGCTCGGCTCCTAGAAGGTGTCGACCTTGTATCCGCTTCCAGTTGAGCTCGGCTCCTGTGAAGTGTCGACCTCTCTTCCACCTCTTGTTGAGCTCGGCTCCTATAAGGTGTCGACCTTCTATCCGCCTCTAGTTGAGCTCGGCTCCTAGAAGGTGTCGACCTTGTATCCGCTTCCAGTTGAGCTCGGCTCCTGCGAGGTGTCGACCTTCTATCCACTTCTAGTTGAGCTCGGCTCCTAGAAGGTGTTGACCTTGTATCCACCTCCAGTTGAGCTCGACTCCTGCGAGGTGTCGACTTTGTATCCACCTCTAGTTGAGCTCGGCTCCTAGAAGGTGTCGACCTTCTCTCCACCTCCAGTTGAGCTCGGCTCCTGCGAGGTGTCGACCTTCTCTTCACCTCTAGTTGAGCTCGGCTCCTAGAAGGTGTCGACCTTCTCTCCACCTCTAGTTGAGATCGGCTCCTAGAAGGTGTCGACCTTCTCTCCACCTCTAGTTGAGCTCGGCTCCTAGAAGGTGTCGACCTTCTCTCCACCTCCAGTTGAGCTCGGCTCCTGCGAGGTGTCGACCTTCACTTCACCTCTAGTTGAGCTCGGCTCCTAGAAGGTGTCGACCTTCTCTGCACCTCTAGTTGAGCTCGGCTCCTAGAAGGTTTCGACCTTCTCTCCACCTCTAGTTGAGCTCGGCTCCTAGAAGGTGTCGACCTTGTATCCTCCTTTAGTTGAGCTCGGCTCCTAGAAGGTGTCGACCTTGTATCCACCTACAGTTGAGCTCGGCTCCTGCGAGGTGTTGACCTTCTATCCACCTCTAGTTGAGCTCGGCTCCTAGAAGGTGTCGACCTCATATCCGCCTCTAGTTGAGCTCGGCTCCTAGAAGGTGTCGGCCTTCTATCTACCTCCAGTTGAGCTCGGCTCCTGCGAGGTGTTGACCTTCTATCCACCTCTAGTTGAGCTCGACTCCTAGAAGGTGTCGACCTCATATCCGTCTCTAGTTGAGCTCGGCTCCTAGAAGGTGTCGACTTTGTATCCGCTTCCAGTTGAGCTCGGCTCCTGCGAGGTGTCGACATTCTCTTCACCTCTAGTTGAGCTCGGCTCCTAGAAGGTGTTGACCTTCTATCCGCCTCTAGTTGAGCTCGGCTCCTGCGAGGTGTCGATCTTCTATCCGCCTTTATTTGAGCTCGGCTCCTAGAAGGTGTCGACCTTGTATCCACCTCCAGTTGAGCTCGGCTCCTGCGAGGTGTCGATCTTCTCTCCACCTCTAGTTGAGCTCGGCTCCTAGAAGGTGTCGACCTTCTCTCCACCTCCAGTTGAGCTCGGCTCCTGCGAGGTGTCGACCTTCTCTTCACCTCTAGTTGAGCTCGGCTCCTAGAAGGTGTCGACATTCTCTCCACCTCTAGTTGAGCTCGGCTCCTAGAAGGTGTCGACCTTCTCTCCACCTCTAGTTGAGCTCGGCTCCTAGAAGGTGTCGACCTTGTATCCGCCTTTAGTTGAGCTCGACTCCTAGAAGGTGTCGACCTTGTATCCACCTCCAGTTGAGCTCGGTTCCTGCGAGGTGTCGACCTTCTATCCACCTCTAGTTGAGCTCGGCTCCTAGAAGGTGTCGACCTCATATCCGCCTCTAGTTGAGCTCGGCTCCTAGAAGGTGTCGACCTTCTATCTACCTCCAGTTGAGCTCGGCTCCTGCGAGGTGTCGACCTTCTATCCACCTCTAGTTGAGCTCGGCTCCTAGAAGGTGTCGACCTCATATCCGCCTCTAGTTGAGCTCGGCTCCTAGAAGGTGTCGACCTTGTATCCGCTTCCAGTTGAGCTCGGCTCCTGCGAGGTGTCGACATTCTCTTCACCTCTAGTTGAGCTCGGCTCCTAGAAGGTGTTGACCTTCTATCCGCCTCCAGTTGAGCTCGGCTCCAGCTAGGTGTCGATCTTCTATCCACCTCTAGTTGAGCTCGGCTCCTGCGAGATGTCGACCTTCTATCCACCTTTAGTTGAGCTCGGCTCCTAGAATGTGTCGACCTTGTTTCTGCCTCTAGTTGAGCTCGGCTCCTAGAGGGTGTCGACTCTTCTCCATCTCTAGTTGAGCTCGCTCGTCTAGCGAATGGCCTGGAGGGTGTCGACTCTTCCATCTCCAGTTGAGCTCGCTCGTCTAGCGAATGGTCTGGAGGGTGTCGACTCTTCTCCACCTCCAGTTGAGCTCGCTAGTCTAGCGAATGACCTGTAGGGTGTCGAATCTTCTCCATCTCCAGTTGAGCCTCGCTCCTGGAAGATGTCGACTCTTCTCTACCTCTAGTTGAGCTCGGCTCCTAGAAGGTGTCAACTTTCTATCCGCTTGCAGGTGAGCTCGGCTCTTGTGAAGTGTCGACCTCTCTTCCGCTTGCAGTTGAGCTCGGCTCCTGTGAAGTGTTGACCTTTTCTGGAGGCGAGGAAGTCCTTAAGCTCGGCGACTGCGCGAGCAGGCGTCCGAAAAGGCGACAGCAAGCCCAAGAGGTCGGCCATGTCAGCAGCAGCTTCCTCGGCAATACTACGCGACATCTTGAAAGCGAGATCAAAAAGTCTTGCCATCAGAGACCCCTCCCCCTCTATGTATAGAGCCAGGGCGACAACAGCGAGATGCCGACTATAGACCAAAATACTCGCCAGAAAGACAGCTCGTCGAATAAGGGTTGGATGATTCTTTCCGAGCAACTACGTTACTCACAAAGAGCCGGGATTGTGTACAACTCTCATTCTCCGAGGGTAGGCCCATTCAAAGCCACGTAGGCTGAAGTCAAGGTCAAAAGGTCAGCACAGAAGCCGGCAGTCCAAGACACAAGGCAACTCAGCCAGCAGGAGCAAGGCGCGAGCTGGGCGAGCAAGGGGCGAGTATGGCGAGCAAGGGGCGAGTATGGCGAGCAAGGGGCGAGTATGGCGAGCAAGGGGCGAGTATGGCGAGCAGGGGGCGAGCAGAGGCGAGCTTGGGCGAGTATCTCGCGAGTATGGGCGAGTAGCTCTTGTAACTCGCGAGCAGAGACAGTATCCTCGCCTGGACCCCCCTAGGATTTCTCTATAAATAGCCCCCCAGGGGTACTAGAAATGACACTTTTGGAAGTGGTCGAGGTCCCCCCAAGTTGGATACTCGCCAAATCCATGCCCGTCTAGTACCTCGCCCAGCTTTTGGTTGCGGAGGGGAAGTTTCTCCCAAACTTCCGGGTACGTTGTGAGACCTCCCTGCTGGAGCACCTGGGGTGTGCTTGTAGTCATTTTCTCTCTCCTATTTAGCTATCCGAGCCGTGGAGCTGGACCGCAGGATCAGTAACCTCGGGCTGCATTGATCCGAATCTTGAGGTCAGGATTTTCCTGGCGTCAACAATTCTAACGAGCAAATCACTCATATATAATTGCTACAAAGGTTGAGGAAAATTGAGTCTTGGTCATTTTCTCTAACCATATGACCATCACCACGTGGAAGTAATTAATTGTGTGCATAAAGAAGTTCTCTTTAATTACTTAATTGGGATGCTGCGGTATGTTGAATCACGCTGCTCGATAATGAAGTTTTGCGAGTGATGAATAATCGCTCCTAGGTACGTATTCTCTAGGGGTTCACTGGAAAATCATGGCATTGTAAAGTCAGGACATATATTGTTGCCTACAAAGCGCATACACAATAATGAGATGTTGATGTAAATTAAATACTAAGTACAACTATTGGACCTCATAATAATATACAGGTTCATAAAAACCATGCGTTAAATATGTTTTTAATAGAACGATTCAACTTACCTCCAAAACTATAAGCTAAAGTTTTATAATTAACATAAAAACTAAAGAGAAAAGGAAAAAAAATGCTCAAGGTGCAAATTTTCACAAAGAACAAAGAAAGAAACATCGACTAGATGATCAATCCTTTAGGGGAAGAGTCTGACCGCAAAGTCGTTCTCGCATATCCCTTCGCATGATCTTCCCAACGACACCTCTTCGGACAACTAGAAGAATGTTCACGACGACTTCATCATTCTCAAAGCTGACCGCTCCTTTTCGAGAGGCACATGTGACACAAACATCCAGATAATTTTGCGGCACTATAAAATGTAGAGAATTACATTGTCCTCATTACCATACATATCATCAGAGGCTCTCCTAATTACGAGGTAAACCCCAATCCAAGGTTTCTCTCCTTGACGCTATGCATACATGTATTTTCTTAAGGAAGAAGGATCTCGGCCGTTTGGACCGACCATTTTCTTCTTCGAAGCTTATATTAACTAGTTTTTAAAGAGAAAGTTCTTCGTATATCTAGGTTATGGAGGATCTTCCAACAAATAACACATGCATTTCTCTCTTGCTAGTGCATTGAAATTAATTTAAGATTGCCAAGTAGTAATAAAATGCAAACTCACTGTTTCATTGCACTATAAATGACTATTAAGATACCGTGTGATGATTAAGACAATATTTATCAATTTAAATTTCTCAATTTTCTTTTAATTTTTGTTTTGTTTTTGTAACAGAGAGGTGAAAGAATGGGAAAGTGAGCGAAGAATACAAATTAATGACATGTAGCAAATGCTTTGAGCATATGAGGAGAGATCAAGAGAGAGGAGTGAGACTAGAAATGAGATAGCATGCAAATAATTGTTGATATCAAGTAATCAAATCAAAATAAATAATAAACTAAATTAAATTAAGCATGACATTAAATGTAAACAACAAAATTAAATAAAATGTGATATTAAATAATTAGATTAATGAATACATATCAAATAGCAAAATTAAATTAGATGCTCTAATAAAATACTCAGAAGTAAAAAAAAAGAATATTTATTTGCGCGTTCATATGAAAATATGCAGTTTTTTTTTATGTTTATCCCAATGTCAAAAGTGCTAAACAATATTTATACGAAAAAAATAATTATAATTGTTAAGAGTCCGTACAAAAATTAAAATTTTCAAAATTAAGATAATGATGGATTAATGCTTAAAATAAATGTATAATTAAATATTTATTTCTCATACGAATTAGTAGTTTGAAATTTGAACTTTTAGTTACCAGGAGAATATTTTAAAAGTTGTTAAGAATTTCTTCGGATCCAGTCACCGACTAAAATTCTGATTTTAGTCTTCTCCGCCTAGTGGAGCGGAGGAAGAATTGGGGCAGAGTAGCGTATTGGCTACCGAGAAGCACCAGAAGCCCATTACCATCCGCATATCGCCCCTTCAAATAAAATCCCAATGGCTTCCCTCGAGGACATGGCTGTTTGTGCCTTCATCAACATTCTCAGCGCCATCGTCTTCCTCATCGCTTTCGCTGTGCTCAGAGTTCAGCCCGTCAACTCCTGAGTTTACTACCGGAAGCGATACATCAGTGGCTCGAGGAGCTCGCCGCGAGGGTCCTCGAATGGGGTCCTCCGGTTTGTCAATTTCAAGATCTGGAGTTACGTCGTTAGCTTCTTGAGCTGGGTGCGGGATGCGCTGCAGATGAGCCAGACGGAGATCATCCAGCACGCCGGCCTGGATTCCGCTCGTCTATCTCCGGATTTACATTCTTGGGTTTGATTTCAAACACACTTAGCTTGGGTTCTATACGTATTAATGCACTAGTATTTTTCTTTTCGTTAATGATTGAATCTGTGCAAACAGTGTAGGTTACTTGTGATGGATAATATGAACTGTTTTTACTGGTTATATGAAGAAAATTTTATCGACCTTCTGAATTTCCTTTTTAGGGGAAATTAATTATGTCCTTACAGCTGGTGAAGCATGAATTTAACCTTTGGCTAGACTTCTGAAACATCCACTGATTGTATATATTAACCCCAGATTTAGATTTCATTCAGTCTTATTAGGCTTTGCAATTAGTGAAGATGACTATAAAAGCACATAAGAGCTGTGATACGTGAAAGGGACGATAGTTCTCTGTATTCCTCTCACCTTTCATCTAGCTCTCTCCCACCCCCTGCTCCCCTTAAGAGCATTTCAGTTGGCATTCTTTCTTAAGATTTGCGTTCTTGCGTGGTTGCAATGGTACTCTTGTCCGGATCTCAATCCTACAATCAACATCTTCAATGAAATTTTCTCAAATGTCCTTGTGTTTATCGACAAAATCGCCGATCTCCATGAGGAAGAGGAATTAGTCAATTCTAAAGTGATGTGAACCTATTACTTATCTCCATTTTTCCGTCAAAGACGACAATCGTTGAGCAAGAAGCAATTCCAGAAATGAAAAGTGGTGATTCTTTGCTACCTTTTGAAATAGAAAATGCCAAGAACAACTTTAAGAAGGAGGATGCATTGTCTTCCATAAAAAGTTCTTCAATGTTTTATGGTGCAACGTCTACTCGTTTTTCTTCCTCTAACAATGATTCCTTCATCAAAAAATTTCATCGAGAAAATTGTTTCAATTCAACTATGAATTCAAGATGAAGGTGACGTCCGACTTCAAATGTGTTGATCTATGCGAATATGGATAAAAACGAGTATACGGTGCCTAGTATGTGCAAGTTCCAATCATAAATTTATCTAACATTTTTTTCTTAAACATTTTAAGCACTTGCTAGTTCACCGATTAATAACAATGTCTTATCTTCTTAGTTCATATAGTAAGTGGAGTGAAATACAATAGAGACGCAAATAAAGTGAGAAAATACAATATAAAATACGACTTATTCTAATGTTCCTCAAGATGGAGCAACGTAGAATACATTGTATCTAAATTTACCATCTTTCTTCTAGTATTGCAGAGATCTTAAAAATGCTTTGGTTAGGGCATCGACGAAATGATTATTTGAAGTCGCAAATTTTGTACAAATAACTCATTCTTAAAGTTCTTTCTAAATATGACAATCAACTTTAATTTAATTTTTTCTTTCATGAAACACATGATTGCCATACACATTGTTGCTCGATTGTCAAAATATATAAGCATTGACTTCTCGATCTCCTCTTCCAACACCTTAGTAACTATTTTATCCAGACTAACTCTCAGATAGTTTAGCAATGACTTTATACTTTGATTCAACACTTGAACAATGTGTTACTTTTGCTCTTCCATGAAATCATGTTTGCACCAACGAAGACAAAAAAATCTCTTTAATGGATCTCCTATCCAACGAAGATGTTTCCCAATCTGCACCGGAGAATGCCTCAATGTCTAAGTGCCTCCTATTTTCATTTAATAATCCAATATCAAGAGTTTATTTCAGGAATCTTAGAATTTGGAGCAATACATCCATATGGATTGTTATAGGATAACTCATTGACTCGTTACATTGACTGGGAAAGCGATATCTAGGCGAGTGATGGTCAAATAATTCTACTTCTTAATTAAACTATTGTACCTACTTGCATCAATATATGAAGGCCCCGCTTCATCATCTTTTGGAAAATTTGTGTTAGTATCCATCAGATTCTCTACAAGCTTACACGTTGATATCTCAACATCAATCAATAACTCAAGGGTGTACTTCCTTGGCATAAGTCATAATCATTTGGAACTCGTTGCAATTTCAATACCCAAAAAGTACTTTAGTCTTCCTAAATCTCTAGTATGAAGTTAAATGTTTAGAAAAATCTTTAAATCATTGTACTTTTTACAGCAATTTGTACATTTTACATCAATTTGGAACTCTTTACAACAATTTGAAATTTTTTGTAATTTAAATATCCAAAAAGTACGATAGTTTTCCCTAATCACTAGTGTTGGAACCGAGAATCCGCCCAACGAGGAGTTCGAACCCACCGAAGACTTAGAGCTAAAAACCGACCCTTGGCTACAGTGTGGAGGTCCCACCACACACCCGGAAGATCTTTAGAGCGCTTCCCCTCCTAAGCCAAAACTGAAGTCGGGCACCTTTGGGAGCTTGAGGAGCTAACCAAAGATGTCCTAAGGAAGGAGAAGCCAAAGATCTGGATCCCTCCCAAAGGTGCCCTTCAGAGTCTATCTATAGCTTTTCTTTGTTGGTCTGCTAATAGCGTAACTCCGCCTTTTGACTTTACTATACGCACCCCAAACTGGTCTGCTAACAGCCAAACTCCGCTGTTATGAAGGGCTATTGGCAGCCCACCAAGGGTATTAGGGTAATTTCACCTGCATACCCCATTGGGTGAATGGCCCGTGAAGGCGCCATTCGCCAGTCTTCCTGCGAGCAGGGCGCGCGAGATCTCCCCTTACGAGTAGAGGTCCCACTCGCCTCGCCTCCTTGGTGTGGCGAGTCCTCACTCGTCTCGTCATAGCTAAATGCACCCCAAAGCGGTGTTGGAACATGCCTCGCCCTCGCCATGCGCCACTCGCGAGACCGAGTCTCTGGTTCGCCTCGCCTCGCCTTGGCTAGATGCTCTCCGCGAGTCGGCGAGTCGCTCCTTGACTCGCCTATATTCGATTTCCATTTTTACCCCCTGGCGAACACTGGGTTGTACAACTAGTATGGAGTTAAGTGTTTCAAAGAATATTTAAATCATTGATTCTTCTTTTATCATCCCCCATAATTATTATATCGTTCATGTAAATCATCAACAAAATACTTCATGTAATGGCGTGTCAATGTAAGGTGAAATGGCCTTCTTAACATTGCCTAAAGCCAAGTGGGAGAGAACGCTAGAAATTTTGTCAAACTAGGCTCAAGGCCAATTTCAAACTATACAAGTATTTCTTCACTTACACATCAAATCACCCCGACCAATCAACCTTGCGGTTGCTTCATATAAAATTCTTCATCCATATCTCAATTCAAAAAAGGCATTTAAAGCATCCAAATGCTTGAGTAGCTATCTTTTTGACATAGATATAGCAAGAAGTAAATGAATTGAAGTCATTTTGGCAACATGTGAAAATATTTCGGTCAACATTAGAAATCTGGTTATATCCTTTAGGTATGATTTTTCTAGTATCTCCTAGTTGACCCGTCCGTCTTGATTAGCTTTGATGGCATATATCTAGCGACATCCATCCACATCCACAACCTCTGTATACTACTTATGAAAACATACTCGAACTCTCCAAAGTGTGATAGATGTAAGGCCCTTAAATGTCAGTCATAAGCAATACTTTTGAAAATGCTTCTTTCATAATGAAGTGACATCGCCTAAAATTTGGAATTGTTCATTAAATTAGGACAAACTTCTTTAGTATGCGATGATGTTCAACTTATCCATTTCCTCGATCATTTTCTTCACATCCGATGAGATGAAAAGAAGATAATTTATCTCCTCCACAATTTTATCAAAGTCAGCAAAATGATCTAAAATCAAATGATCTCTGTTATGGGCCCACGCATGGGGTAACGACGTGTGTTTGGGATGACGTGTATCCGCTTTTATATTGTATATTTATTTTCGTGCACTTTTATTTCTCTTTATTTTCACACAATTTTATTTCTCACTCATTATGTAGCCAGCCAGGGTGAGGGGCATATTTGATAAATTTTGATAAACCCTACGCTCTCACTATACATTTGCGGGGATGGTGGGTTTGATGGGGATGATGATAAAAACCCTAATTATTTTTCTCTTGAAACTTCTTCTCCTCTCATCTTTTTGGCTAGGGATAGGGTTGAGCAAGACTCCCTTCTTTCCTCCTCTCTCGGTCGAATCTGGCTCTCATTGTATCTTCTGCCATTGGGAAGGCTAGGTCAAGTAAGAGTCGAGACAATCATCTCCGAGATTTCTCCCTCTCAAGACCGCACACCAGCACCCAATTGGAGGATCATAACATCTTGGCATCAGAGCGTCTTTCCTCCTCCGACCGCAACACCTGACTACAGACCTCAGACACAGCGGGACATCGACATAACGACAACCCGTGTCCGTCGATTTCCCCCCTCTAGCAGCGGCGATCGACAGGCTGTCGATCCTTCCGCCTCGACAACTCCTATTCCAACCTCCGTAAAATCGGCGTGGCCCTCGAGGGTCCGCACAACCCTGCTGGTCGTTTTCGTCCCGGTAGGGACACAACAGTCGAATGATCGACCGACAACCCTACCACACGACTCTACGAGCCTTCCCTGCTCGACTCCAGCCATGGGTTTCCCTTCTTCAGTCCACCGATCCGCCCTCACCTACCTCTGACGAGCCTCCCAGCCCTCCCACACCACTTCTCGACTGCTTCCACGCCCAGCCGAGCATTCAGTCAACAACGTTGGGGCTTCCAACCTGTTGCCCCCACTGCTACCACCTCCGTACAGTCCCCACTCGCCTTATGCGACCATGGAAGAGGGCGGACTTACCCTTGCTCACATTATGGAGGTCATGCAAAAGCTGATGGCTATTTAGGTTCAACAATAGGCCTCAATTGCGGCTTTGACTGTCCGCTTAGATGGCTTGCCCCGGCCGGGAACCTCCCATTCATCCCCCCCCCCCCCCCACCACCACCACTCCGCGATGAACTCTAATCTGGGGGGACCGCCGTTAGTCGCGTCCTCCAAGTCCCACACACCTCGGTCCATGAGAGGCAATGTTCTACGTTATGTGAAGTTGGATTTTCCTCTGTTTGACAACAGGTACGATCTCATGGCATGGCTCATGCACTGTGAGCACTTCTTCGTCAACTAGCTCGCGTCATTGGAAGATTGGATCGAGTTTGTATGGCCTTCCACCTCATGGGTCCGACACAACTATGGTATGACCAACTGGCTCGGAGAACCTCTACTTGACTTGGACCACCTTCATGTAGGCGTGCAAAAAAAACCTGACAGTCTCAGGTCGGGCCCCCCAGGCCCGGGCTTTATTCTTGTCGGGCCCAGGTCGGGCCCCAGGCAAACTGGGCTAGGCCAGGCTCGGGCCTCCCTAAGAAAAGGGGGGCCTGCCTGAGCCTACCAGACCGGTCCCAGGCCTGGCTTGGCAGACCCCCATATGGCAACTAAAAATTGCCTTTTGGCAGCAAACTGCTGTCGTAAAAAGCTGTCGTTTGGCAGCAAACTGCTGGGCACCTAGCGTCCAGCTATAAATGATGGGAGGTTACCCGACTTTATAGCTGGGCAACGCCCAACTAGGCAAGAACCGCCCGGGCACCAAGCAAAGTCTGGTTCCCTGGCAGGCCCGGTCTGGGTACTAGGTTGGGCCCTTGCAAAAACAGGGTGCCTGGGTAGGCCTCCTAGGCCAGGCCCGGGCCTAACCAGGCCCGGGCAGATCTTGGCGGGGCAACCGGGCCCGAGCTTTATTGGCACCCTTACCTTTAAGCACTCTTGCAATCTGCATTTTGGGTTGCCTCTCTGCAATAATCCCTTGGGCGACCTCGTCGATCTCAAACAATCCGGATCCGTGGATGATCGCTTGGAGAGCTTTTAGATGTTACTTGTTTGTGTTTTTTTCTCTCTTATCAGAGCATTAGGTGATTATATTCATTTCCAGCCTGCACGATTGGTTGTGCTTCGATGTTGAGTTCGAATCCCCGCAAGACCTTAGCACAGCCATGAGCCTCACCCATATTTGTGAGAAACGTCTCCTCATGGACACCTCATCTGGCAGCCGCTACGGCAGGTACGAAGTCGATTGACATGATGACACACACTCCCCGTTCTAGCAGTCTGTCTGCTCTACTTAAGGGTAGGGAATCCAGCGCCACCCAGACATCAAGCGACTATCATGAGCAGAGATAGCAGAACTCCGTGCACAAGGCCTTTGTTTCAACCGTGACAAACCATATTCCGCCGGACACAGGTGCAAGCGTCTTTTTTGACTTGAAGTGGACGATCCCCCGGATGTCGAGGGCCAAAAATACCGGATCAATGGGACCACCGTACTTCAAGTTTGATCCAAACGAGGAAGGAGATGTTATGGGCCACGCAGGAGGTGACGACGTGCGTCTTGGATGACGTGTATCTGCTGCTACATTATATATTTATTTTCGCGCACTTTTATTACTCTCTTTATTTTCGTACAGTTTTATTTCTCGCGCATTATGTAGCCCGGGCGAGGGGCATATTTGATAAATTTTGTTAAAACCCTTCTCTTTCACTATATATTGGTGGGGAGGGTGGGTTTGATGGGGATGATGATAAAAAACCCTAATTCCCTTTCTCTCAAATCTTATTCTTCTCCTTTCATCTTCTTGGCTAGGGCTAGGGTTAAACAAGACTGCCCTCTTCCCTCCTCTCTCGGTCGAGCCCGTCTCCCGTTGTATCTTCCGTCATTGGGATGGCTAGGTCGAGGAAGGGTCGAGACGATCCTCTCTGAGATTTCTCCCTCTCTATACCGCACACTCGCTCCCAATCAGAGGCTCATAACAATCTCCTTTTTTTCTTTCAATCTCATTCTGATGACATTTTCCCATTGAATAAAATTCTTTATTTTTAGCTTTCTTTTTGTTATTTGTGTGTGAACATACTGCCCTTGTTGATATCATCAAATTTGGGGAGTTAGTTGGTATTTTTCCACAAATTCAAAGAACATCCCATTTCCAGCACAAGCTTCAATAAGAAAACTCCCAAATAAACAGTCCACAAAGAACAATCCTATTGGACAATCACAATTTCAAACTCTAACACAATCCATCCCCCACATAATTGGCTAAAGAAAGGAGAGGAAGATACATATTATGTAGCAACTACAAAATATCCAAGGCCCTAGAGTGCCATGGTGCTTCCGTTGCAACTCACATAACTTAAAGAAAGAAAGCAATGCCGAAAAAAATACAAGCTTGCAGTTGCTGTTTATCTATGAAAGCTATGTTACAGTGCCTCCTGCCTATGCAAAGATTACAAGATGGAGTCACACATTTAAGGCGCAGGTCGAGCGACTATCCCAGCCATACTTGGTGAAGGTTGCCTATCGAGTAGAGACAACGACATGATGAATACGGCATGGAGCAAGAAATTTGAATCGATCTGCAGGCAAGCGAAGTAGATTGGGAGGCGAGTGAAACAATGATTGAAGTGAGGAATCAGGGTCTGTGGAATGATTGTCTTGTTTTTAATGTCATGCATGATATCAAGAGTTATTTTATCAATTTCATTTAATATACCAAGGGCTCGTCTACTTATTTAAGAGGAGTGAGATGCGAAAGATTCACATAAAATGTGGGACAATACACGCAAAACATAAAATTCTAATAAGCAGAAACTTGTTGAATCATTGAGTGGTAGTGTTAAATTATTTATCTTTTCTCTTTAAATGGTAACTGAACTTTATGTGCTTGATGCTTATTTTTGTAGGTAAGTTATTGATACTCTTTGATGGAGAATCAGAACCATTCATTTTATGCGGATCGACGATCGTAGCAGTTTTTGTTCTTGTCATTTTTTATTTCGAGTTGTAATATGTATTTTTGAGTCGGGACGTTCGGCCAATCATAGTCGTCCGTTGCCCCCTAGGAATCTATAAATAGAGGGTGAGGGCTCTTATTTTAGGCATTGAACAATGGAGTATTGAAGCCCATTCTTTGGTCATCTCGGTGCTGAAGCCGAACCCCGGGTGCGAAGCTCGGGTCTTCTCCTCCCTCCCATCTACCATTGGCCGGCCCTCCCCTTTGCCATACCTCCTTGGCCGGCCACTCCACCACCCCTCCTCCTCCTCCACCATCAAGCAACAACCATCCTCCTCCATAACAACAACCATCTCCTTCCCCCCAATCAACAACCCACCAAAGCTTCACCTCCCATCCTCAACACCTCCGTGCCCACTGCTCCCTTCCAGTTTGCTGCCAGCATCACCAAACAGCCGGCCAAAAGGGCCTCACACCTATCCTGGAGGTTGTTAACCATCTTTCCATTTCCCCCTTGCCGTGGAACCACCATCTCCTTCATTTTCCCCTCCAAAAACAGCCCCAGTACCCCACAAACACATCTCCGGTGATCACCGGAGTTCGACACCGGCCACCTACGGTGGTTCCCCTTTACCTCCCACACTTATTTCCATCATTTGACGTTTTCCGGCGATCACCGGAAAATGTCTCCGGCGACCACCACTACCACCGACAACCACCTCCGGCCACCTCCAGCCATTAGCCACCTCCACCACCACTCATAACCACCATAAGTACATTCTAACTTCCCACTACCCTTCCATCCCCACATTCCTACATTTTAGGGAGTTAATTCCTAAATTCACTCTCAGCCTTTCCTCCTCCCATAACTGAACCCCACCTCAATATCCCCTCTCATTTTCACGTGGAGTTCTGCTGGCTGGATCCCCAATTGCTGCCTCCAACTGCAGCCAGCCTTTCCCAATTAAATCCAGCACATCTCCCTGCCTCTTCCCCTCTCGTGGAGCCACCGCCAAGTTATCCCCAATCTACCATCACCCAACAGCCCAAAACTCCCCCGGAACTGCTGCCTGAGTGCTGCCCAGCCACCCTACAGCAACCCACAACTCCTGCCGATCCTCCTCCCCTCCCATACAACCACCCCAACCTCCAGGCTGCTGTCCAGACTTCCAGAACAGCAAATCTCAGTTGCTTATTGCTGAAAACTACTTCCCAACACCTTCCTAATTGCTGTCCCTGTTTCTGGACAGCCCCAGTCAGCTCCTGAATGCTGAAATCTGCCCCGGATAGCCCTCTTGAAGCGCATCCAGCCCTCCCCTCTTTATAGTAGTGGTAATCAAGGTTTGTGTGTTGATTTCTTTACCGTTGGATCTCGTGATTGTTCTCTACTTGTAGAGATAGTGGTTTGTAAGTTATGCTTCGGTCGTTTTGTCTTTGTAATTTCCTATTTAAATAGTATTTGATTTTCTGGCACTCTTGCACTTATACGACTTCGCGTGTTTTCATATTTGAGAGCTTTAACTCTTTGTGGCCAATCAAATTAATATTGCTTCATAAATATTCATTGTTGCAAGTAAATCGTCGGATTTATGCATGGTCGCATGTAGGAGTTCATTCATGTGTTTTCCCATCACATAGGACCGTCCTGCGTCAGATTGGTATCAGCGCCAGGTTCGGGCTTAGTATATAATACGCGGGACTAGAACCTATATGTTTCACCATGTCATATCATAGTAGCAATTGCTACTCTAATCCTTTATTTGATAAACACGAGTCCACTAATTTCGTTAATCCTCTATTTGAGGAACCGGATTCCACCACTGATCATGCACAAAGAGTTCCCTCGAGAGGACCCTCATACTATCATGATTATCCTCGCCCCCAATACGTCACTCGTAGAAATCGTGCTAACCCTTTTTCACACTTCGATTTTTCTAGAGGTAATTACCTTGAAGAATATCAAGAGCCATATAGAGGTCACCACCATCAAGATAACATCACGTGTAGTGGCCTCCCTAGTGTTCCGAAAACGGATATGTCGGTAGCCGAATTTCAACGATGGGTCAGTGATCAATTTGATCGCTTGGATGTTCATTTTGATGACATAAAGAATGCCTCAAAGGGAACCCGTAGAAAAAAACTTAAGGATTTAGGTCAAGCCACCAATGTTTCTAGTAGTGCTCTCACTGACATGAGAGACCCGACGCTAGATTTTGATTCCTCTCATATTGAGGAGATTCAGTGCCCACTTGATTTTAGGGTCGAGTCCGATCTTAATCATGTGATATCAGTGGAGAGCGACACTAGTATGATTAGTGAACATGGTCACGAGAGCGAGGACGAACGGCCCAGTGATGGTATATCCATTTTCTGCACCTCACTTAGTCCTAGTGTCCCCTACGGCTAGAAAGTCAATCCTCAACATTACTATCGGGAGCCGAGAGCCTAGTGTTGTGTCCTCAGTGATGACTCCTTATATTTAAGGTCACTCATGATATTCCAGGAACATATGTTGGTAGTCGCATTTGCGACAAATTTCATTATACCCCTCCCGGTGAGCCACCTGATGAGTTTCTACTTTATAGAAGCATTCTACACATCATGGAATGACATCTCAATACCAAAGCCTCGCATAGCCTTTTGGGTGTTTATCTCACACTCGACGAGTATTTCTATACTCCACCAAAAGAGCCTCCAGATAAGCCACCACTATTTAGGTACGTGTCCACTATCTTTGAATTAGTCGAGGATGAGAGTGCTCTCGATGATCTTGGGTTTAGTTCCATCATTGTTAGTATAGACATTTCAGGTGTTTATTTAGATGATCATCGCACCCGCGATGAATTTTTTTACACCCTACCCACTGATCCCCCTGATCATGTGCCCCTCTAGTATGACACCTGGAGGGATGCAGAGTCTCTACATAGCCGTTCTGTTATGTTTGTCGGTCATCATTCATTGTCACTGTGTAACATGCATGAGTCTATCCCATGTAAGAGTACTTGCAATAAAATTATTTATAAATCTTATGATGATAGCTACAAGAGATTGCAAAGCTTCAACGAAGGAGGACAAGTGTTGATTTGTATATGTGCTGAGAGGTTCCCCAAGGAATTGCTCGAAAATTAAATGCTAAGCGAATGGATCCTTACATTGTGCTTAAATAAATTGGAGCAAATGCTTATGAGCTGGATATCTCGCCGAGTATGGGGATTTCATTTGTATTCAAAGTTAAAGATTTGACTTCATACTTTGAGTCGATTGACTACATGTACCCTTCGCCCTCTACTTTCACATCCTCTCAGCCTTCGTCTGCATCCATCACTCCACCACAGCCTCAGTTACCACCATTCTCGCCTTCCACCTCGCCGCTTCAGCATCAACCTTCACCTACCACCTAGCTTCCTTCTCAGCCTGAGTCCTCAGCACCGACTGCTCATCCGGCTTCTTCAGTTCCTACATCTCTTTCGTCACCAGCAGTTCCACCGTATTCATCAGTACCACATTCTCCAGCACAGGCATCATCTAGCTTCTTCCACAGCAGTACAATACAGTGTTCGATGTCGACGACAGTAGCAGTACCTTCTTCAGCATTGATGCCCAGTACTCCGTCCCCGACATCTTCGACATCATCTCTTTAGCAGCAGCACCAGTTACAGTACCATCGTCAACTTCAGCAGTACCATCCTCGGTTCCATCATCATCAGCTTCAGCGACCTACGAGTTCAGAGCTACAGAATTTCTCCTTGCCTTCAGATGAGAGCACACTCATCTTCATTCACGGAGATGAATGATTTCAAGGCGGGGGAATTGATGGGGAATCAGAACCATTCATTTTATGCAGATCGACGATCGTAGCAGTTTTTGTTCTTGTCATTTTTTATTTCGAGTTGTAATTTTATGTATTTTTGAGTCGGGACGTTCGGCCAATCATAGCCGTCCGTTGCCCCCTAGAAATCTATAAATAGAGGGTGAGGGCTCTTATTTTAGGCATTGAAGAATGGAGTATTGAAGCTCATTCTTTGGTCATCTCGGTGCCGAAGCCGAACCCCGGGTGCGAAGCTCGGGTCTTCTCCTCCCTCCCATCTCCCATTGGCCGGCCCTCCCCTTTGCCATACCTCCTTGGCCGGCCACTCCACCACCCCTCCTCCTCCTCCACCATCAAGCAACAACCATCCTCCTCCATAACAGCAGCCATCTCCTTTCCCCCAATCAACAGCCCACCAAAGCTTCACCTCCCATCCTCAACACCTCCGTGCCCACTGCTCCCTTCCAGTTTGCTGCCAGCATCACCAAACAGACGGCCAAAAGGGCCTCACACCTATCCTGGAGGTTGTTAACCATCTTTCCATTTCCCCCTTGCCGTGGAACCACCATCTCCTTCATTTTCCCCTCCAAAAACAGCCCCAGTACCCCACAAACACATCTCCGGCGATCACCGGAGTTCGATACCGGCCACCTACGGTGGTTCCCCTTTACCTCCCACACTTATTTCCATCATTTGACGTTTTCCGGCGATCACCGGAAAACGTCTCCGGCGACCACCACTACCACCGACAACCACCTCCGGCCACCTCCAGCCATTAGCCACCTCCACCACCACTCATAACCACCATAAGTACATTCTAACTTCCCACTACCCTTCCATCCCCACTTTCCTACATTTTAGGGAGTTAATTCCTAAATTCACTCTCAGTCTTTCCTCCTCCCATAACTGAACCCCACCTCAATATCCCCTCTCATTTTCACATGGAGTTATGCTGGCTGGATCCCCAATTGCTGCCCCCAACTGCAGCCAGCCTTTCCCAATTAAATCCAGTCCATCTCCCTGCCTCTCCCCCTCTCGTGGAGCCACCGCCAAGTTATCCCCAATCTACCATCACCCAACAACCCAAAACTCCCCCAGAACTGCTGCCTGAGTGCTGCCCAGCCACCCTACAGCAACCCACAACTCTAAGTTGTTAAAGGCGCGCCTCAGGCGCGCCTAAGGCTCAAGGCTCACCAGGCTCAGAGGTCTGCGCCTTAGTGCGCCTTTTGTGCGCCTTTGGAGCATAAAAGACACGTCTAGGTGCAATTTCTATTGTAAATTTTTTTTTCAAAATAAAGAAAGAAATAATGTAAGAACTCAATATTTTTTTGCATGATTTAGTGTTTGCGAAACAAAATTGAGCGTTGAGACTTAGATATGATGCAAGTGATCACATTAATTCTATTTTATAAGAGATATAAATGATACAAATGAATCATTAATGAGTAGAATAGATGAAAAAATCTGATTAAGAAGATGAAGTGGTGTTTGATGCTGATTATTTAAATTGAATATGGTTGCGCCTTGCCTTCGTCAGGCGCGCGCCTGCGCCTTGAGCCTTGCGCCTAGGCTCCAAGACCCCTTTGCGCCTTGGTGCGCCTTGCGCCTTTAATAACTAAGCCACAACTCCTGCCGAGCCTCCTCTGCCGAGCCTCCTCCCCTCCCATACAACCACCCCAACCTCCAGGCTGCTGTCCAGACTTCCAGAACAGCAAATCTCAGTTGCTTATTGCTGAAAACTACCTCCCAACACCTTCCTAATTGCTGTCCCTGTTTCTGGACAGCCCCAGTCAGCTCCTGAATGCTGAAATCTGCCCCGGATAGCCCTCTTGAAGCGCCTCCAGCCCTTCCCTCTTTATAGTAGTGGTAATCAAGGTTTGTGTGTTGATTTCTTTACCGTTGGATCTCGTGATTGTTCTCTACTTGTAGAGATAGTGGTTTGTAAGTTTTGTTTCGGTCGTTTCGTCTTTGTAATTTCCTATTTAAATAGTATTTGATTTTCTGGCACTCTTGCACTTATACGACTTCACGTGTTTTCATATTTGAGAGCTTTAACTCTTTGTGGTCTATCAAATTAATATTGCTTTATAAATATTCATTGTTGCAAGTAAATCGTCGGATTTATGCATGGTCGCATGTAGGAGTTCATTCATGTGTTTTCCCATCACATAGGACCGTCCTGCGTCACTCTTGTAACAACTTTTATAGTGGTACTTAATATTATTACTTCTTTGCTCTTTTTCTACAACTTAAAGATCTTTGCGCCATTGACCATCTCTGTTAATTTTAATTCCGGTCAATGTATCTAGTGGAACCTTACTCGGTCTAAAGAAAGATTGTTTTAGTGACATTGACAAGCGCTCAATATCAAATGTCAACCTATGATCTCAAAGGTGACTGCTACTTTTCTTGTCTACTTTAGGTATTCGTTTTAGGGTGCTTGTGTTTGTTGTTGTTGGATTTAGTTGGTAGAGGGTGATGTTTACGCTTTAAATAATTTGGATTATAAAAAAAATTAAAAGAAAAGTGTTCTCCTAGATTTATGGCTAATTTGTGTTTAGGGTTTTCACGTGTGCATGACTTACATATTCATCATATGGACTTGCTTTATGCTATACTAAGAATATGATAATGCAGCATTTATCCGGCTGCATTTATTGGCATCACAACATCCTCGTGTTGAGCAATTCCATGTAAGTATAATTGAAAGCTTAAATTTAGCACATAATAGAGGCTTCACTTGATTCTCATTTGTTCTTTACTCATTTATTAGAATCCATGTGAGCAATCAAAATGATATTGGTGTGGACTAATGGTGTTAAATTGACACTTTATTTCTGGAAACTTTTCAAGTTTTCTCTAAAGGTTCATTGGTTTGGACGGAATTAGAGTCTAGGAATTAGAATTAGAGGTCATTTTCAGTTGAATTTAACCTCCAATCCTAATTCCGAAGCCTCAATTCTGCTCAATCGAACGGAGCCTGGTAATTTTAGAAATCTATCTAGCTATCATACCTTTCCAGAAATTATTGCAATGGAGTTGGGCAATGCCTCAAGATGTAAATTTACCTTTTTTATGTTTTTGGATGTTGGTATCATCTTCAGGTAGTTGTCAGAAATGTTCCTCAAATTTCTGGGCATTCCATTACAAAGAGTGTGGATCGTTTCTTTCAGAAGAATCATCCTGACCACTATCTTATTCACCAGGTAGTAAAAGCTTGTAAGGATTTTTCTTTTTAACAAATTGAATCTAATTGGCGTGCTACACCCAAGACAGTTTTATTGTCATGATGTTATTCAACTTAATTTGCATTTGACAATCTAATTTATTTGGAACCCATACTCATTTGTAACTTTACTCATTGTCATCATCAGGTTGTTCAGTGTAAACAAATTTGGTAAACTTGCAAGGCACGAGGAAAGGCTTCAAAACTGGCTGGATTATTATGAGCTCAAATTTGAACGTAATCTAGATAAACCTTTGACTACAAAGGTATGCTTATTTATGGTTGTTTTTAAATTTGTTTTACCTAATAAGTAAATTAATCTAAATTAGTTTTGGAGTTAACCCAATATGATTTTTGAATTTTGGACATAAAACGCACTCTTTCAGTGTGTGTGATTCAATTATTCTACGTGTTTGTCATGTATGAGAGAGAGAAAGACTTGTTGTTGTGTGAGTTTGAAATAAAAAAAATTATTATTCCAAAAAATCTAATTAAAAGGAAGAGATGTGTACATTTGGAGATGTGAGACTAAATAAGAAGAAAACTACAATGGGCCATTATGTGGGCTTTTGATCTTGGGCTTTAACACTTCCCCTCAAGCTAAAGCATATATGTTTGCCTGCACGATCGGCTGTGCTTCGATGTCATTTCTCTTATCTTCTTTCTGCTCAGCTACAACTCTTGCGGTTTCATTCATCCTCTTTATCCCTCTTGTAAATATGATGACGTATGTGTCACCATCATATCATTTTTTCCTCCTGGCTATATGAATGGTTATCCTTGATACTAACTCGATCATTCAGATTTTCTGATCCTCTTAGGCACTCACATGTTGGTCATCTTAGGCGTGGCTCAGTTGGTGATGGGAGCTGCTAGGAGAGCTCCTTATCAAGGAGGTCGGGGGTTCGATCACTGGCCTCAACAACCCGCCACACTGAGAACATGTGCGGAGAGGGGTTGGGGTGTGTGGTCCGCGAACCTGATAGGCACCCACGGATCAGTGCGAGCCTCGGTGGGGTATCCGTAGACGTAGGACCCTGATTTGGAACCTGCCAGCGGGAGGGTGGGCCTATCATAAAAGTGCAAAATCCTTATATCAATAGTCATCCATCTAGAGGGGTTGGGGTGTGTGGTCCACGGACCTGATAGGCACCCACGGGTCAGTGCGAGCCCCGGTGGGGTATACCCTGGACGTGGGACCCCGATCTGGAACCTGCCAGCGGGAGGGTGGGCTTATCAGGTTCTCATTGTGTCCTTCTAAAATGCTGATGTCGTAACTAGATGGATGACTATTGACATTAGGATTTTGCATGGATGTTATCTTAATTATTTAGATTAATATTTTCTTTTACCTTAGAAATCTCTTTCTAATTTCTAAGTTCTTGTGTTGAGATATGGATAACTTATCAACTATTTTACCAATGCTATATAACCTAAGGTTTCTAATACCATTTGATCCAGGATCCTGTTCGATATCACGGTAACATGCATTGACACTGAGGAAATCTTGAGTTGTGTGTTGTGGAAAGATGTATTAATTGGTGGGTATTTAGTCCAAGAATTCTAGGGTTTCTAGGCTAATATGTTATATAGGGTTTGCATGGATCTTACATCAATACCAAGGAGAAAGAGAGAGAATACTCTGCCCTGCAATGGATCATAAATCCTAGAACTATGGTTTCCTCCTTTTCCTTTTCTACCCCCTAATTAGGCTTTTTTGTAGGTATAAAAAGTATAGTATCTGCAAGAGGAATATATTGGATTAGATCTTTAGCTTAGAATATTTACAAGGAGGCTTTGAGTGGATGTCCCATGAGTTGCCTTAGATGAGATAGTGAATATCTCGTGAAGTCAATATGGATTGAATTTTACTGTATGATTAAACAATTTTACATCATAAGTCCTATATGCAAGTTATTTATAGCAAAACTTGATAGGTAAATCTACTATTAAGACAACGTATGCAATAAAGGCTAACATCTCATCGACATCATCTAAATAAGATGACTAATGAGGGATATATCCCTCTCTCAATGTTTATCATAGTTATATGAAATCAAATGCTAACTGCTAAGGCATAGACAATATAAGAATTTGGTTGACTGAAGTAGGACAATCAACTGCTTGTGTACATATTATACGGCTTACATATGTATGTGGGTATTACCACAGATAGATACATCCATACATGACATCATGTACAAACGTCATGGCAGAGAGCGGACCTCTGCTTGTATCCTGTTACATCCGAACCTATGTGAATGAGTCACATTGAAGGTGGACATCTCATGCAAGCCATTGGAAAACAAATTTCGACGTTAAAGTTACATTTCTAGTTAATTAGTGTGTTTGAGGTGTCGTTATATCATTTAGGTATTTCTATTACTTTAGATATGCTTGAGTTATTTTATGTAATGTGGAGTTGGTAGCTTCGGCTATCCCGAACGAGATACAAGATATCGAGACAAGATCGATCCAATCTCTTGACGGAAGGATCCCTCTAAGTGCCTATTCTTTAAGAGAGCTACATATTTAAATGATCCAAAATGCCCTAAGAGACATTAACACTTCCTTATATAGACGGAGTGGCATACACACAATTACCAAAATGCCCTAAAACTACATATGTAGATATGAGGACGCGTGGATTCCCCGGGTCGTCTTTGTAACTACACTCTTCTCCCGAAAATTGACCTTGTCCTCAATATTGTGGTTCATAGGGGTCATCAACGAGCTTCACAAGATCCAAGTCAGCGAAGTCGGGATCATCGCCTTCAGCGCCGAGCAACAAACGCAGGTCCTTGAGAGGGAATTTGTGGGCGGATGAGTACGGCTTGTGGCAGTAAAAACAGAGGCTCTTGCTGGGAAGCTCGAGGCACTGCTGGTGAAATAAGCATCGGGGTGGTGGGGGTACTGACAGAGGCAGAACTGGGGGAACTGGCGGCGATGAAAACGGGCTGGTCAACGTGGATCTAGGTAGATGTGAGTGATCAAGGCGATAGAGAAGTGTTTGAGATTTCGGCAGTGGTAGTGGCTGGTGGGGTGTTCGGGTAGAGGAGGGCGGCTAGACCCCGTAGAGTTCCTCGTCAAGGCAACGAGCTTTCTTTATGGCGCGTGAGAGAGTAGTCGGGTTGTGAACACGAATGGGTGCCTGGATGTGGTGTTGTAGGTCCGCGAAAAAATACCCCAGATAATGGTCAGGGGATAATTTGGTGTTGTACGTGGCGTGGCGACCTCGATGAACTAGGTGATGTAGGCGGCGACAGTGTCAGAATGACGAATGGAGCTATGACGCTCTGGCCCGCATTACCTGCTTAGCACGTGTCATAGTGGCGGAGGAGTTCCTCTTTCAAGGTGGGTCAAGAGAGATCAAGAACATGTTGATGCGTCCATCACACCCAGTGGAGGTAGGGCCCTCCATATAGATTGTTGGTTGAAAAATTACTCGACATAGGTGATTCAAGAAAGGGGGTCAATGCCTTTGAACACCGAAATCTCAATCCGGAGAAGGTGTGTCAGGTGGACGTCCTCTGCTGGGTGCCAGAACCCTATGTAGTCAAGGACATGCCGATTAGGGGGCTACGATGAAGGTGACTGAGGTGTCGGACTGTCGGTGGACAATTGACAACAATGTTCGCGAGCCCGCGGAGGAGAGTGACTGACGCTGAGGCATCCTTGTCAGAGCCGAGGGCCATTTAACGGGTCCAAACCATTTCACAGATGTGTCGAAGAAGAGAGTGGAGCGACTGAAACGCCGGAGGGGGTATGAGGGTGTTATGCTGGGACGAGAAGCATGAAGAGGAAGCACGAAGTAGGGTGTGGCGTTGGCCCGAGGACGCAAGGTCGGTAAGCACGAGCCATGGGCGACAACTCGGAGGTCGGTTGTGGATGGTCGCACGGATGGCTTCTGGAAATAGGTTGAGGACGCGGGAGGAGGATGATGGTCGTAAGGTTGCCTATTGAAATTAGGGCATGGCGACATGATCTTCATTGAAGAGAGGTCGTCGAGCAACGGGGTCCGGAAGACAGATGAGCCAAAAACGTCGAGGTGCTTGCAAGAAGAGCGGCTCAGGGGCGGTTTTGGGCAAATCGCTCGGATCGTCGCATAGGTACAGGGGGCGGCGTCGAAAATCGACAGCGACCAAACACACAACAAAATGTCGTGTCCGGGGAGGACGAGTAGGGGTCATGACCTGAGGGGAGACAAAATCATGTAGACAGATTCAGAAGAAGAACAAAGCCGCAACGCGAATGTGGGATGAGGACGACCAACGATTGAAACTAGCGGGTAGCACGACAGATCGAACTAGTTGGTAGCTTCGACTATTGTCGAACAACAATGGTTAGTTAATACAAAGAGATACAAGATACCAAGACAAACTCAATTCAATATCTAGAGGGCAGGATCTCTCTAAAAGCTTACTCTCCAAAAGTTCCAAAGACCTAAATGATCCAAGATGCCTTAAGAGGCACACTACCACCCTCTTGTATAGGCGGGAGTAACATACGCACAATTACCAAAATGCTCTAAGACTACATATTTAGATAGGAGAAAATGTGGATTCCTCGGGGAGTACTCTTCCCCTCAGGAGCGGTGTGTTAGTTATTTTATGTGCGTGGAGTTGTATACGTTAGTGGTGAAGTGAGGTAACTGGTAGTTATGAAGAAAAGTAGTGATGCAACTTGATGTAGTTGCTCAAATATCTATCTTTTTGTTAAAGATCACGAATGAAGCATTACGTATTTGCTCAAATATTTATCTTTTTGTAGGGAGGACCGGATCCCTTAATTAACTCACAATTTACCTTGTATAGAGAGATCCGACTTCTTCATAAAGCTTTTATTTCCAACTCGTCTCTGTTACTTTTTTTTCATCACCTCACCTTGCATCACAGAGAAGCAGATACTCTCCTCCTTGTAGGTACCAAATTGGGATCTCATTTTGGAACATATAGAAGTGGAGGTAAGCTCTCTCAATGAAGGAATTAAAGAGCCAACTGTTATGGGCCCGCACGATCTTACTTATAGTCAGTTTATTATGTTTTTGCATTACGAGTCTATGTTATCCTTCTTATTTTGAGTCTATGATTATACGTATTATTTCGTACCATTAAGAGTCTTTCATTATTTTAGTAATAACAAGTATTTTATTAAGTCCAAGTGTTTGGACTTATTTACGGTTATGCCATCAGTGTAAGTCTAAATATAGGCACTTAAGGTCATGAATGAAGCATGTGTGAATTGAAGTCTCCTCTTGTCTTGTTAAGAGACTATTGTAACACGCACTCTCTTTCTCTCTCTCTGAGCACATCCCATTTAGGCAGTCACGACCCCGACTTCGTAGTATACCCTTCTCATCTCCACCGTCATCTCCACCTCAAGCCACCTCACTGGCAACGCCATCGACGTTCTATGACGAGCCCGTAACAATTTGGTATCAGATCCTTCCTTCTTGGGACCCACAATTAACCTCCACGCGAGGGAGAACTTATCCTCTTATGTCCGACCTATCTTCCTCGGATTCTCGTCTAGAAAGCATTCAATTTCTATCGAGCAAAAGAAAGGTGTTATCACTAGCTCCAACGTCCCAATTATAGAAAAAAATTCATGAGCCCGCTGGTTTCATTCAAGAACCGAAAGGAAAGACCGATCAAACATTTGTGGCCTGCTGCGTAATAATGAGGCACATGTCTTTCCCTCTTTTCGAGCCCCCAAGGGGGCCAAACCCTCTGTGTGCTTACAAAAATGTTTTCGCCTTTATGGGGGCCGAAAATCTATGATGTCGGTGCCTTAGCAAAACCGAGCGCACTTCAATACCCGCAGGACCATCACCATGATGTCAGCTAAGATTGCCCGACAAAAACTTTTCGGAGGCAATGACAACATGGAAAGAAACTACGAGTAATTTGGCGGCCACTAGGGCAGCATGGGCAGTTTACGCCGCGGCCCGCAACAGAGAGTCCAGCTCCCTATCACACGATCAGAGATCGTGTCGAGCAAGTGCATATCGCTAATATTTCTACCAGTCCAACTGACACTCAACTGCCGCCTTCTGCCGTTCTCATTCGGCTGGGAACCTCAAAAGCTCTTGCATGCCTTACTGCTGTCCATTGTTATGCCTTATCCGTTCCACTGACCACACTCCAGATATTACTTCGGAGAGTTTCTCTTAAGCAGACACTTTCACTCTAGATCCATGCCGTCACCATTCCACGGGCACTCAGACAAACTACCAATCTCGATGCGTTGATGTAGCCTCTACACAAGCAACGGCCCCTCAACATCTCCATCGTTCATGTCATCAGCAAGCATGACGAAGGCATCCCTCCCGAGGACGTCTCAACTTCAACGACATGCTATAAGAAGTTGTTCTTTTGAAATCAAGAAATCGAATAATTCGTATTGCAAGTTTCTATAACCTTATATGAGCATGAGGACAAGCTCAAAGTGAAGGAGGGGTGGGATGTTATGAGCCCTGAGATCTTAATCATAAGTCAATTTATTATGTGTTTGCATTACAAGTCTATGTTATGCTTCTTATTTCGAGTCTATGTTTATCTATCTTATTTCAATTTGTTAAGAGTTTTTAGGTATTTTAGTAATTTTTGTGTATTTTGTACAAGTCCAAGTGTACGGACTTATTTACAGTTATGCCATGTGTAAGTCTATGTGTAAACCCTTAAGGTCATGAATCATCGTATGCATGAATTGAAGTATCCTCTTGTCTTGTTAAGAGATCGCGGTAGCTCTCTCTTCCGAAGCACACCTCGCTTAGGCAACCACGGTTCTTTTCTGTAGCATCCCCTCATCTCCACCTCTAGTCACCTCTCTGTCGACGTTCTACAGTGAGCCCGTAACACCAACATATGTTGCTTACAAAAATAAGAGCAATGTTCGAACGTCCGAGTCTGCTCTCTCCAACCATGAAGCAGACGATGTTGGTGAGTAGTCGCAAGCTCCTTCCCCAACATGGCACCACATGAGCTTCCTAGAATAATTCTACAGGAAGGACTGCAGCTTCTTAACAAAGGCTCTGTTTGGCACTGCGGTAGCGGTCGTGAACGTGGTGGTTTTGAACCATCGTTCACGAACGCCCGACCTCACCGAAGGAACTTCATTCCCTTTAATGTTCAAAACTCCCTTTTTTTCCTTGATTGCGGTCACAACCATTGTCATGCCAAACATGCATTCTATGACGATGGCATTTTTTTCCTAATTCACCGGAGCAAAAACACCGAGCTAAAGTCATCCTAGATTTGCCAAACTTGATCTTCCACGTTTCATACTTAACATGGAAATCACTACTTGGGTATGTCTGGTAGAGCATTTTTTTTAGTTCAACCAAATGTAGGAGGAGAAACATTAAATTAAATTCTTTCATCTCAAAGGAGAAGCTTAGTTATGGTTTCAAATGCACAAACAAGGCACATTTTATGTAACCTTACACAATTGGTTGAAGCCAACACCATTCCAAGATTTTTCTGGCGAATTAACCAAGTTGCAACAAAGGCTCTATCACCAAGCAATATTCGAAGAAATTCCACCTAGCTGACTATCAATTGTTTCATGAGCAAATTACATGGTAAGTGATAACGTTAAAGTTAATATGTAAGCTGCACAACCAATTGCAACAAATAATTGTATGGTCTTCATCAGGATGACTTCTTATCGAGTATCTCCTTTAAATGATTTCTCAATTTATTCTTCTTTGATGGCTTCATAACTCAGATCAACTCGATCAACATTATTCAATCGCATAATGTCAGAGTTGTTCTGGTGAGCTGCTCTTGTCTACGAAGTACGCCTTAAAAGGGTCGAAGAGCACACAAAACGTCATTTCGAAACTGTTTGTATGCTCAACTGTGGTAATACAGCTTTTCTCAAAACCACGTTTTTAGGCCGCCCTTCGGAAAGCTCTCGGTAGGCTCACGTTCAGCTTTCCAATATCTATTCCTTCTTAAAAAAGAAAATCGTGGACACTGTCTGATCCCTGCAAGAGAGATCCCTCATGCCCTTCATGCGATCCCATCCCGTCGCCGTATTTCTCCAACCCAGCCGGTGTCCATCACCACCATCACCGTTGTGCTGCCGCTTCTTTGGTTCACGGTGAAGCCACCTCTTGCCACCACGCTGCCGCTTCCAGACTGCAACTCTACCGCTTCAACCAGAAGACATCTTCCTCCATCTGAGGGCGATTATTTGCATTTTGGTCTCTCAGGATGTACCAAGGTAACCTACTCGCTCATCTTTTTTCTGCCCAAGATGTGAGACCAAACTTCTTCGTTTATTCATTGCTCGAGTACTAAATGGTATAAATTAATTTCCGCACTTAAACAAGTGTTTCCATTTGTTCGTCTTTTATTCTCTAGTGCGTTCTTTATTTATTCATTGATTAGAAAAATAATCCTGCATGCTATTCAAATAGAGATTAGTAATTTTGATTAAGATGATCTTGAATCTCTAGTCACTATATTCATCCTTAATTATTTTTGATAATATAATTTTCTTGCTAACAGCTTAAATTTCATAACATGTTTGAAATCAAACCCAAGAATGTAAATCCGGAGATAGATGGCGGAATCGAGGCCGGCGTGTTGGACGATCTCCGTCTGGCTCATCTGCGGCGCCTCCGGCACCTAGCTCAAGAAGCTGACGACGTAGCTCCGGTTGTTGAATTTGACAAACCGGAGGACCCCATTCCAGGACCCTCGCGGTGAGCTATTCGAGCCATTGATGTACCGCTTCGGGTAGTAAACTCGGGAGTTGATGGGCTGAACTCTCAGCACAACGAACGCAAGGAGGAAGACGATGGCGCTGAGAATGTTGATGAAGGCAGAAACTGCAGTGTCCTCGAGGGAAGCCATTGGGAATGAAGAGAGGAAGAATCTCGCAACCCAAGTGAGGAATAGACAAAAAAAAAGCCATTTGGATTTTATTTGAAGGATGCCATCACCGAACGGTGTGTGGATAGTGATGGGCTTATGGTGCTTCTTGGTGGCCAATAAGCTACTCTGTCCAGTTCTTCCTCGGGTCCAGTAGACGGAGAAGAGTGATCAGAATTTCAGGCGGTGACTGGATCCGTGGAAAATGATCACCGACGAATTGACTGCTCTTTCTTCGTCCTTGCTTCTGCTGCTTTAAGGTGATAACTAATTTTCTGAAGTTCAAAATTCAAACTACTAATTACTATGTGTAAAAAAGGATTTAATCATTTTAAGCATTAAGCCATAATTATCTTATTTTTAAAAAATTTAAATTTCTTTACCGACTCTAAAATTTATAATCATTTTTCTTATAAAAAGTAGTTTAGCGCTTTTGGTAAAAAAAATCGAATATTTTCATAAGAAATCATAGATAAATATTCATTTTTATTTACTTCTGTAAGTATTTTACTCGAGCATCTAATTTAATTTTGCTATTTAATATGAATGTATTAATCTATTTTTTAAAAATCACATTTAATTTAATTTTGTTGATTACATTTATTGTGAACTGAAACAAATTGGCTCACACATTTCTTACAAGAACTTGGTGCTCTGCTGTCATCTCCAATTGTTTATTGTGACAATGTTGGCGCCATTTATCTATGTTCCAACCCAATGTTTCAATCACGAGCAAGAGAATTGGCTTTCTGGAACCCAAAGTCAATTCGAGAAAGTCAATTCCAGCGCGCCGAACGGACCGTAAGTGTTTTTTATGTTCACACGATAGATCAACTCGATGATTCCCTCACCAAACCGTTCCCTCGAAAATCTTATTTTGTTTAAAAAAAAATCAATGTCACATGTGACCTCGCCCCGGGCCATCTCCAGTGAAATTTCAAGCTTCAGGGGTGGTGAGCGACCCATGGTTTGTGGTTGTCGTTCTCCACCGACCTTGACTTCATGGAGAGGGCGTGCCAAAATCAGCCGCTTGTTCAAACTCGGGCAACTCTGGGGCTTTTTCCGGCCAGTCCTCCAATGTTTCGAGCAGCCACTATCTAAAAGCTAAGCAGAGCCTGCCCAAAGCTTATCTGAAAAACTGGTATTTTTGTATTCTTTGATTAGTTAGGATTCACATATGAATGAATAAGAAGTTCAAATTAAAAATGTGACGCACACAATAAATGATTCTCTTTTTCATTAAAATAAGTTAATGATCAATAATATCATAATATTGACCCCCCCCCCCCCCCCCCCCCCCCCCCCTCTCACGCGGCAGTAAATGCAATTTCTGAGCTGCACAGTATGCACCCATAGCTTAGGTATTTTCTTTTACCTTAGGAATGTTGGTCACGTAGCACACCTTAGATCATCATGTGCGACCCTCAATCCCGCCGTATATTTCTGCCAGCATGAATTTTTGCGCATGATTGATATAAAGTACGTTCACTTTTCAATACGAATGTATATTTTCGAAAAGAATCTTTTCCGTTGAAATCACGGATCATACGGGTATATTTACTCCCGCACAGTGATCTATTATGGTCACCGTGCGTTACCCGTACCTAAATATCTATTGAATGGTGCCCTTTTTGCTCTGATGAGTTTCGACAAAAACAAGAGAAATAGTCTTAGGTGAGGTCGGGTGGATGAAGTTACTTAGGTAAGGTCGGTTGTTCATGGACGAAAGTCTTGTTTAGAACATTGCGTTGGGTTGAATATCAGATTTTTGGGGTTGCCCAAACTAGCCTCTAATTTGTTTAATGATGTCATTTATATATCAGAAAATATGTTTGGGGAGCAAAAATATGAAAAACAACCTTTAAATTTAACAATTCAAACTTAACAGTAAAGAGCAAAATACTTGCGGCCAGTGCACAAAAGATCCCTGTGAACATTAAATTTTGATCCCTGTGCACAAATACTTAACATTAAATTTTGATCCCTGTGAACATTAATTTTTTATCCCTGTGGCCATTAAAATACTTAACAGTATAATTATGATGAAATAACTAATCTTTAAATTGTATTTTTAAAAAAATAATTTTGATCCCTGTGAACATTAAATTAAAAAAAAAAAAGCAGACCAGTGCACACAAAATCCCCGTGCAGCAAGGGCCCGAGGAAGGGGCCCACCACAAGAGTGAAATGTAGGCAAACCATACCATGCCTTTTTGCAAGAGGCTGCTTCCGGGACTCAAACACGTGACCTCAAAGCAACACCTCAACCGGGGCGCCAAGGCTCCCCTTCTACTATGAACATTAAATTAACATAAAAAATATTTTAAATCATAGAAATTGAATGATTCATTCCAAAACTCATGAGAAAGATCTAAAACAAACTAGACAAGATAATTTGATACAAGCATTCCACAATTATAGCATTGAATTAGAATCCCAATGTTTCAGAGGGAAAGTCTCTTAGCAAAACAAGGGCCAAGCCATAAGACCTAAAGGGGGCAACAGTTCCATTTCATGTACTAAGAAACATGAAGAAAATATTGAAGACATATTTTCATAAGAACATAAAATCCATGCTGAACAATGTTAGAAACCTCACAAAATCAAACTCAATTAGTTTGAATAAAACTAATGAGAATGAATAATGATGAGATGAAGAATAAATCAATGTGCTTGCATCATTTCTACGATCGCCTCCCCAATTAACATAATTCGAGCAAAATTTCATCATTTAGGATGAGAGGAGGCTTTGCTTCACAAGGTGCCAACTTCTATTCAATGAAAAGAAGATACAATTAAGAGCTATATATTAGGTATCGCCGACCCCAAATAGATAGGATAAGGATATTGAACATGTTGATAAAATCAAATAACCTTTGTAGATTATAGTAGAAGACTAAGCATAACACACAGAAATCAATCCTCCAAAGAGTGCATTCATACACGCTGCAGCACATCGAATCGCATTAAGAACGAAATGCCCGACAGGCTGAACTCGGCTTGAGTCAACTGCGGCTCAGGTAGAACGAGCACCCCACAAAGTATTCGCTCCTAAAATTCTACAGATAAGTATCGAGCATTTCATCGATAGAAGCGTACTTGACCTCAGGGTAGAGCTCCGAGGCCTCCACTCCAATCAACGGATCAATGTCTATCATCGTCTGCCCCTTCACAAAGCTGGCATGAGCAACCATGTAAGAACCCAGAAGCTCAGGAGAACATTCTGCAGCAACCCACAGAAAGAATGATGGCGCATCAGAATACAAAGGATGGGAAATAAAATTTTAGCCAAAAAATGTTTTAGGCGTCGAGCCACCCACAGTTTACCTTCCATCTTCTTAACCACCTCGTGTTCGGGAATATAGATCCGCTCTAACTTCTTGCCGGTCTTCTTCTCCCACAAGTCGATCAAATCATTGTGAGAAATGACGCAGCCCGGAGGCCTCAGATACATGATCTTGTTCAGCGTTCTTGGATCGTCGGCAGCTTTGACCGTGTATGTGGCGGTGTCCTCCTCTCTAACAAACACAGCTAATCAAGGAATCCAGAGATTGAGGGTCTTCTTATCTGATGCATCAAAAATTGAATTCTGACGCATAATTGAATCAATATATCATGTTGTTTACCTTTGGTATTGCCATCCCCTAGTATAGATATTTTGTCTGTGGGCGGACCAAAGCCTTCGACTTGGCCTATCCTTGGGAGGAAATGCCAATTGGCGGCGATTTTGCCACACACGATCGTATGGGGAACCCCTTCCTCCCTAATACGCTGTCTGATTCTAGCCTTAACACTGAGGATGCTCTTAACCGGCTCCATGATATCGAGGTTCTCAACATCGAAACCGAACTCGGATGGGACGTATCTCTGCAACATGTGGTCAACGACTTTAGAATATATCTCGAAGGAAAATAAAATACTAAAATGCTGAGTAGCTTCATTTAGCGGGTTAAGAGGTCGAGCCATGAAAAAAGTCTCTGCACATTAAATGACACTAGAGAGAAACAAAAAAAAATAGTGAATGACATTAGCAATAAGAAAATAACAAACTACTAATTAATCTCGAGACTGAATCATGTTAGGGTTAGGTTTGTTGGTATTCCTCACTACAGTAAATCATGAACTACACAGTTTATGGTTTTCACGAGAGCCAGTGTTCATGAGGCAAGATTTATGAAAGGCACAAACCGTATGAAGTTACTTGATCCTAATGGAACCATCGCTTTTTATACTAATTTGTTTAAGGAGCGACATACTTTACGTATATCCGATGTGAAACGAAACTAGCACTCTCGTGTGCCTTAACACGCCCACGAGTAGCAGGAGATCAAGAGCAGTTAGCAGAGCAGTAAGTGGACAAGCAGTTGAGCACAGTATAACTATGGGAGCAGGTATTAGGCAGCCAAATAGCGTCAACACAGAAAAGCCATGAGCGGTCATAACATTAAAGGGCGGCAAGTTCCTGGTTCAATAGAAGTTCGTGATTCTTCCCAAATTCCCTAAACAAGTATCATTTCCTCACATTGGTTAAGAAGGGATTCATCCTAATAAATTGGTACCGGAGATCTCTTAGCCATTATCTTCTAAGCACATATAAAACCATTTTGGTGGCCATTTGTAAGCTTAATCAAAAATAGGAAACAATTAACTGTAAGAGTGGAGAAAACCCTAGCTGGTTTTAGCGGGTCTTCAAAATCTTCCTTGCAACAGAGGCAGCAAGCACGTGAGCAATCAAACACAGCAAAGCTGCTCGAGTAGGCGATACATACATCAAGAGGAAACAGAGAGGAATCACTGGCAGTGCAGTCAAGATCAGTCCAAACAACGAAGCGACAACAACAGAGTAGAGCAACAAGCGAAGAGTTTCAAATTCAGTGGAAGTTCCTGATTCACTCTAAACCCATTTCTTCTAACAGATTATTTCTCCATATAAAATGTAATAAATTTATCTCAACAAATCGCATGAACATACTCATCCCAACATAACGATCAACTATGATGCCAACTTATTAGGGAGTGTGAACCAAAGAGGAGCTAAAGCTAGGCTAGGAACAACAGTGCGCAAACTCATTATCAATCTGAACGTACAAGCCCATGAGTGAGGACCTACAACTTGATATTTCAGTGTCAACATATTTTTCACTTGTCTAATGTGTAGTGGTGGAAGTAGAATTTTAACTCAACCGGTCACATAGTAAAAACCAGAATGTTGTAGTCTAATTGATATTCTCATGAGCCGGTAGTTGATATTCTCATGAGTCAGTAGTTGATATTCTCATGAGTCAGTAGTTGATATTCTTAGCTTAGGAGAATCAGACGCGCATACAGTAGAAAAAGTGCGCATACAGTAGAAAAAGTGCTGAACGTGAAAAACATAGAATGTAAAAAGAATCAAAAAACCATTCCCAGTGTTGGAAGATCCATTATATTTTTTATTACATCAGGAGTTCTTGTATGGTCAAGCACCTTGTGCAACTTGAGCTTTATGCAGCTTGAGAATCTTGTGCAGTTTGAGGTGTGCAACCAGAATGTCTGTCTTTCATCAATTATGATCTTAGGGGCGGAATGCATTGAAAGTGACTAAGTTAAATGTCGAGCAGCAAGTTCCATCACATTACATAGTTTAATAAAGTTATATGTTCCATTATGTTGAGATGTTTCTTCAAGTTAGAAGACAGCTACAAGCTTCATCATTTCGTGAGATTTCATCGAGTCTGAGGCTGGCTCATTTACATCAGGAAATTTCTCCAAGTATGAGGCTAAACTACGAGATTCGTCGTGCTGAGAAATTCCATCATGTTGGGGGCTGAGCTATGGGATGTCCCATTGGAAAATTCCGCCAAATTTGGGGCCGAGCAGCATGCATCGTTGTGTCAAAAAATTATGTCTAATCAAGACCAAGCGTGCAGCCGTTGTCACATAAAGTTTCTCCAAGTCTAAGATAGAATCGCAGAGTCCATTGCACAAAATTCCTCCGCGTACCAATTTTCCGAGATTCGAGTTTTACATTGATATATAATTGTCAGGGAAACCGAAGATCCTATAAACTTTTACACTACGAAATTTCCTGGCACCATCTAGTCCATTTTAGATGAAATAATGAAGGCACAACCCCCTTCTATAAAGTCGGTGAGGGTGGTATCGCCTATAATTATTGATGATGATGATCAATTAGATTATTCAAGTTACATTTCATGGATCACCAGTATGGTTGAAGAAGTGCAGTTGGCAATGGCAGACGTCGTGCTGAAAAACTGAAAGCTTCCTAATCTGACCAAATGTTTTAGAGAATCATTGTCTGGTCACCACGAGTGTAATGGTGGTGACGGTTCTTTAATCCGATATTCGAATATCTGGCAATCGGCTGCAGAAGGTCGATTTAGGCGAAATTGGAGCTCCACCAAAACTCCAAGAAACCTTGAAATGAAAACTATCTTATGCGCTTTTTGAGGGGAGTCCAATGCCACTTTCAAATTTGAATTTTTGTTGAGCGTTTGAGGAGAAATCGACTCTTGAAATTTTTCAGTTTATATGAGCCAAAGAACCTATATTTTTCCCCACAAAAAAATGCGTCCGATCACGTGCCCGGAGGTACCCGGGAAGTGTTTTGCCCCAACCAATGTGGCACTAACCAATACTCCCGCATGCCTTAACAATCTCCCGATCATGTCAAATCTCTCCACATTGACGATTACTTCTCCTTAAAAAAAAGCTTTTCTCAACGTCATCAAGTATATCATGCATCAAAAGTCATTGTGAGAGTCATCTGATCTTGAATTATGCCCAATCATGGTTGAAAGTACAAAAACCCATAGGAGACACAAAAATTTTAAGCCCATAGGTGATAGTCGACCAGTTGGTATATATGTGCCAATATGCTTTTTACATCCATTATATTATGACAATATCAATATTCTCGCATGTCACAGTGACAAAACAATCGTCAGAAATGTAGTCCAAGTCAAACATGATTCTGACAAGCCTTGCTACGGCGAGTGCTCAAGGCTCTAAATTAGCCATGCTGACAGATAATCCCTGAAAGCCTGATGCTCCTCTTCTCTCATGCCTGCAAACTAGCAGCAATCTGCTTGGTGGTGGTCAGGTCCTGCGCTCGCAACTCATCTTTGCTCTACTGCTGCACTTGCAACTCGTGAGTGCTCCTCCTACGCCCGCGATTCAACCAAGCTCTCCCCCTATGGCTCACGACCTGACCGAGCTCACACAAACTTACACAAAAGGAACAAGAATGTAGCATGAAAATGTCAACCACTGGGATAGCACTAGATTGGCTAGGGCAGACTCCTTTTGCTCCTTATACTATCAAGGATTAAAGAACGTTGCTAATAAAATAAGAAAAGAAGAGGGACATTCAACCAGATTGAACGAACACAAATCAAACTAGAACCAAAATAAGCGAAACGATCAGTGGGCTTGTTCGCACCCTAGGCCTAATTGTCTTAAACTCAAATCAAACTTGTCGAAGTCTCAACCAATCCGATCTTGTAGTGCTCGCCACCGACATTGGGTCTCTGCACCTTGGACAAGAACCAATCCAACAATTCTCCATATTCCAAACTAGTCGGAGCCCGGAGGAGCTCGTCAATTCAGCGATCTTCCTGCAAAAAACTCCATCAACACTATAGATCCAAGTGAAAATGGGTGTCGGTGAAATGACACCTGATGCTACTCTCCATCCACATAATGAGAATACTTCACATTGTCATCTTTGACCCTAGAAGCATATGTGCCCAATCCATTCAATCCATCCCCTTCTTCCTGATATGATTGAGCCACTTGTGTCTTAGTAGACCCATCACCTCACCATTCACGACATTCACCTATGCAACCAAAGCGCACACTTTAATAAAGTATAGGTCAGATCTCTTGTTATCTCTAGCAATGAACATAAACATCTTGGTCAACTTTCATCTTACTCTTTGGCATCCAATCTTCCAACTGACAAGAAGTTGAAGCATATGTCAGAAATGTGTGGACCTACCTGAGCACTAGCAGAGCACATGTGCTCTTCTCCAGAAACACATCTCAAAATGCAATGCTCTGGGCACAACTCCATTACTCATCCTGAACATCCCGCAATCCACCATAATGTAGGAGGTGAAAAATGTTCTATCACCTGAGATATGTGCTGAAGCACAATCCACCAACTAGGAATCATCATTGCAGCTGGGGTTAAACGTCCCATCATCACTTGCAATGAACACATATTTCCAAGATGTCATAAAAGATGTTATAGTACCCTCCACCTGCCTCAATGTCTCTACCACTTTTGTAGCATCTTCTAGATGAATCAATACTTATTTATGTGGCCTTTCTTGATATTGTGAAGGCACTCAGAGTTCTTAAGTCGAGCTTTAGACTTGTTTATGCTCATTCCTCTGTCACTTACGCCCTCACTCCTACCCTTCTTTTAGTGATTAAGGCCTCTAAAGAGGTAATCGACAACAAGCTGCTTTGAGATTTCTTCCTTACCTCATTCATAACTTCCCCTGACCTGAGTCATAGTGAAGGAGTCATTAGCTTACTCAAGGAAACTACCAACGTGTCCCAACCATGGGGACTGCCCAGGATCAATAATGCATGAAGTTCATCCTCTAATATCATCTTCATAAAAGTTGATTGATGATGCTCTGAACTTCATTGAGGTGTTTCGTCGTCCTTGTACTTGAGATTGATCAACACATGGAAGAGATGGGCTTTGTTTCCCATTGTCTTTCTCACATGCATGTCCTCCAACCTTTTGGGAACGAAAGCAGTGAGCAATTAAAATTGGCAATAGAAAATTGCTTGCGATCTAACTACATTCGTAATTCTAGCAAAAAAGGTCCTCCCTCTTCATCTTCTAAATAGCCTAATTAAGTAAATCATTTGGGCTGAATTTATGGAATATTTCACCCATTACTCAGTCAACCAGTTAAAATTGGTACCTGAATCTTGGAAACCGATAATTAAAGTCATGACCCAAGAAAATAAGAAACATACCAATACTCATTGCTTATTGTACCTCATTAATTTACTTTAACAAATAAGTTTACCACAATCTATCATGGATGCCACTCGTTGGAAATTGAACGAGCATGCAATAGAAATCAAATACCACTCGATATGTTATCGCTCGCTCGACCTATAATAAAATTTCTCATTTTTCACACAAGAGCTATCTTTGTCCTCCTTCTATGACCTCCCGCTAAACCACAGTCCTCTTCTTTCCTCTGTCACAGCCACACGATAGGAGCCTGCATCAGTAGGAGCTTAGTGCTTGTCACAGCCGCACGAAGCCATAAATCCGTTTGTTCACTCAAGGCACGAGAAATAGCATGTGAGCATGGGTTTTAGGGTTTGCTTCCGATTCTTTGAACCTTTGTATAGAGCTTCCTTTTAACTAGGCATCTTTAATGAGATTCACTTATTAGATTCTTATCTTAGTTTTCCTTCTGGAAAAATTAACGAGGTAATAATAAAATTTCAATGCATCTTTTTGCTTCGACACAGTAGCAAATCCCACTTGTTTCAGATACCTATATTATCATATAACCTCTTATTTTAACTTGCATAACTTTTGATTTCCTTAGTAACATGTTTGTTAAGAAACACATCTTTAATTAGTATCATTTTTAATTTGAGTTTTATGTTCAGTTATTATGATAAAACTTTATCATTTTATGCTAAGTCTCAGTTTCTTATTATCGATTCATCTGTGGCGTGTTCATCGTCTAATTTAACAAGTATTTATTTCTAATTATGTGGATAGGGATGATCATGCTCCACTTTGGGCTTACACGTCAATCATTCAAAAAAGAGACTGTTAGAAACAGAAATTGGAAATGTATTTTATGCTAAGGCTGATTATGATGGCTCATATCCAATGGTTAAGAAGTTGTTTTGGATTGTTTTTAAATGTTTTACGTTTGAGAACTTCATGTGTTGCATTAGTTGTGCACTTGTCCTTATTATTCAATTTGGATTGTTTTAAATTAAGTATGCTTGATATTTGTGGCCGTCTTATTGCACTATACACACACATACGAGTGACAGGCACGGGGCTCCGCCCCTACTGCCAATCGCGACAGTAACCCTGTTAGCAAGAGGACAGTTGCATTGCATTAACGTAGGAAATAAAGATACAATCGAGACGAATCTCGCCAAGCATCCGGAGGTTGGGTCCTCCTGGATACTCCACTCTCCAAGAGAGCCAAAACCCTAGACTTCCAAGATGATAAAGACTCACCCCCAAGGCTCCTTATATAGATGGAGCCCCGGACTACAGGACAAATATTAAAATAATATAATAACGAAATAGACGATAATGCCCGTGGGCTACATAAACTCATAACGATTGCAGGGCCGCCGGTCGCTTCGTATCATCTGGTCCCGCCGGAAAAACGACCTTGTCCTCAAGGTCGAGGGCCATATGGGTCGTCAGGAAGCGTCAGTGGATCCAGCTCCCCAAAGTCAGGATCAGGATCTTCAGCTCCCAGTAAAATGCATAGGTTCCGTTGAGGGCAGACGTGGGTGGGTGAGTACGGTTGCTGGCAGCGGAAGCAGAGGCCCTGGCGGCGAAGCTCTTCGTGTTGTTGGTAAGACAAGTGATGAGGCCGTCGCGGGGGAGGTGGCCGTGGAGCTGGCGGTTGCGGGGGCGGAGTCAGAAGCTGGGGCCCAGGTGGGGGCAGAGGGTCCATCGGCGGCCGAGGTGGCAGTGGTGGCCGCGGAGGTGGGGTCGGCCATGTCGAGTGGGTTGGTTCAGCTGGGATGAGTTCCTCGTCCAGATATCTAGCCTGCTCCATTGCGCGGGAAAGAGTAGTCGGGTTGTGGACCCGAAGGCGCGCGCGGAGGTGGGGTTGCAGTCCCGCCAGAAAATAGCCCAAGTAGTGGTCGGGTGCCAGATCGGGAACATGTGTAGCGACCGCGATGAAATCGTCAATGTAGGTTGCCACAGAGTCGGACTGGCGAACGGAGCTGAGGCGCTCAAAGGCATTGCCCGCCCGGCGGCTATCGTAGTGGCGGAGGAGTTCCTCCTTCAAGGTGGGCCAGGTAATGTCCGGTTCCTGCTGGCGCAACCAACGCACCCAATGGAGCGTCGAGCCTTCCATATAAATTGTGGCGAGGGGGACCTTCTGGTCGGCGGGGGTGGTATGCAAGTCGAAGAACTGCTCTGTGCGGGCAATCCACCCGAGAGGGTCTGTGCCATCGAACACCGGAATTTCAATCCGGCGGAGGTGGGCCGGGACACCATCGGTCGTGGGGTGCAAAACCCCCATGGGGTCGAGAACCACGGGAGTTGGTGGCGGAGGAGTGGTTGGAGGGCGATTAACTGCCGCGGTAAGACCTCGGAGGAGGAGCGTGAGGTCCGCCAGTTGGGATTCAATGTTATCCAGGCGCTGCGAGTCCGAGTGTGCAGGGGTGGAGGTGTTCTCGTTGGCGTGGAGGGCCATGGACCGAGTCACGGGCATGAACTGTGGCTCGGAGGAGCGGCTAGGGCAGCCGGAGCGCAACAAGTGCTGTAGGAGACGGCCGACACGGCGGTAGGCGGCGAGACTGGGAGCCGAGGCAGGAAGAGAGCCTCCGGAAGGTGGCGCGGAGGAGAAGAAGCCGTCGGGAGGCCGCTGGAAGGCCGTAGAAGCCGCTGGAGAAGGCGGTCTGGGCGGCTTTGGACTCGACGCAATGGTCGCAGGGAGGAGCTGCGGCGGGCGAAGTCGCGGAAACGACTAGCGCAGTCGCAGGAGAAGTCGGCGATGCGGTCGGCGGAAGGAGCAGGCGGAGCGCGGGTGCGAGGAGCTGGACCGGCAGCAGCGGATGCGAGGATGTGCGAGGATGTGCGAGGATCTGGATCGGCAGCAGCTGGCGCGTGCGATGTGCGAGGACCTGGATCGGCAACAGTGGGGCGCGGATCGACAGTAATGGAAGCAGCGTCCGCAGGCGGGGAAATAGGGCTCGTTCGAACCCTAATTTAGGGCAGGTCGGACCAATTGTTAGCAAGAGGACAGTTGCATTGCATTAACGTAGGAAATAAAGATACAATCGAGACGAATCTCGCCAAGCATCCGGAGGCTGGGTCCTCCTGGATACTCCACTCTCCAAGAGAGCCAAAACCCTACACTTCCAAGATGATAAAGACTCACCCCCAAGGCTCCTTATATAGATGGAGCCCCGGACTACAGGACAAATATTAAAATAATATAATAACGAAATAGACGATAATGCCCGTGGGCTACATAAACTCATAACGATTGCAGGGCCGCCGGTCGCTTCGTATCAAACCCGGCCGCGATAGTGCATGGGGGAGGGGGGGGCAGTGCCCCGCGCGAGAGTACCCCGCCCACGACATTGCCCCTGCACGACGGTCGACGGCGCTCCCGCCACTCGCAAACCCTTGAGCACTATACTCCGCTCGTCGCTCGTTTTTACCGTGTGCACGGGGGTTTGCGAGCGGAGGGGAGAGCACATTTTTTATTGTAGGTAGAAAACTTTGCCTATATGAGAGCACATTTTTAAAAATTAAAGAAAAAGCACATAAATTGAAGAAATTGAAAATTTTGTAATAAAGAGGGGTAAAATCGGAAAGTTGAATGTTTCACCAAAGGGTGTTATATATATATTATATTAAAACATATCCCATCATATCAATATCCTTGTTTTTTATATTTAATCATATTCTTGTACCAAATCTGTATCGTACTTGATACATGTATCGATGTTTCATAGGTTGTTTTTTCCCATAATCAATAGGAAGGTCCAAGAAGAATACAAGGACTTAGTAGAGAAATATAATCTCATTAAAGTCTCAGTTGATGACATTGGAGGGAAATTTGAACTTCATAGATTAAACAAGAGTGATCTTCGTCCCTTCATGACAACCACCAACCGATCGTAACGGGAAGTCTTAGCAGGAAAGACTACCTATTGACCGCTAGAGCATCCTCGATCGTTAGAGCTAAATAAGTTATCCCTCGCTCTTTTTCTGCAAGTGGGTGTTATGGGCCGGGCCCCGGGCTTTATCATCCGCTCCCACCCCCAGGGTTCGGGGCTTAATCCCTCCTGACACATAACAGGCCCGCGGACCATACACCCCAACCCCTTTCGGCACGTGTTCTCGGCACCGCGGGTTGTTGAGGCGGGGGCTCGATCCCCCGACCTCCTTGATATGAGCCCTTAACGCCAGCTCATGTCATCCAACTGCACCCGCCTCAACTGCAGTTGGATGATATGAGCTGGCGTTAAGGGCTCATATCAAGGAGGTCGGGGGATCGAGCCCCCGCCTCAACAACCCGCGGTGTCGAGAACACGTGCCGAAAGGGGTTGGGGTGTATGGTCCGCGGGCCTGTTATGTGGCGGGAGGGATTAAGCCCCGAACCCTGGGGGCGGGAGCGGATGATAAAGCCCAGAGTCCCAGAGCCCCGGGGCCCGGCCCAAAACAGTGGGCTGGGTCACACAACAAGTTAATTATTTTGTGAGGTGTTCGTCCAAAACCTGTCCCATGGCCACGGCGCTCTTCAAAGTTTTCCTCGATCATTGCTTGCTACTTTTTCACGTGCACCATTGTCGCAAGTTCTGCTAATTTGCGGCCTCATACTCCCCATAAGATCATCCTGGGGACGTTTTAACCCTCAGTACTGTTAACATTTAGAGCCATTGAAACAAGAAAATGAGATGCAAGGAGGGTCAGTTTACCACAAAGAAAATAATTATGCTCTAGGACTGAAGTCATACAAATGCGAGTAGTTCCCAAGAATTGTATATTCTCATGAATCCACTCTTTCATCATCAAGTCTTTTAAAAGTCTTTAAATCAACCTCCTAATCACCCCCACTGAGGACTGATCTTTTCTAGAATGTGAGGCCTCTCCTTCATGCCTTTGATTAGTGATTGTTGGGTTGATAGACTTAGGAGACACCGACAAGTGGTTTGAAGGATTAGTCGGAGGAGATAGAACAATATACAAGGAAGACGGGTCAACTTGATCTACAAGTAAAGGGACTCAAGGTCCTTATAAAATGAACATCATCAATGTGTTGAAATACTGACACGTGAGAGACATCGAAGGAACCTCCATCGAAGGAACCTCCACGCCTACTTATTTTCTCCAAAAAGTTGGTAGTGAACTTATCCCACAATATATGAAGAACGAGATCCTCGTGTGTTTCGAAGGCGAGTTAGTAGGAGATACTACAACCCTTGAAGAAGGGAGATTCCCAACCAATTTTTGGGAGAAATAGGCTAGGCAATGTGATGGATCATGTACATGCTTGCATCCTCATGAGTTTTTTCCTTTGATGGCCATTCGAGGGCCATCTTAGGTCTTACGATCAAGAAAGACGGAGATGAGACAAATAAAAGATAAGGAGTCTAAGAGGATCATGATCCTTTATAAAGTCCATTACGAGGGTAGTCGGAAATTCTTTTCATGGTGCTTTGAGAGAGACAAGACCGCAAAAAATTGAGATAGTTATATACCTAAAATGACCCCGCTAGGGTAATCCATCATGTGCAATCTCGGCACGCATAGAGCGACTGGAGGTGACATATGGCTCAGCGAGCCAATAAGGCTTGGCAGTTGACTCGGAGAAATGTTATGGCTCGCAACAACTTATTTATTTAAAAACTCTAATTGTATTTTGTATTTCATTAGCATTTTTATTATATTTAGATATTTTTCTTGAGCTTAGTTGATGGGACTCTTGTGTAATTGTGTCGTGTGAATTGTATTTAAAGATCTCAGTTGGTAGTAATAAAGGAAACAAGTTAAATCTCATAGAATCCCTATGAAGGATTTGATAGCTCTCCCTCGAGCATTCCGCTTAGGACGTTGATGTACTCGTTTAACACACGTGCTATATAGTGGCAAGAGCACCGGTCGCATAAGTAATAAAAATGATGAGGAAGTATCGTTTCCACAGGGATTCTTGAACGACACTATAGTTATTTTGAACACAACCTATCTAGATAACAATTGATTGAGGTTTCTTAATTAACTAAATGAGTTTAACAAGAATAAAACTAAATAAATAGAAATTTAGGTTTAAAACTATGATAATTAGAGTTAAGATGATTGTTTCGTACTATGATTAATCATGAGTGAAGTGATGTAATTTTGTCAAGATTTTTGCATAATTGACAGCGAGTTTTCACCAACACGTCGAAACCACTTGGTCTGAGCGGATCGATTACAATTCACTAGCAGACGACACGTCATGGACCGAACGTGCCTAGAATGAAATTAAAATCTTTAATGCGACTGTGAAGAAAACTAACTTCATTCAATATTTAGAATGAAGCTATTGCATAGATCAGTACCACATGACCCGTAAGTATTTAAATCTATGGTTCTATTTACAGGACCCGTAAATCAATTAATTCATGGTCTGAAATCAATGATTACACATGAAACTAGAGTAGTGACCAACTAAACTAGAGTACACAATAGGCACATAAATAGAACTCTAATCATACAAAATATAAATGAAATAAAACACATTCACTCGTAACAATCCCGGTATTAATTCAAATTACTACACAATCACCTCAACAAGAGAGTTAGTCTCTCATTATTGGGCAAACTATTGAAAAATTGAAGATGAAGAAAGAAAATCGCATAATCTCAAGTAATAAGTTCACAAAATAGAGAAAAGAAAAGCAAACTCTACAAAGGCCACCAATTCTGTAGAAAATCCACAATCCAGACTCCAAATTGAGCTTCCAAATGATGTTCCTTCAATCTTCAACAATTCTCATCTCTAAAATCTCCCTAAAAATCCTCTAAAGTAACTCTAAAATGTGTTAAAAAAGGAATAAAAGTAGAGCTCTACAAATGAGATCTTGAAAAAGTCCATTCTCATAAAGAAATTATGAGTATATATAGAAAATGGGTAAAACACACGGGCGTGCTCTTGTTGTAACTGTCAAGAGAGTGGAGAAAATCAAGTGAAATGCACGAGCGTGCTCTTTGATGTAATGGCCAAGAAGGTGGGGAAACATGGTAGAACACAGGGGGCATGATGGATTACATACGAGCGTGCCTTTGGAAGAACACATGGGCATACATGGCTTTTGAACTAGAGGCGCACAAACGTGATTTGGACGGACGTATGTGTGCCTGTCAATGCAGGGCGTGCTCTCTGTGATTTTGGGCGTGCGTATTGGCGCATGGTCGTGCAGTCGACAGTGCGATGTCTTTTTCTTAGCCGTGAGAAACACCATTTCCTGAAATGAACTGTTCATATCAACGCATGAGCGTTTGTCAGGGCGCGCGTGTTCATATTTTGCTATTATGTCTTTATGAATGCTCCTATTTCACCCCAAGTGCCTCAATTGGCTCTAAATTGCTCTTAACTTCTCTTTCATCATCCCTTATCATAGAAATACAAAATAATATATAAATCCATCTTCATAACATAAAAACGCATAGATAATCAATGCAGTATATCAGTGAAATGAAGAGAATAAGTATCACATATTTGATGTTATCAGGCGTCATGATAAGACCTCAACCTATCATCTTTGGTCTTCCCTCCCTCAATCTAGGGTTATACCTAGTTATGAAGGTTGGATGATATCAAATTGGTAATAGAGACATTTGATCTTCATCCTCTGTCACCCGCTCACACAATTCCATCGATTGTCCACCCCCGCACTAATCCATCGGTTATACCTAGTTCCAACTCGGATTGACCTCCCTTGAGAATGCAACAACCATCAATCATGTAACCACACAAGCAGCAGTCGCACCATTATGCAGTGGAGCCATGGTTTCCTCCCCACACACCTAAGCAGATTCTCCTCGCCGCGGTTTCCGGTCATATCCAGCACAACGATGTGAAATATTTTAAAGTCGGAAGAACGCGTCAACCAACCGGAGAATAAGGACACCAAAGATGAACACAAGCTTTCACAATACTAATTTTGGTAGCTAGTTACAACTGAACACGGCTGAATACAAGTTGCATCCAACTTGAATCACAACAGCCAATAGAAAGTAAGAACTTGGTCACGGACAAGGTCCGCTTCTCCTCCGGAGCACACCGCGCAGGTGATACTCGCTCCAATACTCGCTCCTCGCTACAGAAGCTCGCTCCTCGCTACCGCCGGCGGTATCGCTAGCGCCAGGCGTTAGCTCTGCTACTCGCAAGCTCGCTGCTCGCACTTCAAGCTTCTCGCGTACTCGCCACGCGTCGCTTCCTCTTATACTCGCTAGCGCGAGCGCTATCACTAGCGTCGGGCGCTATCTCCCGAGTAGATACTCGCAAGCTCGCTGCTCGCCTCTTCGCCTCTTGTCGCTACCGCGCGCGTTAGCACTAGCGCCGGCGGTATCTCCACTACTCACTACTCGCTCAAGGTAGTTGGCCGAACTTACTCCAAGTCCGATGCTCGCCTGCCGAACTTACTCCAAGTCCGATGCTCGCCTGGTGGCGCTCTGGTATCTCTAACTCGCTCAAAGTTGATGATACTCGCCAGATCCAGAATCTCTCTCTTTAGAGGGTGGTATCCCTCTATTTATAGGCAAATCAAGGGGAGTGGCAAGTATGAGCTAGCGCTAGCGCTGGCGCTAGCTCACTTCAAAATCTAACACTCCCCCTTGAAGTGAGTTCCATGAACAACTCCAAGCAATGTGCAAAGCCTCCTGAACGGCCCCGCAGATAGGGGCTTCGTGAATATATCCGCAAGATTCTCTTCACTCCGCACATGCTCCACAGCGATCAAGCCACCCTGCACCTTCTCTCTGATGAAGTGATGCTCGATCTCAATGTGCTTGGTCCTTGCATGACAAACTGGATTGGTTACCAGTTTCAATGCACTCTTGTTGTCCCCACGAAGCACAGTAGGTCCGCTGACCTCCTCGTCCACATCCTCCACTAGTCTCCTTAGCCAGACACACTCCTGAGCTGCTAAGGACGACGCCTTGTACTCGGCCTCCGTGGTAGAAAGGGAAATAGAGTCATGCTTCTTGCTACACCACGAGATAGCAGCTGCTCCACACAAGAACACGTAACCTGATGTCGACTTGCGATCATCAGCGTCACCTCCGTAATCTGCATCCGTGTACCCGTGCAGCTTGAAGTCAGACTTCTCATCATAGGACAACCCCATCTCAAGGGTGCCCTTCACGTACTTCAGTATCCCTTTGGCTGCCTCCAGATGAGGCTTCCGTGGCTCCTGCATATACCGACTAACTCGGCCGACAGCAAAGGCGATGTCCGGCCTCGTGATAGTCAGGTAGATAAGACTCCCCATCAGTGCCCGAAAGATCTTCGGATCAGGAAGAATCCTCCCTTCTTCCTTCCGAAGCTTCAGCCCAGCCTCCAGAGGAACGGAACTGCTCTTCCCCTCCTTCATGCCGAATCTTTCGACGATCCTCTCGGCATACGCCCTCTGGGAAACATACAGTCCACCTCTTCTCTTCTCAACTTGGAGGCCAAGGAAATGGTGCAGTTCACCAAGATCCTTCATCTCGAAGCGTATGGAAAGTTGCTGCCTCAACGCCGCGACCTCCTCAGGGTTGTTCCCTGTCACGATCATGTCGTCGACGTATAGCAGCACCAGCACGTGAAGACCTCCACTCTTCTTCACGAACATGTTGGAGTCCGAGTCTGAGGCATCGTAGCCGCAGAACTGCAAGTACTCCGCAATCTTCTCATACCAGGCTCTCGGCGCCTGTTTCAGACCATAGAGGGCCTTCTTCAGCTTGCAGACGTGACGCGGCTGGGACTTGGACACGTATCCAGGTGGTTGCACCATGAATATGTCTTTGTCGATCTCTCCGTATAAGAACGCGTTCTTCACATCCAGCTGTCATAACTTCCAACCTCGGCACGCCGCCAAAGCGATGATCGTCCTCACCGACGTCATCTTCGCTACAGGACTGAAGGTCTCCTCGTAGTCCTCTCCGTAGGTCTGTGAGAAGCCTCGAGCGACAAGCCTCGCCTTGTACCGCTCCACTTCTCCATCAGCTCTCTTCTTGACCTTGTACACCCATTTGCAGGTGACAGGTTTGATGTCCTCCACCATGGGAACCAGGTCCCATGTCTCATTCTTCTCTAGGGCCTCAATCTCCTCGATCATGGCAGCGTCCCACTCCTTGATGCCAGCAGCATCCTCAAACCAGGCAGGTTCCTTCTCATCGAGTGGTCCTGCGAAGAAGCAGGAAACCAAACTCACGAAGTTCCCCTCCTTATAGCGAGCAGGCGGGACGATCGTCCTCTTCGACCTCCTCAAGGCTTGGCCACTATCTACCACTCTGGTAGACTCCTCTGGTTGAGCTCCTCTCTGAGCTCCTCTCTGAACTCCTCCTGAAGCGGTGCTCTCCCTGCTTCTTGAGTTCGTAGCTCCCCCTGAGCCAGATGCTCCTCCTGAGCCAGATGGCGATGGAGCACTTGGAGATAACTCCAACTCTACAGTAGGGTCCTCAGTGACCCACTCCTCTTCCCTGCTAGCTTCTCCACTCTCCGGCAGCTCCACTGAAGAGACTCCCTGGTATGAGACCAGTTCGTCAAACACTACGTCGCGCGAGACGACGAACTTGTGGGTCCGCGGATCCATGCACTTCCACCCCTTCTTCGGCTCATCGTAGCCGATGAAGATACACTTCCTCGCTTTCGGCTCCAACTTTGTTCTCTGAGCGTCCGGGACGTGCACGAAGCAGGTAGAACCGAACACCTTCATGTGACCCACATTGGGCTTCTCCCCGAACATGAGCTGGTGTGGAGACACCATCCTGTTAGGACTCAGAGGTAGCTTGTTGATCACATGAGTAGCGCACGCCATTCCCTCCGCCCATAAGGCCTTGGGAATGCTCTTGGCATGTAGCCAACTCCTGGTAGTCTCCACCAGATGGCGGATCTTCCTCTCTGCCACCCCATTCTGCTGCGGGGTGTGAGCGCATGAGAGCTCCCGCCGAATGCCGAACCTCCTGCAGAAAGAAGCAAACTCATTGGAGGTAAACTCCCCTCCATTGTCGCTTCTCAGCTTCTTCACTCTGCGGTTCAGCCTCCCCTCCACAAGCTCCTTCCACTCGAGGAACTTGCTGAATACTTCTGATTTCTCTCTCAGAAAGTATACCCACATATAGCGGGTGTAGTCATCCACCAGAACCAGCGCATACTTATTGCCTCCATAAGTAAGGGTGGCGCATGGCCCCATAACATCAGCATGTACGCACTCAAGAGGTGCCTTACACCTGGTCTCCGACTTGTCAAATGGAAGTCGATGTGACTTTCCATATTGGCATCCGTCGCACACATGGCCGTCGTCGTAGGAAGTGAGATGAGGCAGGCCGCTCACTAGGCCCTTTGCCGCCATCATCTTCAGCTTGTCCATCCCCACATGACCCAGCCTCTCATGCCAGATCACAGCGCTGTCGTTTGTCTTCAGCTTGTCCACGTAGGCATTTGCAGACAAAACATAGAAATCCTTCACCCTTCTCCCGGTGAGCGTGACGTCAGCATCGACAGACGAAAGGTTCTTTAAGAACTTCACCTCCTTCGGTCCAAACAGCACGTGGTATCCAGCATCCACGGCGTTCGCCACTGAGAAGAGGTTCTTCTTCATGCCAGGCACGTGATACACACTCTTCAGTGTCACTGGCTTCTCTCTACTTCCAAGGGACACCTTCCCTTCTCGCTCCACAGGATGTACCGTATCATCCGCAGTGATGATAACATCCATCCCTTCATACGCTTCCAAGGAGTCGAACTTGGACATATCTCCTGTGAGATGATGCCCGCAACCGGAATCCACTATCCAGTCGTTCTCGAGGTTGATGGAGGCTAAGACATCGACTGAAACAATTGTCCCCCCTCTCACCGCCCTGGTGACCTCCACCCTCTTCATCCACCTCTCTGGTGATCTCCCTCCTTGTTAGCAGCATGACCGGCCTTCAGATTAGACCGGCAGTCTTTTGCCATATGCCCATACTTCTTACAGGCAAAGCAAAGGGTTCTCCCCTTCTCATCGCGCGCAGGGAGGAACTTCCCCCCATCTCCCTGAGAGGACGTTGAAGGTCCATCTCCGGAGTTCTTCTTTCTCTTGTCCCAGGATCTCCTCTTTCCTGAGAACAAGGCCTCGCCATCTCCTCCTGAGATGGATACTCCCGCCATCTGCTTCGCCAAGCTCTCCTGTGACGATAGCAGGTTCTCTAGCTCCAGAAGGGAGGGCTGAGTAGCCCATCCTTGCACGGAAGTAACGAAGGGGACATACTCCCTCCTCAAGCCTCGGAGTATGTGCCGCTTCAACTTCGCCTCTGAGATTGGCTCTTCAGGATCCAAGGCCGAGATCTCCCCACATAGGTTCTTCACCTTCAGGAAGAAGGTGGATATCGTCATCTCGCCTTGAGTCGACTTTGCCAACTCATTCTCCAGGAATTGTAGCCGCGCCACATTCTTCTTGTTGAATAACCTATCGAGGGCTATCCAGATCGCAGACGCTGACTTGCAACCTATGATGTGGTCGAACAAGTCAGGTGATATGGCTCTCTTCAAGGTGAACTCCGCCTTGGCGTTGGTCTTCCTCCAAGCTCTCACAGCGGGACCATTATCACCGGCAGCTACTACTTCCTCTTGCTCCCCACCACCAACAACCTCCCAGAGATCCTCTCCAAGAAGGTAGCTCTTCATACAAGACATCCACTTCTTGTAGTTGGTTTGAGTAAGCAGCTCAATGCCAAGTCCCCTAGCATACCCTCCTCCGCCGTCCATCTTGGTTGTTTCGTCCTTGTTCCCACTATCCCTCTGATACCATGTGAAATATTTTAAAGTCGGAAGAACGCGTCAACCAACCGGAGAATAAGGACACCAAAGATGAACACAAGCTTTCACAATACTAATTTTGGTAGCTAGTTACAACTGAACACGGCTGAATACAAGTTGCATCCAACTTGAATCACAACAGCCAATAGAAAGTAAGAACTTGGTCACGGACAAGGTCCGCTTCTCCTCCGGAGCACACCGCGCAGGTGATACTCGCTCCAATACTCGCTCCTCGCTACAGAAGCTCGCTCCTCGCTACCGCCGGCGGTATCGCTAACGCCAGGCGTTAGCTCTGCTACTCGCAAGCTCGCTGCTCGCACTCCAAGCTTCTCGCGTACTCGCCACGCGTCGCTTCCTCCTATACTCGCTAGCGCGAGCGCTATCACTAGCGCCGGGCGCTATCTACCGAGTAGATACTCGCAAGCTCGCTGCTCGCCTCTTCGCCTCTTGTCGCTACCGCGCGCGTTAGCACTAGCGCCGGCGGTATCTCCACTACTCGCTACTCGCTCAAGGTAGCTGGCCGAACTTACTCCAAGTCCGATGCTCGCCTGCCGAACTTACTCCAAGTCCGATGCTCGCCTGGTGGCGCTCTGGTATCTCTAACTCGCTCAAAGTTGATGATACTAGCCAGATCCAGAATCTCTCTCTTTAGAGGGTGGTACCCCTTTATTTATAGGCAAATCAAGGGGGGTGGCGAGTATGAGCTAGCGCTAGCGCTGGCGCTAGCTCACTTCAAAATCTAACAAACGATGCCTGCACCAGATTGCTCCTTTCACGATCATTCTTTAACGCAATAACTTATACCTAAGGAAGCCTACAAATGAACTACCACATGCAGTCATTTTTTCATTCCTTCCTCACTCTCAAATTTGATTCTCTTCCTCCTTCATTATGTCAAAAATTTGTCAATTGCTTGACAAAACCTTGGAAATATTCAAAAAGGAAATGGAGAACAAAGCAACCAAAGAGGTGCAATGATAGACCCTTAGAGGGTCAACAACGTGAGACCTTCGCCACTCTCCTCTAAGTATTGCGACAGAGCAACTGGCCATCCCTCGCTTAAAAAATTCAACTAGCAAGTAACTCAACACCATTAGGAAATATTGGGATAAATTGCACGTTAGCCAGGAGATTCCATTCATCCAGTCCACTTCAGGGTCGCCATCAATTTATGTTGATCCCAAACTGCAAGCCCCTCCATGACCATTGGCCCCAATAGTTCTCATTCAACGAACTCCTCTTCAGCTAATGACTCGTGTTGTTCTCATCCAACGGGCGCTGAGCTTGACTCTACCAACCATGGACCCTTCCTGCACCAGTGATGAGGAGTCCACTGCAATCATTTTGTTCACCCTATCAGGGAGAAAGGTCCGCCTACATGGTGATGATGCCTTTGGCTTTGGTACATCGTTACAAGGAGCTCTTCTGACGGGAGATAACAGAACCATCCAATGATCGAATTCTTCTCACGAGCTTGAGGGAGAGCTTGATTTGAAGGGCAAATGGGGGTGTTATGGATGCGGTTAAGAAGATCATCTCACAACAAACTATCCATTTAATATTTCTAATTGTAATTTGTACTTTGTTTGTATTTTTATTATGATTGGATATTTTTTCAATTAGTCCATTTGCTAAAAATCTTTTGAAATTGTACTGTGAGTTGTATTTAAAGACCCCAATGGGGCTTACGAAAGCAAACTAAGACCCTAGAAAGACATGCCAACCGAGATCAGCAAATAAAATTAAACTCGCAATCTGCATCAAATCAATGGATTTGCCAGGGCACTTTCGTGTATACTTGTTATTTGTAGTGTAACAAGCACTTACCAACTTAATGGTTCGCAAGACCTTATTCAATGATCTACTTGGCTTCCCAGAGAGAGAGAGAGAGCCAATAGAAAAGTACGAAAAATCTAGGGAGAGATCCTCCGTCGATACTCCACCGGGACGATGTGTATTCATACATGTTTAACAAAATTTCTCTAACTTCAATCCCAATTCATTATAAGTATTGTAGTGTAAATCTCATGCTTGACAAATGTGTGGTCCTAATTTCTGGTCCTTCCCCAAATTTTTTTTGGTGCGCCTAGATAAGAAGAGGAACCTCTAGAAGTTAAAATCTTCATTTGTCTCATTCAATCCTAATGTGTTGTTGTCTCCCTCAGTGTTTCTTGTTTGTCGGAAAGTCATGATGACCAATAATATTGTGTTAGCAACCTCCACCGATTAATTGTGTCTCAACAGTCAAATTCTCCTTGCATGTTACTTCTGCGCAAGAGATGAGAGAAAAGGACTTCTCTTCACAAGTTCACACACACGAAAATTCAACTCCTAGGCCGAAAGCCCCTGCAGAAGTAAATGTTAGATCTTGATAATCCCCTTTCTAAATTATAACAATAAATTATGCAGGTGTACTGGAAAATAAAATATAATATCTATCAAGTAAAACTGGACCACAAAACAACGGACAAACCTAAACCTTGCCCAAACTGCGCTAAGACAACCAACCTTGATATTCCCAGCTTCTTTGATCGCCTCGATGAGCATGACCTCGTCCTCATACAGATGAGGCGTCCGATGGCTCAGCGTGCAGATCACGACATCCACCTGCTTCAAGGCCTCGATGAGTTTCTCCCTCTCGTAAATGTCCCCCTGTTTGTGAGCTCAATCAGTTCAACCGATTCTGTAAATGTGGTGGGGGTGGAGTAGAACTTACGTAGATCAGATTGACGCCGCGGGACTTGAAGGAATCGACGAGCCTGGCCTTTTCAGGGCTAGAGGAATATGTGCTCTGGCGAACCATGGCGAAGGTGGGATGACCGAGCCGCACGCTCGCATCTACCATGAACTTGCCGAAGTAGCCCGTGCTCCCAATTACCAGAATTCTGCTCAGATCCGCCGCCATTAGTCGCCGGGGAAGCTCCCGGATTTGGGCGTGACAAAGTTGGGACGAAGATAATGAAATGGGACGGGGATAGTGAGTGGTCCGACGAGGGTTTTAACTTATATGAAACTACCGACATAAAAAAATATTCGGAATACAGCGACGTTTTATGACTTTATTCACGCGGAAGACGCGTGTTTGTTTTTTTACGTGAAAATTAATTTTGACTATGCGCAAATCATTAAAATCACATTATTTAAAATATGATTTATAGATACATTTTTTAGGAAAAATGGTCAACATCAAAGTTGTAGATTTCGTCGAGATCTACAACTTTCGTGTTGAACATTTTGCCTAAAAATGCACATATAAGACGTATTTTCAAAATGCGCGAAACTATTGTGAAATGTTTTGCGTCGTTTGAAAATACGCATTATAAGTGCATTTTTAGGCAAAATGTTCAACACGAAAGTTGACGAGATCTACAACTTTGATGCTGAACACTTTCCCTAAAAATGCATCTATAAGGCGTATTTTCAAAAAACGCGAGTTTTGATGATTTGCAGGTAGCTAAAACCGATCTGCACACATCAGCATTAATTATAGCTGGATTTTTTTTTTAAAAAAAGTGGTGATATTTCTACCTGAATAAATTAATATCCGTTTATAATATTTTGAACCCAATCCCCTTCCCCGCACGCTCCCAACAAAATCCTAGCCTAGTCGCGTGCGCTCCCCTGCTCGAGCACCCTCCGATTTCCGTCTCGGCAAACTCGCCAGAGAGCAAAATCCTAGCCTAGTCGTGCAGTTCTTTTGTTTACCAACCCCGCATTTCTGCAACCTCTCCATGAAACTCGTCGATAAAGCGCTACCCGTCGGCCTAACCTCCTCCTTCCCCATCGATTTCAGTGTCCTTTCTTCACCACCGAACTCGCCTGATTTCGCCGTCATTCTCAGCCTCATTTCTTCAACCTCTTGGACGAAATCACTCTCATATATTGATTTCTACATTTACCCATATTATTATTGTTGCGTATTGAATTAAATTAAGTCCGCGTGTGCGGGACCGGTTCGGGTGACCCAATGGGTCAGTGTCGACCTAGGGCTTGACCCCTAGTGCTGGAGACACTATAAATGGTCATTCCACATTTGATGGACCATGAGTAGAATGTCTTGAGCTCCTAACCCTAACCTCTAACATTCTCAAGACAGCGGTTGCTCCCGGTTAGGGTTTTCGAGTGCTCTAGCGCGTCTCTTTCGTTCTCCGCCGTCAGCCCGCGTCTTCTCGTTTTCACAACCGATCGAGAGAAGCTCGCCGTTCTTTTCTCCTTAGTCTGCGATCGAGAGGCGTAACCCGCTCCCGTTCTCCCTGTTCAATCGTGAACGAGAAGGAGGTCTGGTTCCCTTATTTTTTTTTTCTCTGTTGTCGGCGGCAAGGGGAAGTGTGCCAGGCGCTGTTCAGATCTGTGACGGAAAGGAAAAGTTTCGTCTCGTGTTCAAATCGGTTTGAGAAGCTCTCGCCGGACTCGAGATCTCCGCTTCCTGCATTCACCGGATCTGTACCCCTATTCCGGAATCCTCACCGGAGTCTCTGCATACTTTCAGATCCGGATCGCAACTGGTTCTTCCTCGCAGATCCCTGGCTTTGTGCTGCAGTTGCTGCTGATCGAAGGGAACCCAGTTGGCTTTCTTGGTGCCCTACTGCCTGTTTGGGAAGGAAGCCACCGTGGCTGTCTCAGACGTGGAGAAGCAAGCTGCCGGAGATCTTTTGTAGTTGCCTATTTTTGCCGGCGTTTAGATTGAAGAGGAAGCCTGCTCAGTTTTGCCGGCCCTCACTTTGTTGTGGGCTAGAGAAGTGGTGTTGTCTCCGGAGAAGAGGAGCAAACGCATTACTTGGATTGGATCCGAAGACTTTTGGCTCGTTCTTCTACGGTTTCAGGTGACATCTTTTCAGTTTCGTTTTCCGTTACGAGCATAGTGGACTATGTCGAAGCGTTCAATCTTCGAGATAGTCAAGCTTCAGTCCTTCGAGGCCACCGACTTCCACATGTGGAAGATTCATGTCCAATTGGGCATGAAGGAGCGAGAGATATTCTACACCGTGCTGTCTGACTACGCCACCTGCAAGGAGGACGTGGACGAGTACCAGTGGACCAAGGACGAAGACTTTTGCAAGGATTATCTGCTGAATTCCTTGAACCCGCGTTTAGCGATGACCTATAGGACATACAAAACCGCGAAGGAAATCTGGGACCACTTGAACGCACAATTCCAAAGGAGGGATTGTCGAAAACTCTCCTTGGGGAGAAATTTTTTAATTTCAAATTCAATTTGAATTCGGCAATCACCTCCCAGCTTCCTGATCTGGAAAACTTGCGTCTCAAGTTAGCGGATGATCAGTCTGATATGTCTGATAGCCTTTTCGTATGTATGATCCTGAGCAAGCTACCTCCGGAGTGGATTGTTTTCAAAACCGAAATGCATCGGTTAAAAGAACGAATCGCACTGGATGAACTTAAACGGTTCATCCACATTGAGGATCAAAATAGGGCGGGGAAGAACTCAGAGCAGGTGAGTCAAACCTCACTTGTTGCCAATTATGTCTCCCGACCTATTAAACCTCAACGGAAGCCCCCGGCACCAAAAGGTGACCCATCTGCCGCGCCATCGGCCAAAAAGACTTCTTTTAAACGTAAGAAGGGCAAGTGCCACAATTGCGGTAAATGGGGACACTGGGCCGTTGAATGCAGGGCTTCGAAGAAGGAGGAAGCCCCACTAAATGCAACACACATGTTGGTAGATACCTCCGCCCCTAAGCCCTTTGTGGCTATGGTTGGGAGTAGTCACCACAGTGAGTCGTCTGAGTGGTGGCTTGATAGTGGTGCTACCTATCACGTGACAAATGACAGGAGAATGCTCACCGAGGTCGTAAGGGTCAAAGATAAGGTAGAAAACTGCAATGGTGAAGAGACTGAGGTTACACACTCAGGGACAGCGCAGCTGGTTCTTTCTTCAGGTAAGACTCTAATTTTGAAAAATGTTAGAGTAGTTCCAAATTTAACTAAAAACCTTATTTCAATGAGCTTGCTAGATAAGGCCGGTATGGCGTTCTCCACCTCAAACTGTAGAATAACTTTAACGGTTAATTCTCACTACTATGGGTGTGCGTACCTGATCAATGGGATGTATAGGCTTAGTTTAAACAACGATAGTATAAACCAAGTAAGTTCCACCCTGATTGATCCTAAGCTGTTGCATAACAGACTTGGACACGTGAACTACAAGAAGATGGTTGAACTAGCCAAAAGTCAAAACATTCCCTTAGATCTGTCTTCTCGATTTGAAAAGTGCAAGGTGTGTGCTCAAACCAAAATAACTAGAAAACCTTTTAAGTCGGTCTCTAGGAGCACTCAACTTCTTGAATTGATACATTCAGACCTCTGTGACTTCAGGAGTCATGTCACACGAGGGGGAAGGAAGTATCTAATCACTTTTATAGACGATTACTCCAGATATTGTCATATTTACCTACTGAAATCGAAAGACGAAGCCTTCAAGACCTTCAAGATCTTCAAGTCTCGTGTTGAAAATCAGTTAAATTTGAGAATCAAGAGATTTAGAAGTGATAGAGGAGGAGAGTACACTGCAACTGGATTCAGGGAATTTTGTGCCTCTGAGGGCATAATCCTGGAGACCACAGTTCCTTACTCACCCCAATCTAACGGTGTGGCTGAGCGAAAGAATAGAATTTTAACAGAAATGTTGAACTCTATGCTCCTTACAGCCGACCTACCTAATTCCCTGTGGGGGGAAGCAGCCCTTACTGCTAATCATATTCTAAATAGAGTGCCACATGCTAAGCTCACCTCCACTCCTTATGAGCTATGGCACAATCATCCTTGTAGATATGATACTCTAAAGACTTGGGGCTGTATTGCTTTCGTTAGGATACAGGACCTAAAGCGACCTAAGGTGGGACCTAGAACTACCACTTGTGTATATCTAGGAAGTGCAGAAGACAGTGCTGCGGACAGGTTTCTCGATTTGTCTACCAATACGGTGATTGAATCGCGAGATGCCATCTTCTTTGAAGACAGATTCATCAAGGATCGTGGCTTAACCGTCTCCGGATCTACTGATCTGATCTTAGGACCACCAGTAGAATCTGAAGCTGGCCCTTCTGGCACTGCTCCCCAACCTATAGAGGTTGATCAAATTCCAAGTAGAGCGTCTACAAGAGATAGAATCCCTAAGAACTTTGGTGAGAATTTCGTTACCTATCACTTAGAGGATGATCCATTCTCCTACCAGGAGGCAATGAGATCCAGAGATTCACTAATGTGGGCAGAAGCCATTGACGATGAAATGGACTCGTTGCTACAGAACAACACCTGGCACTTAGCTGACCTGCCCAAAGGGGCTAGAGTCCTTGGATGTAAGTGGGTGTTGAAGAAGAAATTGCATAGTGATGGTTCGATAGCTCGATACAAAGCACGTCTCGTAGCTAAGGGTTATAAACAACAAGGGGGAATAGACTACTTTGATGTTTATTCACCTGTATGTCACCTATCGACCATCAGGATTCTTCTTGCGTTAGCTTCCATTGAGAACTTCATAGTTCATCAAATGGATGTAAAGACAACCTTCTTGAATGGAGAGCTTGATGAAGAGATCTACATGACACAACCTGAAGGTTATGTGCATCCTGATCTAAAAGACAAAGTGTGCAAGCTTGATAAATCAATCTACGGGCTTAAGCAAGCGCCCAAGATGTGGCACATGAAGTTTGACCAGGTAGTTAAGAGCTTTGACTTTCAGTCCAGTCTTTCTGATAAATGCCTGTATCACCGGTCAATGTCTAATCAAATAGTCATCATATGTCTCTATGTGGATGACATGTTGATACTGGGATCGAATCTACTTGCTTTGAGGGATATTAAATCCACTCTCGCAAAGGAATTTGACATGAAGGACCTCGGTCCAGTAGATACCCTATTAGGAATGAAAGTTAAAGTAGACAGGGGTAGAGTTACTCTTAGTCAAGCTCATTACGTTGAGCAACTTCTTTCAACCTGGGGTTACAAAAACTGTAGGCCAGCTGAGACGCCATTTGATCATAACGCCAAACTGAGTCCAAATTCTGGGACCAGTATTGATCAAGTTAAATACTCACGTATAATTGGTAGTCTCATGTACGCCACAAGTTGTACAAGACCAGATATTGCTTTTTCTGTTAGCATGCTGAGTCGATTTACCAGTAGTCCTAGTAAAGAGCATTGGGATGCCCTAAATAGACTGATGAGATACCTGAGAGGCACTACAGATCTTGCTCTATGTTACACTGGTTACCCTCCTACTGTGGATGGTTACTCTGACGCCTTGTGGTGTTCAGAAGTTGATAACAGCAAGTCCACCAGTGGATATATATTCACGTTGGGTGGCGCTGCTATTACTTGGAAATCCAAGAGACAGACGTGCATAGCGCTGTCGTCCATGGAAGCCGAGTTATTTGCCTTAGCTTCGGCTGGTGAAGAGGCAGATTGGATCAGAAACCTAATCTTAGATGTTCCTTTATCAAAAATACAGGTCAATTCCCTGAGTCTGTATTGTGACAATCAAGCTGCAGCTCAAGTCGTAAAAAATGCACTCTATAATACAAAGAGGAGACTTGTACGTTTGAGGCATGCCCTGCTGAATTATTTAAAAGAACAAGGAATTATCACTTTGATCGACGTGCGATCGAAGGATAACCTAGCTGATCCCCTGACGAAAGGAATGCCCAAAGATCGACAAATCAAAACAGTGGGGGAAATGGGACTAAAGGCGATCTAGGTCAGCCAAGTCCAAATTGAGTGTTTTGATGTCAGATTTTCCTTTGTCTATGCAAACGTATTGTGTTCATTGATGTTCTTGGTTGCTGCGAAAGGATCCGGTACGTTATTTCATTCCAAATTCTGATGCTAATAACTGTATCCGGATTCGTTCTTCCCTATCTAAGAGGAGAGTGTTATTCTACATTTGATAACACGATCTAACTTGATTTGGATCTTCTGATGGAAATTGACTTCATTCCACATTTGATGATTTCCAATTAACATCAGAAGAACAGTAACCGCGACATTCCACATTTGACACAGATATAGCTGCGGTAGCCAGAAGTTTCATTTATCGTTTCGTTGCAAACAGATAATGAATTCTGAGGTATAACTTATAACGCTCTAATCTAGTGCCCTCCTAGCAAGCTCACAAAAATACTAAGTTCTTGTTACTGAACTAGATATCTGTATTTTTCAATAGTTAAATTCATTATAATGGATTTCTCTGGTTGAATTTACAGGAGTCAGAGCAGATGGAGGAGCTTGGGATCCCGATCAGGATGATCTTCTGGATATCTGATGGCAGAGAGAGAGTTATCTGTTTTATTTTTTGCTTTGGAGTGTCTCCATTGTATTTCAGAGCATTGTTTAGCTCTTTGTTTTGCTGCACGATGTTATTTTAGACCTTTTGATTATGAGTCTATTTTGTGATAATTACACGTGCTGGACACGGTTATGAATGATTCTTGATTGAACATTTCATAAACCACCCATGTCACCGAAGTCGGGTTCACTGCGGACTTAGGAGGAGATTGTTGCGTATTGAATTAAATTAAGTCCGCGTGTGCGGGACCGGTTCGGGTGACCCAATGGGTCAGTGTCGACCTAGGGCTTGACCCCTAGTGCTGGAGACACTATAAATGGCCATTCCACATTTGATGGACCATGAGTAGAATGTCTTGAGCTCCTAACCCTAACCTCTAACAATTATTCCCCCAAAAATTATAAAAACGGATTTCGGGTCATGATTAGCTTTGTGATTTATGCATTTATGTAGTGTTTTCGGCATGAATTTGAGTTATAGTAGCATGTTAACTAAATATTAGCGTTACGATGTGGTTAGCTTTGTGATTACTTTACAAATATTAATTTGAAGTAATTTCACATGCAGATGCTTCATTTTGACAAGAAAATATGTAATGAGCTTACAAATTATGAATTGATTTTGAACGGAGAAATATAAATTTTTGGAAACATATAATGTCCTTTTTGTAATAATGATATTTTTGTTTTTTTCAAAATATTTTAAAATTGATGTTAATCTTACGTATTCTTATAGTTCTAGATGAACTTAAAGAGTTTTACATGTTTTATGCGATCTCTTGCAAATAACGTATTTGTGTATGAATATTGAATTTGGGTAAGAATATAATTTTATGGATTACAAATATCAATTGAGTTATAAATATTTATTCACGATGTACAAATAACACCACCTTTAAAAATGTACTTATTTTTTAACTGAAAAAACTAGGCTCCAAATTAATTTTGCCCGGGAAAGACTGGACATGAACGTCATCGGGCTTGGGCAGGTTGGGCGCGAACAACACCGACGGGTTCGAGGAGCAACGATACCGAGTAAGACATGTGGGGCAGAGTTTTTCTAGCTCCACAGAGAATTTCAAAAATAAAAATATGATCATTTTTTCATATAAATGATTAGATTTTTTATTTGTGAATCTAGATTTTTGTGTATAACAATTCTAAAATTATTTTACTAATGTTTTTTGGGGGGACGTAGTTATTTTATTTTGATATTATTCTACCAATTTTTATTATTAAATTGTTTAAAATTAAACAGTTTGTGAAAAGCTATATAGAATATATTCACAAAAAATGTTCTTAGCAAATCGGGTTTGCTATTAGCAAATCAAAATAAATCGGGTTCAATAATTTTAAGTCATTTTTTCAATCTTAAAAGTTCTCTATTAGCAAACCCTTCTTTCTCATCTTTCTACGTCGGCCGAAAATCCTCTCCTCATCTCCCTCGTCCTGTCATTTTAAATCACTAAAATGCCATTTTGATCATTTTTTGGTAATGTCCAAAGTGAATTTTTTAAATGGAGATCATTTTTCGTTGGAATTGAACTCAAATTTCAATTCTAAAGTCTTAATTTCATCCTACCCAATGACCCCTTACAAATTTGAAAACCAACTTGAGCTGTTGTTGGTGGGAACTTGGGTTAAGTTATGTGGTAGTGCGAAGAATATTTTGCTTCTGAATCAAATTCACCACCGGCATTTTGCCGCTTCATCTGCCGCAATAGTTTCATCCGATAGACGAGGATAAATTTTGAAGTTTCACAGCATCTATTAATACATTGTCAATGATATATCACATGTGGACATTACCAAAAAATGATCAAAATGGCATTTTAGTTTATAGACTTTCTCATGTACCTAATTAGTTATTACAAATTCACTCTCAATGCATGAATTCTCCTTTTATGTTCCATGTAAAGCATGCCATGTGGCTCTATAAACAACATTTTGGGGCCAACCATTTTTTCTCAAAAAAAAAAATATATATATTTATTATATAGGTTCTAGCTATAGCCTAATGTGAACTAACTAATAATAATAAAATGAATGGCTATTACAAGTTTTCAAAAACTCTCAAGTCTCAACACTACCACCATGCTCTTTGATTCAAAAGCAAAATCCTATTTAGCTTGTGCCTAGGTTTCACAAAGCCTGGGCCTGGTAGGTCTGGGTCTAGCCCGACAGGACTAGGCCTGCCGGGTCTATTTTGCACATCTACAAGCAGTCATATATGAGCTTTCATGCGCCCCTATTGTGAGAGTACACCTACCTCATATAGTTCTTGTGATTTTTTTCATCAAATACAGAACTTAATATAAAGCATGACATGCGGCACATGTGAAGAAAATAACAAAACACACAAATTGAGCCTCATATTTAAAAATTTGTAAAACATGTAATTAAAAATAGGTAAATTTGAAAAATGTGAATGTTTCATTATTTAGTATCTATTATTTTACAGTATAATAATATTTCATATTATGTTTTTTGGATATCTATTTTTTATCTAGGCACATAATAGTATTTCAACAAAGTTGATGATATTTTGAAGTCTTTAACTTTAACTTTTATAAATAGAATAGTTACCTAAATTTCTCATAAAAGTTAGCATAATTACAAGGTCCACTCCACTTATTTTTTAAATTATAAAAACCTCCCTTATAAGTTTACATTTCATAACATTCATGCATAAAAATATCCTCATTGGAGTAAATTTCCACAGTGAATCTTTTTGTGCATTGATGTTATGAAATGTTCACTTATAGGAATTTTTTTTATTTCAAAATTTAAAGTGCAACCTGTAATTTAACAATCTTACTATCTTAGAGGGGAGGTCCCCATAAATGACCCTTTTATAAAGCAAATTGATTCTTATACTAAAGCACCTCTCAATACTAAAGCAAATTCTCTCCACTATTTTTCTTTCCCAAAGTGATTCATACATCTATAATATAAAGGCAATAGTCATATCTCTGCTAACACCATGGATCTCTTATCAGCCGTTCGATCAAAGATTGATCAAAAGCTGCCCGTCGGATCTAAGGGGGAGGACTGCTTATAGCTTTTCCAAGGAAAAAGGCACTGTTCATCTCCCAAAAAATCGCGATTCCTGCTTCCGCCAAAAGCCATGTCTGCGCAAATCCTTCTGCTGCCGCCGGCCTGCCCGGCTGCCACCGCTGGATTCCCCAGCCTCCGGCGAATACGCCGGGGGTTGTCCGGCGGCGAACGGTATATGACGTCGTGTTTCGGAGCAGGTGGAGCGATTTCAACTCCGCTGACTTGATCAGCCTCGACTCCGACATGCTCCGCGTGATGTCGAGCAAGAGGTTCGATCAAGGGAGTGGAAACGCCGCCGATGTCAGCGGATCGATTTCGCCGGAGGGGGTTACGAGGATAAAGGAGGAGATGGAGAGGAAGAGAAGATTGGAGAGCAGGGCGGTGCAGATGCAAAATCTAGCCGAAAATTTGCCGGAGGAGTATTCGAGCGAATACGCAAACGGGGATATGAGGTCTTTGATCTCGCCGGCTAGCCGGTGTATGTCGGATATCACGGAGGTGTCTAGGTATACGCCATCGGCGAGCTACGGTGTGAAGGAGGAGAAGGTCAGGCAGATGTGGCTGCCGATTGCGCGGCGGACGGTACAATTGTTCGCCGGAAAACAGAGGAGGTCGATGCTGTCTCCACTGGGTACACTAGACGGGAGGGAAAACTTATAGCTCGATTGCAAATAATATTTGGGGAAATTGTACTGCTTAGCTGAATAAAATTTGATTGATGGAATTTAGGCTTCGTTTGGGGGGACTTATTTTCTCCGGTCAAGCGGTCACGACCGCATGAACCGGACCTTAATTAAGGTCCGGTTCATGCGGTCGTGACCGCTTGACCGGTGAAAATAAGTCCCCCCAAACGGAGCCTTAGGCTCGCCGGTGTAAATTAATTCACAGATTTTTTTTTTACAAATGTACCGATGGGTATATTACTACATTGTGTTTTTGTGTGAGATTTCAATACTAGATTTTTTATTTCAAACTTTTAGTTTCAGATTATTGTCTTTCCATAAAAATAGAAGCATGCAGTTATTGAAGAAGAAGAAGAAAAAAAAATTAATTGTTATAGGCATACCATAATGTGCATCTATAGAACAATTTTTTTTCATTTTATTTGAGTTTATAAATTGTTATTCGCAGTCAAATTTTAAATATGAGCAGTCGATGTCTTCATTCTTCTGAGCCGGGCCCGACAAAGAAAGAACATTTCCGATGGACCTTCTAAGCACTTCAATGTGTGCACGGATCGTGATTCATAAAGTGTATGCGCGGATAGAGAACGAGTTGAGGAAAAAAATTGATTTCTTCGTTGTTCGTGTGATTTTGGTTTGTTTAAGAAGATTTAGATAGCTAGGATTTGTTTGGGAAGATTTAGATAGCTAGCTTTACCTTTTTCCATGTGATGATGAAGGGGAAAAGGACAACCAATTTTTTTTGTGTAATAATTTGTGGATAACAAAAATATCTGTGAAGAATAAATTTGACTTCGTTTAGAGCTGCAAATAGCCAAAATCTACGAATAGACAATTGCGATTTGCAAATAACAACCACCAAAAAAAAGTATCCCAGTCCATGCTAACTTTAGGTTAATATAATTAATATATGTTTAATGTAAATATTTCGTATGCAGTATATTATAATTAAGTTAATATTAATTTGTAAATTAAATTTTTGGTTAAAGAGGATAATGAAAATTAGAAATACGGGCACTAAATAAGAACTTTCGATCAAGAATCACTTTTCTTTCTGGAGGTAATTTAGTCATCCATTCATCTCTTTCCACTTTGGGTTCCTCCTTTGGAAAGGAAAGAAGTTCATCACGGGGGCGGCCGAAGCCCGTCTGCATGCGCCACATCGAGAACGGGGGCGGGCGAAGCCCGTCTGCATGCGCCGCAGTGAGAACGGGCGGAGCCACGGGGGCGGGCGAAGCCCGTCTGCATGCGCCGCAGCGAGAACGGGCGAAGCCCGCTTGAATGTCAAACAAGCGAAGCCCGTCGAGGGGGCGGACGAAGCCCGTCGAGGGGGCGGACGAAGGCCGCCGTGAATGCCAAGCGGGCGAAGCCCACTTGGTTGCGGGCGAAGCCCGCAGCGCCGCATCGAGAACGGGCGTTTAATTTATTTGCCAATTTGTTTTTATTTTAAAATAACGAGGTTTATTACACGTAAGCCTGTCTGCCCTTGATGAAGATTCCTGAAATCCGTTTTTTGATTGTACAGTTTCGTTGCATCCCTAACTGTTCAGGTAGGGTATCCTAAAATATTTTTTTATTTAAATTTAAGCTTATGAATGCAATTGCACGCATTGCTTATTGCACGAAACACATTCACTTCTTTGAGATAGTACACGACTTCAATCACATATACTTCTTCTACAGTATCCCTTTCTCCTACGATATTAAGGAAGAATCAAGCGAGGCTAAAACAAAAGTGGTGAGGACATTATAAAATATTACATATTTTCTGATATTGCAAAATTTCTCATACCGCAATGCACACCATACGTAAATTATAATAATATATTTTTTGTGGGCAGGGTGAAGCTTCCGGGGGGCGGGCGAAGCCCGCCTGCCGCGGGATTTTAGAGGGTTACATTTTATAATTATTATTTTTACTTTATTTTCTATTTTACTATTTAATGAATGTAAAATTATTTACAATTTTAAATAGGTTACGGGGGCGAAGACCGGCGAGGGCCGGGCGAATACCGGCGAGGGGCGGGCGAACCCCGCCGGCGCCGAGGGGCCGGGCGAAGCCCGCCTTGAATGACAAGCGGGCGAAGCCCGCTTGGTTGCGGGCGAAGCCCGCTTGGTTGCGGGCGAAGCCCGCTTGGTTGCGGGCAAAGCCCGCATTGATGCGGCCGAAGGCCGCCCGAGAGCATCGAGCACGGGCATAGCCCGTGCGAAGATGCTCGTATATATGAAAAGAATTATCATATTTGATAATGTCAGTATTAAACTCATCCTAGCCACTCAATTATTATATCCTTACTATACTTCAAACCAACCATCTTTAATACATGAATTAATATTTCCACCAATTATTTTTTAACCTCAACCAAAACACACAGGATGAAATGAAAAGTGTCCCAACTGGATGACATCAGCTATATTGCCACCGCCGCCTCCATCGAGTGGAACAACTATATTGCCACCGGTGAGTTGATATTGCCCACTTGGTTGAGATTTAGGCTCCGCTTGTCACAACATTTTTACTCCGGCGAGTTTGTGCAAAAACTCCACCATCATATATTGTATGTTGGCATGACAACAGTTATGATTGCATGCAGCGAAGAAAAGAAAACTACACTCAACAAAACGATTTTTCATTCATGATCCGCACCGCCAAACGGGGGCCATAATTTACAATGGTATCACTTTAGAATCATCTTTGCGTGACAAAGAAACTAAATTCACATGCATTATTAGTTTTAGATTAATAATTTTTTAGTTTTGCCAAACATAAAAGCCACGCGTCACTTAGATGGGCTGGTTGTTTTCATACACATCTAGGGAATTGTATCAACTGTTATGTTCAAAATTAATTTTCTTTTTTGCTGTCGCTCATAACCGTTGTCATGTCAAACATACATTCTATGCGGTGGGTTTTTTGTCCAAACTCACCATAGTAAAAAAAATGCGCGGGGGCTTAGGGCTCCGTTTGGGAGGACTTATTTTCACCGATCAAGCGGTTACGACCGCATGAACCGGACCTTAATTAAGCGGTGAAAATAAGTCCTCCCAAACGGAGCCTAGATCTCAATTACCCAACTTACATGGTGGCATTATAGTATTCTGTGGAAATTATGCTCCCCAGTAAGAGAGAGAGAGAGAGAGAGAGAGAGAGAGAGAGAGAGAGAGAGAGAGAGAGAGAGAGAGAGAGAGAGAGAGAGATGAAGTATAAACTGTAAATCCTGAACCTTAAACCACAAACAAATGGGATGCAAACTTTCTCAACAATTTCTAAATTTTATAACCCAAAAGTAGGGCCAACATTAATACAGTAACCCATTCATCATTTGATAGAATCCTAACTGATTAACCATTAACCCCCATATATATCGCACAACTCGGAATAATTACAGAAATCTCCCATCTAAATTTACACTATTACCAAATAAATTTTCTATATGTCTAGGAATCTTGGTAATTTAAAGAGTAGTGGGGACTTTTCTGTAATTATATAAATTTGGAGGAAATCCACACGAGTGAAAGGCACAGAGCTCCGCCCCTATCAATTATTTAATGCAGCTTAAAATAAACACAATATCAATTAATTAATGCGAAAAATAGTTATACGTCACTTTTCAATTTTTGTTAAAAAATCCTCATCTTGAAGCATATATCATCATGCATGTCAAATCAACTTTAATAAAGTTGATTGGTTTAATGGTAGCTCCTCGAAAATACCGCTCGCATACCTAATGACAGCCTTCCTAAAAAAAAACCGCTGACATGCCTAATGACAGCCTACCATAGTAGGTGTAAGAGCTCTACTACAAACTTTTTGAATTTTATGGAAAAAAACTAAAAAAGAGAAAACTATGGCTGTAACCATAACTGGGCCTTGATAGCCAGTATTGTAATGAACCAATTGGCATAGGCTAGATAACATGGGGATATACATTATGAGGGGGCGAAGAAGAATCATCGTCGTAATAATCATATTGATGATAGTGTGGGGTTGAAGAATAATGACTTACGTAATTAGGGGAATACGTGGAAATTGGTTCTGTTCTTTGGGGTGAAGAGCGAGTTTTGCTCTTGTCGACTCGTATCTCCCCCATTTCGACGTCCTCGGACATTTGGAGTATGGGATGAAGATATGCATCTGCTAAATAAGCCTTCAGATTGAGGCTGGGTTCGCAGGTTTTCTCCATTGTATCCTTCTCCATTGCCTCCTGAAAATTTCAAGAGTAGCTTTCACAGACCCATCAAATCTTCACACCTGCCATCACTGGATTCATTTTCTCTAGATTTTGCTAAAATTTCCTTTCAATTTTGTCACTACTACTGTCTGCTGGTGGTCAAACCAAAATTTTAAGCAAAAGCTTAGGTTTTTGGTCAAACTGGTGGTGAATCAAATTTATTAAGCATTCAGGTGAGGGACTACACCGATGCTCTCAAATGCTTTAAAAAGTTGAACTGCACTTTCGCATTCTGCTGCTAATAGAATAAAAGTGAGGGAGAAAACATACCTCGAGAGGGAATTTTCTAAATGCTGGTTCAAATCGACTTTTGCAGTACTTGTGAAACCAGATGGTCAGCACAGGTAGAATAATGAGTAAAGGGGTGGAGTTGGCAGCTTTCTTAGTGCTCAGTAAACCAAGGAGCAGCAGCTGGGATATCAACAAGCTTCCGACAATCCTGCTGTGTACATGAGGCCAAAATGCACCGCCGCTTTCATATTCTTGATTGTAAACATTTATAATCTGACGGTACAGATAACTCAGTATCAGGTTTTCAACATATAGTAACAATGAGAAACTCTCTAAAGCGTGATCTACGGGAATTTATGATTAGTGGAATGAGTAGATGGTTCTCTCCTGTTTTATATAAATAATAATAATAATAATCTGAAAATTTTACATACTGATGTTGGGCAAGTTGTTTTCAGGTTAAAGGAATCTAAGAAACACATTTTGATTCTCTCTTGGGATTTTTCATTTTAATTTCTTTGGAACAATTATTTGAGTCGGTCTCATTGGTTTATCTGGCTATTATCCTTTCAGTTTAGATATAACTTGGGCCTAATTGTGTCCAAGGATTCTGACCTATCCTACCTGCTGAGATGAGCCAGGCCTAGGAATTGGGGGGGGGGGGGGGGCAAGATTCGGTCTCAATTTAAGTCAAGCTTGGCTTGTTTACTTCAATTCTAGCTTAATTTGAGCCAAAGATCAGGTTGATTTTTCAGATATCAAGTCAAATTCTCAGTCCAATCTGATGTAGGGTAGGGTACCGGGTGCACAAAATCTAGACCTCTAGGTGAAAATACAAATGTGACACACTGATCCTAAGGCTACATGCAATGAAGCCGTCGGATATGGCGACGAATAAATTAGAGCAATGTAATTTTAACACCACGCAATTAATTAAAGGATGGTAAGACAAGCATTCAATGCAGCGAATATTTAATGGCTTTCCTCCGCTCGGAGGGCCAAGGCTAAGCGCGCGGCGAATAGATCCCACCTGCAAATTATAAGAGCACCGCAATAAAATTCTACAAGTACGAATCCAAGTAAAGCATGAAAACAATCCAATAATAATGAAGATTCAAATGTTCCAATACATGAGAGGCTCACCAAAATAGCGGGCTGAACCGAGACACTGAAGAATTTGGGTCCGGGTGTGTAGATTGGCGATCGAAGGCGGAACCGGAGGAGCGACGGGAAGGCGGTGGCTGTCCTTGGTGGTAGATGGGGAGATCGGGCCGGAAGTGGGTAGATCCGACCGCTAGGGAATAGATTCTGGCGGGGGTTGGATAGATCCGATGTTTGAGAGCGGATCCGGGTCACGGGATGATATATGGTGGTGGAAATAACGGATCGGGAAGCGAAAACCCTAGATCTGGACTGATCTAGGATTATAGGGTGGAAAGGAGGTGGATCCACGTGAGGGGCGGCTGCTGGAAGGTGGATGGGGTTGGCGGGTTGGAGTAGGGGCTGTGGGGGGTGGTTGTAGGCTGACGACAAGGAAAATGGGCTTCTGAGGGCTGGCGGCAGGGAGATGGGGCTGCTGGAGGTTGGCGGCAGGGTGGGGAGGCTGTTGTGGGCGGCGGTTTGGAGGAGGGTTGCTGTAGGCGGCGGTTTGGAAGAGGGGTTCTGGGTGGCCGGCGGTTTGGAGGCTCCTGGAGGTTGCTGCACAGGGGGGCGGCGGTGGCTTGGGGGAAGGTCTAGATGGATAGGGGGTACCTCGGGGAGAAGAACGAGCACCTAGAAATCGTCACCTAGGGTTCCACGACGTCGTCACAGCGGGGTGATCGCTGGCATCCGGGAATAGGGTTTCTCCAAATTCTGCAATGCTTAGACCAGCCCACTACTCTCTTATTTATAATGAAAAACAAAGCTAGGGCATCCCAATCAACGGCTATGATTGGCCGGGGGAAAAATCACTTAAATACAACAATAATAAACCAAAATATATAAAGTAATATATGATCTCGACTCGCGACGCGGATCTGGACACATCCGCGGAGTCGGATCGGCGATCCGGTCAAGTCCTCCTGCGCGAATACACGAACATGGGTCCCGCCTTGCGGAGAACCCCTCCAGGTGCACAACCTGATGGATCCCCATCACAATCAACAAACAAGCACTCCTAGAAATATAGAGGCAATATTTAGAGTGATATTATTATTTTATAGGATCATTGAAATCTCTCCTTTAACTTATCTATATTCTTGATGGTATGCATGCCGGTGTATATTTATAAAGTTGGCCAAAATGAGCCATTTTGAACTACAGACCAGCCCCATATGATTTTTTGGGTAAATTGATTATGAATTGACTACAGTCAGTTGCTTTGAACTCGTATGATACGAATACAATGACGTTCGTTTCGTCTCAATCCGATGAGAATTGTGGGAGTTGATCCAAACTGGCAACGTCAAGCGATGCGGCGACTCGTAAATGCGATTTCAAGTAACTCGGAATCGATCCCAGACATTTGCGAATTCAAGTAACTCGGAATCAGCCCCAGACATTTGCGTTAGGCTCGAATAATCAATACAAACTCAACGGACCCTTCACGACCATATTCTATGCAAGATTCAACTTGTTTGACTATTGTATAGCATGTTATATAATTAATGAACTTGGATTCTAGCCTAATCCTAACATGGCCGGCTACTGGTCGGTTGGGTTTGGGAAAGTCTATATAAGGCCAATGGTGAATGAAACCCTAACCACTCCCACTCAAACCCTAGCCGTCAAACACTTATCCCATCTCTCCAGTCTCCCTCGTCATCTCTCACTTCTCTCGGTTGGAGCTTGGATAGGACTTCCCCCACCTTGTGAAGCCTTGGACTACTGCTACCTCCTGCCGGCAAAAAGGATCGTCGGAAACGCCTCCAGGAGCACAAACCGCACCATGGAGGCTAAGTTTGGATCAATGGCCGCCTCCTCTAAAAGCCGAAAATCACATTAAGTTTTTCCCCTCCACCCCTTACGGCCCTAGATCTAGAGTTCCGTTTGGTATAATCGCTTCCTTCAAATTTTCCGGCGGCATGGCTTTTCGAGAGAGCTACAAGACTTCTCGTGATCCTCTGTCATTGCGGGACGGTCTAAGCACCTCTACCCAGAAACCCTTGAGGTCTCGTTCGTTGGGGCAGAATTGGAGGATAAGAATTGGACCAACGATTCCAATTCCGTTGTTGAGCAGCCAAAATTTTCGTTGGGAATTGGAATTTAACTCAATTCCATAAGTATTGTCGGTGCCTGGGTGGCTAGTATCCTAGGCTTCGAAGGATTCTCCCTGCACATTTTCTGCCCAACACCAACCCTCTACTGTCGGTGCTCGTATCCAAGGCTGGGTTCATTTTAGCAAGCTGATTCTTACACAAATATTTTAATATAGCCTTTTATCCTCCTTATCATATGGATGTCATGCTGAGTGTAGATTCATGCAGCAGAGGGATGGGAAAGAATGGATAATTGGGTTTCATCAGTGGGGAAGGTGATGGTTTGGAAATCTATAACGCACTCTGTGGATGTCATGCTAAACATGCTTATGGTGACTCAAGGCATCTCTTTTATACCTACCGATGAAGCGGCGCTCTTGTATATGTAAATTCCAATTCATGTATATAACTGAATTCTAGCCTACATCCGAGGAACAGAATTGTCAGTTCTAATTCATCTGCTTGAATTATTGACTGCAGTCGAACAATAGAATTGAAATTGTCTCAATTTCAATTCATGCGGGAATTGGAATAGAGCTCATTCCAATTTTTATATCTCAATTCCTCCAAAAAGAACGGAGACTAAAGGTTTCCGGCACCAAAAACGTGATAGAACTTGATCAGATCGTGTAAGAACTATCCAAACCGAGAGTTGAGCCGTCCCTGGCAGCTGCCCCAATTTTCCAACCGCCAGATTGACGGTCGAAACCCCTCCCGACCTCAACAGTGCTCCGTCAAACCATCTGCCAACGTCTTGTGACCGCTGCCACGTGGATTCGTCCTTCGGGTGTCCTAGTTGTGGGAAAGAGATAGTGGATTGGGCCATGCTTAATCTCTGAGGCTTGATTCTTAAATTATTGATTGAACGACTTTGATTTTCTTAATCCTAGTTGGTAATGATTGGATCCCCAGCGGATCGGCTCGACAACCCTGACACTGGATATGAGTTGCGGAAGAATTTAAGATTCGTGCTATGTTTATCGACATTTCTTGTTAAAAGTAAATCATATGAAATTTTTTACCAGCCCCCTTCTTTCATCAAAATGACTATCAAAACTATGTCCTAAACTTGTACCTTTTATGAAAGTTGTTCGCACCGTCAATACCATTCCAATGAGTAGTTACTCGAATTTTCCGGATGTCGTTTGTTAGGTAAAAATAGTTAATTACTGGGATATTATTTAGTAGAAATTTAAAAGTTATGAACCATAATTCTTCGTGATTTTATTAACTCACTTCGGGTGCTCGAATTAGTCCAGCTCCTTCATGGAAATTATAGAAAATACTCCAAACTAATTTTTAGATATTTAACTAAATTTTATAAAATCATATTGACCACCAAAATTATAATCGAACAACAAGTATCAAAACTATTTCGATTTCGATTAATTTAATTATTAAGTGACCTCCGAGCCATCAAAACGACTCGAACCCGAAAATATAAAATGCGTCTAATGGCCTAGTTTAGCTTCAGGAATTTTATAAGATTTTTTAACAAACTCTTTAAGTGGTCATTATGAATTATCGAATGGCCAAACTGCAAGTCCTAACACACGACTTGTTTCACTTCATGAATTTATTAACCAATCTTAAGGACGTCAAAATGATTGACGGCCTAAATGAATTTTGTTTATATTGACTATTTTTAACTCCAGATTTAACTAGTAAATATAGCTCATACTAGACCTTGCTCTTCAGAATGAACGGTGACTCAGGTTAGTCTCATAGTTTGTAATTATAGGCATGCCCTAATCTTGGATCCTCATTCCTTGTGTTAGCGATCCTCGGTGTCCAACTTGGACTAGACATTGTTCTTTCCTTACACATGTCGTTGACATGGCGGTCAATTAAGTGCATGTCTCCTGTTGTATGTTAAGATTTAGGATTTATTGGGCTGACAATCCTAGAAGTGGAGGGGACCGATCCACTACCACCGTCTGTCTACGACGTGTGGGGCCTATGGGGCTAGCTACATCACGAAAAGTTGGTGCCAAGGTGTACGATGAAATGTGATATGATGCGATGCTTGATTGTTCTCCTAAATTCTTGTGTAATATGCAATTATAGTGCAACGAAGTGTGAATATATAATCTAAAAATATTACAGTATTTTTGTTATAATATCATGCTAGGATTGTGGATGAAACTAGATATTGTATTTTGTGCATAAACTTGCTAAATAAACTAACATAGTGTGACATGTTGGCCACAAAATAGTGACACTCCTCTGACGAGGATATATATATTTGGTTTATGCTGGTGTGCGACTCAGAGGAGTCGGATTGGTTACTGTTTTATTTAATTATTTAACGTGCTTACGAGTGTGTGCGTGTGTGTGTGTGTTGTGGATACCGCTAGATAGAGTGAATTATATAATATGACGTTACTGCTTTGTTACACTGCTTTCTTATGTCGCTCTCATATTGCACTCGATAGAGTCAATTACTTAACATAAATTATTGTTTTATTATACATTCTTCTTATTACGCTCTTTTACTACCCTTCTAAAATTAAGCTAATGTTCATATTGCTATTTATGCTACATACATGTTGCACTATGCTGACACTTACTGCATGACAATTTACTGTCTCCCTTGAGCATATTAGGGCCTCAAAGGAGAGGCGGAACAACTTAGTCAATATGTATAACCCTCACCTCAGTTGTCACCATAGGTACACTTAACAACATAAGTAGATACGAAGATTATATTTATTATGTTTACCTTTTATATTCGGTTTAGCATATTTATTTGTGAGCCCTCAGATATGCTATAGATTGTTGTACTTAGACTGTGTGACTTTGTGCCCATTATTGTCATTACTTTCTACAGACCTTTTTTAGATTCATGTTTCTCCGGTTACTATGTGGTGGTTAATCTTCCGCTAGTCACTTCTTCCACTACATATGCTTTAAGCCTACTCTGTTTGTAGTGTGATGAATATTCGCTTAGCGTCATCATTGATTCGTAGCATTGGGGGTGAACGAAGTGAGATGTTGGAGACATTCATACCTCCACTCTTTCGTTAATCACTTCGTTGTTGCGTGTTGACGATGGTGTACGATAAGATTTCCCAATCGGCGCTTAATTGTTACCAGGCTAAATCTATAAACCGAGGGTGAACACAGTCTTGCAAGTTGAAACAAATTGACTCTAGAGAAAATATGTTTGGTTCTTTTATTTATCGGAAAAGGTATTATAATCTACAATTGCATTTAGAATGATGTGGTGATCATAGATACTTGTCACATACTACCAAAAAGATAGTGGAGTACCATCATGAAGTCGGTCATGATGGAATGAGAAACATTTATACTAACTGGAAGGATGACCAGTCCCACCCTCAATGAAAAAGTAAAGCCTACCCAAATCTAAAACAGGGAAGAATACAAGCATGCTCACTCTAAAACATTTTAGAGATTTCATCACAAAAACTGAGAAGATCATTGTAGTAATTGATGACAAATAAGATTTGTTGTTAGTCTATGATGATGAGTAGGAGGACAAGTATTCTAACTTAAATGAGGTTGAAACTATCATCCATGATTTTGGGAAAGTCTTAGTGGGCCAACATGTATTAAATCTCACAACAATGAATGGTGATCTTATGCAAATGTTGAATATGTAGATATTGATGACGTGAGGGACTGAAATGAGAGGTGGAATGTTAGAACGTTATGTTAACGTCACTCACTATTTCTCTACAATTTAATGATTGACATTGATTGTGTTCTGTTAGGTGCATTGGAAGAGAGATCCGGCTGGCGGGTATAGGTTGGGAAAGAGGGAAAGAGGGAAAGATAGAAAGGAGGGATCAAGAATAGCCCCTTAGGGATCCCAAATTTCTTAATACTCCAAAGATCATCAAAATACATAGCCCCTGTGAGTTTATATAGCACCCCTGGTCCAAATATAAAATAAGAAAGGATACATATCCCCTATTTGCGCGCCTTATATAGCCCCTATTTGCGCGCCTTAATGATTTTCCGACGGCATGTCACTAGCGGGCCTTTCGCAACGCTGGTATACCCGCCACACTTGAGGTTGTCTGTTACCAGGGAGAAAATACTTGCATTAACGTAATAAACTTGGATACAATCACGAGGTATACTCATGTCAAACCTCAGGAGGCTGGTTCCTCTTAGAAGTCCCTATCCAAATGAGAGATCTTAAAACCTAAACATCAAAGATAATCCTAAACTCCCCAGCCACCTCCTTATATAGAGAGGGGGGCTCACATGTCATTTACCTAATGCAATTCAATTTGAAATACAAAAGACAATAATAAGTTGCGCGCGCGCGTAACAATATATCTCGCTAGAAAATTGACCTTGACCCCAAGGTCGAGGTGTCGCATGTCAGCTAGTAGTGATATGCCCGCAGGTGGGCTGCCGCAGAGGTGCCAGGAGCTCCATGCGGCGGTACATCTGTGATCATATAGGCGTCAAAGTCAGTCATGCCGATCTCGCCCGAGTCAACCCCGATGAGAGACCGGAACTCCTTGACAGGACAATCATGAGTAAGAGAATAGGGTTGCTTGCAACGGTAGTACCCTTACTCCGCAGGTCATTGTACTCTTGGTTGGAAAGGCGGTGAGTGGGGATATGACGGTTGTTGCGTGAGCCCATAATGGTTGGGCGAGGTAGAGGAGGTGGCGGTGGTGGAGGTTTAGACCGGGGAGAAAAATATGGTTGATAGGGAGGTTTGGAAGGAGGCGATGGGGAAGGACGATCCCCGGACGTCGCCAGGAATTCGGCCTCCACTAGTGGGGAGAGATTTATGGCTTGGTTGACGGTTAACGATTGGAGGGTGCGGGGGAGGGCTTGGATATGGGGTTGTAAGCCGTGCATGAAGTAGCCCAAGTAATGGTCGGGTGGAAGACCTGGAACATGGGTGACCAACTCGATAAAGGAATCAACGTACGAGTCAATGGAGCCGGTCTAACGGACCCCGCAAAGGCGCTCGATCATGGTGTCAGAGTAGCGATGATCATACTATTGAATGAGTGCCTCGGTGAGAGTTGTCCAGGTAGGGGCGGACCCACGTAGGGGCGAGCGTGGGCGGCCGCCCACACTGAGTTTTAAACATATTATATTTCGATAAATCAAAATAGGTTCTCTACCATGGTGAACTTATTAAGTATTACATATATTATATGCTACATAAAATAGTAATATATTGTTGTTAGCTTAGTTGGTTGAGTATACATATTTTATCCTTTTGGTCATGGGTTCAATTCCCACCAACCACAAATTTTTTATAATTTACATTTTATTTTATAAATACAATTTTCTTTTGCAATATTATTGTTTAAAAATATAACCAACAATCGTATTTTTTATTTGCACACCAATAAATATCATATTAAAATTCAAAATACATGGAATTAAAAACACAATTATTTGTTACTCGCACACACAAATATTTGTTATTTACACTCAAATAAAAAAACCATGAAAATCTTACATTTCTAAATGCTCATCTCTGGCCTTTAAGCGTTTTTCTAAATACGCATACGATACTTGGTCTCGTTACTCATTTTCCTAATTAAATTTTATTTTAAAAGTTTAATTATTTTTTGTTGCAATTATTAAGTAAAAAATAATGTTAATATTATTTTTTTCAAATTATTAAAAAAATTAATAAAAGCCAATTTTATATAAAATAATTATTTGTAAAGATTAGAGAGTTATTGACTATGATAAAAAAAATAAAAGAGTTTATATAGTCATTTCTAAATATTATGGATTTATTGACTTTGGTAAGAAAGAGAAAGATTATACACTTATTATTAAAAATAAGAGGGATTTGACTATGATGTAAAAGAAGGGAGGTTATCAACAATTTACTCTTATAGTTATCAATTTCTTTATTTTTGAAATTTTTTGTACTCCGCCCACACTCCAAAAATATTTTGCGTCCGCCACTGTGTCCAGGTGAGGCCGGGAGAGGACTGGCGGAGCCAGCGGACCCAATGGAGAGCGGACCCTTCCATGCCGATAAGAGATGTGGAGACCTGCTGCGTCTGAGGAGTCTGGTGAATATCAAAATATTGCTCGGCGCGAGCAATCCAACTGAGGGGGTCAGTCCTGTTGAATGTGGGAATGTCGAGGCGTAGGAGTTGCGGAGGAGGCAATCCAGCCAGTGCAGGTTTTTCGGGGGACAAAGTGTTGGGGGATCCCAAAGCAGAGGCGGCAAGAGGTCCGGAATTTTGGTCGGATTGCAAGTTGTGGAGTATGGTCATAATCGAAGTGAATTGCTCGGCTTGGGTTTAGAGACGAGAGTTGATGATGATGATGATGACGTGTTCGAGGGCCTCCACGTGAGATTCCATCGATTAACGACCCTTTGGTATATGAAGAAGAGGGCTCTGGTATTTGTATATGCATGAGAGAGCACATCCTGGGGTGATGAGTTCGCTCATGTACTGGGCTCTCATATTACATGAGAGAACTCATCCGATCGATTAACGTGGGATTCGATACTTTATGATTTGGATATCACATATTGCCAACACAACACGACCCAAGGGCGTGCTCGTCCTTGATATTGCTTCACCAACACGACCCCAGTATACCAGGGACTCTAAATACCATTTGTTGAGGAGAGAGAACAAAAGAGGGACTGGAAGTTGTGCTAGATACACTAGTGGTCAAATCATTTGCTAGATACACTAGTGGTCAAATCATTTTCAACTTCAAAGCTTAAGCTTGTGAGCCAAAGTCAGCCACTTGGTATTTATATGCCAGCATATTTTCGACTTGTCTAATATGGGACTATATGAATACTCCGGTGTCCCATCAGTGAGTGTATGTGTTGTCTGCACACATGCACACACTCACATATATACACGCACACTAGCAGAAGTGCATGATGGACCCTGTGTGCAATGTGCGGCAATGGCAATACCCAGGTCCTTTTTTTCAGTGTAGCCCATGTAAAGCCATTTTTTCAGGGACACTAAAACCCTTATTAATTAATACATTTTGATAAAATAATAACATTAACAAAATATTTAAACTCATTGCAACAAAATTTTAAGAAAACTACAAATGAGAAAACATTGGTTATAATTTAGTTATCAACATTAATTAGTCAACTACAATATTTATTAGTTATTAATGATAATTAGTACTTAACGCTAATATGTTGAAATTTTCTTCATCACAGAGTAACTAAGATTTGAAATACTATTACATCATCATATCAGCAAGTTATATATGTATATATATTACATAAAGAAGAACTTTCAAGCCCATATTGAAGCCAAATTACAACCACAAATTCAATCTCAGCCGTTGGATCATGGAGATCTGGGCTGCAAATAGCCAAATTCTGAAATCCTTCTCCCAGACTCCCGAGCCAATTCCCGATCTCCCACTGTTCATCGTGACAACCCACCCGTCTCCCTTCCCCGCCGGCCTGACCGGAGCCCACCGGCGAGGTCGCCGGACCCCGGCGAACCTGTCGGGGTTAGTACTAACCCCGGCGGGTCGCCGGGTACTAACCCCGACAGGTTCGCCGGGGTCCGGCGACCTCGCCGGTGGGCTCCGGTCAGGCCGGCGGGGGCTCCGGCGGCGGCGGATGGAAGGGAGACGGTAAATATATATTAAATATTTATATATATAAATGTGTGTGTGTGTGTGTGTCTGTGTGTGTGTGTGCAGGTCGCCGGGGTCCGATGACCTTGCCGGTGGGCTCCGGTCAGGCCGGCGGGGGCTCCGGCGGCGGCGGATGGAAGGGAGACGGTAAATATATATTAAATATTTATATATATTTAATATATATAAATGTGTGTGTGTGTGTGTTTGAATAATACTTCAATAGATGTGTGTGAATTGAAGAATAATACTTCAATAGATGTGTGTGAATTGAAGAATAATACTTCAATAGATGATGCCTCAATTACGGAGTGCTTAACATAAATGGATTTTGTTATACTTCAATAGCTTCGTACTTTGTAAAGGAAGCTTAAGGAATAATGGCAAGCGCTTAAGGAATAATGACAAGCATCAAAAGTAACGCAAAATAAAGAAAATAATTTGAAGAATAATAATTTAGATACGCTTAGATGATGCCTCAATTACGGAGTGCTTAACATAAATGGATTTTGTTATACTTCAATAGCTTCGTACTTTGTAAAGGAAGCTTAAGGAATAATGGCAAGCACTTAAGGAATAATGGCAAGCGCTTAAGGAATAATGGCAAGCATCAAAAGTAACGCAAAATAAAGAAAATAATTTTGGAGAAGGTTACTAACCTGGTATCTGTAAACAAGGAACGCAAAGATGAAGAATACAAGAACAAAGGGGAGAAGTATTGGAGTAACCACAGCATAGACGAGTCCAAGAAGAAAATAAAGCTGCAAATTAGGAAGATTTTCTGGAAGACCAATACTGCCAGGATCCATTGCCTTCTCTCTATCCCTATCTGTTTTGACTATGAGCATATTTTTCAGATGATATATCACAAGCGGCTTCAGTCGAAGAATCTCAGAAGCCACACCAGCCCACCCATCAACCATTATGTAAGTTATAAAAAATGTGGCTTTCATTGGGATGGACACTCCTATTGTTCTAGGAATCCTGTTATCAATTACATTAAACAAAAAATCAGTATTTAAGAAGAAACAGATGATCCAACCATATTTAGGAATGTATTATGGTACACTTGAAGAAAAAAATATGTCTGCACTGATCTCCCTATATAAAGAACACAGATAAACAAAGGCAGAAAGTTGATAGATGCCCTGATTTAGGTTAGCAAAATACATATGTACTCTGAAATACTACTTATATTGATAACGTTTAGGAACATATACAAGCACAGTACAACATTGGGCATCTGAAATGGAAGTGCCAGAACATGTGAATTTAACAAAACGCACAATAAAAAGCTAGACATCTTCCCAGCATGAATATATAAGGAATCAATTTTCTTATGAACTTGCAAACAGAAAACCATGTGTTCCTGATGTCCCAGCTAAAAAAAGAAGGGGCCTGATATAGACATGAATATTGTCTACCAACCATCTTTAAAAAGGCCCAAAAGCATAAAAGAGAATTTGCTTCATACAATATCAACGTTTTATCAATGTGATATGGACATGCATCTCCAAAACAAGTGAGATTTCTTTAATGACGCAAGGATTTCTAGTATCAATTTCATTGCCAGTTGAATTCAGGTTTTTTCTGTGAAAAATGTCAAATACAGTAATAATGGTATGCAAGATACCCATAATGGACCATAGAAGTAGGCATTTACATTGGGCTTCATATATTATATTTCTATACTTTCTAATTTCCAACATCCGCGGTTAAAATACTTGTTTTCAATGAGCAGGTAAAACACAGATGCTACATGTTAGCAATTCAAATATTCTAGCAATTGAGTTTACAATCAATTAATCTTGGGTTCTTTTACCTACAATCAATTGATTTTACATTAGAAGTGTTAGGTTCTAACAAAAACAATAACTATGCCAGAATAATAACAAAGAAACATGCATTATCAAGAAAAATGAAAGAGGAATTACTCGGTAGGTGACTGATGTAGGAAAGAATACAGTTGTTCGAATGCTGTTCCTGCAATAATGCTCCCGAGAAATACATTCACCAACATAAAGTAATAATATTTGGCGGATGCCCTTCGTTCAAGCGTGGAAAGTGAAAAATAACCTTCCACTTTTGACATTATCATCAGAACAGTTGGAAGGATGTATAGGAAGATTTTCAAAGCTAAACCAGGCAGAAAGCCTTGCAAGACCGATTTGATTAATTTTCTGCATTAAAGCAATAAAATACATTTAGCAGATTCATAAAGCCAAAAGAATATAACATCATGCATTTGTAAACGGCTAAACAGTGATTCCCAAAGTATTAACAGATACGATAAAATAATATCATGGATTTCACAGTAATCAAAGCGCATGCATAAGCCACGAAGGAACCGCATTTAGGAGAATATACAGGTCCCATATTGGCACAAGTTACAAGAAATCTTGTTGTTTTCATAGCATCACTTCATCATTTAGAAGTTCACCACCCAACATATTCTTTCAACGCCCTTTAAAATAAACTTGCTTCAATAATCTCGAGTTAAAATTGTGAAACTCTGAATGGGAAATTGTTATGCCCCCGAACGTGCTGCAATTCACGGGGCATCATTATGCTCGACGACCAAAGGAGGCCACAAGGAGCAACGGGGCTGAACCATCCGGTTCAGCCCCCAATCACTAAAAGGAAGCCTGCGGGGCTGAACCACACGGTTCAGCCCCTATTGGGGAGGCAGGCCGGCCCCCTCTAGTCCCGGAGTATTTATAACCCCGGGACTCTCTTGGATGGGCTATGAAGATTATTATTCAGGTATTCTCCCTCCTTCCCTCTCAACCCTAACCCTGATCTCTCCTTCTCTAGATCTTCTTCATTCTCGCTCTCTCTCTTCTGCGTTCATAACATTTGGTATCAAAGCTTCTTCCTCTGACCATGGTGAACACTTGCTTGCACGAAGAGGCTGGCCAATTGGCAACCCTAGAAAAGAACTACGTCGGCCTGACGGACACGATAGCGGCCATCGAAGAAAGGATGAAGACCTCGACCCAACAATTGGAGGAGCGAATGGACGCCCGCATGGAGGAGATCAAATCCCTCCTAGCACAAAATCTGAAGGGCAAAGCTTCGGCCAATGAAGGATCGGAGGCGGAAGCATCGGATACGCTTCCGCCACACCATCTGCCCCCCGTGGTCGGGCGGAATCCACCCACAGCATCCGTGCGGGGGAACGCTAGCGACATCCGCGACGGGAGGATCCGACGGGAAACAGCGGCATGCGTTCGATTTGGGCGTTCCGCCGATGGCTTGGAGCGAACCCGCAGCAGGCCGCACGGCTCGCTGGCGGCCATTGGAGCCAGCGGCGGGGTTGTTCGTCCTGGGCTCCCCACCAGCGGGCTGGAGCGAGGTCAGGGCAGGCCGTACGACCAATGGGCGCCCTGTGGAGCACACAGCAGGACAATTTCGACCTACAGGGAATTCGGGCGCGTCGGTTGGAGGAGTTGTCGGACTTTTACCCCTTTCACGAGCCGCCGAACAGCCTACGGGCTACGAGAATGGCAACCAATGGCACACGCAGCCACCACCGACCGGTGTCTACGGAGGAGGCCAACACATGGGTGGCGGACAAGGAAGGGAACGATTTTTTCCGGTCGGAGCCCAAGGGGGAATGCATTTTCCCAGACCCTAAGGACCGCACCCCCTATGGAGCAGCAGAGGGCAGCGGGGTAAGGACAGGAATCAGGTGGTACGAGCAGGCGAACCAGAGGGCCTACATGCTTCCGAAGATGACTCGCATGAATTTCCCCAAATTCAGAGGAGGAGATGCGTTGGAGTGGGTGCAGAAAGCGGAACTACTTTTCAATTATCAGGAAATTCCTGAGGAGCAATGGGTGCAGCTGACAGCTTTCCACCTAGAGGATGACGCCTACCAGTGGACACAGTGGTTCTTGAGGAGCCGTGATTACGCGCCATGGACGGAGTTCGTAGAGGAATTTTCGGCTTGATTTGACCCTCTGGAGTATGAGGACATTGAGGCATGCTACAGAAGCTTCGACAGAAGGGAACAGTGATGGAGTATCGCACCGAGTTTGAGAAGTTGGCCAACAGGGTCCGATGGGAAGAGAAAACACTGCTGAGTTGTTTCGTCTCGGGTCTGAATGATCATCTGAGGGACGATGTCCATGTCTATATGCCCCGCAGCTTGAGTCAAGTCATCAGTCTCGCACGGATACAGGAGGAGTGTTTCAACAGACAGAGAAACCGCACCATGGGTAGAGCCGCCACGACTATCATACCTGCCAGAAGAGATCCGCCGGCGGCCGGCCGCCCGACGGTGACTAGACTGACCTGGCCTGAGCTGCAGGGGAGGAAGGAGAAAGGTTTGTGCTTCAACTGTGATGAAAAGTACGGGCCCGACCACACGTGCCAGAAGATCCAGGTTTTCATACTGCGAGAGGAGGGAGAGGAAGAAGAAAGCACCGCGTTGGAACTAGAGGAGGAAATGGATCAGACGGAATTCGAGGTGTCCATATAGGCAATGGAGGGGTATAAGGCCCCCCTCACTATGCGCATAGCGGGGAAAGTGACCCAGGAGCGGGTTACAATTCTGATCGATAGTGGGAGCACCCACAATTTCATCAACCCTGTCGTGGCACTGAAGTTGGGACACACAGTAGACCGGGGCGCCGCTTTCCAGGTCATGGTAGCAGATGGGAGCAAACTAAGGGGTGATGAGGGGAGTCGAACTGCAGATGCAGGGGTACGCTTGTCGCACCGACGTCTAACTTCTAAGTTCTACCCATCCGGGGATCTGATATGGTACTAGGAGTCCAGTGGCTGAGACAGATGAAGAGAGTCACCTTTGACTGGGACCAGATGACCACGAAGTTCACACAGCTCGGGAAGGATTACTTCCTTCACGACCTCAAATCATCTCCGCTGAAGGAGATCTCTGTCAGGAGTTTGGAACGTCTGGGCGAGCAGGGCAGCTCGATGGCGATGATCATGGGGCTAGCATCGGCCACTCATATTCCATCAAAGATTTCGGAGCAGATGCGACCCGTGTTGACGCAGTACGAAGATGTCTTTCAGGAGCCGCACGCACTTCCTCCGCCGAGGTTCAAAGATCACGCAATTCAACTCAAGGTGGGATCGGAACCCACTAATACCAGACCGTACTGCTACCCGCACATATAGAAGGTAGAGATCGAGCGTAGCGTTAGAGAGATGCTTGCTACCGGGATCATCCGTCCCAGCACAAGTTCCTTCTCTTCACCCATCATTCTAGTTAAGAAGAAAGACGGCTCATGGAGGTTCTGCGTTGACTACCGAGGCCTGAATAGTTCTACAGTCAAAGACAAATTTCCCATACCCATGATTGAGGAGTTGCTAGACGAGCTACACGGAGCGTGCCTATTCACCAAGCTGGACCTGCGTTCCGGCTACCATCAGATTCGGATGTGGGAGGGGGGCATCCACAAGACTGCTTTCAGGATCCATGACGGACATTACGAGTTTCTCGTGATGCCTTTCGGGCTAACCAACGCTTCGTCCACATTTCAGGTCGTGATGAACGAGATCTTTCGGCCGCTTCTGCGCCGTTCAGTGTTGATCTTCTTCGACAACATCCTGATCTACAGTAGCAATTGGAAGGAGCATCTGGAGCATGTGAAGCAAGTCCTCGTCATTCTGCGTCAGCATCAGCTATATGCCAAACAGTCCAAGTGCCCTTTCGGCCAAGCGGAGGTCGAGTATCTGGGCCATCTAGTTTCGGCGCAGGGCGTTCGGGCCGACCCACACAAAATCGAGAGCATGATAACCTGGCCACGCACTACGACGATCCGGGCTTTGCGGGGATTCCTCTGGCTCACGGGCTACTACCGTCGGTTTGTGAAGGACTACGGCAAGACCGCGAGACCGCTCACTCGGCTATTACAGAAGGATGCCTTCGTGTGGCAGGAGGACGCCGAGGCGGCTTTTCAGGCTCTAAAACAGGCCATGACGACTACGCCGGTCCTGGCTCTTCCGAATTTCAGCAAGGAGTTTGTGTTGGAGACCGACGCATCCGGGGTAGGAATTGGCGCAGTGTTGACGCAGGAAGGGAGACCCCTGGCATATTTCAGCAAGGCACTAGCTCCGAGGACCCTAGGGTTATCCACCTATGAGAAGGAGATGTTAGCCATCATACACGTGGTGGCCTTATGGAGGCCGTACTTGCTGGGACACCACTTCAAGGTTCGCACAGAACGTCAGAGTTTGAAACACTTCTTGGAGCAACGCGTAGCACCCCTCTTCAGCAGAAATGGGTGACCAAGTTGTTGGGCTATGATTATGAGATCGTCTACAAGCAAGGGAAGGAGAACGTGGCCGCCGATGCTCTATCACGACTACCGGAGAGCTCACTCTTCCACATTTCGGGTCCCCTGATCGACTCCCTCGACGACATACAGGAAGAGGTACAACAGGATCCCGAGCTCCGGATCATCGTGGATGCACTACGACAGGGACAAACGACCACACCGGGGTACCAGTTACAAGGAGGGCACCTATATTACCAGGGACGAGGCGTTCTTCCACCCACCTCAACCTGGAAGACAGTTATGATGCATGAGTTCCATTCTTCTCCGATGGGGGGACATGCAGGCGTGCTCCGAACTCTCCAACGGCTGAGGGCTAATGTCTTTTGGAAAAATTTACGTCAGGAAGTACAACAGTGTGAGGTTTGCCAACAACAGAAATATGAAACAACCTCCCCAGCGGACTTGCTCACTCCGCTGGAAATTCCGCACCATATCTGGGACACGATCTCCATGGACTTCATAGACGGCCTACCCAAATCTCAGGGCAAGTCCGTCATCTTGGTCGTGGTCGACAAACTCTCGAAGTACGGTCACTTCCTCGCCATGGGCCATCCCTACGCCGGGGAATCCGTAGCCGATCTTTTTGCCCGAGAGTTCGTTCGACTGCATGGCGTACCCCGGTTTATCATTTCGGATCGCGATCCGGTGTTCGTCAGCAACTTCTGGCGGGAGCTTTTTTGGTTACAAGGTACGTAGTTGCGCCTGAGCACGGCCAACCATCTCCAGACGGACGGACAGACGAAGGTTCTCAATCGGGGGGTGGAGACATACCTCTGATGCTTCGTGATGGACGAGCCACGCACTTAGACCCGCTAGTTACATTGGGCAGAGTACTACTACAACACCTCATATCATACAACCAGATCTACAAAGATTCTAATTGATAGATCCTAACAATCCAAAAAAATAAAGTGATATGTATGAATGAGAGCCTCAATGTGGTATGTACAGAGAGGAGTGTGTTTTCTTCAATGCGATGCAATGTGAGGTGATGGAAAAAAACACTAGAGATGTGTTGAAATAAGGGAATTAATGTGCAAAACATGGGTAGGGATGTAAAAGTGCGACTCTGAAGACTATACAAGCCCTAGGCGCGACGCTAGAGAAGTAAAACTCTATCTATCCCTAGGATGATGCGAGGATGCAAGGACGATCCAACAAAGTTCGCAAGTAATAATTAATGCATAAATTAAGCACACAACACAAACAATATTTAAATAATTGAAATAGCAAACAAGATAGGATTCGCACTGATTGGAGTGTTGTTGGTTTAATGCGTACGTAAATAAGTCCCGTAAATCATGATAAATCACAATAACAAATACATTAACAAAGATACACATCCCCTTGGGGTGCGGCTTGGCCGCACCCCTATGTGGTGCAGCCTGGCCGCACCCCCTTGGGGATGCGGTTCGGCCTCACCCCCCACTATGGGGGGTGTGGTTAGGCTGCACCCCACCAAGGCAGGGTGCGGGCTATCCGCACCCCACTAGTGGGGCGCGAGCTAACCGCACCCCAATAGTTGGGTGCGGTTTTGACCTCGGCTGGCGCCAATAAGGCGTGAATTGCGCGCGGCGGATTTCCGCACTCTCATGAGCATGGGTTGGACCTTGACCCCACTAACTCCATGTTACGCATACACTTTCACGCAAGTGGACCCCCCGTATGGAGATCATCGATGCACGCATATGGAAGCTGCCGCACTTATTCGGGGCACGCGCATGGAAGCCACCATGATTATTCCTTTTGAAATTAAATGTGTTAATTAATATTATTTAAATGCCTTTTAAATAATATTAATTAGACTTAATTATTATTAATTGTATTGTCTTATTTTGTGTGCCCTCACTCATCTATATAAGAGTTTGTAAGGTATGCTTGAATTTATGCAAGATTTTAGGGTTGCTCCCTAAGTTCCTCCTTTTCGTCTCGCTCACCACCGCCGGCCCTTCCCCCCTTGCCGGATTCTTCTTCTCTCTCCCTATCTATTTGGCAACAATGGTCCGACCTGCAGCTCCGCCCGCCGTAGCGCCGCCAGCTCTCGGCTCTCCTTCCATGGCTACGAACACGCGTCTCCACACCGCAAACCCTACAGATTACATCTGCGCCTGGCTCGACGGACACGAGGCCGCGCTCGACAGCCTGCAGTCCTCCGTCAACGCCGCCCTCGCCGATCAGGCGCTCATTCTCCGCCTTTTCGACGCCCTTATGGCCCCTCAAGCACCCGCACCCTCAACGGGATCAACATCTTCGACCGCCACAGGCGGTCTCTGCCCTCTGCCCTTGCAACGCGCATGGGAACCTCAGGAGGACATGCCCTCCCCTGCCAGCGTCGAAGAGATTGCCCCATCCTCCCCTTCCACGGCCGAGCAGCACCCCCCATCGTCCCCATCCTGCGTCAAGCAGCCAGCCCCGCAGCCCCTTTCCGGCGTCGAGCCACAGTCGTCGTCGCCGCACCTCCTGCATCGAGCAACAGCAGTCGCCGCACCTCCCACACCGCTTTTGCCAACCGCAGCTCTCGCACCAGACTCGCCGATCAGCGGACCCGATCCAGGAACGGCCTCGCCGCTCATTTTCCTCCAGCGGTGCACCCCCACCTCACGCATTGCTACAGACTGCCTCCTCTTCCCCACCGTCCGCCATCCAATCCAAGCATTGGCGCGTCTTCCCCAGCCATGGAGCCACGCGCCCGCTGGGCTAATTACAGCTGCCCATCATGCCATATTTCCCATACCATCATTACAGTCCCCGGGCCCCACACAAAGCAGCCTCCTTCACATCCCGTTGTCTCTCAACCCACGTCATCCTCACTGTTTCCGGGCCCCACAACTGAACCCACGCCAACACCTCAGCATTGTTAGTCCCTCCTGCAGCCCCATCACATCTTACATCACTTCTTCTCTCTCTTCCTTGAGCCTCCCCCTAGCTGCCAACAATTGTCTCCCATACACCCTCATTTTTCTTATTTTTCTTCCATTGTCTTGTCCCATCAATTTGTTTGTCCTTTCCTTCTCTCTCCTCTCCCAAACAAAAGCACACCCACCTTTTTCTCTCCTAGCTGCCGCCCCCCTTTTCACACCCATCCAGCACGCACTTTCATCCTCACAAGCCCACCCACTCGGGTTGTCCCCCTTTCTTCTAACCGCACTCCTCTAACACATAAAATTTCAGCCCACATATTTCTTTTTTTAACACCTCTTCGTCCTTTCTCCTCAGGGTACTCGCCACCGCCACTGACAATGCACAACTTCTGGCGGGAGGTTTGCCAACAACAGAAATATGAAACAACCTCCCCAGCGGACTTGCTCACTCCGCTGGAAATTCCGCACCATATCTGGGACACGATCTCCATGGACTTCATAGACGGCCTACCCAAATCTCAGGGCAAGTCCGTCATCTTGGTCGTGGTCGACAAACTCTCGAAGTACGGTCACTTCCTCGCCATGGGCCATCCCTACGCCGGGGAATCCGTAGCCGATCTTTTTGCCCGAGAGTTCGTTCGACTGCATGGCGTACCCCGGTTTATCATTTCGGATCGCGATCCGGTGTTCGTCAGCAACTTCTGGCGGGAGCTTTTTTGGTTACAAGGTACGTAGTTGCGCCTGAGCACGGCCAACCATCTCCAGACGGACGGACAGACGAAGGTTCTCAATCGGGGGGTGGAGACATACCTCTGATGCTTCGTGATGGACGAGCCACGCACTTAGACCCGCTAGTTACATTGGGCAGAGTACTACTACAACACCTCATATCATACAACCAGATCTACAAAGATTCTAATTGATAGATCCTAACAATCCAAAAAAATAAAGTGATATGTATGAATGAGAGCCTCAATGTGGTATGTACAGAGAGGAGTGTGTTTTCTTCAATGCGATGCAATGTGAGGTGATGGAAAAAAGCACTAGAGATATGTTGAAATAAGGGAATTAATGTGCAAAACATGGGTAGGGATGTAAAAGTGCGACTCTGAAGACTATACAAGCCCTAGGCGCGACGCTAGAGAAGTAAAACTCTATCTATCCCTAGGATGATGCGAGGATGCAAGGACGATCCAACAAAGTTCGCAAGTAATAATTAATGCATAAATTAAGCACACAACACAAACAATATTTAAATAATTGAAATAGCAAACAAGATAGGATTCGCACTGATTGGAGTGTTGTTGGTTTAATGCGTACGTAAATAAGTCCCGTAAATCATGATAAATCACAATAACAAATACATTAACAAAGATACACATCCCCTTGGGGTGCGGCTTGGCCGCACCCCTATGTGGTGCAGCCTGGCCGCACCCCCTTGGGGATGCGGTTCGGCCTCACCCCCCACTATGGGGGGTGTGGTTAGGCTGCACCCCACCAAGGCAGGGTGCGGGCTATCCGCACCCCACTAGTGGGGCGCGAGCTAACCGCACCCCAATAGTTGGGTGCGGTTTTGACCTCGGCTGGCGCCAATAAGGCGTGAATTGCGCGCGGCGGATTTCCGCACTCTCATGAGCATGGGTTGGACCTTGACCCCACTAACTCCATGTTACGCATACACTTTCACGCAAGTGGACCCCCCGTATGGAGATCATCGATGCACGCATATGGAAGCTGCCGCACTTATTCGGGGCACGCGCATGGAAGCCACCATGATTATTCCTTTTGAAATTAAATGTGTTAATTAATATTATTTAAATGCCTTTTAAATAATATTAATTAGACTTAATTATTATTAATTGTATTGTCTTATTTTGTGTGCCCTCACTCATCTATATAAGAGTTTGTAAGGTATGCTTGAATTTATGCAAGATTTTAAGGTTGCTCCCTAAGTTCCTCCTTTTCGTCTCGCTCACCACCGCCGGCCCTTTCCCCCCTTGCCGGATTCTTCTTCTCTCTCCCTATCTATTTGGCAACAATGGTCCGACCTGCAGCTCCGCCCGCCGTAGCGCCGCCAGCTCTCGGCTCTCCTTCCATGGCTACGAACACGCGTCTCCACACCGCAAACCCTACAGATTACATCTGCGCCTGGCTCGACGGACACGAGGCCGCGCTCGACAGCCTGCAGTCCTCCGTCAACGCCGCCCTCGCCGATCAGGCGCTCATTCTCCGCCGCCTCGACGCCCTTATGGCCCCTCAAGCACCCGCACCCTCAACGGGATCAACATCTTCGACCGCCACAGGCGGTCTCTGCCCTCTGCCTTTGCAACGCGCATGGGAACCTCAGGAGGACATGCCCTCCCCTGCCAGCGTCGAAGAGATTGCCCCATCCTCCCCTTCCACGGCCGAGCAGCACCCCCCATCGTCCCCATCCTGCGTCAAGCAGCCAGCCCCGCAGCCCCTTTCCGGCGTCGAGCCACAGTCGTCGTCGCCGCACCTCCTGCATCGAGCAACAGCAGTCGCCGCACCTCCCACACCGCTTTTGCCAACCGCAGCTCTCGCACCAGACTCGCCGATCAGCGGACCCGATCCAGGAACGGCCTCGCCGCTCATTTTCCTCCAGCGGTGCACCCCCACCTCACGCATTGCTACAGACTGCCTCCTCTTCCCCACCGTCCGCCATCCAATCCAAGCATTGGCGCGTCTTCCCCAGCCATGGAGCCACGCGCCCGCTGGGCTAATTACAGCTGCCCATCATGCCATATTTCCCATACCATCATTACAGTCCCCGGGCCCCACACAAAGCAGCCTCCTTCACATCCCGTTGTCTCTCAACCCACGTCATCCACACTGTTTCCGGGCCCCACAACTGAACCCACGCCAACACCTCAGCATTGTTAGTCCCTCCTGCAGCCCCATCACATCTTACATCACTTCTTCTCTCTCTTCCTTGAGCCTCCCCCTAGCTGCCAACAATTGTCTCCCATACACCCTCATTTTTCTTATTTTTCTTCCATTGTCTTGTCCCATCAATTTGTTTGTCCTTTCCTTCTCTCTCCTCTCCCAAACAAAAGCACACCCACCTTTTTCTCTCCTAGCTGTCGCCCCCCTTTTCACACCCATCCAGCACGCACTTTCATCCTCACAAGCCCACCCACTCGGGTTGTCCCCCTTTCTTCTAACCGCACTCCTCTAACACATAAAATTTCAGCCCACATATTTCTTTTTTTAACACCTCTTTGTCCTTTCTCCTCAGGGTACTCGCCACCGCCACTGACAATGCACAACTTTCTTCTCATCAAAATCCTTAAAGACCCCGACAAAAGAATACCACTCGACCTTGAGGACAAGGTCGATTTTCAAGGGCGGTATAGTGTTACGCATACACTTTCATGCAAGTGGACCCCCCGGATGGAGATCATCGACGCACGCATATGGAAGCCGCCGCACTTATTCGGGGCACGCGCATGGAAGCCGCCATGATTATTCCTTTTGAAATTAAATGTGTTAATTAATATTATTTAAATGCCTTTTAAATAATATTAATTAGACTTAATTATTATTAATTGTATTGTCTTATTTTGTGTGCCCTCACTCATCTATATAATAGGGAGGGGTAGGAGTTTGTAAGGTATGCTTGAATTTATGCAAGATTTTAGGGTTGCTCCCTAAGTTCCTCAGCCTTCCTCCTTTTCGTCTCGCTCACCACCGCCAGCCCTTTCCCCCCTTGCCGGATTCTTCTTCTCTCTCCCTATCTATTCGGCAACACTCCACCACTGCTTAGTGGAGCCTCTTCTAAACACACCCCAGAAGCTCCTATAAATCTACAAGTGCACATCAACTAGAGACATCTGTTGGTAGTTATATATCATTGGCCGCTATGCCATCAGCAAAGCCACCTACAACATTGACTAGGTCGAGTAGCATGAATGGATCAACCATAAAAATAATTTGTTTTTGGAGAAATGTGCTATGAAAAATAGTTCTTAAAAAGAGGACCTTTGATCCAAGAGGCCTATCAAAGCTTTGGGAGCTCCTGGAGGCACCTTGAACAACCTAGAAATGAAGGCAAAATGTACGTGCTGAGCTTCTATGTATGTACACAGAGAACTATTATTCATGACGTCATATATATGCAATTTGACATGAATGTGCATAGTCCAATGCCAGTGTTTGAGTGTGTCTGCAATCCACATGTATATGTACCCGAGCGATCATTTTTGCTAGCTGGTTATCTAAACTTATCTTCTCTTTCATTTTAAGATATTATTTATATTATTATATTATATTTGAGTTAGTATTGAATTCCAATAATTATGAATAGCATTGGAATAGAAATAGGTCATCCATGATTGGTTAATTTTAATGATGAGACGATAAGTTGCCTGTATCAGATAAGTTATCTTAAGATTATGTTTATTTATTAAAAAAAAATCATATAAATAGCTTGAAAGGCTACAAATTAATCCAATTCAACCCCATTCATATGATAAATTCATATCAAGTTTACAACAAAGTCTCTCTCTCTCATACACGACGGACACATAGAATAATTGAATCTCACTATGTACCCTCTCTCTCTCTCTCCAAGTGTCCTACAAGCATCTCATGGTGAGGTCCACTCATTATCTATTATAGGTCTTTAATATCCAGAAGAAACCTTTACTATGATTTGAAAGAGGAGACAAAGAGGGCAAATTACTTACAGGAATTTGAGATACATAGTTAAGTATTTATTCTTCTCTTCATTTTATTTAAGGGAAAACACAAGAAAACCTAGATAGTAGTCTAGAAATCCTCAAATTCTTGGCATAAAATCCTCTAACAGTTTCTATGTTTGACATAACACATATAACTCGAGAGTTAGTTTGGTACCATAATACCCCAATATTGTGATTGGACCCGATCCTGCATCATTGGTTTCACAAACTTAAGTCTTTAACCTCATTCAGAAAAAAAATCAAGCTGATGACAAATAAATTAATCAAACAATCAACATCAATTGAAAAAGTTGTTCGTCTGACTATAGTGTTTAACTACAAATCAAATATAATGATTATTAATTTATACAAACTAGCATAACAAGAAATAGTAAATTAGTTTTTTTCACTTTGTTAAGTACTTCAAGAAACTGCCGTTTTTTCAGGATAAGGATTGACAAAAAAAATACTTACAGTTCTACGATTGGTTTGAGAAAAGGAGCAACTTTTTCGAGACCTTCAAGATTTGCCAAGGATTGTACAAATGTTATGGGTATCATGTAAAAGAAAACCAATGCAAATAATGTTATTGAGATAATTAGCTTTCGAATGCTGAGGGAAACAAATGGTATGGCAAGATTCTTCCAGTAGACATCACGTGGTTCGGGTGCCCAGTCAGTTAACCAAAGTGTAGGATTCTTGCTTTGTTGTGTCTGTGCACAAACAGCTGCTCCCCATCTAGAGTCGAATGTTACAAAAGCAACTGGCAGAATAGCCTTAGAATCTTTTAGAATTTTCTGACGCTCTGATGCTATCTGTGAAGGTTGCTTATATCAACTCAGTGATGTTGAAATATTTTAGGAGGCAGTGGATGTTTATAAAACACAACGATATGATAATGAAGCAAAATATATATTTTCTTACCCTTTTGTCAAGCATGTTGATCCTTTGCCTATAATAATCAATTGAATCCACTCTTTCACCCCAAAGGCCAAGAAAACCAATCTGAAATTTAGGGTAAAAGGATAGATACATCACACACATTGAAAGAGTGCATTTTATGTCCAAAATTCAAAAAGCATATTGGGTTAAATCCAAAACTAATTTAGATTAATTTGCTTATCAGGTCAAATGAATTTAAAAACAGCCATAAATAAGCATACCTTTGTAGTTGGACGCTTAGCTGGATCACGTTCAAATTTGAGCTCATAATAATCCATCCAGTTTTGAAGCCTTTCCTTGTGCCTTACAAGTTTATCAAATTTGTTTGCATTGTAAACGGCCTGATGATGACAATGAATAAAGTTACAAATGAGTATGAGTCCAAACAAAATTAGATTGTCAAATGCAAATTAAGCTGAATAGCATCGTGACAATAATTTTTTTTGGTGTAGCATGCCATCAGTGTCAAAATCAACTAGCAGATTCAAATTGTTAAAAAAGAGAAATCCTTACAAGTTTTTACTACCTGGTGACTAAGATAGTGGTCAGGATGATTCTTTTGAAAGAAATGATCCACACTCTCTGCAATGGAATGCCCTGAAATTTGAGGAACATTTCTGACAACTACCTGAAAATGGTACCAACATCCAAAAACATTAAAAGGTAAATTTGCATCCTGGGGCATTGCCCAAGTCCATTGCAATAATTTCTAGAAAGGTATGGCAGCTAGATGGATTTTTAAAACTAGACTGCATTATATTGGGCGGAATTGGCTTTGGAATTGGAATTGGAGGTTAAATTCAATTGAAAATGACCTCCAATTCTAATTCCAGGACTCCAATTCCATCCAAAAGAACAGACCCTCAAAGAAAACTTGGAAAAAAATTCACAAATGAAGTGTCAATTTGCCACCATTGGTCCACAACAAACACTGAATGATATAGACATAATATCATTTTCATTGTTCACATGAATTCTAATAAATGGGTTAAAAATTAATGAGAATCAAGTGAAGCCTCTATTTTGTGTTAAATTTAAGCTTTTAGCTATACTTACAGTGAATTGCTCAACACGGCGATGTTGTGATGCCAAGAAATGCAAGCGCATAAATGCTACATTATCATATTCCTTGTATAGCATAAAGCAAGTCCATATGGTGAATATGTACTCCATGCACAGGTGAACCCAGAACCTAAAACAAAAATTAATCAAAATTGGGAGAACATTTTTCTTTAAAAAAACTATTTATACTCTGAATTATTTAAGGTGTAAACATCATCCTCTACCAACTAAATCCAATAACAACGAACATAAGCACCCTAAAATGAATACCTAAAGCAGACAAGAAAAGAAGCAGTCACCTTTCTGATCCTGGGCTGACATTTGAGATTGAAAGCTTGTCAATGTCACTAAAAACAATCTCTTTCTTTAGACCGAGTAAGGTTCCACTAGATACATTGACCGGAATTAAAATTAATAGTGCAGAGATGGTCAATGGCACAAAGATCTTTAATCTGTAGAAAAAGAGCAAAAAAACAATAATATTAAGCACCGCTAGAAAAGTTGTTATGAGAGTATCAATAACTTGCCTACAAAAAATAAGCATCATGCACATGAAGTTTATTTACCATTTAGAGAGGAAGGATAGATAAAGTTCACACTACCATCTCATGCTTCAACAAGTTTCTACTAAATAGAATTTTATATTTTGCGTGTATTGTCCTACATTTTATGTGGATCTTTCGCATCTTACTCCTCTTAAATAAGCAGATGAGCCCTTGTTATAATCAATGAAATTGATAAAATAAAACTTGCTACTCTAGCATTTGTATGTTTCAAATGCCTTATCTAAAGGAGATCTGGATGAGGAAATTTATATGGAGCATTTGATGTGAGTAAATCTTGCTCGGGATGATTTGATGTGTAAGTGAAGAAATATTTGTATAGTTTGAAACAGGCCCTCGAGTCTAGTTTGACCAATTTTCTAGTATTCTCTCCCACTTGGCTTTATGCAATGTTAAGCAGAAAATTTCACCTTACATAGACACGCCATTGCAAGAAGTATTTTGTTTGCGATTTACATGAACGATGTTACAATTACGGGGGATGATAAAAGAGGAATCAATGATTTGAATATTCTTCTAAACACTTAACTCCATACTAGGGATTAGGGGAGACTAACATACTTTTTGGAAATTAAAATTACAAGAGATTTCAAATTGTTGTAAAGAGTTCCAAATTGTTGTAAAAATTCCAAATTGTTGTAAAAATTCCAAACTGTTGCAAAGAGTTCCAAATTATTTTAAAGAGTTCCAAATTGCTGTAAAAAATCCAAATTGTTGTAAAGAGTTGCAAATTGCTGTAAAAATTCCAAATTGTGGTAAGAAGTACAATTATTTAAAGATCTTTCTAAACATTTAAGTCCATGCTAGAGATTTAGGAAGACTAAAGTGTTTTTGAGTATTGAAATTGCAACAAGTTCCAAATGGTAATGGCTTATGCCGAGAAAGTACACCCTTGAATTATTGATTGATGTCGAGATACCAACATGTAAGACTGTAGAGAATCTGATGGATCCTAACACAATTTCTAAAAGATGATAAACGAGGCATTTATATATTGATGCAGGCAGATTCAATAGTTTAATTAAGAAATAGAGCTATTTGACCATCACTCACCTAGATATCGCTTTCCCAGTCAATGTAATGAGTCAATGAGTTATCCTATAACAACCCATATGGATGCAGTGCTCCAAATTATCAGATTCCTGAAAGAAACTTTTGATATTGGATTATTATATGAAAACAGGAGGCACTTAGACATCGACGCATTCTCCAGTGCAGGTTGGGCATCATCTTCGTTCGATAGGAGATCCGTCAAAGAAAATTTTTTGTGTTCGTAGGTGGAAACATGATTTCCGGGAAGAGAAAAAGAAACACATTGTTCAAGTGTTGAGTCACACTATAGAATCATTGTTAAACTATTTGAGAGTTAGTCTGGATAAAGAAGTTAGTAAGATGTTGGATGAGGAAATCAAGAAGTCAATGCTTATATATTATGACAATCGAGGAGTAATGTGTATTGCAATCATGAAATTCATGAAAGAACAAAACACATTAGTTGAATTGTCATGTTCAGAAAAATCTTTAGGAATGGGTTATTTGTACCATATCTGTGACTTCAAATAATCAGTTGGCAGATGCCCTGTGTTACCGACATCCACACAGATGAGCCTGAATGGCAGGTGTACTCGCGAAGGACGCGCGCAAGAGCTGGCGACGAAGCGGGCGGCGAACCGGGCGGTGAAACGGAGGCTGCCTAGGGGGCCGACCGGCCCATTTATCTTCAGCTTTTAGTTATTTATTATGTTGTTTATGGCTTGTTTTATTAGACTCTTGTTTGAGGTGGGTTCCCCCTATATAAAGGATCACCTTAGGGTTTAGGTTTCATCTTTGGATCATTTATGCTAAGTGGGGCTGCTCCCCTTTCCTCTCTCTCTCTATCTCCTCCTCTATCTCCCTCTCTAACCTATCTCCCCCTCCCGCTCTCGCTCGGTAACGCACCGCTGCCGCCCGACGACACCCCCAGCTACCGCCTCCCTCACTCGCTTCCGCCCCCACTGCCGTCCGCCGATACCTAGGAGGTATCATTGGTCCGACCTGCCGCTCCGCCCGCCGCCGCCGGATTTCCGAAATGGCTCCAAAGGGCGCCCCCCGTCCCGACGACGACCTCCTCGCCGAACGGCTCGCCACCCACAACGGCCACCTCTCCTCCCTTCAGTCTTCCGTGGAGGCACTCGCGGCCGGCCAAGCCTCCATCCTCGCCCTCATCTCCGCCGCGAACCCCGCCCCGACTCCCGCTCCGGACCCGCCGATCCCGACCCCGCTGGGCTCCGGCGCGGGATCCGACGCCGGATCTGCATCTCTGCTCAGAACCCCGCCCAGCCCGCTGCCGCCGGGGCTGGGACGGCTACCTGTCAGGAACCCCGCCCAGCCTGTTATCGCCGCGACCAACTCGGCCGGCCTCCAGCCGCCGCCCGAGATATTTTCCGGCACGCTCCAGCCATCTCAGGCACCCGGCCGACCGCCCCTTTCCTTGGACGTTCCTGGCTTCTCCGGCGTGGATCCCTTGGGGTGGATCGCGCGTGCGGAGCAGTTTTTCGACCTCAACGCCACGCCGGACACGGATAAGGTGGCCACGACCATCGTCGGCCTGGAGGGCTCGGCACTCCATTGGGCTCGATGGCTCCGACAAGTCCAACCCGGCATTTCGTGGATGGAGTTCAAGCGTGAGATGGTTACCCGCTACGATTCCCGTTACACCGGCTGCGTCGTCGAGCGCCTGTGCACGAATCGCCAATCCACCACCGTGGACGCATATATAGATGAATTCGTGGCACTAAACTGCCGGGACTTCCCCCCCAGCACTATTTGGGTTTCTTTCTACAAGGCTTAAGCCCCAACATCCGCTCTCGCATACGTACTCACCAGCCCCGTTCGGTGTCGGAAGCCCTCGAACTCGCCCGGGCGGTAGAGGCGGACATTGGACCTCGCCAAACCGGCCCCGCACCCTTTCGACCACCACCACCCCGACATACCGGCTACCGGCCGGCCATTGTGCCGCCCGGCCGCCCAGCGCGGCCAGAGGGACCGCACCGCGTCTCCAACGGCGACTACAACGACCTACGCCGCCGCGGCCTATGCTTCCGATGCCGCCAACCGTACTCTCTGCAACATGTTTGCCCAGTCAAGGAATTCCATGCCATTTTTACCGACGGCGAGGGGGACTCCATGGCCACGGAGCCCCCCGCGTTGGACATTTCACCGGAGCACACCACTGAGGAGTTAGAGGATGCCCCCCTCAACGTTCTGGAGTTGTCGTTTTATTCGGTGGGGGGACTCACCGGACCCCACACGATGAAACTGACCGGCATGGTCCATGGTCGGCCCATCATTGTGATGGTAGATAGCGGGGCAAGTCACAACTTCCTGTCGGCCCAACTTGCCGGCGAGCTCGCCTTACCGGTGGATCCTTCGCACGACTTTTCGGTGTGCCTCAGACCTCAGTGACGGCCGCCGCCGCCCGACGCTGGGACAGTGGCGAGACGTGACCGTGTCTCTCGGCTCCTGCATGGTCACGGCTGATTTCTATATGTTCGAGTTGGGTGGTCTGGATGCGATCTTGGGGGTGGCCTGGCTCGAGACATTGGGGGACGTCCGCGTCAATTGGGCGTCGATGACCATGGCATTCCAGCACCAGGGCCAGCCATGTCGCTTGACGGGCGATCCGACTCTTCTACGCTCACCGATCTCGTTCCGCGCGATGACGCGCATTACCGATGTTGACTTCTCGGCCTGGCTTTGGCCTCTGCAGGTCGGCCTTTCGACGACGGCCGACCCCCTTGTCCCTGCGATGTCCTCGGTGCTCGCCGATTTTGAGGATGTGTTCAATACACCGACGGGCCTTCCCCCACCTCGGCCGACCGATCACGCCATTGTCCTCCATCCAGGGTCGACGACAGTGTCCGTCCGGCCATACCGTTATGGGCATGCTCAAAAGGACGAGATGGAGCGGCTCGTGCGGGAAATGTTACTTGGGGGCCTCATTCGGCCCAGTGCTAGCCCCTTTTCCAATCCCGTCTTGCTGGTACGTAAGAAGGATGGAAGTTGGCGTTTCTGTGTGGACCATGGTTATCAGGATCGCGATCCGAATCTTAGGATCTTACGATTCTACGATCCAGATTTTGTAAATCGATCCAGATCTTACCTAGGATCTAAATCGGCACATCTACGACTGGGATCGCGATCCGGATCTTAGGATCTCTAGGATCGCGATCCCGACCCGATTCTACCGGTCCGACCAAAGGGAACTAGAAACATGTCCAACCCTAACCCGACCCCATTCAACCGATCCAACACCCATAACTCATTGCTTAACCTTATCCCAATCCCACCCACATACCCCATCACAAAATAATATCATGTTGTTTTACCATATCCCAAATGTCGATTGCTGGCTGCAAACGGAGGCCAAAACCGACGTCTTCGGTCGCTTCCAGTCCAGACAATGTCTTCCTTTTTCTTCCTTACCAAGTTCCATTTCAAGTGGTATCAGTGTCTTATCTTATATTTCTGCGTATGAGCAATCCAGTGGTTGGTAATCCAGTGGCTTCCTGCTTACTACTTTCAGTCCGACGTCTAATCTTCCTTTCTAGCGTACGAGCAATCTAACGGTTAGAAATCCAGTATACGAGCAATTCAAGCTTCCTGCTTCCAGCATACGAGCAATCCAACAGTCTGGGTTCGTCTTCCTGCTTTTAAGCTTCCACCAATCCAGCAGTCCAGATTTGTTTTTATTGTTAGTAGACATTTGGTGTCCTACCTGAAACTGAAAGTGAACTTAGTATGATATTATCTTTTTTATTTTAGTTATTCAAAAAAATTTAATATAATTATTTACATATTGCACAATTTATTGATTTTTTGCTAATTGAGAATGTAATTGGATGATACAAAATTCAATTTTATATTTTGAGATTAATCTATGAATGTTGTAGGATCTTACGATCCTCGATCCGATCCTATGATTCGATCCGATCCAACCTCAAAACGATCTTACCTAGGATCTCGATCCTGACAACCTTGGTGTGGACTACCGGGAGCTGAACAAGGCGACCGTCCCCGACAAGTACCCCATCCCAGTGATCCAGGAGCTTTTGGACGAGCTGCATGGTGCGGCTTTCTTCACCAAGCTGGACCTCCACGCCGGCTATCATCAGATCCGAGTTCGGCCGGCGGACGTGCCGAAGACGGCTTTCCGCACACACGACGGCCATTTTGAGTTTTTAGTGATACCCTTCGGGCTCACTAACGCTCCGGCTACCTTCCAGACTACCATGAACAACATTTTCAGACCAGTGCTCTGTAAGCATGTACTTGTCTTCTTTGATGATATACTTGTCTTTAGTCGTTCTTGGCAGGAGCATCTCGGACACGTGCGTGAGACCTTCACCACCCTCCGTCATCACCATCTTACGGTCAACCGTAAGAAGTGTACTTTCGGCACTTCGACGGTCAGCTACTTGGGTCATACTATTTCCGCCCATGGGGTGGCCATGGATGAGGACAAAATCCAGTCGGTGCTGCGTTAGCCGACTCCACACTCGGTTCGGGACGTGCGCGCATTCCTCGGGCTGACCGGCTATTACCGGCGCTTTATCAAAGACTACGGCGGGATGGCCCGCCCCCTCACCCAACTGTTGAAGACGGCCGAGGACAGGACGTTCGAGTGGCCCCCTGCCGCGATGGCGGCGTTTGCCGCGTTGCAGTCGGCCTTGGTTCGGGGCCCGATATTGGCAATGTCGGACTTCAGTCAGCCGTTCGTAGTGGAGTGTGACGCTTCTGGGTCCGGCGTCGGCGTCGTGTTGATGCAGGAAGGCCGGCCTATCGCCTATTACAGCCAGGCATTCTCCACAGCGGTGCGGAGCAGATCCGCCTACGAAAACGAGCTCATGGCCCTCGTCTTGGCGGTCCAGCATTGGCGACCCTACCTTCTCGGCCGCTCCTTCATCATCTGTACGGATCACCACAGTTTGCGTTACCTCCTACAGCAGAAGATTGCCACGCCGACACAGCAGGTGTGGGTGGCGAAGCTCCTTGGCTACGATTTCACGATCGAGTTCCGGTCAGGCAAGACGAACCGCGTGGCCGATGCACTATCCCGTCATCCCCATCCCCCAGAGTTGACCGTCATTTCGAGACCGGTGTGGGACGACGCCACCGGCCTCCAGCAGGAGGTGGACAGGGACCCGCAGTTGGTGGGCATTCGGGCGGCCTTACTAGCCGACCCCACGTCCCGACCTCCCTACGCTCTCATAGGGGGCCGCCTCTTCCATCGGGATTGCCTAGTTCTGTCAGCCTCATCCTCGCGGATTCCCCAGCTACTTGCAGAGTTTCACTCCACACCATCGGGTGGCCACGCGGGTGCGTTCCGCACCTACCGCCGCCTGGCCGCGTCTCTTTTTTGGCCCCACATGCTCCGCCAGGTGAAGGCCTATGTGGCGACATGTTTACCCTGTCAGAAGGCCAAATATGAGACCATGTTTCCTAGCGGCCTACTTCAGCCCCTCCCGATTCCAGAGCGAGTTTGGGGGGACATCGCGATGGACTTCATCACTCGCCTGCCGCGCTCCAACGGTTTCGATTGCATCCTTGTCGTAGTCGACCGACTGACGAAGTACGCCCACTTCGTGCCTCTTTGCCACTCATACACAGCGGCGACCGTGGCGGACAGTTTCATCTCAGAGATCGTGCGGCTCCATGGGTTTCCCCGCTCGATCGTCAGCGATCGTGATCCACTCTTCCTCAGTAGCTTTTGGACATCGCTCTTCCGCTTACAGGGTATACACTTACGGATGAGTACAACTTACCACCCGCAGTCGGACGGTCAGTCCGAAGTCTTGAATCGGTGTCTAGAGACTTACTTGCGCTGCTTCATTGGAGAGCGACCGGGCTCGTGGGCAAAGTGACTGTGTTGGGCGGAGTATTCTTACAACACCGCCTATCACTATTCCGCGCATACTTCGCCATTCGAGACAGTCTACGGACGGCCACCACCCTCCATCCTCCATCCTCCGCCACCTTTCGGGGTAATGCCCGGTCGCCAGTTTGGCCGACCACCTCCATGATCGGGACGTGATCTTGGATAGTTTGAAGCACCATCTGCGTCGTGCACAGGCGAAGATGACCTCGTTTGCCAACAGGAAACGCCGAGACTTATCATTTCAGATTGATGAACGGGTGTTCATCAAACTACATCCGTATCGGCAACTTACGGTAGCCCGCCGACCATGCCCCAAGCTAGCACCCCGTTCTACGGGCCCTTCGAGATCATAAGCCGCATTGGAGTCGTGGCCTACCGGCTCCGTCTACCGGATAACAGTCGAATCCACCCCGTGTTTCATGTCGCACAACTACGCCGGGTTGTCGGCGAGACGGCGACCATCCGATCACCGACCACATCCCAACGGACTTGGATTTTTCCGGTTCCGACCCCCTTTACCCAGAGGCCATTGTTGACCGGCGCCACCACACGCCGGGCGAGGCAACCCCAGAGGAGATATGTGTGGCTTGGCGTGGCCAGCCCGCATCCGCCACGACATGGTTACTTCGGGAGGATTTCCGGCGCCAGTTCCCTGATTATTGCCTTGAGGACAAGGCCAATTTTCCAGATGCGGTATTGTTACCGACATCCACACAGATGAGCCTGAATGGCAGGTGTACTCGCGAAGGACGCGCGCAAGAGCTGGCGACGAAGCGGGCGGAGAACCGGGCGGTGAAACGGAGGCTGCCTAGGGGGGCCGACCGGCCCATTTATCTTCAGCTTTTAGTTATTTATTATGTTTTTTATGGCTTGTTTTATTAGACTCTTGTTTGAGGTGGATTCCCCCTATATAAGGGATCACCTTAGGGTTTAAGTTTCATCTTTGGATCATTTATGCTAAGTGGGGCTGCTCCCCTTTCCTCTTTCTCTCTCTGTCTATCTCCTCCTCTATCTCCCTCTCTAACCTATCTCCCTCTCCCGCTCTCGCTCGGTAACGCACCGCTACCGCCCGACGACACCCCCGGCTACCGCCTCCCTCACTCGTTGCCGCCCCCACTGCCGTCCGCCGATACCTAGGAGGTATCACCCTGACCAAAGCATTTTTAAGATCTCAAATCTGCAATACTAGAAGCTGAGCAATTTAGATATGATGTCTCCTACGTTGCTACATCTAGAAGAGCGTTAAAATAACTTGTATTCTATATTGTATTTTTTCACTTTATTTGTGGCTCTTTTGTATTTCACTCCACTTACTATAAGAAGATGAGACATTGTTATTAATCGGTGAACAAGCAAGAACTTAGCATGTTTAAGAAAAAAAATGCTAGATAAATATATGATTGGAACTTGCATGTACTTGGCACTGTATACTCCTTTTTACCCATATTTGCATAGATCAGCACATTTGAAGTCGGTCGTCGCCTTCATCCTGAATTCATCATTGAATTGAAACAATTTTCTTGATGAAAGTTTTTGATGAAGAAATCATTGTTAGAGGAAGATAAATGAGTAGACGATGCACCGTCAAACATTAAAGAACTTTTTATGGAAGACAATGCATCCACCTTCTTAAAGTTGCTCTTGTCATTTTCTATTTCAAAAGGTAGCAAAGAATCACCAATTTTCATTTCTGGAATTGCTTCTTGCTCAGCGATTGTCGTCTTTGACGGAAGAATGGAGATAAGTAATAGGTTCACATCACTTTAGAATTGACTAATTCCTCTTCCTCGTGGAGATTGGCGATCTTGTCGATAAACTCAAGGACATTTGAGAAAATTTCTTCGAAGAAGTTGATTGTAGGATTGAGATCTGGACAAGAGCACCATTGTAACCACCCAAGGACACAAATCTTAAGAAAGAATGCCAATTGTAATGCTCTTAAGGGGGAGCAAGGGAGTAGGAGAGAGCTAGATGAAAGGGGAGAGGAATACAGAGAACTATCGATCCTTTTCATGTCACGTATTACAGCTCTTATGTGCTATTTATAGTCATCTTCACTAATTGCAAAGCCTAATAAGACTGAATGCTATCTAAACCTGGGGTTAATATATACAATCAGTGGATGTTTCAGCAGTTTAGCCAAAGCTTAAATTCATGCTTCACCAGCTATAAGGACGTATTTAATTTCCCCTAAAAAGGAAATTCAGAAGGTCGATAAAATTTTCTTCATATAACCAGTAAAAAACAGTCCATGTTTTTCATCACAAGTAACCTACACTGTTTGCGCAGATTCAATCATTAACGAAAAGAAAATACCAGTGCATTAATACGTATAGAACCCCTAGCTAAGTGTGTTTGAAATCAAACCCAAGAATGTAAATCCGGAGATAGATGGCGGAATCGAGGCCGGCGTGGTGGATGATCTCCGTTTGGCTCATCTGCAGCCCCTCCGGCACCCAGCTCAAGAAGCTGACGGCGTAGCTCCAGATGTTGAAATTGACAAACCGGAGGACCCCATGGGAGGGCCCTCGCGGCGAGCTCCTCGAGCCATTGATGTACCGCTTCGGGTAGTAAATTCGGGAGTTGATGGGCTGAACTCTCAGCACAGCGAAAGCGAGGAGGAAGACGAAGGCGCTGAGAATGTTGATGAAGGCAGAAACGGCCATGTCCTCGAGGGAAGCCATTGGGCATGAAGAGACAGGAAGAATCTCGTAACCAGTGAGGAATAGACAAAAAAGCCATTGGGATTTTATTTGAAGGACGCGATCACGGGACGGTATGCGGAGGATGGTGATAGGCTTCTGGTGCTTCTTGGTGGCCAATACGCAACTCTGCGTCTCTGCCCCCCAGTTCTTCCTCCTCCGCTCCAGTAGGCGGAGAAGACTGCGATCAGAATTTCAGGCGGTGACTGGATACTGACGAATTGAGTGCTTTCTCTTCGTCCTTCGACCTACTGCTGTAGGGTTTACGTGGTAATTACGAAATTGTTGTTACAGATTTTTAAATATCCTCCTGTTAACTAATTTTTTAAAGTTAAAATTTCAAACCACTAATTCGTAATTTCGTATGTGAAATAAAGGTTTAATTATTTATTTATTTTAAGCATTAATCCATCTTATCTTATTTTTGAACATTTTAAAAAAAACTTAAGGACTCTTAGCAATTATAATCATTTTTCCTATAAATTTAGTTTAGCACTTTTGACATAGGGATAAAAATAAAAAAACTGAATATTTTCATACGAAAGCTCAGACAAATATTCATTTTTTTATTTACTCAAAGTATTTTATTAGAGCATCTAATTTAATTTTGCTATTTGATATGCATTCATTAATCTAATTCTTTAATATCACATTTAATTTATTTTTGTTATATACATTTAATGTCATGCTTAATTTAATTTAATTAAATGTTTACATTTAATAATTAATTTACTTTATTATTATTATTTAATTTGATTACTTGATATCAACAATTTTTTGGTACATGTGATGCAGCATCCTTCCGTGCATGTATAAATAGATTTTTACCTTATGGGCTCCGCCATCCTATTTTTTGAAACTGGAAACTTTCTAAACCTTTCACTTGGAACCCCTTTCCTTTCACTCGCCCTTTCCTCTCCCTCGACGCTGTCCGTTCCACCATTACTAGGGCTTTAAATCTCTGTTTTACATCCGCCCGTTCCACCCATTCCGCCAGCTCCACGACGGCGTTTCTAGGGAGTTAGCGGCAAATCTTCGGTCGCACAGGAAGTCGTCATTACTGGAAATTACTAGGGTTCTCTTCTCTTCTCCCCATTCCGGTTGCATCAAGGTAAAACCACTTATTTTTTAACTATTCTTCTGATTTTTGTTAGTTTTCAGTTATAAAATATTTTTTACAGTCGTAAAAATTTAGTTTCTAGTTATTAATCAAGTTTTCCAGTCGTAAACAATATTTTCCAGTTATAAATCCATGTAAAATCCAGTTAATTTTGATTTATTCATGTGATTCATGTTATTTTCGAGTTTTAATTTCATGTTTCCAGTAGTAAAAATATTCAATCCATTTTCCCAATAAAAATCCAGTTTTGAAGTTGTTGCGGAACGCTTAGGGCTCTTGGTAGACCGGTCCACTTGAACCACCTTAGCTCGTGAGCGAACTAAGAACGCAAACAGTCAATTAAAGATTTGTCGAGTACGCTGGACTTTTTAACGTGGAAAACCCGAAAAGGGTAAAAAACCACGCGGCCGGAGCTGTGCCGACCAAACTTCACTATCTCCTGGGGGGTTACAATTTGGATGCTAGAACTCGAGTGCGACAGGCCGCTGCTCGTTACAATGATGGAGAGAGAGAGAGAACTCCGAGGGTGACAGGTCACCTCTCGGAAAAACTAAGTCTTTTTCCCTTCTGAGAACCAAAGTGAGAAGGCTAATCGCCTTTTTCCTTCTGAGAACAAAAGTGAGAAGGCTGGTCGCCTTTTTCTTCTGAGAATGCTGGAGAACGCAAGTGAGAAGGCTGGTCGCCTTTTCCTTCCGGGAATGCTGGAGAACGAAAGTGAGAAGGCTAGTCGCCTTTCGGGATGATGAAGATCTTCAAGTCCACGAAGGAGATCTTCAAGCGCCGAAGGAGAATTTCGCAAAAGTCTGCAATGAGCTCTCCCGGGTCCAGAAGTCAAGGTCCTTTCAAATGAAGCCCTGGGGCTCCTTTTATAGCTTTAGTCGGGGGCGGTCCGGTAATTTTGCCGTTGGTAGTTTCCATAAATGCTTGGTGGACGAATCATATTTTCCGATTTGGGGCACACGGATCGCCATTTTTCGTAAATGACCACCTTGCCCTTCGGGCAGTTTGGGCGGCTCGGGCAGTTTGGGCAGTTCTGTTGGAGGTGAAAAAGGCGACTGGCCGTTCCTGAAAAGTGAGAAACCTGAAAGACAGAAAGTGAGAAGCCGGAAAGACAAAAAGTAAGACGCCGGAAAGACAAAAAGTGAGACGCCGGAAAGACAAAAAGTGAGACGCCGGAAAGACAAAAAGTGAGAAGCCGGAAAGACAAAAAGTGAGAAGGCTTCCTAACTGTGCTCAAAAATGTTCTGAGCGCGCGCTAGCGCTGAAGTGCTCCAAGCGTGCGACGAACTACGGGGTCGTCCTGATCATGCCGCAAAGTGCTCCGGGTGAATAGCGGAACGGTAAGCCGCACCCCTAAGGAGAAACCGGGGCGTGCTGCTCTTGACGAAAAGTACGCCCGTGCGGGCTTCCCGCAAGCCCCCTGTCAGGAGAGAAGGAGAGGTAGGCGGCCGCACCCCGCGTAGGGAGGGGAGGGCGACGCGGCCGTATTCCAAGGGAGCGTGGCGCGACCGCACCCCGAGGGGGTGCGACATGGGCGCACCCAAGGGGGGGTGCGGCCCGGGCGCACCCCGAGGGGGTGCGGTTTTGACCGCACCCCGTGGGGGTGCGGCCCGGGCGCACCCCGCGCAGGGTGCGGCTTGGCCGCACCCCGTGCAGGGAGCGGCTTGGCCGCACCATGTGCGGGGCGCGGCTTGGCCGCACCCCGCGTGGGGTGCGGCTTGGCCGCACCCCAAGGGGGCGCGACTTGGCCGCGCCCCTTTCGGGACGCGGCGCGATGGCGGGGATTCCTCCCGTGATGGGAGGGGGAGTCTTCCTGTCTCTTAATTTATGACTTTAGGTTTATGCCTTTTTTTAATCGCCTAACCGTGTCTTGTTCTCGATTTCCGGTGCCGCTCCTCGATTTAATTGGTGGTATCACGCAAAACCCTGTCCAATTTAGGGTTTCCGTCACCCAAGCGCCGCCAAGTCTCCGTCTTCGCGTGAAATCTCTTCTCCCCTCACTTTTGAGGGAGGTAAAATCTGCTAAACCCTCGTAGTTTATTTTCCGCGTCGTCGAATGCTTGTATTAGCGTAGTAATTTATGTTATGTCGCCTTCGTTGTGCTTGATCAGGTTCAAAATGTGATTTCTGATTTTTGCTTGCGCCGCTTAGCCGTCGCCGTCAGATCCAGCCTCATTTAAGGCAAGTAGAGATCCCTCTCTCTTGCAAACATTGAATTTAATTGTCATGTCTGTTCTTAAGTTTATATGAATGCACCCTTAAATGTTTGTTTCGTCGAATAAATTTAGACCTTGAATCCCTAAATAGACTTATTAATAGATTGAGATATCACGTGTTTGGAATGTCACAAGTTGTGAATTTGAATGAGGGTTACTTGAATATTCATTTAGATGAATTGTGTCTCATTTGTTGGAAGACGAGTTAGTGAACGAAAGTGGTTTAAATTAGATTTCCACTTAATTGAATTGCATCTCATTTGATGGATAAATGGAAGACTAGTAGATCTTTTTGATTATGAGTATTAATTGTTATAATGATAAATGTTAAGATCCTGCTAGCAACTAGATGAATTGTGCATGATATAAATTATTCGGCTCGTACACATGTTTACTTAGAGGATATTCATGTCCTTGAATGACGTAATCTAAGGGAATACTTGATATCCTGGAAAATGATGTATAATAATCTTATTACTCGTGAATACTTGAATCCGCAAGTTGTCAAACTCTCTATCGAGTTCTCTGAGTCATCAAATCTTGTTTCTTATGCCTGTCTGGTTCCAAGACTTGGTTAAATAACGTTCTATAACTTGATCCCTCCTGTTTCACGTTTGTAAAAATATACTCTTGTATATCTGAATCAGTATCTTGGTTACATGTCTTGATATGCTAGAATCCACGAAATCTTGCGCTAAGTCGTTAATTGCGTAAGTTAACATTGAAAGCTAGGGTCTAATTGATGAAACTCTTTGACTTGAGTTCCCTCTTGAATCCCTAATGGGAACAAAGGACCGGTCATAGCGAGCTTAAATTTCTGAATCTCTTAGGTTCTGAGTGTCATAAGCAAATCTTGGAAACTAGGGTTTAGGTGGTGCATCGTCTTGCTTGCATGGTCGCGGTAAGCAGGAAAATACTTTTATTCTAGTAAGACTTACACTTGGACTTGAATGTGAACCATGCGCACCCACTATAAACACCTACGCATTTCATCGTGTACAACTTATGTCATTGCAAAATAAATGTTTAGGCTATACTTCGGAGTAGTCTAATAATTCTAGATATTTCTGCTTGTCTCACTTACTTGTCTGTCTTGTTAGCTTTGCTTCATGGAAAGCGGTACACAAATATGCTGTCTCTTCTGCTCGTATTTTATTTTGCTTGTTCTTGTGTATTTCAATGTTCTGAGGCTTTTCCCTCTTGTTTTGGAATTTGTCTTAGCGTTCATGCCTGCGCCGCCTGCTTCCTGAGCCGATCTGTGTCAAGATTCAGGTTTTGTGTTTATGTTTCAGTTCTTTTACTGTCGGATATTTTTGTTATGTAGTAATTACGATCAACCATTTTCTCTTGTTTCATGGACAACTGCTAGGCTAAATATTATATGTACTAGAATTTGACATGTTTTGCATGTTCATTCATTTGCGATGTTCACTGCATAAATTTCTGTTTCAGAACTTGTATCTTGAGCTTTTACAAAAATGCATGTGCACATGTTTCAAACTCACATTTTAAAAGCTTCCGCATCAAAACAAACTGTTTTTAATTAAAAGTAACTATTTTAAAGTTATTTGTAGTATTTTTGTTTCCGCCTTAGCAGACATGGATTTCTTTTTTGCCCATGCATGTGGCATCACGGTCCGCCCCGAAGCGCACTCTGACTCTTGTCGAGACGGGTCGTGACAAACTGCATGCATAAGGACTTGGTGCATGAGCTTACTGACCTCGCAGTTGGGGATAACTCACCAACCTTAGAGCTTAGAAGAGTGAATGCATTGATTAAGTATGTCTTGGCGATTTTGTTTTTCCCTCTTAAAGGACTGAAAGTACATACATGTATTATGGATTTCGAAGGGTTTGATGTTTTTCCAGAGTTCAATTGGCCGAAGGCCATACACAAATCCTTCATTCTCATTTTGATCATATGAGTCAGATTGCTAATAATGAGGGGGTGACCAATTTGGGTTACCTTGAGGGATCTTCTGTCGTCTTAGTGGTAAGAAATTCACACGTACTAATTATCTTTGTAAAATAAAATGTTATTTTAATTGCTCTTGTATAACTTATTGTATATATGATTTTTTGAGCAAACGTCTATAGCAGCGGCAGCGTCTGAGTTAGCATGACCCCGCTTGCATCGATGGTCCTCGAAGCTCACTATTAGTGCTACTCAATGCTCAAAACTATGTGCTAAGCTGCCGAAGTCTAACGCCGTAATTATTACTTTATTATTTGTTGTATTAATAGATCCGTATACACGTTACATTTGGTGTTTTTGGTATGCAGGTTAGGAGGGCTTTTGTGTATATATCAGTTGAGGAGCAGGACTTATTAGGAGAAGAAGATGGGGAGGAGTCCTCAGATTTTGAGGGTGATAGTAGAAGTGGGGAGGAGAAGAGGAAGGTGGGGGGATAAGAGGGAGGAGAAGAGGGAGAAGGAAAAGTTCTGTCAATGGCGCTTTCTTTGAGATGTGTCATTGACACAACCGATGTTGAGTTTTAGGAAAAGTTTTCTCAATGGCAACGGTCATCGCCTGGTCTTGATCAGTAAATATCGTGGTGGGTTGTTTTCCACCAACAAACCTCAAGAATGTCTCGAACACCCAACAAAAAGACTCAGGCTTCATTTGGCGCGGCGGTGGGGGCGGCGTTTGCGGCAAACGCTGCCGCAAGGCGCGTAATCAAATGGCGGGCGGCGGCGTTTGCCGCATTTGCACCCGCCGCGCCATGAGAAACGGAGCAAAAAGCTCTGTTTCGATCCCTTGCCTCCGCCCTCCGGTTCGAAAGCTCTGTTTGCACCCGTCGGGAGAAACGCCACCGCTGCGCCAAATAAAGCCTCAGTGTTCTCCGATGCTATGAAAGCCTCACCTGCAAAAATATTCTGTCACTGGTGGTTAACAACAATAAATGGTGCACATGCCAAATTGTACTTGTTTAATCGATACGTTGTATCGAAAATAATAATGTCACCGAAACAATCATAATCGATTTTACTAAGCCCTCCGATCCAAAAAAACCCAATAAGCCTATTAATTTCATCTGTTTGGATATCATAAGAGAACATATTGTCCTCGGATTGTCGTTCCTTTAATATTTTGGATAAGCTTCTAGAATCTCCACTATCTATTAGAACTTTTCTTTCTCGTTGGACAAAATTATAAGCGTCAGTCTTACAAAACCCTACATTTTCAACACCACCTACTTCATCTGCAAGGAAATTGTATGCATCGACTGTTCTAATACCTACACCGGTCATATTCTTCAGAAGGCTAGCTTGGACATTAGATATACTGCGATGAGACCTCAACAAATGTGTGTCATTTTTGGATGCAAGTGGGTGATTATGTTCCTCGACGAATTTCGTAACCTCCCAATTCGTACATTCTTTGTCAACATTGAAGTGTATGCAAGCTAAACAACCTGTGCGAGTATCCAATTTACGGTACTTTTTTTGTTCGTCAATCATCGGTTTTGAAACCTTTAGACCAGCTTTAGCGCAACTATAACCTCGATCTTTAATAATCCTCGTATGTGTCCAATAAACAATATGTTGTTTTCGCACACTAAATCCAGTTTTATGAGCATTGTCACAGTACATATCATATGCTTCCTCCTCATTGTGTACAGTTGGGAATGCTACTGTCCCTTTCTGTCAATTAGAAAAAACATTACAGTTGTAAGTGAGAGTAAACATTGTTACAATTCCAGTTGTAAAAAACAGTAAACATTGCTACAATTCCTGTAAAAGACAGTAAATATTGCTACAATTTCAGTTGTAAAAGATAAATTACAGTGTTAATTAGCAGTAATGTTACTTCTATTCCAACTGTAATACCAAAAAATAGCTAGAAAACATCTTTTAGTGCAGGTTTTCTATTCCTATCTCGAATGAAAGTTGATCATTAGAAGAAAAGAAAGATTAAAGACTCACATTGTCAAAACTATCAACTACTGGTTTCTCGTACGCTTGCTGCATGATTAATTAGGGAGTTTGACGTTTCGTTCTGATTTGTTAAACCTCAGGAGTGTTAACAACAACTGCAGATGAATGATGAGAAGGAGATTCCAAAAAGTTAGACGGAAGAACACTGACTTGCGAGAAATGTGAAACCTTAGCTGAGAAAAAGTTAGATTTTCGAACCAGGAGGGAGCGAGCACGGAACTCATGTTGTGCTGAGAAAACCCTAGAAATGGCGATGGCGTCAAGGGAGGGAAAAGAGAGAGCGAGCGAGGGAAAGTTTTTCTGTTTAGAAAAATAGGATGGTGGGCCCCATAAGGTAAAAATCTATTTATACATGCACGGGAGGATGCTGCATCACGTGTACCAAAAAATTGTTCCTCCTCTTATCCTCTTCAATTTGTATTTTTCGCTCACTTTTTCATTCCCCCAACCCTCTCTAACAATTCCCCCTCTCTGTAGTGCTCTCTTGAAAAAAAAAAGGTAAAAATGAGAAATTAAAATGGATAAATATTGTCTTAATCCTCCTCTCGTTTCTTAATAGTCATTTTATAGTGCAACAAGTGTCATTAATATTGAGTTTGCATTTTATTACTATTTTGCTTATAATATCCTAAATGAATTTCGATGCATTTGCAAGAGAGAAATGTCGGTGTTATTTTTGGAAGATCCTCCACTAACCTAGATATACGAAGATCTTCGGCTAAGAAAAAAACAAGTTAATGTAAGGTTCAATGTAGAAAATAGATTGGTTCAAAAGGAGGGAAAAGGGGTGGTAAAATACGGTTCGCGTGGATTGGTGCAATACATTTTGAGATGTGTGCACTGATCTACGCGGATCTTTTTTATGTTTGCTCACAAATGTCAATTGCTTTTAATTGGGTTTCAGTAGTTGTTGTACTTTGTGAGTTGTGATGCAGAAATTTTATTCAAAATCCTCCCGAAATAAAATATTGCAGAATTAGATGATTGTAAGAGATATCATTATATTGAAAGAATGAAAGCGATGCCAAGAAAATCATTACTAATGAAAAGTAGTTTTCTGATCGACGTGTATTTAAACTTTTGCTATTTTCTCTTATTTTTTGTCGCATGCAATAATATATTTAAAAGATTATAATTCAAAAAGTCATCAAAAATCTAAATCTTCAACTTGGTGCCCGGATCAGACGAAAATCTTAGGTCCGTCGTTGACTAAATATATATAATGTGCATGCATTACGTACCTGAATGTTTGTGTGCCTCATGTACATCTCGAAGAGGAGCGGTCAGCCTTGAGAATAATGACTTCATCGTGAACGCCCCTCCATTTGGCCGTAGAGGTGCCGTTGGGAAGACCATCTTGAGTGTGGTGGTCTTCGAGGAGAGGTCGCACAATTAGGATCCTCGGGAAGGGAAATGCTAGAAGGACTTTGCGGCCGGACTCTTCCCCGAAATGATGGATCATCTAGTTTGATGTCAATTATGAAACTTTAGCTTATAGTTTTGGAGGTAAGTTGGAATATCGTTCTATAAAAACCATATTTAACGCATGGTTTTAATGAACATGTATAGTGTCATGAGGTCCAATAGTTGTTATTGTGTATGAACAACTATTGAGTATGATAGTCATTATTGTGTAAGCGCTTTATTTGTTGTCCCGGGGGCTTACTTACTGATTGGGCAACAATCTATGTCATAACATTACAATGCCATGATTTTCTAGTGAACCCATGAAGAATGCATGGGGAGTGATTATTCATTACTCGCAAGACCTCGTAGTCGGGCAACATGATTCAACATACCGCAGCATCGCAATTAACGAGAACCTCTTTATGCCCACAAATATTTATTTTCACAAGTTGATGGTCATATGGTTGGAGAAAATGGTTATAACTCAGGGTCTGTTTGTTTCTGTGTTTTGACACATTTGTTTTTTCTGGAAAAAAAATGACATTACCTATTTTTGGTTTTTGGGCGACTTGCATCTCCAACCGGGCAACTAAAAATCCGCATTTTTTTTAAATTTTCTAGATGCAAGTATTAGGGCACGTTCGCGGCTTTAAAATCGTGGATCCCATTTGCGGCGTATTACGATACCCTTTCTCCTTTTCTCTCCATCTCAATCCCCTTTCTCCTTTTCTCGCTCGCCGTCTATTCAGACGACACTTAGGTGGAATCATGAACTTATGCTCTCCACATCACTTATTAGTAGCAATAAAAAAAAGTGTATATTGCAATCAAGTCATATGTTTTCTTTACTAAAACTTAATCTCCCCGTTGAAATTGTATTGGAATTGTGCGAGAATGTGTCTATTGAAATTGTATCGACGAGCCGATTGAAATTGAGACAAAAAAAATTTAGTTTGACCGAACTGTTTTTTGGGGAATCCCATCAAAGTCATAGTTTTTTCTTAACTAAAACTTTATTTGGCTGCAGCATATTACCATTATTTTTGGCTGCAGCATATTACCAATGGCTTCTTGCACTATGCATAGATTCATAAATGTTTGGCCCAATATCATTGTTTTTGCAACATTTTTTTGAGAAAGTAATGTATTTTTCATTTTTATTGATATTTAAGTTAAATCTATTGTCATATAGATGGGTAAATAAAGAGAGTCTGAGTGTCCTCAGACTGTACAAATGTTGTTATGATTTTATGTGATTTATGCTTGAAGTAAAATGAACTAGGAAATAGACCGACGACTCACTTTACTAAGGATGTTTTGAACAATATAATAAACAAATTTCAAGACGGCACGCTCTACAATTTCATCCTCATCATCGATCTCCCGATGCTTAGCACTGTGTTTTCGCTCCTATGAGTTTGGCACTGCGTTTTCGATCCGATAGTCTACTGTAACGAAGATTAATAGCAGGCTGCCAAGACTATTTCTCCCACCGATGAAGTTTATATTTTCATTCGTTCATTCTGAGTATGTCATGTACAACCCGTATTCGCTGAGTGGACCCCTCAAGCCCACCGGCGAGATCTGGGTCAGCCAGACCATTCGCCCAGGCTGAAGCAGGTGGAAAGACCCCCAGGTAAATAGGTGGCGAGCCATAAGGCGAGAAGATGAAATCGGCGAGTGGTACCCTTGTGGACCACTCGCCCATAGGCGTAAGCATTCGCCCAGTCACGCGAGAGCTCGGCGAGTGGTGCCCTCATGGACCACTCGTCCCCAAGGGCTTTAAGGAGGAAATGACCATGTTGCCCCTTATGGGCTGCAAATAGCCCTTCAGAACAGCGGAGTTGGGCTGTTAGCAGACCAATCTGGGGTGCGGTTAGTAAAATTAAAAGGCGGATTCATGCTATTTGCAGACCAGCCTGGAAAAATCTATAAATAGACCCTTAAGGGCACCTTGGAGAAGGACGGATTTTCTGGAGAGTCCTCTCCTCTAGGCTAGTTTTGGTTGGCTGCTAGTGCCCTCCAAGGTGCCCGGCTGAGCTTTGGTTTGGGAGGGGAAGCTCTCTAAGATCTTCCGGGTGTGTGGCGGGACCTCCTCGCTGCAGCCTTGGGTCTATTCCAATTTTCTCATCCACCAGTCAGAGAGTTTAGTGAGGGAGAAGTAAGCGTCGGCTACACCCCCCAGTGGGTCCGAACTCAGGAGACCGGTTGCCGGTTTCAACATTTTTGGTGCGGTGAGCGTGGACCGTAGCCGGTGAAGGAAAATCTCAAGCTAGGTTGGATGACAGGAGATGGTGGAAATGGTTCTGACTCGGGCCACTCGCAGTCACCAGCGACAGGGGAGTGGCTGGAGATGTTCGAGAAGTTCAAGCGAGAAGTCCTGCAGACGGTTCTCGCAGGAAGAAGCGAGTGCGAGACGCCGGCAGTTCCCGTGGTTCCGCCCCAGCAGATCGGCGAGAATGCTCCGGGGCAGCGACCTGGGAAGGAAGTGCCAGCCGAAGGAAGCGCACGAGATCTCCCCGGGCGGCAGCTATTCAGCAGCCCTGCGAGTGCTGAGGTCTGCGAGCTGGTTCCGCGCGAGAGGACCACTCGCCGAGCAGGGGAAGGAGCCCTTTTTGCGAGATGATCCTCTCGGCCCCAGTGCCAGAGGGGTTCCGGGGGCCGGAGATGTCCTATTATACTGGCAAGGACGACCCAGTCGTGCACCTGCAATGGTTTGAGGACATGGTTTCAATTCTGCCCATGACGGATGCCTTTCAGTGCCGACTCTTTGCGACCAGTTTGAAGGAGAAAGCTAGGGACTGGTTCCACCAGCTCCCCGTAGGTTCCATCTACGCGTTCGACGATCTGCACCGGAGCTTCCGGCTGCGCTTCTCGACGTCAAAGAAGAGAAAGAAGGATGCGGAGGCTCTCTTCAAGATCAAGCAAAGGGAGGGGGAATCACTGGCACACTATGTGGATAGATTCCAAGAGGAGATACACCTCGTGCAGGAGGTGCCGGGGTTCGCCCTCAAGATGGCATTCATCGTGGGGTTGCGAGATGGTTCTTCAAGATGGACCTGAAGAGAAGGACTCCTCTCTCCTTTGAGGAGTTGATGGAGCGGGCAGCGGAGGAGATAGAAGGGGAGGCGGCCAACCCAGAATTCTACAAAAGGTTGGCGAAGATGAGCGAGCCTGAGGTGAGGCAGCAAGAAGGAAGAAGGCGAGAAGAACCCAGGGGCCAGGGGTTCGAAAGACCGCCTCGGAATTGGAGGAATCAAGAGCCCAACAACAGGTTGGGCTGGAGGCACCAGGAAGGACCAGCGAGAGGTCAGGAAGGGGGGTACCAAGGAAGAGAGGTGGGAGGAATGAATCCGGGGTGGAGGCAGGGCCCCAGACCCCCTCACCCCCCAAGGGAGCAAGCTATGGCAGTAGGCCGATGAAGAGGAGGTAGAGGAGCAAGAGGAGGGAGAGGAAGAGCAGGAAGGGGGGACAGAGTGGCGTTGCCCTACTGTGATTTTCATCAGGAAGAAGGTCACGCGACCGCCACCTGCCCAGAATTCCTGGAGATGAGAGAGAGAGGTCAGCCACGGCGGCAGCAGACCAGGATCGAGGAAGTGCTCCCGGAGGCGGAAGAGGACCGATGCGAGGACAGGGCGGATACAGGAGCCAGGGGGAATCAGGGTGATTCATGGTGGGGTTGGGATAGAGGCCTCTCGCAAGAGGAGCTTCCAGGCGATGTTCCGGAGAGACGTCGCATCAACTTCCCAGACCCCACCCCCCCACAGAGAAGCTCACCTTCTCCTCGGATGATATGCCTGATTACGAGGACCCGTTCTGCGACGCCCTGGTGATCCAGACGGCGATAGAAAACTTCACAGTCTCTCGGATCCTGGTAGACAACGGGAGCTCGGTGAATGTTATCTTCAAGAAGGCTTTCGATGCGATGGAGGTGGAGAAGAAGAGGGTGCAGGCCTCTGATGGGCCGCTGTTTGGTTTCTCGGGAGAAAGAAAGGAGGTTGAGGGAGGTGTCGGCCTCCAGGTGACGTTAGGAGGAGTCCCAAGGAACTGCCGGTTCGTCATCGTTGACGCTCCGAGCAGCTACAATGCCATATTTGGGCGCCCCCTCATCAGTGCCTTCCGATGTGTGCCCTCATCATACCACCAGTGCTTGAAGTTCCATAGTGGAGGAGTCCAGATCCGAATCCGGGGAGATGCAAAGGTGGCCAGGCAGTGCTATGTGACTGTCGTCAACACCATCTCTTGGATGACGGAGGTTGAGAAGATGGATGAAGAGATGAGGAGGCCGGAGGGGCAAGGAGAAGGAGTGGAGAAGAGGGGAGAAGAGGAAGAGGGCAGTGCCCGAGGAAAGGAGATGGAGGTAGCTCAGGAGGAGCAGGTCGAACCAATGGAGGAGGAAGGTGCGACAGAGGGGAAGGCCAGGGTAGAGGGGCGAGAAGCGAGGGGCAGATGGGAAGAGCCAGCCCGGCTTGAGGCGGCGGAGGAAGTAGTGGCGATGGAGGTTATCACCCAGGGAGGAAGGGTGGAGAAAGTGCGTGTCAGCGGAGGCCTCAGCCCGGAGGACAGGATAAGGATGCTGGAGTGCATCCAGAAGAACGTGGACATCTTCGCATGGAGCGCAGCAGACATGCCAGGCATCGAGGCGGACGTGGCTTGCCACCGTCTCAACCTTGAGCCAGGAGCCCGCCCCATCCGACAGAAAAGGAGGGCCTTCGCCGACAAGCTCGAAGAACCGATCCGCGAGGAGGTGTCCAAGCTCATTGAAGCAGGTTTTGTATCGGAGATCCAGTATCCCGGCTGGGTCTCCAATGTCGTCATGGTAAAAAAAGGCGATGGTCGCTGGCGTATGCGCATTGACTTTTCTTTGTTAAATAAAGCCTGCCCTAAGGATTGTTATCCCCTGCCTCGGATCGACGCGCTGGTTGACTCAGCCGTCGGTTTTTCTGTGATGAGTTTTTTGGATGCTTTTTCAGGTTATCACCAGATCAGGATGCACCCCCCGGATGTCAAAGATGTCTCGTTCATCACCCGGGAGGAGTGCTACTGCTATAAGATGATGCCCTTTGGGCTGAAAAATGCAGGAGAAACCTACCAGAAAATGATGGACCGGGTTTTTAAGGAGCAAAGAGGAAGGAACTTGGAGGTTTACGTAAATGACCTCATGGTGAAGAGCAAGAGCGTGAGCATTCATCTCCAAGACCTCGAGGAAACCTTCGCCACCCTATGTAAGTACAAGATGCGCCTGAACCCCCTGAAGTGTGTGTTCGGGGCCAGCAAGGGGAAGTTCCTGGGACACCTCCTCACCCCTTCGGGGGCAGAACCTAACCCGGACAAGGTCAAAGCCATCATGGAGTTGGGATCGCCTCGGAATGCCAAGGAGGTCTAGCGCTTGACCGGAAAGCTCGCGGGGTTGAGCAGGTTTCTCTCCCGGGCCGGGGAGAAATGCTCCCCCTTCTTCAAAACATTACGAGGCAACCGAAAATTCGAGTGGACAGAAGAATGCGAGGAGGCCTTCCAGGCCTTGAAGAGCCAGCTCACCCAGGCTCCGCTGCTCCAGGGTCCCAAGGAGGGGGAGGACCTAACCTTGTACCTCGGAGTCGGGACTGAGGCCGTAAGCTCCGTCCTGGTCCGGGAAGAAGGCAAGAAACAGCTGCCCATCTACTACGTAAGTAGGGTCTTGAGGGAGGCGGAACTCAAGTACCCAATTTTAGAGAAGCTGGCCTTCGCTCTGGTCGTCACGGCAAGAAAGCTCAGGCCATACTTCCAGGCCCATTCAATTCAAGTGGTGACTGATCACCCCCTTCGCCAGATCTTCGAAGGAGTAGAGCACTCGGGGAGGCTCGCGAAGTGGTCAATAGAGTTAAGGCACAGGTAGTGGCATGTAGTGGCAAATTATGTGGTCGGGATGGAGGAGGGTCAAGCCCCTCGTCATGTTCCATGGAAGCTGCTGGTTGACGGGGCCTTGGGTAAAAACTCTCTCGGAGGAGGGGTGGTGCTGGAGAGCCCCCACGGGATGAAGATCGAGCAGACGCTCGTTATACATTTCCCAATCACCAACAACCAGGCGGAGTATGAGGCGGTGATCGCCGGCCTGCGTCTGGCTCAGGAACTGGGAGTCCATGACGTGGAGGTCCTCACCGACTCGATGATAATAGCCTCTCAGATCAAGGGAGAGTTCGAGACAAGGGAACCTACACTCATAAGATACTTAGCCAAAGTGAGAAGCCTCATTGGAGCGTTCAAGACTTTCTCCATCAGGCACATCCCTCGGGAGGAGAGCACCCCAGCGGATCGCCTGGCCAAGGCCGGTCCTCGAGCCGGAGGAACCCTGACAGACCTGTTCCGTCCTTCGATCGAGGAGGGGGAACTCATGGAAATAGAGCAGCGAACCTCTTGGAAGGATCCCTTCGTTACCTTCCTTGCAACAGGGAAATTCCCGGAGGATGTTCCAGACCAAATGCGCTTCCGGTACAAGTCCGCCTACTACGTGCTCCATGAGGGGGATTTGTATCGGAAGACCCTCTCGGGCCTCCTGGCCCGATGCATCTCGGAAGATGAAGTCCCGAGGATCTTGGAAGAAGTTCACTCCGGCGAGTGTGGCAGCCACTCGGGGAGCATGATGTTGGAGGCAAGAATAATGAGGCAGGGGTACTTTTGGCCGACTTTGAGTAGAGATGCGACGGCCTTCGCTAAGAAATGCCAGAAGTGCCAGATGTTCGCCCCACTTCAGCTCCTGCCTGCTCAGAGGCTAAGGAGTATCACGGCGCCTTGGCCATTCGCCATATGGGGGATGGATCTGGTAGGACCCTTCCCCCAGGCCAGTGGGCAGAGAAGATTCCTCTTGGTCATGATCGACTGCTTCTCGAAGTGGTTGGAAGTTAAGGCGCTGGCTAAGGTCACCTCCCAAGTGATCCGCAACTTCATATGGGGGGAGATCATCTGTCGACATGGGCTTACGCAGGCCATAGTCACAGATAATGGCCCACAATTCGCCAGCGAGGAGTTCATCAATTTCTGTGGCCAGTTGGGGATAGACCTCAGGTTTGCATCCGTCCACCATCCCAGGAGCAACGGGCAGGTGGAGGCGGCAAACAAGATTATCGTGAACTTGCTCAAGAAGAAGGTGGAAAATCTTAAGGGCAATTGGGTGGAGCAGCTCCCCTCAGTCCTGTGGGCTTTAAGGACTACCCCCAACACCGCCACGGGAGAGACCCCTTTCAAGCTCTCCCACGGCTGCGAGGCCGTCATCCCCATAGAGTTCGAGGTCATGACGCCACGAGTAAAGGCCGCCACGAATGGAGAGGAAGATTGGAGAGCTGAGAACGAAGAGGAGTTGCGGCTCTCCCTCGACCTCATCGAAGAAGCCCGGGATCTAGCAGCCATTCGCCAAGAAGAGGTCAAGCGGCGGATGACCAAGTACTTCGACAAGCACATCAGGGTCAAGCAATTCGAAAAGGGGGACCTAGTACTCAAAAAGGTCGACGCGGCTGGAAGGTCTGCCGCAGTGGGGAAGCTTAATCCCAACTGGGAAGGTCCCTATGTCGTGGAAGAGGCACTAAAGTCTGGGGGATACCGCCTTCAGAATGTGGAGGGTCAATCCCTCAGTCACACATGGAGTGGTGACGATCTCAAACGCTTCTATCCCTAAAAACTATGTAATGCTAATGTTTTTGAAATGAGAATATTTCGTTTATCCTGTATATGTGAAAGTAATGCTGCAGCTTGTGGGGAAACCTCGAAAGTTCCAGAAGATGGCCCCGAGCAGACCCGCTGTCCAGGCTCCCATCTAGCTGGCAGGTCCGAAGGCTCACTCGGTGGCAGGTTCTAAGTTGCTGGGAAGATGGCCCCGAGCAGACCCGCTGTCCAGGCTCTCATCTAGTTGGCAGGTCCGAAGGCTCACTCGATGGCAGGTTCTAAGTTGCTGGGAAGATGGCCCCGAGCAGACCCGCTGTCCAGGCTCCCATCTAGCTGGCAGGTCTGAAGGCTCACTCGGTGGCAGGTTCTAAGTTGCTGGGAAGATGGCCCCGAGCAGACCCGCTGTCCAGGCTCTCATCTAGCTGGCAGGTCCGAAGGCTCATTCGGTGGCAGGTTCTAAGTTGCTGGGAAGATGGTCCCATCTAGCTGGCAGGTCCGAAGGCTCACTCGGTGGCAAGTTCTAAGTTGCTGGGAAGATGGCCCCGGGCAGACCCGCTGTCCAGGCTCCCATCTAGCTGGCAGGTCCGAAGGCTCACTCGGTGGCAGGTTCTAAGTTGCTGGGAAGATGGCCCCGAGCAGACCCGCTGTCCAGGCTCTCATCTAGCGGGCAGGTTCGAAGGCTCACTCGGTGGCAGGTTCTAAGTTGCTGGGAAGATGGACCCGAGCAGACCCGCTGTCCAGGCTCTCATCTAGCTGGCAGGTCCGAAGGCTCACTCGGTGGAAGGTTCTAAGTTGCTGGGAAGATGGCCCCGAGCAGACCCGCTGTCCAGGCTCTCATCTAGCTGGCAGGTCCGAAGGCTCACTCGGTGGCAGGTTCTAAGTTGCTGAGAAGATGGCCCCGAGCAGACCCGCTGTCCAGGCTCCCATCTAGCTGGCAGGTCCGAAGGCTCACTCGGTGGCAGGTTCTAAGTTGCTGGGAAGATGGCCCCGAGCAGACCCGCTGTCCAGGCTCTCATCTAGCTGGCAGGTCTGAAGGCTCACTCGGTGGCAGGTTCTAAGTTGCTGGGAAGATGGACCCGAGCAGACCCGCTGTCCATGCTCCCATCTAGCTGGCAGGTCCGAAGGCTCACTCGGTGGCATGTTCTAAGTTGCTGGGAAGATGTCCCCGAGCAGACCCGCTGTCCAGGCTCTCATCTAGCTGGCAGGTCCGAAGGCTCACTCGGTGGCAGGTTCTAAGTTGCTGGGAAGATGGCCCCGAGCAGACCCGCTGTCCAGGCTCTCATCTAGCTGGCAGGCCCGAAGGCTCACTCGGTGGCAGGTTCTAAGTTGCTGGGAAGATGGCCCCGAGCAGACCCGCTGTCCAGGCTTTCATCTGGCTGGCAAGGCCGAAGGCTCACTCGGTGGCTGGTCCTAGAATCTCAAAAGGTCGACCTTGGGAGCACTCGCGAGGACTGCACACCAGTGAGATAATCTCTCCTCTCTCCCTTATAACCTATCCATGCGAGACCCCTGACCTAGGAGAATGGTCAGAGGGGCGAGTGGAGCAAGCGGCGGAAGATCGAAAAGGGCAAGGCATCCTAGGTCACCTTCGAGCATCCGACGGGTGGCCAAGACAATAACACTACGACCCAACGTCCTAATGAGCCTAGCGAGATACAGTAGCAAATGAGCGAAAATCAAGATAGCACAAAAATTTGTAATTGATATATACGCCAAGAGGACTCGCCCTAGTTCATGATTACATCCAAAATGAAAGATAAAAAGAAAGCAAAAAATCACGAGGGCCCCTCTCATGGGTCGGCATGCTTCTTGCCAGAAGATCCATCGCTCTCGCCCGAATCCGGGAGGAGGGCGTCTTCTCGCGGCTCGCCGTCTTCATCTTCCGGGAAAGGGATCGGGATGTAGAGCTCGGGGACGACCTGTCGGGCAGAGAGGCATTCAGCCTCCTCCTTCAGGTACCCAGCCTGCCGCAGCACCTGCAGCGCGTGCTTCACGACGCTTTGAGCATTCTCCTGCATCAGCTGCTCTAGCTCATGATGGGGGTAAAAGTGCCCCTACTCCCTGAGGCGAGTGCCAAGGCATCGACTTCTCGCGCCTGCTGGACCTCGACCTTAGCCAGCCGGACTTCCTCCTCAAGGTTGCCCACTCGCGCGCGAAGCATCTCAACGATCATGGTGTCCTGAGAAAACGAAGATGGTGAGAAGAAAGTGCGGCAATCATCAACGGTCATTCGCGGGGAGGGTGGGGAAAATGTACCTCTCTGACGGGGCGGCTGGCGAGAAGGGCCTCCGCAGCTTCCAGTTTCACCCTGAGGTCACGCGCCTCGGCGGAAACAATAGCCCTGGTCTCCTCAACCCCCGCCAAACTCCGCGCCAGATTAATGCTCCGACGCGAAGACATATGCGCAAGCTCAAGGGCCCGCAGCAGGGCTCGAGCGGTCTCGTGGGCGAGAACTTGCGTCTTCTCGGCATCAAACACCTCGGCGTCCTCACGACCGTAGAGGGCATACGCAATGGCGTAAGCCTCACCACTGGCAAGGTCGCTCTCTATCCACGATGGATGGAGGGTAGAGAGCGAGACCCTGTTCGAGTTCCTGTCCCACTTCACCAAGGGAGCCCCTGAGGGGTCCACATACTTCTCCCCCTGAGGAAAGTTCCGGTGGTCCCTGGGCAATGGCGGCGGCGGCAACAACGGCCCAAAGTGGGGAACGTTCCCGTCCGGCGCACTCGTTCCCGGGGTCTGGGCTGGAGCTTTCGCCCCTGAGGTCTCACCCAAAACCCCCTTCCCTTTGACAGAAGGGGAACATCTCGACTTCTTGGAAGAGGAGGAAGGAGGCACCCCGGTATTTCGTTTTCGGCTGTCAGACTTGGGGGAGGAGGGTTCCTCCCGACAAGCATCCGCGACGGCTTGTGCAAGAGACACGGAAACCCCCGAGGGACGCGGCGGATGAAGAGGGAGGTCTCGCACGCCTGTTTGTGAACACGAGCAGATCAGCGAATGGTATGAAGTCAACAAAACCGAGCGAATGAAGAAGGTTTAGAAAACTCACCCTCACCCTGCGGAATGGGCGGAAGCGAGTTGACGTTTCGCCGGAGGTAGACGAGGTCCATCCCGTGCTCCAGGATATACTGGTGCAGCTTGGACTCGTGCCCCCCCAGAGTCGGGGGCCGGAAGGTTGATTCCTCCTCCTGCACTGGGGCGAGAAGGGTGTTTCCGAGGCTCCCGCTGACGAAGATGAAGCGGCGAACCCAGTCGTGGTTCTTGTTCGGGAGACACTGGTGCTTGAGTGGGCTCTGACCCGAGAAGAAGGAGATGCCGTGTGAGCAGCGGAAGGTATAGAGTTTGCGAAAGACGGGCAGCGAAAACTCAATCCCCTCCTCTCGCAGGTAGCACACGTACCCGACTAGCATGGCGATAGAGTTAGGGTTGAGCTGGCCGGGCACGACGCCATAGTATCGGAAAGTCTGGCGGAGTTCCGGCCAGATGGGAAGGCAAAATCCCACCTCGAAGTGCTCCAGCGGGATCGCGAGAGCACACGACGAGATGGAATTTAAGCGATCCTCCGGCCCGGTCTTTCGCGCTTCGAATCCCGGCGGGACATAGTCCGCGACAGCGGCTAAGTAAGCTTCATCGGAGAGATCACAAGAATCGAAGACGTGGTTGACGAATGCACTGGCGCACCTGGCCCTGCCTTCGGTCTCGCCACCCATCTTGCGAATATGGAAGAAGACAGGAATTGCAGAGAAGAGAGAAGTGCGAGTGCTAGCGCAGGGAGAGAGAGGGAGCGGATGGTGAGGTAATCAATACGGTAGTTGAGCGGCCTATTTATAGAGGAAATAAATAACGCTTGTGCTTTCGAGGCAACGGGTGTGCGGATAGCCATCGCGTCTTCACGGCGCCTCGAAACCCGGGCCGGTCCCTCTCGCCCATTAATGACGAATGACCTATGGCTACTCATTCGACGGCTACGCAACACGGTTGGGAAGACATTCTGCTGTAAGACATTATTCGGCATACCCAAGCAAGTTGCGAGAAACATAAGCGGAAAACGCATTCGCAAAGCACAGAGTAAATTATTACAGACATAAAATAAGTCCAACCTCCACAGCACCATAAACTGAATAAGAAAAAAGAAAATACGAAAAGAGGCGGATGATGACCAGACTAGCGCTCCTCCCAATACCACCGACCATGCCCTCGCGGCCCAGCCTCCGGGGGCATTCGCGGGCGATGGTACGCGAGCATGGAGGTGATCTCATGAGACGCCAGCTGAAGCTGGTCCCGAGCACGCGCAGCATGTCTCCCGGGAGACAGCTCCCCTCCTTCACCTCCCAGACGCTCCACCACTGCAAGGAGGCGCGAATAGTCCTTCCGAAGGGCCTTCAGCTCACGCGAGACTTCCACCCGCACACCATCCACCTGGCCGACGATGTCCCGCTGCGTACAAATGAGCTTCCCCAAGACTTCCGTCATTCGCTCCTTCAGGGTCGCCTGGTCCGAGGGGTCGCCGAGGAAGTAAGAGAGGTCCCCGGGAGAAGGGAGAGGCGAGGGCATCCCGTCTTCCCCCTCGTGGTAAGATCCAAAGGGGGAGGCTTCCCGATAGCCTGCGAGAACACAGGCTGGTCAGTCGCGTTAAACAAAACGAATGCGCTAAACGCGGATGAGGTCACTAACCTAGTGTGGGATCCCCATGACCTGGGGGACGAGACGAGTGGGGGTGCATTTTACTCAGTCCAGCGGGAGGTAGGACTTTTCCTTTCCCAGGGCGGAAGGGCTGTGGAGAAGGAGCTGGAGCATTCGCATGATCATCCGCACGGTTTTGATGACCGGGTCCCCTTTCAGGAGATACCCTCAGCTCATTCACGAGCACGGAGGGGTTCGGTCGAGCAGGGGAACTCGGAGGAACGGAGTCACGCGGCGGAAGGTCGGGGTTGAGGGCTACGAAAAACAGTGGTCAGTAGCGCGCAGTGTGCAGGACGAGAATTCGCAATTTACCAGATTGTCGAGGGGACTCGCCCGGAGGGGGTGGAGGAGCAAGATGCAGATCGGGGGGAGGCCTCGCATCCGCGAGAGGCGGCACCATGACACTATTCGAGACGGCCCCATGACCGTCCTCAGGTGCCGAAATCCCCTGCGAATGGTCAGGGCGATTGTAGGATAAGGGAAGGGCAGAAGCTAAACGAAAGGACGGGAGGAATTCTCATACCCGCGTCCCGGGGTCTGGAGCAGTATTCGCCGGAGACTTCGAGGCGCTCTCGCCTCCCTGGCGATTCAGCCGAATCGCCTTGGCTCGACGCGAGACGTAGGGGGCACTCGGGTCCCGCTTAGACGTAAGCCAGGGAGCGAACCTGGCAGTCTTGGGGGCGGTTGTACTCTGGGCCGCAGCCAGGCGCTCGATCATTTCCTGCGAGAGGGGTCTCGCGGAAGGTTTGTGGGAAGACATTGAAATCAGCGAAAGGTCAAGGGGGAGAAGGATCTCCAAGCCGAGGAATGGAAGCGTTCCAGGAAAATCTGACACTGAGAAGTATATATAGGGTGACGGTGTGACCCACCGAATCTTATGGGTCCAGTCAGCAAGCACTCACCGAATATCAGGTTGGACTGTTCTTTCCGAGCATAGGAACCACTCGCAAAGAGCGGGGATTGTGTACAACCCGTATTCGCTGAGTGGGCCCCTCAAGCCCACCGACGAGATCTGGGTCAGCCAGACCATTCGCCCAGGCTGAAGCAGGTGGAAAGACCCCCAGGTAAATAGGTGGCGAGCCATAAGGCGAGAAGAGGAAATCGACGAGTGGTACCCTTGTGGACCACTCGCCCATAGGCGTAAGCATTCGCCCAGTCACGCGAGAGCTCGGCGAGTGGTGCCCTCATGGACCACTCGTCCCTAAGGGCTTTAAGGAGGAAATGACCATGTTGCCCCTTATGGGCTGCAAATAGCCCTTCAGAACAGCGGAGTTGGGCTATTAGCAGACCAATCTGGGGTGCGGTTAGTAAAATTTAAAGGCGGATTCATGCTATTTGCAGACCAGCCTGGAAAAATCTATAAATAGACCCTTAAGGGCACCTTGGAGAAGGACGGATTTTCTGGAGAGTCCTCTCCTCTAGGCTAGTTTTGGTTGGCTGTTAGTGCCCTCCAAAGTGCCCGGCTGAGCTTTGGTTTGGGAGGGGAAGCTCTCTAAGATCTTCCGGGTGTATGGCGGGACCTCCTCGCTGCAGCCTTGGGTCTATTCCAATTTTCTCATCCACCAGTCAGAGAGTTTAGTGAGGGAGAAGTAAGCGTCGGCTACACCCCCCAGTGAGTCCGAACTCAGAAGACCGGTTGCCGGTTCTAACATGTCACTTCACACAGGGGATTTCATCAGGGCAGAGAAAATTTTCTAAAAGGCCACAAACATCTCATAAAGAGTAAAAAATTCATGGTTTGTAATCATTCGGATGCTTAAGAATATGAGGTGCTGCAATCAAAATGACAAAATGTAACAAAAAAACAGAGAGAATGATGAATTCAAGTTTAAATTCTAGTATTATTTCTTATACATCAAAACAAACAATTTATAAATTCAAGTATGCAGATCCAAAACCTCCACACACACATCCAAAAAAAAAAACCTATAGATCAGAATTGTTGAAAGCTTTGAACAGACGGCGTATGAAGAAGGTACTCCCCCTGGCGGCCAGCATGTTTATATATGATGATGATGGTGATGGCGTGAAGAAGCTGGGAATAAGATCAGGGGAAGGAGAAGGAACCGCCGATCTGAGAATTGGCCGAAGGGGGGTTGATGGCGACCCATAGCAGAGATATGGTGATGGCAATGAGCCCCGACCACACGAAGACAATGGTGGGCGTCCTCCCCCTCCTCCCCATCAGCCCCTTCGCAAACGGGTACATGTGGGCGAGCACCCAGAAGCTGAAGAATACTCCCCCGAGCAGCCGGCTCCACTGCGGGATCACTGAGTATATCGTCCTGCTCACCCCAACTGCGATGGCGATCATGTTCACCATGATGATGGTGAGCGGCGGGATCATGAGGGACGTCCATTTCACCACGTAGAGGTCCGCAAAGTCGTCGTCGTTGTCGTCCCCGCCCGACTTCGACGTCAGCGTGAAGGAGATCTCGATCCCGGCCACCACCTTGAGAAGCCCCTGCAGCACGGCGGCGAGGTGGGCGCTCGTGCCGCCGATGAGCCAGAACTGCTCATTTCGCCACCACTCCTCGAGCTCAATGCCCGACCACCGGATCTCCAGAATGGCGAGGAGGCAGAGGCAGAGACTGATGATGAGAAGGTAGGCGAGGAACGTGACGTTGAGCGACTGCACGATGAACTGGCCGGAGAAGAGCGAGAGTGCCGGGAGGAAACAGTAGACGATGAGGAAGATGGAGGTGAACGGATATATGCCGACGTTGAGGTACGCCATGCGCTGCAAAAACTTCATCTTGGGGCTGGCGAGCAGGGCATTGTTGCGGGAGAAGAAGATTTCGACGGAGCCGGTGGCCCACCGGAGCACCTGGTGCAGCCGGTCGGTGAGGTTAATGGGGGCGGTGCCGCGGAAGGCGTCGCGCTTGGTCACGCAGTAGATGGATCGCCACCCGCGGTTGTGCATCCGGTAGCCCGTCACCACGTCCTCTGTGACCGACCCGTAGATCCATCCGACCCTGTTCCCCCACTCTGTCTTGTCCTCATACCAGCAAGACACCACGCTGATGGCCTCTGCGACAGTGGAGGCATCCAGTGGATCGCGCGGGATGGTCAGAGCGCCGGGCGGGCGGCCATTCTTCACAGACGGGTGGTCTGCCAGCGGCCTCCCCTGGAACTCGGCAACTGGGATGGAATCTACTAGGAAGCTGGAGTTACCAAACTTGCTGGGGAAAGAGGAAAGGGCCAGAGATTCGTCATCCTCGTCATCAGGCATGCGGAGTGCTCGGGATGCCAAGTCTTCACTAGCAACACGGCGGGGGCGGGGGAAGCAGCACCCACAACAGCCAGGGGCGGAGTGATCTTTAGCGCGTGGGGGGTCAAAGCCATAGAGAGCAACGCGGCGAAAGAGACAGCCAGTGCCGACGTATACCGGACCCTGAAGGCCGTCCAACGCGCGCATGTTGATGTCGAAGAACACTGTGTTGTGGTTGGCGTACCGGTCGGAGGGATCAATCCCCTCGAATCGCTGCGGGAACTGCACGTAGCAGATGCGGTCACCGCCACGGTCCATCATGAAGCACATCCCCTCGCGCACTGCCTGAGAGTTGTATATATAGTGGTCGCAGTCCAGATTCAGTATGAAGGGCCCATTCGACATGATCGCCGAGGCGCGGACCAGGGCATTCATAGCTCCGGCCTTCTTGTTATGGTCGTACCCCGGGCGCTTCTCACGGGAGACATAGACTAGCATTGGCAGACGAACGTCAACCTCCGTTAGGTCTATGATTCCGCCGCCGCCATTGCTTTCGTCGAGGGGAGTGCCAGGGACGGGTTCCTCCGCTGGGGGCTTGAGCATGACCTGGATGATGCCCGCGTGGTCGCCTCGAGTGTGGTCAGTATTTGGGTGCGTCCAGGTGCCAGGCCAATGGGTGCCGTCGGCCATCCAGGTAGCCTTTGGGATCTTCACCATTGGCTCGTCGGAGGAATTCTCACGGTGGAGGCGGGCGGCATTGAGCTCCTCGCGGGCATGGAAGGCATCAGAGCGGCGGCGGATGGAGTCCGGGAGGCCGTTGGTACGGACCTTGAACTCGTCGTACTCACGCTTTATGCGACGGCGGTCGCGCACGAAGTCGGGGCGGACCTTGTTCTTGTAAGGGTCTCGCTTGAGGGCAAAGTAGCTCTCAGGGTTGCGGGGCTCGATGTTATGCTTGCGGCAGAAGGGGACCCAGAAGGATGCAAAGGAGGCGGCCTCCGCCATAGCTTCAAAGGTGAGGAGAGAACCGCCATCGTCGGATACATAACAGGCGAGCTTCTCCACCGGGTAATCTGCTGCGAGGATGGAGAGTATGGTGTTGGCAGTGACGAGTGGCGGCTCCTTCTCGGGGTCGGCAGTGGAGACGAAGAAGTCAATGCCGGGAAGGTCGGACTTTCCGGTGGGGTTGGAAGGGGTGGGAGTCTCGAACTTGTCCTTGAGCACCGAGAGGTCGGTGGCGCGGTTCACAGGGTTGAGCTTAGGGAGCTGGTCGAGGAGCCACGAGAAGGCAAACCAGAGCTCGCAGACAACGGACATTCCCCACAGCCAGATGGCGTCAGGGTTCTTGTGCCTTATTCTCCATGCAAGGAAGAGCGCCAGCACCACCATGCGGATGAAAATTAGCAGCCTGCATTCATGAGGATGCATATTAGACCGGGAAGAATTACCATAATATAAAGTAGGATTTTCAAAAACAATGCATGATCAGCAAGGTTGTGAATTAGATTGACAAGCAGATCCTGTATCAGAGTCTGAAATCAGAATTGTCTGCAGAGATGCAGTTGCAGATCAAAATCAATGCTCATTTTGCTGTTTGAGATTAGAAAGCATGTTTTATAAAATGTAGAATTTGTTAAATCTTTGGATGCAGTTACACATTCATATACACCAATCCTTTCACGTCGGAGGAGGATCTCCGCAATTCCCATCATAAATTCAGCATTGTTTCAGCATACAAGTTCATGCGATGCGCATTCATAGTAGTCAAAAATTCCTTTTTTTTTAAATGTCGTTTAAAGTGCTAAGAGCATTCCTGATGAAGCTTTGGCTCTGCTCGTTTGGGTGTTTTTTGAACCCTACAATTCCCATCGCCACGGCTCCAAAACGCTAATTTTGGTCTTTTATGATACCGCAGCCACCCCTACATTTCTCACCGCTCCAACTCTCACCGCCTAAACAAACAGACCCTTTATGGTAAAAGGGATTAAAAGCAATATACCATGTGTAATAATGATCTACTTCCCAATACAACTTACACAAAATCAAAGACAACATGATTATGTAGATGTGCATAAATTTCAAGGATTTTTCTAAAGCAGCAACAATTGATAAGATGTGCATCTTTTTAGTTTTGGCTTTTTGTGAAGTTTTCTTTCACATGATGGAAGAAAAAGCATGCCATTAAATGATGTGAATTCTCCTTTCACACGGTGAAAAACCATGACATGAACAAGCGAAGAACAAGTGGGATGATGAGAAAAAAGATTGTCATGAACAATTTTTCTTCGGTGCGCTTTTTTTTAGTTAAAAAACGTATTATGAACGATAGAAGAACAATTCAAAGAGTATCCAAGAAGCCTGTCATTATCTAAGTGTCACAACCGTGCACGCCATTAATGGAGCCTCCGGCTTCTGTCAGTTGTTTTTTACATTTGATGTGTTTTATTAATGGATCAGCCATGAATCTTCAGTAAAATAGTATGAGAAATGAAAAAAAAGAAGCAATCTTGATTCAAGCAATGCGAATTGAAATCATTAATGGTGATAGTAGAATAAATAAAGCAAGAGCGGAGTAATCTGACCTGTAAGGACTAAGAACAGCTGCCGGAATCTTAAGCTTTCTAGTCAGCGGCCGCCACGGTTTGCTCACAATTTCTTTGGTGAGCCCCTCGCCGTCGTGTCCGCCATCGTCTTCCTCCGGCCAAATCGCGTTTCCATAGCCGTAGGTCCCCTTCGTCTCGAACAGCCACCGGTTGTGATCAACTTCCCCGGCACCTCCACCATTCATAGATCTCATCATGGACAGCCTCCTCTCCATCCTCGCCCCTGCCTTCGACGCCGATATCCTTGGCACAGTGATGGCCTTACGCTCCCTGGCGATCCTCGCCACCTCCTCCATGTCGGTGGCCTTGTAGGGTTCCTTGCAGCCGGGGCACAGCTTGTTCCCGTTCTTCACAGCGTCGTCAAAGCAATCCTGGCAGATCTTGAACTCGCATTCGCAGGGCAGCATCTCCTCCCCGCGCTCGTCGCACATGACCTTTCCATCGCATCCCTCGACGGCGCAGGTGGAGGCCTTGGCGGCGGCAGACCGGCTGGCGTTGGTGTCGGTGACCTTATCCATGAGATGGGCGCGGGTGACGCTATTGAAGCCGCCGGTGAAGAGCGAGCTCGATACATACTGTTCTTCGGCCTTTCCGGCGATGGCCGGGTCGATGGGCACCACGTCCATGGGCTGGTTGTCTGGCGTCATAGGAAACTGTACATGGTAGTTGCTGAAGTCCACGCTTCCCAGCTCACTCTCCAGATCCTCGCGGGAGTAGCTGACATACCTCCCGGACGGCGTTCGACGGGCGAACATCACCCTTGACGGCGGATCCTGCGGCAACGGAGGCCTCCCCTGGTTCTGCTCCGGATGCATCATCCTTTCGGCCGATAATAATCAAAACGCTGGCTTCAGCTTGCTAATCTGACCAGTTTCAAACATAGACTCGTAAAGATTCTGTGAACATTGAAGAAGCAAAACAAAGCAGAAAAGTTTCAAGAATGCGCCATTTACCTAGAAGAATGGCAATAATGGATGGGAGTTCCGCGAGGATTCGATGGAGCATTGCTCTGGGAATCAGCGCATTGGAAGAGAAAGGGGGGATTTTATGGAAGTCCGCTCCCTCGCCTCTCTTCTCCACCGGAAATAATTCAAACCAGTAGTGGAAAGAGGGTTTGGTAGGGTACAACTGTCGCGGAGTAGGAGCAGACCCGGTCCAAGATCGTCGTAGTCCAAAGGAAGCGATCGCCGCCTTAAAAGAGTTCTTCGAGGAATGGAGCACTAGGGAAGCCGGCTGGAGATCGCCGGAGTTTCAAGAACTGGATCGAAACCACCAAATTAATAAGACGGGGATGGAGTTGGGATTAGGTTTAGGGTTTGGCCGAGATTTTATTGTTTGCTTACGACTGACAACTGCAGAGAGAACGGAGGCAGGAGGAAGAAGTGAACGAACTTTCCTCGGAGAATATCTAGCGTGGGGGGGATGCACCACATGGTTCATGGACCATTCTAGTCGACGTGGCAAGGTGATATAGCTGACGTGGCATAAATTGAGCTGGAGCTCGGCTGGCCCGAAGCGGTGACCCGCGTTTTCACCGCTGGAATGCCCAAACGCGATATGCCGTAAAGTAATTTCCCACCTTCTTTTGTTAGAATTACTTTTAAAGGCCTGTCCCGCGGGTTTCTCCTGTTGACTTTAATGGAGCATTCCGGTCTAAAATTACATAAAACCCCTTAACGGCATCTATTTTGTTGGCCTGTGTGATGGTATATTCTTGGCCTCTCGGGGGATAAAACTTGGAATACAAATATCGTTGCCGTAAATTCAAACCAATTAATTCGGTGGAGTCGGATTACATATTTGTATTGGGACCGGTTTGGTTCAACATTACATCAAATTTTGGTTTAAACAAATATATAAAAAACCCATAACTATTATTTATGCTTCCCTCGCATAACTTTTTGTACAATCAAAAAAATATAATCTTAAAGAGTTTGGTTAAAGGCAAATCTTATTTCGCTATTCTTAAATCAGAGTAAAATACTGATGCTTATGTGCGCAACAAACTCCGGACGGCCTTGGAGTGTTACACTTACACCCAAGAGTTTTAGCGTGTTTTCAAAACTTTGACGTTCACTAATCCCAATTGTCGGTCACCACCAGTCGTCACCACACCGCTGTCATAATTGATGTTGAAACTCTGCCCCCTCCGCAATATTTTGTTGTCCCCGACGAAAACTTTGTATCTCGAGACGAATTTGATGATCCCTATTGCTGCCATTGAATTCCATCAGGACATGTTAGTACTCCTCTTATGCCTGTATATTGTGATCCATGCAAGTGTGTTTGTTCAGTAAAGAATTATGGTATTTTTCTTGTGACATACTGACATTTGCTTGCTCTTTTTATTCTTTTGCGATAATACTTTTATTTTCAAATAAATTATTTAAAATAGTTTGTAGATTAACAAAAAAAACGTGAAAATTTATGTTTATCTATGGCTATCAATTATCATCTTAAATCATATAATGTTACACAAATGATTGATCATATGTCATAGAGTGTAGCTCATTTAACAAAAAAAAAATCTTATAATTCAATTATCTACTGTATGTAACAAGTGGTTAAGGCTCCATTTGGCGTGGCGTCTTTGCTCCGGTCAGTTTGGACAAAAACATCACTGTCATAGATGTATGTTTGGCATGACAACGGTTATGATTGCCACCAAGTAAAGAAAATAGTTTTGAACATAAAAGTGGATGAAGTTTCTTAGGTGAGGTTGGGCGTTCACGAACGACGGTTCATAACCACCGCGTTCACAAACGCCGCCGCCGCGTCACGGAGCCTAAGTTGATTAAAGTGAACCTTCCACCAATCATCATATAGAGAAAATTCTGTGCGGTAATCATAAAAGTCAAAATAGGTGTACATTTAATAATGTCCTAAAAATAGACCTACGGGCATAAAGTTAAAATAGATACTCCTTGAATTTTCATCTTTTGGCTTAATTAGTGATTACTAATGTTTGAGTTAATTAATAATTAATTTTCATCTGTTTAATTAAATTTTAATTATTTAGTCCCTTAATATTCTCTTAATGTTCACCCGTAGGTTAGTTGCTCCATTAAACTGTTTATTTATCCTCGCGGATCTGCCCAAATAAATTTAAGCCCAATAATAATACCTAATATTATTGATAGCACATTTAATATATTTTTTAAAAACCCAATTATATGTTAAACATGTAACCTTAAAGATGATTTTTTCCCAACACAAGGATGACTTTTTTCATTCTTCTTTTCGTATTATTATTATTATTATTTTGAAAATTTCCCTTAATAATTATTTTGAATTTTAAATTCTTATTGTGAGAAAACTCAAAAGCACTATAAAAATGAACAGTATAAGAGAAAAATATAACATTTGTAAATACTTCAATGTTTTGCTTCAATTACAATTATATTTTAGAAACTTTGGCTCCGTTCGAGAAATCAGTTCGTTGCCGCTTTAGCCGTTTTAAAATGGCACCGAAGACCGGCGAGCTGTTTGGATCGCCCCATTGTGAACATTTTATAGTCTTGTTATTATTACTGTTAACATTTTTTATAAGAGCATTAATAATTATTTTAATTTATAAATACTTATATGCTTTGTGAGGAGACTCAAACGTATCATAATTATGAACAATGTTTGAGAATAATATAAAATTCGCTATATTGAAATTATAATATATGCGTTAGCAAAGATCTCCGTTGACTAATATATACATATATAAGCATTTTAATATAGTTTTTAATCTTTGCAATCAATAATAAAATACAAATTAATTTATCAAAATAATAACAGCATGCGAAGTAGTATTTTGGTAATTTGGGGAACACACGGGCCCTTTCTTATATACCCGCATTCGAACACCCAACCTGTAAGCCTGTAAGGCACCATGTCTTGACGCGCAATCACGGCGTCGTGCCCGCCACTCCTCTAAGGCCAGAACGCAGCGAATCACGGCGTTTTTTTGTGCCAGGTGTGCGTGGTGGGTACATCTGTAATTTTGATTACTGGGGCGGTGGGGCCCATAGTTTTCCGCGTTCGGCAATGCACTTTTTTCTCTATAGCTTTTTATTTATAATAATAGAGAAGTTTTTGCTCGTTAATTTAGCGTGCTGTTATTAGCCAATCAAAAAAAAATGCCAAAATTCATTAATTAGTTTTATTTTCAAATACCTTGAATTTTTATTAGCAAACCCCTCACAAAAACCATGCTTAAAATTTACTCATCTAGACTTGCCCTAGCTTATCCACTCTCCTGACCGACCGCGCCGAATCCTCCTTCTTGCCGTCTTCCCTCTCAACCGACCGTGAGAGGCATCATATTCCTCCAGATCGAGGGCGGTTGTCGGTTGAGTGTACTCTGGCGACAACGTCTAGCATCGCATTTTGTCATTGTGCCGTTCGACGGGCGGTTCCAGTGGACTTTAGCAATGATGACGTCTACAACTCCGGAGAGATTGAGCTCTTTCAAGTTTGATAAAATAAAGATTTGGAATGCAGATGGTTTTACAATTAATCGTTTTGACTTTTAATTTTAGACTTTTGAGGAGTTATTTGACGACTATAAATTTTACAAACAAATTTTCTTGATTTCCAATATTAATTAAAAGAAACATAATTTTTTTTAAATTAAAAGTTTATTATTATGAATCTGAGTGCATGATATTCCTTCACAATCTGAATTACAAAACTCTGAAAACTAAGACAAACTATGCATTAATTCACAAATAAAAAAGTAGCGTTATATAAAAGCAAATCTTTTTTAATTTTGTGATTGATTGTTAATAACAAAGGGTGTTGATACTAACACCGCAATTTTCACTATTGACACTTATTTTTTTTTTAAGTATTTTAATGCTTTCTAAGAACTTTACCCGCACTCACTCACTCTCTCAGCCAACTCAAACAAGCGACTCCTTTTGCGATTTCCTTGCCATAGTTCTTCCTCCCTGTTTCACCGCAGTTCTCCCCCAGTTTTCGCCTGGTTGTTCCCTCATTGTTTCGTCTGGTTTCTCGTTGCTGCTTCCTGGCACGATGAGGTTGAATTTGCTCGCGATAGGCTGGGAGGAAGCACAGGAAGTCGGGAACTAGTAGGTTCACGTGTTCTAGAATTCAGGAGAGGGAAAGGAGGCGCAGGTTCCGTTCCGTGTCTGTCCGTGGCACACCGCCCGTGAATCACGAGTAAACGGTGGTTTTGACAGACCAAAAACACTAGCACAGATCAAAGAAAAATATGGTGAGATAAAATAAAATAAAAATATGAAATAAATTTATTATTATTATTTTTTACATTAAAAAATCAACCCTAAACCCCAAATGAAATAAATACATAATGAATTTCACTTTTGTATGCTTGTGTGATCGAATGCTAAATAATCTAAGATTGATTTGTTCAGCCAGTCCTATCAGCCAATTTCTTTGACTAAATACCCAATTAATATTACTAATAATATTACTAATAATAATAATAATAATAATAATATGCGATGGCACGTGCAGGACGTGGGAGTTCAAGGGTTCCCACTATAAAAGCCCGTGTCGTATTCGTGTGTGAGCAGGTCATGCAAGCACATGAAACTACAATAATATATATTCAGTATTGACACGTTTTTCCATAGCTATTAATTAATAATTTAATAGCTTCATTATTTTAATTATTTTACACGATTTTGATAAGCATGTTTGTTGCTACAGCAATTTTATATACTATTTACCCTCAAGCAATTTAAGTATTTTTTGGTGTAATGCATAATTCCCAATTTACCCCTCTTTTTATAATTTATTTTATATTTGCAAGATAAAAAAAATGGGTGCAACCTTGTGTAAATTACGGGCAAAGGCTCACAAATGATGAATCTCGACCTCTGATATAATACAAAGTAAACTATAAAATAAATCAAACTAAAATAAAATAAAATAAACAACATAAAATAGAATACTAAAATAAAGTAAAATATTTATACACTTTTTAATAGTTTTAAGGCGGATTTTAAGATTACACGATAAAATGAATGTAGATCATTCAAATAAAAAATATAAAACAAATTAAAGCAAAGTAAAATAAATATTATGTAAACGTAAAAAGGAAAAAAATATAACCCTTGAAAGAAAACAAGAAAATATAAGTACAATTAAAATAATAACAGTGAAATAAAGCTAAATACATTAAAAATATAGATATTAGTGAAAAATAAAATACAATTAGACTAAAAAATATTTTTGAAGAGAGAGTGAATTGAAGGCAAACAAGAAAAATGACATCAAAGTGGGACAATGTCTATTATTTATAATGATACATTGATAAATTGGTGGTAGAGAATGTAAATACGTTGTTATTATTATTGAAGGCAAACAAGAAAAATGATATAAAATGGGACAATTTGGGTATTATTTGTTAGGATGGCGGAGATTGTAGATATTTTTAGTTACAAAAGAGGGAGGGCCTAAAACTTGAACAAGGTGGGAAGGTGCTCATCAATAAGACTTTTATTGTAGGCAAGGAAGGATTTATAGCACGAGGGTTGGGTTGCACCAAACTTTGTGGAGGTGGCCGAGTTAAGTTCGATGTCACAAATTATTCATATGTGGAGACAATGAAGGGGTTCAGCCCAATAATGAGATATTTAACAATGACAAACTTATAAAGGAAAGAAGACTAATGAATAAACTAAATATAATGCAGAGATTAAAAAGAAATTTGTTGTGCTTAAATAATAATTTAAACCTTCAAATATCAAAAGTACATTTTGAGAACCAATTGTGAAACAATGTTGAAAACTCCATAAGCAAGCCTGCACTCGTTGAAGTTGTCCTAGGACGAGTGACCTCGTAGGAATAACAAATTAAGATTGAAGTTATCAGAACTCTATGTTGAGTAATAAATGTTTCTAGCAATAGCCTCATGTAAAAACTATAGATATGCACAAAGAGGTTTTGGTGTGCGGGCTGCAGTTATAATGAATATTTTATGAATTTTGCATGACTTTGAAATTGATTTGGATCGCACAAAAAGAACACAATTTACAAACAAGCGAGTAGAATGATGATCATCAACCACACCGGCGGCTACAGCTCTCAGCTCGTGGTCGTGACCATTTTATCTTTACTCTTATTTTACTAATCACTATAATTAATATATTGTTTTTTAATGGTATGCATGCCAAGTTTATGAGTATTATTTCAATAGCCAAACTAAAATATATGTAATAATATTATCACTTTCCAAACTCATCTGGAGCAAAAATGCATAACAAAACAGATGATAGTTTGTAACCACAACTTTCAGGACCGCTACCACCATGCCAAACATATATAATCTAAACTATGAAACAAGTCTTAAAAAAAAAGCAATGTTATATGCAAACAGCTTTTGGCTTTATGCAGGCCGCGGAGCAGGCCGAGACCAAATTTTATATCTATAGGCCATATTAAAAAACCAACTCAATAGAATATCGGCTTCTCTTCCGATCCCGTAACCAAGCATTAAGAAAGGAGCATCAGACGGTGCACTGGCAAAGCGTACGAGCAAGTCTATGCCAAAATACCCGGCATCAAACCATTCAATTAGATTACTGACAGAAAAAGTACCTTAACTAGACCGTGTGGATCTCTATAAAATAGACTAAGGTATTCACGAGACAGATATTGCTGAGGTTTTCTATCTGTTTAACTTCTCTATGAGAATAGAAGAATCTGCAAGGCCATGCTCAATGGTGCTAGATGGCTGCCTTCTAATTCGCTATCAGTTCTCATACCAGGTCGAAGATTAACTGGGTCTTTCCCAGGTCGAGAAGATGGACGTCCATCTGGTGCAGACGCGGCGGTGGTGGACGTCCATCCGGTGCAGACTGCGGCGGTGGCCAGAATCATATGTTTGTGGTCAAGCACCACATGATTTGACTCTTCTTGGGAGAATTAAAAAAAAATCATATATACATACAATAATAGAACATATTATAACAAGCAAAAATAATGATATATTTTATAACATATTAAGAGGAAACAACTTGCATTTGCATGAAAGCGTGTACTGCTGTCACTGTAACCTAACCAGATTATATTATAGCATATGATTTCTTATGGAGATTAGTATGCTAACCTTGACCAGTACCCATATTTATCTATTCTGTTAGGATTTAATTCACCTTTTTTATGGGATTTCAAGTGTAAAATTCTATACCTAATAGTAAAAGATTCATATCATAGACAATTAAATACTTAGGGTGTGATTACCGGGTCTCCTCCCCTCGAAGGTTGCGTAATTACAGCTTGCATTCCTCTAATTTTTGAAATTAGAAATACCCTCATCAATGTTTACATTTCGTAACATCCATGCATAAAATGACCGCCTGAAGATTTACTCCAAGAGGCACTTGATGTTATCAAATATAAACATTGAGGGAAGGTTTTTGTAATTTCAAAAGTTATAGGTGGAAGCTGTAATTATGCAAACTTTGAGGGGGAAATCCCCATAAATAACCCTAATAATACTTATTGATTTAAAAAAAAAAACCAGATTGTCATAGATAGGGAAACGGGTACTTAACTAATAATAATAAATAAGTATTAAACTTCATAAAAATACATGTTCTAGGGTATGTTTCACCTATCTGCCAAATATTAAGGGTGATGTTAAAGGCAAACCACAATTGGCTATTGGCAAACCACAATTGGCTATTGGCAAACCAATTCTATGAGTTATTACGAGTCTTTTGAAAATACGCTTTGTACATGCATTTTTAGGAAAAGTGTTCAACACGAAAATTGTAGATCTCGTCGAGATCTACAACTTTCGTGTTGAACACTTTTCCTAAAAATGCACGCACAAGGCGTATTGTCGCCCTGATCGCAACTATATCGATTTTTTTGAAAATACGTCTTGTGCGTGCATTTTTAGGAAAAGTGTTCAACACGAAAGTTGTAGATCTCGACGAGATCTACAATTTTCGTGTTGAACACTTTTCCTAAAAATGTATGTACAAAGCGTATTTTCAAAAGACTCTAATAACTCATAGAATTGGTTTGCCAATAGCCAATTCTGGTTTGCCTTTAACACCACCCAATATTAAACAAATAATAGTAATAGTACTATTAATAATTTCAGAACCATGTCCATAGACCCCATGCGCTGAAGCTCGACCCCTCCACATCCATCTCGTAATCGATCTCTACTCCAAAAGAGAAGAATGTTAAGCCCCAGTGCCCTCCGCTTCCCAAGCTTGAAAAGCAGATTCAGCTTCCTTCACGAGTTCGTCGAGCAGCAGAGAAGTAGAATCACAGCCCATATGTGAGTTTCAGCACTCATGTTATCATTTTGATGTTCTGATTGTTGGAATATTTTCTTTCTATATTCATATATTAATATACAAAGTGATATATTTTCGTTTTTTTTAAACTTTAACAGAAACAGCAGATCTATATATATATATATATATATGAATAACAATATTAATAAAATTGCATGAAGGGGATGAGAAATAAAATAGAGTAATTTATAGTTCAGAATCGAGCCTGGGTAAGGCGTGTGGTCACTGCCCTAAAGAAGTTGCACCACCCTCCGGCAGGGCTTTCAACCGATGCTCACTCCTCCAAGGTACAACACCCGGCTAGATCCCAAAACTCCGATGTGCGCGGACACCGAAGAAGCACAGAGCACCCGAACAACCACTTGATGAAGCAAATGTGAAGAAAAAGAATCACGTAGAAGATCGTCAAAAACGGAGAGAGCAGCAGCGCATGTGTTCAATTTCAGAAAGAACGTGAATATATAGAACAAAGACAGTAAATCGTGAAAGAAGATAGGATCTCGAGAAACGACAATATATTAAAACCATAATAAATATTAACGGTTATAATTGGAAGGCTCATAATCGGGAAGAGAAACGTTGAATATTTCCAACGTAAATAATGGCGAGAAACATGCGTAAATGAGCGGTTAAGAAAACGCGTAAAACGAAAGCGATTGGTCTTCTATTCGACGTAGCGTCGAAGCCCATTCGACGCAGCTTCGAATTCCATTCAAAGCAGCACGATGCGAGGCGGGTGCGTCGAAATCAATTCGACGCAGCTTTGACTGGAGTCTATCCTGTCGATGCAACTTCGAATGCCAGTCGACGCAGGTTCGAGTTCTACTCGACGCAGCACTGGCAGTCGACGCGACTTGGAGTTTCACTCGACGCAAGTCCACTTCTAATCGACGTTTCTCTGAATAAAAACTCAAAACTATTTTGTACAAAAATTACAATTCAATTCAATTATTCCCCAAATCCGGATCAGGATCCGGTCCGGTGCGTGCGCACGTGATTCATAGTTTCTCCTTATGTTTTTTTGAACAAATAAGAATGAGTGAAAACATATAAATACTCTTTGGTTAGAAAGCAAATAAGCATGGTGAGACTAAAATGTTCATCTTTTCATTCATGAAGGTTTTCCTCCAAAAATTTGGATTCCCTCCAATTTGGTTTTGGAGTTTTTCATCTATAATGAGGAGCTAAACACCAAACACCATACAAGGCTCCAATAAACATTTATGAAATAAATGTTTTATAAATAAAATTTCTAACACTGAGCGCGGCAGCAAGACCTTGTGGTAAAATATTCTAAGCTAAGATTGATCCCAAATGAGTGCATATTTATGTTGAAGCTCATTAAGAATTTATGTAAATTTACCTGTTTTTAACTAGAGTGTAGGGTAAATAGTGTTCTCAATATTTAAAGTACAATTTCTCAGAACTTAATTTGTCAGAGCACTCTCAAATAGAACATCAATATTCATATAGGCGGCACTAGACCAACCCATTGTTCTCCTTCCTCAAAGGATAATAACACTATTGAGGGAAACTTTTTATATTTCCATGTCAAAACAATAAGAAAATTTCCCCCAAACATGTTGATAGAAAAAATGCAAACATTGTTTAAGTAAATGCGCCCATGAACATCATTTCCCCCAAACACCACCACAAACATTGAAGCATAGTCCTGCATTAATAATCATGAAATGGCCTGAGCCTAAACCTAGTCTCGAAAGTTATAAATGCCCGTAAATACCGCAGCTCCACTACCACCAAGGTTTAGCACCACCATCACTCAAATGCCGCATATGATTCAGAAGGAGGCCAAGTTTTCATTGTCATCTACATAGTCATTGCATAAACCTCAAGACTCCGCCAAGTAAAAAAAATTCCTTGAAGAGTTTCGACCGCACCGCAAATGACTCACCAATACCAACAACTCACAACCCCCAAATCATCATGATTGTAAGATTTGAAGTAGTCTTGTTATGTTACAAAAAAAAAAAATATCAAATGTTATACTTGAGGTAGTTGTGCAATATGCGGTGATGACAATTCATCGATGCCAAATGCCACAGCTGACCACATGTGCAAAAAAAGATTTTATATAAGAGACATTGAGTGGCAGCCGGATATTATCATGACCGCAAACTATTCACCGGAAGATCAAGTGCACAACCAACCACTAGTATGACATATAATACAGAAGAATAGGAAAAAGAATCGAAAGCTATCACAAAAGAAAAACAATAAATCCATTTAGGCTCCTTTTCACACGGCAAATGTTTTTTTTTGCTCCGGTGAGTTTGGACGACAAAAACTACAACATCATCGATTGTATGTTTTGCATGACAACCGTTGTGAACGTCACCCAAAAAAGAAAACCAGTTTAGAACATAAAAGTGGATGAAGTTCCTTAGGTGAGGTAGGGCGGTCACGAAGGACGGTTCTTAACCACCAAGTTCAAAGATCGTAGTTCCACCAAGCAAAATAAATAGATGGAAAATATTGGCGTTCTCCGGGCTGTGACTGCTGCTGGAGCTCGACGCACAGCAAACCGTGGAGTTAAGCCATATTTGGATGTGCGCCCAACACACTTTTAGTGCGCCACGATGTTAACCTTTCCCGTGGAATACCACGCCACCCCATATCTCAAGGAGGAAGCGCTCGGCCTCGGGCGTTCAGAAGTTGAAGGAAACACATAAATGAGATTTTTATAAGTTAAATTGCTTCTAAATGCCTTATCTTACCATTAACTGGAGACACATAAATGAGATTTTTGGCCAAAAATGCTGCTCTAAACTGCTGTTCTGAACAGTAAAGCAGAAGAGAAAGCCAAAGTAGATGTATGCCCAACACACATTGTGTGCCACGATGTAAACCTTTCCCGTGGAATACCACGCTGCGCCATCTCTTAAGGCGTAAGCGCTCGGCCTTGGGCATCATTAAGCAAGCAGTATGAACTATCTCTATCATAGACAAGTCCAGGAGTTTTAAGGGCCAAATTACACTTTTAGGAGAACGAAAAATCAGCACGAAGTCACAGTTTTGGAGTTCACGACCAAAGCTACACAAACGCTAAGAAGGATCCGCAAGCAATTGTTATCATAATATATATATAAAAAAAAAGCAGGATAGCTCCATCTTCTTCGTAACCAAATGGGATGAGTGCAGGATTTCATCCTAGGCCAAGAAAAATAAGAAGAAAACAATTTATACCTTGTCTTTTTTCTGCATTCACGGCCATTCCTCTTTCCCGCATCTGTATGCGGTTTCCCCTCTAAACTGGCCTCCATAGCCGCAAGCTTCCCCTCCGTCCCCACAAGTTCCTCTCTCAAATCCCTACCAAAGAAACTAAAACCCAGAGCACAACTTCGCCATTCTTCACTTCCTCCTCCACTACCCAAACTTCTTCATCGAATCCCGTCACCTCCTCCACTACTCCGCACTCTCCCGCGATCTCGTCCTCACCGACTGAAGCCGCCAATCGGTCCACCACACTGCTACTCCTTCGGCGCCTCCTTCCCGTGAGAGCAGTATTTATACACCCAGGTAACCTAATGATTCCGTGTAAACAGGTACTTAGTAGGTTCATTCGGTTTCGTAATATTTATGGGCACATAAAAACTCCTTGGCCGATCATCCATAATTAATTATGTGTTGTTTGTTTGCTGTGTTCATAATAACGTGTTGCTATGTCTATTACAAACAATCAAAATTGACTCTATACACTCATTGACAACAAACAACCTTCCTCTCTTTATATATATATATATATATATATATATAGAGAGAGAGAGAGAGAGAGAGAGAGAGAGAGAGAGAGAGATATTACACGGCTACGGAGACGGAATACAAGATAGGATGCTTTCATAAAACCTAAGACGAGATATTGACGTGTTTTTTTCATCATTATATCTCATATATTAAATGAAAACAAGATTTATGTGTCACAAAAATGTATCGTATCCTACATAGAATTCATGAATAAAAATATGTAATCAATTAAATCTCACTTGTCATTATACATTTTCCTTTCATATCTCTCTCATGTTACCATCACAAAACATATTTTTGAGAGATTTTTGAGCATACTCAAGCGCATTCAGCAATATCTGAAAGTATTCGTGAATACCAACTCTTTCTTTTAAATTAAAATAAAAAAGTTTCCTATAGTTTCCTAGAATATCCCGACTCCATGACATTTTGAATACGATACATAAGATAATTGTAAATATCAGTGCTTCGTAGCATGTACCGTGTCATTAAAACTCGCCTTCTGAGTAATTTCCAAAATGAGTATTGAAAATCTATACAAATCGCCAAGTCCAGAGACTCATCAATATTTTTTGTCGTTAGGAGGATGAGACTCACTTAAGGGAGATATGCTACAAGCAATGAGTAATGCAGGCCCATTTCGCTCAAAAATTAATAAAAACATTATATACAAGACTAGACGGCTTTGAGAATACTCATCTGAAAGTGAAACCCCTCCAGTACATGCATTTTTTACGCTCCGCTGCTCCTTTCTAAGCTGGAGCGCAAGCAAGCGCAGTTTATAAGACAATATCATGTTGTTTCATGTGTTTGAATTTCATCACAAAAGTTCAAAATATAGACTATACTTTTGAAAGAAATAAGCCTGGAGTAATCATCAATAGATATCATGAATAGTTTAAATCACGAATATAAACTACAAATATCACTATGAATTAGATAAAGTGGCTTCTCTACTCTTATTTACTCTTAATGGAGAAATGTAATCATTTTTTTGCTTCCCAACTCGCACAAATTATGCTTGAAGACTGAACGGTTATCTAAATTTCGAACAAGCTTCTTTTAGTGGTCCAAGATGACACTAATGCTGAAGAGGTGAGGCTGATGTATGGCACTGGGTATAGTATCCAAAAGAGTATGTAGGACGTAAGACTCAATCCCAATCCCAATTCTCCTCAATGCAAAGTCCTGAAGAAAAACAAGATCCATGGAAGAATTAGTGAACAATTCAAGCTGCAAGTATATTGATTTAATAGAACGCGTGGTACATACGGAACGAACGATAGTAAGAGACCATCGTCATATGGGGTAACAGTGCCGTTGTCTTTTGTAGAACCTGCTGTGTAGGCACCTATCTCAATATTGCGCTATGATGATCCGATGATGCTAGAAGACCAAACTGACCCCGAAGAAACGCGATGAACTGTATATACTAAGCATACTCACAACCATAAATAGAAGTCTGCCCTGCAATTGACTCTATACGTATCCTCCGACAAAATTATCACTATATTTCTTCTGGCATTATGCCATAACATGCACCTACAACGATCTCTACAGACTTGTCATTTCATCGACCCGCTGTTGACTGTGCCTATGACTCCATGAGCCATGTAAATTAAAGTGATCAGAAGTTTTGGGCTCCGAAGGAATCACAACCACAAATTCTCTACTCACTCTTAACATAGATGACTAAACAATGGGGAGAACCCACAACACAACCGAGCCATTTAGACCCAACTTTCTTAAACAAAAAGAAGCAGTCTCGATCAACGAACATAATGCTTTCTGTTGAAAAAAGTGGCTGAAATCGCGCCAAAATATTTTCCAATCACCAAAAAATTTCAAATTTGGACACCACTTCTGGATGTAAATCCTCGATTCAAGAAACATTAAAAATTAAAAAGTTTCTAGATTTCAACACTCAACAGGAAGATATCTATCTCAAGTACTCCCATTAACACAATCTCATATCTTGAGAAATTCGACCTCATCTTCAAATTTTAGTATGTTAAACATCATGTAATTCTAAATTAAAACGATAAACATGGTCTCAACCAATGCTGGAATTACCTCCCGAAATTGTCAAAACCCTGCAGGCGTCGACAATAATCAATGGCTTCCTCTGAGGCTTGTGGTGATTGGCGGTCGTTTATGTTTTAGGTAACAGTGGTACGGCAGTGGTACTGTATTTTAGGCTTACTCTGGTACCAAGTGGGAATATGTCCGGTTAGTATACTACTGTAGTGACAAACAAACAAGAGATATACCCAAAGATATACTAAAATAATAGAATGAAAAATACATATCCACCACTCTTAACACTACTCATCATTCTTCCATCACAACGCAAGCTTTCTAGGGCTTATTGAACATTAAAAAATCAATCGAGCCTTGAATATTAATGACAGGTTTATTGAAGCATGCTATTTTAGGCTCTGTATGGGACTCCGGCGGCGGCTGGGAAGGGAGACGAACGCCGCCGGAGCTTCGGACTGGAGGTAGGGGCGGCGGCAGGGAACGACGGTATTTCGCCGGTCGTAGGATGCGGCGGCTGGGAACGGCGGAAAAACAAACAGTCCTTGTGGATGGCGGTGGCGGCTATTTTAGTCTCCTCTTCCTCTAGTTCTTCTTCTCTTCTTCATCCCAAATCTAGGGTTAGCCCCTTGTATCTTCGCCGTCACAGGTACCTCCGACAACATCCCAAAATGGGCCCGTAACATAAATTTTTGTCTTCCTTTTTTAGGTTTCCTTAACAAGTCGCATGATTGACTAGTTAGGAGCCCAAAGGAGTTGTGTCAACTTTATCCCCTGATTAGAAAATCAGGAGAAAAGAAATATTTGCTGCAATTTATTCATCCATATATGGGACACTTTATAGGATTACAATAAGACACAAACTTAACCCACGGTGTGGGACTAAACATCGGACATATTAAATACCTAAATATAATGATTCTAACACTCCCCCTCAAGCTGGAGGTGAAACCTTCAGCTTGAACACAACATAAAAGGAGAGGTAAAAGGTGGTTGACAATGTGGGACAAAATAACAGCCACCGAGGCCCAACCGCGTGTCACCGGGGATACTTCAACCGGGCAAAGACCACACGACGGTGGTCCACAAACCGACCATGATCACGCTGGATGCTCCCGGAGCTGAAACCAGGTCAACCAACAAAGGCCAAACCACCCTACCTAACATAAGAAGAAAAAGATGGGGAGACACACAACATACGAAATATACCTGGAGGCCGTGTGTGACTAAAGCAGGAGTCGGGAAAGAGGCATCCGAGTCGCCGTTATCACAAACACTCCCCCTCACGTGGAACACGTGCATGAAGGCATAGACTCGCATGGAGACACAGACGAAGACAATCGGAACAACACAAAAAAACAACTATGGATAATGGTTGTCGGCAAGGCCACGATCCGAGATGCAGCGAGCAAAGCACAAGCCAACTGCGAGCAGAAGGCTCAAGCGGCTGCGAGCAGAGTGCTCAAGCAGCGGCGAGCAAAAAAGGCTCAAGCAGCGGCGAGTGAGAAGGGAGGAAGAGAAGAGCTCGGCACCCAAAGAGCAGCAGCACGAAAACCATCGTCCATAACACGCGACTAGAAGACACTACCAACACAATAACTAACACAACAAAAAAAAAACTACAACGACACTTTAAAAAAATTGGAGAGGGCCCGACATAGCAGCAACGACACAGCAGCCCAGCTGAAGAGGGGCACGACACTGCAGATCTAGAGTAGAAAAGAAGCGCCGGAGAAGAAGAGCAGCGGCAGGACAGCAGCAGCACAGGGAGGCAGTGGAAGGATGGCAGGAGCACGACCAGCATCTGCCCACTGGAGCAGACCGGGAACATGAAGCTCGACGGGATCTGGAACGGGAGAGGAAGCCATCGACGAGATCAGCAGTGGGAGGCAGTAGCAGCGACGAGAACAACATGTCGACTGGATTGAGGGACCAGAATCATCGTCGAAGAGAAGATCAGGAGTCGTTGACGATAGCGTCCAGCAGGACGTCGACGGGATCCAGGAACAAGAGCAGCAGCAGGTCCCTCCTGGAAACGGGATCGAGGGAGGAGAGGAGTGGTTCCGTCGATGAGAAGGAGAGCAGTGAAATCTGTTGGATCCGGTGGCGGGAGAAGAAGCGACGGGAGCAACGATTCGGAGCAGACGAGCTCGACGGGAGAAGCTCCAGCGGAAAAGATGGCCGACGGGAACGATGTCGTCGATGGACACAGGATCCGCTCCCATCTCTGGAATCAATTGACGATCCGTCGACGGGAGCGAAGGGAGAACTGCTCGACGGGATCGAAGACAGGACCAGCTGTCTGGAACGAGAGAGAGGGAGAGGCGGAAATTAAAGAGAGGAAGCCACCGAGAAATTAGGTCGCCAACAATTAGGATGACGAAATTTCAGGGATGAGTCAATTCCTGCTTTGATACCATGTTAGAAAATCAGGAGAAAAGAAATATTTGGTGCAATTTATTCATCCATATAGGGGACACTTTATAGGATTACAATAAGACACACAAACTTAACCCACGGTGTGGGACTAAACATCGGACATATTAAATACCTAAATATAATAACTCTAACACATACATTTTCTAATTAGTGTATTCTCGCCAAAATTATTATAAAGATTCAATTTAAAAGTACTTTCTCATTCTAATTATTAAAAGATCTAAATTAATCCTAAATTAAAGCTTTAAATATATAGCGGCGAATAATGAGAATAATATGTCAAAATGGATTTTTATTTTTCATCTATCTATAATATAAACAAGGTATTAATCACTTTTGTTCTTACGAAATTAGCTCATGCAAAACAACACACAAACAATTATTAAACTTCTAATATCTTAGAATTTAAACTTTCCCATGTATAGCATGGGTTATTTTCTGGTACATGAGATCAGTGAACCTAACATATAGGTGTGTGCTGATTAAAAAAAAGAATAGTTTCCTTACATGGAAATGCTTGAGAAAAAATAGTACACTAGGATGCTTAAAGGGGTGGTAGATCACCTCTGCGAGAGACTACTGTTGCCATGGTTGTGAAAGGATAACCTTGTTATCTGATGCGTTTAAACCTTGGTGTTCATATATAGCAGAATTGAGAATACTGTACTGTTCAGTAACAGCTTGGTGCAGAGCAGCTGAAAAATCAGCTTTTGCCTGGAAAAATAAAATTTCAATATTTAGACATAAAACATAAGAAATTGAGTAAATAGATAGAATTCCTCTTATTGTAAAGGAAGTAAAGAAGTATTTGAGTATTTTAAATTTTTTGGGTAAAAATAAATGTGAAAAGTAATAATACACCCTTCCATTTTCATAGGACTAAAGTGGGAATCCAATATATAGATATAGTAACCCTTACAAGAGATCCAATTGGTTGATAAGGATACATGATTTTTTTAACTAAAACATAAGATGTAGGTAAGTAACAAACCCATATCAGGAATTTGTAAGAATTTATCCATGTTTAATATAGTGCATCCATAACACTCTTTAACCACATTTTTCTCTTATAACTGATTCCAACAAATATTATAGCACGATGAAGGAAGACTAAAAATAGAATGGATTCTGATCTTCAACCAATATGCAATAAAATTAATACAGAATGCAAAAGAAAGTTCATAGATAGCAAGCCAATTTCCGTACTTATGATGGACAATCATATATATCAATTGGATTAAGCCATTTGAGCACTTAGTTCAAGCAACGTAAACCACTGAAAGTACAAGCAAGGGAGAATAACGAATTCAGAAAGTTGAAGTGGACCTTTTCTCTGTCTTCATAATGAACAGTAACTTCGTCAAAATTTATTTCTGTGCCCACAGATAAGCCAACGCCATGGTGTGACAGTTTTCTTTGCTCACCAATTTCCTTCTCCACCTACGGTCCGAATAAAATTGAAAAACAAGAGTGATTTACATAAGAAAATAGACAGATATTAGTTAAGGGTCTAAGATACAATAAATAGTAACTGCAAGTCCAATTCAGCCTGTCCGAATTCTCCCAGTGTCTTCCAGGGAAAGGCATAAAATCTTAAGAACATATTAAATCCAAAACCTTAAGACCATGGGTGAGGTCCGACCACATATACCTCACATACCCAATGTGGGCCTAAACCAATACTCTTGCCTGTCTTAACAATCTCCCTCTTAAGTTAAAGCTCTCTACATTGGTCATCACTTCCCATCAAAGAGAAGCTTTTCAACATCATCAAATATCATGTCTCAAGAACACACTCAATCACGTTGAGCCGTTGTAGGAGTCAATCGCTCTTGAACCTTGCTCAACCATGATTGAAGCAGCAAAGACCAATAGGAGTAAAAAAACTGCATGAACATGATCTCAGCCAAACCACCGGCTCTAGTACCAATTGTAAGGAATCGAACGCTCCTAAGATCATTAGAGAGAACAAAACAGGAATGAAAAAATTGCAAAAAAAACAAAGAATAAAGATTTGTGGTTCAGAATTTATTACTTCATGGCGGATGGTTTCTTATTGTTTTTATAATATGAATATGATACCCGATTACAGGAGACTGCCCTTTATATACAGCAATTTTAAGTCTAAATACATGAAAAGACCAAAATAACCTTAAACGAGTATTTGTCTCTAGCTATATTGACCATCGTTTAAGCCACTATAAGAGAACTTGAATATTCAGAATCAGAATATTTAACATTCTTCAAACTGTAAGGCATAAGTTAGTCCTTCAAGTGCAATTAAAAGCCCACCTGTGGTGGTGGAGGCATTATATCATGACATAGTAGTGCAAGGGGATACAAATGCCCAGGTACAGAAGAATGCTGAGCCAACCTTCTCATATTATCCACTGCAGATGCATCAAATGGAGCCTGAATAATAAAATCAATAAAGGGTCAGATGTGCAAGGAATTACATTAAGTACACATAAAGCAATAACGATAAATTAATATAAGGATTACAGAAACAGCAAGCTGAATATGAGCATGGCTTGCAGTAAGTTAGAAAGGAGAACAGTAAATCAGTGAAAAGATAATTAAAGAAATAATGACGCCAGGATTATTCTCAGGCTTGCAACAGTCACATTTGCATATTTATTAAGTTCATAAATGAACTCACTAGGTATTAGAATTCTTTTAGTAAAAACTATATCATTCCACCTCTCACAATTAAATAGCATAACTAGGTGGCTAGTAGACAACAAAACCTTTGATGAGGTTCAAGCAAACCAATATTCAGGGCTATCTTTTCTTTTTCTTCACTTTTGTATTTAAAAATATTTGTTGGCTAATTTAAATATGTTTCCTTCTTAAGCAGATACTTAGTACTATCAAATACCCAATGGAGAAGGATACTAGCAAGTGTTTCAATGGAGAAGTTGTGATTCAAACTGCACTTGTTTCCTTGCTAGCCATGGAGTTCAAAAGCTCACAACTTTATATAATCAAATGAACTGGACAGTTGAACTATAGTGGAACTGAACAACAAATTTTAATTTGGCAAACTTAGCACTTCCCTTTCAAGTTGAGCATGAGTGTTAATGATGTTTCACTTTAGTGCATTTTTCATAAATAATGCTTCACTCAATCCTTTTGTGTAGAAAGTGTTGTGTATTTTATTATTGTTGGTTACAAAAATTGAGCAAACTAAAGAACACACAAACACAAGATTTACATGATTCATCCCAAGATGGGTTGCATCCACAAAAAGCAGCAAATCGATCTGCAAGATCTAGAGCAGATTGTTACAAGGAGGTCACGTTCAATTTTATTCACTTACTAAACCCTAAAACAAGAGTTTAATATATAACTCTGAACAAAATAACATTCCAAAAAAAACTTCCAAATATAATTCAAAAACAGAATCTCACACTTAAAAAGACAAAATTCGGGCCAGGGACATTACACTTTTGATCTGCTGACAGGGTAATGGGACTCCTAAAAACTGCGCATTGGCTTCTGATGTTAGGTCACGAACAACTGAAGTGTACAATGCCAAATTTTGGGAATCTTCAAATAGGTTAAGATTAGAGGCATATGCGTGAAAAAAATTGTCATTATTGTCTCATTATTTTTTTTAACTAACATTTTCTGGGCAAACGATGCACTGATTGAGGCAGCGGCGAACCCAGGATTTTCGTCCAACCCGGACACCAAGTAAAAGATTTATATTTTTGATAATTTTTTAATTAAAAAATTAAAAAAAAGTATTGCAGGTGGCAAAAAATGAAAGAAAATAACAAAAACCTAAATACATGTCAATCAACAAATTACTATTCAATATAGGTGATTAACAAAAATAATATCAATTACAAAAAGTCTAGAAAAATATTAAAAGCAATTGACAGTATTTGACAGTATTAAAAGCAATTGACATTCATAATTAAGCATTGAAAATAAAACATACCAATTTTCCAAAAATTGACAGTATTTGAGAAAATGATCAATCAATCGAGAACATGTACAATTGATGAAAACATGCGAATAAAATTCAAAAATGTGTCATAATGCGAACTCCACCTTGTATCTCATGCTCTCTTATTTCAAGTGGTTGGTTGAATCCTCTCCCGCTCTCTAACTCACCACAATTAATTTCTTGAGCAACAATTTCAATTTCTATTGCTTTAAGACAGTCACGTCTTTTACAAGAGCCCCCGACAACATTTAATACATTGGTAATGTAGGAAAAAAGATCTACTATCTCATGATGTCCCTTTGCCACTGCCACTAATATTAACTGTAGTTGGTGAGCAAAACAATGTATAGAAAAAACAGAACTATTATCTTTCATAATCAAGGTTTTTAAACCATGAAATTCACCTCGCATATTGCTTGCTCCATCATAGCCTTGTCCTCGTAGTCTTGAGAGACTTAAATTGTATTTTGCAAATAGTTTATCAATAGCAAGCTTGAGTGATAAAGTCATAGTACCAGAACATGAGCAAATCCAAGTAATCTTTCAATAATCTTACCTCTTTTGTCCACATATCTCAAAACAATAGACATTTGTTCTTTATTTGAGATATCACGAGAATCATCAACTAAGATTGTAAAACAATCTTGTCCAATGTCTTTAATTATTTCACATGTTGTAGCACTTGCAAAAACAATATCTTTTTGTATTTTTGGAGTTGTTAACTAACAATTAATTGGAGCATTTTTCAAGACTACTGCTTTGACATCATTGTTATTTGACGCCAAAAACTCCAAAAGTTCCAAAAAAATTCCTTTGTTTATCGACTCATCGGACTCATCATGGCCACGAAAAGAATCCTTGTCGCAACAGAAAACGAACGCACTCGATGGATGTGTTTAAACGTGCACGATATTCAACAGCTTGAGTTTTGATTCATCAAATGTTCACATAGTTTTTTTGAAGCATTATGATCGTTATCATACTTGCCAATATACTTTTCAAGAATAGTTTTATCCTTCCAATATCTAAAGCCACGAGTAACAAATGTTGGATCACAACTCATTTGTGAAAAGACATAACAATACAGGCAAAAAGCAATATCTTTATTTTGACTATACTCCAACCAACTCTTAAATTCGAGAAACCAATTTTTGTTGAATCATCGAGCTTTTGTTCTGAATTCAGTTTGTGAGAAATTCACTAATTGTGGTTGACAAAGGCCTTTTTGTAGGTAATACCATCTAATTCTATTTTGATCATTGACATCAAAACTCAAAATTGGTTGTCTTAACCCAGGATCGAAAAGTAGTTCCTCAACGCAATTAAGTTGTTGTCTCTTACTATATGAGGATGTTTCTTGACAAGGTTGAACAACTTTTGCAAAAAAATTCTCCATAACCTATTGATTATAAAATGAAGAGGACAAACCGATTAAAAATCAAGCCATCTAAAGTGCTAATGAATAACTGAAATCAATTCATATTTCTAATAAGAATAAGTGAATAAATCCTATTTTAGGAAATAATAACCAAGGAATACCTAATCACAGATTAACAACAATAGATTTCACGGAATAACACAGCATCAGATTAGTAGAATAACACAACAACAGATTGTCTAATCACATTCACGAATCATAAAAGCAGATTTTACTTCATTTTTGAAAGCCCTAAATCTGTAAATCATCACAACAAAACTGCTGGAGTATTGGAGTGGAGATTTGGAGCCTGAAGGCAGGAATATCGAATGGAGAATACTGAATACCTGGAGCAGAAAAGACGAACAATGGAACTTGGAGATTGGAGTTGAAGCTTTGAAGCAGACTAGCAGAGTACCAGACTACCAGTCGTTGACGCAGGCGAAACACGACCTTGATCCTTGAAAAATGAAGCAGGAGCAGCCCTTGCCGTCGTCCGTCGATCGTTGTCGTCTCGTTGCGGCTAGGGGCGAATGGAGTTATGGAGGGATCATGGATGGATTTAGTGCTCAGATTTCGGCGGAAGCGGAACTGCGGAAGGCGGAAATGGATTAAACATGTAGGTTTTAATTAAAAGGCGAACGGCGGACCACTGTGCAAACTGCAAAGTTCCGATATTTTCAACCTTAGCACGTGCCCGGGTATGCCTCCACGTGAGTGCGCACCCATGGATTGAGGTGTAATAGAAGATGGAACATGTATAAAATGAGGCTAGTTAGCCAGAGAAATTGTGGAGGATGATAGTTAATAAAGGTCAGTACTCAAGAAATATGATATCAACAAATATCACAAGTTTCTGAATACTAAGAGAATAACAAATAGCTTTTTGAGTCTGAGAATACTAGGGGTGCAATTCAAATCAGTTCGGATTGGTTCCAGCCAAAACCAAGAATCGATCCATGTAGGATCCGTTCCGACATTTGGGAACCAGAACCTAATTCATGTACCCAAGATGTAAAACTGGATCCGAACTGAAAAGCTTGGTTCGATTCTCTGTTCTACTCATGCTTCATAATTTTTTTCACATCTAACCCTATATATGCAAGTATTCCTAACTATTAAAAAGGGCAACGCAGTGCACAAAGCATCCTCGCGCATTAAGGGTCCGGGGAAGGGTCCCACCACAAGGGTGAAATGTGGGCAAATCTTACTGATGAAATGTCGCTAAAATGAGAGATATTACTATTCCAATACAACACTCGGGTATATATAGATAACCCGTACAACAATAAATAATACTACGCAACATAAAATTACGATAACGCAAACTCAACACCCCCCCTCAAGTTGGGCGTGTAATGTCAGCCATGCCAAACTTGCCGATAAGATTATTGAACATATTGAAGCTCAAACCCTTCGTGAGAACATCAGCCAACTGTTGATCAGATGGTACGAATGGGGTAACCACTGTCCCCCTGTCAATATTCTCCTTAACGAAATGCCTGTCGATCTCGATGTGCTTCGTGTGATCATGCTGTACTGGATTGTGCGCTATAGAAATCGCCGCTTTATTATCGCAATACAACCTGACAGGCTCATTCCTCTTCAAACCCAGTTCCCCAAGGATGGTAGAGATCCATAGTCCTTCACAAATGCCATGGGCCATCGCCCTAAACTCGGCCTCAGCACTCGATCTGGCAACAACATGTTGCTTCTTGCTCCTCCAGCTAACTAGATTTCCTCCGACCATAGCACAATATCCCGAGGTGGAACGTCTGTCAGATGGCGATCCAGCCCAATCTGCATCAGTATAGACTTCAATAGTCAATTTTTCATTTTTGGAGAATAGAATGCCCTTCCCTGGTGAGGACTTGAGGTATCTGAGGACCCGATGCGCAGCGTCAACATGTCGGGTCTTGGGAGTGTGCATGAACTGACTGAGAACTCCCACTGCATAAGAAATATCAGGTCGAGTGTGTGATAAGTAGATTAATTTCCCAACCAGCCTCTGGAAACCGGGGATATCTTCAATCACATCACCATCATCCCTACCTAGCTTGTGGTTGGTCTCGATTGGGGTGTCGGCAGGTCTACAACCACTCATCCCGGTAGCATCAAGAAGATCGAGCGTATATTTCCTTTGAGATAAGAAAATACAGTGCTTTGACCTCGCAACCTCAATGCCTAAGAAGTACTTGAGGTCCCCCAAGTCTTTCACATCGAATTCCTTAGCTAATTTTCCCTTAAGGGCCTGAATCTCCACGTCGTCATCCCCAAGTTATTATAATATCGTCCACATAAACTATTAGGACTGCCAATTTCCCTTTGTTGATTCTTGTAAACATAGTATGGTCTGCATTGCTCTGGTTGTATCCGAAACTATGCATGGCTTTGTGGAACCTTCCAAACCAAGCTCTGGCTGATTGTTTTAGGCCGTATAGCGGCCTCTTTAACTTGCACACTTTCCCTGTGGATCCCTGTGGAGTGAACCCCGGAGGAAGAGCCATGTACACCTCTTCTTCGAGATCGCCATGAAGGTAGGCGTTCTTGACATCTAATTGGCAAAGTTTCCACCCCTTGCAAGCAGCGCAAGAAATAAGGATCCTGATTGAGTTCATCTTAGCAACAGGAGCAAACGTCTCCTGGTAATCAATACCCTCCGTCTGAGAGTAGCCTCTCGCCACCAGCCTTGCCTTGTATCGTTCCACAACTCCCGAGGGATTCTGTTTGACAGCGAACACCCATTTGCATCCCACCACTTTCTTTCCTGGAGGTAATTGAACCAAATCACATGTGTTGTTCTTCTCCAGGACATTCATTTCTTCAAACATGACCAACTTCCATCTGTCATCGGAAATGGCATCCTGCCACGAAGTTGGGACAGAAACAGAAGACAAAGAGGAAACAAACACTCTATGGGAGGTTGTTAGAGAAGTATAAGACACGAATTGAGATATAGGGTGCCGCGTAGGAGTACCTTCCGACGGGTCAGGTGGGTGATCTGATATCCAGATGTTAGGCCGCGTGTTTGAAACCTTTGTCCGACGAGAGTAAACCTGTAGGGGTTTATGGACCTGGACCTCTACAGGTGGGACATATGGACTAGCGGGAGTAGGTAGAGTGGGATGATATGCGGGAGGAATAGGTAAAGGGATGATCTCCAGAGAAAAAGGGGAATTCACTTCCGACGTAGGAGAGGGCCCCCCCTGAAGTGAGGACCCGTAATAACTCTCGGATTCACGGAACGTGACATCCATGGTGACGAAAACCTTCTTGCTGACAGGGTCATAACATTTATACCCTTTCTGAGTAGGGGAATATCCGATGAACACATACTTGTGCGCACGGGCATCAAGTTTCGAGCGGTGGTAGATGTGGACAAAGCAAACACATCCAAAGACACGAGGTTGTAGAGTGGTAGGTGGCACGCCAAGCATGGTAAGGGGAGTTTCGAAACCGAGAACACGTGAAGGCATACGGTTGATAAGATACGCCGCGGTGAGAACCGCATCGCCCCAGTAGTACTTTGGAAGATGCATGTGAAGGAGAAGACATCGAGCAACTTCCAGGAGGTGGCGATTTTTTCGTTTCGCCACTCCATTTTGAGCGGGGGAGGAGACACATGATGTCTGATGAATGATCCCGTGATCGGCCAAGTATTGCTCGAAAGCCGAATCCATGAATTCCCGACCATTATCAGTGCGGAGAATTTTTATGGGGGTCGCAAACTGGGTGGAGACCATATTATGAAAACGTCGAAACAAGGAGAACACTTCACTTTTTGCCTTAATCAAGTAAACCCACGTGGTACGCAAAAAACAATCGATGAACGTCACAAACCAACAACAACCAGAAATAGACGCAACCGGGCAAGGCCCCCACACATCACTATGTATCAAATGGAAAGGAGCAGTACTACGAGAAGAAACATGCTGAAAGGAAGTACGATGATGTTTACTAAGGTCACAAGCATCACAATGAAAATTACGAAGTACATCAGATGACAAAACAGGAAATAAGTGTTTCATAGAAACGATAGACGGATGTCCCAGCCGACAGTGCCAGGACACTAAGGTGGCAGCCTGATCCGCATGAAGGGCCTGGGGAGAGGAAATCGGGGCAGAGGAATCGAACACGTAGAGCTCATTCACCAGTTTACCAGTTCCAATCACCGTTCCTGTCTTCAGGTCCTGAAAAAGGCAAGAGGAAGGAAAAAAAGTTACGGAACAGTTCAACGAATTGGTTAAATGACTAATGGAAAGAAGATTCCGAGTGAAGTTTGGGACGTGAAGAACAGAGGAAAGGGTGAAGGAGGAGCACGGGATGGAACCCTTCCCGGCAATCGGGGAAAGGGACCCATCAGCGATGCTCACCTTTTCACGACCTGACAATGGAGAGTAGGACACAAAACCTGAGGAAGAGCTGGTCATATGGTTTGTTGCTCCAGAGTCAATGATCCAGTGAGTAGAGGGGCGAGTGGAAGCAGCATGAGCACCTGGTGGCCCCTGATGGGCATACGAAGACGATGGGGCAGGGGACTCCGGTGACTGTCCCTGCATCAAGCGACGGAAGGCAAGCACCTCATCGGCAGAGAGAGTCAATGTCGGAGTAGGCAAGACAGAAGGAGGCTGCGGCTCTTCAAAACTTTCGGACAGATGCGCGGAGCGGGGCTGAGGAGGACGACCAGAGGTACGGCCGAAACCACGACCTCCACGAGAGGGAGGTCCACCACGGGGTGCAGGAAACCCATGAAGACGAAAGCAAGTCTCTCGTGTATGGCGAGCCTTCCCGCAATAGTCACAGAGCAGGTGATCCTTGTCACAGGGCTTTGATCTAGAATCACGAGGTCCCCGAGGCCCAGTTTGGGCCGCCAAAGCAAAACCATCTGGAGGAGGATCGGGAGTCCAAGTTTGTCGCCTATCAAATTCCTGCTGAACCAGACTGAAAACCTCAGGAAGAGAGGGCAAAGGGGAGCGGCCAAGGATCTACACACTGATGTGGTCGAAATCCCGATGCAAACCGTGAAGGAACTCAAAAACTCTATTCCGATCTTCTCGCGTGCGGACAAGAACTTCATCCTCCGGGGACACAAGAGTGAGCGAGTCGAAATGATCATATTCCTGATATAACTGGGTGAACTCGAGATAGTAGGCCGACGGAGGACGGTCGCCTTGACGTAAGAGGAAAATCTTTCTGCGCAGCTGAAATATCTGGGCAGCATTGCCCCAGCCCGAATAAGTAGTCTCGGCTCTTCGCCAAATATCGGCGGCAGTATCAAGGAACAGGTAGTTGCGGGCAATGGAATCAATCATGGAGTTCGTCAACCAAGACATGACGAGGGAATTCTCCGATTCCCATTGCGCCCAATCCGGGGAATCCGAGGTAGGGGTAGGTGTAGTACCCATGACATACCCAAACAGTCTCCTGCTCTTCAAAGCGAGGGTAACAGCCCGAGACCACGGGAGATAATTTGTACCATCCAGGCGAATCGTCGTGATCTGAGGAGTATTGTGATCATGTCCAGGACGGGAGAAAACATTGGGTGTGGCGGGGGACACGGAAGCACCGGTGGTAGAAGACATAGCGGGAGATCCATCTGTTCCGGCCATGGTAACCAAGAATACAAATCGAGGGAACCGGGAGAATAAAAAAAATGCCTAGATAGAAACTAGGGCTGCCTCATATAAAGAGGGAGGAGAGAAAAAAAAGGGAGCAGACACCGGAAATGGCATCAAACGGACGATTGCATCTCCAGTGTCCAAAAAACGGAATAAAGCGAGGTGGAGTCGGACTGACTCCTAGGCGGAGGAGGAAGAAAAGGGGAGAGGAAGAAAACTGGAGAAAAAAGAACGGGAAGAAGAAGCCCGGAGGAAGAGGCGGGACGAGCCCTCGACGCCTGGATGCGGGCTAGCGGGAGGAGACGCCTGAACGCGGGCTAGCGGGAGGAGACGCCTGGACGCGGGCTAGCGGGAGGAGACGCCGGAAGAGGCGGGTCGAGCGAGGCGAGGGTCGAGCGAGGCGGATCGGGTGAGGCGAGGCGGTGTTAGCGGCGCAGTCGCGGAAAAGAGGAGATCGGTATCGGGGAAGCCCTAAGGCTCTGATACCATGATGAAATGTCGCTAAAATGAGAGATATTACTATTCCAATACAACACTCGGGTATATATAGATAACCCGTACAACAATAAATAATACTACGCAACATAAAATTACGATAACGCAAACTCAACACTTACCTTGAGTTTTTGCAAGAGGCTGCTTCCAGGACTCGAACCCGTGACCTCAAGGTCACACGACAACACCTCAACTGGTGCACCAAGGCTATGACTTCAATCATCACAGAAGTATGTAGAATCATGCAATTCATCTTAATGAGAGGGTCCAATTGTTATATAGTTGCATATGACTTCAATCATCGCATAAGTACTCACAAACGTGTATCACACTAAATAATATTTTAACTAAATCAAATTTTAATCTGATGACTCTAAAATTTCATAGATCTAATTTCAATAATCTGGTTCCAAGTCGGATCTCGAGTACAGGAACATAAGAATTGAGAACTAAACTAAACAACACGATTCTAATTTATGTGGATTTATAACCGAACCAAGACAAATGAGAACCGACCTAAACCGCTCGGTTCGGTTTCGGTCCAACTCTTACTTCTTCGGTTATTTTTCCACACCACTAAAGAATGCCCAACAAAGATACATGGCACACGAGATGCCATGTCAATCGTCCACTAGGGCTCCAAATGGTGGGATGAATTCAAACACGTGAGGCGTCAAAGGAAAAGGAGGGAGGGATAAATGGAAAAATGATGGAGATAAGAGATACAATATTAAGAATATATGTTGGCAGACGATTGATGAGATAGCATACGACCATAATGATGAAGTGTTAGCAGTGAGTGAGAGCATTCATTTGGAATATGAGCGACCGAGATACCTCAAGTAAATGATGGGTTTAGGGTTCAACACCACCATTTTGTTGGGGTGAATACAAATAAAATGTCTGGTAAAGGATGTTGAACATAATACAAATCTCTTGGAGGTGAGGAGAATTGAGTACGAATTTTAGCAAAGAATGAATAAAAAAAATTACATATTTCATAACAAGGCATATATAACTACATCTACCAAAAGTAATCATCAATAAACATGGCAAAATATTTATAACTGTAAGAAGGAGCCAAAAGCTTGTATATTCTTTTCTGTGTATCAAATACAATGTATGAATACAAATATATAGGAGGGAGAAAGAGAGAGGAAATTCTTATACATGATGTGGGACTAAAGAGAAGAGAGAGAAACAAACAAATAAAAGGGCTCCAAAACGGGCCTTTACATGGGCTTTTCTAACACTCCCCCGCAAGCTGGAGCGTACAAGTCTTAGGCACCCAGCTTGGACAGGAATTGATAAAAAAGGGTACTTGGTAGGGTCTTGGTGAGAATATCAGCAACTTGGTCTGTACCCGGAACATGCTTTAATCCTATCTTCTTCAGTTGAACTTTCTCCCGGATGAAGTGACAGTCCACTTCAATGTGTTTAGTTCTTTCGTGGAAGACCGGGTTCTTAGCTATGTGTATAGCAGCTTAACTGTCACATAGTATGATAGCTGGTGAGGAAAGTTTTACTCCTAAATCAGCAAGGAGACTTACAAGCCATGTGAGTTCAGAGACAACTGATGTCATCGAACGGTACTCTGCCTCGGCTGAAGATCGAGCAACCACAACTTGTTTCTTACTACGCCAGGTAACAACAAGGTGACCTCCAAAGTAGGTGCAAAATCCACTAGTAGACTGTCGATCATCCAAGGAACCATCATAGTCTTCATCAGAATACGCAACCAATGTTGGAGTAGAAGACGAGGTTTGTATACCATCCCTTGACCAGGGTCTGTTTTCAAATATCTTAAGATGCGTTCGACGACCTGAAGATGGGACATTCAAGGGGAATGCATAGATCGGCTGACAACTCCAACAGCAAAGGATATATCTGGTCTCGTGACTGTTAGGTAAATCAATTTTCCAACCAGTCGTCGACAGTACTCTGGATTTGGAAGAGCAAGATCCTTCTCAGAGGCATGTGCACACAACTTGTAATTGACATCCATAGGAGTGTTAATCAGCTTGCATCCAGAGTAGCCAGCATCCTGAATGAGATCGAGACAGTACTTCCGTTGAGAGAGGACAAGTCCATCAGGTCGCCTCGCGATCTCAAGACCAAGGAAGTATCGAAGGTTCCCCAAATCTTTTGTTTGAAAAACAGAGCTAAGATGTTGTTTGACCGCTTGTATCCCCTTTGAGTCATTTCCAGTGATTAGGATGTCATCAACATATACCAACAAAAGGACTGTTCATGTTGTTCGATGTCGAGTGAACAGGGAAAAGTCTGCCGAGCTGCGAGTAAAGTCAACCTCCCGGACAGCCTTACTGAACTTGTCAAACCATGCCCGAGGGGATTGTTTGAGACCATAGATTGACTTCTTAAGATGACAAACTCGGGACTCCCCAGTGGTCTCAAACTCGAGAGGTTGTTGCATGTAGACTGTTTCCTGTAGATCACCATTTAAAAATGCATTCTTGATATCCAGTTGGTGTAAGGGCCATCGGCGATGCACAACTACGGAAAGAAGGACATGAACTGTGTTGAACTTGGCCACTGGAGAGAATGTTTCCTCATAATCGAGACCGTGTTGTTGGGTAAAGCCACGTGACACCAGTCGGGCTTTCAGTCGGTCAATGGTCCCATCAGGAGCATGCTTGATGACAGACCCATTTACACCCAACATGAGTCTGGTCTGGAGGGAGAGGGACCAAGTTCCATGTCTGGTTAGCTCAAAGGGCTGTCATTTCTTCTTCCAGGGCTGCCCACCAGCCTGGATGTTGGAGAGCCTCCTGCACAGAGTTAGGTATAGAAATAGAGGATAATGAAGTAGCAAAGGTTTGAAGCTGTGGGGAGAGGCGATGTAAGGATACATAATTCGCCAAGGGATGAGCGGTGGAGGCCACTGCCGGATCAGCAGAGCGCAAACTGTCAGAGGTCGAAGCCGACTGCATTGGGGCAACGGAGCGAGGAGTGTGACGGGTGTAGACACAGAAAAGAGGTGGTTTGTTGAGAGCGGGAGCAGGGTCAGGAAGGAGTGGTAACTGGAACGACAGGTCTTGGGAAGGATGGTGGTGGAAGAGGTGTGGTTGGTGCAGAGAAGAAAGGTTGGTCCTCTTGAAAGGTAACATCTGCAGAAACAGTCACTTTTCGGGTAACAGGAGAGTAGCAGACGTAGCCTTTCTGAGTACGAGAATAACCGACAAATACGTGTTTGGCTGTTAGGGGATCCAACTTGTCCTTGGACGGGCTAAGTAGGTGGGCGTAGCAGGTACAACCAAATATCCGGAGTGTGAGAGAGAATGCTGGAGTGGAAGGAAAAAAGAGGCTAAGCGGAGTAGCATTTTGGAGGACGGGGGAAGGGAGACGGTTAATGAGATAACATGTTATGGACAGTGCGAAGTTCCAATAGGCTTTGGGTACCTGCATGTGGATCATGAGAGATCGAGCAACATCGAGGAGATGTCTATTTTCCGTTCAGCAACGCCATTTTGTTGGGGTGTATAGGCACACGACGTCTGGTGAATGATCCCAAATTCAGAGCAGAGATTAACAAAGTCGTGACTCGTATATTCGCGAGCATTATCTGTCCAGAGAGTTTTTATATTTTCGGAAAACTGTGTGCGAATCTCAAGGACGAAAGCCCGAAACACACGGGGAAGCTCGGAGCATTCCCAAGACGCCGGTGCCAATCAACAAAGGAGACGGAGGAGAGGATGGTATGAGAGACATCAAGAAGGTAGAGCCCGTTTTGCAGTCGTCCTTTACCAATGATACCCTGCGTCTGTCGATCCTGCATCAGAAAAGAGGAAGAGGTGAATGTTACTGAGCAATCCAAATCGGTAGTAAGACGCCTAACAAAAAGTAAATTAAACGGGAAACCCGGAACATGAAGAGCCGAACGTAGAGAGAGAGAAGAATTGAGAGGGATATCAGCAGAGCCGGAGACGGGGACGGTGTCTCCATTGGCTACTGTGATGTACTTAGGATGAGGAGCATCCAAGTAGTGATGTGGTGTCAGCGAGGTGATATGGTGGGTAGCACCTGAATCCACTATCCAGCGCGGACTAGTGGAGAGACAAGCAATACCTTCATTGGAGATGGAGGCGATGGAGGCAGGTGGGTGGCGGAGCATCCCTTGAAGTTGCTGGAGCTGGAGGTGAACTGCTTCAAGATCAGCACGAGTGGCAGAGGGATTGTCAACGGCAATATGAGCAGTCAAATGAGGACGACCATGTTTGCGGTAGCAGGTCGCCTCAAGATGGCCATCCTTTCCGCAGAACGAACACTTAGGACGTGGTCGGCCTCTGCAACCCCCGCCCCAGGGGCTTGACCGTCCTCCACAAGTAGCAGGAGGGAGAGGTAGTAATGGTGCAGACGAGTGCTGGAGAAGGACCGGGCAGGGAGGTCCAATAGTATCCGGAGGCGGTGAGACTTTGAGCAACATGGAGCAGACATCAGATAATGACAGGGTTGTAGCCGACGAAAGGATCTGCGCCCGAATACTCTGAAGGTGAAGCGGGACCCGAGCCATCATCATAGCAATACACACAACCTCTTCTTGAGCACGTTGAGCTGCTAGATCTGTAGTAGGGGGCTGATGTTGTATCCAGGCTTCAGCAAGAGTCTTGGCCCGAGCAACAAATGAGGTTAAGTCGGCCGCCCCGCCAGTGTCAAGAGTTTGAAGCTCAGAAATGATGTCATACAGGTGCTGAAGGCTATCCATGCCGGAGTACAAGGAGTGAAGTTCCTCCCACATTGCCTTGTCCGTCTCGTGATACATGACCATCCGGTAAGGTTCGTCATCAAGGGAGTTGAGGAGCCACGTCTGAACACGACCATCGTTACGCAGCCAGTCATCAGTAGGATCGGATGAGGTGTCCTTAGTGAGATGAGACAAAAGCCCCTTGGACTGAAGGACCCGTCTGACAGAGTGCACCCACTCGACGAAGTTTTTCTTCCCAGTCAGGGAGATGGTGGTGATTCTTAGTTCGTCGCGCAGTTCAGGAGTGGGAAGCAAGCGGGCTGCAGGAGAGGTAGCGGTCTGCCCATCAGAATGCACGGAGGGATCATTGGAGGAGCCCATTGTAGAGAGGTGGCACGGCAACTGAGGAGATCGCTGAGGAGACCGCAGGGAGGAGGCCGCACGACCGTAGGGAGCTCAGCAGAGGGAGCTTGCGGCTAGCAGGAGGCCGCGACGAGAAGGAGGCTCGGGCGACCGCTGGGCAGGAGGCCGCGACGAGCAGGAGGCTCGGGAGATCGCTGGGCAGGGGACCGCTCGGGAGATTGCTGGAACAAAGAGAGATCGGTCGATGGAGACCGGCAGGGAGCTTCGAGCAGGAGGTGACCGCAGCAGGAGCTCGGGAGTTCGGCAGAAGGAGACCGTAGGAGGAGCTCGGGAGATCGCTGCGAGGAGAAACTTGGGAGATCGATGCGAGGAGGAGCTCGAGAGATCGCTGCGAGGAGGAGCTCGGGAGATCGCTGGATTGGAGAGAGAGTTCGGCAGATGGAGACCGGTAGGGAGCTGCGAGCAGGAGGAGAGTATGGAGACATTAATCCCGTCAGCATGGAGGATTGGATCAGCAAACCGCATGGACCTACAACCAAGACAGAAGATCAGCTTACCTGGAAGATGGGAGAAAAAGCGAACCTAAAGCCGTAAATGCGCCGCTTTCCTTTTGTAGTATAGCTATCCTTGTTAGCTGCGCTGTTATGTCTTTTGTCCTGTTCCCCTGCTCTTTTATTTATGCTTGTATTCAGGGTATGAGGGAAAGCGAAGTAAGAAAAATATGTGTGAAGTTTCTTTGTGCTCAAAACTTGCTGGTATGAACGATTGTGAATCAATTTCAGGTAGTGTCATCTATCTACCTTTTTCTTTCCGTGTGTGTATTCTCTTTATGGTATCAGAGGTGGATTACTTCCGCCATCAGTAAAGTCTTGCATCTGTTCTTGCATCTGCTCTTTTTTTTTATGTGTACATCACATGGCATCATCTAGTAATCCCTCTCAGAATTTCCAATACTCCCCCAGTGGTGTTCCTATCTTTGAAGGCGACTCTTATGATTTTTGGCACGTCCAAATGAGGACCCTCTTTATTTCCCAAGGGCTGTGGGATCTGCTGCAAGATGGGTATACAAAACCTACAGCAGAAAATCCCCTCACAGCTTGGGAGCCTGCTAATGCTAAAGAATATGCAGACAACTATAAGAGGGGTGCAAAAGTCTTGCTATATATTCAACAAGGAGTAGCCAGGAGCATTTTTCCAAGGATCATGGGAGCAGCCACAGCCAAAGATGCATGGGATTCCTTAAAAAATGAATTCCAAGGGTCAACAAAGTTTATGGCAATAAAACTTCAGAACCTATGGCAGGAGTTTGATACTTTGAGTATGAAGGAGGATGAAAATGCCCATGCCTATTTCTCCAGGATATCATCTCTAACAAATCAAATTAAAAGTTATGGTGACATTTTAGAGGAGAAGAAGATAGTTCTCAAAGTGTTAAAAACTCTAAGTCAAAAGTATGCCTTTGTTGTTGCTATTGAGGAAGGCAAAGATGTTAATACTTTAACTCTTCCAGATTTATTGGGTTCCCTACAGTCTCATGAAGAAAGGTTGAGGAGGTATGAACTTCAGTCCCTTGAACAAGCTTTTCAGAGCAAAGCCTACATCAAACCACCCAGAGGTGCAAGCTCCAAAGAAGAGGGAGAAGATCACCCAGTCAATTCCAGAGAAAGTCACCCCAGAGCCTTGTACTGCAAGCTCTGCAAAAGGAATAATCATGAGGCACAAGACTGCTTCTATAAATGCAAGAGATGTAAGAATCCGACACACCTCAATAAGGACTGTTGGTCCAGACAAAAGCAAGAGCTCAAGCCCAAGGAAGAAGCTCATTACAGTGAACAAGAAGATGAAGATTATGTGTTCTACTCAAGTAACAACCATGGAGAAGCTGAGAGTCATGTATGGTACTTAGATAGTGTCTGCTCAAATCACATGACTAACAACAAAGATGCTTTTGTGTATTTAAATGAAGACCTCACATCTCAAGTAGTGTTTGGAGATGGGTCTACCAAGGCCATAAAAGGGAAGGGAACCATAGCTGTGAAAACTCAAAAGGGCAAATACAAACACATAACTGAGGTCCAATACGTACCAGAACTTGCTCAGAATTTATTAAGTGTCGGCCAGCTACTTAAAAAGGGATATAAATTGGTTTTTGAAGATCTCTCCTGTACTATCTTTGATAAAGACTCGTCCAACATAATCAGCAAAATCAAAATGACTGGTAACAAGGTATTTCCTCTATCTCTTCCTATAAAAGATACCTGCATGAAGGCAACTCAAATATCAGAAGCCAAAAAGTGGCACTTAAGATATGGGCATCTCAACCATCAAGACCTGCAAGAACTACAAAGCAAGCAGCTAGTCATTGGTCTGCCCAAACTTGGTAAATTGGAAGGAGTATGTGAAAATTGCTCCCTCTGTAAGATACACAAACTGCCCCATCCAGCTTCTACTAAAGTTAGGACCTCATCTCCTTTGGAGCTTGTTTATGCCGACATCTGGGGTCCAGCAAGAACCAAATCTCTCTCAGGTAAGTCCTACTACCTTCTCTTTGTAGATGATTATAGTAGAATGATGTGGATTTACCTTCTAAGTTACAAATCAGATGCATTCTATAAATTCAAAGCCTTTAAGAGTCAAACAGAAAGAGAGACAGGGTTAAAGATAAAAGCTCTACGCACAGATAGAGGTGGAGAATTCTTGAGCCAGGACTTCACCAGTTACTGCCAGGAGCTTGGGATAAAGAGGGAATTGACTGTAAGAGGTACCCCCCAACAAAATGCTATTGCTGAAAGAAGAAACAGGACCATCATTGAAATGGCTCGGAGCATGCTCCACCTCAAAAAATTGCCCAAATCCTTCTGGGCAGAAGCTGTAAACACAGCTGTCTACCTCCTCAACAGGGCCCCATGTCGAGCCCTGCACCTCTCAATTCCTCTAGAGGCTTGGTCAGGACACAAGCCCTCAGTTGATCATTTAAGAACCTTTGGGAGCATTGCTTATAGCTTGAAGATGGATAAAGGGAGAGACAAACTTGCAGAGAAAGGAGAAAAGGGAATTATGCTAGGTTACAGTGACTCATCAAAAGCGTATAGAGTTTACAACCCACTCACCAAGAAGATGCTCATCACAAGAGATGTTATAATCGATGAGAATAGCAATTGGAACTGGGAAGAGGCTCCAGATCAGATTGTGAGGCCGGTGGTTGCAGAGAATCCAGAGTCTGTTGAAGACCCCTCTGCCATCCCTTCCGGATGAGGTTCTGCCACAGAACACTCCTGCAACACCATGCAACCCTCAAAATACATCATCTCCTTCATCACCTCAGAAATTTCGTCTCCTCTCAGAGGTCTATCAAAATTGCCAGTTAGCTTTCCTTGCTTCAGAACCACATTCCTTCAAAGAGGCAGCAAGTAGTCCATGCTGGAAGACGGCCATGGACACTGAAATGCAGATGATCAATAAGAATGACACTTGGGAACTCACAGACCTGCCAGCTCACAAGAAAGCAATTGGAGTAAAGTGGCTGTACACAATTAAATATAATGAACATGGTGAAATCTCCAAGCACAAAGCCAGGTTAGTGGCCAAGGGCTACTCTCAAAAAGCCGGTGTGGACTATTTTGACACTTTTGCTCCGGTGGCCAGATTTGAATCCATCAGACTTCTCATTGCCATTGCCACCCAACACAACCTCAACATCTATCAAATGGATGTAAAATCGGCATTTTTGAATGGGGAAGTCATGAAGGAGATATATGTTTCCCAACCTGAGGGCTATGTCATTCCCAACAAAAGTGCCAAAGTCTACAAACTAAAAAAGGCACTATATGGCTCAAACAAGCCCCACGGGCATGGAACCAAAAAATTGACTCTCATTTGATTGAAACAGGATTTACCAGAACCATCAGTGAACCAGCTATGTATCTTAAGAAAGAAGAAGGGGGAAAATACATCATCCTCTGTATATATGTGGATGATCTTCTCATAACCGACAACTCACAAGAGGCCATCACAAAATTCAGAAGCCACTTAAACACCACTTTTGAAATGACAAATCTAGGAGTAACTAAGTATTTCCTGGGACTCCAAATCTCTCAAGAAGGAGGCTACACCTATCTATCTCAGAGCAAGTATGCTGTAGACATTCTAACTCGCACAGGTATGATAAATTCCACTCCCTGCTCTACCTCCATGGTGACAGGGGAAAAGCTAAAGAAAGAAGATGGTGCTGAGAAGGCTAATCCAGAGGAGTATAGAAGCATAGTGGGGTCTCTCATATATCTCACTAACACTCGACCGGACATAGAACACTCAGTGAGTATTGTGTCCAGATTCATGCAGGAGCCCTCTATCAAACACCTGGCAGCCGTAAGGAGGATACTCAGGTACATTAATGGGACCAGGGACTATGGCCTCAGTTATACCAAAGAAGTCAATGATACCTTAGTTAGCTATTCTGATAGTGACTGGGGAGGATGTGAAGATGACCGCAAGAGCACATCCGGCTATATGGTGTTTTGGGGAACTAAACTCATCTCATGGTGTACTAGGAAGCAGAAGATCGTGGCTCTTTCCTCGACAGAAGCTGAATACACGGCGTTGAGTGAAGCAGTAAAAGAAGTGTTGTGGCTAAGAAATTTGTTAGCTGAAATCTTTGGAGATGTAAAAGCACCCACTGAAATTCATGTCGACAATTCCTCCGCCATCGCTCTGGCCTACAATCCCGTTTTTCACAAAAGATCCAAACATCTGGACCTAAAGCATCATTTTCTAAGGGATCATGTTAGTAAAGGATCAATCAGCATAAAACATTGCAAATCTGAAGATCAATCTGCAGATATATTAACTAAACCTCTAGCCAGCACATCTTTTGATCGACTGCGTCAATTCATCATACACCCTGCCGTCGGGATTACGGGAGGGTATGGAGACATTAATCCCGTCAGCATGGAGGATTGGATCAGCAAGCCGCATGGACCTACAACCAAGACAGAAGATCAGCTTACCTAGAAGATGGGAGAAAAAGCGAACCTGAAGCCGTAAACGCGCCGCTTTCCTTTTGTAGTATAGCTATCCTTGTTAGCTGCGCTGTTATGTCTTTTGTCCTGTTCCCCTGCTCTTTTATTTATGCTTGTATTCAGGGTATGAGGGAAAGCGAAGTAAGAAAAATCTGTGTGAAGTTTCTTTGTGCTCAAAACTTGCTGGTATGAACGATTGTGAATCAATTTCAGGTAGTGTCATCTATCTACCTTTTTCTTTCCGTGTGTGTATTCTCTTTAGAGAGGCCGGGAGGGGCGGGTCCCACTTGTCATAAAGGAGAAGGCTATAAGAGAGCCGAAGAGAAGAGGAAGTTGGAAGAAGCAGAGCTGGCAGGGGGGCGGTCACCGAAAATGGAGACCGTGAGGAGCTCGCTAGGGGGGCGGTCAAAAAATTGGGAGACTGCAATTGCTTTTATACCATGTAAGAAAGAGCCAAAAGCTTGTATGTTCCTTTCAGTGTATCAAATACAACGTATGAATACAAATATATAGGAGGGAGAAAGAGAGAGAAAATCCTTATACATGATGTAGGACTAAAGAGAAGAGAGAGAAACAAACAAATAAAAGGGCTCCAATATGGGCCTTTACATGGGCTTTTCTAACAATAACCATACAAACTAAGAGTTTTGTTGGGATCTCATACATCCGAATAAATTAATGATGATATAAAGATCATGCATCACAAAGTAAGAAGAAATAGAAGTCAATGAGTAAGTATTAGTGTGTTTAAGATTACTAATAAAAAATAAATTGATATGAGAACCATGGACATAAAGGAAAAATTAAGATTGATGGCGGGGAAGAGAGGCAATACACCAAATCTAAAAATGGGGAGTGTGGCCCGATTTGCAACAGAAATAAGCCCAGGGGAGATTTTGGTATAGTAAAAGGTTCTCGTAATGTCATATCAATCATAGCACCGGAGGATACACTATTGGATAAACAAGATAAATCGTCTTCCTCTGTAGGAGAAACACGGTGAAGGAGATCGTTCACGCATCATGTGAGAAATTACGGGGTTGACACTTTTTGGATCCTCGGATGCACGAGCAGAGACCGTGAATGCGACCGGCTCAAATTTTATTATTTTTATGTATTTTTCTTTTTAATTTCTGAGCTGTTTTTGAGATTTAGGTTAAGATATATGATCGCACGTTTAAGGCCATCAGATGACTTAACCTAAATCCCCCCTTTATATGATGTGTGCAGTCTGTTAGAGCAAGGGGTCGAGAGTCACGGTTTTGAAGAGAAACCGCTCGGTCTAGGGTGCTGAAGTCTGATCCCGTACTGGTGCCGACTCCAGGAGGGTTCCAGTGCCACCGTCAGCCACGACGCCTCCAGCCTCCGGCGACCCTGCTGGTACCCCGTCCAGTCACTGACGCCCTTTTTTGAGTTCTATGTCGCTGTTCTCGTCCTCCCTGACCCCTCCAATCGACAAATCCCGCCCAGTTTCCACCTCTCCGAGCCTCCGCCGGCCTCCACTGCTGCCACTGTAATCCCCGACCAGCCTTTTCCCCTCCCTTCCTACCTCATATGAGCCCCCTGCCACCGGATTCCATCCTCCACCAGACCTCCTCCATTTCCATGGCAACACCCCTCTGTATATCTACTTGAACACTTCCCCAACACCACACTTGCCTTTTTCCTTCATTCAACATCCCTCCCAGCCCATTCCGTCCCACCCCCAAGCCATACCAGATCTCCTCCACTCCAATACGGCCTTAAAAGGGCCTCCATACAACACTTTCATCCCATCCACTAAACAACCACCATTCCTCTCTGATAGCCCCTACACAACAATATCTACACCCCAAGGCAGCCACCGTCACCATCGGATCTTCCCCACCACCATTTACATCAACTACTTGGTGAGTTTTTCCTTCCATCTCTCATTTCTTCGGATTGTACGGATGTATTGTATTGCTAGTAATATTGTGTAAATTAATTTGATTATTTCTCTTTTCAAAGGCGTGTATTTCTTATTCATCATGTACTTAGAATTATGATGCACTATCAAATTATTATGCAATAATTGCCTTATTACTAATATTGGATTTTTGTGCTTAATTGACGTTAAATGGGCGAGAATTTTAAAATTAATATTATTTAATTAATTATGCATCGGAAATAAATACTTAGATGACTTAATCATTGCATGTGCGTCGCATTATGGTTGGCCTTCGTTAGTTCATCTGATTGTGTGCATGTGTTCATCTGGATCTTCATTTTAGGGTTGTCGTCAGTCCATTGCATTCATCGCGTGCTCGCTTGCATTGCATCTAAGGTTAGGGCATCATGAGTCAGCCACCTACAGATTCGTCCTACGTCACATGGCCTTGAGGTGGTTACTGCGGAATTAAGCCATGGAGGCTGCGAAGAATCTCCTTCAGCTTTGGATTATGAGTATCGACAACAAAAAAGGAGACGTGACCAGACAAAGAGGGTTGTGATTGTTGGTTATGGTATCAATGTTTCTGATAACATGTAGTTTCGGTATGGTTGGGCTTGCCACAGAGTGTTTCCATTGGCTGCCTTGATTGTTGTGTCCCATGTTACACATATCAGATGGATAACTACCCTTTTGAGAACATCCACCAGCATAGTCGGTGGATAAGTAGAGTAGAGGAGAGGCCCGCTAAAGTACCTGAGGAGGAAATAGGAAGACCTTGGCAAGAGGATTAACTTTGAGAAGCATGGAAAAAACGTCGAAGAAGGAATGCACAGTTGTAGAAAAAAGGACGTTGAATTTAACAAATGAGTGAAAAAACGAGTCATCAACATCGCATTAATATCGACCTCATGAATCCGTTGAGCAGTCAGATCAATAATCTAAGGGTGATGTTGGATACATGCAGTAAAGACCCCTTTGATTTTGTCCACTATAAACTGTATATTTCCAGTAGCTCCATGTGTGAGGGAAATAAGATTGTGCAAGTAATGCAAATTATCTTGGTCAGAATAAAAGAAACGAAACTCATCCCATATGATTTTGGATAGCACATGTTTTTGTGATGAGGTCGTAGGGCACTTTCTCTATGGAAAACATCCACGCAAAAAATCGCCCATCATCACAGAACCATTACTCAGAAGCATTAGTAGGGATAACATGAAGAACTTGATGGAGGTGCTTGCGCATCTTAAGAGCACGACGAAAGAAGTTCACTCATTACGATAGTTGTCTCGGCCAATAAGTGGGAGTGACAATCCAAAGCTCCTCGTGAGGCCCGAGAGGAGAAGGATATAAGAGCGTTGGAGTAATGTTAGATGAATTATTGATAGCAACGAGAAAGAAATCACGAAAAAAGTACCAGCAAATATAGCTATCAGATAGAGAGTATTGGCATAAGGTGGCCAAAGCCCATCAAGAGCCCAATATGTGGAACAGAGGCTCTAATACAAATAGAAACTGAAACATCGACGTAAATATATTAGGGGGGGGGGGGGGGGGGGGCGATAGACTATGTTGGGATCCTGATACGGCAGAAAAGCCATCAAAGACAAAAGCAGACAACGCAGGAGTGGGGCCTGTAGAGTTGATCATTGACCGGGGGCCCGATTGATGCGGGAGCAAAAAAATTACGGAAGTAGAGGGCGAAGGAAGCAAGGATGCTTCAACCACGAGATGACAACCCTAATGCAGAGGAGAACCTCGACTCAAGAGACGTTGAAATCCATAGACGTAAAAGAAAACTCCACCACAAAGAAGGGGTAACAAGTGTCAACCTCGACACAAGACCATGATTTCAACACACGAGGGAGTAGCCTTTATCGGAGAAGGAAGGCTCAACCTCACAACAAAGTGAATGGTAGACAATGGTGGTGTTGGGCTATCGACTAGGTCAAGGGCCGAAGATGGATTGATGCCATGTAGAAAACTTTGCAACATAAAGATTAGATATAATGTTCATCCCATTAAACACATGCATATATACATGTATATACAGAGGGGACTCACTCATACTATATAACCAACATGAGACAAATAAAAAAGGTACAATAAATACATAAATAAAGGAGAAAATAGAAATACTAGTAAAAAGGATGAGAGAAAAATACTTGATTGATTCTTATTCATCCATATAGGGCTCAATATATAGAAAATATATTGACATGTACAACCTGACTCACGATGTGGGACTAAACCCACGTACATCCAAATAGACTAATATAAAAATACGAAATTAATAATCTCAACTCTCCCCCTCAAGTTGAGAATATATATTGATCATTCCCAGCTTGTCAGTATTGTTCTGAAAGTTGTCGCTGCTTAACCCCTTGGTAAAAAATCGGTTAGTTGATCATATGAGCTCACAAAAAGAGTATAGATGTTCCCCTTGTCAAGATGATCTTTAATGAAATGTCTGTCAACTTCAACATTTCTGTTCTGTCATGCTGAACAGGATTGTGCGCGATACTGATGGCAGCCTTGTTGTCGCAGTAGACAGTAATTGGTTTGTTCACCTGGAGGCCCATATCTTGAAAAATAGTCTTCAACCACAATCCCTCACACACTCATTGTGTCATAGCCTTATATTCTGCTTCAGCACTTGAGCGAGCAACAACATTTTGCTTCTTGCTCTTCCATGAAACCAGGTTCCCTCCTACAAACGAGCAATATCCAGTGGTAGACTTTCTATCATCTTGACTACCGGCCCAATCAGCATCAGTAAACACCTCAATCTGCTTGGTTAGCTTTGAACAGAATCCCTAGTTCAGGTGTCTTCTTGAGGTATCGCAATACTCTGACTGCAGCCTGCTGATGGCGAACAGAGGGAGAGTGCATAAATCTGCTTAGGACCCCTACATCGTATGTAATATCAGGGCGAGTATGAGATAAATATATGAGCCTGCCAACCAAACGTTGGTATTTTGAAGCTTCAACTTTCTCCCCACTAATATCCGCATCAATCTTGTGATTAGATTCAATTGGAGTATCCACGGGAGCACACCCTAGCATCTCAGTCTCATCCAGAAGATCAAGGGTATACTTCCTCTTAGAGATGAAGATCCCTCGTTGAGACCTCACTACTTCAATTCCCAAGAAGTATTTCAACCTCCCCAGATCCTTGACTTCAAATTCCTCACCCAGTTGTTTCTTCAATAGCATAATCTCCTCCAGGTCATCACCAGTAATGATGATGTCATCCACATATACAATAAGAATAGAAACCTGCACTCATCTCCTCTTGATAAAGAGAGTATGATCAGCATGTCCTTGAGTGTAGCCCAGTTGAAGCATGGTCTTGTTAAAACGTCCAAACCACGCTCTCGGAGACTGTTTCAAGCCATACAGGGATTTCTGCAGACGACAGACCTTCCCATTGGATCCTTCGGTAACGAAGCCTGGGGGAACATTCATGTAGACCTTTTCTTCCAAATCACCATGTAAGAATGCATTCTTGACATCGAGTTGCTGTAGGCATGTAGCTCCCATCCACGACTGGCAGCACAGGAGAGAAGCACACGAATTGAGTTCATCTTAGCAACAGGGGCAAAGGTCTCTTGGTAGTCAATGCCTTGAGAGCCTGGGTATACCCTTGAGCCACCAAACGGGCTTTGTACCGCTCCACCACCCCATCTTGATTCTATTTAACCGTGAAGATCCACCGGGACCCAACCGTTCGCTTCCCAGGAGGAAGACTAGCAAGCCGCCATGTTTCATTTTTTTCCAGGGCACACAGTTCCTCCTCCATTGCCTGTTTCCACTCAGGTATCTGAACAGCCTCCTGCCATGTCTTAGGAATCATATTAGATGAAAGGGTTGAGATAAAGACTTTATGGGCCTGAGAGAGGTGAGTATAACAAATGTAGTTGACAATGGGGTGTTTGGTGCCACCCTTTTTACCAAAAAGACTAGCAAGAGGAACATGGAGGTCATCCTCTGAATCTGGAGCAGAAACAGTCACCGTACTGGCGGAACATCCACAGTCCTGGGACGACGGGAGTATGAGTATAATGTAGGAGGAGCGGAGATGGAAGGAGAAATAGGAGGGATGGCAACAATCGAAAGAGGAGAGGCGATGGTCTTGTCACCATTACTACTCGTCTCCCCCTGACGAGGACCGAAGTATGACTCCCCCTCACGAAATGTAACATCAACAGTGCAATAGTAGCGACGAGTCGGAGGGTGATAACACCGATATCCTTTGGTAGTAGGAGAGTACCCAACGAAAACACATCGGAGGGAACGCGCATCCAGTTTATCCCGATGCGGGGTATGAACGTGGACAAAACAGACAGATCCAAAGATACGAGGGGAAAGATGAGAGGTGTGGACAATGTGGTTCTTGGCAAGACAGGAGAGAGGCATATCATAGGAGAGGGTGCGAGACGGAAGACGGTTGATGAGATGAGCAGCCGTGAGAACGGCATCACCCTAGTAGGATTTGGGAAGGTGCATAGCAAGGAGTAAACACCGAGCCACCTCCAGCAAGTGCCTGTTTTTTCATTCGGCGACCCCATTTTGAGTGGAAGTGTGGACGCAGGTAGTTTGATGTATAATGCCATTATCGGCAAGATAGGCGTTAAATGCATCACAGTCATCATATTCCCTACCATTATCACTACGAAACACACGAATTGTACCGCCAAACTGTTGGGTCACCATTTTATGAAAGGACTGAAAAGAAGAAAACACGTCACTTTTCTTTTTGAGGAGATACAGCCACGTAGTGCGCGAGTGACAATCGATAAACGTAACAAACCATTTATAGCCAGATAAAGATACTCTCGGAGAAGGACCCCATACATCAGAGTGAATAACATCAAAGGAAAATAAACTAGGAACAGACAGATGGCTAATATTCTGATGAACATGTTTAGATTGTTCACACGCATCCCAAGAAAACGATTGAATTAAAGGACAAAAAATAGGAAACAATTTAGTAAGAAATAAAGCAGAAGGGTGGCCAAGGCGCTGATGCCAGCGCCGGATGTCATGGAGAGTCGGAGATCTGGTGGATGAAAGAGCACTGGGAGAGGTCTGGTTCAACAAGTACAGTCCGCCAACGTTCCTACCACTGCCATGCGTCTGCCTCGCATCCAGATCCTGAAACACAAGCATCCAGAAAAAAAGTTACAGAGCAGTTTAACGAGGTGGTCAAGTGAATAATGGAAAGCAGATTGCGAGGAAATGACGGGACATGCAAAACCGACGACAATGATAGATCGGGAGAACAAGCAACAGTCCCTTTACCCGCAATGGCAGAGAGAGTCATTAACAACAATAACCTTATCACGACCAGAAAGAGGGGTATAGGAGGTAAAACCTGAGGCAGAGTCAGTCATGTGATCTGTCGCACCCGAGTCGATAATCCACTCGGAAGGTGAAGAAGACACAGCATGAGCACTGGACAGACCTAAAGTAGCAACAACAGTATGAGATCCAGCAGTAGTAGAGTCGGTCTGGGAGCGCAACATACGGCGGAAAGCCTCTAACTCGACAGCCGACAGAGATGTCCTCCACAACCTCAGTAGAATGCGCAGAATATTGAGTGCGATCTCCAGATTGACGGCCACCACCACGGTACCCACCTCTACCACGGGCACTAGAACCTCGACCAGCAGGGGCAAGGTGCGGGTGGAGACGAAAGCAAGAGTCTTTGGTATGACCTTTCTTCCCCCAATGGCTGCAAACAGGAGGAGAACCGCGAGAAATCCCAGCTTGCGCAGAGAGATCAGTAGCGGAACCAAGAGTGCGACGACGATTCTCATCACCGAGGAGCATGCTGAAGGCCTCCCGAAGAGAGGGAAGAGACTCGCGATGAAGGACATGCAAGCGAACAACGTCAAACTCCATGTTGAGGCCCATAAGGAAGACGTGAACCCGGAATCGATCTTTCTCTTTCTGAAGGGCTTGTGCATCAGCAGTACAAGCAGCAGTAAAGGCATTGAAGAAATCCAGCTCCTGAGATAGACGCTCAAACTCAGAATAGTAGGCAGAAATAGCCATAGTACCCTGCTTCAGCTCCAGAACATGACGAGTGAGCTCATACACTTGCATCGAGCTGCCGACCTGAGAGTAAGTATCCCGAGCCCGGGTCCAGATATCATATGCTAAGTCCAACAACATATAACTGCGATACACCTGAGGGGACATCGAGTGAAGTAACCACGAGACAACCAAGGAATTGTCTGCATCCCATTTTCTCCATGAGGGATCGGTATGTGGTGGCTCAACAGTGGTACCATCAATATGTCCGTATAGCTGGTGACTGTGAATAGCATGTTGGGCTGCCCTGGACCATTCCAGATAGTTTGTGTCATCCAAGACAACAATGGTAATCTTCAACGAGCCAGACTGGCCATGACTTCGAGGAGTATCGGCAGAGGTACCTGAGAGAACACCGGAGCCAGACTGGCCATGACTCTGAGGAGTATCGGCAGAGGTACCGGAGAGAACACCGATTGGGGAAGCAGCGGAGGAGTTAGATGGATCACCCATCGGAGAGACAACGATCTCAAATCAGACAAATCTTCATCAAGTAATTCTTGCGGTCAGGGAACAGCAGAAAAAAAAATACGACATACAGCAAGAAGCGGCGACATGCAGCAGGAAATGACGGACAACAGCGGAAGGGAGCAGCATACACCGACAACACAGCGGCAGGGAGCGTCGGAGAAGGAGAACAACCTCACTTAGGGCCTGCGGCGGCAGCTGGAGAAGAAACTGCAGCAGCGGAAGCGGGAGAAGAAGCTGCAGAGCGGCGGCAGCGGGAGAAGAACTGCAGCAGCGGTACTAACCGGGAACGATAGGGGCGGCGGCATCACAGGAGAGCGGCGACATCGCTCCCCTCAGCAACCGACGGCGGCGGCGTCTCCGCCGGACAGCCGCATCGACGGGACAGGGCCGAGGAGACGCTCAGATCAGGTTGATGCGCACGCACGCATGGGAGGAAGCAGCGGCGACGAATCTAGACGAGCGAACGGGAGAAGCACGCACGGAAATTTTAGGAGACGGGATTAGGTTTTTTCTACGCTCTGATACCAAGTAGAAAGGAGGGAAAAATACTTGATTGATTCGTATTCATCCATATAGGGCTCAATATATAGGAAATATATTGACACATACAACCTGACTCACGATGTGGGACTAAACCCACGTACATCCAAATAGACTAATATAAAAATACGAAATTAATAATCTCAACTATACTTTCTATATGAAGTAATATGGATAAGGAAGTATCATGGAGCTTAACGGTGCTAAAAGAAAACTACAATTAGATTAGTTCTACTAAAATGAACCAGCATACAAATTAAAATATGTAATTAAACAATCAATAATGTTATGGCCGCCGCCCAGACGACCATCTGGCAACTATCCATATATTTAATGCTTTTAATTATAATTTTTATTCCGCTAGCATTTTTATTATGTTCGAGTATTTTTACAAGTTTTCTTTTGTTGTGCCTCTTTGGAAAATGTGTGCGAAATGTCTTAAAATAACCCTTGGGGTACGAATCCAAGTCCAAGTTGAATCTTTTAAAACCCTAGGAAGGATTCGGTAGTTCTCCCTCAAGCATCTTGCATAGGAGCCACAATAAGGCTCCAATATATCCTCTCTAATCATCTCCCTTCCTTCAATCTCAGGTAGTTCTCCCTCAAACACCCTGCATAGGAGCCACAGTAAGGCTCCAATATATCCTCTCTAATCATCTCCCTTCCTTCAATCTCAGGTTCTATTGCGTTATAATCTTTGGATCATAACAACTTGGTATAGAATCCTTTAATCCCCTCCTCCACAGCCAGCACCAACCAAACTTCTACAACCAATGACAGTCGCAATGATCATCCTCCACCTACTCTTTTGCATATCACAGAACCGGCAAACCAGACCCATCGACTTCACCATGACAGCGCAGAACAGATCCCATCGACTTCACCTACCAGTCCACTGACATTGACCCCGTCGAATTCACCTCGTATATACTGCACCCTTCCCTCCTAGCTTCCACCATCAACACCCTACTCGCAGCTACCACACTCAAGGAAGCATGCCAAAACTGCAGATATCGATCCTATGTACCTTCTCTACATGAGGTTATCACACCAATCCAAAAACTGCGACCTTCAAGCTTCGTTTGTCAGCTACTCTAACACACAATTATGTCAAAACCAATTGGTTCTCCTATGATTCTAGCAAACCGTAATAATTGATCTCCTCTTGAGCTTGAGACATCAATATTTGCCTTATATCACGCTTCATTTATAGCCTTTTCCCTTTAACAACAATCGGACAACTCCATGCAACAGTTTCCCATCACCATGGGCTGCAGTTGAGACGAGCCCATGGAAACCTATCTATTTAATGATTTTAATTGTAATTTTTATTATGTCTGGGCATTTTTAGTATTTGTCCATCAGTTGTGACTTTTGCAAATGAGTACACGGGAGTTGTATTTGAAGAACTCTAAGGATATTAGAATAGAAGGCTAAGTTGAATCTTTTCAAACCCTAGAAAGGACTTGGTAGCTCTCCCTCAAGCACTCTACCTAGGATATCGTGTCCACTCCCATCATTTTCTCCCTCAATCTAGGATTCTATGGAGTTATGACCCTTGGATCAAACATATAGAACTCAGGATGGAGTTTCACAGCAACAACAAGGATAAAAACCTTACGGAAAATCACCTCGGATCATTGGCAATATACATGAAAAATTGGTTAAAGAGAAGGCAGGATGACGCATTTATGCAACCTGAGTCGCATTCTTATGTCAGTTTCTGCATTTGCATTTGCATTTGTGTCGCGCATGTCTTTGCATCTATTTCTTTATTTTCGTGGATGTTTCTTTTATTTTCGTGGATGTTTCTTTTATTTTCGTGCATGCTACTAGCGCGCTTATATCATGTATCGCGCTTGCGCGCTTTTGTTCGGCTTATTGGCGTGACCAACCAATAAGACCATGAATGAAAAGATCCATCAAATTAGGCTAAGTGATAATTAGGGCAAGCTTTGAAAAAATATGATAATATAAATATTTAAATTTTAAATTCTGAAATTATAATTCTGAATTTAAAATTAAATCCCGATTTCATGAACAATAATAAAACGAAAACTTACCCTTTGAAATTCCCCCATTTACTCCCATTAATATGATCTATTAAAAAAATCCAAGGAGTAAAAAAAACCCTCTTTAGTGCAGCCGGTTCACTCATTTAAAACTCCCTTTTATTTAGTATTCATTTATTCACACCTTATAAAAACCCATCCCCACTCCTCTTTTACAAACAGGCAACCACTTAAATCTTTTGACTTCCCCCACTTTATTACCATTTATTACATCAATTAAGACCCCAAAAACAATCCTTCCTATTTAATTCCATCCTCCACTCACGAAAAAACAGCCTGGAAAAGACAACTGAACGAGACTTTTTGTCTTGTTCGGTTCCCCTCCAGCACGACTCTGCCGCGCCTCCCATCGCCCGACTCCCCCTATTCCCTCCTCACCGCCGTTGTTGGTGGCCCTCCCCGGTCACTGTTTCCAATTTCCAAAGAACCATTCATCCGGCATTGTTTCTATGGTTCGGGTATATCTTATACTCCTCTCTATGCTCATATCTTGTTAGTTTAATTTTATGCTTACGGTTTATTGTGATCACTAACTTTTCAGAGCTTGCCTAAAAATTACCACTTGCCTGGTTGCCGTTAATTTTGAAAATCCATTGTTGTTTTCCTTTCATTGAAATACATGTGGAAGTTTTGTCTCATATTGTGAAATGCGCACGAATGGTAGGTATTTATGCGTGTTTGCGAATCCTTGGTTGATAGTCGCATGATACTATGCGTGAGCGTCTCACTAGCGCCGCATTATAAAAGAGATCACAAAATTTATATTTAAAAATCAACATTGAAATTTGGAATACATCACGCATAAATAAGAATGAAAACATAAGATTTGCCATAAAATTAAGTTTACATGAAAAAAACATGGCCATGATATTCTAACTACTGGAAAGTGTAAGTGAAGTAATTATGATAAACAACAAGGTTTAGGAGAGTGCCTACAGCATACATGTTAAACAAAATATCGGTAATCAGGGTAACGATAAGAGAATAAGTTCTCCTACACATAGGACGGTCCATATACAGATTTCAAAAAGAACTCAATCAAGGAAAAAGTTTAATGCAAGATAACTTACAGGAAACCATTCCCCTGTTCGTTGAACTGGTCGATCCCTTCCACCACTTGGTGCTATCCAAATAATCTGTGATCCGCTCCTTGCATTTGAAGAAACATATGTCTGACAGCATAGTAAAAAAAATCTTAATAATAATGGAATGCTCTAGATATGCTCACTTTAAAAGAACAGCCATTTCTTTGAGACTTCGAGTATTTGATCTTTTTTTCAGATCAACAAGCTCAGGTTCATCAAACATGTGTTTTTTTGAATACACACACAGTAGATTTCTGGTAAGAAGGGGGGTCACACAAGATTATCAACTATTCAATAGTCAACACACACTATCTATATCAAGCGAAGTCATAACGTTGAACACATAAGAAAATGTTATAAGGTACCTTCCCATACTGAATGGCTTACAAAGTGGATCAGTAATAACCCTATCCCCAGCTACAAACACCTGGGGCATATAAAATTCCTCAAATACCTCATAGAATCCGTAAGTTAGGACCTAACAAAGAATTTCAGAAATTTAGGTACTCAAACTACCATTGACTCAGCAATTTGAGGATTTGTCCTTTCAAGCAGCAAGGCAAATATTGCTGGATCTGCTTCGGTTTGATGGTTGGAGAACAAAATTATGTTATGACCCTACAAAACACAGTAAGCTGTGATACAAAGACAAGAAGATGTAATGTCAAACCATGCGCATGTATTTATATTTTAGAGTCACCAAAAACTAAACAAAATAAAAGTGGAGTACATATAGGTGAACCTATTACTATTGAGGAACATGAGAATGGTTTGGCAGTAATTCCATAATAAGTCAACAATTTCATAACAGCAAGTACTATCTTGAAAAGAGAAGGGAAATTGTCAAAATGGAGCAAGCATATTTGCCTAATCAACAAGCCATCCACTCCAACAATTAATTTACCTCCAGAAGAAAGAGGTGGAACAAATATTTGGAAGAAAAGAAACAAGCAATTACTGTAAAGTAATATAAAACAAACATATTTATTATACATATCGTTACGGGCCTCCCTATCAGGTCACCCGCAACAGGGCCGCGGCCCATACACCCTAACCCATCTCCGACACTGTTCTCATGCACAGCGGGTTATTGGAGCGGTGGCAAGCCACCGTCAGGGTTTGAACCCCCGACCTCTTACTCCCTTGACAAGGTCCTCTCCAAGCAGGACTCATCACCAACTGATCCGCGGCTCAGTTGGTGATGAGTCCTGCTTGGAGAGGACCTTGTCAAGGGAGTAAGAGGTCGGGGGTTCAAACCCTGACGGTGGCTTGCCACCGCTCCAATAACCCGCTGTGCATGAGAACAGTGTCGGAGATGGGTTAGGGTGTATGGGCCGCGGCCCTGTTGCGGGTGACCTGATAGGGAGGCCCGTAACATAAAAGTGCACTTTTATGTTAGGGTCTTACCCCGAATGGGTGCCGCTAACAGGGCCGCGGCCCATACACCCTAACCCATCCCCGGCACTGTTCTCCGCCTTGACAAAGTCCTCTCCAAGCAGGACTCATCACCAACTGAGCCGCGACTCAGTTGGTGATGAGTCCTGCTTGGAGAGGACTTTGTCAAGGCGGAGGTCGGGGGTTCAAACCCCGTTGACCGCTTCAGGACTCCGCAATAACCTATCGGCATGAGAACAGTGTCGGGGATGGGTTAGGGTGTATGGGTCGCGGCCCTGTTAGCGGCACCCATTCGGGGTAAGGCCCTAACACATATACTGTCGATTACAGAAAAAGTTGCGTGCGCGTGTGTGTATTCGCGATCACAATCAGATTAGAAGGAATGCCTATCCAACAATGGCCATAGACCAATTTTCTAGAGGGCTCCAACTAATAGTATATTTAGTGGGGGGACCACATAATAAAGAAGTTGGACCAACTTCTTGTAAATGCCACCTTAAATGAAATCATGATCTCTAATGTTGCTGACATTTGTGCTCGCATAGCCCCGAGACCTCATACACTCCGCGGGTGTGTCTGGATTTTTGTTTACTTGCATTTTCATATATTACATTTAATTTTTTAGCCTTTATTAATTGTAATCGGGTCTGTTACATTAACGGTCAATCATAGCCGTTAATCTAAGGGACGCCCTAGGGTAGTTATTATAAATAGAAGTAGGGGGCAACCACCATTTCATTGCAGTTTTTGGATTAGAAACATTCCTGGAATCATGTGATCCGCTCAAGATGACGACTCAGTGAAACCCTAGGTGACGACTCCTAGGTATATTCTCGAATCCCCCTTGTATCTTCCTCTTGCCGCTGCATCCCACCTCTAGGAATCAATCATGTAAAGCCCCAGCAATCCCACGCCCTACACCACTGTAGAACCCGCGGCTTCCTCCTAAAAAAGCCCTCACGGGACCCAGCAACGCCCTGCCTTACGACCCCTCTCTCGTGAATCCCACCCAGCACAGTCGACAATCGGCTCTTTTGGAAAGCCCTCCCAGTTAGCCTCAACAACAGAGCAGCCACGAGATTTTATCATCCTAGACGCTGCTTCCTCCATCCCATTCGAGCCCAGTAATCCAAACCTCAGCAGGCAAAGTCCAGATCCAACGAGTGAGCCCCAAATCCTTCGGGCGGCCCGCTTCCAAACACACTAGCCTTGTCCTGAAACCTGAAACCCTCTGCTTGTCCACAACCCACGATTTTCTGCAGCTGGTCTCCTGTCCAGCCTCAATCAACACCATCAGTCCGCAGTTTCAGCGGTCGGGAACATCGGATCTCCATCATACGTCCTCTCCTTGCTTCATGAGTATTATTTTTTATGTGAATCTTTGTTTTCTACATTTATATATGAGATTGTGAACTCTTGCTCTTTGGATCTCTTGCAATTGTGGAACTTTGTTTGGATTAACCCGTGATTTGTAGGAACTATTCGTCGGGCGCTCGCGCATTGGCCCCACAGCCGAAGAAAATCCAAATCCTGCTGGCTCAAAGAAATTATTTTACCTAGCTTCAGAATATATGCGTATGATTTACCTCTTTCCTACTATGTTGTGTATACGCCGCCGGTCATTGCATGTGTCGCATTTAGGGTTAGGGAAAATAGAGTTATCTACCCCCGCACTTTACATTAGGATTACATTATAGTCGCGCACAAACATAGCCTACCCTACATCTGTTCGTATCAGATCCAGGTTTGGGCCACTTTTATGCTCTATACTGGTAGGTTCTTTAGATCTCCTATGTCTGATCCTCGTGTCACTGACGACCAAACGACTAGATCGAATTCGGGTATGTCCCCAGCTGAATTCCAACAATTAGTCTTAGATTGCTTTGATGCCCTAGATACCTAGTTCGAGGATCTTCGCCATGACGTCGCTAAGATAAACATGTGTATTGAACATTTACAAAAAAAACTGAAGAAGACGCCAACGCATTAGGGTGACCCTTATGAGGGGACCCTTACATGCATCCTCCCCCAGACCGTCAGCCTATGGGTGTTCCCCCTCCTCTTGATCGACATGATCGCGAGGCTCCCCATGAGGGCCCCACACCACCTTTGAGGCGGAACCCTGACAACACCCACGAGCGACGACAGGGCCTCGCTTATGTTAGGTATCCTCAGCCATAGGGTCAGAGAGATCGTGGACCCCCACCCGGTCGTCGTGATCATGATCATAAAGACTATTATGATCCAGGTTGTAGAGAGCGTGGTCCCCCACCCGCTCGACACGAATACAATCACGATGATTATTATGAGGATTATCGGGAGCCCCGTCGAGGCGGCCCTCCCCAGGAGGATGACATCACCCGACGTATCTGCATCGACGCTCCTTCCTTCGATGGTTATCTAGACCCAAAGGCCATCAATGACTGGCTCTTGGACATGGACCGCTACTTCGAGTGGTACGAGATGAACGACGAGCGACGGGTCCACTTCGAAAAATGAAGCTTCACAATTAGGCGAAGATGTTTTGGACGAGCCTTGAGAGGAGTTTATACTGCGATGGTTATTATCCCATCACCAGATGGACGGACATGAAGCAGAGGTAGAAGGATAAGTACCTACCGGCATCGTACCGAGATCAGCTCATGGACAAGATATACGCTCTGCGACAGGGTACCCTCTCAGTTGCCGACTACATGTCCCGCTTCGATGAGTTGGTCGTTTATAGTGATATTTTAGAGCCCATAGTGACAACTTCCCGCTTTCGAGCTGGGCTGAAGATGGATATCCGTAGGGAGCTCATTCCCCACCGTCTTGAAACGACGGAGCAGATTTTCCAATTAGCTTTGGAATATGAGCAGTACCTCCGTTCTACTGGGCGAGACAGGACCCCTGTGCACAGACGGTACTACATTCAGGAGGCTAACCCCAGCCACACATACTACCTCTCATGCACCTGCCGACGTGAAAGGCAATGCGATTATCATGAGTTCTCCCAAGCCCGTGGGCATCCAGTATTTTAGATGCTCTGGTAGAGTTCAAGTGGCGGCGCAGTGCCCCACCCGAAATATACTCATTGAGTACAACGATCCCAACACTGAGGTTGAGGATACGACCGAGGAGATTTTAGCCACTATAGAGGATGGTTGGGAGAGTGCTGTCGAGAGATCACCGAAGATGGGAGTAGTTAAACGCTTATTGCATACCCCACGTGCAGACGAGGACTGGCGATGCATCTATCTTTTATACCTATTTCCCTAGTGCAGGCAATCCCTGCAAATTGACTATATATAGTGGGAGTTGGGTGAATATCGTGGCCCAAAAAGGTCTTAAGCATATGAAGGTGAAGGTTGTGCCTCACCCCCACCCTTATTGTGTCATCTGGGTCGACAAGACTGCGATCCAAATCAACAAGTGGTGCTTTGTTCTGATCATTCTCGCGACATTTAAGGATCGAGTGTGGTGTGATGTCATACCCATGGATGTCGCCCACGTATTGCTCGGAAGACCCTGGCTATATGAACGTGACGCCACGTGTTTCGATCAATCGAACATGTGTGTCTTTTATGTTAAGGGTTGAAAGAACACATTGTCCCCTACCCAACCCAAGGAGAAATCTAAGGGGCAGGTTGAGCCCTTTGTTAGTACAAGCTCCTTGAGACTCCTGCATATCTTGAGACAGAGCGAGTTTTTGAGAGATAGAGTTGACGCGGGTATTGTCTATATAGTGGCAGCCACCATGGCCTCTGAGTGCCCTACCAAGACACCTGAGCCACACCCGGACGTTCATCGCATTCTAGATGAGTTTGCTGATAAAATGTCCGACGAGCTCCCTGATGAGCTACCACCCCTGCGTAACATTCAGCACGCCATCGACCTCGTCCCGGGAGCTTCGTTACTGAACCTCCCCGATTATCGTATGAACCTTGATAAACACGTTGAGCTTAAGATGCTGGTCGATGAGCTTCTCCGGAAGCACTTCATTCGAGAGAGCTTAAGCCCATGCGCGGTCCCAACCCTTCTTACCCTTAAGAAGGATGGCAGATGGTGCATGTGTATTGATACCTGAGCTATCAACAAGATTACTGTGAAGTACCGCTTTCGTATCCCCCGGCTCGGCGACTTATTAGACACGATGTCAAGTGCCCAGATCTTCACAAAGATCGACCTTCGTAGTTGGTACCACCATATTCGAGTTTGGGAAGGGGACGAGTGGAAGACCACCTTTAAGAAAAGGATGGTCTGTATGAATGGTTAGTCATGTCATTTGGGCTATCGAATGCCCCAAGTACATTATGAAAGTCATGACGCAGATGTTGCGGCCCTACATGGGCAAATTTTAAGTCAGATATTTCGACGACATTTTGATCTAGAGTCAGACTCACACTGGCCACCTTGAGCACCTAAGACTCTTGTTTGATATTCTCCGCAAGGAGAAACTATTTGTGAATTTCAAGAAGTGTTCATTCCTGTCTGAGTCGGTCCACTTCTTAGGATTTATTGTCTCCACCACTGGAGTATTTGTTGACCCTGAAAATGTCAAGTCCATTTGTGAGTGTCCCATACCCTCGACTATTCATGAAGCTCGCAGCTTTCATGGCTACCTTTTATAGAAGGTTTCGCCAATGGGTTTAGCATGATTATGACCCTTTTCACGAGTTGCCTCCGCAAGGGTGATTTTTAGTGGACCACAACAGCCACTCGGACATTTGAGGAGATTAGAAGAGATTGATGACCGCCCCTGTTTTGAGACTCCCTGATTTCAGTAGGGCATTTAAGGTTGCATGTGACGCATCTGGCATGGGCATAGGTGGTGTGTTGAGTCAGAAAGGACATGCGGTTTCTTACTTCAGTGAGAAATTGAACGAAGCCAAGCAAAAATACTTGAACTAAGATCAAGAGTTCTATGTTATTATCCAGTATCTCCGCTACTAGAGGCACTACCTCCTACCGCGAGAGTTTGTGCTTTATTCTGATCATCAGGCGTTGTGTTACTTAGATTCGCAGAAGAAGTCAGGACATTGGCACGTCAAGTGGGTCGAGTATCTAAGGGACTTTCACTATGTTCTCAAACATCGCGCAGATGTTGAGAACAAGTCGGCGGAAGCTCTGTGTCGCTGAGTCACATAACTGTAGACGTTGAGAGCACGAGTGGATGGGTTTGAGAGAGTGATCAGTAACTATCCGACTTGTACAGATTTTGGTGAGGAATATGCTGCTTTGTCGAGAGATCCCCCGGAACCTACTGACGGGTTAAAGATTATTGAGGATTATTTATGCTGGTGGTCTCACCTATGCATACCCAGGACCTTATATCGTGATTACCTAATCTGGGAGATGCATAATGGTGGCACTGCCGGGCATTTCAGTAGGGATAAATCGATAGTTATTGTGCAGGTCCGTTTTTATTGGCCGATCCTGAAGAAGGATGTGGCTCGTGTCATCTGCCATTGTCATACCTGTCAAACGGCCAAGAGTGTCAAACAAAACACTGGCATATACATTCCTCTGCATATCCCACACCAGCCCAGGGCAGATATTAGTATGGATTTTGTGATCAGGTTACCTCACACCCTGAGGAAGCACGACTCAATCTATGTCGTCATCGATCGATTCTCGAAGATGGCTCACTTCATTGTGTGCAGTAAGACTGCAGACGCATCTCATGTCGCATCTCTATTCGTGAAGGACGCCTTTAGGTTGCACGTTTTGCCGAAATCCATAGTGTCTGGCAGAGATGTGAGGTTCATGAGTTACTTTTGAAACACCATGGCACAAACTTGACACAACCCTGAAATTCTCATCGACTTACCACCCTCAAACAGACGGGCAGACTGAGGTGGTTAATAGGAGTCTAGGGAACCTGTTTAGGTGTCTGGTGGGTGAACACACATCTAGTTGGGATTCGGTCCTACCCATTGTGAAGTTCACTTATAATAGTTCGGTCAATAAGTCTACTAGGTTAAGTCCATTTCATGTAGTACTAGGTTATGAGCCTAGGAAACCTATCGACCTTATCCTCGATCCACTAGAGTCCCGCCCCAGCGAGTCAGTTGAGTCCTTTATGTGTCATTTGCATGAGTTGCATGAATCGGTCCGACGGCGGATCACTACTATTAATGATTACTATAAATTGCACGCAAATGTTCACATGTGAGATCAGGTATTTATTGAAGGCGCGGTGATATTGTGAATTTGTGCTGAAAGGATCCCTCAGGGCCCTGCAAAAAAGTTGAGCGTCAAGCGAATGAGTCCCTACACAATCACGGGTCAGAACAAATGTCTACGAGCTTGATATCCCCACGAGCATGGGCATCCATCCCATATTTAATGTTGAGGATCTAACGCCATACTATGAGCCTCACGAATATATGGACTCGTATAGTGGAGAGAGACCCTCCGAAGCCTTCACCTCCACATCCTCAGCCCCACACCCAGCCCACTCCGGAACCCCACCTACTTTTGGGTCAGTCTTTTATGGCTTCACCGTTGGCACCACCGATTGCTCCGGGTCCACTAGCATGTGAGTTGAGGGCAGAGAGGATTACATAGATACTTAGTTCACCATCGATCGACCCTTCATTGACAACACTTAGTGCACGGGCGAGATCGACCCTTCATTGACAACACTTAGTACACTGGCGAGACTTCGAACGGTCTTGTATGTCGATACTTAGTACACTGGCAAGATCGACCCTTCATTGACAACACTTGGATAGTGCCTGCAGAGCTTGACCGACTCGCCCCCGGACTTCGACTACAGTATGATCGTCTTCATTCATTAAAGATAAAGGCTTTTCAATCGGGGGAGCTAATGGGGATCACCCATCAAAGATAGATCGCCAAGAGGGGGCCCGCGATCGTGTACTCGCGCAGGAGGACTTGACCGGATCGGCGATCCAACTCCACGGATGCGTTGGGATTTTCGTTTACTTGCATTTTCATATATGACATTGTATTTTACATTTTTTATTAATTGTAATCGGGTATGTTACATTAATGACCAATCATAGTCGTTGATGTAAGGAATGCCCTAGGGTAATTATTATAAATAGAAGTAGGAGGCAACTACCATTTCATTGCAAATTTTGGAGAAGAAAGATTCCCGGAATTCGGTGATCCTCCAGCGATGACGACTCTGTGAGATCCTAGGTGACGACTCCTAGGTTTGTTCTCGTATCCCTCTTGTATCGTCCTCTTGTCACTGCATACCACCTCCAAGAATCCATCCCGTAAAGCCCCAGACATCCCATGCCCAACTCCACTGCAAAACCCTCGGCTTCATCCTAAACAAATCCCTCATGTGACCCCAGCAGCGGCCCGCCTACGATCCCTCTCCCGTGAATCCCACCCAGCACAGTCGACCGTCGTCTCTTTTGGAAAGCCCTCTCAGTTAGCCTCAACACAATAGATGAAGGCTTTTCAATCGGGGGGAGTTGATAGGGATCACCCAGAGGAGATAGCTCGTCGCAAGGCGGGACTCGCGATCGTGTACTCGCGTAGGAGGACTTGACCGGATCGGCGATCCGACTCCACGGATGCGTCAGGATTTTCGTTTACTTGCATTTTCATATATTACATTGTATTTTTCCAGTTTTTATTTATTGTATTCGGGTCTGTTACATTAACGATCAACCATAGTCGTTGATGTAAGAAATGTCGTAGGGTAATTATTATAAATAGAAGTAGTGGGCAGCGACCATTTCATTGCAGATTTTGGAGAGAAAAAATTCCCGGAAACCGACAATCCGCTCGCGATGACGACTCTATGAGGCCCTAGGTGACAACTCCTAGGTTTGTTCTCGTATCCCTCTTGTATCCTCTTGTCACTGCATCCCATCTCCAAGAATCCATCCCTTAAAGCCCCAGCAATCCCATGCCCAACTCCACTGCAAAACCATCGACTTCCTATTAAACAAATCCCTCCTGTGACCTAGCAGTGCCCGCCTACGATCCCTCTCATGTGAATCCCACTCAACACAGTCGATCGTCGGCTCTTTTGGAAAGCCCTCCCAGTTAGCCTCAACATAAGAGCATCCACGAGATTTTATCATCGCAGGCGCTGCTTCCTCCAACCCGTTTGAGCCCAGCAATTCAAACCCCAGGCAACCAAGTCCAGATCCCTAGACCGAGCCCCAAATTCTCCAGGGCGGTCATCTTCCAATCACCCTAGCCTTGTCCTGAAACATGTAACCCCATGCATGTCCACAACCCATGATTTCCAACTGATGGTCTTTTGTCTAGCCTCGATCTACACCACCAGTCCGCAGTTTCAGCCGCCGGGAACATTGGATCTCCACCTTACGGCCTCCCCTTGCTTCGTGAGTATTATTTTGTTGTGTGGATCTTTGTTTTCTACATTTATATATGAGATTGTGAACTCTTGCTCTTTCGATATCTTGCAATTGTGGAACTTTGTTTGGATTAATCTATGATTTGCAGGAACTATTAGCTGCGAGCTCACGTTTTAGCACTCAACGCGGAGGAGAACCAAAGCCTGCTTGCTCAAAGAAATTATTGTACCTTGATTCAAAATATATGTGTATGATTCACCTCTTTCTTACTATGTTGTGAATTCACCGTCGGTCACTGCATGTGTCGCATTTAGGGTTAGGGAAAATAGTGTTATCTTCCCCCGCACTTCACATTAGGATTACATTATAGTCACGCACTCACATAGCCTACCCTACATCATCTAGCATCCGTCAAACCACCCAGTACGAACTTCTTTCGTGCAACCACAGCTCTAGCACAGGCTTCACATTTCAAAATACAACTATGCAAATATGCACCCAACGAGGAAAATCTTTCACCCGTTACATTATATTCAATTCCAAAAAATTATTGCCAATATTCTTATTTATGACCAGCTCTCGCACCAACACCCTTAAGCTACAATCAAGCTTGGGCACATCGTTGAATTGGGAACTCCAATTGTTGAACCATATTCTCTTGACCTAGCACGGTTATGGAACAAACTGTGACTTTGTTGAACTAACACTCAACTAGAACCAATTCTAAATAATGGTCGCTTTAATATTCTCTGTACTCACTTCAATGCACAATGCTGAACCAATTTTACTCGCTCCAAGTCTATGACCAGCCCGAGTCAATAAAACTCTTCAGTGGAAGAATTTTATCAACTTTGAGAGAGTCTATGGAACAATTATATAAGTGATTATATATTGTGGCTAATTAATAGGGTGGTTATTTATTTATTTATTTATAAGGCTGCTTATATTATAAGTAAAAGTTATTTATTGGCATAACTAAACGATGTTTATGGAATTATAAATTGATTAAAGAGTTTATCTCTTCTCCTTCTCTCCTGCTCTCTTCTTCTATTCGCCCTTCTCGGACCTTCGATTTCTACATTAGCCTCATTAATTAGCTGTCAGAGGAAGAGCCCCCATCATCTGATCCATCCCTTCGCCTTTAATCACCTCTCGCTCCATAATTCAGGATCCTAGCAAACCTAGTATCCTCACCTGCATTCCTTCATACTCAAGCCAAAACTCAATCCCAATCAGCCGAAAATTCAGTTCTTTCTTCTGCAAGATTCACTTCAAAACTTCCATTGCAATCATATTACAAAAGCAGCAGAAATATAAAAGAAAATACAGCATCTTAATTTTGATTGCTGTTGAAATATAAATAAAATAATACGGCATTTGAATTTGGATTGCTGTCACTGCTGCAAGGGCACCTCCCTTCCTGCTATAAAATAATACGGCATTTGAATTTGGATTGCTGTCACTGCTGCAAGGGCACCTCCCTTCCATTATTTTGATAAAATAAAAAATTACTGTTATATTTTCAGGAAACATTCTTTGTTTCACTAACCATGTGTTTTTTTTAAGAATTGACTGAGAAAATGCTGAATGCTGATCAAAGGAAAGCAAGACAGATGCTTGTTGCTTCCACAAACCTATAATGAACTAGCCAAAAAGAAGCTACAAAGAGTATAAATTTAACAAATTGAGTAAAAGATATAACTGAATTAATAAGAATATCATATTAATATGTTATAACTATGTAGTATATATCATATTTAATTTATAAAAGGAAATAACAGTATTACTTAAAAAGAAAGAGTTAAGTAATCGGAGAGCAAAGAACATGGTAAATGATTATGTTATTAAATTTCTTTCTTAGCTACCATATCATACCAAAAATCAAACTAAAATAATCAGATTACTTTTGTACCTGTAGAAGATGTTGTTCCATGTCAGAGAAAATGGAAATGTTGCCAACGTATGATTTTCTGAAGAAGAACAAAATATTTGTAGTTTCAATAAATTAAAGTAATTAAGAAAGCTGTAGGTAACTTTAACAGACCCCGCTTGCACAAAAGCTAATATGTAAAAGTGTAAAACTCTGGTCCTGTAACTTTCTTTTTTGGTATGTGGAAATTTTTCCAAGTTTACCAACACAAACTCTAATATTTATTACTATAACACCCTAAAAGATCTAACTCTTACTAATATAGAACTCTCAAGTAGGCAAGCAAATAAAGCCCGCTGGGCCCTGGTCCTGGGCTATCTTGTTGTCGTGCCTAGGCCAGGTCTAGGTTAAACCAGGCCCTGGACCCCCTTAAAAAAGTGGGCATGCCTAAGCCAGCCAAGCCGGGCCTGGGTCTGACTAGCAGGCCCCCGTCAAATGGTAACGGCTGCTGCCAAATGGCAACACCTGCTGCCATTCAAATGGCAGCAGCTAAAGCTGGGCGGCTAGCGCCCAACATTTAATGTTGGGTGTTGTCCACCAAAAATTTATAGTCGGGGCGGCTTGCCCCAGCATTATAAATGTTGTGGTAGCCACCCCAGCTATAAATGTTGGCACCTACCCAGCTTTACAGTTGGGCAGGCGCCTAGCACACCATTATAGGATGGGCACCTTTGCCCGGGCAGGCCCGGGCCCGGCCAAGCCCATGCCAGAAAGGGGGCTTGGTGAGGCTCCCTAGGCCCGGAATGGGACTAGGCCCAAGTCTAACAGAGAAAAAATGGTAGACCTTGACCAAGCAATCGGGCTCGGGCTTTTCTTGCACTCCTACACTCAAGCACCTTCAGTTATATAGGAGTTTGCAGTCAAAATATTTTAGGGCAGATACCACAATGTGTAAAAAATTGGAACCTATTTATACTATATATTAAAGTAATCTTCATTCTTCTGCTCATTCTCTTTTTAACTTTTAACATACCTTTTTGTGCTAATTACACATTTTAAATATAGCTATTAAATATAAATATATGATATAATATAATTAAATATAATTATAGTAATAAAATGAAGTTGGCGAGGATTGGTGCGCGAGATACTCCGAGGTAACATCCAGGAGGAAGTCTGCATCCTCGCGACCACAGAGCGAAGGCGACGTCATACGCCTCACCCTTATCCTCCCAGTCTTCCGATCAAGAGGGCAAGTTGGTGATGAGAGTCACCTCAAACTCGCCTTCGGCCCAGGTAACCAGTGCGCGACCATGGGCATCCTCGCCTCTCCCCACTTCGCCGAAGTTGGGATGTAGATGGGGCTCGCCGGGACCTGATAGGTCCACATCCTTGCCAAGGTCCCTGCTCGCGAGTTTCTTTCTCTTCCTCGCGGCCTCCTTGGCCCTGCCTTTGGCCTTGCACTTTCCTTTGTCCTTTTTCTTCTGCGAGGAACCGCCCCTCTCTGGGCGACTACTCCCCACTGCAGATGGCGAGATGCCGACCTCCGATGCGATGTCGTCAAGAAGTGACGATAGGTCTATCGGGGATTCCGGCGACTCATCAAAGTCTGGGCGACTCTTCGCGCCTTGCCGAGAAGGAGCGGCCTCCTTCGCCGTCGGGAGAGGCTCACGTGGAAGAATGCGATAAGCTGCAGAAGGAGAGAAGATGAAGTTAATCGTCAAATTAAAGTAAAGGCGAGTATGACAGATGCTCTCTCAACCATTACCTTCACCAGAGAAGATCCATCCCAACTCATTGACGCGTTGTCGCCAGAAGACAACGAACTTGCGACCTCGGAAAGCTTTGAACAATTGCTCCCTCGGTCCTTCCGGGGGGGGGGAAGACAGCCGCAGACGACTGCTGGGATTGGCGAGGAACCCCATCAAAGTCATCGCTGATGACGACTAGTCGCTCACCCCATCGATGAACCTTGTTCTCCGTGCCGACCAAGGTGCAGACGTGGCTGCACAGGAAGATAACGCCTTCATTAGTCGCCCAAACGCGAATATCTTCCTGAAGACGGATAGATCGAAGGCGATCTTCTCAGATCGCAGGAAACAGAGGAAGTTGATGATCATCGCCACCCCGTTGGGATTGATCTGGGCGGGGACTATCCCGAAGTAGCGAAGTACCTGCCAATACTCCGGCCACAGAGGAAGTCGCAGGCAGACGTCGAAGTTGCGAATAGGAAGGATGAGCTCCTCCTCTAGAAAGGTGTTGAGCCGTTCATTTTGGCGAGGAAGTCTGGCCGAGTATCCCTCCGGCAGGAACCCCTCCTTGAAATCCTCCAACTCTTTCTAGTCAGTGGCCAACTTCTTGAAAGTCGTCGCGACGAAGTTCCTCGCATGGCCCACCCGTCGAGCAGCAGCAGCATCGAGATCAGCCATCTTGGCGATAATCAAATATAAAGAACGTGAGCAGTAGTTGGCGAGAAAGAAACCGATTGAAGATACTCGCAGGAGGAAGGAGAAAATCGTCGATAGCGTAATAAATACATCCCCCCTATTTATAGGCGGAGGCCAAAGGGGGGTGGATCGATGATCGTGCCGCGATAAGCCCGCAGGCGGAAGGCGTTTAGCGAGCAGCCTAGGAAGTCGGCGACCCAATCTCGCGATAACCTGCATAATAGCATCGGAGAAGCTCACCGAATCTACGCGCCAACCTAGCATCTATACTCGTCAAATTAAAAAAAAAAGAACAAAACACAAGCAACATCGCAAGATCAAAGACAATAAATTCAAAGGAAAGATTAATGCTCGCCAAATTAGATTACAAATTAAATATTATCGCCTGAGGCGAGTACATAAGAAGGCGAAAAAATTGAAGAAAATGCCTAAGGCGTTGGGAGGTTCTCGCGGCGGTCAGAGGGTTGAGGATGTCGCCCGACCCACCCCATGTCGCGTGCGGGCCTGAAGTACTCGGTAGTCGTGGTCATCGCCTATTCGCCTTTGCGGATTTGATCCTCCAGCCTCCCCGCCGAGCCCATGCTCAACTGCATGCCGACCAGTTCTTCATGATGAAGCCCCTGGCGATGTTCTATCATCGCCACCTGCCGTTCCAACTCGTTGATCAAGTGGAATTGAGACTCCGCGCTGAATAGTCGCTCCTCGAGTACTTTGGTTTTAGCTACTCGCACCTTTAGCGCGGAGATGCAGCGATGGGGCTTGCAAATGGCCAGTTGGTCGAACTTGGACTCCAACTCGAGGTAGGCGCGAGCATTCTTCTCCTGATACTCGCGGAGCGGAAGCCCAACGACGTCGATCAGCGCGCCTCCCAGAGTTGAGGAGCGACCTGTCAAATAGAAGACAATCATCCTGTTAGCGAGAATCCCACCAAAGAAGTAGCGACTATCCAGAAGCAAAGAATTACCATGCCGCGGAGTGTGAGTCCTCGCATCATGGCGAGGACTGCGAGATCGATCCCAACGAGGAGTGTGTGCCCGACGAGGAGAATGGCTGCAATGATTCGAATCTCGCCGCCCTGACGAGGAGCTCCCGCGATGGTCCCTGTCCGTTTAGACAGATCGTTGTGGCGACGATCCAAGTCGCCTGGAAGGGTTGGCGGCAGGTCTCTGGCCGCGACCATCAGGTGCTCGCCCTCCCACGCTGGGCGCAAAGAAGAGCGAGGATCTCCCGTTCCCCCAGCCCTGCGACGATCCCACTGGAGGAATCCCGGGAGTGGAGGTCGAGGAGGGGCGGACGTCGGCTGGAGCGGAAGGCTTTGTCAGCACAGGAGGCGGCAATGGAAGATTGCTCGCAGGCAGCTGCGATGTGCTCGCAGGCGTTGGTTGCGAGGTGTTCGCAGGCGGTGGAGGCGGGCTACTCGTCGAAGGAGCGTCTTTGCTCTCACAGGCGGCGGAGGTTTCTTGTTCGCCTCAGGCTACGGTGTCTTAGCCGGAGGAGGTTGTTTGCTACTCGCAAGAGAAACCTGCTTCCCAGAAGACTTCGAGGAAGACAAACCAAAGGGCATCTTCCCGCCGCCGAGGTTGAGCCGGACGGATTGACCTATTCGCGGTCTCGGCTGAGATTCAAGAGCGACCAGCGGAACTGATCGCAGAAAAGACCACCAGATGCTCGTCAGGAGTTCCAGCAGTCGGCGACACTGCAAAGAGAAGGAAGACCATCAGCGTGAGTATAGCGAACACGGCGACGATCTAAAGTGCGAGAATGAAGCGCTAACCTCGCGAGGCGAGCTCTGGTTGTGCCTGGGTCTGGAGCCCGATAAGGTCCACAACAGGATCGACCTGTTGTGTGGGAAGGCGAGATGCATCGGGAGCAGGTTGCTCGGCATCCTCACCAAGGCCCATTTGATCGAGTTTCTCCTGGGTACTCGCGGGAGTCTCAGGCTGGTTAACAGCTGGCGCAGCGATATTCTCAGGAGCGGGTTTCTAATTCTTCTTCTTCGCGACCTTCGCTTTCTTCTTCTTTGGTGCGAGAAGCTCGGCGACATTCGGCGACATCGTCGCCCTCGCGATGACGTTTTTGGGTGTTCGGCTTCAAGAATTCTTCCAACTCAGTCATGCCGCCAGAAGTTCTTATTCGGCAATAAGCGACATCCCGTGCGAGTTCAAAGAAGATGCCCAATGAGAGAGCCACCCCCAATTTATAGAGGCCGAGAGTAAATGTGTTAGCTATAAAATGTAAACCAAGATGGTTGAGAATGTAATCGAAATATGTTGAAATGAAATGCCAACTTTCCTGATTTTTTCTTGTTCTTCTCTGTTTTTCAAATGCCATGTTTTTTCTTTTTTCCGCAACAGTGGTATCAGAGCGAATGTGTGCTTAAAAGAAGCCATTAGAGGAAGGGAAATTTGATCATTTGCTACACTTCTCGAATTATCTATCCTAAACTCATCATATGGAAGCCACGAATTCCCCACATATGTTTTTATACTCTCAGAGTTCTATTCCTATTTTCGATGGTGAACATTATGATTTTTGGAGCATGCATATGTGACTGCTCTTTCAATCTCAAGGTCGCTGAGATCTGGTGCAGAATGGCATTGGAGAGATCTCAGATGTAACAACTTCTACAGCAAAGGTCAAGGAGAAGGAGACAGCTGAGGTAGGCCGAACCAAACTGTCACCTAATGAAGCCAAGCAAGATGCAAAGGCTCTTCCTTTCATTCATCAAGGAGTGAACAAGGACATCTACCCAAGAATAATGGGGGCTGCCACTTCAAAGGAGGCATGGGACATCCTGTAAATGTTTACTGAATTTAAAGGTTCAGAAAAGGTAATCTCAATTAAGCTCCAACACCAATGGAAACTATTTGATACTTTCATGAAAGATTCAGAAACAATCAAATCCTTTGTTTCTAGAACCATGAGTATAGTAAATCAAATTAGAATTCTTGGTGCTAAACTTAAGGATAAGAAAATAGTTCCTAAAGTTTTAAGATGCCTTCCACCAAAATATGATCATGTTGTTACGACAATTGAAGAATCCAAAGACCTCAAGACTCTTACAATCACTGAGCTCAAGGGATCTCCCCAAGCTTATGAGGAAAGATTGAAGATATTTTGTTAGATACTAGGGTTGAAGAGGAGGAGAGGGAAGGGATCAGACGAAGGGGGAAGAAGAAGAGAGATGAATCTAGCCCTTAGGGATCCTTCAAAATAGTTCTTACCTTCGATGCCCAAGATGAAAGACAAACCTAGACTTATATAATGCCTAGTTACAATATATGCGACAGTCAACGGTAAATAACCAACGGCTCGAGATACATATTCGATAATAAAATATAACGATGATGGGTGCACTATGCCAGCGCGTACTACTGGAGAGCGTCTGTCCTCGAAATGGGGTTCGTGTCTGCGGCGCCTTGGTCTCGATGAAGACATATGTGTTGTGTCCTCGTGTCCTCGTCCCTAACCCTCTTTCGTTTTCGTAACAATGCCACCCTCTCGAAAATTCGTCTTGTCCTCAAAGCCGAAGTAACGTCCTGAATGCACGGCAACTGGGATGGTGGAGGGGTGGCCCCAGCAAAGAGGAAAGAGACTCCCGCTTGAGGAAAGCGCATCGTCATGCAAGCCCAATCGACATACACCTCGCCCAGGGTACGAAGACACGCGACGCCGAGAATTACATCAAATCCACCGAGCTCGAAGGAATAGAAATCTACGCGGAGAGGGCAGGAGCCCACAGTTATGTGCAGTCCGGAAAGTGGCCTCCACTAGTAGTGCGGCGGCCGTCGCCCAAGAAAACCGCGAGAGGAGCAGGAGACGGGAGAATGTCGAACAGTGACACCAAGTGCGGGGAGATAAAGTTGTGGTTGACCCCACTATCAACCAACATAGTCTGAGAGTGTCATACATGGACCCAAAAAACATCATAGTGAGGGGGCCAGAGGGGTCACTAGTTGACGAGCATAGAAGTTCCATACGATGCAGCCGTGCGTGGGGTCCCATGACAGCGGGGGAGTCATCGCCCTTCAGGGATTTGAAATCCCCCAGGGTGTTCTCTGGGTATTCCTCGCCAATGGTGATGCGGAGCTCCATCAAAGGGTAGTAATAAGTCGGAGAGTAGGGTTGTTTACAAAAAAAAACAGAGGCCATTAGTGCGAAGATCGTGATACTCCTGGTTAGTCATTCGGGGGTCGTGCGAAGGTCGGGGGGCCGAGGCGATGGACCGAGATGCGGGGAAGCCACGTTAGGCACTGGGTGAGGCAGACAGAAGGGTACTAGAGGGCAAGCAATTGGACCGGGCGTCGAACTCCCCGGTGTCGACGGAGGGGACATTGAAGTCGGCTTCCACCAAGCGGGCGAGGTCCATGGCCTCGACAATAGATGGCGGGCGATGTGTGTGCAGGTGGGCACGAATATGCGGGAGGAGACCGTGCATGAAGAATCTTAGGTAGTGATCAGGAGGAAGGTCAAGCACATGTATGGCAAGAGCGATGAATTCGTCGATGTAGTTGTCGAGGGATTCCGTCTAGCGAACGCCACAAAGGCGCTTCACCGCGGAGCCTGAGTAGCTAGTATGTTGGAGAGCGGACCAAGACAGAGCCGGTGTGGATTGGTGAAGCCAACGCAGCCAGGGAAGGCGGAGCACTCCATGCCGATCAGAGACGTACTGACTTTGTGCGGCTTCAAGATCTGTTGAATATCGAAAAACTGCTCCGCACGTGCAATCCATCCCATGGGACTGGTGTCGTTGAAGGGTGGAACGTCGAAGGACCTGGGGACCAGAGGAGAAATGGAGGCCGGTGGATTTAGGTCCTTGTAAGAGTCCGGGGGTGCCCCGGAAGGGACGGGGAATCCGTGTTGGAGGGCGCGGACGTGCTTGGGCTACCGACCATGATGGAATCAAGCTTCACGTCCATCCACAACATGAGTGCTTGGAGGAAAGTGATGGCGGCGTCGTGGGCATCAAGGCGACGGACGATGGTCGGGTCCGTCGGAGGAGGCGCGGAGGTGTCAACATGCTCCATCGATCGGAGTCGTGGGATTATGCAAGCCGGAAAAGGTGCGGGCAGGTACGGTGGGCCAGCACTGGAAGTGCGGCGCGGGCGGTGTGAGTCGGGGCGTTGGTGGTACGGCAACAGGACGGCACAGATGGATGCCAGCAGAGAGATCGTGGTCTGGAAGTCGCGGACAAAACTGGACGGAGGTAGTGCCGAGGTCTAGGCTGTCGACAGAAGGCGAGGTCGGCGCGTGCGGTTGAAGGCGCAGCAGATAGAAGAATTGGCTTGGACGGCGAGAAAGCACAGCGGCGCTGTCAGGAAGAACTGACACGGTACAAAGTCGACATGTGGGAAGTCGACGGAATCGGTTTGGTGTGGACGAAGTCGACGGCGGACGAAGTCGATGCGTGGGGTGACGGCGCTGGCAGCAGACGGCGGAATCGGTTTGGTGCTGACGAAATCGACGTGTGGGGAGAGTTGTGGGAGAGCAGACGCGTCGGGGCGATCTCCTAGGGCGGGCTCGCGGGAGGCCTCGGGATGATCTGCGATGGATACCATGGTCGGAGAACGGCAGGGCGGGTTAAATGTTAGATACTAGGGTTGAAGAGGGGGACAGGGAAGGGATCGGATGAAGGGGGGAGAAGAAGAGAGATGAATCTAGCCCCTAAGGCTCCTTCAAAATAATTCTTACCTTCGATTCCCAAAATGAAAGACAAACCTAGGCTTATATAAAGCCTAGTTACAATATATTTGAGAGCCGAGAGCAAATGGTAAATAACCAACGGCTCGAGATACATGTTCGATAATAAAATATAATGATGACGGAAGCGTTATGCCCGCGCGTACTACTGGAGAACGATTATCCTCGAAATGGGGTCCGTGTTTGCGCCGCCTTGGTCTCGATGAAGACATATGTGTTGTGTCCTCGTCCCTAACCATCTTCCGTTTTCATAACAGATCCTCTGAACCTTTGGAACAAGAAATCCAGATAAAAACTAAGTCATCTCCCTCAGAAAAACCTCCATTCAGGCACATAAAACCACCAACGAGAGGAAGAGGGAAAGGAAGGCAAAATTAAATTAGACACTTAGAACCAAGAAATGTCTTAGTAATGTCTTGCATACTTTGTAAAAGAAGCAACCACACAGCTTCAGATTGTTTTTGTAAGTGTAAAAGGTGCAAAAAACCCACCCACATGGAGAAAGACTGCTAATTCAAGGGTAAAGAATAAGTAAGGTTAAAAGAGGAGGCCAACTACACTGATTCTACAGAAAAAATGTTTCCTTCAGGGCTTAAAATCAATGAGCAACACCATGAGGTTTGTTTCGTTGACAATGGGTGCTCAAAACACATGTCACCAAACAAAAACTCATTTCTAAACTTCATGAAACAAGAAATCATGTGTACAGCTAGGAGATGGGAAAGAGCTCAAGATAGAGGGTACTGAGACTGTGGCAATACAGTCCAAGGATGGACACACAACAGTCATAGAACATGTGCATTTTGTTCTAACCCTTACTCAGAGCTTGTTAACTGTAGGACAGCTTATGAGAAACGGCTATACAATCTCATTTGAAGACAATCACTGCCATATCCAGCACAAAGAATCAAGTGTGTGTATAGCCTTCATCAAAATGACTCCAAATAAAATGTTCCCACTTACACTGTCCTCCCCAATCGAACATGCATTCTCCTGCAGATCCCCTCTCTCTTTATGGCATCAAAGTTTTGGTCATCTAAACCACAGATTTAAGAATGCTTCAGCAAAAAGAAATGGTGCTCGGCTTGCCAGAGCTCAAAGACGAAGATCCCAAGTGTGAAGATTGTATTATGGGAAAAATCCACAGACTGCCCTTTCCAAATTCATCAACTTGGAGAGCTCAACAGCCATTGGAACTCATCCATGCCGACTTATGGGGGCGCCATCAGCTACACAAACTCTCTCAGGAATGAGGTATTATTTTTGCTTAACTGATCACTATTCCAGGTACTCTGTTATGGATCCTACGCCCTCAGTTATCTAGTAATGCTTTATTATAAGTATGGGAGTCGAGTCATTGTATCGAGTCATTGCATCGAGTCAAGTTGTAGGAGTCAAGTCGAGTCGTAGCGTTTAAATATTTTAATATTTCATGTATGTTGGGTATTTACGATTATGTCATCGGAGCCTATATATAGGGCCTTTGGGGTCATGTAATGGTATGCAAGATTAAAATCAAGTTTCTCTTCTCTCTCAAGCTTCTCCCTCTCTCTCTCTCAAAGCCCTCTTCCCTCTTAGGGTTTCTTCTCTCCTTCCTTCACCCTCTCCGGGTTTCATCTTCTCTCATCTCCCCCACCATTTCTAGGGTTAACACCCTTGTATCTCCGACACCATCTCCCTCCCGCGGTCATCCGACAAACCACAAAAGAGGCACGTAACAAACTTGGTATCAGAGGCACTTTCCTCCCCTCCGGTCCATTGGTTCCGTCATTCTTTCCCCCAACCATCCTTTCTCCCATTCCAGCCAAGAATCCTCCTCAATAGAGCCCATCCCACCCGCTTCATCCAATCCCTCACCTATTTCTCTACTCGACGCTTCCGTTTCCCTCATCTTCCTGCCCTTCTCGACTCTCCTGCTTCAGCGACCACGCCACCACCGACTTCTTCATCGTCGACGCCCTCTATCGGCCCACTGATCGACGCCCCTCTGCGAAGAATCCTTTCGTCTCCTTCCAGCACTCGGCCACCATCCCATTCCGCCGCTGTCAACGTCTACATCGTGTATTCCAGTCGACCCACGTAACCCTCGCCTCCGTTCCTTCCAGACGACGACGACATCTCCGCTGGTTTCCCCTGTGTCGCCGCATCGACGACATCAGACAGCCACTCTGCCTCGACCTACTGTCTCGATCCCCTCACGCTCTTTCTGTCGCAGCGCCCTCATGCCCAGTCTAATCCATTGAGTACCATATCTTCTTTATTAATATTATTATTGCCTAGCCGGCCACTTCATTCTCCACCTTGTTGTCTTTTTTATTCTCTCCTTATTTTCTTCTCTCTCCGCTTATTTCTCCTCACAACTACTACATCGAGCCGACTGCCCTCTTAATTCATCACCCCTTATTATTTTTATTTTCTCTATAAAGTTTTCCCCTCACCTTTTCTTAATTAATTATATATTAATTAGTTACTTAATTATTACCCCATTTCATCATGTCCCTTAGCGACGCGGACCATATTGAGCTGCTTGCCCGGCTCGCCGAGCTGGACCACCGCATTGCTCAACGGGAAGCTCGGCTCGACCGTCGTGACGCTCAACTCGACCTCAAGCTCGCCGCCCTCCGCATGTCCCGCACTTCGATGCTTGTTTTTCTGTCGCCACTACCACCGTCACTGGAGTCGTCTCCTTCCCCTCCAAGGGTGGTACTGCCACCGCTCTCCGACAACACGCCACCACCGCCTACTTCTGCGCCCGCCATTCTGCAGTTGCCGGCCCCGACCGCCTTGTCGCTATCTGTCGTTCCTGACGCTCCGCCAACACCACGTGAGCTTCCACCGCCGGCCATTTCGTCGCCTGCGCCGCCGGCCCCTGCCTTGCCGGTCCCTCCAGCCACGTCGCGGCCTCCGACCACCTCGCATCCGCTTCTACCGCCAGAGCTCCCTCCGGCCACATGTCCATGGCTCTTCACCGCCGCCACGCCGAATCCATTCCTGCAGCCAGCCCTCGCCCTCAAACCACCAACTCATGTGGCTCCAGCCATCTTGCTGATGTGGCCCGCCACTGTGCCGCCGGCACCGCCAGACACAGTCCTTCCGCCGCCAGTCTTTTCGTGGGCGCCGCTGCCGCTTGTTGCAACCACGACCACCGCGACACGATATCGGGCGCTATTCTGGCGCGAGATCAAGATGCCAGAGACTTCGACCCTCCACGTGGAGTCCGAGCTTGAGGGCAAGCTCGATTTCGAGGACGGATGAGATTTTATGGATCCTACACCCTCAGTTATCTAGTAATGCTTTATTATAAGTATGGGAGTCGAGTCATTGTATCGAGTCATTGCATCGAGTCAAGTTGTAGGAGTCAAGTCGAGTCGTAGCGTTTAAATATTTTAATATTTTATGTATGTTGGGTATTTACGATTATGTCATCGGAGCCTATATATATAGGGCCTTTGGGGTCATGTAATGGTATGCAAGATTAAAACCAAGTTTCTCTTCTCTCTCAAGCTTCTCCCTCTCTCTCTCTCTCAAAGCCCTCTTCCCCCTTAGGGTTTCTTCTCTCCTTCCTTCACCCTCTCCGGGTTTCATCTTCTCTCATCTCCCCCACCATTTCTAGGGTTAACACCCTTGTATCTCTGACATCATCTCCCTCCCGCGGTCATCCAACAAACCACAAAAGAGGCACGTAACATACTCATGGGTGTATTTCCTCAAATTCAAATCTGAGGCTTTTGGCAAATTCAAAAAATTCAAGGCCCTAACTGAAAAGGAGAATGGTTAATACAATAAATAAGCTGAGAACCGACAGGGGGGATTCACAGGAGAGGAGTTTACCAATTTTTGCAAAGAGCATGGCATACACAGAGAATTAACCTCTCCTTGTACCCATGAACAAAATGATGTAGTAGAGAGGAAGAGCAGAACGATAATAGAGAGATCAAGAGCAATGTTGCAACATCATCGTGTTCTTCATCAATTTTGGGCCGAGGCAGTCCATACTGTTGTGTATGTTCTAAATAGATCACCTAGCAGAATCTTGGAGAATGCTACCTCATATGAACTTTGGTACAACAAAAAGCCACAAGTTCAGCATCTCAAAACTTTTGGTTGTATTGTCTGCCGGCACATTCCAAAGGAAAGCAGAAAGAAGCTAGAGATGAAGGCAGAAAAGAATGTTTTCTTGGGCTACAGTCAATATTATAAACCATACCGTATCTACAATCCAGAAACAAAGCAGCTGCACATTTCCAGGGATAACACCTTTGATGAGAATTCTACGGTATCTTGGGATCAGACTTCTAGCTTGTCTTCTTTTTAAGTTGGGGTTGCTGAGCATGAAGATCAGCCATCCAAACCAACAAAAGAAGAAGTACAAGACCATGTCTCATCCTATGATTCGGACTCTTCCAAGGAATCATCATCTCCCAAACGATATCGATCTTTGTCCGACATTTACCAACAATCTGAGCTAGCTTTTCTCATCAAAAGAGCCCGAGACATGCACAGCTGCTGCAAAGAACCCAAACTGGGTAAAAGCAATGCGAGAAGTGATAGAGATGATAGGGAAAAACAAAACCTGGGAGCTTGTCCCAAAACTGCAAAACAAAAGCATCATCAATATAAAGTGGGTCTATAAGATCAAGCATGATGAAGAAGGAAATATTATAAAATATAAAGCAAGGATTGTAGCAAAAGGTTATACATAGAAGTCTGGTGTCGACTTCAATGAGACATTTGCCCCAGTTGCGCGTATGGAAAATGTTCGGGCCCTGCTTGAAGTAGCAGCTCAATTTGAATTGCAAGTTCACCAACTTGATGTAAGATCGGCATTCCTTAATGGAGAAATTGAAGAAGAAATATACGTTCACCAACTTGAGGGATATGAGAGACAAGGAGAAGAAGAGAAAGTGTATCGACTCAGGAAAGCCTTATACAGACTAAAGCAGGCTCCCGGAGCGTGGAATCAGAAGATTGATGTCAATCTCATTTCAAATCAGTTTAGCAGAAACTTAAACGAGTCCTCTATTTATACAAAGAAGTTTGACAGCAGACACTTTCTCCTCATGTCTTTATGTTGACGATTTGATCTTCATCGGCACAACCTCAGAAATTGTTGAAAATTTTAAGGTAATCATGAAGAGTGAATATGAGATGAGTGATCTTGGTTTAATGAGATATTTTCTCGGGTTACAAATCAAACAAAAACCTAGAGAATTCTATCTTTATAAACCAAAAGCACTATGTTGAAAAGCTACTTGAAAAGTTCAGGATGAGCAATTGTAACTCAGGCCACACTCCAATATCAACAAGCACAAAAATGTCACAAAAAGATCAGAGTAAACTAGTTTCAGAAAAAATAATACAGGAGCCTGGTCGGTCGCTCATATACCTCACGAATACCAGGCCAGATATTGAGAACGCAGTCAACATTATTAACATGTTCATGTCAAAGCCCAGCTCTGATCATTTCATCATAGTCAAGTGTGTTCTTCGTTATTTGAAAGGAACAAAACATATGGGGCTCTCTATCAGAAGGAAGAAAATTTACATCTCACTGGATTTATGGACAGTGATTGGTGGGGCTCCCCGGAAGATAGAAAGAGCATGGGCGGTTATGCGTTCATGCTTGGCAGCAAGGTAATTTCCTGGTCCTCACGAAAACGAAAAATAGCAGCATTGTCCTCTGCAAAAGAAGAGAAAGTAGCTGCGTGTGGAGCCTCTGGTGAAATTGTCCCCATTTTCCACAACCAAACTAAACATATTGAGCTTAAGTTTCACTTCTTGAAAGGACTAGTGGAGTCAAACCAGATTGAGCTGTGAAATTGTCCAACCAACAAACCGTTTGCGGACATAATGACGAAACCACTGGGAATCAATAATTTCGTCACCATGAGGTCCAGATTAATCACAGGTTATGATACAGCTTTGAGGGGGAGTATTGAAGAATCAAATGTTGAATGCAATCAGGACCAAAAGACAAAGCATCGCAATGAAAGTTTTAATGAAAGCAGTTGCCGCTTGGCGAAGACGAAGTATCACCAACCAGAAGACGAAGGGGCAGCAGCACTAAGAAATTAAATGCAAAGAAGTAAATGTGTTAGCTATAAAATGTAAACCAAGATGGTTGAGAATGTACTCACAATATGTTGAAATGAAATGCCAACTTTCGCGATTTTCTCTTGTTCTTCTCTGTTTTTCAATACCATGTTTTTCCTTTTTTCCGCAACAAATGAATGGAAATTTTTCAACTTCTTCTGGCGCACGTCACGCTTTCCCCAGAAATGCAGGTCGACATCTTCACCGCCGGACTTCGCGATCGCCAACAAATTGATGTTGAATTTGAGGTTCCTCCAGACTTAGAGACTGCTATGAGTCTGGTCAGGCTATGTGGTCGTCGCCTCCAACTGGCGCAGGAGGCCTATCCGCCCACCGACAAAGGCATTCAGCAAGGCCGTCCCGAGGGTCATCCAGCTCCACCAGCTCGTCGACTATCTCGGGCCGATATGATGAAACGGCGCGCGCAAGGCTTATGTTATAACTGCGACGAGCAGTACACTCGTGGCCACAGGTGCAAACGGCTTTTCTACCTGCAGATCGAGGACTCTGATGATGAAGGTGTCGGCTAAGGCGGACATCATTGATCTCCCTAGATCTTGAGGTCAAGCTCTTTTTGAAAGGCGGGAGAGATGTTATGGATTATTATGACAGGTTATGTTATAATTATTTGTGTCTTTATGTCGCATTCCTTTTTAGTTCGTGAAAGTGCACAGTGTGCCTCTGAGTATTCTCTAGAGGAGGTGAATAAAGTTTTTAAAACTTTTATCCTAATATGCACACACAATAAAAACTACTAAGTACTATGCAATCATCAACGCCAATACAGAATAAAGTAATCACAGAAAAACAAAAAACAATAAACTGGGACAGCACAGAAAAGCAACACAAAAGATACAGAATTTTTATAGAGGTTCCTCAAAATGTGGGAAGTCCACTCTTCTACCACCTTGGTAGGATTGCACTATAAGTGTCTGAGTCTTTTGATAAGGAGACTTTCAGAACAAGCACTGAGTCTTTTGATAAAGAGACTCTTAGAACCACTCACTGAGTTTTTTGATAAAGAGACTCTTAAAACCACTGAGTCTTTTGCTAAGGAGACTCTTAGAACCAACTAAATCATTTGGAGATGGATTCTTAGAACTCTTTTACAATTACAGAATAAGAACAGAGAAGTAAGAAAGAAGAAGAAGACTGGGATTCTGCAGTATGAATCCTATAGCAGCTATCACACTGGATGCTGTGTTTTAGATTTTTAGTGTTCTTCTGAATCTGTATATGATGAACCTTATAGCAGTTATCACACTGGATGTTGTGTTTTGGTGTTCTTCAGGATTTGTATATGATGAACCCTTGCTAGTGATAGAGAAGAATGTAAGGGTTAAATGTTTGTGATCCTATTAATCTTTGTACTCTTGTTGGCTTGCTGCTGTGAGATGTAGAAGAAGAAGAAGCAACCTTGTATTTCTGTACAGAGAAGTTCTTCTTTTCTTGTCTGAGAGAACTTGAGGAAGAAGACGAAGACAGAAAGGAATTCCAAAATTGTTATCAATGTGTCTCGTCCCCAACATACTTATTCTCTGACCATTAGTGTTTGAATTTCTTTATTCTTCTGTTCTGACCTTAGAAGGAATGTCCATTGGACAATAAATGTTTCCTTCTATTTCTGTTCTCGACCCGTCAAGTCTGATTTGAATAACTTCCAAGAATGTCTTTGTTATTTCTCTGGAATACTCCATTCCATTCTTGACAATAAACGAGTCGTTAGAGAACATATTTCAGCTTTGTAGATCTTCTGGAAAAGCATCAGAAAGGACAGTAGAAAACATACTATTTCTGTCTGTATTCGACGTTGCGTCGAATTCATTATCCTTAATATCGACGCACCTCTGAGTTCTTATAGAAGCAGCTTCGAAATCCTTCTCAGCTTTGAGTGAACTCAGATGTCGACGTTGCGTTGTGTTCTTATCCGCGTATCCGTCGAGTTGAAGACTTGGACTTGAACTTCATCTTCTGCGTCGAATTGAAATCGAAGTTGCGTCGACTTCTAAGATGGCTTCGACAGACTCTTCCTTCTACATCGAGTTCATTTCGACATTGTGTTGACTTTTCACTTGATACTTCGACAAACAGTCTGAGTTACTTCGACTTTCAGTCAGAGTTGCGTCGACTTCTAGTCGAAGTTCCGACGACTTCTATTCGACGCAAGTTTTAACTCAACTGAATTTGTGCTCATTTTGACATGGTTTTGACACTCTGATGTGAGTGTGATATCCTAGGGTATCTAATGACCAAATTACTCTTTCTATACAATGTGGGTAATACATTCTAACTGATGAAATCACTTTTATATAATTTGTTTAGATAAATCACAAGGGGTTTTTTCCAATAATCTTCCTTTATTTATCTTAACAAATTTTACAAAATATAGTAAGTGATATCAAACATGTAGTGAATAAAAACAAAGTACATACAAATGTATCATACACATAAAATATCATCATGGCACAGAAGCATAGATCAACATGATAGGCTTCCAATTGATCAAATTGTCCTCCATAAATATATAACTCCAAATATGTTTATGGAGAAGTTATTATAGAGATTGTTCACCTGTATTGTTCTACTCCTTTGGAAGAGTTTTCCTCTTCCTTGAGAAAAAATTATTGTGTTACCATTCTTGGTGCAAACACCAGTGGCTCATCTTCTTCTTCAGCAGTCTTGTTAGTTTCTTGATGAATATGATCTTCTTTGGGAGGCTCCCCCTGAGATTGTGCATCCTTTTCAACAGTCAGAGCAGCCTCATTAGCAATCTTTGATACCTCTTCCAAGAGCTGATCATCTGACAATGGCTCATCCTCTAAGAAAGCATCTCCCACTGAGTTTGTAAGAAGCTCCCCTGAGTTAGTTCAAGATTTTCCTGAGGATTTGCAAGAGACTCCCCCTGGATATGTGCATCTGGATGTGAAACATCTGGAATTGCTGTTTGAAATACAGTAAGTTTATTAGGATCAGAAACTTCAGTGTACTTGTCCTTCTCCTGGCCACCCTTTTTTTCTTGACCAATACTTCCTCCTCATGAAAGTTCTCCCCCTTCTGAACCTTACTGACCAGGGAGGTTAAGAATTCTTAAGTCATCATGGAGGAGGACATAATATTTTGAGAGCCAGGAGAGACTCTTTTGATTCTTGCAATTCACTCTCCATATGTGAATACTTTCTGTTGAACTTCCTGGCATGAGTCAGCAATAGATCAGCAAATGTGCCAGTAGCCAGCACTACTGCTTTTGAGATTATTTGCTCAGCATCAAAAGGAGGTGTAGGATGGGAGATAGAAGCAAGAGGTGTGTCAAGTGGAGGTGTGGATAGGATAACTGGAGAAATTGTTGTGGAATCCTCATTGAAGTCTGGGAGATTTTGGTGGATAGAGGATTGTTATTGATTATCTTCTGGAGTGATGAGATATTGTGGTAGGGGATCATAATGGATGTTTGGAGGATTTTCAATAAAAATGGTGATGGATGGTTGTTATTGTGGTGGTTGGAGAGAGATCTGTGGTGTAGATTCTGGAGCTGGGGTTGATGGAATGGACTGGAGGTTTTGAGAAGTGACATCATCTGGAATAGTATCTTGTTGAACTTCTGAATTATTCCTTGGGGGATCTGGTAGAATTGACTCATGATCCTGTAGAACTGGAGAAGGAGGAGGAGAGGGGGCTGCCTGACCAGGCTTTGGAATTTGCCTGGTCCACTTGGAGAAGATTCCAATGTTGATTCTTTTGCCAGGTGGAATCCAACAGACACCCCTTTTGATGTACATACACCTGGATAATGATGGAGCAGAACTTGGCTCATCATTCTCATGTAAGAATTCTCTTTATTAGCGCATATTTGTGTCATATCATCTTTAGGAGGCACCTCCCCCAATTTATCCTCTAGTTCAGAACCAGAACTCACATTACTCGTAGTTGCTGTTTGGGAATTGCATCATGAGCAGAGATTTTACATAGTAAAACTTTGTCTACAATGTCTGTCAGAGATCTATACTCTTCAGAAAAGTCATTCTTCTTAAGATTAATTGGCTTGTCTTTAGTGAAGTTCATGATCTGCAAAGCTTGTCGAGTTTTTTCAGTTGTTAGTTCAGATGGCTCCTCTCCTACCGGCAAGTCAAAGGTGAGATTCAGCAATTCCTCAGTAATATGAATATTTGTATTAGAAATTTTCCCTCGAAGGGACCCATCCTCTTCAATATGGATATTATCTTTCAGCTCTATTAACTCTACATCATATATCTTGCATCTGGTAGAAATCAGTTTTGTGAGTCCTGCTGTTTGGAAGAGATCCAAGATCGCTTTGAAACTTTCTGTTGTATCATTGAATTATTCTATGTCAATGTCAAATCCTGAGTTCACCTTCGGAGGAGCCATTGAATCTTACTTATAGTACATGCAAAGATGAGAGAGAGAGAGAAAGAAAACAAGAATACAAGAGAGCTGGAGAGAAAGGAAGCCCGAGAGCAAGAAGGAGAGAATTCGAAAGCGCAATAAATTTGACGCCTATGTTGCTTAAAAGAAGACGATTCGTTGCAACTTAGGGTTGTATTCGAAGCATCGTCGACAAAGATTAATATTCAGCGCGCCAAAATGTGTCGAAGCAGCTTCTAGAAGTGAAATTACGCGCGCTTGATATGTCGACGTTGCGTCGATTAGAAATTGGCGCACCTTCAAATTTGTAGAGCAACTATTAAATCGACGTATGCGTCGATATGAAATCGACGCCGCGTCGAATGCTATTCGAATTATCTGATTCAGATGGCTCTCGAAGCTAGCGTCGAGTAGAACTATACGGTACGTTGAATTCTATTCGACGCAACTCTGAATATACAGTTCTATTTTCTTAGAAAATTCTTGTTGTTTTCCCAGCAATGTTTTTTTTATTATTAAAAATAGTATTTATAATATTATTTTTATGAATTATAAAATCAACAAAGGATTTTAGAGTATAGGTCACTCCTTTTTAATATATGTAGTTCATTATGGATCATTTAGTTCTTTCATTTCCCTTCACTCTCTCTGAGGGGAAGAACCCTGCATCTTCCTGCACAAGTAATTCAACCACTAAAAGGTACTCAGGTTACCTTGGTCCCTTTGCTTTTACCATTATAAGGAGATAAGAAAGAATAGAATTGTCTTTCATAGTATCCTTTTGGATGGCAGAGGATTGGTTTACCAAACCTAGGCTTATTATCTTGGTACTGAAAATGTGCATAGAATGAATCTACATATAATAGATCTATAGAATGTCTAATGATTCTAATTTTGATTTTACCTTTTTTATTTAGATTTATAAGTTTGTCTGGATTATTTTTCTTAATAATTTTTTTTTACTATTAGAATTTGCTATATGAAATGAAGTGATTTTATCTGAATTATTATTGTTCTGTTCTTTAAAGGCTACACTGCTCTCATTTATTTGATAGTCACTAGGTCTAACAAATCTAACTAGATTTTTCCAGGCAGGTCTACTAGGGACTTCTGTGCTAGTGGATGGATCTGCTTCCAGACCTAGGTGTTTAAATCTCATGGAGAGATTTTGTGCAATATCTTTGAGCTTTTGACTCCTCCCATTGAGTGAGTCCTCAAAGGTCTTTGCCTTTGTTAGCTCTTCTTTTATCTTTGAGTTTGCATTTGTTATTTCAGTTAGTTCTGATTCCTTACTATGAATTTGATTTCTTAAATCTTGATTTACTGAGTATAGATCATCTTTCGTGAAGTTTTCCAATTCTTCTCTAACTGTTTTTATTTCTTTTTGCACCTTAAGATAGTCATTACAGAATTCTTTAAAGCAAATTTTGAAATCTTCTGAATCAAAGTTTTCAAAAAGACTTACCTGGTCTCCTTTATCATCTGAGGAGACCTCCAATGCCATCAGGCAGGCAGTTTCAGCAGCATTTTCTTCATCACTCTCTAATGAAGAGGAGCTTGAATCAGAATCTGTATCACTCCATGTTTCAGCAATGAAACTTTTTCCCTTCTTCTTGTCCTTTTTCTTGAAGGACTTTTTCCTGTGCTCCTTTTAATTACTGCTCATGTCCCTTTGCTCTTCTGGACACTCAGTAGTTATGTGTCCTGGCTTTCTTCAGGAAAAGCAGGTCACTTCCTGCTTTGGAGTCTTATCAAATCTGGGTTTTGAGCTCCACTCTTTTCTTCTTGAGTCTTTTGTCTTAACTCACTTTCTGAATCTTCTTGCTAAGAGACTGAACATCTCATCTTCAGGAGTAAAAGGTTCTCCTTCAGCAGCCTTCAAGGCAAGACTCCTTTGGATAGGAGTTGAGACTATCTCCTTAGCATCTGTCTCAGCTCTGTTCTTCAGTAGCAGCTCATATGATTTGAGTTTTCCTAGCAAAGCATTAGTAGAAATCTCTCTGTGGCATCTGGACTCTCAGATGGCCCGGATCCTTGAGTCCTATGTGCTTGGAAAGCACATGAGGAGCTTGTCATTTATTTCAGTTAAGGAGATCTCTTTATCCAGACCTTTCAGCTCATTTACTATAGTGTTGTATCTATCATGCATTTCAGCAACACTTTCCTCAGCTTTCTTTTGAAAGTTCTCATATTGGTATATGGGAAGGAATTTTATGTCCTTTCTTTCATCAGACATTCCTTCTACTAGTCTGGAGAGAGATTCTCAAATCTCTTTTGCTGATTGGCAGGCAACTACTTTCTGGAAGATGTCATCTGACATGGTGGAGACCAGAATGTTCATAGTTTTGGCATCACATGTCTTCTACTTCTTTTCAGCATCTGTCCACTCAGCACTTGGCACAACTTCCTGTATTGCAGATCCACTGGCATCTTTTTTGTATGGTGTTGGGGGGCCTGAAATAATGACATCAAAGATGTCTTCATCAATGGAGTTCATATAGAGCTTTATTCTGACCTTCCAGAGTGTAAACTTATTTAAGTTAAACACTAGTGGTCTTGTTGATGCATAGTCCTTAGAACTCATTTTTCTTAAAATAGTTTTTGAATACAGAAAAATATGAGAGAAGATCTTTTGATCAATGTGTTAACCTTTTATGATCAACTTCCATCTGATACCAATTGAAAGTGCACAGTGTGCCTCTGAGTATTCTCTAGAGTGGGGGTGAATAGAGTTTTTAAAACTTTTATCCGCATATGCACACACAATAAAAACTACTAAGTACTATGCAATTACCAACACCAATACAGAATAAAGTAATCACAGAAAAATAGAAAACAATAAACTAGGACAGCACAGAAAAGCAACACAGAAAACACAGAAATTTTATAGTGGTTCCCCAAAATGTGGGTAGTCCACTCTTCTACCACCTTGGTAGGATTGCACTATAAGTGTCTGAGTCTTTTGATAAGGAGACTCTTAGAACCAGCACTGAGTCTTTTGATAAGGAAACTCTTAGAACCACTCATTGAGACTTTTGATAAGGAGATTCTTAGAACCACTGAGTCTTTTGCTAATGAGACTCTTAGAACCAACGGAATCCTTGGGAGACGGATTCTTAAGACTCTTACAATTACAGAATAAGAACAGAGAAGTAAGAAAGAAGAAGAAGACTGGGATTCTGCAGTATGAATCCTATAGCAGTTATCACACTGGATGTTGTGTTTTGGTGTTCTTCAGGATCTGTATATGATGAACCCTTGCTAGTGATAAAGAAGAATGCAAGGGTAAAATGCTTGTGATCCTGTTAATCTTTGTACTCTTGTTAGCTTGCTGATGTGAGATGTAGAAGAAGAAGCAGCAACATTGTATTTCTGTACAGAGAAGTTCTTCTTTTCTTGTCTGAAAGAACTTGAGGAAGAAGACGAAGACAAAAAGGAATTCCTAAATTGTTATCTCTGTGTCTCGTCCTCAGCATACTTATTCTCTGACCATTAGTGTTTGAATTTCTTTCTTCTTCTGGTCTGACCTTAGAAGGAATGTTCATTGGCCAATAAATATTTTCTTCTATTTCTGTTCTCGACCCGTCAAGTCTGATTTGAATAACTTCCAAGAATGTCTTTGTTGTTTCTCTGGAATACTCCATTCCATTCATGACAATAAACGAGCCGTTAGAGAACAGATTTCAGCTTTGTAGATCTTCTGGAAAAGCATCAGAAAGGACAGTAGAAAACATACTATTTCTGTTTGTATTCGACAGTGTGTCGAATTCATTATCCTTCATATCGACGCACCTCTGAGTTCTTATAGAAGCAGCTTCGAAATACTTCTCAGCTTTGAGTGAACTCAGATGTCGGCGTTGTGTTGAGTTCTTATCGACGTATCCATCGAGTTGAAGACTTGGACTTGAACTTCATCTTCTGCGTCAAATTGAAATCGAAGTTGCGTCGACTTCTAAGATGGCTTCGACAGGCTCTTCCTTCTACGTCGAGTTCATTTCGACGTTGCGTCGACTTCACTTGATACTTCGACAAGCAGTCTGAGTTACTACGACTTTCAGTCAGAGTTGCGTCGACTTCTAGTCGAAGTTGCGTTGATTTCTATTCGATGCAAGTTTTAACTCAACTGAATTTGTGCTCATTTTGACCTGGTTTTGACACTCTGATGTGAGTGTGATGTGAGTGTGATATCATATACATCTAATGACCAAATTACCCTTTCTATATAATGTGAGTAATACATCATAACTGATGAAATCACTTTTATATAATTTGTTTAGATAAAACACAAGGGGGTTTTCCCAACAGTTCGTCCTCTTTATTTAAGTCTATGTATGTAGCTTATTTCCAATTAGGTATGTTGTCAAAGTGTGCCGCCTATTTCCAACTATGTCCGTTGTATGTCTATTTAAAGACTCTTTTGGGTCTTATAATGTATGAAAGAATTAATCGGATTTTCTTCCTCTTGTTTGTGAGATATTGGTAGCTCTCTACTCTAACGAGCAAGTCCTGCTTAGGCAGCCGCGGTTCTGGCTCCACGGTATCCTCCTCCGCCGTTGTCATCTTCGCCTCCGGCCACTCCTTCGGCAACCTCCAAGTATACCCATAACACAACATTTAAGACAGAGTTACATGAGTCGTTAGTCATGCACATTGGGTTGAATAATACCCCAAAAACACATTGACGAGGTTTATGACCTATATGGCTATATCCTTTAGCTCCACAATGGGAAGTTCCTTGTAATATACTTGAGGATTTCAAGATCTTTAACCGACGCAGGACAAAAAGACAGGGTGAAATGATCGGCTGTGCCGACACGCTCTAATGCAAACCTACGTGCATGTACGTAGTGGAATGAATGCGATCAAGCACAATCTAAATGATGTGTGCAAATTTTGAATTAATCCGGAATTTAAACGTAGCAAAATTAAATTATATTAATTAGCAGTGATACACAAAGTGAATCATTAATTTTCAAGCATGTAAGCAATTTACATTCGTACTCGCACAAGAGGTGCTTTCCACTACAATTTGCACAAAATAAGACTTATAGAATTCGAAGAAATTGAACAACACTAACAATCTCAATACCCAAGCAAATATAAAATGCTCATCTCGAATTTAATACAGAAAATATAACACAAAACAATAATACTCACAAAGCACGAGTAATCTGGTGACGACGGGCGGCAGACGTGGCTCCACGAGACGAATACACTGGCAGTGGAAAAGGGGTGTACTGGATGGTTGGAAGCGCCTTTAGGAGGGGTGGAAGTGGAGGGGAAGCTTGCAGATGGAGGGGATGGCACAGGGGCTGACAGTGAGTATGGGAGAGTGAAAACTTGCGGCGTCGATGGTGGTTCCACGACAGAGAATAGGGCTGAGAAGAAGGAGAGCAGTGTCTGCACGAGAAGGGGGCGGCTTGCTGGAGGTGGAGTCGCGTGGAAGGAGGTAGAACAGTAAAAGCACGGGATTGGGACTGCTTGCTGGCAGTAGAATCGTGTGGGAGGAAGAAAAAGTTCAACAGGAAGGGAAATGGCAGCTTCAGCGGGTTAGGTTTTGCGGCTGTGAGGTTTCGACCCTTTCCGATGAAGAAGACGGAAAGGAACAATGACGCTGGACCAGGGAGGCTTTCTCCGTGAGGAAGGAGATGAACAGGGAGTGGACAACAGTGGCTTGTGCGGCTGGGAGAGGGTGAGCGGCAGAGGGAGTAAGATGCGAGCGGTTTGCGTGCAGATTGTCGTGAGGAAAAGGACGATGAACAGTGTTTTGGCGAGGAAGGAGTACAGGAAATAGCGGGCGACGAACAGGCGGTTTTCTCCTTCCTATGAATGGGATCGTGGGGAGAGGAATGGAAACAGTGGGATAAACGTGTATTGAACGGAATAATAAAAAGATAACTGAATTCGCCGAGGCGTCGCACCCCAAGCTCGCGGCGTCGCACCACGAATGACCGTGAATTCTGGATTCGCTCACAAAATACACAATAATTCTGAAAATGAGAACATCCGCCCCTATTTATAACGAAAAGGGGCGGTTGGGCACCCGGCGTGAACGGCTATGATTGTCCGTTACGCCCGGTGTCCTAAGACAATAAATACAACTCCAAAAAAATATTAAAAATGCATTTAAAATGAAAAGTGACGCTCCGGACGCGCTCGCGGTCTCGGATCGACGATCCGATCAATGCATCTCCGCCAAATCAGCAAAAACGGGTCCCGCCGAGTGGTGGCCCGATCTCCGATCATGAACATGCGGCCGATCCCCATCAATTCCCCCGACTGAAAAGCATTCATCTCCGAGGAATGAAGATGACTGAGCTGTAGTCGAAGATCGAGGGTAAGTCTAACAAGCTCTGTCGCCGGTATCCAAGTATCAACAAAGGTGGGGCGTCCACTCAAGTGCACCAAGTAACGGCCAGACCGACCGACTGTAGTGGTGATGCACTCGTGCGCCATAATAACAATAATGCTTTCAACACTCACCTCTCGTGCTGGTGGATCCAGAAAAACCGGTGGAATCATGGGTGGTGCGTGCAAATCCGCGGGTGCTCGTCCAAGGTGAACATGGGAAGTGGCAAGCTGTAACTGGGAGGGTGGCAGAAGAGGCTCAAGGTATGGGTCAAGGTATGGGTGCCTATGCTCGAGAGACTCAAAGTAATGTGTCAAATCTTTCGTATTAAATACGGGATGAATACTCATATCTGCAGGGAAATCGATCTCGTAGGCATTTGTCCCATTTTTCTTTATAACCCAATAAGGACTCATTCGCTTAAGTTGTAGTTTAATAGCGGCTCCTTTTGGGAGCCCCTCCTTGCAAAGTCCGACCATGACATGCTCGCACACCCAAAAATGTTGCTCACGCCTGTGCATATTTGCCCATACCATATATAATTCAATATTGCTAATATTTTTCTTCCGGATTAGTTTATGCATTTCATGCGAATGATGCAAAACAAACAACGTGTGGAAGTCATGCAGCAACAATGAACCATGCACTAACTGTAAATGAACAAGCAACAAATGTAAAAGACGAACTACTAACACGACCAACTCAATAAACTGGGGGTTTTGGGTACTATAAGAAACTCCTAAAAGGGGTACATGATCAGGAGGTTCAGAAGGTGGGACGTAGAAAAATTCGTCGCGGCGCGACGATCACTCCAGTGAACCGCGGAGACATCAGTAATAAGATGTGTCAATGTAGTGTGTGAACTGCTTCTACAAGTGCGGGTAGTAAGACATAAGATCAGCAGGTCAGTGAGTGCACCCTCAAGCTTGAGCGGTGGATCGACATGTGGCTCATCAGGGGGTTCTCCGGGAGGGGTATAATAAAATTCGTCACAAATACGACGTGTACCAATGTAGATCCCAAAAATATATGGAGTGTCTTCAGATAAACGATGATGCAGGTGAAGTGTGGCAAACGTGATATGTTTGCTAAGGGAATGACACGCATCAGAGGGCTCACCAGGAAGGACATATGAAAATCATCACGAATGCGACGATCATCTAAGTGAAAATCGTAAGCATCGATAATATGATGCGACTCTAGTGTGTGGTGAGTGTCCGTCACAAGAAAGAACTTATCTGGCGGGTCAGCAGGTGGTATGACCCAAAATTCATCACGAGTGCGAGTGACCAGATGGAAAACTCTCAAAACATCTGAATTATACTTAAGTGTTTTTAGGAAGAACCCTACATACTGGATGTAACACTCAAGATCCTCTCTCTGGAGCACTAACAATATCAGGGGTGATAATGGGAGAGAAATCAACATCTCAGTACTCATAAGTGTGTCACTCACCTGAATCTCATCCTCACAAAGACGAGGTGGCTCAACTGGAGGCTCAGCAGGGGGGGTGCCAAAGAAGCCGTCAACAGGGGGATGGACCTCCAGAAGCAAACCATCATAAGGGGTCGTGTTCCCCAATAGGGGTGAGGTGGATAACACGAGATCACTATTAGGCTCTCGGCTCCCGATCGTGATGTGGCTCGGTGCGCCATCAGGTGAAGTGTGAGAAAAGCATATACTCAATAGTGAACTAATATGTATAATGTCGAGGGCGGGCTCTCTAAGTGGAGCGGCCTCTCGTGGTGGATGATTCCTAGCACTCACATCCTGTGGTGGGCGGGCAACTCGTTCTTCCTCAAAGAGAATATCAGGTGGAGTGGGTGAGGTTTCCCTGCTTTGGGAAGTGGAGTGCTCTCGCCGACCCTCAATGGCGGCGACACGAGTGCGAAGATCATCATATTGTGCATCCAATTGATCAAACTTCTTAAAAGCCAAGTGCAGGAATTCGGCTTCTGTCATGTCTGCTTTCAGAACAGTAGGAAGGCCACTACGTGTGGTGCTACCTCGCTGAGGGTGACCACTATAGGATGCTTGAGGATAATCAGGTTGTGCTCGTGGGTGGACGTGAGTCCCACGAACGTGCGGTGGTGATCGTGCGTATACAGACTCGTGTTCCTCAAATAGAGGAGATGTGTAGCGACGATGACCTGAACGATACTCAACTTTACTATCATAAGGTCGTGTCGAAGGATCAACAGGATCCATTCGAGTGAGGGGATAAGGACGACGATAATCGTCATAATAATTTGAAGACCTCTCTGACGACACTCTATGTGATCGAATGTAGACGAATGGTGGTTCCTCAAATTGAGGACCAGTGTAGTGACGACCACTATGATAAGACATTGGGTGGCACAAAATGTAGTCCCGCGTATTTTAAAGTAAGCCCTAACCTGGGCTCTGATACCAAACTGACGCAGGACAAAAAGACGACGGTGGAATAATGATCGGCTGTGGCGACACGCTCTAATGCAAACCTACGTGCATGTACGTAGTGGAATGAATGTGATCAAGCACAATCTAAATGATGTGTGCAAATTTTGAATTAATCCGGAATTTAAACGTAGCAAAATTAAATTATATTAATTAGCAGTGATACACAAAGTGAATCATTAATTTTCAAGCATGTAAGCAATTTCCATTCGTACTCGCACAAGAGGTGCTTTCCACTACAATTTGCACAAAATAAGACTTATAGAATTCGAAGAAATTGAACAACACTAACAATCTCAATGCCCAAACAAATATAAAATGCTCATCTCGAATTTAATACAGAAAATATAACACAAAACAATAATACTCACAAAGCACGAGTAATCTGGTGACGACGGCAGACGTGGCTCCACGAGACGAATACACTGGCAGTGGAAAAGGGGTGTACTGGATGGTTGGAAGCGCCTTTACGAAGGGTGGAAGTGGAGGGGAAGCTTGCAGATGGAGGGGATGGCACAGGGGCTGACTGTGAGTATGGGAGAGTGAAAACTTGCGGCGTCGATGGTGGTTCCACGACAGAGAATGGGGCTGAGAAGAAGGAGAGCAGTGTCTGCACGAGAAGGGGGCAGCTTGCTGGAGGTGGAGTCGCGTGGGAGAAGGTAGAACAGTAAAAGCACGGGGCTGGGACTGCTTGCTGGCAGTAGAATCGTGTGGGAGGAAGAAGAAGTTCAACAGGAAGGGAAATGGCAGCTTCAGCGGGTTAGGTTTTGCGGCTGTGAGGTTTCGACCCTTTCCGACGAAGAAGACGGAAAGGAGCGATGGCGCTGGACCTGGGAGGCTTTCTCCGTGAGGAAGGAGATGAACAGGGAGTGGACAACAGTGGCTTGTGCGGCTGGGAGAGGGTGAGCGGCAGAGGGAGTAAGATGCGAGCGGTTTGCGTGCGGTTTGTCGTGAGGAAGATGGCGATCAACAATGTTTTGGCGAGGAAGGAGTACAAGAAATAGCGGGCGACGAACAGGCGGTTTTCTCCTTCCTATGAATGGGATCGTGGGGAGAGGAATGGAAACAGTGGGATAAACGTGTATTGAACGGAATAATAAAAAGATAACTGAATTCGCCGAGGCGTCGCACCCCAGGCTCGCGGCGGCGCACCACGAATGACCGTGAATTCTGGATTCGCTCACAAAATACACAATAATTCTGAAAATGAGAACATCCGCACCTATTTATAACGAGAGGGGGCGGTTGGGCACCCAGCGTGAACGACTATGATTGTCCGTTACGCCCGGTGTCCTAAGACAATAAATACAACTCCAAAAAAATATTTAAAATGCATATAAAATAAAAAGTGACGCTCCGGACGCGCTCGCGGTCTCGGATCGACGATCCGATCAATGCATCTCCGCCAAATCAGCAAAAACGGGTCCCGCCGAGTGATGGCCCGATCTCCGATCACGAACATGCGGCCGATCCCCATCAAAACCTATGAACAATCACTTTGGCCAACTTTGGCAGGTATTTGAGATTATGTGGCGAGTGTAATTAGGTGCACATGAAAAGTGTACATTTATGATTTCTTGTCATCTTTTTGGTCTTTGTTGTCTCGAACAAATATCTCTCCGCAGAGGCTACAAAAATTAAAAGTTGAGACAAATTATAGTTAGTCTCTTCACTTAGATCCAACTATTACCAAGGAGTTCCCTTTTAAGGAATTTATCTCTCTTCCATCTCCTATTCATTTTGCTATGGAAAAGAATTTTTTCCCAAAGGGCAGTGGAGAATGCATGTAAATGAAAAAAACGAGATATAATTGCTGAAATTTCTTTGAAAGTATGATGCATTTCTCCAAATATTATATGTACTAAATTTATTCAGGTAAAAGAACCTAAAAATCCTTTCTTAACAGGGCAAGGGAAAATCACAAGTAAATAAAGCAATGAAATATGCCTTAGACGTATGAAAAGTATATACTGAATTTCTACAAATATTAACTGTTGACAAAGGAAGCATATTAAAGAAACTAAGAACACATTCTTACCTGAAATTCACCAAAGGGCGAATATAATTTTGACCAAACATATAATAGTCAAAAGGCTCTCGTATAGCTCTGTGATGAGAAGGAAATATGAAAGGGTTCTGCAGCAAACATAAGCACATTAATAAGCAAACAAAACCAGAAAAGTAATATGCATACTCGCAAGTTATAATAAGAATTTCAAATTAAGTAGATAATGTCAAACAAGGACCTCAATGTCTATGAGAATTCGATCAAATACAGCTGTCATATTCGAAAGTATGAGTTCATCTGCTTCTGGAAGCCCACTTTGCAGAACCTGCAATTATGCATACTATTATACACATTTCAACATTTGGGAGCAAAACATGCAAATTAGAATCATTGAAGTAGGTACCCTTAAGGAAAAATAAATTTAAAGAAGAATCAAATAATCCAAAAATATTTGACAAATCCCAAATATGGGATCTACGAAACACCGACACTTCAAAACGCCCAGAGTGTCGGTGTCGGACTCTCCGACACGCGTCCGACACGGGGACACGCTCGGACACGCGTGTCGAAAGCCCGACACGCTGGATTGAGCGGGACTCCGTGTCCCGTGTGAGCGGGACTCGTGTGTCCCGTGTGACTGTGTAGAGCCGCTGTTTTATATTTTATAAGCGGAATAAAACCCGCACAGTCGATCATACTTCCCCGCAGGTTGTCGCACAGCCCTAGGTTCCCACCCTTCACCCGCAGGTTGCCGCCGCTCTTCCCCTATTCTCCAGGGTCCAGGCCGCCGCTAGTACTCCTCAGTGCCGCCAGGCGCCAGTGATCCTCACTCCAGCCCGCCAGTGCCGCTAGTTCTCCAGCCTACCAGTGTCGCCATCCCGCCAGTTCTCCTCAGTCCAGGCCGCCAGCCCGCCATTTCTCCTCGGTCCAGGCCGCCAGGTGCCACTGATCCTCAGTCCAGGCCGCCAGCCCACCATTTCTCCTCAGTCCAGGCCGCCAGGCGCCAATGATCCTCACTCCTCAGTACTCCCAGTCCTCAGCCGCCAGTACTCCTCAGTCCAGGCCGCCAACCCGCCATTTCTCCTCAGTCCAGGCCGCCAGGTTCCCCTATACTCCAGTGCTCCTCATTCCCGAGTACTCCAGTCCACAGTCGGTTAATTGTTCATTTTCTTATTTTTTGTTAAATGTTTTAGGAATATGGTATAAAAAAAATTAATATACGTGTCCCAGCGTGTCGGAACTCGGAATATGGTATTTTTTTAGAATTGACGAGTCGCGTGTCGTGTCGTGTCGCGTGTCGGTGCAACATAGTATGGGATGCTTTAGAATGTTGTTATGAAATTTCAAGCTTCAATATTAGGATAAGAAGCAAGACTAAATTCAGTCTCAGAAGTAACGTCTACAAAAGCACAAGGCTTTAGAAATAAGGGCCAGACTACTCTTACAAATAAAAAAGGGCAGCCCGGTGCACAAAGCATCCCCGCGCAGCGAGGGTCCGGGGAAGGGTCTCACCACAAGGGTGAAATATAGGGAAACCTTACCCTGCATTTTTGCAAGAGGCTGCTTCCAGGACTCGAAACAATCAATATTAAAAAAATGGCATTAGCATCTTATTACCAAACTGTAAATACATAAAACCATGCATTGAACTTTAGGTTGGAGAATAATGTAATATGGGACAAGGAAATATGAAATGACATTCAGAATTTAATAGAAAATTGAGAGATCGATTGCACCTTATTTGGGCGATTTTTCATTATTGATATTTTGGATTGTCGGATGGATGACCGGAACCTATGATTACGATCAGCTCAATTTTTCCAATTTTATGTGCTTTTTTTTATTTTTCTGAGCTTTATTTTGAGAATTCGGTAAAGTTATACGATCGGACGATTAGGGCCGGCGGATACACTAAACCGAAAACTCCCCCTATTTATATCCCCATTAGATTGCAGGTTAGGGGATCTACGATTTTTTCGCAGAAAGAAAGAAGCTCTTTGGTCTCGTTGATGCCGACTCCATAACTCCACTGGAGCAAATATGATGGGGATCGCGACACACATCAGCCTACACGACGATCGGAACCGTCCATTTTAAAATCGACGATCCGAGATTTTTTGTTATTTTTATTTTTATTTCATGTATTTTGAGGACCGTCATGATCGGAGAATCAACAATCCATGATGACCTCGTAGAGCATAAATAGAGATAGATGGTTCAATTTGAAGGCATTGAAAATTGGAGGCTCTTTACTCATGCATATACTTGAGTAAGAGGAGCATAAAAGACGTGAATAATCCGCTCGGGTATTGCAGAATAAAACGGCTTGAAATATCTATTTATATTGTCTTCCTCAAGCCGGACGGAAGATATTAGTCATCCGGTCATCCCGAGCTTATGGATGTCATCAGTAAACACATCGCATCCCAAGCTTTTGGTGAAGACATCAATCAGTTGATATTTGGAATGAACAAAAGAGTGACCAGGTTTCCTTTATACAGGTGGTCTTTGATAAAGTGTCGATCGACCTCAACATGCTTAGTCCTGCCATGTTGAACTGGGTTATGAGTTATACTAATATCTGTCTTGTTGTCACAGTATAAGGAAAGAGGGACATTCTCCTGAAGTCCCAGGTCTTGGAACATAGTATGCAGCCATAGACCTTCACAAAGACTTTGAGACATTGATCGATACTCAGCCTCTGCACTAGATCTGGTCACCACATTATGTTTCTTGTTATGTCATGTCACCAATTCTCCGTTGTGGTTTTCCTCTCGTCACAACTTCCAGCCCAATCAGTATCAGTGAAGACTTCGATTTAAAATGGTTGTTTTTGGAGAACATGAGGCCACGACCAGGGGCCTTCTTTAAGTATTGTAGTACACGATATGCAGCCTCTTGATGTTTGATCTTAGGAGCATGCATATATCTACTCAAGATACCTACAACATATGTAATGTTTGGACGTGCGTGAGATAAGTATAAGAGCCACCCAACCAATCTTTGATAGCTCGAGACATCCGTGCGGTTACCATCACTTTCATCAATCTTATGATTCTCCTCCATATGAGTGTTAGCTGGAACACAACCGAGCATCTCAGCCTTTTTTAACATATGCAAAACATACTTACGTTGAGAGATGAAGAACCTTGATTTAACCTAGTCACTTCAATGCCCAGGAAGTAACGTAATCTCTCTAAGTCCTTTACTTCGAACTCTGCAGACAAAAGTGTCTTGAGATTTGCAATTTTCTCTGTATGATCATCGGTGATCACAATGTCATCTAATAAGTACCACAATTTTTGTTCACGTCTTCGGATAAACATGGTGTGATCAAATTGTCCCTATTTGTAGCCAAGCTTGAGCATGGCCTTGAGAAACCTGTCAAACCATGCCCTGGGAGACTACTTCGAGCCGTACAATGACTTCCTTAAGTGACAGACAAGCCCTTCTTGTCCCGTTCTCACAAAGTCAGGAGGGAATGTCATGTACACTTCTTCATCAAGCTCACCATGGAGGAAGACATTTTTTACATCCAATTGATGAAGATCCTAGCCCAAGCAAGCATCACATAACAGAAGAACCCAAATGGAGTCCATCTTTGCTACCGGAGCAAAGGTCTACTGGTAGTCCACTCTCTGAGCCTGGGTGTATCCTCGTGCCACTAGTCGAGCCTTGTAATGCTCAAACTTACCTTGCTCTGATACCAAGTTGAACAAAGTAAATAATATGTTATGTTGTGAACGAGACACTTTACTCATACATATACTTGAGTAAGAGGAGCATAAAAGACGCGAATAACCAGCTCGGGTATTACAGAATAAAACGACTTGAAATATTTGTCTACATCAATTACAACTAAGAAGAAATTATACTCCTTTCGATCACCCGGTGCCGAAGCCGAAAATCTAAGTGTCGAAGCTTAGAATTTATCCATCCCCTCCCCTTTTCTCATAGCCAGACACCCCCTCCTCCCTTAGCCACCAGTCGGCCTCTCCATTTCCTCCCATATAACCACCAGTCGCTCCCCCATATCATCCCCAACAGCCACCATCCGGCCACCCAAATTCCCCACAAAAACCTCAAGTCGTCTCCCTATTCCAGCCCCCGCCTCCAACAGCCGACATCCACAATTTTCTATTCCCATCTCCATCAGCCAGCAACCCCCAAGTATCCCCACAAACCACTAGCCACCCCCTTCACAAATCCCTTGCATACTCAAAAAATTGGCCACAAAATCCTCTCCCAATTCCTACCATTCAGTTTTTGAAACACCAAAGATCACCTCCGGTCAACCTCCACCACCGTCCCTCAAAATCCCTACGTTTTAGTTTCCTAACGATCGCCGGAAACCACCTCCGGCAACCACCGCCGCCTCCGGCGATCACCTCCGGCAACCACCACCCGATAACCGTCATAACTACCTCCATATCACCACCCGACTTCCTAAAATTTAGGCCTCAATCCTAAATTAACTCCTCACCTCCCATTTCTCCACTTCCTCCTCATTTCTCTTCATCATTCACGAGGATCCAACCTCTCCAGTCCAAAACCGACCCCACTACTCCAATTCCAGCAGCTGGCCACTCTTCCTTCCATTCCTAGCCCAAATCGAGCACATTTACCTCTCATTTCAGTAGCAGCCCTTTTATCACACGTGGAGCCACATTTCCCTCCAACTGATCCCTGCTTCTGCAGCCCAAATCAAGCCCCACTCACTCACTGTTAGCAGGATGACATCTCTCCCATTCCCTCCAATTTACAGAACTTGGTCAGCCCTCTTTAATTGTTGCCAAAACTACTCTAGGGAGGTGCATACTTAATTCCAGCATCTGGAATTTCATTCCAACCTTAGTTATTAAAGGCGCAAACGCATCAAGGCACAAAGAGATCTTAGATCCTAGCGCAAAGCTCAAGGTGCAGGCGCACGCCTGACGATGGCAAGGCGCAATCACATTCATTTTAAAAAATCAGCATCAAACATCAGTTCATCTTCTTGATCAAATTCTTCATTTATTCTACTAATTAATCGGTCATTATTCTCATTTATATCTCTTAAAAATATAATCAATGTGATCAATTGCATCATATCTAAGTCTCAATGCTCGATTATGTTTCACAAACATTAAATCATACAAAAACTATTAAGTTCTTACATTATTTTTTTCTTTATTTTTAAAAAAAATATTTACAACAGAAATCTCACTTAGGCGCTCCTTTTATACTACGAAGGTGCCAAAAAGGCGCACGAAGGCGCAAACCTCTGAGTCTGGTGAACCCTGAGCCTTAGGCGTGCCTTTAACAATATAGATTCCAACTGTTGGGAATCCTCTCACCAACTCCCCCATGTCTCCAGTAGCCCTCCTACAGCTCCAAGATTTTTGTCCAGAGGGTTTGATGTCTCCTCCAGCTACTGAAATTATATTCCAGCCCACGATTGCTGCATCCACAACTCTCCAACCTCCAGCAAACCTCCATACAGCAGTAGCCGCATCCCAGCTTCCACGAGGGCCTAATCCAACAACATTCCTTACTGGCCAGCAAATTGACACGTATACATAAGTTTAAATCCACCCTCGGGCCTCACTTTCGGCTTCCCAAAATCGTCCAAAAACCCATCCATCAACGGTGTTCGCGAACTGAATCGAACCGAATAGCTCATCAATCGAATCCAAATTTATCATAGAATGAAGAGATTCGGATTCGTTGGAATATTTGAATTCATATCCGGATTCGTCCGGAAATCCTGGATTCGGATTTGGATTTGAACTTGGATAAGGGTTTGGATTTGAACACGAATTCGCTTCAAATGATGGACCAAATAGACTTTAATTTGACGTGTAGGGTCATCTTTATATATAATATAGATATTCCTATTATTCGTGAACTATTCGCGAATCTTGTCAATATAGATAATATTATTCGAATTCGAATACAACTCGAATCCGAATTTGGATTCGAATCCAAATTCGATAAATACGAATCTTAATTGAATATTCACGAATCGATTCACAAATTATTCACAAACTATTTGGTTTGCGAACATCCCTACATTTCTGAATTGTGTGAGTTTCTAGCTTGAACGCATTTCTTGTTTGTTGAATTGTGTGTTAAATCTCTGTTTGAGGAGATATTAGTTTGTTGTTTCCAAACTTTGAAACGTTGTACGTTTTCATTTGCTTAGTCATTTGATTTCAAGCTCCCTAACATTTATGTGACATCATGTGTTCCCTTGTTTGCTAAATTTTAACTATTGTAGCATATCATTTATTTTGGTTTATAAAATAAATTATTATTGTCCTGCGTCAAATTGGTATCAGAGCACTGGTTCGGTCTTAGTTTAGAATACACTGGACTATAACATATATGTTTCACTCATGTCATATCATAGTAGCAATTGCTACTCTAATCCTCCATTTGTGGAACCGGAGTCCACCCATGTTCAAGCCCATAGAGTTCCCTCGGGAAGATTGTTGAAGCCAGGAAAATCCCGACCCCAAATATTCGGATCAATGCAGTCAAAGGTTACTCGTCTAGCGATCCGGCTCGACGGCTTGACAGGCAACGATGAAGAGACTAAAAGAGCAACAACAGGACCCCGGGTGTTGCGGCAGGGAGGTCTCACCACGTACCCAGAAGCTCAGAAGTGACTTCTCCTCCCCCACCAAAGATGGCCGAGCAGGGTACGAGGAAGGCACCAACTTGGCGAGAATCAAGAGTGACGGCCAAGGGTGACGGGTCCAAGAATTCAAAAGTAGAGTTCCGAAAGCTCAGTCAAAGGTGTCAATCCAAGTACCAATGGGGTCCTATTTATAGGAAAACCAAAGGGGAGGGGGTCTTATTTATAGCCCAGTCCAACCCGGCGACTATGTGACATTCAAAGGTACCTCGCCTGGCTTCGACGAGCATCGCCTCTAGTCGCCCACCTGGCGAGTACTGGGGGATGTTCGCACATGCCAGACCACTACTCGCCCAGGCCTTCTACTGCGTCTGCTGGCTGAGTTGTCTTGGGTCTTTGACTCCTGGCTTCTTTTTGACCTTTGAATTTGACTTCTGCCTACGTGGCCTTTAATGGGTCCTACCCTCAGAGAATATGGGTTATACACAATCTCTGCTCTTTGCGAGCAACGAAGTAGCTCGAAAAGAATCATCCAACCCCTATTCGACGAGCTGCTCTGGGCGAGTATCAGGTCGACTCGGCATCCTCCTGGCTGGCTCTGGGGCTCTAATATAGAGGGGGGGCTTTTATTGGACCGCTTTCCTGAACTCGCACAAGATGTCGTGTGTTGCTGCTGAAGAGGCTGAAACGGATATGGCTGAGCTCCTGGGTCTGCTAACGCCTCCTCGGAAACGCACTCGCGAACAGGTCGAGCTCGATGACTTCCTCGCATCCAAAAGGAGGAAGAAGCTCGCCAAGAAGAAGAAGAAGCAGTCTGCTCCCGCAGAGGATGTCGATGGTCCTCCCGCCGACCAGCAGGGGGTTCCCGCGAGCACCGGACAACTGCTCAGTGATCCAGGCCTCTCTGATGAGGGCGAGCAGCCCGCTTCCCAGCCATCCTCGTCAAAGGTCACCCCCGGGGCGAGCACCACTAGGTCCCAGACCCAGACTCAACCTGATCTCTCCCCCTTGCGAGGTAGAAAACATTTTCTCGTCCTGCTAGATCTGTCGATATCCTGATGTTGTTGGCGAGATTCTGACGTTTTTTTCCACTATTTGCAGACCTGCCGACTACTAGAGGTCCGGTTGAGCCTCTAGCCGCCCCTCCTCTGCGATCATCACCGATGGTCGCGTCGGAATCTCGGACGGGGTCGCGAACTGGTCGCTCAGTGCGGATCTTCTACAACTCGCCTTCGACATCTGTTGGAAAGAGGCCCTTTATAGAAGAGACCTTGCGACCTCCGGCGAGCAGTCTACCTCCACCGCCGCCGGTTTCTTCGCAACCAGCACCGGCGAGTGCTTTGCAGCAGCTGCCCGCGGGCGGTCTTCCGCCACCGCCTCCTTTGCCACCTCCTGCCAATACTCCAGGCGATCATCGCCCTTCCTCGTCGGCCGCTCCTTCGGTCCATCTGGCGGAATCCTCGCGGCGCGGCGAGATTTTGAGCTTCTTCTCCCAGAGAGGGGGAGGGCGACCAGTGGATGGTCACGGTCGGGGGAATGTGCCTCCGAGCAGGGATCATCCCGGCGGATCTTCTTCAGGCCGGCGAGATACTGCTCACCGCAATCCTTCTCCGCGCCGAGTTAGGAGTCCTCGGCGGGGGCGGTCTCGCAGCCCTCGTTGCGACGTGAGGAGCGAAGCTCCTCGGCCTGGTAATCGGTCGCTTCATATATAGTCGTCATTTCTTCTTTGCTAGACTTGTCGTTGAATCCTTGTTGTTTCTGTTTTTAACTGCAGCTCGCGCCACTATTTTGGGGGGGAGTTGATCGACGTTATCGGGCTCCTACCCGGCGAGTATCAAGAGAAGGTCGCTCGTGCGTACCTTGAGCTGGAGGCGAAGGTCGAACGTCTGGTGATCAGCGAACCTCATCGGCGTCTTACCGAGCTGGAGGTGCGAGTCGCAAAGCTTGAAGAGTTTGAGACTCAGCTAGCTGGCGCGGAGTCCCGCTTTCAATCCATCCACGACCTAGAGCGCCGAATAGCGAGGATCGAGCATCGTCAGTAGCTTCATCATGACGAGCTGGTCGGCATGCGGGAGAGAATGGGCTCGGTGGGCAGGCTGGCGAGGATTGAAGATCAGCTGCGCCAAGGAGAGGATGCAATGTCGCTGGCCCTTGAGCATTTTAAGCACGCGCGCAGCATGGGCTGGACCGGGCGACATTCGCAACCTCTCGATCATCAGGCGAATACTCAGGGACCTCAGTAGTTTCTTTTTCTTTCTTTGCTTGTATGCTGAGTGGAACGCCTTTGGCGACTTTGTAAAGACATTTAATCTTTGTCATATTATTTGGCAGGCATTAAATCTCGCCTTTGATTTATTGTTTTTCTTTCTGCGATGATACCTTTGTTTCTTTTCTTCGTTATTTCTGCGAGTATTTGTTGCTTCGAATGTCGCATATATTTGGCGAGCTGCTTTGTATTCTAATGCAGGTCCTCGCGTGCTGAAGGTCGGCGACTTTGACGCGCATCGTGGACATGGCGACTTTTCTTGTTATTCGCTACCCCCTTATTTCTAGTCGCGGCGGGGTAGCAATCCCCCATAGCCTTTACCTATAAATAGGGGTGGTGGGTATGTATTTATTACGCTATCAGCGACCTTCCCCTTCTTCGTGCGAGTATCTTCGATTTCATCTCTTCTCGCCTTAGATACTCGCAATTTTCTCTTCTATTCTTCAATCAAGATGTCTGACGAGGCCACTATTCGGCGCGCTAGTCATGCGAGGAACTTTGCGGAGGCATCGTTCAAGAAGTCCATCTCGCGGAAGAAAAACTTGGACGATTTCTCGGAGAAGTATTGTCCCCGGGATACTTGGCCAGGCTTCCTCGCCAGGACGAGCGTCTGAATAGTTTCGTGGAGGGCGAGATAGTCTGCCTTATTCGCCACTTTGAGGTAGGCTTACGATTACCATTGTGGCCAGAATTGTGCAAAATTCTGCGCTACTTTGGGATAGTCCCTGCCCAGCTCACCCCAATGGCATGGCGATGATCATAGGGTTCCTATGCTTCTTGCGAGAAGAGAAGATCGCCTTTGATATGTCCGTCTTTAGGAGGATTTTCCACTTCTTGGCGACCGGTGAGGGCGTCATCTTCTTCTGCAGCCACGTCTGCACCTTGGTCGGCACAGCGAATAAGAATCATCGCTGGGGCGAGCAGCTGGTCGTCATCAGCAGCGACTTCGAGGTCATTCCTCGCACTTCCTTCCAGCCACCCGAACACATCTTCGCGACTCCCTACCTGGAGGGACCTCGGGAGAAGCTCCTCGACACCTTCTGAGGTCGCCGCTTTGATGTGGTCTTCTGGCGGAGGCAAGTAGATGAGCACGTAGAGGTCTTCCCGGGTGAAGGTAAATTACTGAGTGATTACCTGCTATACTCGCACCTTTATCTTCGAATGGCGACTAATCCTCGTTTTCTGTTTTCTGCAGCTACTCGCGTTCTGCCGCGCGAGCCTCTCCCCGTGGCGAAGGAGGTGGTTCCTCCTCAGGGGGGCGCGGGGATCCCGCCGCGCGAGGATAGGGGGTTGCTGACATCCCCTATTGACTTGTCGCCAGTCCCTGATGACCCGATGGTCGCCGACAAGGAGGCTGGATCTTCGAAGAAGAGGGAGAGTAAGGGCAAGGTCCAGGAGCCCCCGAGGAAGAAGAAGCAGGTCGGCAGCAGAGACCTTGGAGCGAAGGCGGACCCTTCAGAGGTCGGCGAGCCTTCCCACCATCCGAACTTCAACGAGGGTCTTCACAGCGAGGATGCCTAAGGTCGCCCATTGGTGACCTGGGCGGAGCGCGCCCATGAGGTGACTCTGAGCACCAACCTCCCCGCCTGGTCGGAGGATTGGGAGGATAGAGGCGAAGCATTCGACGTGATGTTCGCCCTCTATGGTCGCGCGGACGCTGAATCACTTCAAGAAGTGTCTGTCGAGTACCTGGCCCACCATCCCTCGCGCTCGCTTCTGCGATCTGCCGAGCTGAGCCACCAGACGGCGAGGCGCTTGCTCGAATACGAGCAGAAGATCAAGGTGCTGGGCAAGACCATCATCACCTTGGGGTCGCAAACCGCCAAGTGCAAGGAGTATGAGGTATTCTCGCGCTGCTTATTTATACTTCTATCTTAATGATACTCGCCGTTTTGCCGACTATTCGTCTAACCTCTATCTTTCATGTTCGCAGGCTGCTGAGGTTGAAACTGCGAAGAAGATGTCGCAGATGGAGAGGGAGCTCGAGGATACTCGACAAGCCATGGAGGCCGCCCAAATCCGGATTGCCGAGCTGGAAACTTGCCCTGTCGAGCAACAGCCTTCGGAGGCGGGCCCCTCCAGGGGGAAGAAGATTAGAATGCACGACGACGACATGTCGTTCATTCGTCGAGAGATCGCGCGAGCAACCGGGAAGGTTGTCCTGAGCAGGTTGCGAGCTGAAGGCCATCTGGTGTCGGAGGCGATGAACTTGACTGTGATGGACGTCATTCCGGCGCTGCTCGTCGAGGAGTCAACCTCTCCCTTGCGAGTTCCCTCTCTGAGCCCAGTGACGTCGAGGATGAGGATTCTGGGGATGAGGATGAAGAGGAGTATGTCGACGGTGAGGATGATGATGATGATGATGGCGAGGATGACGGAGGCGAGGATGAGGCCTAGTCGCCAGGGCACCTTTTTGATTGCTCAGGGACATGTAAATATTTTGATTATGTAATACTTCCGAACGTACAAATGAAAGAAAGAGATTTTTTGCTCGACTGTTCCCCTTATACTCGCATGCTTTCCTGTAAAGCGATTAGGCTCTTAGGTTCGAACGTGATGAGTGTCCGCTAGGCTCATAGGCTCGAAGCGAGATTGAGTGATTTCCATCACGAATGGTGCGACCTTGGGGGGTACTCGATGTGATTGACGATCTACCTTACTCGCATATGATATACTCGCACTGTAGATACTCGTTTATATGCATTCTCACCTGCTTTATAGTTCTTGATGATGCTTGAGCTGTGAAGGACACTCGAGGGGGTCCCGCAGGACGCACACTTTCAAGGCTTCTACTTTTACCTGATAATAGTTTTTAAGGCGTCGCAGCAATAATAATAATAGGAATAAGAAGAATAAGTAGGGAATGACAGTCAGGGAGGTCCAAGGGGACACACCGTCCCGAGGCCTCCATCCTACTGCGATGCTGAATGCTGACTAGTAGGGACTGACCGTCGAGGAAGTCCAAGAGGACACACCTTCCCGAGGTCTCCATCCTACTGCAATGCTGAATGCTGACCGGTAGGGACTGACAGTCGGGGAAGTCCAAGAGGACACACCATCTTGAGGTCTCCATCCTACTGCGATGCTGAATGCTGACCAGTAGGGACTGACAGTCGGGGAGGTCCAAGAGGGCACACCTTCCCGAGATTTCCATCCTACTGCGATGATGAATGCTGACCGGTAGGGACTGACAGTCGGGGAGGTCCAAGAGGACACACCTTCCCGAGGTCTCCATCCTACTGCGATGCTGAATGCTGACCAGTAGAGACTGACAGTCGGGGAGGTCCAAGAGAACACACCTTCCTGAGGTCTTCATCCTACTGTGATGGTGAATGCTGACCGGTAGGGACTGACAGTCGGGGAGGTCCAAGAGGACACACCTTCCCGAGGTCTCCATCCTACTGCGAGGTTGAATGCTGAATGAAGATTTTCTTCCTGTTACTCAACAATCAGAGGGGATTAAGCATACCAACTCATGATTGGATGGGACAATAGAAACATTATGCCTTGCCACGAGCTTTTAGCTCTTTGAGGGTATATTGCGTCTTTATTCAAGGGTCCCCTCGTCAGTTAAACCGATCATCTCTTCGTCGAGTTGGGAGGTCGACGTCCAGACTTTTCCCTGATAATCTCTCCAGTCGAATGAGAAGTGCAATCGGGGGTAACTTCGGCCAACGTGCAAGGGGGGAGCTGATCTCGACCGTCCATGCAGAGGCTTGGTCTTCGGAGAACTCACACCCGAGGCACTGTCTCATCATCCGTTCTGGGTTTTTATAAGGATTAAGTCGGAGACCCATTTCCCAACATGTCGTGGAGATCGATTTTATCTACTTCTTTTTCTGTTTTGAAAACACTTTGCTGAAAGAGACAAAAACGACTCACTCCATCTCATGTTTCAGGGGGTGAGAAATTAATTGAAGCGAAATAACTTTATAGAATAGGGACATACACATTCTTGTTGGGGGTAGAACCTTTTTAGGTCATCACCACTCTAGGTATTCTCAAGCAACTCCCCTTCGTGGTTTTGCAGACGATACCCGCCAGTTGTCAGCGACTCGTGGACGATGAAAGGCCCTTCCCAACTTGTGTTGAGCTTTCCGACGGCGGTTGATCTTCCTGCCGCATCCACCTTCTTTAGGACGAGATCACCTGCTTGGAAGTGTTTGAGGCGGACGTGTTTGTCGAAGTACTTCGCCATTCGCCTCTTGATCTCTTCCTGCCGAGCCGAGGCCAGGCCTAAGAGCTCTTCGATGTAGTTGAGGGAGAGCCTCTGAGCTTCTTCATTCTCTAACCGTCATTCTTCATCCCCCTCTTCTGTCGCAACTACTCTGGGACTTCGGACCTCGAACTCTACAGAGATGAGCGCTTTGGAACCATGAGAGAGCTTGAAAGGAGTTTCTCTCGTGGCCGAGTTAGGAGTGGTCCTCAGAGCCCACAGGACCGAAGGGAGCTGCTCCGCTCAGTTCCCTCTTAGGTTCTCGACCTTCTTCTTCAGGAGGTTGATGATCAGCTTGTTGGCGGCCTCCACTTGCACGTTGCTCCGAGGATGATGCACCGAGGCAAACCGAAGATCGGTTCCTAGCTGCTTGCAGAAATCTTCCAGCTCCAAGCTGGCAAATTGAGGACTGTTGTCGGTGACGATGGCGAGAGGGATCCCTAACCTGCAAGCTATCTCCCTCCAGATGAAGTTCTTCACGACTTGAGAGGTGGTCTTGGCCAGAGCCTTGACCTCGATCCACTTGGAGAAGTAGTCGATCATGACAAGAACGAACTTCCCCTGGACGCTAGCTTGGGGAAAGGAGCCTATCAGATCCATTCCCCAGATGGCGAACGGTCATGGGGCTGTAATAGAATGAAGCTGACGAGACGGCTGCAACTGGAGATGAGCGAACAGCTGGCACTTCTGGCACTTCTTCCAGAAAACTTCTGCATCCTTCCGGATGATTGGCCAGAAGTAGCCTTGTCTTAGGATTCTTTGCACCAGAATGCAAGTCCCAGAATGACTTCCGCACTCTCCTGAATGGATCTCCTCCAGAACTCGAGGTACTTCGACCTCCGAGACGCATCTGGCCAAGGGGCCCGAGATGGTCTTGCGATACAGCTCCCCGCCACGAACGGGTCCATCCAGGAAGGGCGTTGTTCGATCTCCATCATCTCTCCTTCTTCGATGGATGGTCAAAACAACTATGTGATAGTTCCTCCTGCCCTCGGACCGTATTTGGCCAAACGATCCGCCGCCGAGTTTTCCTCTCTCGGCACGTGCTCGACGAAGAAGGATTGAAAAGCTCTAATCAACCATTTCACCTTGACAAGGTACTTCTGCAGGATGGCGTCGCGCACTTCGAACTCTCGTCGAATATGCGACGCGACCACCATTGAATCTGTGAAAGCTCGCATATCCTGGATGCCCAACTCCTTGGCCAGACGCAAGTCTGCCACTATAGTCTCGTACTCCGCTTGATAGTTCGTGACAGGGAAGATGATCTCGACTGCTTGCTCGATCCTAGTTCTCTGTGGGCTGACAAGCACGATGCCTACTCCCACAGAGCTTTTGCCTGAAGCTCCGTCCACGAACATCTTCCAGGAAACCAGATTGGAAGGCCCCTCGCTCGGATTCGCTTCTCCGGAGAAGTCAGCTAAGAAATCTACCACCGCATGTGCTTTGATCACCACCCGGGGCGAGAAGGAAATGTCGAACTCACTGAGTTCTACCGACCATTTCGCAAGCCTTCCTGAATGCTCCACTCCTTCTAGGATACTTCGGAGGGGATGATCGGTGACGACCCGGATGGAGTGAGCTTGAAAATAAGGCCGGAGCTTCCGCGCTGATACCACCAAGGCGAAGGCAAGCTTCTCCAGGTTAGGGTACCACAACTCCGCCTTCTTTACCACCCGGCTAACATAATAAATGGGTAGCTGTTTTTTTCCTTCTTCTCTGACGAGCACCGAGCTTACTGCTTCCGCCCCTACTCCCAGGTAAAGGAGTAGGACTTCACCTTCTTTCAGACATTGGAGGAGAGGTGTCTGGGTTAGCTGCTGCTTTAACCTCTCAAATGTCTTCTCGCACTCATCGGACCACTCAAAATCTTCATTCATTCGGAGCGTTTTGAAGAATGGAGAGCACTTCTCCCCTGCCTTTGACAGGAAGCGGCTAAGGTCTGTCAGCCTTCCACTCAACCTCTGGACTTCTTTAGTGTTTTTCGGCGAGGTCATCTCCAGGATTACCTTGACCTTGTCAGGATTGGGCTCTACTCCCTCCGGAGTGAAGAGATGCCCCAAGAACTTCCCTCTGCCTTCCCCGAACACGCACTTCGCAGAATTGAGCATCATCTTGAACTTTCTGAGCGTTGCAAAGGTCTCCACTAGATCAACAACGTGCTCCTGGACGTTCTTGCTTTTGATCAAGAGGTCGTCCACGTACACTCCCAGATTCCTTCCATTTTGCTCCTTGAAAACATGATCCATCATCCGCTGGTAAGTAGCCCCCGCGTTTTTCAACCCGAAGGGCATCATCTTGTAGCTGTAGCAGCCATCGCCAGTGATGAAGGAAACAACGCGACAATCGGGGGGATGTATCCGGATCTGGTGGTATCCTGAAAACGCATCAAGAAAGATCATCACAGAAAAACCGACGGCTGAATCAACCAGCGCGTCGATTCGAGGCAGAGGATAACAATCCTTCGAGCAAGTTTTATTCAATAACTAGAAATCGACACATTCTCCAGCTTCCCTTAGCTTTCTTCACCATTACAACATTCGAGACCCAGCCTGGATACTGGATCTCCGACACAAAGCCTGCCTCAAGCAGCTTCCTCACTTCCTCCCAAATAGGTCCGGCCAAAGCGACGGCACTCAACCTCTTCCTTTGCCGGATGGGCTTGACCGCGGGGTCTAGATTGAGACGATGGCAAGCAACCTCCGCGTCAATCCCGGGCATCTCAGCAGCACTCCATGCGAAGATGTCGACATTCTCATGCAGACATGTCGCCATCTCGATCTTCTCTTCAGTCTTCAGAGACCCTCCAATCTTCAGCAGTCCAGGTACTCTGGCCTCGGAGAGTACCTCGATCTCTTCCACCTCCTCCGTTGCTTCCAGCTTGGTTGCGCCCTTCAGCACTTTCTCCAGCTCCTCCGCGTCCGCCATCCAGCTGATGGTGCTGACCGTACTGAGGTAGCACTCGCGGGTGGCTCTTGGATCGCTCTTGATCCTCACCTGAACATCTCTCTGGCAATACTTCAGGCACTGGTGGTAGGAGGATTGGACGACCTTGAAGGAATTGATGAGCGACCTCCCAAAGATCGCCTTGTAGCAGCTCGGGGCGTCGACGATGATGAATCGACACTTAAGCGAGGTGCCACCGAGGGTTACCAGCAGATCCACCCCTCCTTCCACCTCTTTTCTCTCTCCCGAGAAGCCAAATAGGGGACCATCCGGCGCCATCACTCTTCCTGCCTAGACTCCCAACCCGTCAAACGTTTTCTTGAAGATAACGTTCACGGAGCTCCTGTTATCTACCAGAATCCGATCGACGGTGAAGTCCTCCACGGCGGCCTGAATCACGAGGGCATCATTGAAGGGATTCTCATTCCCTAGCATGTCCTCCTCTGAGAAGGTGATCTCCTCCAATGGGGGCGGTACCTGTGAGGTCGAGGCGACGCTCTTCCGGTAGATCTGATGGAGACTCCCCTTGCGGGAAGCTCCTAGCCCAGCTCCCTCATGGATCACTCCTACTCCTCCTCCTTGGACAACTCCTCAACCCCCTTGGTCGACTCTATCATCATTCCTCCTTCGAGCGGCGGCTTGCACCGCTGGCGGATCGACAGGGGCTTCTAGCCTCCGCGGCTCTCCTCCCACTTCTCCAGCAGCTAGCCTTCTCCTGGCTTCCCAAAAGTCTGGGCAAGCCATCAACCCATGCCCTGCCACTTGATGCAACTCGCAGTAGAGGGGGATCTCCTCCGTCTGGGGCTTCCTCGGCTGGTTCTTTTGGGCCGGCCTGTTACCCTGCCGGGCAACGGCCATTGCTTCCTCTCTTTCTCTCTCCTGACGCCTCCCTGGCGGATTGAAGTTCCTTCTCTCCGGAAAGAACCTTCTTCTCTGACCCCGATGCTGGGGCCGACCCGCTGGCCTCCACGGAGGTCTATTGACGGGGACTTGGTAGCGTCTTTCTTCCTCCATACGCTCTGGAGCCGGTGCGGGCCTCCTCCCTTCCTGCCTCATTGGCTCCTCCCTTCTAGGCTCTTCTCTCCTCCTCTCTTCCGGCCTCTTCTTCTCTTGCCTCCGGGGCTCTTCCTTCTTCCTGGGCACGGGGGCCTTCTCCTCCTCTTCCTCCTCCCTGGTCAGCTTGGTGAGCTTGGACTGGAAACCGCGATTCGAGGCCTCCCCCGGAACGAATTTATTGGCCCTTTCAATGAGCTCTTCATAGGACATGGGAGGATCCCGGCTGATCTCCAGCTTGAAGAGGCCTTCGCTCAGGCTAAACGTCAGGGCAAGCTGCAGGGTGAAGTCATCCACCTCATGGATGTCCAACACTTCTTCCTGGAAGCGGTCGATGTAGTTCCCAACGTCTCCCGCACTCCTTGCACCAAATAGAAGAGGGTCGTTGCCTCCTTCTTCGGCTTGGCCGTGGCGAATCGCATCGTCACTCCTCGGTGCAGATCTTCAAAGCAGTAGATGGAACCTGCCGCCAGCTGGTAGAACCAGTCTCTGGCCTTTCCCCGGAGAGTGATGACAAAAAACCTACACTTGAAGGAGTACGACATGGTTCGGATGGAGACTACGTCCTCGAACCATTGGAGATGTCGGACAGGGTCATCCCTCCCAAAATAGTAGGCCATCACGGGCTCACTAAAGCCCTCCAGTACGGGAGCAGCAAGGATCTCCTCACAAAATGGGTTCCTCCCACATGACAGGCGGCGATCCTCAGCCTGGCGAGCAGCTTCCCCATACTCGCAAAATGGTCGAGTATTATGGGATCTCGCCTGGTCGTCCACCTCGCGGAATCGGATTCCTTGCGAGCTCTGTTGATAGAACAGCGGCCTCCTTGGTCGCTTTGGCTCCTCCTCCACATGCTCCTTCCCTACTCGTCGAGGGGGACCACCATCCTCGGACGGAGTCACGCGATGAGGCGAGGTCGCCGTGCACTCCGTTCGAGGAAGAAGCGTTGCTCGCATGGTCTCCTCCAAACGTCGCGCGAACACTTCGAAGTCTGCTCGCGTCACGAGCTCACTTCCCGGGCCGAGTTACCAACAGCTCCCTCATGGTCGCCAACTTCGACCATCTCGCCTTCTCACTAGACTTTCTTCCTCTGGCTACGATCCACGCTCACCGCACTAAAGTGTTGAAGCCAGGAAAATCCCGACCCCAAATATTCGGATCAATGCAGCCAAAGGTTACTCGTCTAGCGATCCGGCTCGACGGCTTGACAGGCAACGACGAAGGGACTAAAAGAGCAACAATAGGACCCCAGGTGCTGTGGTGGGACCTGTTGTTGCTCTTTTAGTCCCTTCGTCGTTGTCTGTCAAGCCGTCGAGCCGGATCGCTAGACGAGTAACCTTTGGCTGCATTGATCAGAATATTTAGGGTCGGGATTTTCCTGGCTTCAACAATTCATATATGTGTTGAGAGGTTCCCCAAAGAAACTGCTCGAAAAATTAAATGTCGAGCGAATGGATCCTTACACGGTTATCAAAAGAATTGAAACAAATGTTTACGAACTAGATATTCCGCAGAGTATGAGACTTTCACATGTATTCAACATAGAAGATTTGACTTAACAATTATAGGGAGAAAATACTTGGTACTTTAATAATTACTAAAAAAGGAGCAAATCATAAATTTAATTAGTAGGAATTGAGATTGCATACCGCATTTCGATAACTATGATAGAGTTCCTCCAATCCACGAGCTATGTTTGATGGAAGCCTTCCATTTTCAACTTCATTTCTAATGTAAGAAAGCAGCTCTGCCGGAAATTTGATTAAATGTAAACAAGAGAATTATTAATAAAAATTGTTTAGAAAGTAAGGTTGGAGTAAAAATAAGTACATTAACAGCAATTCTAAGATATTTAGATTTTCCACAAGCACCGATAATGACATGTTTATACAGAACTATCAAGAAATCAATCTAGTCTTCAAGCATACTATGGAAAACCAGAAATATGCTTTAAATGAAGATGTATGAGAAATTTGTTTGATCTGCCCTCCAACTGCTTCAAATTACCTCCACTGAGTATGAAGAAAACTATATTAAAAAGTATATCTTAGGATGCTATACAATGTTCTTAGACAATCTGTTCAATAAAAAAAAAATTGGAACAGACCAAAAAAAGACTAGAACCACACAAGAATTTTAAATAATGCTTGCCCAAACCAAAACCTTCCTCCTAATATCCATTGACGATTATGAAACTTAAGTTAAATCCTGTTGAAATTTAAACTTGTTTAATTAAATTCAAAGTGGGTGAATGCAAACTGTCATGAGTTAAAAAATTAGTTTCAGTTTTTGGTATTTTAAATATACCATTTTATTAATAGTTTTGGAAGCCCATATGCAGTCAAGTATCTTCACATATTTCATGTTGTTTGTGTAACAGTTTGGCTTTTGCTAAGATAATTTAACTCTTAATTTCTTGTAACTAGTGGGCTACAAAAATTGTATAAATATGTATTAAAGTGAAATAAGTAGCAATTGAAGGCCACGGTCTAATTTATCTTCCCTTTATGCGTGTGTATTTTTAATTTTGTGCATAATGTTTGCTCACTTCTAACAAAAAGGTATAGAAAGTGTGTTTGAGACAATCGAGTTTGAACATAAAGTCGAATGGAGCAGCCTTTTTAAGTTTTTGTAGAACGATGAAAGGGAAATATATTGGTGCGATCTTATTCTTCCTCATAGGGGCTAATTTATAAGAATTATAAAGGACTCACAAACATAACTCATGATGTAGGACTGAACCCACTCATACATAAATATACTAATACGGCTAAACTCAACTCTCCCCCTCAAGCTGAAGGGGGAACCTTCAGCTTGGACATCATAAAAGAAATAGTAAAAGTGGTAGGCAAAGCGTACAAGATAGATAGAGAGGAAACCACACACACGAATCTACAAGACCGCGGATATAACACTGCACACACGAATCTACGAGATCGCGAGGATAACACCACACACACGAATCTAAGAGACCGTGGGGATAAGAGAGAAACCACACGAATCTACGAGGCCGCGGGGATAACACCACACACACGAATCTACGAGACCGTGGGGATAACACCACACACATGAATCTACGAGACCGAGGGGATAACACCACACACACGAATCTATGAGACCGCGGGGACAACACAACACACAAATCTACGAGACCGCGGGGATAACACCACACACACGAATCTACAAGACCGTGGGGATAACACCACAACCAAATCACCCAAGGCTAACCCTCGTCGGGACTTTGACCAATGGGTAGGTTGAGGGAAAAAAGACAACCACCAAAGACCATACCGCCTACCAATCATCAAGGAAAAACTTGGGGAGACACAAACAACACGCGACATAAGCCTAGAGGCCGTGTGGAGCGAAGGCGAAAGGTCGGGAAAGATCATCTGAGCCGCCTTTGTCCCAACACCGCCCTCACGTGAAACACGTGCAAGAAGGCTAGAAGACAAGACAAAAAACAACATTAACTACTAAGCAAATAATAATAATAAAAAAACTAAAACTGCAGCTAGAGAGATCCATTGACAGCAGCAGGAAACACTAGCAGCGGAACAGCGCAGGAAACACTAGCATGCTGGAGCAGAAGATCAGTAGAGCAGCATCAAGCATGGACGAACATCAACGGGAAGCAGAGATGGGCTCGAAGAAGATAGCGCAGAGCGTCGATAGGTTCGACAGAGAGGAGCCCGACGGGATCGTCGACGAGGAGCAGCAAAGACATCTGCAAGAGAAGAAGCTCCATCGGGATTTAGATGCAGTAACGGAACCCGACGGGATCGATATCGTCGCAAGCGAGCGGGAAGCAAACCACGGGATCGTCAAACCACAGTAGCAACAGCGGTGCTCGACGGGGATCTCTTCGACATGCGGAGACGAGATCATGGTCGATGGGAGGAAGAGACGGGCTCGACAGGCTTCGATATTGTCGATGGACACAGGATCCGCTCCCGTCTTCAGAATCAGACGATGATTCCGTCGACGGGAGCTGGGGAAGAGACGCACGACGGGAGCGCTAGCAGGCGCGGTCGACGGGAACGAAAGAGGAGAGGCGGAAGCTTATGGAATCGAGAGGAAGGCTGAGAACTTTAGGTCGCAACAAATTAGGGTGACGAAAAATTTCCCAGAGTCGACTTCTCTCTGATACCAAGTAGAAAGATGAAAGGGAAATATATTAGTGCGATGTTATTCTTCCTCGTAAGGGCTAATTTATAGGAATTACAAAGAACTCACAAACATAACCCACGATGTGGGACTAAACTCACACATACATAAATATACTAATACTACTAAAATCAACTGTTTCATCTCTCACCAAAGAGACCTATGAGAATTGGTGTATCCACACGAAAGTTTTGATTGGAGCCAACTAAGTTCAGAAAATTGTGGAGACCAGTATCGAAGAAGGAACTTCCACTACAATCAGGATTCAGGAATGACCAGAAGGCTCTTACACTCAACCATTAAAGTTTGTTTGACAAGATGTTCAAGAGGGTTGCAAGTGCAACTACCTCCAAGCAAGCTTAGGAATTCCCCGATCCTCTTTCAAAGGAGTTGAAAGAGTGAAGAAGGTTGCCTCAAATACTAAAAGGTGAATGTCGCTACAAATGAAGGAATCTGAATCAGTTATAAATTACACAACAAAAGTCTTGATTATTGTCAATCAGATGACGGCATGAAGAATGATTGTGTTGATGGGAAGATTAAATGAATTTTGGAGTAAAAGTTTGACAATGACATAGCTGGTAATGAAGATTCTAAAAATGTATGCACCATGACAGTTGAAGAGCTCATTACGTCCTTGCAAGCTCATGACGAACGACCAAATAAACTGAAGCATGAATCGGGTCGAACAAGATTTGATGGTAAAGTTTTCCATAAAAGAAGAGGGAGAATGGTATCACACGTTCAAAATTTAAAGACGGCGTGGATGTAGTCGTGGAAGGCGAAAAGGAGGCTACATCACATCATCAAGCAAAGATGAGAAATTCCAAGACTATAACCAAGAAAAATGTCGTGGTCAAGAAAGAGGAAGATATTGGAAGTATGTAATGTTTCAATTGTCATAGGTTAGGTCATTATGGTTGGGAATACATAAATAGTGTGAAAGAAAGATCCAACTTTGTGGAGAGGAACAAAAAAGAATAAATCATTGTGCGGAAAGACAATGAGGATGATAGCAGTGAAGAAAAATAATCCAACAAGCTTCTTGCAAGCTGAAGAGGTGAGTGTATATTAAGATTAGGGTATAAGTATCCCCATTTGTGGAAAGATTTTTTTTTTCATTGGGCATGATGAAGATGTGAGGTAATTCACAACTTAGATAACTTGACTCAATTTTATTTTCTTTGTGGATTGTGAGCACATAGATTTTGAAGATGCAGCCAATAAAAAAGAAAGACATTTCAAAGATGACAATTACCTAAAGGCAAAATTATGGGCTCAGTCGCACGAGAAATGCACATGCATCAAAGAACCCTCGGTTTATTCTCGTCATAGTCAATTATAGGATTGTCCCCTAGATGATCGGAGCTCGTCGTCGCATGCATAGCAATTTCTAAGAAAAATCTGTATTTTTATTTAATTTCCATAGTTGTATTTGAGTCAAGTTAAATACCGCAATCGGGTGATTTAGGTCCTTCGTAACATTCAACCTAATATCGATCTCTATATATATGTCAAGAAATGGGACCTCATAGGTCAAGAATTTGTGTTTGAAAACTTCTAATCGTTTGACCCCATATAGGTGAGAGAGACATGTAAGAGTTCGGGGTAGACCAACCTTCATAGGTGAGACCTTGTCCAACTTTTTCCTAGGCAGTTAGGTGAGACCCATGATTTCAACATTCACAATAATCATCTACTTCGGAACCCTCCGATTCAAGGTTTCCCCACCACCTACCCCGTTAGAGGATCCTGAGCCTATTTATGAACAACCCAGAGAGGTCCATTGGATAGATCTCAGTACCATCAAGTAGATCAACTTCGTCGACAGCTACCCTTAGGCAGGGATCGTGTTGACCCACGAACACGATTCAATTATAGTAGGAATGAGTACTACGATAATTACCAGGAGCTTAGTAGAGGTTATCATATTGAGGATAACATCACAGCGAAGTTAGAAGTGATGCATCATCATTCGATGGTCAACTGAACCCAAAGAAATTCAATGGTTTCGCTTTTAGATATGGATCATTATTTTGACTAGTACAAGATGTCGAATGAGCGTCAAATTAGGTCCACAAAGATGAAGCTTCATGGTCAGGCTAAGATAGAGATAATTATCATGTGTCAGCAATCCGTGACTTAAGTAATTGCAATGACGTGGATATATATTTGTCATGCAGCATCCGCATTTTAAAGTCATCAAGAATAGCCCGAGGAATCATCATCTCATCTAATCGGTTCTATATGTGTCTGGTTAATATTGAGGATGTTCAACGATCAAAAATAGTTAATCCAATAACCACTGATTCGGAAAGTTACAAAATACAAGCAATAGAGAAACCATTCAACCTTCAAAAGATCTTTATTAAATTCAGGTATTCAATGACGGTCATTATGACCTGAATGTAAACTTCGAGCGGTTCCACTTGGAAATATGCATAAAGATTGTTTGGATTGAAGACTGAGGGGACAAGTTTTTACAAAACTTGTAAGGTCATTACCTCTAAAATTTGTAATGAGTTGATGTTTTAGAGGTGGAAGTGCAATTGAAAGTACGAGGTGGGACCTCCATTTGGGGCTTTCCCGTCTTTTCTAATTCAATATATTTCTTCCATTCTCTTCCAGTTTTCTGTTTTTTTTCTAATCCAATGTTTGGATACTGGTGAGTAGAATTTCTCTAGTCAATCCACAAATAAATTGAGGCTCAACACAATAGATACATATATACACATTTTGCATATTTAGGCCCCGTTTGTGAGAGATAATTTGCTTCTTTTCGGTGGCTAGAAAACTCCATTATGTGCTAAGCTTGTGTTTGGGTGGCAAAATTCACAAAACTCCTTTTCTTTAAATAAGGAGTATTTAGCTTATTTTGATGCCGCAGGGGACTCCTCCAGTTCAACCACACGGAACGGCGGTTTATAGGCTCGCGAGGGCTTCCTCTATCCGCTCCTGATATGCATCATTCTTCCTCCCAGTGATTGACATTTCACGAGAAGTATTCTCAATCTTAGCACAAAACGCCGGTTCATAAGCGGCGAGGAATTCAATCTGGCGACGGCGAGTCAGTGGATCCTAGCAACGCCGGGCTACATCAACTACAACTCGCTCAAGCCAATCTTTTCTCCCGCGGCTGCTCCACTACAACCAGGTGTCGGAGCTAAAGTTTTCTTTCTCGTCTTAATGACTTAATCCCTTTTGTTTCTCCGACGATTTTTGTTGGAAGGGGTTCGCTAATTTGTGGATGATGAGTGGTCTTTAGGTTGATTGATTTGTTGGAAGGTGTTGGGTGATCTGCTCCACTACAACCAGATTTATCTTTCCCGTTGTTCTTGTTGTTATGAATCTGAAGTTGCGTATATTATTTATTATATTATATTATGATTAATGTCGCCCTTTTGCTCAGATCGATGAATGCTTGTTAATGTAGTACTATTTTTTTGGCCCTAAGCCATAGGTTTTTATTGTTAAATTATGCATCTTTTGTATTGTGATTGTTTGTAGATCTTTTTGAAAATAAATGTATCAATTGTTATAGCAGAGTTTTGTTATGTCCTTTTTTATGTGGTTATTCTTTTAGGTTAAATTGAAAGAAAAAAAACAGCAATCAAAACTCTGTTTTACCGAACAGTTTATTGATATTACATTCTGAACAACTCATCAAACCGAGTTTCATCCAATCTGTTTTTATTTGCTAACTCCATTTTTCACGGACAACTCTTTATGCAAACTCCATTTTTCACAGCTCTCTCTCCCAAACAAAGCCTTTTAATGATGCCAAAAAGAAGAGCTCCCACAACTATATGAGCACATCTATCTATTTTATTTTTATCTTATTTTTGCAAATAATGCTGGAGAGACTGATGGATTTGTCCACAAAATTCAAAGAGCTGAGTGGTTCCATCTGTGGTTGATTGGGTTAAGTTATGGTTAATCTATGAACAATAGAAAAAGTTTAATCTGCAGTTTACCAGTTGCCGCCTCATTCATGCTAAATTCAAAAAAAAACATCAGCGGTCTATCATTATCCTATTTTGGGTAGGTAAATTATTGTTGTTCTACCAAACTCCGCAGATCCAGTATAACTCTGGAGTTAAAATAAAAGCAGAAGGCCAATTAATTTTTTCTAGCATCAAAAAAAAAAACTATTGGACATTCGAGAATAAATAAATAAAAAGCAAGGACAATTCAACCTTTTCATGGAAGATTAGAACAACAAGAAGCACATATATACAGCAGCCTGAAGCGGAAAACGTCGAGGATAAATCAAAGAAGTCTCAAGAAACAAAAAAAGATGGAAAGAAGAAACAACCAACCTTCCTCTCTTCGAGCTCGCAATGGGGGCCTCGAGTGGACGACCTCCCCGCCGGCTCCCAAATCCGAAGCAAGGACGGGCCTTCTACACGACCTCAACGACCTATTTTCCGTCCACTCCTCCATCGGCCTCCCCCTCGAAACAAATCCCACGAAGGTGCACCTCCTCCCGCCCCGCCAACGATCCGACGGCAGAATGCAGGGGCTGGATGTCGACGGGCCAGCGGCGGCCCCGTAGGGCACCGAAATCCTGGCCCTGTGACATGATCCGCTGAACCGCGGCGCCGCCGGGAACGAAAACATCGCCTTAAAAGAATCGTAAGAGACCGTAAAAGTAGTCATAGAGACCTCTCGGGCACGCACATGGATCTCGTGTAAGCCCTAACCCTATTTCCGATGAATCACTCCCGCCCCTTCGCCGCGGGATGGAGAATTGGCTACTTAGATCAGTGAGCAGAATGAAGGAATTGAAGCGCAGATAGATGGTCTGTGGCGGGATTTTTTTATTTTTTTTTTATTTTTATTTTTTTTATTTTTTTTATATAAACGAAAGTCGGAAACTACGCCGCTGTCGAAGGCGCGCAGCGACTGCGCCTGAACTGACGTGTGATGAAAAAACATATTTTTTATTTTATTTTATTTTTCTGATTTTTTTTCAGTTTTTTTAATGAGAAAGCCAAAGGATAAAGACGGGGCAAGCTCAACGAACAGCTGGAGAGCTGCAAGTCCAGGCGACGACGTCTCAACTGGAAAAACCAACGATCCGTAATTTGACACGTGGCGACTTGATACTAATTGCGGTCGCCCTAATTTACACATGGTGAAACAGGAACGGCCGAAATGCCGGTGATAGGCGCAGACAAGCGATCGTCGTCGGATTATATATATAATAATATATATATATATATATATTAAAATTAGCTATGTACATACCACCTTTAAGAAAAAGCTTTTAGTAATTCTCCTCAACTTTTATCTTTAAAGGCAGGCCAAAAATCTAACCTTACCTTTTAGTTTTCTAGTACTGAGGAACGGCCTACTTCCTTCCGGATTCAATCTATTCGGCCGGCTGTACCTGGGCCACAATGGGTGTGCGACCTGTTTTTGAATGGCCATCGGAGTTGGAATACTACTTTGGTCTCTACTATTTTTGATGTTGATAATGCGGCGGCCATTTCTTTCTATCCCTCTCGGGCGAAGGGCTCTTTCGGATGCTTGGGTGTGGCATTACTCTCCGGATGGTTTGTTTTCTGTTCGGAGTGTGTACCGCTTGGCGCTTCGCACCCTCCTATCCGGGGGAGCTTCCTCTTCCACTAGGCCGCCATCTTGGGATTTTCTTTGGAAGGCTAGGGTGATACCTAAGGTTCGTGGCTTTTTATGGCGCCTTGCTCAGAACATTTTATCGATAGCGTCTACCCTTCGCCATCGACACTGCTTGGATATTGTGGGCTGCCCGCTTTGTGGAGCTTTTATTGAGGACTTTCGCCATGCTTTTGGTACATGTTCGCTAGTGGCCCCTATTTGGCCCCTGTTGGGGCTCCCGAATTTGGCCCAGGATGGAGGCTTCTGTTCTGGTTTTGATTGGCTCCGGGCGATTTATACATCTTTGTCGTCGGATGACTTTGCCCTCTTCTCAATTGCGCGTTGGGCATTGTGGTGGCGCCGCAACCATATGCTTTGGGAGGGATCTTTGCAGGACTTGGAAGTGACTGTGCTCTTCATCTGTACATCTATATTGCGCTCTCCGACATTGGTCCCGCCTCCTAATACGACCCATGTGTCTACCTGGACCACTCCACCTGAGGGGTTTATTAAGATCAATTTTGATGGTGCTACTCGTGCTGATCCGGCCTTGGTTGGTGCTGGGGTTATTGCTCGGGACTCCGCTGGTAAATGTTTGGCGTGGCGCTCTGCGACTTGGGCTCACTTCTCATCTCCAATGGTGGCAGAGGCACTTGCGGCTCGGTTGGCGGTGGAGTTGGCTATTGAGTTCTGTTGGCCATGTGTGCTGATTGAGGGGGATTGTGCTACTCTTATCAAGCTATTGCGGGCTGGCGTGCCACCCTTTTCAATGGATAGGCCTATCATTTTTGACACTGTGCTGCTGGCTCGGCGTCTTCCGTGTGTCGAGTTTTTGTTCTCCGGGCGTCTGTCTAATCAGGTGGCGCATACTATTGCGTCGTTGTCTTTTCACTCGCCCATCTCTTTGCCTAGTTCTGTTTTGGATTTGCTTTCTTCGGATTGCGCTATGAATGAATGAATACCCCCCAACTTTCAAAAAAAAAAAGTTTTCTAGTACTGCTTCCACAGATGGTTGAGATACTTCGGAAATGACCCTTCACCCTCGCCATCTCCGCCGACAGTGTCACCTTGCAGCTCTAGATCGAGGTCCTTGGATCGGGTCAATTGTGCTCTGAGTTGGCGTAGAGAGTGTCTTTGTTGGAGAACAGAGCAAACTCGCCCATGTGACCCTAGTTTGAGAACAAAGCCTTGAAGTCGATTCCGACATGGCTCCAGCGAAGTGAAGGTGGCGGAATAATCGGCTCGAGAACGCCCTAAAGGAAGAAGGCGACGTCGTACAATGAGGTGGCAACTCGTGATATGTCCCCCAATGGCGGGAGTCCAACAATGGCGGCGAGATGAAGGAGTGTGACAGGCATATAAGCAGATATGTGGTGTTGGAACCACGAAAATGGGTTCTCAGCGTTCGGACCCGGGGGTGAACAAAGGATACTGGTTTAGTGGTCAGCGCGGATGAGACACGGCGAGAAGAGACTAGAGAACAAAAAACAGCTATGAACTGCTTGCAAACAAGACTCGTACGCTGCAGCAAGGTCCCATCACACACCCGAAAGTCTATAGGAACTTTACCTCCTAAAGTCAGTGCTGAGTTCAGCACAAGAGAGACGGGCACTGAACTCGCCCATCATAGATGGAAGGTGTCTTCTACTTGTGTTTTGGGGTTCTATTTATAGGCAAATCCAAGGGGGGAGGGGTATGGTCTGCAAATAGTCGCTCCCGCCTTTTGAGATGGGTTGTGAATGGCTCCGCTCCCGCCTTCTGGCGAGGTGAAATCTTAACCTCCCCACATTTGGCCGAGTTCTTCTGAGCTCGCCCTGCTGGGCGAGGCTTTTTGAGCTCGCCCCTGCTGGGAGAGGCCTTTTGAGCTCGCCCCTGCTGGGCAAGGTCTTCTAAGCTTGTCCTAGCTGGGCGAGGTCTTCTAAGTTGTCATCCTTAGGCATTTTCTGATCTCAATGAATTGCAGATTATACGTGTGGCATGCAAAACATGTGGAAGATGCAATACAGAATCAAGAAAAGCCTACACGACAAGGAAAAGCCAATGTTGAAAGTAATGTTTGGGGGGGGGGGGGGGGGGGGGGGATGTTGGGCGTTAATTGTATGCCCTGAATCCTACCACAAAGGCGACGATCGATGTTGAATACGACACAAGGGGTCCGGGGCCGCGGCCCTTGCCGAATTTTTTTTGACACACGACCCGATCACACATGGGCATGTGCCCCCTGACCGTGTGTCGTTCTGACGGTTCCAGGGTGGTTGGTACACTTCTGTTGATGTAAAAAGCGCATCATTTGGGGACACACGATCGAGGCACAGGGGTGTGTGCCTCTGCCTGTGCGTCGATCCTGTTTCCAAAATTCTTATATTCTAAGTGTTATATAAACTCTCGGTCGTTCTGGGCTTTGGGTATTATGAAATTTGAACTATGAAATCCTCCCTCTCTACGTAATCGTCTCTGCTCTTGATAATGAAGATTATTCAACTGCGGCCCGTGGATGTAGCCCATTTGGGATTGAATCACGTAAATCTGTGTCGTCTGTGCTTGTCATTTTCTTAGCCTTTCTTCTTCTTTCTTCTCGTATTTTTCGCAACATTGGATAACAGAGAAGAGTATGATTGGACATTTACCAATCAGTGTTTGACTGAGCCAAAGCATTTGATTTATTCATATTATCATCTTCTCAAACATGGGAGGCTTTTCTCTTCCAAAAGTCTTGGTGTGCTCTGAGTTGGCAACTTCATGTCTTTTGGAGTAAAGGAAGCGGTGAAATCACTTACTTATGGACGGTTTCCTTAAACTTTCCCTCGTCAGAAACTATAATATGAGGAAAACTAATTCCCTGCTCAACGACGACATACTTCTCTGAATTCTTGGTTTTAACATGGCCAACATTTAATATATAAGCTGTTTTTTAATTTTCATGATGTGCATTTATCACTGGCATGCACATAGCTATATTTGATGTGCCTTTAACACCACCGTATATATATATAATATCTTTCAATTATTATTTAGTGATTGGAGTTTATTAAAAAAGAAATTAATAAATAAAGAGTAATTCATAAGCGCATCATAAAATTAGAGCAATTATAAGTGCAAACCAACTTTGGCTATGTGCAAACCTAAAAAATTTAAGTGCATGGCTACTTATTTCATGGCGATTAATCCACTGAGTATGCCCTTCTTATTATTTATTGAGTTTTGTGGATGTCAGATTACTTCTGAAGTAACATTTTTGGAAAGTGAAACACATTTTAATGCATTCTTATTTTTAGTTTTGGAGTATTTATTTGTTAATCATGATGGTAACCATGTGGTTAAGCTCTACTGCAGTACTCCAATATTTCTCCTGGGGGACGTATTTATGTTATCAACTTCGAATTAATTACAAATTCCCATTTAAACTTAAATGTTCTCCTCCGTTCGTTGCACAATTTTGTAATTTCATCTATTTTTTCCCTCGAAATCCCGGACGATGTGATCCTCGGCTCCACCTCCCGTGGAAGCTTCCAGCCACCCCGGGCCGCGTCCACCAGCAGCAAAGCCAGCGTGCCACCATCCAGGGCCTGCAATGGCAGCAGATTGATTGTCAGGTATAACGTTGATGATGACAGGTCCGGTAGGGTTTTATGGACGATTTTGAGGATGATGGGCAACACCTAAAGATTTTAATTAGGGATATAAAAAAGTACGTTTCGATTTTCTTTCTGTGGTTTGCACATAGTGAATTTTGGTTTGCACATAACAACGTTCTAAAATTATTCTAATATTTTAAAAAATATTTCAAAGCAACATTCCAAGTTTATTTCCAGTATATAAAATTTCAAACTGCGGACCAAACTGTGATCTTAGTTTTGTGGCAACAAACATATGATAGAGCATGGACAACATGGGTGGCACAAAGATGGAACAGACTCGAGCTAAGACTCAGCAAAGGATATGTGCGACAAGAGCGTTATATATGCTGACAGAGGGAGAGGTCATGACATGCCTATAATAGTCATGACGTATGTTGTGCAGCCTTTGTGAAAGACTTAACTCTACAATGGGGATTGTGACAAAAGTCAACAACTTAAGTGGCGCTACAATACTTGGAGAAAAGAAATATGGTGCGAAGACCAGATATGCATGTTTGACACTTGGATGACAAATAATGAATCCATATGATATGGATTGGATCAAGTGGAGGATCATATTATAAGGCATTCGAGGAGGATCATATTAAAAGACATATGAGTATGCCTTATAATAAGTCTATGCAAGTGTAAAGGAGGTTAGCAAAATGTACAAGACTTAGGGCCTGTTTGTGATAACTTTTTAGCTCCTTTTCGTTTTTTGAAAAACACCACTGCACATAACAAATCGTTTGGATTGTCTACTGGTGGGAAAAGTTACCGTGGAAAACTCTCATTTTCTTTTCTTTTTGAAAAGTCACTTGTTCTCTATTTTTCAACATTTTCGAAAAGCACTTTCTCATCCCGATACAAGGTTAGCACATTTTCCGCCCAAGCGCAAATTTTTCCACCTGTGCAAACATTTTTCTGCCCGGGGCGAGCATTTCTTCGCTCATGGGCGCATTTTAGGCCCGGACGAGAATTTTTTGCTCGGTCGCGTATTTTTTTTCGGTCGCACATTCTTCACCAGGGCGCGCATTGTTTCGCTCGGGCACGCATTATTCGCCCGGGCGCGCATTTTTCGCCCCGGCACGCATTTTTCGCCGGGACTCGCATTTTTTCGTCGGGGCGCGCATTTTTCGCGAGGGCGCACACTTTTCACGCAGGCGCGCTTTTTTCGCCTGATGCGCATTTTTCGCTCGTGCTCTCATTTTTCGCCAGTGCGCACATTTTTCGTCCGGGTGCGCATTTTTCGTCCAGGGACGCATTTTTTGTCCGAGCGCGCATTTTTCTCCCGGACGCGCATTTTCGCCTGACGTCCCATTTTTCTCCCAGGAGCTCATTTTTCGCTCTGACGAATATTTTTCGCACGAGCGCGCATTTTTCTCCCGAACACCCATTTTTGCCCGGGCGTGCAGTTTTCGTCTGAATGTCTATTTTCGCCAGAGCACGCATTTTTTCGCCCGGGTACGCATTTTTCGCCCGGGCGCTCATTTTTTGCCCGAGCGCGCATTTTTCATCCGGCGCGCATTTTTTGCCCGAACGCGCATTTTTCGTCAGGGCGAGTTGTTTTCGCCCAGGCACACATTTTCTCGCCTAGGCGCACTTTTTCTCTCTGCGCACATTTTTCTCCAGGGCAAAAAATGCGTGTTCGGGCGAAAAATGCGTGCCCGGGAGAAAAATGCGCTCCGGCAAAAAAATACGAGCTCGGGCAAAAAATGGGCGTTCGAGCAAAAAATGCGCGTCTAGACGAAAAATGAGAGCAAGGGCCAAAAATGCGCGCCCAGATGAAAAATGCGCGCACAGAAGAAAAATGAGAGCACCGGCGAAAAATATGCGCCCGGGGCGAAAAATGCGCGGTTAGGGCAAAGAATGCATACCCCGAAGAAAAATGCGCGACTGGGCGAAAAATGCGCGACCGGGCGAAATATGCGCGTTTGTGCGTAATATGCTCGCCCGAACGAAAATTGCACGTCCGGATAAAAAGTTTCCGCTCGGGCGCTCATTTTCCCCCGGGCGCGCATTTTTCTGCCCCGGCTTGCCTTTTTAATAAAAAAAATCACCGCAACGGAGATTTGCCAAACAGTTTATAAAGTGCTTCACATTTTTGAAAATCTCTGCAAAAGGAGTTCACCCAAACAGATATCCTTTTGCAATAGACATTTTCGAAAAACGCCTTTCCCTACCATCCTTTTGCCACCACTCCTTCTCCTTTCTAAAAAGCCCTCCCAAACAGTTCCTTAATCTTGAACAAAGTATTCAATGGCGTAGAAGAATACGGAAGTCTCCAAAAGATTGGAGAGAAATCTTGAAGATGGTGAAAGATTCTAGAATAGTGTGGAGTCTTCTAGATGATTCTAGAGATTTCTTGAATATTCTGGAAGAGTCTATAGTGAAATATTTCTAGAGTCTTCCCTTTGTTGGAGGGAAACCCCTTGGAAGCTATAAAAAGGGGATGAATGTTCATTTGTAGGAATCAACCAAGAAATCAATCATCCAAGAATTCAAGCAATCTAAGCTCTCTCTTTCAAGTGCTCACTTACTCATCTTAGTCTTGCCACGATTAGTGTTGGAGAAGGCTGACTTAGCCAACTGCGAAGGGGCGCAGAAAGGAGCTAAGGCCGCAAGCGACATTGTCAAGGAGACAAGTCCTTGACAACGTGCTCCTAATGTCCCAAACAATGATGCACCACACTCGCAGTCACTAGCTCATGAAAATTCCTTTATACTGAAAACAAAACGAGGCACAATAAAAGACGTGTATAGTCGTTGTCAGTGCACGTAGAAATCTCGTGCACAACCAATGGAGCTATTAATTTATGTTTAATTTGTCACGGTTCCAATTTGGTTTCTGTTCCACTAAAACCTAGAATTATACATTGTTTGTCTTGTCTCGTTTCGTTCCCGACATAATTTTCTGAACCATCATGCCTACCGTTTTCGATCTGATTCAATAAGAACTAGAACTAAATTGTTTAGTATTAATTCGGACAAATTTTTATGCAATTCCAATTTGTTTCATATTCAAATCGGAGAACAATAAGGGTCTATTCGGATTGTAGGTTTTGGTTTTAAAGAATTGGAATTCAGTCAAAATCAAAACCAAGAGGTTTTGGTTTTGCCTGAATTCCAATTAAGTTGTTCGACTGCATGATAATTTTGAGCTGCAATATTTAGAATTGGGCAATTTTGCTGTTCTGATGCATGTTAAAATTCATCCACAAAAATTGAATGCTAACAAATATTATGTTCAAAACACTACAACTTGTAAAACATTACAACTTGAAAAACTACACCTTGTAAAACGCTACAACTTGAAAAGAAAACCCAACTAAAAAATCACAGAAGTGACCGTTGTGAAAATTAATACATAAAATCATCTAAAATATTTCTAGTAGAAAATTAAGAATAAAAAATTACTAAGCTGGGCCGAAAAAACACAACCCTAACAAATTAAGTTAACTAGAAGATTAGACTCTTGGACTTCGGAATCAATATTAATGAGCAATAAAAAATCAACAGCGAGAGTGTTTTGTGGTTATTCATGGATATAGGTAGAGGAAGAACCCCAGGAACTAGAAAAACCAGCAGTGATATATAAGGTCTGTTTGGGACAGCTCCAGCGGTTGGAAAATCAAATTTTCAACCGCTGGAGCTGTTTTGAAATCGTTTGGGTGCATCAAATTCTGAAAAGCGCGGATCGTAAACACCGTTTTTTCGGCTGCTCCAGAGAAGCTGATATGTCGCCGCGTCCAACGCCCTAAGAATCGCGTATTCTTTTTTCTCGTTCCCGATCAGCGCGAGCCCGAGCCCCTTCCCTGCGAGCACTCCTCTTCCCCTTCTCCGACGACTGGATCGACGGCCTTCTCCACTTCTCCGGCGACATCAACGGTCTCTCCAGACTCCGGCGACATCTACGATCTCCTCCCGATCTCTGGCAAGCAGATCTTCTTCCCCTTCTGGCGCAGATCTCCCGTCCTGGCGACAGATCTTCTTCCCCTTCCGGCACAGATCTCCTTCCCCTTCCGGCGACAGCGACGACCTCCAGTCTTGGTGACAACGGCGACCTCACTTCTCTAGATCTCCCGGCCTCCGGTGACACCATATTCCAGTTCATCTACAGGTCCAATTTCTGCATTTTTTTCTACCCGATTTCCGCTATTATTTTTTGTTTTGGATTCTGCTATTATATGTGTTTTGGATTTGTGGATTTCTGCTATTGATTTGTGGATGTGTGTGTGTGGGGGGGGGGGGATGCGTGTGTGTGGATGTGTGATGTGTGTGTGGATGTGTATGTGAATGTGTATGTTTATGTTGTGTTGTATGGTTATGTGATTTCTGCTATTGTTGTGTTGTATGGTTATGTGATTTGTGTGTGTGTGTGTGTGTTTTGTGTGATTTGTCTTTGTGTGTATGGGTATGTGTTTTGTGTGTTTGTTTTTTGTGTGTTTGTATGTGATTTGTGTGTGTTGTATTGGTATGTGATTTGTGTGTGGGGGTATGTGTTTTGTTTGTATGTTTGTGTGTGTGTATGTGATTTGTGTGTGTGTTGTATGTTTGTGTGTGTGTGTGTGATTTATGTTTGTCTGTGTGTTTGTGAATGGTATGGTTTGTGTGTTTTATGTTTGTGTGTGTGTTTTATGTTTGTGTGTGTGTTTGTGAATTGTATGGTTTGTGTGTTTTATGTTTGTGTGTGTGTTTTATGTTTGTGTGTGTGTTTGTGAATTATATGTGTGTTGTTGTATGTATATGTTTGTTTGTATGTATGTGTTTGTATGTTTGTTTGATTTGGGTTTGTTTGTGTTTGTGTATATGTGTGTTTGTGTGTGTGTTTGTGCATGTGTTTGTGTTTATGTGTGTGTTGTATGTTTGTGTTTGTGTATATGTGTGTTGTATGTATATATGTGTATGTATGTGTATGTATGTGTATGTATATGTGTATGTGTGTGTGTATGTTAGTGTTTTTAACAAGTGATGAATGAATTAAGAATTGTTATGTTCAATAAACTTGTTTGTTAGTATTTTAATTGTTATGTTTGTGTCTATAGTAAAATGGGGAAACCAAGGAATGGAGGAATTGCAGCTAGTTGGGAGTCAAATGGAGTTATGATTTTCTGTGATCTTTGCATTAAAGAAATCGGGCTTGGTAATCGACCTACCACCCACTTCAGCAAAGACGGTTGGAAAATTTTGATCTTGGCTTTTAAACAAGTTACCGGAAAAAGCTATGATCGAATGCAAATGAAAAATAAATGGGATCATCTCAAGAAAGACTGGAAGTTGTGGAGAGAACTAAAACATGGAGAGACCGGTTTGGGCTGGGATCAGGAAAAGAGAACAATTGCTGCATCTGATGAGTGGTGGGAGGAAAAGTTAAAGGTCATCTCAAAAACCTACTAGTTACAATTTCCTATATATCTGAAATTTGTTTCATTTAGTGACACTTATATATATATATTTTGTGCAAGTTGTCCATGCTGCAAAAAAATTTAGATATGGTGGTATTTCCCCTGAGTTAGAGGAAAAATTAAATATTATGTTCAGTCAAGTAGTTGCAACTAGTGAAGATTCAAGGAGACGGTGGAGTTGATTTCCAGCATTCAAGAGATATGTTCTGACCTCGGCTTATACTACTTTGCTGTGAACTATATCAGGGACAAGAACAACAGGGAGATTTTCATGAGCATTCCAGAAGATATACGAGTTTGGTGGTTCAAAAATGCTTATGAGAATAGGACAGACTGATGTTTCTTGAGCGGAGGAGATACCCAAGTTTTGTTTCTATTTACTATTTCTGAATCTTATAATGTTGTTTTAGAAACTTTTATCTTTTTGAATCTTGTATTGTCATTTGGAGACATCTATTTTGACCTTTTTGAATTGTTCTGTGCTGATGCTACCTTGTTGTTTGTTGTTTAAGTAAATGTCATTACTTTTTGCTATTCATAATTTTACTACCTTGCTGTTTGTTGTTTAAGTAAATGTTATTTGGAGGCATTTTGTAATTGTTATTACTTTTAATTCTTTGACACCTAAGGTTGATGGAAGCACACGACTCTTCCAGTGAAAATTCAGGAGAAGATACCTCTCTTTCTCCAGAACGGGTACAATATATTGAATACTGCAATAGAGCTATCTCCGCAATTGATGAGATAAATAATTGCATACGGGAAAAGAGACCATGCATGACGTCTACTCAAACAGGTGAGAAATGGTTGAAAGAGTGCTTGAAGGGCACCCAGATAGAATTCATGACGCATTTAGAATGTCAAAGCGAATTTTTATTGATTTACTTCGAAAGTTAGAAAACGATCATGAATTACAAGGATCACAACGCACAACCTCAAGAGAAATCCTAGGAATTACATTGTACATCATAGCACATGGAGGCTCTATGAGATTAACAAAAGAGCGATTTCAACACTCAATTGAAATAATAAGTAGATATTTTTCGAAAGGTCTTAAATCACTCATGCTACTGTCAGTTGATGTTATAAAACCAATTGATCGTCATTTTAGAGAAATACCTATTGAAATAAGGTATGATGCCCGTTACATGTCATTCTTTAAGGATTGCATTGGTGCAATTGACGGTACACATGTAGATGCGATGATACCAGTTGATGATCAAGTTAGATATATTAGACGTCATGGTATAACAACGCAAAATGTGATGACTGTTTGCGACTTTAATATGTGCTTCACATTTGCACTGATTGGGTGGGAAGGATCCGCTCATGATAGTCGTATCTTCGCGCGCGCATTTTCCACATCCTCCTCAAGGTAAAATGTTCAATAAATGATCGTATATGCTTTATTAATTCGCTATATTATTATATTTAACATATCAACTTATTACAGGTAAATATTATTTAGTGGATGCTGGATATCCACTAAAAATGGGCTATTTAAAACCATATCCAGAAACAAGATATCATTTGACAGATTTTGCACGCGGGAGTCATCCCATCCATGGCAGACATGAGCATTTTAATAAGGCGCATTCATCTCTTCGAAGTGTGATTGAGAGGACGTTTGGGGTTTGGAAGAAAAAGTGGCACATTCTTAAAAAAATGCCTCAGTACAAATTCAAGAAACAACGTTCGATTGTGCTTGCGACCATGACATTGCATAACTTCATTCGTAGACATCCATCTCGATGGGACCCGAAATTTAATGTATGTGATGCTGATGACTCATTCATACACCCAGAAGGTGTTGACGCAGAAGTTGGGGGTGAAATTGAGACATATATGTTTGATGCTGGGACTGCAGATCAAATGTCTGCAGTGCGAGATAGTATTGCCGAAGAAGTGTATAATGCTCGCAGGTATTAATTTGTTAATATCACATTTTAACACTACAAGATATAGTCTCTAAGGCGACGTTTTTTTTTTTTGCGACGTTTTTGAAAGCATCGCTGTTAATTTTATATTTAGCGACGATTTTTTTCATAAACGTCGTTAATGCAAAAAAATAGCATTTGCTATGTTTTTTAGGGAAAATGTCACCATACGTGTTGAGCTCTTGTAACGATTATTTTTAAAACGTCACTAAAGTAATATTTTTATTGTAACGTTTTTGAATACTTCGTCGTTCGTTTACATTTAGCGACAATTTTTTTTAAAACGTCGCCAATATAAAAATTTAGCATTAGCCACGCTTTGCATGAAAATACGTCAGCATACATGTTTATCTTTCGTGACGATTTTTTTTTAAAAACGTCATCAAAACATATGATTTTCTGTCAAAATTTGTTATCAAACATTTCAGAAGATCTTTTGTTAAAAGAGATATAAGTGATATAGTTATCATTTATCAAATGATTGAACATGAATCATGTCATGTACTTAGTGAGCATGATGCATGAAATACATCATGAAGTACGTATACAACGCACATTATGCATGTTTAAGTTGATGATATATATCAGCCTTATCTATATGCACACACCCATAACTATACACTTGGTTATGTGCGTACTCCAATGCTATGGGTAGTTTGTATGCACACATGCACCCATAATTATGTGCATGGGGCTATGCGCACCCCATGATGGCCGGATATTTTGCTATGCGCACATAACTATATGAATGCACACCCCCATGCATGCATGTACGATGAGGTATTTCACTATGCGCTATAACCATATGCTTGGCTATGCACACCCCCATGATGGGGTATTTAATTGCTATGAGCACCACCCATAACGTACTATTACGCTTTGACTATGCACACACCGTAAGCTCATGATGGGGGTGCATGTTTTGCTATGCGCATACCTATAATCATACGCTTGGCTATGCGCATCGCCATGATAGGGTATTTTGCTATGCGCACACCCATCACCATACACCTGACTATCCGCACTCCCATGGTCGGGAGACGGCTGCGGCAAACGGTGAGCGCGGAGTCATCAAAACATACGATCTTCTGTTAAAGTTCTAATATATAATGATATTTTTGATGGTAGTGAAGTTATATTGATGATAGCGATGATCTCGATCGTAAGCTTGATACAAGTAATTAAATATATATATAATATGAATGTGTTCACTGTGGATATTATATATGTCTCCACAAACGTACATAACTGTTAGGGTCAGCATATATACATACGTACATCATGTAGCCATGTATTTTTTAGCCTGTAGCTCAATGATCTTGTCAAATGTTACTAGTTATGGAATACCCTGCAATATATCATACCAAGATATTTCTTTCTGTATGGAGAATATGTTTACATTGATCGATGAGGCGTTAGGTGAATGTTCCAATATTGTAAGTATCATGAGTTGCGTAACGATGAAAATGACTGCATCGATCAATGACGAGTCGATTAAACAAAGTCTAAGATGACAGATCATAACCTCATATCAAATGCTCCTATGTATTGAATTTTGCGTTTACGTTCAAAAATAACAACTATTTTTGTTGGTGCAAAAATAACAATGAATTATTTTGTTACAAAATACATGTTTTTAAGTAAAAATGAAATATACATTTCCAAAATTTTCATGTAATATTTTAATAGAAATCATTGCAGAAATCATTGCAGAAATCATTGCACAAATATTGAAATGCAACTACTCTCTTTATTCCTCTTTGTAGCAGAACCACTAGCGCCACTTCCACACCTCCACACCTCCACACCTATGTTCACGAGTTCTGGACCCTTTACAAAATATGACAGATTTTATAATATGACACTATTTATTTTCTGTTATCAAATCATCCTCTTATAAAGACAATATGCAAATGAAATAGGAAATGGTACATGTGATAAATCTATATAAATGTCGTACTATATGAAAATATTGGGCCAGGTTTGTGGAATGCTTTGGGTTCATCCCTAATCAACCCAAATTATGTAAAGTTGTCTTATTATCCCGCCCTCATTTTCTATTTCCCGCCCACTGTTCCCATTAAAAATTTGAGGCACAAATATCAACACATGATCCCTTATCTATCTCTCGGGCTTTTCCGCTATGTAAAGATATAAGCATCATAATCATGCAAATTATTTAATACATTTTAAGAGTTGCAAATTATTTATATATCTTTTCTTTCATTCTATGCATTTATGATTTTTTCCACACACTTTAGCTCGCATAGATAAACTTATACGCATAATTCATGGAGACCCCATCGATTTGATTTGCAGGAAGTGGTTTGACCGGGATGAAGCGGAGAGATCCAAGATCGGTCAACACCGTTGGAGAGCTCCACTCCGACCCAGGTTTCGCTCATAAATTTTCATAATCTATTACTATTGCTCTTATAAAAGCAAATACTCCTCTGAATGCAGTAGTCTTTGTGCTGAAGATTAGCAAATACATGAATCTTTCAGGTGCAACCCCTTCCACTTTTGTGCATTTCTTTTATAATAAATTTAGTATTTAGCTTTGTTAATTATATTTAGTTTAAAATCTATCACTTTGACAAAATATGATTACTTAGAGTTTTATGTATAGTTTACATTATGGTGATTGAAACAATTACGCTATGCTTGCAATGTGTTAATTTTGAGTATCTATACATCGGTCTACTAACTAGCTCTTTCTCTCCTAACTACTTAGCAATCACATATCAACTGTTTGATGAATTGCCGCCAATTTTTTTAATTTCCCATTGCTGCATATAGTTTGTTTGATGATTTTTTACTAATTGAAAGCATGTAAAATTAGTTTACTATGCTAAAACATATATCTATCACTGTCCTTAGAAGCTCCTTGATATATCGAATCTTTTCTTTTACCAAATTCTTGGTGCTGAGATACTACTATACAAGTAATGTTTTTTAACATATTTTTTGCATTTTGGGATGCAGGTAGTAGCTTGATTTTCATGTTAGTGGATATTATCTAAAGAAGAGAGGAGAAGACATCAGTTGATTATCAAATATGTACAAGAATGTGCATTCATAGATTTTATCTTCTTTGTAGATACATTTTTTCATGTATTTAGTTTAATTAGAGATGAAAGTACAATTAGTCTGTATTGAGGGGTTTGGGCAATCTCCCACCCTTTTTTTTATTAATAAAATAATGAATATTTAACACACTTCTCTTTGCTATTGAATATTTTAATTATTTGGGTTTAAATGTTTAAAATTAAATTAAAATAAAAAGTAAATGTTTAGTGGAATTTTGATTAGTATTTAGATTATTTGAGAAGTATTATCATAATTTCTTTCCATTTTTTTAAAATATAATATTTTGCGACGTTTTTTTTTTTGAAAAAAAAAACATTGTTGTACAGTTTTGGCTTTGGTGACGTTGGATAAGAAACGTTGTGGTAGGATGAACATCTTTTGCGACATTTTTTAGAAAAGTGTCACGATAGAGCAATTACTTATTATGACGTTTTTTTTAAAAAGTGTCACGGTAGAACAATTGCCAATCATGACGTTTTTGAAAAAAATGTCGCAGTAGAGTAACTGACAATCACGACGTTTTTTTCGGAAAGCGTCGCAATGAGCTATGGCGACATGCGCAATCATGACGATTTTGTGTCGTTTTTATAAACGTCACGAAAACTATCGCGACACATTGAAATCGTCACTAAAGACAAAAAAACGTCGCCGTAAAGCGATTTTGTTGTAGTGTAAATTTGAAAAAAAAATGCAATTCTTATTAATATCAAATGTATTTCTTACGCAGGTGAAGAAAGATTGAAGAAAATGAAGATGACGAGGAAGCATATTTTTGTTTATTGGGCAATGATCGTGTACTTTTTTTAATGGATATTTTAAAAACTTGTACTATTTTGGTTAAAACGTTAGAGAACAATTTGTATTTGTTGTGGTATGCTTACATATTTAAATATTTTTATTTTTTATTTTTTATTTTTTATTTTTGAAAGTAAAAAAAAAACAGCTCCCAACAGCTGTTTTTCCAAACAGCTCAGTTGAAACAACTCTGTTCAATCAACAGTTAATCTCATACACCCCAAACAGTCTGCAGCTTTTCAAAACAGCTCCTCAAAGAGCTCTGTCTAAAGAGCTCTGTTCAATCAACAGTTTTTCAATCCGCAGCAGCTCTCCCAAACAGACCCATAATGTCTAGGAAGCTTTTATTACCGGCAAAGGGCGGCTAGACATTTGCTGCAACAAAGGAAGATGAATGTGAAGATGGAAGAGGTTATGATGAAGACCAACCATTGGGGCGATATAAGTTAAGGCCGAATACACGGAAAAACTAGATTTGGAGCTGCTGCATGCTTATCAAATCCGCCACTCACCAGAGTTGAGTGGTTTTCTGCAGGGGAGATTTGATGAAGACCAACCATCGGGGCGCTATAAGTTAAGGCCGAATACACGGAAAAATTACCGCAAGATGGCCTTTGGTTAAATTTAATATGTTTATCATTTTGGCTCTTGCATTTTCTTATGTTACGAAAAGGGAGCTTGACAAGATTAAAGAAAAAAGAATTCTGGGAAGGTGAACAGCCACCCCCTCTCTCTCTATCGTGGGAGCTCGCCGGTCCTCCTCCTCTCCGTGGAGTTCGGTGGTTTTGCTTCGATGCGACGCCGGTGGCTGTGGTTGGTGCGACGCCTTCCGTCTCGTGGTCAGAGTGATTCCTTCCGCTCTCTTGTGCGACGCTTGGGTAATTTCGCTCCTCTCTCTTCGTTTGTGTGTGCTTCTTCTTCCACCGTCCGCAAGTTCTTGTGTGTGGTTTCTTCGGTATGTTGGAAATGACATCGGCGAAGACAATCGTGTTAGCCTCTAAGTGACGCACTCTCTTGTCTCTTAACCCTTCTCCATCTTTGGAGAGTAACGTTTTGGGCAAGTTTACTTGTCAGGAGAACCTCTCTAATTGAACCCCTTCATTAAGGTGGAAGTTCCGTTTAATAGATAGCTCGTTGTGTATGAATGTATGACGACGTTTTTGTTTTGAGGTTTTAAGGTAATCATGGTGTAATGTGCTAAACTCGCGTTGTGACCTTGTCGGGTCGTGGGATTAGATCTTTGGTGTTAGTTTTGGGCCTTTATTATAACTTGTAGTTGGTTGTATTTGCGCCCGCCAACTGTTCGTGAAAATATCGCAAAGGAATCAGAGCGTTGAACCCTTCTTATTTTGGACGGTTTTGCATCAAATTGGTATCAGATTGGTATCGTTTAGTTTCTTAACTTTTCGTCGATCCACCTTTGGTCTCGTTCAGATCTCCTACATCTCTTCCGCGCCCCTCTTTCTCTTTTCACCACTACATGCATACTAGTTCCGGTAACGAAAATACTTGGTCTCCTTCTAGCATGGCGGATAACCCAAACATCGATGTTGTTGAAAATTTAAGACGAGATATGAACAACCAAATGGCTGAACTTGGTAGCCACCCTTATTTTGGACGGTTTTACATCAGGATAGCTAGGTTTTTTTGCAAGAAAAGGAAGAGGACCGTGGAGGGGAACACGAAGATGGAGATGATGAGGAAGAAGAAGGCAAAAATACTAACCGGCAGCGATGAAATCTCCGGCGGCAGAGCTCGACGAGGAGGGTGGAAGGAGAATCTCGCGACTTTTTTGGGAAGAGCCGGCACCGTCCAAAACCACGAAAACCTTGGGGGAGATATGATTATTGGGGCTAGCCAAATATGAAAACCTTGGTTTTTCCGGCAAAAGCAAAACCGGTTCAATTCGAAAATCTGCTATAAAATTATTAAAGCCTATAACCAAAACCTAGGTCCAATTCAGATGAACCGACCGGACCCTAATAAAACTAAAAGACAGATAGAAATTTGATGCTCACATAATAATGGATTGAAAGTTAAATAATTTTAATAAACATTTGTACCAACAATATATTAATTATTCATAAAAGTTGATTATGAATTCAAGATATCTTATTTAATAATAACTGGTGCACTCTTTTTTGAGTATGGTAGAGCTTCTCTCTCATCTTCGTATTAATCACAATGTATAACTGAACGGTCAGATTATTTGCGGAGATTATTCTGTCCGAGCCTCAGGTCATCCACAAATCGTAAATCTCAAATAAGAAAGAGTGTTTACATTTATATACTCACGAACAAGATTGGAGAAAGGTAAGTTGAGACCAATGAGTTCATCATTTCTTTCATAAAAGATTCCCTCCAAATTTTGGATTCACTACATTTGGTTTTGGAGCTTTTCATCAAATATTATGTGTCAAACATCAAATATCATATAAGACTCCAATAAAACTTTATGAAATAAATGTTTTTAAAATAAAATTTCTAACACGAGTTTCAAAAAATTTATGGCATATTTGAGGGAACCCTACTCTAGGATTCTAAATCAAAGATAATAGACATATGATCATCAGATACATAATATACTTGAATTTCACAGCAACAAAAAAAATCAATTAAGAAGAACATTGTAATTATTCAAACAAAAATATAATTGATTTCTATAGGTACAATTTTAATTTAATTAATTAACATTATATATATATATATATTTTTCTTAAATAACCTGCCGGTTACACAAACAAATGGACTGCGATTTGGCCATAATTTGACCTATAACCAGATCGGGTTTAGAACATTTGAATATGCTCGAATCTTGTAGATTGCGGTTCTGATTTCAGACAATAATACGATAGATCCCCACCCGTGTCATTATTGTCCGCCGTTTTAAAACTCAATCAGACCAAATAATTCGTCATATCCACTGAGGTTCATTGATTGTTCGAGCTAAGTTTGCGATCGTTGATTTTAAGTTCAGCTTAGGATCGATTCCTCGTTCTGTTTATGATTCTCGATACTGAATGAGAGGCCTAATTTTAATTCACCGTGTGCTTGCTATGGATGACATTTGAAAACGTTTAAATTTATGGTAGATGTAATTAAGATGTTGACTTATAAAGTAAATTTTATTGAATTAGTTTAGTCTTAGTGATATTTCATGAATTTGTTGATTAAAGTGCATGTATAATATTATGATCCTCTTCAACGGAGCCATATCTTATTGTTATAAATATAGGGCAATGTTATAAGCAGTCCTATTCTCGCTATTCGCAGTCCAATTTCTATGAATTTTTACGTACTTTTTGAAAATACGCTATGTACATGCCGAGATCTACAACTTTCGTGTTGAACACTTTTCTTAAAAATGCACGCACAAGGCGTATCGCCGCCCTGATTGAAACATAAGCGTAATTTTTGTAAATACGTCTTGTACATGCATTTTTAGGAAAAGTGTTCAACACAAAAGTTGTAGATCTCGACGATATCTACAACTTTCGTGTTGAACACTTTTCCTAAAAATGCATGTACAAAGCGTATTTTCAAAAAGCGCGTAAAAATTCATAAAAATTGGACTGCGAATAGCGAGAATAGGACTGCGTATAACATTGCCCTAAATATATATGGGAAAACACCATTTCGTAAAATGATCATTTTTTCAATTTTATTTTTTATTTATTTTAAAGATTACATTTTTTTTATAATTTATTTATTTTAAGAAGATTTCATTATCCTTAAATTTTTAAGAAGATTTCATTATCTCCTGTTTGTTGTAAGAAATCAACAAATTGAATACGTATCTATTTGTGGGCTTTATTGAGCCTTCAGCAACGACGAAGCTGAATCGAGTTAATGGGCTGTAGCCGGGCCTGTTATATGGGCTGAATCAAGTTAATGGGCTGAACCGAGTTAATGGGCTGCATTTTTGTTCCGTACATTCAAGACATTTTTAGCATGCGCTATTTTCTTCGTTTTTTACCCTCCAAATTTGTCAAGAGAGAGAGAGGCTAACCGTTGTTGTGCCAAACATGCATTCTATGATGGTTACATTTTTTTTTCAAACTCGCCCGAACAAAAATGTCGTGCCAAACAGATAGGCAGAGTCTAATTGTTATGGATGGTCTTTGCAAATTTATTATTTTTGTAAGTATCATGACAGTATTGAGCAGCGATCAAGTCCCGCAACTACCAAGTATTGTCCCTATGCACACTAACCGATTAAATTAGTTATGGATTTAATTAATCTATTACATTTAAATATTTCACTTATATTATTATATCATATGTGTTGCGGGCCACTCAACGCTCTTTCAGGCCGGGCGAATTGAATCGTCTTAGCCCGAGAGTGGGCCGAGTGCGCAAACAGTCACCGAGAGAACAGACAGGTGGCAAGAGAACGTTTTAGCGTGGAAAATCCGGAAAGGGTGAAAAACCACGTGACCGGATCTGCGACAGCCAAATTTCACTGAGTGTTCGAGTGTTACAAATAAAGTTGCGAGAACTGAGAGCGACAAACCGCTTCTCATTACAGTTGCAGTTGAAGGAAAGTCCCTGAGGGTGACAAGCCACCTCTCAGAAAAACTAAGAATTTTGCTGTCGTAGGAGGTCTTCAAGGTCCGAAGAAGATCTTCAAGTGACGAAGGAGATCTTCGAACTCTGAAGGAGATCTTCGAACCGCGAAGGAGATCTCAGAAGGAATTTTTCAAGGAGCTCTCTCGGATGCAAAGTGTCAGATCCCCCCAAATGAGGATTCAGGGTCCCTTTATAGACTTAGTCGGGTGCGGCTCGGAAATTTCGTTGTCGTAACTACCGTATCCATATGACGGGCCGATCTCAGCCGTTGATCGAGAGCACACGGATCGTCACTTTCCGAATATGATGGTTTCGCCCCCTGGTCAGTTCGGGCAGCTTCGGGCAACTTCGTTGACGATCCTGATTGCAATGTGCAAATCCTGTAGTCTTAAGAAGGAAAGTGGGGTTAGCAACTGCGCGCACTCTGAACTTTGCAACGTTCAAGTGCGCGTGGATCAAAGGCACGCTAAGGACTTAGCTGCGCTAAGCGCGATCGGGGCTGCGCAAGGACGACGCAAAGAGCGCAACGAGCGGCGCGAGGCAAAGGGGTGAGTGGTCGGCACCGAACACGCGCGCGGATGCCGGCGTGCGGCCGCGAGCCGTGTACCGCGCATGGTACACGAGGGGTACCGCGCACACTTGATCGTGCGCGGCTGCGCGGGCCGTGCGGGCCGTGCGTTGTACCATGCACGCAGTTGCGCATACCGTGCGCGGCGCGCGCGGTACCGCGTGCGGCATTGCACGCGGTATTACGCGTGTCGCGCGTGAGGTTGTGCACTGTATCGCGCGCAACCGCCGGTCGTGCGGTACCGCGCGCGGTAGCGCACGGAACTGCGGCGGATGGAGCGGTTTTGGGCGATTTTTATGGGGGTTTTTCCCCCTCTTTCTCTTCCATGACTCCACCACCTTAGTGTGGAGTGAGATTTTCAGCTAAGCGCAGCCCAAATTTTTCTACATAATAGATAAAGACTCGTTAATAAAATCTATGAATGCACATCATTATGTATAAATACTTTAGTTATATTTACTATCGCATTATATTATGAAATATGTATTAGTTATAGATTAAATATGTAATTATGAGAAAAAGGAATAGTTTAAATATAATTGAAAAAAAAGATACACTCCAATAAATATTGCGTATATTAAATAATCTAGATTATATATTAAAGGAATGTATTACTATTAGTTTTGTTTGTTTGTTTTCTTTTCCCGAATGACCTTTTTTACATCATTGTAATAATGTTATTATATATTTTATTCTTTATATTTAATAAAATTTGAAGTAATAAAAATAATAATATAATATAATATATATGGAATAATATTATTTTAAAAGCAAAAATAATCATATACATAAATTCTTGATATTTACTATTTTTATTAAGACTAAAATAATTATTTTAAACTATGAGAACATGCATACACTACTGAGGTAATATAGTGTGGGGGGCACTACTAGAAGTCATTACTCGATACCTCTCTTAATTTATAGAATGATTCAATATGAGACATATTGATAAACTAAATAAAATAAGATATAGCAAATAAAAATTAAATAAAATAAAAGTAACATAAAATTAAAAATAATCAACAATATAAAGATGAATAAATAAAATTTAAATAAATAAAAAAATATTTAGAAAAATATTAATGTCATGGTGAAGTAAAAAGTAAGAAAGGGAAAAAAAATATGTGAGTGCTCATGAATGTACTATAGCCGTTATTCGTCCAATAAATTGAAGAAATTAGGAACTCAAAATAGGATTTTTCACTCAATATAATTAACTTGACAAAAAATTTCAATTATAGCTTTGGTAATGTTTAGTTCACCAATTTTTTCTTAAATGTGCTTCCTAATTTCAACATTTATCTCCTTGTTATGTTAAATTCTCGTCTTCTCCTAATTTGGATGCATATAAATTGAGTCTTAGGGTCTATTTGATTCAGATTCGTAAAACCATGTTCCACATTTTCTCTGTCATCGCCTAACACAGGTTGTGGTTCAAAGGTGTGAAAACTCACTTTCGCTTTAACATGCTGAGAAATTTTAGGATGATAGATCGAGCATATAACACAAATGATCATACAAATTTACATAAAATACTCATATGGGGAAAATTCACAAGCCTTTGAGATGATTATTTTTCTACTACTTGCAAAAATATATATAATTATGATGCCAAAGAATAAATCATCATATTTTTGATGATAGAACCAGCTTGATGACTATATATATACGGGACCAAATTGTGGGGGCATGCTCTTTATGAAGACATCAAAAGCCAAAATCAAGGTCATATTAATTCCGTTACATGGGATGTTCATCATAATATTTTGGTGGCACGATGAATATTGTGCATAATAGAGGGCATTCCAATCTTCATTCGGCGGTCGATAACTTAGTAGTACATTAGCAAAGCGGAATTGAGATATTCTCTGGCAAATAATTCATAAAGATGGTTATTGTCTGCGCTATCGGAAAAAAATAATTTTTCGCTCTTCTCCCTCCTACAATGATTTAGGACTCAAAAATCAACACACATGACATAAAACACATAAGAACACCACCCATCATCCTGATAAAAATACTTATTTTAATCGTATTTTATTATTATTATTTAGACTATCTGACAAATATACTCTCAGTAAATAAATATTTACCTTTTTCTGTATATTCCCCAAAATTACTCTCAAACAGTTAACTAATAAATACTATACATTCCAGGAAATACAGACCAGTTTTTTGTTGTTATTATGTGGATATATATATATATATATATATATATATTATTAAAATAAGAACACCGAAAGCAGAAATAATGGAATTGATAACTACAGTTAATAGACGAAATAAATGGGAGTCAGGTCCTTGAATAGTGTGGGTCGGACCGGCTTCGGCAGGGTTGGGTCGCCATCAGTCGGCTCGACAACCAAACTGCCCGCGTTGCCCGCGGAACCTGCCCGCTTCCAATCATAACGCAATAGATTACCAAATCATTTTTCTCATTCCTTTTTTTTTCACTTCCCTGCTGCCAGCCAGCTTATTTATTCATTCTTACCAAGTTATTTATTTATTTATTTATTTGCTTTCCATTTTCTTTCTTTTTCGACCTGCTATTTTCTTTCTCCCGGCCGGCCAGGTTACGTATTTCTCGAATTACGAGGTCTCGGCCGTGCTGCCATTGCGCCGGTAGCCTGGGTTGCATGGCGCCTGTTGTTGAACCGACGCGTGGATAACCGGCGATTGGAGACCGCCACGTGTGGAGGATCTTCTGCCTTCTCTCGCGATTGTCGCGTTAATGGCGCGGCTGGTAGAGAGCAAGACGGAGAGAGAGAGAGATGGCCGGCAGGTAGAAAATAGGAATCCGGCGGTGGTGCTGGGATTTGGAAACTTTAACGGCGGCGGACGGGAAGGGAGTTATATAAAGACCGGTTTGTCTTCCAATTTTTCCTGGTTTTGTGAGCTTGGATAAATTAATGGCGGAATTCAAATATTTCTGCCGTTGTGGTGAGAAGAAGGCTTCGAATAGGGCAGCACATGCAAGGCCTTTTTCATAGGTTCAGTGAAGCTTATGAATTCTATGTGGTTTTGGATGTATTCATCACTTCACTTTGAAAGTGTAGCGAAAGTGGTGAATGGTGAGCAGTAAAAGTTTTTTTGTAGCTGGGAATGAATTAAACTTGTTGCGGGTTGCTTAGAGCTCCCGTGGATCAGAAGAATCAGACTTTTTTTAGCCAGAGAGTGAGGTAATCGTGCAAATAGTCAAAAAATAAACAACAACAGACATCAAAATTTTTACCTGAAAAACTCGGAAAGAGAAAAAATCACGGGATCAGACGGCACAAACACCATAAACATACAATCATATATAATATAGATAAAAACTAGAACACTTCGAACGGTTCTTGTGTTGGACGGTTCTTGTGTTGGATCCGAGAAATTCGAATCCAATTGTTCGGATCAAAGTGGTGACCAAATACTACTTGTCTAGTGGCCGGCCTGTGCAAATTACAACTAGAAGGAACTAGAGAGCTAGTGCTGATCCCGAACTACCTATAAATCGGATCCGAAAACTGCAGCGAGGAGTTCCCGTCACGCACCTGAAAATTTATAGGAACTTTCGCTCTCAAACCAAGGTTGAGCTCGACACAAATTAAGAAGGCACATATTTGTCTGAAGGGAACCTTGGGGGGGGGGGGGGGGGGGGTCAACGTGCCTTCAACTTATGCCCTGAGGTCCTATTTTTAGCCGCCCCACCTTTTTGAGACATTGGATACCTGATACCTAGCTAGGAGACCAGTTTTCTGGGAACCTATGGTGGAGGCGATCGAGTTGAGTGGAGTCATCTTAGGCGAGCTTGTTGGTTGGATGAGCTCCTGCGCAGCGTGATGGGCAGCAAGCCCAAAAAGGGCTCGCGAGCAGATTCTGCAAGTACTGGATGAGCTAAGAGGGGAGCCAAGCTTCGACCCGGGTGGGCTCATTGGTGAGTTGGGCTCCACTCTGCTGAGTTCGCGGGCGATTTGAGCAGCAAGAAATGAGCTCTGGTTGTCGTTGGGGATGAATGCTTCTGGTTCTGCAGTCCACCTTCTGAGGTCATGTGGCTTATGTTCAAGCTTGGGCGCATCGAATAAAGGTTGTAATGTACAACCCTAATATTCGCCGAGTATACTCCCTAAGGCTCATTGGAGCGTCATGGTAGCATCGACCCAAGCAGGAAGGGAGGTAGAGGCAAGGGGGACGAGCGGTGAGGGAGGAAGCCTCCCGCTTGCCCGGCCTACATAGGGGAGCGAGAGGTGGAGGGACAAGTCCCCACCCCCAGGGGGGGGGGGGGGGCGAGCCCGGGCTGCTGCCCGGAGGCTCGCCCCCGCTCCCAGCAAGGGGGGCGAGCCCGGGCTGCTGCCCGGGGGCTCTCCCCCGCTCCCAGCAAGGGGGGCGAGCCCGGGCTACTGCCCCGGGGCTTGCCCCCGCTCCCACCAAGGGGGGCGAGCCCGGGCTGCTGCCCGGGGGCTCGCCCCCGCTCCCCCCAAGGGGGGGGGGGGGGGGCGAGCCCGGGCTGCTGCCCGAGGGCTCGCCCCCGCTCCCACCAAGGGGGGCGAGCCCGGGCTGCTTCCCGGGGGCTCGCCCCCGCTCCCCCAAGGGTGGGGCGAGCCCGGGCTGCTGCCCGGGGGCTCTCCCCCGCTCCGAGCAAGGGGGGCGAGACCGGGCTGCTGCCCGGAGGCTCGCCCCCGCTCCCAGCAAGGGGGGAGAGCCCGGGCTGCTGCCCGGGGGCTCGCTCCCGCTCCCAGCAAGGGGGGCGAGCCCGGGCTGCTGCCCGGGGCGCTCCCCCCAAGGGGGGCGAGCCCGGGCTGCTGCCCAGGGGCTCGCCCCCGCTCCCACCAAGGGGGCGAGACCGGGCCGTCGCCCGGTGATCTCGCCCCCGCCCCCAACATTAAGGGGCGAGAGGAGGAGGGGGGAGCCCCCCTCTCGCCCCCCGCGTCCAAGGAAGGGGGGAGCTTCTCTCGCCCCCACGCACAGTAGGGGGGCGAGCCCAGGAGGGCATTCGGTCTGCGTTTAGCGCCGTGGAACGGCGGGATTTGGCTATTCGCAGTCCAGTTTTGGCTATTCGCAGTCCAAGAGCAGCGGGATTTGGCTATCCGCAGCCCAGTTCAAGGGTATTTTGGTAATCTGGCAGACCAGTTTTTGGCTATTTGCTGCCCAACTTCAAAAATCCTATAAATATGATCAAGGGGCACCATTTGGGGGGATCTCATTCTAGGCTAGCTCTCTCCCTCTCTCTCTCACTCCCCAAGTCTCTCTAGGGGGTGAAGAGAGCCTCCAGTGGTGCCCAAGCTTAGTAGTGGCTTGGGAGGGGAAGTTCCTAGGGAACTTCCTGGTATGTGGTGGGACCTCCCCACTAAGCCATTGGTCCAGTTCCTAATTCCAACACCTTCAACCTAGAGCTCTCCCTTGGGAGGAGTAAGGATTGGTCGCCCCTCGGCTAGCTGAGGGCCCCGAACTCCACAGAGACCAAGTCTTGTTAGCAAGTCTCGGTTTCAACACATGGTGCGGTGAGCGTGGAGTGTGACCGATTCAAGAAACTCTCAAGATGAGTTCCATGGACGGAGGTGGAGGAAGATCCGACCCAGGTCACTCGCAACCCCCGGTGGCTGGAGTGACGTCGGAGATGTTTGAGAATCTCAGGCAGGAGGTCATGCAGACCCTGCAGGTAGCTTTCGTCTCGATAATCATAGACAGGAGAGAAAGTGGTCCGGAGGCCTCACCTCAAAAGGTGGGCGAGAGCATCCTCAGCCAGACATCCGGGAAAGAGGTGCCGGAAGGGGGCGAGTGGGGAGGTCCTCGACCCCCACTCGCCGAGACCCAAATGGGCGAGTGGGGAGGTCCTCGACCCCCACTCGCCGAGACCCAAGTGGGCGAGTGGGGAGGTCCTCGACCCCCACTCGCCAAGACCCAAGGGGGCGAGAGGGGAGGCGCCATGCCCCCACTCGCCCAGCCCCAAAAGGGGGCGAGCGTAGGAGGTCCTTTTTGTGAGCTGATCCTCTCAGCCCCGATTCCGGAGGGGTTCAAGGGGGCGGAGATGTCTCACTACTTCGGCAAGGATGACCCCGTCTTGCACCTGCAGTGGTTTGAGGACATGGTCTCCATCATGCCCATGTCGGACGCCTTCAAGTGTCGGCTCTTTGCCGTCACCCTCAAGGAGAAGGCCAGGGACTGGTTCCATCAGCTCCCTGCAGGATCCATCTATGCCTTCGAAGACTTGCGCCGAGCTTTTCTGCTACGCTTCTCGACGTCAAGAAAGAGGAAGAAAGATGCCGAGGCACTTTTCAAGATCAAACAAGAGCCAGGGGAGTCGCTGGCTCACTATCTGGAATGGTTCAGGGAGGAGGTTCTCCTCGTCCAAGAAGTGCCCGGGTACACCCTCAAGCTCGCCTTCACGTTGGGGCTTCTTCAATATGGACCTTAAGAGAAGAGCTCCTTTGTCCTTTGAAGAGTTGATGGAAAGGGTGGCAGAAGAAGTCGAGAGTGAGGAGGCCAACCCGGAGTTCGCGAGAAGGCTGGCCAAGCTGAGTGAGTCAGAGGCAAGGCAGCAGGGGGGAAGAGTAGGGGCTCCCAAGAGAAAGTTCGACCAAGAGGAAGACAACTTCCAGGAAGAGGGGGTTGACCTCCCTAGGTGGGGGCAGAGGCCAAGGGCATCCCCTCCCCCGCCTCAACAGACCATGGCGATTGGCTGGGAAAAAAGGAGGAGAGTCAGAAAAGCAGGAAGAAGAGGAAGAGGGGGTAGGGTGGAGTTACCCTATTGTGACCTCCACGATGAGGAAGGTCACGCGACGATCAACTGCCCTGAGTTCTTGGAATTGAAGGAAGCGAGGGGTTTGGTGCGGCAACAACAACAACCAAATGGGAACGAGGGAGACCACCCTCGGCAGTAGGAGACCAAGTTTGTCTAAGTGCTTAGTTTTTCTCTCCACCCTTAAGTTCATGTAGCGTGGTTGTTTACTTAGTTTTTTCTTGCATGTAATGTGATGATTAATGTAGTGAAAGTTTTCAAATACTTAGTCCCGATGCTGGCCCGCTGACCAGGCTCCCATCAAGCTGGCAGGTCCGAGGATCGCTCGGTGGCAGGAAAGTCCCAAGTACTTAGTCCCGACGCTGGCCCGCTGACCAGGCTCCCATCAAGCTGGCAGGTCCGAGGATCGCTCGGTGGCAGGAAAGTCCCAAGTACTTAGTCCCGACGCTGGCCCGCTGACCAGGCTCCCATCAAGCTGGCAGGTCCGAGGATTGCTCGGTGGCAGGAAAGTCCCAAGTACTTAGTCCCGATGCTGGCCCGCTGACCAGGCTCCCATCAAGCTGGCAGGTCCGAGGATCGCTCGGTGGCAGGAAAGTCCCAAGTACTTAGTCCCGACGCTGGCCCGCTGACCAGGTTCCCATCAAGCTAGCAGGTCCGAGGATCGCTCGGTGGCAGGAAAGTCCCAAGTACTTAGTCACGATGCTGGCCCGCTGACCAGGCTCCCATCAAGCTGGCAGGTCCGAGGATCGCTCGGGGGCAGGAGAGTCTCAGGGTACTTAGCCCCGACGCTGGCCCGCTGACGAGGCTCCCATCAAGCTGGCAGGTCCGAGGATCGCTCGGTGGCAGGAAAGTCCCAAGTACTTAGTCCCGATGCTGGCCCGCTGACCAGGCTCCCATCAAGCTGGCAGGTCCGAGGATCTCTCGGTGGCAGGAAAGTCTCAAGTACTTAGTCCCGACGCTGGCCCGCTGACCAGGCTCCCATCAAGCTGGCAGGTCCGAGGATCGCTCGGTGGTAGGAAAGTCCCAAGTACTTAGTCACGATGCTGGCCCGCTGACCAGGCTCCCATCAAGCTGGCAGGTCCGAGGATCGCTCGGTGGCAGGAAAGTCCCAAGTACTTAGTCCCCATGCTGACCTGCTGACCAGGCTCCCACCTAACTGGCAGGGTCAGGAACCGCTCAGTGGCCGAAAATTCTCTTAAGTGTTTTCCCCCGAGGTGGCTCCGCTAGCCGGGCTCTCACTAGCCGGCAGGGTAGGAAGGCCTCTCGGGGAGGCTGTGTTTTTCCCCCGAGATGGCTCTGCTAGCCGGGCTCTCGCTAGCCGGCAAGGTTGGGGGACCTCTCGGGGAGGTGCTGTGGCTTTTCCAAGATAGCACCAATAACCGGATTCCCAGCGACACTCGTCGAATATGCAGGGTTGTACATTTCTTTCCGAGTGTGAGCCACGCTCAAAAAGAGCGGGGATTATATACAACCCCGATATTCACCGAGTATACTCCCTAAGGCTCATTGGAGCGTCACGGTAGCATCGACCCAAGCAGGAAGGGAGGTAGAGGCAAGGGGGACGAGCGGTGAGGGAGGAAGCCTCCCGCTTGCCCGGCCTACATAGGGGAGCGAGAGGTGGAGGGACAAGTCCCCACCCTCAAGGGGGGGGGGGGGGGGGCGAGCCCGGGCTGCTGCCCGGGGGCTCGCCCCCGCTCCCAGCAAGGGGGGCGAGCCCGGGCTGCTGCCCGGGGGCTCGCCCCCGCTCCCAGCAAGGGGGCGAGCCCGGGCTGCTGCACGGGGGCTCGCCCCCGCTCCCACCAAGGGGGGAGAGCCCGGGCTGCTGCCCGGGGGCTCGCCCCCGCTCCCACCAAGGGGGGCGAGCCCGGGCTGCTGCCCGGGGGCTCGCCCCAGCTCCCCCCAAGGGTGGGGCGAGCCCGGGCTGCTGCCCGGGTGCTCGCCCCCGCTCCTAGCAAGGGGGGCGAGCCCGGGCTGCTGCCCGGAGGCTCGCCCCCGCTCCCAGCAAGGGGGGCGAGCCCGGGCTGCTGCCCGGAGGCTCGCCCCCGCTCCCAGCAAGGGGGGCGAGCCCGGGCTGCTGCCCGGGGGCTCGCTCCCGCTCCCAGCAAGGGGGCGAGCCCGGGCTACTGCCCGGGGGCTCGCCCCCGCTCCCCCCAAGGGGGGCAAGCCCGGGCTGCTGCCCAGGGGCTCGCCCCCGCTGCCACCAAGGGGGCGAGACCGGGCCGTCGCCCGGTGATCTCGCCCCCGCCCCCAACATTAAGGGGCGAGAGGAGGAGGGGGGAGCCCCCCTCTCGCCCCCGTGTCCAAGGAAGGGGGAGCTTCTCTCGCCCCCACGCCCAGTAGGGGGCGAGCCCAGGAGGGCATTCAGTCTGCGTTTAGCGCCGTGGAACAGCGGGATTTGGCTATTCGCAGTCCAGTTTTGGCTATTCGCAGTCCAAGAGCAGCGAGATTTGGCTATCCGCAGCCCAGTTCAAGGGTATTTTGGTAATCTGGCAGACCAGTTTTCAGCTATTTGCAGCCCAACTTCAGAAATCCTATAAATATGATCAAGGGGGCACCATTTGGGGGGATCTCATTCTAGGCTAGCTCTCTCCCTCTCTCTCTCCCTCCCCAAGTCTCTCTAGGGGGTGAAGAGAGCCTCCAGTGGTGCCCAAACTTAGTATTGGCTTGGGAGGGGAAGTTCCTAGGGAACTTCCGGGTATGTGGTGAGACCTCCCCACTAAGCCCTTGGTCCAGTTCCTAATTCCAACACCTTCTACCTAGAGCTCTCCCTTGGGAGGAGTAAGTATTGGTCGCCCCTCGGCTAGCTGAGGGCCCCGAACTCCGCAGAGACCAAGTCTTGTTCGCAAGTCTCGGTTTCAACATGTACATTCACTATCCTCTCTTTTGTGACTCTCTTGTCTCTCTCACATGAATTGCATAAAGAAAATGACATAACATAAGAGATAAATCTAGAAATTCCTTTCATATAGTTAGTAATTATTCATGCAGGTCGGGTCCCACATCCTTTCTAGCTCCTATCTTTTTTTTTTTGCGCAACTCGTCAAATACGGGTTGTATTTCGAATCTCTTGTCTCTCTCTCATGAATTAGATAAAAAAATGATATTGTTGTACACCCGTAAAGGCCTTAGGACGCGTCTAGAGAAAGCCCCGCAAAAGAGAAGTGGGGTCAACGGTCAAAGAGCGCACAAGCCACAGGTATGTACGCTACCGCGCGCATGAAAGCGGGCGGTAGCGCGCAGGCTGCACCCCCCCCCCCCCCCCCCCCCCCCCCCCGCCGCGAGGGAGCGACCCGATCGCACCCCGACCGCACCGCCCTTGGGGGTACGGCCCGGCCGCACCCCCCAAGGGGGCGCGGCCGGCCGAGTCGCCCCCCCCCCCCCCCCCCCCCCCCCCCCCCAAGGGGGTGCGGCCAAGCCGCACCCCCCAAGGGGGTGCGGCCAAGCCGCACCCCCCAAGGGGGTGCGGCCCCGGTCGCACCCCCCTTGGGGTGCGGCCAAGCCGCACCCCTTGGGGGGTGCGGCCAAGCCGCACCCCTTGGGGGGTGCGGCCAAGCCGCCCCCCCCCCCCTTTTTTTGGGGTGTGCGGCCGTGTCCACCCCCCTTGGGGTGCGGTCTGGCGCCCTTGTCCTCGCCGAAGGTCCCGATCATTCTTTAGGGGGCGACGCCCCGATTCGTCGTCCGCCCGAGGTGCCCCCGCGGTTCGTTACGCACTCAGAACACTTCAGCGCTAGCGCGCGCTCAGAACGTTTCTAAGCGCAGTCAGGAAGCCTTCTCACTTTTTGTCTCTCCGGCTTCTCACTTTTTGTCTTTCAGGCTTCTCACTTTTTGTCATTCCGGCTTCTCACTTTTTGTCTTTCAGGCTTCTCACTTTTCAGGAACGGCCAGTCGCCTTTTTCACCTCCAACGGAACTGCCCGAGCCACCCAAACTGGCCGAAGGGCAAGGTGGTCATTTACGAAAAATGGCGATCCGTGTGCCCCAAATCGGAAAATATGATTCATCCACCAAACATTTATGGAAACTGCCAACGGCAAAATTACCGGACCGCCCCCGGCTAAAGCTATAAAAGGAGCCCCAGGGCTTCATTTGAAAAGACCTTGACTTCTGGACCCGGGAGAGCTCCTTGCAGACTTTCGCGGAATTCTCCTTCGGCGCTTGAAGATCTCCTTCGTGGACTTGAAGATCTTCATCGTCCCGAAAGGCGACCAGCCTTCTCACTTTCGTTCTCCAGCATTCCCAGAAGGAAAAGACGACCAGCCTTCTCACTTTCGTTCTCCAGCATTCCCAGAAGGAAAAGGCGACTAGCCTTCTCACTTTTGTTCTCAGAAGGAAAATGCGACTAGCCTTCTCACTTTGGTTCTCAGAAGGGAAAAAGACTTAGTTTTTCTGAGAGGTGGCCTGTCACCCTCGGAGTCCTCTCTCTCTCTCTCTCCATCAGTGTAACGAGCAGCGGCCTGTCGCGCTCGAGTTCTAGCGACCAAATTGTAAACCCCCAGAAGATAGTGAAGTTTGGTCGGCACAGCTCCGGCCGCGTGGTTTTTTACCCTTTCCGGGTTTTCCACGTTAAAAAGTCCCAGCGTACTTGACAAATCTCTAATTGACTGTTTGCGCGCTTAGTTCGCTCACGAGCTAAGGTGGTTCAAGTGGACCGGTCTACCAAGAGCCCTAAGCGTTCCGTAACAGTTTGGCACCGTCTGTGGGAAAAAACAATTCCCAAAACTCTGCAAAGACTCACTAAAGGGAGCGTTTCGCCACCAACTATGATGGCAAGAAAAAGTGCTCACAACACCGAAGGATCAATCCCAGAGGGACGCATCGACCCAGCTCCCTCCCACTCGCTTATCAACGTGCCTCTTGCAGAAGAGGCAGTGTCCGCGCCCGTTGCAATACTGGAAGGGCGCATACGGCAGATGGAAGAAATGCAAGCCGAGGTGCTGGCTCTTGTAAGGAATCTCGGGGCTCCTCGAGTTCCCGTTCAACCGCCAGCGTTGAACGTTCCGCCGCCCCTAGCTCCGAGTCACACCCCAAGCGAGAAGGTCGTTCGAGAGGAAGAAGCCTCAGAAGAATTCACCGACGCAGCAGGCTCCACCCATCCTGCTCCCCCAGCCAGAGGCCCAGGGGCTGACCACTATCACCATCTCCCATGGAGAGTTGCCCCTGGCCAAGCAGTAGAAAGAACCACACGAGAAGAAATACGCGATATGATAGAGGAAGAATACATCCAGGCGGGGCGACGCGCAACCCTCGCCCGCCGTCCCGCACACCGCGGCTCCCCACTATCGCCTCAAGTCTTGGCCCATCCAGTTCCAAACGGTTTCAAGCTTCCCAACATCGAAACATTCAACGGGACGGACGACCCATTGGAACATGTCAATCATTTCACCACCATCATGAGGATTTACAGCACCCCCGATCAACTCCTCTGTCAAGTGTTCCCGGCAACCTTAAAGGGACAAGCGCGCACTTGGTTTTACTCCCTGCAAGATGGAGCCATCAGCAACTTCGCAGAAATGACGCAGCAGTTCGTGGATCAGTTCATCGCCAATCGTAGGATTGTACGAGATCCCTCCCATCTCTCGGGAATTCGCCAGAATGATGGAGAAACTCTGAAGGATTTTTTCCAGCGCTTCACTACGGAGGCCCGACAAATCCCGGGAGTTGACCCTGAGCTCCTGCGGGGAGTTTTCCTTGGAGGACTCCGCCCAAGTGGCTTTTACTCAGCTCTAATGAGAGAAACAGTACCAAGCTATCCTGACCTCGTTCAGCGAGTCGAGGCCCAGATAGCAGCAGATGAGGCAATTGAAGCGCACTGCCGGCAGTTCGAGGGGAGCTCGAAGAGGAAGAAAGAGGAGTCGCTGCCGCAGACAGTTCCCAACAAGAACAACAAGCGTCACGACAACCCCAGCCGAGACCGAAGATCTCACCAACATCAGGACTACACTCTCTTGAACACTACCAGGACCAACGTTCTCCTCGCTATCCGCAATAGCAACGAAGCGCTCCGTAAGCCCAGACCCCTCGCTAAGAACGCGGGGAACCAGACAAAATATTGTGAGTTCCATCGTGGACAAGGACATGACACAGAAAACTGCTCCAAGCTTAAGGATGAAATCGAGCGTCTCGTCCAACAAGGCAAATTGGGGAAATTCCTACGAGGCTAGGCCTCGATTCAGCCAGCAGGAGATTAGCGAACGCCTCGCCAAGAAGTACTAGGAGGCAACCCTTAAGTCAGTCATCCCGGGAGAATGCTCCACACCTATTAGCGGGACTCTACCTGCGCCACTGAAATGTTCTATCAACTTTGTTTCTATAAAAACTTTGTGTAAATTACCACTACGACCAAGAGTTTTTAAAGTTCTGTTTCACGCATGTCATATCTTGCGCCATCGAAACTACGTAAAAACGTTCGCTCGCTACTGAACAGCAATTGCCTCCGGGCAGTGCGCTAATGAACAGCAATTGCCTCCGGGCAGTGCGCTAATGAACAGCAATTGCCTCCGGGCAGTTCGCTAATGAACAGCAATTGCCTCCGGGCAGTGCGCTAATGAACAGCAATTGCCTCCGGGCAGTGCGCTAATGAACAGCAATTGCCTTCGCGCAGCCCGCTAATGAACAGCAATTGCGTCCGGGCAGTGCGCTAATGAACAATAATTGCCTCCAGGCAGTGCGCTAATGAACAGCAATTGCCTCCGGGCAGTGCGCTAATGAACAGCAATTGCCTCCGGGCAGTGCGCTAATGAACAACAATTGCCTCCGGGCAGTGCGCTAATGAACAGCAATTGCCTCCGGGCAGTGCGCTAATGAACAACAAGTGCCTCCGGGCAGTGCGCTAATGAACACCAAGTGCCTCCGGGCAGTGCGCTAATGAACAACAAGTGCCTCCGGGCAGCGCGCTCACAACAATCTCTCACTGCCGTCGATTGAAGGTTCGCCCTTCTCCACCGCAGTAAGGTCCCGACGTCGTAAGTGTTCGCCCCTCCTACACTCGTACACAGTTTGAATACACCCACTATTCACCGGCCAAGTTGCGAGCCAGACTCGTGCAAAAGCCGCGAGCACAGACTCATGCAAACCAATTTATTATGTAAAAATCGCAAGCCCAGGCTCGTGCACCAATCTTATTATGTAAAAGTCGCGAGCCCAGGCTCGTGCACCAATCTTATTATGTAAAGGCCGCGAGCGCCGACTCGTGCAAAAAAGCCGCAAGCACAGACTTGCGCAAGCTAATTTTCTATTATGTAAAAGCCGCGGGCTCAGAACCGCACAAGCTAATCCGTTATTTTGCAGAAACCCCTCAGCCCATACGGATGTCAATATCGGGCAGCAAGCCCGCAACGACCTCAGAGAACCAACACCCTCCGACATCAACTCCTACCCAGAAAGCGCCGCACAAGGGGCAATGGATAAAGCCGCCGCGGAAAAATCAAAACCTTCGAACTCCTCGCTCTGGAACTCGGACTCCGAAGGTTTGGGGGGCTTATGTTGTACACCCGTAAAGGCCTTAGGACGCGTCTAGAGAAAGCCCCGCAAAAGAGAGGTGGGGTCAACGGTCAAAGAGCGCACAAGCCACAGGTATGTACGCTACCGCGCGCACGAAAGCACGCGGTAGCGCGCAGGCTGCACCCCCCGCCGCGAGGGAGCGACCCGATCGCACCCCGACCGCACCGTCCTTGGGGGTACGGCCCGACCGCACCCCCCAAGGGGGCGCGGCCGGCCGAGTCGCACCCCCGGGGGTGCGGCCCAGCCGCACCCCCCCCCCCCCCAAGGGGGTGCGGCCCAGCCGCACCCCCAAGGGGGTGCAGCCCAGCCGCACCCCCCAAGGGGTATGCGACCCAGCCGCACCCCTTGGGGGGTGCGGCCCCGGCCGCACCCCCCTTGGGGTGCGGCCAAGCCGCACCCCTTGGGGTGTGCGGCCAAGCCGCACCCTTGGGGGGTGCGGCCAAGCCGCACCCCCCCCTTTTTTTGGGGTGTGCAGCCGTGCCCACCCCCTTGGGGTGCGGTCCGGCGCCCTTGTCCTCGCCGAAGGTCCCGATCGTTCTTTAGGGGGCGACCCCCCGATTCGCCGTCCGCCCGAGGTGCCCCCGCGGTTCGTTACGCACTCAGAACGCTTCAGCGCTAGCACGCGCTCAGAACGTTTCTAAGCGCAGTCAGGAAGCCTTCTCACTTTTTGTCTTTCCGGCTTCTCACTTTTTGTCTTTCAGGCTTCTCACTTTTTGTCTTTCCGGCTTCTCACTTTTTGTCTTTCAGGCTTCTCACTTTTTGTCTTTCCGGTTTCTCACTTTTTGTCTTTCAGGCTTCTCACTTTTCAGGAACGTCCTGTCGCCTTTTTCACCTCCAACGGAACTGCCCGAGCCGCCCAAACTGCCCGAAGGGCAAGGTGGTCATTTACGAAAAATGGCGATCCGTGTGCCCCAAATCGGAAAATATGATTCGTCCACCAAGCATTTATGGAAACTGCCAACGACAAAATTACCGGACCGCCCCCGGCTAAAGCTATAAAAGGAGCCCCAGGGCTTCATTTGAAAAGACCTTGACTTATGGACCCGGGAGAGCTCCTTGCAGACTTTCGCGGAATTCTCCTTCGGCGCTTGAAGATCTCCTTCGTGGACTTGAAGATCTTCATCGTCCCGAAAGGCGACCAGCCTTCTCACTTTCGTTCTCCAGCATTCCCAGAAGGAAAAGACGGCCAGCCTTCTCACTTTCGTTCTCCAGCATTCCCAGAAGGAAAAGGCGACTAGCCTTCTCACTTTTGTTCTCAGAAGGAAAAGGCGACTAGCCTTCTCACTTTGGTTCTCAGAAGGGAAAAAGACTTAGTTTTTCCGAGAGGTGGCCTGTCACCCTCGGAGTCCTCTCTCTCTCTCCATCATTGTAACAAGCAGCGGCCTGTCGCGCTCGAGTTCTAGCGACCAAATTGTAACCCCCCAGAAGATAGTGAAGTTTGGTCGGCACAGCTCCGGCCGCGTGGTTTTTTACCCTTTCCGGGTTTTCCACGTTAAAAAGTCCCAGCGTACTCGACAAATCTCTAATTGACTGTTTGCGCGCTCAGTTCGCTCACGAGCTAAGGTGATTCAAGTGGACCGATCTACCAAGAGCCCTAAGCGTTCCGCAACAGATATAAGCAAGAGAGATAAATCTAGAAATTTCAAATATATAATTATACCAAAATAAAGCATTCCTTTGATATAATTGGTAATTATTCATGCGGGTTCCACATCCTTTCTTGCTCCCATCTTTTTTTGTAATTTGTTAATTTTAGTGATAAAATTTATTATAAAATCATTCTTGTGTACTGCAATGTTTTGTCAATATTTTTAGAACACCGCTCTACAACAATTCAAACTTATTTAGTGTTTATTTCAATTCTTTGAATTTATCTATACTACTAATTATAGAAGCTCGGTCATATCGAACAATGTCGTCGGTGTCATCTCGTGCGCATAGTATGAGTTTCACTCTCTCCGTCCAACCCGATGCCGAGCTTGTCGCACTTGCATGGTTATCAGAACTGTGAGAGCATCGATCACCAGAAGGAGGTCGTCGGCGACATGATCATCGGAAGAGGTCGTTCACCCGACGAGGAAAGAGCTAATTGAGAATCACCAGAAGGAGGGAGCGGAGATTGGGTTCAATGAATTCCCGTGTGAGTAGGGCAATAACCCTAGCCCAAATGAATTCGCGAGTCAATGAATTCATTATGAGACAGTGGTAAATTGGAGGAGATGAGTCTAAAGCAATAATGTTCAACAGCTCTTGAGGTAGGGGAATAGCCTTGGCCCAAATGAAATCATCAAAACATGCCAACTTAGACACAAAATCAGCCACGACAGTATCTTGACCCAGACAATACCTCAACTAGCTCGATTTCCTACTGAGCTCGGGAGGGGGGACAATCAGTGCATGCCATCATTTATGCCATATAAAGAACATCTTATTCATGTAGATTTCATTTGGACGACGAAACTAAAAATGAAAAAAAAAAAAAAACGAAAGAATGAGATCAAACTTCTGACCGTTAATTGATGCTTCGTCCAAATAGGGCTCCAAGGCAATTGGACAATCTTCTAAGCTATCGCTCGGTCTTTTTAGATGGTGTAGTATGAACGACTGATTTAAACTTCAGGACTAATTAAATATCCCTTCGTAAATATTTATAAATGTATTGTCATCAATCACATTCATATAATTAGTAGTTATGATCAATAATAATTGATAACTATTACTCAAGTGAGTATTTAATCTCATAGACGTTATTGAACTTATTAATGCCACGTTATTGATCTTATTAATGCAAAGTAATTACGAAGTTAATTAATAATAAAGGGAATTGTTATTAGCACTATGTTTTTGGCTATCCGCATCCAATTTTTGAGGGTTTTTTTAGGCCCTAAAAGTCCTAACCGCACTCAGTCCCTCCTATCTGCGCCGACCTTTTTTTTTCCGGGTTTCCGCCGCTCGCCCAACTACTCTCTCCCGCCGCTCACCCCACCACTCGCCATCTCGTCCCGACGCTAGCCTAAAACGACGTCTGGTTCTCTCCATCTCGCCAGCTAGCCCCGCCGTCTCCGTTCCGCCGCTCTTTCGTCGTTGCCGGAGTCATTGCTCTTGCTGCTAGGAAGGTTAGATGTTTCCTTGCTTAATATTCCAGCTTCGAACGTGTTTTTACCGCAAACCATCTTACAACTCACTGAAATTTTTCACTGCTTAATATTCCAGCCCTGTTTCCTCTTCATGGTGTTGTATTTACAGTTTTTCACTACTTAATATTACATCACATTTTATTTTAGGGTATTTGCAGTTTTTAGAGCAACTATAAGATCACAATTAACTCTTCTGCAAAATTACTAAGATCTAAATCGATCATCTAATATATTATAATCAGTCTTTAAACAACATAAAAACTGCAAAAAAAAATTCCTGTTGTTCAACTTTACTTCTTTGTTGTTTTGCCCACATTTCCTCTTCCGCCGTTCACGTCAAAGAAAATTTGTTGAGTGCATGGATGTATTTGTTGTGATATTGCTTACAATTCTTCAATTTTTTATTTTTAAAAAAATTTGGTTTGCGGATAACAATTATGTTTGCGGATAGCTATTTTGAAAAACAATGATTTGCGGATATTAAATAGTTGCGGATAGCCCAAAAATGCGGTGCTAATAAGAATTGCCATAATAAATTGTTTTAACAATGATTGTACATGTGAGCATAATTTTATTTAATTTGTTATCAAAAATCAATATTTCATTTCCAAAAATAACAATCTAGGCATTAGTGCATTAATAACAGCTACCATCTCACTATTAAACTGTTAATTATAAAGAAGGAATTAGCTTACAATTAATTTTCCTAAATACAAGTTATTTTATCTTGAATAACTAAATATCTATATTATATACATGCTTTGACCTGTTAATTTGAAGTGCATCCAGTGAGAAAGAAAGCGAAAATGGGAGACTAATAAATTGTTTACTGCTGTAAGGGAATTATTATTTGCAGAGCAACAACATCTATCCAGAGTTTAATACTATCTGAAGCTCTAAAAAAGAAACTAAAATTACTATTTGCAGACCAATATAAAAAACAGAAGACATCCGTTATTGCCCCGTCTTTTCCGATATGGGGAATGCGATAGTCCATCAAGTTATAGGCAAACCTCAATTCGTACATGTTGACGCCAGGAAAATCCTGACCTCAAGATTCGGACCGATGCAGCCGGAGGCTACTCGCCCAGCAGTCCAACGAGACGACTAAGCTGGCGACTACTGAAGAGCTAGAAGAGCAACACACAGGACCCCAGGTTCTGCGGCAGGGAGGTCCCACCACGTACCCAGAAGCTCCGAAGAGATTTCCCCTCCAAGACCAAAGAATGGCCGAGCAGGGTACGAGGAAGGCACCGACTTGGCTAGTACCGGGAGTAGCGGCCAAGTGTGACAGGTTCCAGAATGCAAGAGCAGGGTTTTGAAAGCTCAAGTCCAGGTGCCAATCCAAGTACCCCTGGGGTCCTATTTATAGGAAAACCAAGGGGTAGGGGGGTTTTTATAGCCCAGCCCCTGCCCGACGACTAGCGACATTGAGGCGATCTCCCCGGGCAAATGGGCGAGTATCACCTATGGTCGCCCACCTTTTGGCGAGTATCCGGGCTACTCGCACGAGTGCACCCCTACTCGCCTAGGCTGTCTTCTGCTCCTAGGCTTGACTGTTGTATTGACTCTTTGACTTTGACCTCTGCCTACGTGGCTTTGAATGGGCCTACCCTCGGAGAATGAGGGTTGTACACAATCCCCGCTCTTTGCGAGTAACGCCGTTGCTCGGAAAGAATCATCCAACCCTTTTTCGACGAGCTGTCTTCTGGGCGAGTATTAGTGTGTAGTCGGCATCCCGCTGTTTTGACGCTCTGGCCCTATATATAGAGGGGGAGGGGTCTCTGATGGCAAGGCTTTTTTGATCTCGCTTTCAAGATGTCGCGTAGTATTGCCGAGGAGGCTGTTGCGGATTTGGCCGAGCTTGCCAGTTTGCTGCCGCCGTTGCGGAAGTCTGCTCGCGATGCCGAGCTCGAAGACTTTCTCGCTTCCAGGAAGAGGAAGCGCCTGGAGAAGAAGAAGGAGAAAAAGAACAAGAAGAATAAGAGTGCCGACGCCTCTGAGAATGTCGCTGATTCCCAGGTCGGCACTACTCAGCAGGTGCTCGCCGACCTGGGTCTCGGCCAGTCAGGTGGCTCGCCTGCTCCTGATCCTCCTTCGCTGAATACTGCTCCAGAGGCGAGTACTGCGGGGATCTCGGCTCAAGATCCAGCTGTAGTTACTCCTGCGCAAAGTGAGAGCTACCTACTCGCCACTTTTATTAGTCGCCCAAGTCTCGGCTGGTCTCTGACATTTTCTGTACTATTTCGCAGATCCGTTTCTCACCGATGCTCGGGAGGAGCCTCTGAGCGCCATTCCTCTACGATCCTCGTCTATGGTCCCGCAGACGACTGGGGGAGGAACTCGCCGGGGCGGATCGGTGCGGATCCTTCATAGCTCTGCGGTAGACAAGAGGCCGATGAGCGAGCAGAGGGCTCCTGCAGCGAGCAATCCTCCTCCGCCGCCACCGCCTTTGCAGCGACCTGAGGTGGCGAGTAGCTCGCAACTACCTGCGGACCAACTTCCTCCACCTCCTCCGTTTCCTCCTCCGGCCGACATGCAGGATGATCGCCGCCTCCTGTCTTCTTCGGCTCCCACCGCTCATCCGGCTGAGTCCTCGCGTCGAGGTGGGATGGCGGGATCTTCTGGTTTCTTCGCTCCCAGAGGGGGAGGGCGACCAGTGGATGGTCGCGGTCGGGGTGATGCGCCTTCCAGCAGGGGGGATGGCGGGATCTTCTGGTTTCTTCGCTCCCAGAGGGGGAGGGCGACCAGTGGATGGTCGCGGTCGGCGAGATGGCACTCGTCGCAGTCCGTCCCCGCATCGGGGAAGGAACTCTCCTCGCCGACCATCTCGGAGTCCTCGCCGCGACTCGCGGAGTGACGTTTATCGGCCTGGTAAATGGAGTCGCTGCTTTTCCGCGTATCTTCCAAGAAGAGTCTTCTCGCTACTCGTCACTAAGATTTTGCTTTCATGTCTTTTTCTGCAGCTCGCGCCCATACCCCTATCGGGGCTCTGGTCGACGCCGTCGGGCTTCCTTCTCGCGAGTATCAGGAGAGGGCTACTCGCGCCATCCTGGATTTGGAGGCGAAGTTGGAGCGGCTGGCGATCAGCGAGTCTCATCGGCGTCTGACCGCGGTTGAAGCGCGAGTCGAGCTCTTGGCGGCTGCTGACTCCCAGCGTCGTCTGACCGAGCTGGAGGTGCGAGTATTACGACTGGAAGAGTTAGATACTCGCCTGGCTAGTGTAGAATCTCGCCTTCAGTCTGTCGGCGAGCTGGAGCGCCGGGTGGGCAGGATGGCTCATCGCCAGCAGCTGCATCATGACGAGCTGGTGGGGATGCGTGCGAGCATGGGCTCCGTAGGTCGCCTGGCGAGGATGGAGGAGCAGCTGCGACAAGGCGAGGATGCGATGGCCGTGGCTTACGAGCATTTCAAGAGAGCTCGTGGTTTGGGCTGGGTTGGGCGACAACCACAACTTCCCGATGCTCAGCCGAACCCCTAGGATCCTGGCTCCTTTTTCTTTATAGTCGCTTGTCGCCTTCTGGCAAATGCTTGTAATGCTGAACTATTTGATTTCTTCAAGTAATTTGTTATTTGGCGAGTATGAATATCGCCTTTGTTGTCTTGCCTTCCCTTTGTGTTGTGATGTCTTGATTTTCTTTTTTGTCTTTTGTTTCCGCGAGTATTTGTCAAATGTCGCGTTTGATGTTGCGAGTAGCCTAAAAATCCGATGCAGGTGCTCGCTCGTTCGACATCAGTGATTTGACGTGCACCCTAGGTTTTGGCGACTTTTCCTCGATACGCGCCACCTCCTACTCGCGCTCGCGGTGGCGTACGCGGGAAGCCAAGCTTTGTCGAGTACTATAAATAGGGGGGGGGGGGGGTGGATACGTATTTATTACTCTCTTGACGATCTTCCCTTAGCGACTATCTCTCGATTGCTCCTCTCCTCGCCACTTCGCTACTCGCTTCTTCAATCCTTCCACTCTTGGATGGCTGACGAGGCAGCTATTCGCCGTGCAAGTCACGCGAAGAACTTCGAGGCAAATTCCTTCAAGAAGCCGATTACTCGGCCGAGCGACTTGAAAGAGTTCTCCGCCAAGTACTTATCGCCGGGATATGTCGCCAGGCTTCCTCGTGAGGATGAACGCCTGAATTCTTTCTCGGCGGCCGAGCTGGTCTTCCCCATCCGCCACTTTGAAGTCGGCCTGCGACTACCCTTGTGGCCGGAGGTTTGCCAGATCCTCCGCTACCACGGGATAGTCCCGGCGCAGATCAATCCAAACGGAGTGGCGATGATCGTGGGGTTCCTCTGCTACCTGCGCGATCAGGGGATCGCCTTTGATCTCTCCGTCTTCCGGCGAGTATTCCACTTTGGTGCCACTGGCGAAGGCGTCGTCTTTTTGTGCAGCCATGTCTGTACCCTAGTCAGCACGGCGAACAAGAACCATCGCTGGACGGAGCGCATAGTCGTCATTAAGGGCGACTTTGGCGTCGTGCCGACTTCCTCTTTCCAGCCGGCCGAGAGTGCGTTCGCCCCTCCTTACCTGGAGGAAAGCCCGGAGAAGTTACTCGACAGCTTCCGAGGTCGCCGGCTGGATGTCGTCTTCTGGAGGAGGCGAGTAGATGAGCTTGCGGAGGTGTTCCCTGGTGAAGGTAGTCGCCTAAACGAGCATTGGGTCATACTCGCCAATTCGTCTTCAGCCGGTGTCTAACGTTTTTCTCTTTATGTTTTGTTGCAGCTACTCGCTCTTTGCCGAGCGAGCTTCTTCCCTTGGCGCCGAAGGCGGGGACTCCTGCCTTGGTTGATTTGTCGCCCGGCGGCGATGATCAGGAGGTCGCCGGCGATGATGTTGGGCCCTCGAAGAAGAGGAAAGCCAAGGCGAAGTCCGCCGAGCCTGGGAGAAAGAAGGAGGTCGCCAAGAGGGACCTGAAAGCGAGGGCCGATCCATCGGAGGCGGGCGGGCCCAGCGGTCATCCTCTCTTCGGCGAAGGTGGGGGCAGCGAGGATGCTTATGGTCGCCCTCTGGTGTCCTGGGCTGAGCGAGCCCATGAAGTGACCTTGAGCACCAACCTCCCCGCCTGGTCGGAGGATTGGGAGGATGCGGGCGAGGCGTTCGACGTTTCGTTCGCCCTCTATGGTCGCGCGGACGCTGAATCCTTGCAAGAGGTCTCGGCCGAATATCTCGCCCATCAGAGCTCGCGAGCCAACCTGCGGGCTGTCGAGCTTGGGCATGCGACGACGAGGAAACTGCTCGAATATGAGCAGATGATCAAGATGCAGGGCCCGAAGATGATCGCCATGGCGAACAGGATTAAGGAGTTCGAGGTACTCACCAATGCGACTTTACTCGCGTTTTGGGATACTCGCTACCTTACAAACTTATTTAAACTAACTTTCTTCTTTTTGCTCGCTGCAGGCTGCCGAGCTGGAGTCGGCAAAGAGGCTGTCCCAGGCCGAGAAGGAGCTGGAGGATACTCGGCAAACCTTGGAGGCCGCCCAAGTGCGAATCGCTGAGTTGGAAACTCGGCATGCCGAGCAACCGGGAAGGTGGTCCTGAGCAGCTTGAAGGCCGATGGCTTCTTGAAGCCGGAGGCAATGCATCTGACGGTCATGGACATCATCCCGGCATTACTCGCCGAAGAGTCCACTTCCCCCATGCGAGATCTCCCATCCTCATCCACCGATTCTGACGACGACGATTCTGAGGATGAGGGTGATGATGTGGAAGATCTCGATCCTGACGGCGATGATGGTGGCGAGGATGGTGGCGAGGATTCATAGTCGCCTTTCTTCTTTTCTGCAAAGCATTTTTTGTATATGTATTTATGATAGTGAATGAGTATAATCATTTTGCTCGCCCTTTTCTTCGATGCTCGCTTTCTTTTTTGAATGCCGCTTAGGCTCTTAGGCTCGGGGCGAGATTGAGTGCTCGCTAGGCTTTTAGGATTGCGGCGAGACCGAGTACTCCGTCATGCTCGCACTTACTATGCTCGCACCTGTATACTCGCACATGCATACTCGCCTAGGTACTCGCACATGCATGCTCGCCTTCTTCGATATTTCCCTTGATGGAGTCGAGCTGTGGAGGCTACTTGGAGGGTCCCGAGGGACACATGCTCAACTCAAGGTCTCGCTCTGTACCTGGTGAAGAGCCCATTAGAATTATTTAAGAGAGTTTGTTTTATGAGAGGGGGTAGGGAACGGCAGTCGGGGAGGTCCGGAGGGACACATCATCCCAAAGCCTTCATCCTACTTGGATACCAGATGTCGACGAAGAATGACGTCAAGTAGGGAACGACAGTCGGGGGGGGGGGGGGGGGGGGGGGGGGGGGGAGGCCCAAGGGGACACACCCTCCCGAGGTCTCCAGCCTACTTGGATGCCGGAATGTTTCCATTCTTTGGCCGGTCGAATCGATCGCTCCCCTTCTCAAGTTGGAGTATCGGCTTCCAGACTTTACCCTAGTAATCTCTCCAGTCGGACGAGAAGTGCGGTCGGTGGGAACCGCGGCCAACGTGCAAGGGGGGAGCTGATCTCGGCCGTTGTTGCAGAGGCTTGGTCTTAAGGGAACACACACCCGAGGCACCGTCCCATCATCCGTTCTAAGTTTTTACGAGGGTGTGGTCGGAGGCTCGTGTTCCAACCTGCTACGGTGAATGTTGATGCAGGACGACGTCAAGCAGGGAGTGGCAGTCGGGGAGGTCCAAGGGGACATACCATCCCGAGGCCTCCACCCTACTTGGATGCTGGATGTGGATCAAACCTGCTTCCTGTTGCTCAACAAATTAGCAGGGAGTTAAGCACACTTAAGCACACCAACTCACATGATCGGACACAATATTTTAGAAAAAACGGCTTGCTTCACTGCGAGCTTTCAGCTCTTGAGGGTACACGACACCTTTATTCAAGGATCCCCTGAGCTAGTTAAATCGATCATCTCTTCGCCGAATCGGAAGGTCGGCGTCCAGACTTCTTCCTGGTAATCTCTACAGTCGGACGAGAAGTGCGGTCGGTGGGAACCGCGACCAACGTGCAAGGGGGGAGCTGATCTCGGCCGTCATTGCAGAGGCTTGGTCTTAAGGGAACGCACACCCGAGGCACTGTCCCATCATCCGTTCTGAGTTTTTACGAGGGTTAAGTCGGAGGCTCATTTCCCAACCTAGCGTGGAGATCGGCTTCGCTCGCTTTCTTCTTTCTTGAAAACACATAGCCGAAAGAGACAAAAGACTCATCATTTCCCATGTTTCAGGGAGGTGATGGTTTTATTTATGGATAACAAATGTACAGGGGTGGGATGTGTACATACTCCCGTTCAGGAGCCAAACCCTTTCAAGTTGTCGCCGTTCCATGTGTTTTCCAACAGCTCCCCTTCACGATGAAGGGTTCTTCCCGTCTTGGAGTAAGCTTCCCGACGGCGGCTGATCTTCCTGCCGCGTCTACCTTTTGCTTACCGAAGAAATAAAAAAAGGGAACTGTCCAGGATCATCATCCTGATTATCTCGACCTCCAGGTTGTCAAACGTGTTCGTGAGAACGACGTAAAGATGACACAGACAGATCCCCCGTTGCACTCCAAGATTCGGTTGACGGTGACGTCTTCGATGATCGCATAAATCACACGGGCCTCATTGAAGGGATTCTCATCCCTTAACATGCCCTCCTCCGAGAAGGTGATTTCCTCTAGCGGGGGTGGTGCTTGAGAGGTCGGAGCGACATTCTGGCGGTAGGCGTGGTGGAAATTCGTTTTGCGGAAAGATCCGAGCTCCGCTTCTCCAAAACTCACTCCTACCTCCCCGGCCTTGATACTTTCTTGACATCCTTGGCTGACCCGATCCCTATTCCTCCTCCGGCTATTCCTCCGGTTACGTCTGTTCCCCTGACGGATATGGTCGTCTCTCTCTGAGCAATAATTCACAGCGGGATTCACTGGCGCGACAAGGATCTCCTCGCAGAAAGGGCTCCTCCCTCCTGCCCGGCGACGATCCTCCACCTGGCGACTATCCTGACCATACTCGCCATATGGGCGAGTATCCTTGTAACTCGCCTGCTCGCGCGGCTCGCGAAAGCGAATCCCTTGCGAGGTCGGCTGGTAGAACTGCGACCTCTTTGGTCGCTCGGTCTCATCCTCCACATGCTCCTTTCCTGCTCGCCGAGGGGGACTCCTTCCCTTGGTCAGAACCGGGCGATGCGGCGAGGTCGTTGTGACCTCAGCGCGCGGCTGAAGCGCTGCTTGCAAAATCCCCTCCATGCGCTGCGCGAAGGCTTCGAAAACTGCTAGCGTCACGAACTCGCCACTAGCGGACGGGTTGCCGACTACCTCCTCATGGTCGCCAACTACGACCATCTCGCCCTCTTACTGAACTTTCTTCCAACGACTACGGTCCACGCTCACCGCACCAAAGTGTTGACGCCAGGAAAATTCTGACCTCAAGATTCGGACCGATGCAGCCGGAGGCTACTCGCCCAGCAGTCCAACGAGACGACTAAGCTGGCGACTACTGAAGAGCTAGAAGAGCAACACACAGGACCCCAGGTGCTGCGGCAGGGAGGTCCCACCACGTACCCAGAAGCTCCGAAGAGACTTCCCCTCCAAGACCAAAGAATGGCCGAGCAGGGTACGAGGAAGGCACCGACTTGGCTAGTACCGGGAGTAGCGGCCAAGTGTGACAGGTTCCAGAATGCAAGAGCAGGGTTTTGAAAGCTCAAGTCCAAGTGCCAATCCAAGTACCCCTGGGGTCCTATTTATAGGAAAACCAAGGGGTGGTGGGGGGGGGGGGGGGGTTATAGCCCAGCCCCTGCCCGACGACTAGCGACATTGAGGCGATCTCCCCGGGCAAATGGGCGAGTATCACCTATGGTCGCCCATCTTTTGGCGAGTATCCGGGCTACTCGCACGAGTGCACCCCTACTCGCCTAGGCTGTCTTCTGCTCCTAGGCTTGACTGTTGTATTGACTCTTTGACTTTGACCTCTGCCTACGTGGCTTTGAATGGGCCTACCCTCGGAGAATGAGGGTTGTACAGTACACATACAAGATCGCTTCACGAGCAGACAATTTGCAAAATCTTGTAATTTTGTATGCAAATCCGTGAATTTGTGAATCCAGAATTCCTTGAGCTAGTCAAGCAAGACTGGATGGTATTTCTACTCTATAGCTACTGCCCGCGGGGCTTTTTATTTTCAGTAATGCATATGCAATTTTGAGGGCACAAGCAGACAATTACTTAACTTTTAAAGTTCTTAAAGTCTTCTAATACAATAAAAGTCAACCAAATAATGTAGGTCACATGAATCATTGCTAGCCTCCCTGCTAGTAATGTAAGTCATAAATCATTGACAATAATGTACATAAAACCCCCCCAATTCCATCACGTGAATTCAAGCAACAACAAGAAGGATAGCAAACAGAATTCAATAATATCACATATAAAACCAAATCTTTAGATATATTTTAGTGTAAAATTTATACTGAAAAGAATCCCGATTTGGTAAAAATAAAATCCTTTATTGTGGAAAGGAAGAAGAGGTGAGAGGGTGAAGCAAATCACCTTCTTTTCGGTTTCAAGGCCGACCTTCGACCGGATTCGGAACAGACGGCTTCTAATAACACCGAAAAATGACACAATCCTATCCATAGGGAAGTAAATTGGAATAAAGTCTATTTCATCTAAGGAAGACGTCGATGTGTAGAGATGAATCATTCATGGAATGGAAGCCATTGCTAGGTTTATTTCTCGGGAACGACAGGGGGAGATCGAGAGAGAGAAAAAAGGATGAAGGTCGTTGCATGTACGTTATAGGTTAACTTGAAAAATCCGAACATTTCTCAACATTATTTACCTACTACTAGAGGGTGCTCCCGCGAGATGCCGGCGAGCCCGGGATGGAAACTCCGGCCTCTCGGGATGCTGAACGCTTGCGGGATGTCAACCACCTCGATCGGGTGGTTGGGCGCGAGCAGACTTCGCCGGGCTAGGGACGTTGAACGATGTAGAGATTGCGGGCGGGGCGCGGGGGGGGGGGGGGGGGGGGGGGGGGGGGGGGTGCAAACAAAAAATTGCTATCCACACACCAACATAACTTAAAATCCTCTAAAATTAGTTCTGATTTTTTAAGGGCAAATCAAAAACGGCTATCGACACACCAACATAACTTAAAAGCCTCATTTAAAATTAGTTCTGAATTTTTCTGCTAGCAAACCATAAGCCGCACACCAGTGCCGAAAACCCTCCCCGATTCCCTCTTGCGCGCGGCCGAAACATTCTCACATTCTATAGTGATTTGTTTAGGCAGTATGTGCATGCACAATATAAATGCTAATTGACAAATTAAGAATTGCAATAAGATGTATATACTCATCTTATCTTCAGAAATTTCTAAAGGGTAATATATCATAACAAAATGCTCTTGAGACTACAAAGTCAGAAAATAAAAACAATAACTATGCATAAAATTTAATTATCATACTTTACTCATGCCTAAACTGAGATTATCAGTAAACTTATGTGGTTAAAGCATGGATGATGAGATCAGAATTTTCATTTCTGGATCAGACCATGGTTATTCAAAAAGCTAAACTCACTGAACCAACAGTTAAACAATCCTTTATATGCCTTTTATAAAATAAATTTGAGCAACTTCATGTATAGATCAAAATTACAGCGCACATATATCATAATTTAGAGAAGCGAGTATTCACCATTTACTTCTTTTTTTTTCCCTTTGGGTCACTTTGATTATCAATTATTCCCAAAACTCTCTCAATGGTGAAAACTCAAGCAAAATTCACTGAAATTAGGAGAATCAATATAACAAAAAAGCACCATTTATTTTATATTGATTAACTCTATTATATAATTTTTTTGAAATCTTACTCTGAATTGATTCAGAGTGTTATAATCTAAAGGATTATTTTATGATACTATCATGGTAGCACAATATATATACACAAACTATAGTTATTTTATATATAATACATTTAAGATGTAATATTTGATAAAGATAGAAGGAACATTATTCAAATTTATAAAATCACATATGAGTTCATAACATTATATTTAATTGTTTAATTATATTACAAAAAAGGATTAATTTAAGATGTTTTAATTACCTTTAGCTTTTAATCATAAAAATATATAAAATTGAATAATAAATATAAGGGAGAATCGTATAATTTAAATTCGGTGGCACAAAAACCGAACAGGTTTAAAAACATGCAGGGGGGAGGGGATGCTAAAAGAAGACTCTTCCCTGCCGCTGCCATTGAAAAGCTTGCGAGGTTGATTCATGCTTCACGGCAGGAAGCAAAGCAATATTAAATTATTAATAATTAATTCAAATATTGAAAGTATTCAAAAGTATTTAAAAATAGAAGGGAGGACCGAAAATTAAATTCAGAGTTGGAATTGGGGAGGGCGAGCCTTGGGAATTGGAAGCGAATCAAGTCCCAACACAGAAACGTGGGTCAGTTGACAAGGTCAAATCACCGGCTAGCCCGCACCCCTACGCGGAAACCCTAGCTAGCCCGGCCCATTTGACTTGACCCGTCCTCTTTTTTGACATTCCCATTCCCTCCCTCCTTGTCTGGACCCCCCGCTCTAAAATCTCTACCCGCATCGCATCATCCTATTATTATTATTATTATTAATATTATTATTATTATTATCTATTATCATCATATGCTAAATGATTTAAATATATCTCCCTAAATTATTATATTCATATATTTTTTTTAATTTCTCCCTTGCTATTTTCACCCTGGGGCTTGAAGGGCTGATTTGCTAGATACATGTGTTGTTGAAATGGACGGAAAAAAGATAAGAAATTTATTCATTATGTACACACACACGTACACGAGAGAAATTTTTTGGTACGCTAAGCGTGCCACACTTCTTGTGCTGAGAGCGAATTTTTTTTTTATACACGGGACCTGTACGAGGAGAATGACACGGGCGACCTATGAAAAATTGATTTTTATTAAAAGACAATTACTTTTTATTAAAATCATTTATAAAATATTAATTAGAATTTTTCTACAAATATTTTAAGATCCTATTTATGCATAAAAATGTTTTGAGAATAATATCCGGCCGGATATGGTGCTTTGTTAAAATTCGATCAGAGACCACATTTTGTTGGCGGTCTGATAGCAGATTGGATAGATATGATTTTACCGGCACAATTCTCATTTATACGGGCGTAAAAATTGCTCAGACATACAATTCAAAATGGGGGGTATGGCCGGGCAGCAGGGCAGCTCGCTGTCTTGTCATCGAAGCTAGATCCATGATCCTTTGTTCGGGCGGTGCGGCCATCCGTATAGCGGAGAGCGCCACAGAGGGGGCTACTGGGTTGATGAAAGCAAGGCGTCTCCGGGTCGAAGACGGGTCACCTCAGCCGGGTGCTGCGTGGGCCCAAAAGCGAGATGACGAGGGATTACTGACGGGGCTCGGACAGCTCTGCGCTGTCCCCTTTTGTCTTCTTAGGCAGCAGCAGCAGCAGCAGCAGCAGCATGCAGCAGGCAGCAGCAGCAGAGGATGGGGGGTCTAGAGAGAGAAAGTTGGGTGAAGAAGAAGAAGAAGAAGAAGAGATGGAGGAGTTGGTGGGAGGAGGAATAAAGGAAGGATATATACACACACACACACGCCATCCATCATCCTGTAATCATTCTTAAATAATTTGAACTCCCGCCTCCTTAGGGTTCGAAGCAAATAAAGCTGCATGCCCCACCTCCTCCTCTCTCTCTCTCTCTCTCTCTCTCTTCTCCACCTCACAGTCTCACAGAGTCACAGACACCCCCGCTCTGTCTCTATAAAGCAAAAGAAGAAAAAGGTAAAGAGGAGAGAGAGAGAGAGAGAGAGAGAGAGAGAGAGAGAGAGAGAGAGAGAGAGAGAGAGAGATATACAGAGGGAGTCCGTGCATTAATTAAAGAAGGGAGGTGGTGATGGCCGATGGGTAGTGAAGGAAAGTGAAAGTCGGAGCTGAGAGCTGCTTTAATTTCTTTCATCAACAAAGAATTTAGCCATTAAAACACCCAACCACACACACACCATTGCATGCTCAAACCCGCCCCCTTTCTTCACTCTTCACCTTTTCTCTCTCCCTTCCTTTCTGTAATTAAGGATCTATTCATTCAGCTAGCATACCCTATCGGGTACCTATTGGTTTGGATCAGATCCGCGACCCAAGCCCGGATTCGTTTACTTTATGCATCTTCACATCTGCTCATCATACATCTATCTATCTATATATACTTCATATACATTAATCTAACATTTTCTTAACTTGGGTGGGTTGGTTGGTGAAACAAAGAGGTACCTTATCTATAAGGCTGTGTCGGTGGAACGAGGGTGTTGGTTGTCCGACATTGCACATGTTCTGAAGAAAGACAGATAGATTCTTCAAAATCTTCACTGGAAGAGTCATATACTTCCATTAACTAAACTGTCAAAGAAGATTTCATTTAAAAAACATTAAAAATGACAGTGTTTGAAAAAAAAAGGTTGGTTACCAGCAAAATAACATAATGCTTCATTTAAAATTACGAAAATGATAATTACCAAAATAACATTAAATATTTTCAAAACAACATTAAAAGATTCAAAATAAAAATAAGCATTTTTGATCCAACAGAGAACATATCATAATATAGAAACAACACAGAACTGCCTAAATAAATGTCACTGTGCCCTATTCTCATAAGCATTTTTGATCCACCAAAGTCGTATATCATTTGGAATGATCATGAAAAATCTCTCTACTGTTTTTGTCTCTAATGTAGTTCACAACAAAATAGTATAAGCTGAGATCATCACGTATCTCTGAAATACTGGAGATCAATTCCGCTGTCTCTTTGATTGTGATAATTGATGGCGGTGTCATTGCATGCATATTTGCGCAACTCTCTCATGTAGGAAATAGTCACTCATTTATTCTTTCCCATCCTTTTTCTTTTGCTCGAAGAGTTGGAGACATTGCCAATGTTTGTAGATCCATTTTCCCCTGTCTCTTCAAGACCACATCTATGAACATCCAAGTCATCTTCTACATTATCTTCTTCCGCGGCTATATGCTCCATATTGAGTGGCGCACTACCAATTGATGGTGCCTAAGAATTTTCACCTGTTGCAACTACTTGATTGAACATATTATTCAGTTTCTCCTCTAACTCGGGTGCAATGCCACCATATCGAAAAAAATTGCAACTAGAACAACCTATACACAACAATTTTAACAATATTTAAAATCATTATTTTGAATTCAAAAGGTAGAACATGATTTAAAATCATTTATTTTGATATAACCTTGATTTTTTCATCCCACCACTCATCATGATGCAGCAATGGTTCTTTTTCCTGGTCCCATCCCAAACCCGTCTCTCCATGTTTTAGTTCTTTTCACAACTTCCAGTCTTTCTTAAAGTGATCCTACTTATTCTTCATTTGTATTCGATCATAGATTTTTTCGGTGCGTTGTTTAAAAGCAAAGATCAAGTTTTTCCAACCATCTTTGCTGAAGTGGGTGTTAGGTCAATTACCCAATCTGATTTCTTTAATGCAAAGATCACTGAAGATCATGACTTCGTTTGACTCCCAACTCTTTGAAATTCATCCCTCCTTTGATTTGCCCATTGTACTATAAACCCAAACATAACAGATAAATAAACGTTTTATAGTAAAAGAAGAACACATACACATATACATCCACATTTACATAAAAACACATATGCATCCACATATAAACATACATATACATACAACACTCACACACTCATCCAAAATACACACACACACATCAACACACACACACACAAACACACATAAACACACATACAAACACCACATCCAAAAAATAAACACATCCACAAATAAACAAATTCAAAAAAATACTGGGATCAATTCAAGTTCAGAAAAAACACATACATCACATCAAATTAGGCTTTCTATTTGTGTACTGATTTGGATTAAATGTTAAGAACAAGCACAGTTGAAGTCCAAAAAAACACCACATTGGGTTGAAGGTATATACCTTAAATCAAGGAGATATGAGGATGTGCGAATCTGGAAGCAAGGAGAATGAGAAATCGCCGGAAGTGCATATCTGAAATCAAGGAAATAATGCGAATCTGAAAGCAGATCTGGGCGTGGAAGTGGAGAAGCTGTTTCTGAATCGTCGGAGGTGCAGAACTGGGCTCTGAATCGCCGGAGGAAGAGGTGAAAATGGAGAAACCATGGGGCTCCGAATCGTCGGAGGAAGCGGAGGGCTGCGCAGTTGAAGAGAATAAGGACGTCGAGGAGAAGAAAGTCGTCGAGATATCAGGAGTGATTTTGGGAGATCGATACACGAGAAGGCAACGGATCCTTGGATAAACCCTAAAATGGGGTATTCAGAAAAGCGATTTTGAAAAAGCTGATCTCTCAAACAGGTAAAAAACAGCTTTGGTGGTTGGAATAGCATTTTTCTATCCGCCAGAGCGGTCCCAAACAGACTGTTAAAAACTCTTTTCTAGTTGCGTCTAAGATTTATCACGAACTACTTGTATTACCCGTAATTCGTTGATACCAAACCAGAAGTTAAGGTGACCGAGGCAAGCGGATCGACCTCTTGGAAGAGACTGAGACCGAGCAGGACTAAGGAATGACCCGAGGAAGGAAGTAGTGGAGTAAGTGGGGGATGCACCCCCCACCCCCACTCGCCCCTTGTAGCCGGCGAGTGGGGGAGTCCCCCCTTATGGCCGGCGAGTGGGGGAGGCCCCCCACTTGCCCCTTTTATGGCCGACGAGTGGGGGAGGCTCCCCCCACTCGCCCCTTGTGTGGCTGGCGAGTGGGGGAGGATACCCCCACTCTCCCCTTATGGCCGGCGAGTGGGGGAGGCTCCCCCACTCTCCCCTTGTGGACGGCGAGTGGGGGAGGCTCCCCCCACTCTCCCTTGTGGCCGACGAGTGGGGGAGGTTCCCCGCACTCTCCCCTTGTGGTCGACGAGTGGGGGAGGCTCCCCTCACTCGCCCCTTGTGGCTGGCGAGTGGGGGAGGCTCCCCCCACTCACCCCTCTCTTGCCTCCCTTTTGCCCTTCCTAATGGGCTGTTAGGGGGCGCGGATAGTGTTTTTAAAACAGCAGGAATCTGCTATTCGCACATCATTTTCATAAAATCTATAAATAGACCCCCATTGGCACCTTGAGAAGGGTTGACATATTATTCAGTTTCTCCTCTAACTCGGGTGCAATGCCACCATATCGAAAAAAAATTGCAACTAGAACAACCTATACACAACAATTTTAACAATATTTAAAATCATTATTTTGAATTCAAAAGGTAGAACATTATTTAAAATCATTTATTTTGATATAACCTTGATTTTTTCATCCCACCACTCATCATGATGCAACAATGGTTCTTTTTCCTGGTCCCATCCCAAACCCGTCTCTCCATGTTTTAGTTCTTTCCACAACTTCCAGTCTTTCTTAAAGTGATCCTACTTATTCTTCATTTGTATTCGATCATAGATTTTTTCGGTGCGTTGTTTAAAAGCAAAGATCAAGTTTTTCCAACCATCTTTGCTGAAGTGGGTGTTAGGTCAATTACCCAATCTGATTTCTTTAATGCAAAGATCACTGAAGATCATGACTTCGTTTGACTCCCAACTCTTTGAAATTCATCCCTCCTTTGATTTGCCCATTGTACTATAAACCCAAACATAACAGATAAATAAACGTTTTATAGTAAAAGAAGAACACATACACATATACATCCACATTTACATAAAAACACATATGCATCCACATATAAACATACATATACATACAACACTCACACACTCATCCAAAATACACACACACATCAACACACACACACAAACACACATAAACACACATACAAACACCACATCCAAAAAATAAACACATCCACAAATAAACAAATTCAAAAAAATACTGGGATCAATTCAAGTTCAGAAAAAACACATACATCACATCAAATTAGGCTTTCTATTTGTGTACTAATTTGGATTAAATGTTAAGAACAAGCACAGTTGAAGTCCAAAAAAACACCACATTGGGTTGAAGGTATATACCTTAAATCAAGGAGATATGAGGATGTGCGAATCTGGAAGCAAGGAGAATGAGAAATCGCCGGAAGTGCATATCTGAAATCAAGGAAATAATGCGAATCTGAAAGCAGATCTGGGCGTGGAAGTGGAGAAGCTGTTTCTGAATCGTCGGAGGTGCAGAACTGGGCTCTGAATCGCCGGAGGAAGAGGTGAAAATGGAGAAACCATGGGGCTCCGAATCGTCGGAGGAAGCGGAGGGCTGCGCAGTTGAAGAGAATAAGGACGTCGAGGAGAAGAAAGTCGTCGAGATATCAGGAGTGATTTTGGGAGATCGATACACGAGAAGGCAACGGATCCTTGGATAAACCCTAAAATGGGGTATTCAGAAAAGCGATTTTGAAAAAGCTGATCTCTCAAACAGGTAAAAAACAGCTTTGGTGGTTGGAATAGCATTTTTCTATCCGCCAGAGCGGTCCCAAACAGACTGTTAAAAACTCTTTTCTAGTTGCGTCTAAGATTTATCACGAACTACTTGTATTACCCGTAATTCGTTGATACCAAACCAGAAGTTAAGGTGACCGAGGCAAGCGGATCGACCTCTTGGAAGAGACTGAGACCGAGCAGGACTAAGGAATGACCCGAGGAAGGAAGTAGTGGAGTAAGTGGGGGATGCACCCCCCACCCCCACTCGCCCCTTGTAGCCGGCGAGTGGGGGAGTCCCCCCTTATGGCCGGCGAGTGGGGGAGGCCCCCCACTTGCTCCTTGTATGGCCGGCGAGTGGGGGAGGCTCCCCCCACTTGCCCCTTGTGTGGCTGGCGAGTGGGGGAGGATACCCCCACTCTCCCCTTATGGCCGGCGAGTGGGGGAGGCTCCCCCACTCTCCCCTTGTGGACGGCGAGTGGGGGAGGCTCCCCCCACTCTCCCTTGTGTCCGACGAGTGGGGGAGGTTCCCCGCACTCTCCCCTTGTGGTCGACGAGTGGGGGAGGCTCCCCTCACTCGCCCCTTGTGGCTGGCGAGTGGGGGAGGCTCCCCCCACTCACCCCTCTCTTGCCTCCCTTTTGCCCTTCCTAATGGGCTGTTAGGGGGCGCGGATAGTGTTTTTAAAACAGCAGGAATCTGCTATTCGCACACCATTTTCATAAAATCTATAAATAGACCCCCATTGGCACCTTGAGAAGGGTTGACATATTATTCAGTTTCTCCTCTAACTCGGGTGCAATGCCACCATATCGAAAAAAAATTGCAACTAGAACAACCTATACACAACAATTTTAACAATATTTAAAATCATTATTTTGAATTCAAAAGGTAGAACATTATTTAAAATCATTTATTTTGATATAACCTTGATTTTTTCATCCCACCACTCATCATGATGCAGCAATGGTTCTTTTTCCTGGTCCCATCCCAAACCCGTCTCTCCATGTTTTAGTTCTTTCCACAACTTCCAGTCTTTCTTAAAGTGATCCTACTTATTCTTCATTTGTATTCGATCATAGATTTTTTCGGTGCGTTGTTTAAAAGCAAAGATCAAGTTTTTCCAACCATCTTTGCTGAAGTGGGTGTTAGGTCAATTACCCAATCTGATTTCTTTAATGCAAAGATCACTGAAGATCATGACTTCGTTTGACTCCCAACTCTTTGAAATTCATCCCTCCTTTGATTTGCCCATTGTACTATAAACCCAAACATAACAGATAAATAAATGTTTTATAGTAAAAGAAGAACACATACACATATACATCCACATTTACATAAAACACATATGCATCCACATATAAACATACATATACATACAACACTCACACACTCATCCAAAACACACACACACACACACATCAACACACACACACAAACACACATAAACACACATACAAACACCACATCCAAAAAATAAACACATCCACAAATAAACAAATTCAAAAAAATACTGGGATCAATTCAAGTTCAGAAAAAACACATACATCACATCAAATTAGGCTTTCTATTTGTGTACTGATTTGGATTAAATGTTAAGAACAAGCACAGTTGAAGTCCAAAAAAACACCACATTGGGTTGAAGGTATATACCTTAAATCAAGGAGATATGAGGATGTGCGAATCTGGAAGCAAGGAGAATGAGAAATCGCCGGAAGTGCATATCTGAAATCAAGGAAATAATGCGAATCTGAAAGCAGATCTGGGCGTGGAAGTGGAGAAGCTGTTTCTGAATCGTCGGAGGTGCAGAACTGGGCTCTGAATCGCCGGAGGAAGAGGTGAAAATGGAGAAACCATGGGGCTCCGAATCGTCGGAGGAAGCGGAGGGCTGCGCAGTTGAAGAGAATAAGGACGTCGAGGAGAAGAAAGTCGTCGAGATATCAGGAGTGATTTTGGGAGATCGATACACGAGAAGGCAACGGCTCCTTGGATAAACCCTAAAATGGGGTATTCAGAAAAGCGATTTTGAAAAAGCTGATCTCTCAAACAGGTAAAAAACAGCTTTGGTGGTTGGAATAGCATTTTTCTATCCGCCAGAGCTGTCCCAAACAGACTGTTAAAAACTCTTTTCTAGTTGCGTCTAAGATTTATCACGAACTACTTGTATTACCCGTAATTCGTTGATACCAAACCAGAAGTTAAGGTGACCGAGGCAAGCGGATCGACCTCTTGGAAGAGACTGAGACCGAGCAGGACTAAGGAATGACCCGAGGAAGGAAGTAGTGGAGTAAGTGGGGGATGCACCCCCCACCCCCACTCGCCCCTTGTAGCCGGCGAGTGGGGGAGTCCCCCCCTTATGGCCGGCGAGTGGGGGAGGCCCCCCACTTGCCCCTTGTATGGCCGGCGAGTGGGGGAGGCTCCCCCCACTCGCCCCTTGTGTGGCTGGCGAGTGGGGGAGGATACCCCCACTCTCCCCTTATGGCCGGCGAGTGGGGGAGGCTCCCCCACTCTCCCCTTGTGGACGGCGAGTGGGGGAGGCTCCCCCCACTCTCCCTTGTGGCCGACGAGTGGGGGAGGTTCCCCGCACTCTCCCCTTGTGGTCGACGAGTGGGGGAGGCTCCCCTCACTCGCCCCTTGTGGCTGGCGAGTGGGGGAGGCTCCCCCCACTCACCCCTCTCTTGCCTCCCTTTTGCCCTTCCTAATGGGCTGTTAGGGGGCGCGGATAGTGTTTTTAAAACAGCAGGAATCTGCTATTCGCACACCATTTTCATAAAATCTATAAATAGACCCCCATTGGCACCTTGAGAAGGGTTGACATCTCTCTACCCCCCCCCCCCCCCCCCCCCCCCCCCCCCCCCCCCCCCCCCCCCCCCCCCCTTAGTGTGTTGTCGGTTAGCAGGCGTCCCTGTCTTCCGCTCGTCAAGTCCCTTAGGCAAGCGGTCAGGCGTTCGCTAGTGTTCTCCGAGGTGCCCAGGCTCGGCATTGGCTTGGGAGGGGAAGATCTTCAGATCTTTCGGGTTAGTGGCGGGACCTCCTCGCTGCAGCTCGCGGTGTCTATTTTCATCTAAGTCCACAAGTAGAGAGGTTCCTAGGCTCTAAGTGACCGATCGTGGGACTTCACCCGAGAGGAGTAAGGGCAAGCTGTCTACCCTGATTTCGAACTGTTCGAATCCCAATTTTTTGGGTTTCAAGACTACTCGTACATTTCCACAACACCTTGTAATTTGAAGAATCCCTAGAAGCCACAACAAGTAGAAGGAGACGAGAGAATGTCGCCATCAGAGAATGAATCACGGAATCTGCAGCTTAGAAAATATTATATAATGTAATATTAAATGTAGTGCGACATATGCAAGGGCAAAAATATGTAAAAGTCCAATGTTGCACTAGATATAAAGAATGTAACAAATGAATGAAAAATTACCTGTTTGCGTTTCTCCTAGATTTTTTATTTCCTCTATTTTCTGGATCTTACACTGGTATTAGCACAGGTTTTGATTCTAGACGAAGGAGGTGAGAAGAGTAGAACGGAAAAGAAAAGAGGAAGTGAGAGAGAAAGAAGATGGCAAACATGCATTCCAATATTTGATTGCGAGATGTATGAATTTTGGAGTATTCACATGCTTACTCTATTCGACTCATAAGATTTGCTTGATGTCGTCGAAAGAGATTTACAACCATCAAGCCAAGAATCTGAAGCATCTTGTGGAGTACGTAGGAATTAAACTAACTAAAGAGGATAGGATGAAGAATGCTAGAGCGCTTCTCCTAATCCAACATGGGCTTTCAAATCATTTTCCCACGCATCATAGGTGAAACCTCCGCTACCGCGGCATGCGATATATTAAAAGAGGAATTTAAAGGGACAAAGAAAGTCATCTCCATTAAAATGCATACCCTTTGACGGCAGCTTGATGCAACGACAATGAAAGAATATGAAAACATTCAGAATTTCTATGCAAGAATATCAAATGTCTCAAATCAAATTAGAAACCTTGGGAAAGTTGTAGATGACCATCACATCATTCACAAGATTATGCGAAGCCTACCCAAGAGTACTTATGAGCATGTCATAGCTGCCATCGAAGAAGCAAGAGGTCTGGATACACTTACAATTGCAGAATTGATGGGATCATTGCAGCCCCATGAAGAAACACTTACCTACTTTAGAATATGCGCGCACTGCAACTCAAGATGAAGATAAGTAAACCTGATAATTAAGGTCCAACCCATAAAGCTGCTGCATCTTTCAAACCAAATTATAAACTCAGTCGAAAAGGAAAGAGCGAGAATAAAAGATCACATTAGCTCTATATATGAGGTCTTTTCTCTGTAAAAAAAACATAATCATAATCCAATCTATTGCTAATACAAATGCAAATGATGCAAAAAAAAAAAATCGTTCCAAAGAATGTTAGTCTTGACATCTCCAACCAAAAAAAAAATTTATTGCAAAATTAAAAACAAATATTTTTGTGAAATTTTTTTTATGCTAATTAGAATTAATATTTTTTTCTTTCTATTTTTTGTTATGGATTTAGAAACTAATTTATGACAAAATTATTTCTTGCAAAAAGTACATGATTATAATTTTATTAATAAAATAATTATAACATAATCTCTTATAAATAAAACAATTCATGAAGAGAATCACATATTGATTTCTTAAAAAGAAAATTATTCAAGCATGAACATAAGTAGAACTATGATAATGAAATAAATGTAATAATTTTAGTAACAATAATGATATAATTAAAAATAAATAATACAAAATATTTACTCTGAAAAATATATTAATTCATCAAATACTTCCAATTATATAATTATTATTATTATTTAAAATTAAAATTATATTTCACTGTTTCTACTTTTATATTATAGTTTAATGTAACAATTAAATTATATGTATAATAATGATTATTATATATCTCCAACAAAATGATAATAGCACTCTGTTGCGGGTCGCTTAGGGCTCTTGGTAGACCGGTTCAACTGAACCACCTTAGCTCGGGAGCGAATTAAGCGCGCAAACAGTTAATTTGAGATTCGTTGAGTACACTGAGACTTTTTAACGTGGAAAACCCGGAAAGGGTAAAAAACCACGCGGCCGGAGCTGTGCCGACCAAACTTCACTATCTTTTGAGAGGTTACAATTAAGTGCTTAGAGATCGAGCGCGACAGGCCACCGCTCGTTACAATAATAAAGAGAGAGAGAGTTCCGAAGGTGACAGGCCACCTCTCGGAAAACTAAGTCTTTTTCCTTTCTGAGAATATCGGAGAACAAAAGTGAGAAGGCTCCTGGGAACAAAAGTGAGAAGGCTCCGGGGAACAAAAGTGAGAAGGCTCCGGGGAACAAAAGTGAGAAGGCCCTGGAGAACAAAAGTGAGAAGCTGCATCGCCTTTCGGGATGAAGGAAATCTTCAAGTCCACGAAGGAGATCTTCAAGCGCCGAAGGAGAATTCCGCAAAAGTCTGCAAGGAGCTCTCCTGGGTCCAGAAAGCAAGGTCCTTTCAAATGAAGCCTTGGGGCTCCTTTTATAGCTTTGGCCGAGGGCAGTCCGGTAATTTCGCAATTTCCATAAATACTTGGCGGACGAATCATATTTTCTGGTTCGGGACACACAGATCGCCATTTTTCGCAAATGACCACCTTGCCCCTCGGGCAGTTTTGTTGGAGGCGAAAAAGGCGACAGGTCGTTCCTGAAATCTGAGAAACTGGAAAGACAAAAAGTGAGCACGCTAGAAAGACAAAAAGTGATCGGGCGCTAGAAAGACAAAAAGTGAGCGAGTCGGAAAAGTGAGCGAGTCGGAAAAGTGAGAACGCTTCTAAACGTGTTCAGAAGCGTTCTGAGCGTGCGCGAGCGCAGAAGTGTTCTGAGCGCGCAACGAACATGGAGGTGTTCTGAGCGCGCGTGAGCGCGGAGGCGTTCTGAGCGCTCGTGAGCGCGGAGGCGTTCTGAGTGCGTTCAGAAGCGTTCTGAGTGCGCGTGAGCACGGAGGCGTTCTGAGCGCGCGTGAGCGCGGAGGCGTTCTGAGCGCGCGTGAGCGCGGAGGCGTTCTGAGCGCGCTCAGAAGCGTTATGAGCGCGCCTGAGCGCGGATGCGTTTTGAGCGCGCTCAGAAGCGTTCTGAGTGCGCGTAATGAACATGGAAGCGTCTTGGTCGCGTTGCGAGACGTTCTGAGCGAACGGTGGAATGGGGAGTTGCGCCCCAAGGAGTAAATGGGATCCGACCCACCTGACGAGGGGGCGCGAATACGGCGGGGTCCCCTACGAGCCCCCCTGTGAAGAAAGTGGGGGGAGGGGGCCTGACCGCACCCTAAGGGCGGTGCGGCTGGGCCGCACCCCTTGAGGGGTGCGGCTGGGCCGCACCCCTTGAGGGGTGCGGCTGGGCCGTTCCCCCGCAACGGGGGGCACTGCCCGCGCGCTACCGCGCGCGCGGTAGCACATGCGCTTGCGGTTTGCTCCGTGCGCGCTCTGGTCCTGGCGGTTGGCGACAGAAATGGCGGGTACGGTTTCTTCCACTCGAGCGATTATGCGTTGACCGTTGACCCCACCTCTCTTCAGTGGAGTTTTCTCTAGACGCATCCCAAGACCTTTATGGGTGTATAACACACTCCATGACAAAAACCTACAAAAGTCGAGTTTTCACATCCTATATATATACATATATATGATACATGATTTATAATTTTAGCAAGACTGATCTTATCGATAATCAATATAATTTATATTAATTAAAAAGCGCATCTTGAAGCAATTATTTATAGAAACTTAGATATATGAAATGATTATAAAGTCTATGACAAATTAATTAAAAGAGTAACAAAAGAATCTATAAGAAAGAGAGCCTAAATAATTACATCAAAATGAAAAAATGAATAAAAAAAAGAAAAAGTGGTTTATATATGTAATTTGGGCAGGAATATTGCATGAAGGCATGAGAACATTTACACCAATTAATGCAGTTTAATGATGGAGAAATCATAGCCATACAATTATGGTCAAATAATTGGCATATGTTCCCCATCAGCTCTTATAGATAGTCTTAAAGCACATGATCATGTTCACTTTAATAATCAATTATAAGGACAGCTTTAATTTGATGCCAGATGGGACTTGTAGAGTTATGTCATGTCCCCTGCATGATAAGCTTTCTTAGCTACCTTATTTTTATTTATTTATTTTTATATATAAACACTAATATACCATATATAAACACTAATATGCATATATATAAACACTAATATACCATATACAAACACTAATATACCATATATAAACACTAATATACCATATATAAACACTAATATACCATATATAAACACTAATATACCTTTCTTTCCTTTTCAACTTTATAGCATTCCTTATTTACAAGTGGTATGTGAAGGGGCTTAATCACAACATCTACATCACCACATGAAGCTTCTTTTAACAATTTTAGATGACTAAAGTTGGATTATATATAATATATATGTAGTACTTTGTCGAGATAAAAAATGAATAAAGAAGAGATCTCAGGAGTCCACCCCAGCAGACCTGTTGAATTTCACCTCGTCAGCCTGAGCTCGACAGCATTGACCTCGACAACATTGACCTCGATCGGCAACAAAGAAGAGGGCTCCAAAAAGGTGTGCATCGTACGAGAAAGGGAAATAATATATCAAAGAAGGGGCATAAGTGAAATCTTGAATCCTATGCAAAAATTGTAACGATCCAACCCTCATAGTATCAGTTGTATTGTCCGTTTTGGTTCATCTCAGCCCATACCGTTCGAGCTGAACCACACGATTTTACCCTTTTTCATAAGTGGACTATGAGGTCATCCATCCCAAGACTACTCTCACTTGAGCAAAGCACTTAATCTTGGGGTTTCTAACACAACTCCTTTAGTTGCTCCAAAAAGGCACCTATGATATTTAAGAATTCAAATTATTATTTAAGCCCATCAACTTTTCATTCGATTTCGATATGTGATCCACTTCATTCCTACACCTCCTTTCATCTAGAAATGTCATGAGCTAGTTTTCCCGGGCTTCACTACACCCAAAGCACTCTATGCCTTCATTGGATTCAGGACGATATGATGTTGCAGGCCCATCAGCTTCCGCATGGTTCGTCCCCGAACCACACATCGTACTGCATGAGTTCCGGCTCTCATACTATTTGTAATGACCCAGCTCTCATAGTATCAAAAATATTATCTGCTTTTGGTTCATCCCTTCCCATACTGAGCCGAACCGAACGGTTTTGCCCCTTTTCCATATGTGACCTATGAGTACTTCTCAGGAGGTCACCCATCCAGGACTACTCCCATCGGAACACACTAAACCTTAGAGTTTTCAACACAGCTCCACCGATTACTCCAAATATGCGGCGCCTCTGATATTATGAGGTTTAGGTCCTTACGAAATCTCTATATATGTTGTCTGTCTCCACTTCTACATAGCAGGCCAGCCAAGTAAGAGTACCAAAAGTTCCTTTAGCTAGCGCCTATATACAATTATATCGATTTGATTTTATAATAGGTTGGATAGTTGATTAATTTGGTATCAGAGCATATCACACAATATCTAAACTTTCATATCACCCGGTTAAAAGAAAGTAATCCACATGTTAGAGGTCAAAAACTCCACCCATCAGTGCACCTTGAAAATATATATTCTCACATACCAAAACTAGCTAACATACAATTATGCATTTGATCTAATGCTCAACCACCTACAATTGGATCCATGATTAAGTTTAGATCATGGGCTTTTCTTTGTTGGGAAGCTATAAAGCAAAAGCATGAGGTGCAAATGCAAGAGAATTAAGCAGCCATGAGCTTTCTGTGTTTTTCTTCCAATGTTAAATTAAAGTCGACTTCATCCTATTCTCTCTCTCTCTTTCTTCTTTCTCTCTATATCACTCGCTCATCTGCACTTTACATCAAAAAAAAAAAGCCATGAAATCCTTAAGGCTAGCTCTTTGAGTTTACAGACACTTGATAATTTATCTGGATAATCAATCTCTCATTCCTTTTCTCTGTATCACAATCTCCATTGATCACTTTTACACACCACGCATGTTTTCATTGTCTTCTTCTTCTTCTTCACTTTCTCTCCATTTTCTAATTTTCACAGGCAGAAGAAAACCATTAATGCCGGCCTGGTCTTCTTTTGATCATATAAACCCATGAGCATCATCTTTTGCTGCAACATTCGGTCAGTGGGGCCTCCCCAAAGTGAAATCCAGATTTGGCTTCTTTGAGCTATTCTCTGCAGCTGGGAGCAGCAGCTGGTAATCATAAGATGACTTCTCCAAACTTCTCGATCGCATCTTGTTATTCTTCACCGTAAAATACAATCATAAATACAAAAAAAAAAAAAAACTTAATAATACCAGTAAGTAATCAACATTAATTTGGTACCTCAAAGCAAGGCCTTGATGCTGCTATTGCGGATTCCCTCGGCTTCTCATGGTGGCAGCTTCCCCTGTTTCATATAAAACTTACATTTAGTCACTCATTTAAAGAAGATGAAAATGAAGAACTATAATCATCATTTTTTTGTTCCTTTTTCAAAAAGTTTAAGCATATGAAATTCATGATATATATATGCACACGCACAGTAAGAATTTAGCATCATGGTACAGTGGTAGCTAGGGGGACCTTTTCGGACCTTTCAGATACCAAGAAAATTCCAACGGTCGACAAAATAAAGAGAATATATATATATATATAAATAGCTCTTTTGATGTAGACTATTAAAAAAATGATTTGCTCCGCTTGAAGAAGGGAAAGCTCCCTTCTGTAGGAGGATTCCTGCAGGGATTTTTTTTTATAAAATAAACCAGTAGAAAAGAATCAGAGAAACAAAAAACTATGATCTTTGTGTGGCTTCTCCTCAGCACTTGCAGGGAGTTAATTTGATATTAAATTCATCGTAAATTACTTATTCTCCTGTTTTGGTTCTTCTAAATTATATTTATAAGTTAATTAGGATGCTGGGATTAAGAACTAATTATGATCATATATAATTACTTATATAAAGAATTAATTAACCTTTTGTTCTCACCTAGGAGAAAAAAAAAGTAGAACCTTTTCTTCTAAAACAATTGTATTACCTTTTGTTCTCAACTTTAAGCATTCAATATTCCTGCTGGGAGGATGGGACAGCTAATGATCTCCTGATTATAATGAAAAAAAAAAGTAGTGGTATTGCAATTTTGAGCTGGTTTAATGCATGCATTGATACTTAAAAATGGTGATTAGACATTCATATTGTTCATCTAAATAAAAGCAATATTAATTTTAATCTCACTTATGAATTCCTAATTAATATTAATTGTTTAAGAAATACTATTATTTCTCCCTGAGTGAGTGACTAATTAAAAGTTTCACTCACAATTGTGAAAAAAATTGAAATTGATCAAGAGAAAAGATGATATTAATAAAAAGTACCTTTCTAATTAATATTTTGTAAGAGGCTTTAAAATTAGGGTTTGTCCAGATATGTATGATGCAATAAAACAACTGTGCACTTTTTGATCATGGAAATGAATTTTTTTGGTGTACTCTTTATGAGAGGATCACAACCTTGTTTGAAGGGAATTAATTAGTGTAGCTAAAGCATTCCCCCCGCCCCCAAAAAAAAGTGTTTAGACGGATAAGAATACCCGGCCTGGAGAATTGAAATTATCGGGTCCACACATGCACGGTCCTCAACCAATGTAATAGAACCATGTGGCCGGGAACAACGTTACCCGAGTGGGCCCATGCACTTTGTAGCCAAAAACTGCATGACTTCAAAATAATTTTGGGTGATCGATCAAATATATCTTTTTGTTAGACTCATCGTCTTGCACCCGATCCTCAATATGAGTCAAAAGTTTTGAAATTTTATTTGGAGAACAGAGCATAACTCGTCCTTAATTATAATACCTTTGAATAATGCAAAGTTAATAATAGGAACGTGACTAATACACTTAATTATATGATATTATGTAACAACACCCCAACTTTAAGAATATAAACACAAATTAATCATATAACTCATGTAGCATTCCACACTTAAATAAATCCTAGGCCCCTTAGCTACAACTAATTAGTTTTAGTTTAAATATGAAAAGAAAGTAGGTTAGACACAACAAGTTGATTATTTAAGCTAGATGCATAAGTACTAACAACTTAATTTTCTTAATGCTTCAAAGTAGAGATAATCCTTATCATCCACCATGGATTTTAAGAAAAAAAATCATCGTTTAGGGATTATCATTCACCATGGACCGCAGCACATTGAGATTCGTACATAATAATGCGATGCTGGGATATGATGGTCACCATTGCTTCCATATATAGAAGCTTAATTACCTCGAGGAATTGCTCCAAAATCCGTATGAATTCCCAGAATTATGCTCCAATGAACTTAAATTGTGAGCCGAAGAGCGGTGACTGGATCCCTGAAAATTGTTTATATCGAACAAGTTGTCCTCGGAGATCTCAGCGTGCTCACTTTGGCCTATAATAAAGACATCAAAACATATTTAAACCAAAAAAAATTTATATTTCTCAAAAAATATGTTCCATAATCTCGCTCTCAAATACCTGAAGAAGTTGCGGGCTTATCGGTAGTCTTCACAGTCCTATACATCTGCATAAACATGCATGAACATTAATTTCAAAACATCAGTAGATTGAAACTATATTCAGGTTTAAATACAAGAAAAGTTTAGATTTACAAGTAGAAGTAATTAACTTTATGTATGGAGGGTAAAGTGGGAAGTTCTGGAGTTTTGCAGTAATTAAGAGAGGGGAGTAGGAGGAGGTGAAAGAGAGCAGGGCTAGGTAGCTAAATAATTGTGTAATGATGGCATTTCGTACTTAATTAAGACTCTTTAAACTGCGGTCTTCGTTAAACTGCGATTTTTGCAGCATTTCCTTCTGTCTTTTTTACCTTTAATGGTATGCTTTCTGCTTCACAAGGAAAAGCTGCTCCTGACTTCAGCAGAGAGAGAGAGAGAGAGAGAGGATTAAGTAAAAATCTAAAATACAGGTGAGGAAGAGGATGTAGCTCTCTGCGGAGGAGAGAAAATGGAGGATAAATAAACCCTGGCTAATATGTATTAAGATGCAAAAATAAAGGTGAATTCTTTCTTGAAATGCTTGAATGTTACGGCAAATGAAGTAAAAAATAGTAGTAATAAAGATTGGCCGAGAGTAAAATACAAAAGACAGGCGGGCTGCTAAGAAAACGTTGGAGAGAGAGAGAGAGAGAGGAGGATAAAGAACAAACACTAGAAACCTGAATGCAGGAATTTAAAAGAGAAATTAAGGAAGCAGGGAAATTAATTAACAGGACAATATTCCAACCTGCAAGTGCGATTTCACATGAGCCAAAGTGAGATCTTTGACATCCATGAGCTCAAGAACCGATTTTGGGGTCGCCCCTATATAATGAATATCATGATCCCAATTAATTTGGAGTATTAAAATATAAAGAGCAGCGATGAATCAATATATATATATACAACTACAAGTAGTGCTGCTTGCGCGCTTACTCTCGTGGCCGCCGAGGAGCTCGACGGCATGGACGAAGCGAGCATGAAGAGTGGAGGTCCACCGCATCCTGGGCGCTCTCATGCTTCTCTTCGCCGGAAATCTGGGAAGAAATCTCGACGGAGACCGGGAGGAGGAGTCGCAGAGGTGGAGTTGGTGGAGATGGTGGGGAGCGGGAGGAAAAGGGAAGGAGGGGGAGGGATGATACACTGGGATTCCACGAATGGGTTGGAGAAAGGCGAGATCTTGGCCGTTGGATTCGCGGAGGAAGGATGGATTGTGTGGGGCGACTGCGCCGGAGGAAGAGGGGCTTGTTAGAGACAGGTCGAAGCCCATGGTTGCTGCCGCCGCGGAGGGGGACTTCTCCGTCGTTGGCGGTGGTGCGGCTGCAGCTGCAGGGGAGACTCTCCTCCAAAATCCCAACCCGTCGGCGGCCTCTTCTTGTGCGCCGCCGCTCCATCTTGAACTAGGCCTGCTGCTGCTGCTGCTGCTCGGCGGGCTTATCTGTAATGAAAGGTCTGGCTGTGCAGGAAACAGCTCCATTGCCGCTCCCTTTGAAATCAGAAAGGCGAAGCTGCCTCTCCCCCTCTCTCTCTCTCTGTCTGTCTTTCTGTCAAATACGCACATACAACTGCACCCCTTTCTCTCCTTCGTTCTCTGCTCGCTCTGGTTTTAGATGAGATAATTAACCGCTGGCTTCTTTAGTGTTGGTGGTTGCGGCGCTTTTCCTCTCGTACGAAATGATATTGAAGCGGGAAGAAGAGGAAGAAGAAGAAGAAGAGCGCGTGGGGAGAGGAATGGGGGGGGGGGGGGGGGGGGGGGGGGGGACTCGATGGAGGAATCGAATTCTACCAGCTCTTCGTAAAGGCTGCCAGGGAGTGGAGGGCTATTATCACCCTTGAGAAGATGGGGGTAGTGAAGAAGAAGAAGTAGAACTTATTTGTTTCTTGCGTCCTTGTAGGAAGTATATGGCAGTAAATGACACTCAGAGAGAGAGAGAGAGAGAGAGAGAGAGAGAGAGAGAGAGAGAGAGAGAGAGAGAGAGGTCATAAATGAATAGAGAGAGAGAGAGAGAGGGGGAGTGTGGGTTGTGGGGGTTCGATTCCCTTTCACCACCAAGCTCGCGCCTTTGTGATAACTTAGAGGAAAAGATGCAACATTTAGAGTGATCGAAGGGAGGGGGAATCAAGGCCTGTCCGCAGAGAAGAGAGAGAGAGAGAGAGAGAGTTGTGGGTATGTCCCAACCACATTTATTAGCACCATTCGGTCATTCACACATTTATTTCTCAAGTTTGGTGGCCTCGCTCCGTGCTATCACAATCACTTCTTTAATCCCCACCTCGCTGCCAAACGCTAGCAGCTTCCCCCATCAACTTAATTTTACTCTTCCATCTTCGTGCTTCCTCCACCTCAAAACCTCTCTCTTTTTTTCTCTCTTAAACAAATGCCTCAGCGTTTAGCTACTTTGACTTGGTGTATTGCTATTATTCTAATTATTAATATAGTTGCGCACTATAATATTATTTTTTTACTCGAAAACCGCCTCCTTATTTCATTTATTTATCTGTGGCCCACCAGCATCTGCGGCTGTGATCGAAATTTGGGAATTTTTTTTTAAATATCTATTTTTAGCTTTCTTATGTGCGTGACATTATCTTCCGTGTTTCTCTTCTTTATGAATATTTTGGACCATAAAGTGACAATTGGAGCTTTTTTCAGGCATGTTTGATGCTTTGAAGCAATCATATGGTGTAACTGAAAATAAATAAATAAATATAATTGTTGTGTTGATAACCCGAGTAATGTACGAATGGCGGCGTCAAACTGGTTCTCCGAATGCAGGATCCAAGTACCGCAACGCCAAAAACTACTTCTCGCGGACATGTATACCTTTGCCTTGCAATCTCGTTAAGCCATGTGTCGCCCGCAAACTTGATGAGCTCGCCACCCGATGCCAGCGCAATCTAGGATGCCGGCCAGTTTCACATGACAATGTAATAACCGTCGTCAACAAAGAAAACTAGCTTTGAACGTAAAAGTGGATGAAGTTTCTTAGGTGAGGCCAGACGACAGTTCATAACCACCATGTTCATTACTGTCACCGCCCTGCCAAACGGAGGCTTAGTCTTATGAGGCAACTGACTATTAAGAAATAAAAGCAGATTTCATAGAAAATAAAATAAAAAATTATTTATGGGCCCCTTCTCTTGCCTTAAGAGAGATGAAAAATATTTCATTCCAACAAACCAAAAGATCACGGAGTTGTAAAGACATTCCCAAAACAAAAGGCTATGATCGAACTTCTAAAGGCATTCCAAAAGCAATAACTATATAAATAAATAAATAAAAACAACAGCCCCGTGCCTGTGTAGCAAGGGTCCCACCACAAGGTTGAAATGTAGGCAAACCTTGCCCTGCATTTTTGCAAGAGACCGGTTCCATGACTCCAACCCGTGACCACAAGATCGCACAACAACACCTCAACCGGCGGGCCAACACTCATCATATTTATCGATTACAATAAAAGAGAGACTAAATTATAAGATGATCTTAAATAACTTATGAAAAATACACATCCCAATGGGTCTACTGCCTGGCTGTCAAATTGGCAAACACTTTGGATGAGCTCATCTTGATCTTGTAAGCTAGCTAAATAATTTTTAAATTGTAGCGAAGGATGAAGACAAAGGCACAGATTGTATGTAGGAAGTCAACAGATAGATGAACAGAAAAAAAAATGCATATAGAGCTAGCCGTATAAAAGAATGAAGGTAATTAAGGTGAAAGATTAAAAAAAAAAGGTCACATTTTGAGGCAGGGATGATGTATAGCAGCTACAGCAGCAGATCATTATCAACAAAACCATACATAGTTGAGACTTGAACTATATATCCTGCCTGCCCCCATGTGGTCTTCTTCCCTCCCACCTGCATCGTGCAACCATTCTATAGGCCGAAGAACATTCACCGGCTTCGATAATCTAAGAATCTGGTCGTGCGACGGCATCAATTCGAGGCCCGCACAAAGAATCAAATTATGCGATCTGATCTAGATGAGGAGTGCGCTCCCTGTCAAAGAGAGAACCTAAAACTCGCTTCCGCCTGCCTGTATATAGTTAGAGCCAAAAGACTAATTGTTTTGTTGTTAATTAGCAGGGACATGCATCATGCTCTGCTGAGAAGACGCCTTCCGGCTATCTCCTTTGTTTATCGATATCTACGGAGGAAACCGCTCCGCTCGAAAATGGAACCGGGTGGGGGCCTCTAACTTTCAGACGCTTTGCGCTGAGATCGATAGAGGCTGGTCGTCTATTTGATGCTTGCGAATGGTGCGTGTGGTTCGGTTTTCCGCTGTTATGCGCGCATAACTTCTGATGCTCGTCCTCTTTATGGTCCCCCGGCCGGACCTCCGGTTTAGAAACGAAGGGAGGGAGATGTCTCGTCTTGGATGGCTTAGGAGCGAGTCCACCAACAATATAGCAGCTTCTAGCTAGAAATTCATTTGATTCCTTCCAGTTGTGCTTCTTCAAACGCTTGAATGCCTGGGAAAATGAGCGCTGCGGAATATTAGTCTCCCCACTACCGCATCATATAAAAGAAAGAGCAATTATGAAAAAAAAATCGGCACTAAAACACTGACATCAACCTGTTCAACTACATCCTACATTGCGCAGGGACGGGATACATGATACGATGCGATATGGGAAACATGATTTTCAAAGAACGTATCCAACGAGGACGGGATACATGATACGATGCGGGAAACATGATTTTCAAAAAACGTAGGATACGGGATACGTTTTTGAAACTTATAATTATTTAAATATAAGTACAAGTTAATATGAAAGCACGTGTGACATTCACGTATTCTTTATTTTTTTCATCATTCTATCTTAATATAGCTTGTGTCACAAAAACATATCATATCCTAAATAAGAGTCATGCATAAAAGTATGTAATCAATTGAATTACACCACTTATCATTCAACACTTTTATTTCATGTATTTCTCCATATCTTGGCGAGGCCACTACACCACTACTTTTAATACTAGTCATGCCTTTTATTTTGGTAAATTCCTCTTTTAAGATCCATATTTTGAAGATAATGATGGATGGTTAAAACAGAGAAGTGCATTATTATGGACCCACAATAGTCCTCATTATATGTTAAATTTATAAATGTATTATTAATTGTAGTGTTAAAGTCGTCATTATTAAGTGTTGCTCTTTAGAGTTATTATGGACTTTTGGTAAATTGTCGGTCATGTAATCTCTATTTAAAGGACCCCTGGGGTCACGACTCACGAGCTATTATCAATGAATGAAATTGTGAAAGTTATCTTCCTCTTTCTAAGTTCTTCTCCTCTCAAGCTAGGGTTTAGGTGAGCAAAGCTCCCATCTTCCCCCTTTTTCTCCTTCGGCCTCCTTCAGATGAGCTCGGCACCATTGTATCTCCGCAACCACCACTACCACTAACGACATCCCAACGAATTTACGAGCTAAGCCCGTAAGACATAGTCCGAAAGAGCAGGCGTTCATCCTTGCCAGCAAACCTATTGAGCCTACGTGTGGGACCTTCTTGCCTTTGTCTGTTTCGAGCCCACACCTGCAGCAAAGTCAACGCCCCGAGTAAAGCAGCATGTCTTTCCTCTCAACGAGTCACATACCTTTAACTCTCAAGCCCCCCGTTGCTGCCTCAAACCCGCTCCTTTTCCTGCTATTATTAACCTGTTAACTAATTTTTTTGGATTAATTAGTTAATTACTTCTTTTGGCATGAAAATAAGCTCCGTCGATCAAGCTATCCTCCGTTCGATGATGTTGCATACGACTTCATATCAGGCTTCAATGTCGCGACTCACCGCCAGCATCAACCGATATGTGACGTCGAGACACATCGGGCCCGCTTCCACCAGCGCAACCGTCATCCCAGCCAACACATGTTGCCGCCCCCTCCATCCTAGCTTGTTATGTCCCACCACCGCCTACGATTGCTCCACTGAGGCCACTGATTCTGTCGATGCATCCCATGTGACTGCCGAACCCTGCATGCCAGCTTCCACATCCCCCGTCATTGATCCCACTGGTTTTGAGAGCAACGCCAGTTAAGTTACCGGCCATCGCCATTCCGCACCTACAGTTTCTGCCGCCTGCTTCTGTTCCACCGATTCATCCCCAGTCACTGATTCAGTTGGCTTCAAGCTCTGCTCCACTGATGAGTGCCACAATGTCAGTGTAACCACGTGCTACACCGGCACATTCGCTCAAGCGGACCACCCTCGTCGGAATCACCAGAGCACGCATATGAAAGTCGTCGTAATAAACTCATGACGGAATATAATATCTTGTAATAACTAATTAATTAATACTAATTGATTAAAGATATAGCATTCTGTCATGAGTTTATTACGACGACGTTCATATCCGCGCTCCGGTAATTCTGACGAGGGTAGCCCCCTTGGGCGAATGTGCGAGTGTAACACCACACCTGCTCATCGTAGTCCCCATTCTGCAGGATTATTTGTCAACCTCAACCCTCCACAACTGCCAGATAATCGTCCTCATCATGCGGTTATCCAACCGTCTCATTGCCTTGAGCCCCTCGGGTATTGTTATCTGTCGGGACATCGGTGGGCACGATACGTGTGTTCCACTTGAGGCATCCTCTGACAACAACGTGCTACAAGGAGTTGTTCGATCTGGTGGGAAATCAAAGAGCTAGATGACCATGTCGTGCAAGCCTAGTTCGAGCTTGACTACAAGCTCAATTTGAAGGACGGGTGGGATGTTATGGACCCATAATAATCTTCATTATCTGTTAATATTAGAAATGTATTATTAATTGTCATGTTAGTGACGACATTATTAAGTGTCGCTTTTTAGAGTTATTACGGTTTTAGGATTTTCTATTATTTTGGTAAATTGACGGAGTCATGAAATCTCTATTTAAGGGACCCCTTGGATCATGAATTATTATCAATAAATGAAATTATAAAAGTTCTCCTCTTTCTAAGTTCTTCTCCTTCACTCTCAAGCTAGGTTTGGGTGAGCAAAGCTCCCCTCTTCCCCCCTTCTTCTCCTCCGTCGACCTTCGGGTGAGTTCGGCTCATTTGTATCTCTGCCTCCACCACAACCACCGACGAGATCCCAACGAAGTTACGAGCTAAGCCCATAACATGCATCTAGAAATATGATATCATGGATATACTTAAAGAATATTTTATAGAACAAGAATTAGGACAAACTCAATGCATGAATCTGAACGTTATATGGTAATAAGGCATTAATATTTAAATTGAGTTAGTCAAATATGAGAATATCAAGATTGGATGTGCGGCAAACTAGAAAGATAAATTAAGAAAATATTAGAGGAACATTGAGAGTGATAGGCATCGAAAATAAGAAATTAAAGATAAACTAAGAATTTTTTTTACATTTGCTTCCTCTAATCTCTAAGTTAGAAATTTTTTATGTTTTTTTTTTGCATTTTTTAAGATTAATCTAATTTACTTTGATTCATCGATTCAGATTACTTGTTCGTTAATTCGTACTCACCGGGCGCTAACTAAGGAATTTCAAATATCATCTCAAAGGGTATTTACGTTTTTTTTTCTAAGATGCTTGTGTTGTGTAAAAAATATCCAACCAGGATACACAATCTAAATTTGAACAATACCAAGAGAGAGATAAAAATGCTTTGTTAAATGAAATATACAAGTACACATACAAACAAGACATACACAAATAGGTTAACTTGAAAGAGTAGCACTAGTCGATTGGGATCTTCCTCCCTGCACAAAACTGAAAATCTAGAGCTGAAACTATACCCGGTGGTGAAGAAGGCGTCTTGAAAAGTTTGCTTTAGGTAGGTCATGATCTGGATAGAAGGCTATACCTTTCTATAACATGTAAACAGACAATTATAAACATTGGTCCAATAATTTTTATTGCCCGATATTCAAATCAGTCCAACGTCACCAACCTAATAGTAGTTTTACAAAATTTAATTCAATTCTCTAAGGTATCCTCTTATCGCACTGTACTCTCAAAGCATTTCTCCATTTAACCATCCAACCTTAACTCTAGAGGTGATATCCCCACGTATAACCTCAAGCCTCTGAAAAATCAATCTAAGATACTTAAACTTATTGTACCTAAATATCTCTTTATCTAACGAATAATAGAGATTAATAATTGTAATGTCACCCTGACTAAAATTGCAGATCATGTACTTCATATTTATTTTCTAAAAAATACCTTCATTGTCATAAATTGTCACTTAATTAAGTGGACATCTCACTGATTAAAACTATATCATCAGCACAAAACATGCATCAAGGCACCTCACTTTGGATATATGTTGTAAGTTGTTAGCACCAGATGAAAATTGCAGGAGGAGAAAACTAGCATCAAACATCAAGAATATTCTCCCAACGATATACAAATATACAATTCGTGAATTGATTTTCACACACATGCAAAGTACATTCTAAACATATAAGCCAAGACAAATGAAAAACATACACATGTTCTTCCCTTATATAGGGATACAACCCACACACAGTACCAAATACGCCTACAAGCCCATAATAATCTAACTAGACTAATGCGCCTGATATTCAGGTAACAACACACATAGGCATAACAATATATCGTTAAAATCATACTTAATTCATAACTATTCATTTGTAATTATTTATTTTGGTTAACTGTACATGATCGTCGAGCAGGCGTTGATCGTTGATCATCGAATGACTATTAGATGACCATAGACCAGGCTTTGATCGTCAATCATTGAGCGACAATTATATATGAATCATGGAATAACTATTAGATGATATTGAGCAGGCGTTGATCATGATCGTCGGGCAGGGGCTTTTCATGACGGTAGAGCAACTGTTATATATGAATCATCGAGTGATACAAGAATCATCGAGCGGACATTGATCTCTAATCATCAAGCGGTCGCTGAGCTTATGACTTGATGGCCAAGCTCTTTGCATGAAATGAGCTAGCAATGGAAGGCTTCTTTCAGGCTTTGTATCAATCTCCAACTAGCCATCCCTTCAATCTCCAACTAGCTTTGTTTCAATTGCTAGGTTGTTGTCGAAGTTGGAGTTGTTGTCCTTCAAGTGGAGACCGTCGAGAACAAGTAGGAAGAAGAAACCAGCTACGAGGAACTGGTTCGGTGAATGTCGGGCTGCCAACTATTGGTAAGTGGCAAGAGCAAAGGAGTCTGCTGATACGCACCCGAGTCACGAGGTGTATTCAGCCATGTAGTCTTGTCTTGTAATAGGGTCTCCATATATATAAGAGTCCCTTAGGGAGTTATGAGGTATCTTTTAAGTCTTAGAGTTTTGTCTCTCTTGGAGAGTGGAGCGTCAAGAAGGACCCAACCTCCGATGTTTGGCAAGAGTTGTCTCTTCATTGTATCTTTCTTCTCGTTTAATGCAATGCAAATCTCTTGTTCTTGTTCTAGATATAACTACGGCGTATCATCTGCTCCTAGATCTATTGAGGTCCCGATCGGTGAAACGAGATGCTGATACAGGCAAAAATGTTGTTCCAGCTTGGGGCAGAGTTATCCAAAGTCCGATTACGTGAACCAGGAGCCGATATGAACAAGGAACAAGTACTACAACAAAATTATGATATAACGACGTTTTTTTTGCGGCGTTTTTTTGCGGCATTTTTAAAAACGCCGTAATAAGTTTTTGCTTTGGCGGCGTTTTTATTAGAAAACACCACCAATATAGTATATAAGTATTTGGCGGCGTTTTTTATGAAAGCGCCGCAAAAACATAAATTATTAGCCGCACTTTTTATAAAAAAATCCCGCGGCAAGTTTCCCCCTAAAAATTTAGGAAAATTTCAATTCCCTCCTTAGTATCGTTTTTTTTTCCGTTAAAACATATACAACCTCTAATTATTTATGGGTTTTTCTTTCCTTAAAACACCAGCAACTGCACCATTCCAGAGAAAGCCCCGATTCCTCTCTCGCTTCGCCGCCTGGCCATTTTAGGGTTAGCTCTTTGTCCTCACCTGCTTCGGCGGCAGCTCCTTCCCAACTCCACGTCTCACTCCCTTTTCTACCCATCAAGAGCTAGGGCTCCACAGATTGCAAGCTACGCCACCCACATTTCTTCTTTTCACATTCATGCTATGCTCTGTTTTGGAGGTTTTCAGAAAATAGCGCAGCAATCCCGTCTCCTGGGCTCCCCGATCTTTATCCCTCAGGTTCAAAACTACTTCAAAGAAGCATCTGATTCTTTAGGAAGGGGCAGAGCATGCCTACTCTGATAGTCATCTACTTGATGAATATAAGAAGTTTGTCAATCCAGTGAATTATTATTTTAATTGATGCTATGTTTTGCAGTTGGTATGAGTTTTTTAGTTGACAATATATTGCTTGCATCTTCCAAACACATAGATGCTTACACCATGACTCAAATATGCCTATGCTCTCCTACGTCCAAAATAAATTTTTTTAGTTCTAACCGTAGATGGGCATATGCTCAAAATTTGAGCGACGGTTTAGGCAAATTTATGTTCGAATGACAAATAGTATTTTTTTTCCTTCTCTGTTTGAAATGATAAAGTTCTGGTATGGTTTTTAGTTACTATCTTATTAAATAGGACTGGAGTTGGATCTCACGGATCAGCCAGTGTTCGATAAAATTTGATGAATAAACCTGAATCTCACTATAGGGAAATGTGCTTGTTAATCATGCCAAGGTGTATGTTTCACTTCTTTAGTCCTTGTAGCTTTTACTTGGTGATTGTTTTTTTGCTATCCAATTCTACAACCTTCAACTTAATTCTATTATTCTAGATATTGTATCTAATTCTGACGCTAGTGCTTTTTTTCTTTCATTGCGGTAGATGGAAGAATCACGAGATTTCGCATCTTCAACTCATGTTTCTCAACCTCATTCTATAAGCTTTGCTCCAAGCTCAAAATCTCATGGATCCCTGAGGTTTATAGCTTGGAAATTGAGTCCAATGGTATTGACAGCTAGAGGTTTTCCCAATAATTCCTCAGGTGTACATATTCCAGCTCTACCTTAATCCATGTCCTCTATGAAGCAAACACCAACCAGTGAAGCACATTCTGCTCTTGTGAAATCATCTTTTGGAAAAGATTCACCTTCAGCAACATGTAGCATTGAAGCTGTAAATCAGAGGCTAGATGCAAGAATCAATGGGCCAACTTATTTCACGCTCTTTCTACGTACAGTTTGACCAATTTTTTCGCTTCATTTTCCTTCCTGTATGCAGAATTTAGCCTATTTTTTATTAGTATGTTAGTAAGACCCGTCTTTATTCGTGTAATATTCATTTATGATGCAAATGTCTATATCACAGATTTCCTACCGTAATTCCTTGGCATATAGTGTTAACTTAGAATTTTTTTATGGCTAAATTTGGTTTATTCTTCTATAAATCTCCACTTGATCATTGCAGCATTGCAATGCTCACTGACATGTACTAGCACGATGCCTTCTTCTATATGATAATAAATGGATAAATGACACTTGTAAGGTCTCGGCAATGAACTTCAGTCAAACTTTCTAATAGAATGCAAAAAGGAACCCAGGTACCTAAATTATTCGTTATTTTTTTAAAATGCAGCATAAATGGCGGCGTTAAAAAGCCACTAAATCTGCTGCATTTTTTTAAAATGCCGCAGAAATTCGCGGCGTTTTTCAAAAATAAAAACGCCGCGAATGCCTACTTATATTCACGGCGTTTGTTTATAAAGCGCCACGAAGTTCTATGGCGGCGATCGCATTTGCGGCGATTTAGCGGCGTTTTGTAAAGCGCCGCGAAAACTTTAGCGCCGCTTGAAAAGCGCCGCAGAAAGCCCTAAAAACACCGCCGTAGCATCGTTTTGTTGTAGTGAAGGACTGAACTTTAGGGATAGATAAACTGAGTCGAATGTTGACGGGGACGCTGAAAGCATTGTAAGCAGCAGAGACGGCGTCGACAGACTTCATTGGCATGCAAAAGTCGGGATCAACACTAGGGTGGAACCCATAGTGGTGTCTTGCAGTACGGTGTGACAGAAGATGGTTGCAGCTTGTGGAAGACACGACGCGTGACTTCGTCATCGCAAGAGAACGCGTGAGTGGTGACACACTATAAATGGATGTATCGTTGACCAGAGCAGAGCACGAAGACAGATCGGGTTGTTGGACTGACGATAGAGGTCATTGGTATCCCGCGCAACCGAGGAAAACAACAGAGAGGGGAGAAACAACAAGCCAGACCAAGTTGTTAGCACATGCAGAAGATTGTGCAAAGGAGGAAAAAATTAGTATTAAGCGCTGAGAGGCATGCTTCAACTAGCCACTAGGATACAAATTCGAAGGTTGGTCTCCTCGCCCAACCAAAGCCTGTTTCTAAACCCAGGAAGCCAAAAATAAAGAACACACATAACCTTCCTTTATATAGGGATACAAATCACAAACATATTACCATAATATCCCAACTACCATAAGTGTTCGACTAGATTAATGCAACAATAATTGGGTTACAAAACTCAGACACGTAACATGCATCTCCATTTTTATAAAAAAAAGTTCAGGATGCAATGTTGATTTATCATATAACGTACTCTAATTAGAAATTTCTTGGCAACTACACAACTACTTTTAATATAAGTCAATTTCTTTTATTTTTGTAAATTCCTCTTTTAAGACCCATATTTTGAATTGATAATATATCACCGTGCTGCCATTAGCTATTGAAATATGTCCATAGGGCATCCCGGTGCACAAAGGATCCCCGTGCAACGAGGGTCCGAGAAAGGATCCCACCACAAGGGTGAAATGTAGGCAAACCTTACCCTGTATTTTTGCAAGAGGCTGCTTCAAGGACTCGAAACAATCAATATTAAAAAAATGACATTACCATCTTATTACCAAACTGTAAATACATAAAACCATGCATTGAACTTTAGGTTGGAGAATATTGTAATATGGGACAAGGAAATATGAAATGATATTCAGAATTTAATAGAAAATTGAGAGAGATCGAGTGCACCTTATTTGGGCGATTTTTCATTATCGATATTTTGCATCATCGGATGGATGATCAGAACCCATGATTACGATTAACTCAAATTTTCCAATTTTTATGTGTTTTCTTTTATTTTTCTGAGCTTTGTTTTGAGAATTGGGTTAAGTTATACGATGGGAAGATTAGGGCCGTCAGATACACTTAACCAAAAACTCCCCATATTTATATCCTCATTAGATTGCAGGTTAGAGGATCTACAATTTTTTCGCAGGAAGAAAGAAGTTCTTTGGTCTCGCTGATGCCGACTCCAACACTCCAGCAAATATGATGGGGATCGCGACACACATCGGCCTACACAACGATCAGAACCGTCCATTTTAAGATCGATGATCCGAGATTTTTTTTAAAAAAAATTTTATTTCATATATTTTGAGGACAGTTATGATCGGAGAATCATAACCATCCATGATGGCCCCGTAGTCCATAAATAGAGATAGATGGTTCAATTTGAAGGCATTGAAAATTGGAGGCTGTTTACTCAGGCATATACTTGAGTAAGAGGAGCATAAAAGACGTGAATAATCCGCTTGGGTATTACAGAATAAAACGACTTGAAATATTTATCTATATTTATTAAAACTCTTTTCCTCAAGTCGGACGGAAGATAGCAGTCATTCGGTCATCCCGAGCTTATGGATGTCATCAGAAAACACATCACATCCCATGCTTTTGGTGAAGACATCGATCAGTTGATCGTTGGAATGAACAAAAGAGTGACCAGGTTTCCATCCAGGTGGTCTTTGATAAAGTGTCGATCGACCTCAACATGCTTAGTCCTGTCACGTTGAACTGAGTTATGAGCTATACTAATAGTTGTCTTGTTGACACAATATAAGGAAAGAGGGAAATTCTCCTGAAGTCCCAGATCTTGTAACATAGTATGCAGTCATAGACCTTCATAGAGACCTTGATGCATTGATCTATACTCAGCCTCTGCACTAGATCTGGGCACCACATTCTGCTTTTTGTTATGCCATGTCACCAATTCTCCGTTGTGGTTTTCCTGTCGTCACGACTTCGAGCCAAATCAGTATCAGTGAAGACTTTGATTTTAAAATGGTTGTTCTTGGAGAACATGAGGCCACGACCAGGGGCCTTCTTTAAGTACCGTAGTACACGATATGCAGTTTTTTGATGTCTGATCTTGGGACCATGCATATATCTACTCAAGATACCTACAACATATGTAATGTTTGGACGTGCGTGAGATAAGTATAAGAGCCTCCCAACCAATCTCTGATAGCTCGAGGCATCCGTGCGGTCACCATCACTTTACTTCGAACTCTGCAGACAAGAGTGTCTTGAGATTTGCAACTTTCTCTGTATCATCACCGGTGATCACAATGTCATCTACTAAGTACACAATTTTTTGTTCACGTCTTCAGATAAACATGGTGTGATCAGACTGTCCCTATTTGTAGCCAAGCTTGAGCATGGCGTTGAGAAACCTGCCAAACCATGCCCTGCGAGACTACTTCAAGTAGTACAATGACTTCCTTAAGTGACAGGCAAGCCCTTCTTGTCCCGTTTTCACAAAGCTAGGAGGGAATGTCATGTACACTTCTTCATAAAGCTCACCATAGAGGAAGACATTTTTTACATCCAGAGGATGAAGATCCCAGCCCAAGCAAGCAACACATGACAGAAGAACCCGAATGGAAACCATCTTTGCTACCGGAGCAAAGGTCTCCTGGTAGTCCACTCCCTGAGCCTAGGTGTATCCTCGAGCCACTAGTCGAACCTTGTAATGCTTAACCCTACCTTGCTTTGATACCAAGTTGAACAAAGTAAATAATATGTTATGTTGTGAAAGAGGCACTTTACTCATGTATATACTTGAGTAAGAGGAGCATAAAAGATGCGAATAACCAGCTCAGATATTACAGAATAAAACAACTAGAAATATTTGTCTATATTAATTACAACTAAGAAGAAATTACTCCTTTCAATCACCCGGTGCCGAAGCCAAAAATCCAGGTGCCGAAGCCGAAAACGCCTCTCCGCAATGTTAAAGTTCCTTCTACTAACCCATATCCTCGTGTTTTTTGGATGTATATGCTTCGTTCGCATACATCAAAAAACTAAACTTGACCCGCGCCCTCAAATGTGTCATCATCGCGTATTCTCCAACTCATAAGGTTTACAAATGTTTTGAACCTATAACCAAGCGGGTCTTTGTGACCATGAATGTCACCTTTCGTGAATCTGAGAGATACTATGAGACCTCACTTCGCGGGGGGGGGGGGGGGGGGGGGGGGGGGGGGGGTCCTCTCCCGTGTTGGAAGTGAGCTCCTCATCTCTTCTAGAGGAGTCCTCACCTTTACAAATTCCTCTATACCAGCCTTCAACTACCACCAATGTTGTTGCCATGCTTGTTCTTGTTGCCCCTAACGGACAAGAGAAGTCCCATGCCCCCCCCCCCCCCCCCCCCCCCCCTTGCAGGTTTACTCTTGAAGGAAAAGAGGTACAAACACGCAAGCCTCTCTCAGGATACATGCACTAACATCTGATCTATTCTTAGAACCTACTACACTACGAGAAGGTATTTCTACCCAACACCCATTATCTCAGTTTGAATCTTATACTTCTCTTACTGCTTCACATAGAGTCTTTGCTTTATCTTCATCCTATATTTCTATCACATCATCCTGGCAAGAAGTCTTTGGTCACCGCAAGTGACAAGAAGCCGTGCTCGAAGAAATGCATGCCCTTCAAAAAAAATTGTACATGAGATCTTATGCATTTTCCTTAGGGGAAGACTGATGTTGGAGATAAGTGGGTGTTTGCTGTCAAACAAAACACCCAGGAAATTGTCGAGAGATACAAGGCAAGACTGGTAGCCAAAGGAAACACACCGAAATTTGGAGTAGAAGCTGTGTTTGGCGCGGCTTATTTCCAAAACCGCGTTTATTTACTTCCGCGTATTCCTTCTTCACCGGAACCGTAACTATTTTGCGTGTTCAGCCGCAAAAGCCAGTGCTTTGTCTTCTTCCCCCAAACCTAGCGTGAGCGGCGATTCCCGATTCCTCTAGCGGCGACTTCCCAGTTTGCGACGGCAAGCAACCACCGCTCGATCTCCTCTTTCCTCGTTTCCTCATCTCTTGTTCGTCGATCCCACGCTTCCTCCTGAGGCAAACCAGGCGGACTATCTCCCTCCATTCCGACGGCCAAGAGGACGGTGAAATTCCTCAATCAACATCGGTTTTCGTTCTCTCCCACGTCAAGCTCCCTGATCCAGTGTCCTCTGTTTCGCTTCAACATTGTTGTGAGGTATCTTCCTTCCTCCTCTAGTTCTTCCCCTTTTTTTCACAGTTTTTACGAATTTTTTCACAAAATTTTTCACAGATTTTTTGTATTGTGTGTATTGTATATTTTTATTATGTGTGTGTGTGTGTCTTTATGTATGTATAAGAGTGTGTGTATATGTGTATGTGTGTCTTTATGTATGTATGTATGTGTGTGTGTTTATTTATTTTATTGTGTGTGTATGTGTATGTGTGTGTTTATTTATTTTAGTGTGTGTGTAGATGTGTGTGTATTTTTTTTTATTGTGTATGTGTGTGCGTTTATTTTTTTATTGCGTGTGTATTGTTTATGTGTGTGTGTGTGTATTTTTTTATTGTGTGTATTTTTTGTATTGTGTGCGTATTTTTTTTATTGTGTGTGTGTGTGTGTTTATTTTTTTTATTGTGTGTATTTTTTGTGTGTATGTGTATTATTTTTAATGTATGTGTCTATTTTGAATAATTTATGTCTATGTGTGAATGTTTGTCTTGTTCTGTTTTTTAAGGATGGGCAAAACAAAAGATGGTGGGGTGGTGGCTATGTGGGACACTACAGATGTCATGCTCTTTTGTGATATATGTATTAAAGAGATAGAGCTTGAGAATCGACCTACCACACATTTTAATAAAGAGGGTTGAAGTAATGTTACGAAAAAATTTGAAGAACTGTCCGAAAAAAAATATGATAAAGTCCAACTTAAGAATAAATGAGATCATTTGAAGAAAGAGTGGTAATTATGGACAGAGTTGAAATGTGGTGAGACCGGTTTGGGTTGGAATGCATCAAGGACTATAGACGTCTCAGACGAGTGGTAGGACGAAAGATTGAAGGAATTCATTTATTAAAGTAAATGGTATTTCTTATTTTTTTATTTTTCAATGTCTAATTTTAAAACACTGTAATTTTTAGGTTATCCCGGTGGCAAAGAAATTCCAGTATGCAGGAATCTCCCCAGAGTTAGAGGATAAACTAAACATGATGTTCAGTTCGGTCATCGCTTCAGGATTCTTGCTACGGAGTCTATTGATGAAAGAGCAATGTCAGAGAGTGAACATGATGACATTGAGGTTAGCGGAGTTCTTCATCCACCTGAGACCACAAATACATCTGAAACAAGCAAAAAAAGGAAGAAAGGATGGTGGGGTAGGCTTACAGGGGCGGCGAGAAACATGCTCTGATACTGCAGGTGGTGTGGACGAGATGACCGCGCTTCGTGATATTATAGCGGATTAGTTGTATGAAAGTAGAACGTAAAACAAGATTGCGAGGAGAGCTGGTTGGAAAAATATGTCTTTTTCATGACAAACTTTTTTTGGGCATTGAATCGTATTATTAAAAAAAATTCAAATATTATGTGGCTGGTAATTATTTTATGGAAAAAAAATTCACTCAAAACTCCGTTTTGTTTCCAAACAACTTTTTCAAAACTCCGTTTTACAAACTCCATTCAACCCAAACAGTTTTTTAACAAAACTGTGTTTTCTAGATTCAACACTTTTCCTATCAGCAGCTTTTCATCGACAACTTTTCATCAGCAACAACCCAACCAAAGAGAGCCTGAGTTGCCTTGGAGTGGATGGTGGAGAGGATGCCTTGGTGTCATATCCTTTTCTTTGATCAACACTTATGCAACCTCATGTGACTATTTTTGCATGTGATTCTGATACCATTGGCTTTCCAACTTCAGGTGCTCTTTAATCAACAATGACATCTTCACTAAGTTTTAATATATTTGTTATGGAGTTGAATAGCTTACTAGGATACACTTATCCTCTTTCTCATTAAGTTAATCTCCATTTTCTTTTGGGATTAGGTTGTAAGCTATGTTCACGGGGCTTTTGATCATACCACAATTCATACGGTGCGGTATTGCTTAGTGCTTCAATGGGTGATCTATTCAATTAATATACTGTTGTATTTACCGCTTTTGCCCAAAATAATTTTGGAAGCCTTTTTTTGTTGCAACTTACATCTCTCGTTTCTACTATTATTCAATCCTTTCTTTCTACAGCCTCATTTTATATGGTGCTCCTTACAGACAATTATTTTTTAATTGTTCTTAATAGTGGGAGAGGAATTTGTTTCCTGTGAATTATCCTCCTATGTTATTAATGTTCTTATTCTTGACTAAAATTCTTGTTCTACTTGTGCTTTGAAGTAGAAGAATTTGGTGTGCTTCAAATTTATGATAGTCATCTACAAAAAGTAGGTAATTTTTTTTCCTAATAGTGAGGGTGTGGACGTTGGACCGCAAATATTAGCATGAATTAATTTCAGGGGTCCCTTTGCTCTCCATTTTGATTTGCGAGCTACTGGGAGCCTGTGATTTTTTCTCACTTCAAAAACTTAACGCTATCTATATCAGGTAGTCCTTTACCTTTTTTTTTTCTTTTATAGTAATTTTAAATCATGAAGTTCAACGTACATACCACAAATGCCAAAATGTTGCTTCTTCCATGTTGTAGGTCTGTGCTGTATTTCTTCGAACAATATTAACAAGGCTAATGTTAAAGACTAGCTTGTAGCCTCTTGGAATTAATTGCCCCATGATTAAGAGATATTTTACTAGCCCTAATATGTATTGTACATCTTGGAAAGTATTCGAATGATCCTTTAATCTTGGTCATGTGGTTGATCAATGACTATCCAGATATCATGTCTTCACACATGCATTCTGTTTTCAGGCATAAGTAAAATACTTTCCTAATCTTTTTCATTGAAGTTTGCCTTTTCTCTTAATTTTTCTTTCTTATGTTTATAACAACAATCTCTTTCGAAATGTGTTAATCTTTTTGCAGCATTTACATTTGAAGCAACAGTCCTTGGTTTAATGATTACTTTTTTTAATGAAGATTGCAAAATAAGGGCAAACCTTTTTTCCTATTGTGAATTATGTTTCTTCCCCTTCCTCTGGAGCTTTCGAGTTTCTTTGAGTCCTAATGTGCTTGTTTCTTCTTCGCATGCCAATGTTGACCTTGCTTTGGAAGGCTTGATGGGTTATTCAAATCTTCTCATCATCTCTTCATATGCTTGAAGAGATCCCATCAGTTCAATTAATATCAAAATGGGGAAGTCTTTCGATACCTCTATCCTTGGAAAGATTGCAATGGAATCAGCCATGATGCCCTGGGCATGCACATTGGGACCCATCCAGGGCCATTTTTAATATCAACAGCTACAAAGTTGTCATCCGGATGACTGAAGACAGAAAATGAGAAAGGAAATATTTTTTTTAATTTTAAGTACTTTTCTTTATTTTTTCTGAGATGTATTTTCAATGTTTTTGCTAAGAAAGATGGCATAGGATTACAACCATTCATCATCTTTAACCTAGGATATTGTATTATAATTAAAATATTTTCTAGGGTTTCAATGATTTGGATCCTTTGAAAATAAGTTGTCAATTTCTTTGCTCGCCGAGGCCCAGTCGACTCCAACCCCCCTATTGCAAACTCTGGAAACGCCCCCCGCTAGCCAGTTGTGACAATGTCAAAGCCCACAATCACCTTATCCAGCTTCGCCGACACCTCCCGGGTACCAAACCAATCTCACCACTCCTTCGCCCTTCCCACACGACCACCTCAACAACCAGCACTAGCCTTTCCGCCTGCTCCTCAATCTCCGCCATCTCTGCTGCCACACAGAGGCCTCCTGATGCAACTCAACATGCATCTTCAACTTATTTTATGCCATTTTTTATACAGCGCATGCCTTCGCGCATTTTATATTTAAAGTTCGTGCACACTAGTCGTGCTCTTGTATCCATGTTTGTTTCACACATTTCATTTATGCTCGTTATTGCGGCTTATTGGTATGAACTGCTAATAAGACCTTGAATAAAATAGTCCGTCAAATTAGGTTTAGCGTTAGTTTGGGCAAGCAATAAAATATATAAAAATATTTTATTAAAGATTAAATTGTCATCCTTAAATTATTGAAATACAAAAAAAAATATCGTATCTTAATTTAGGAAATAAATAATGAGGAGAATATTGAGATCTCTATAATGTGTATTCATTTTATATCATGGTAATGAATTTATTTGGTGATCCCCTCCTAAAGACCCAATCCAAATTAATTAAACGTTTGTAGCATTTAAAAACCCATCCCCCCTCTCTTTGGGTAGTTTGGCAAACGAAAGAAACAAGAATGTCGTCTCTGTTCCTTTCGGAAGCCAGCCTGATACAAGCCACACACATGCTAGCCCCCTCCAGCTGACGACGGATCACTCCCAGAGCCCGACGCCGCCATCTACCATTGCTACAAGTGTCGGTGACCTACCCTTTCTCATTTCCCGTCGCTCTTGACGAATCCTGCATCGGAACCGTTGCCCTAGCCTCAGGGATTCGCCGAACTCTTCGCCCTCCTCCTAGGTTACATCGTTACCTCCACCAGCCACATTGCGGGCCTCTCGCGACTTCCTCTTTGTCACTCCCTGACGGGATCGGCGAGTCTTCGTCGGATCCTTCACCTTTGACCGCAAAAGTGTTGAATCTCATCGTCCTTTTCCTCCTCCTGCCAGTCTCTACCAACAGGGTCATGTCTTTTTCCCTTCATCCATACCCCTCCCCTGCTTGGATTGATTCTGATGTCGCGCTCGTCGCCCACAAGTATACCTCTCGCCGATTCTCTAGCTCGCATCATGTTAGAATAAAATTATGCTATGTTTATTTAATCATTATAATTTCAGAGCTTGCCCTAATTGTCGTTGTGCATGTTTGTCGTTAATTTGAAATTCTCACATTCTTCTCTTTCTTTTAACTCGTGTCGGTGGATTTTAAGTTCATGACAAATGTCGCTCGAATGATAGTTACTTGATAGCGACATGCTAGGATTAGGTTAATCACCTTATTTATTTACTCACCGGCTCGAACGTGCGCTCCTCACTATAATTTGATCTCTACTTTATTTATTGAAATTCAATATAAAACTCTTGAGTGATGGTTTACATCAGAAAAGAGCTTCGTTGGAGAACGCATCTACTTCCTTGGCTTTCAACTATCTCAACCTGACGATGGCATCTTCATATGCCAATGCAAATATGTTTAAGACATGCTAAAATGATTTGGATTTGAGGGACTCAAACAACTACTACTCCAATGAGTGCATCGCTAAAGCAAGAAAAGATGAAGCGGGCATCTTTGACGACCTTAGTCATCTCTGCTGCCAGCACTAGCCTTTCCGCTTGTTCCTCAACCTCTGCCAACTTTGCTGCCACCCAGACACCTCTGTAGACCACCATCAGCCAATCTTCCTCTGCGGTTCCTAATAAAGCTCCCCAACGCTTCTCCAAATCCAATAACAATGACCTTCACCCAAATCCCCAAAACCCTAGAATCCCAAACCACGTTTTCAGCTAACCGGACATTGGAACCTACACTCCACCCCAATCATCACTCAAATCCTTATATTACACTTGTTTTGCATCTACCTTGATCATTTGTTGAGTCTTTAACTTCAGTATGATTTTTTCGTATTGTACTAGTGTACTTTTATTGTTAGTGATATATAGCTCTAATTATCTTGTCTAATATGCTTGCAGTAGAGGTGTAATATTATTTGTTCCGCATAATTCCCAGCATTTTCGTTTGAGTGTAGTCATTATCAGTTAGCCTGATTAGAATTATATATAATTATCAATTAGCAAAGATTGTCCGTGCGAACTTTACACTTTTGTTATTTAATTAAGTGGGTGTCATAATATTTGCACGTTGATTCATTCATTTGCATTGCATTATGATGTAACCTTAGATTAGGTTTTCAAAAATACGATATTTTTTAAGCGATCAAATTTAATTTGTTATAGGCCGAGAGGGCCAACTCGAGTTTTGTGCACGCAAAACACTCTCGAGGGAGGAGCGTCGTTAAAATCGTTATTTATTGTTTGAGAGTGTACTCTTGAGTGTTTTATGAGTTGATCCGTCGCGAAATAATTCCAACTTCAAGCAAATAAATCACAAGTAATAATTTATGGATAAACGATAAATTTAATAGTGCGAACGTTCAAGTCAAGCTTAAACTAATTATTGGAATTGCATACAATTTACGCCAATAAGTGAACAGAAGAGGTGGTAGAATTACCCCAGGCATATGCAATAACTACGGTGAGGTTTGGCCACTTCAAACTAGTTGCACTGTCGGTGGAATCTGAAACAAAATCGGAGGAGACTTCTTCGAGAGCAGCCGATCGGGTCAGGCTACCATGTGCACGCTGTCGATGGAGACGAGGAGGGTGTAGTTGGAGCCTGCTGGAATGAGTAAACAGGAGCCTCTATTGACGCCGGAGTAGATCGTCGTGGTTGACAGCGTACCAGAGGGGGAGGGATCTCCTTGGCAGACAGGGTGTCATTAACGAACACCGACGAAGTCGCGCCTTGGCGGAGGCGTGGAAGCCGAAGAAAAGACGCTCGCTGAGTGAGCGCCGGAGCTAGTGTTCCTCGCGTTCGGCAAGTGCGAAGATTCGGAATTTGCAGCGACTGTAGCTCAGTTGTCGGGATAACAGAGGAACGACAAAATCGTCATTCTCTGTCAATACCCAGGCTGCCTTTTTTTCTATCAACGCAGAGGACTCTTAAAGGAGGAATCAAAGTTTTTCTTTTTTTTTTCCTTTAACAATACTTCCTAAAATACTTATTTCCATTAAATTATTTTCAGATTTTTTTTGTTTCCTAAAACTAATCTCCCATTAAAGTTTTCTTAAATGGAAATATTTTATACCTCTGAATTTGATTTTATTCTCTATTTGATCTTATGCTGTCATAATTAAATTAAGCTTGCCCCTTTCTCCCTAGCTATTTAAAGTGTCGAACCATTTATTCAGGGTCTCATCGGGGGATCAAACCGATGAGCCGAAATTCAAAATAACGTCAGTGCATACGAAAATTGACAGAAAATAAAATAACAAAAAATATAACTAGCCCGTGATGATATCACGCGTCCTCGGATGCGGCACGTTATCATCACGCGTCCTCGGATGCGGCGATGGATGCATCACATTAGTTCTAGAGTAGTCGTTATTCATTAGCATTGTTTGTGTGTCTGCCAACATCTCATATAGAATTATGTCAAGGTCAGAACCCATAGGCTCATCCTGCGTTAGATTGTCTTCCATATTCCTTATTATACATGCAGTAGAGATCTAGCATCCCTCTTCTGATTCTCCAAAAATTTTTTGACTTGAGCTCCATCCCATTTATCTATGGGCGATGTCTCATCGAGTTGAGTATATCCATTTTGAATGAGATTCCATGGTCCCTGAGATGAGAACAATGTTCTCATTTGTATACTCAAGTAATCATATGATTATCATTCAAAAATGTGAACTGTAGTTTGAGAGTAGTTGAAGGTATGGATGTTACAAGAGCCATATGATGAGACTAAAAAAGGAATAGATATTAGCACGGGTTGAATTGAAAAACAAAAGGAATTTTTAAACTCTCTGATGATAACCTAGCTTTGATATCATAGTTGGATTTTTGAGAATTTGGGTTTCTTTGCTTTAGGCAAGGGTAACTGAAGGAGTGAAAAGAAGGATTCAAATTCGGCTCAATTTCCCTCTTATAGTTTTCTATTACATTGTTATCTCCTTTTATGGAAGGAGATGAACACTAAATTCTTTCTACAATGACACATTAATTTCCTCTTAATTACGTTCATTGATCTCTAACAAGTAGTCGTTGACATGAAGGCTGGAGTGGTGTCGAACTGCTACAGTCGACGGAAGGGAAGTGGGCTGCTAGCATCATTGGCGGGATGAGAAGTGACTAGATTGGAGTTTGGGAACGATTGTGGAGATGAGCGGAAGAGGAAGCGTCAAATTATGTTGTGTGCAGAACGGAGTATAAGAATCGTCGTCATAATAATAATGAATTCATGATGAGTCGCTGGTGTAAGTAGACAATGCGAGCGGCAAGGCCGACGACTAGCAAAGCAACCGTGTGTTGAGATGCTAAACAAAGAAGAGATGGAGGCAAGTGAACAAAATGTTACGTGGCAGATGCGATCGGTGAAGAGGATCTGTGAAATACCAGACGAACAATGAATAAAATAGGAAAACTCTCGTCCCAAGGGTTGGGAAGCTCTTTTTTATTACTTCTAGGACAAAATAAGTATAAAATGCCGATTATAAATGTTTGCAAAGGGAAATTAAAGACAAGCATAAAGTGAAATAAAAGATTAGTAATAAAAAAGAATGCTACTATGGCCGTGATCCGGGCGCACTCTACTCGTCACGTCTTCCTAAGTTGTCCGTGCATGTTATGCCCCCGGACGACATGCGCTTTCGAGGAATCAAATACGCCAGAAGACCAAAAGGAGCACCAGGAAAGACCGGGCTGAACCACCCGGTTCAGCCCGCCATTAATTAAATAAGAGGAGGAGGGCTGAACCGCACCGGTTCAGCCCTCACATGTGGCCGGCCGGCCCCTAGGGGGAGAGGTTCACTTAAATACTCTTTCCCCCCTCTTTTGGTTCTCATGCATAATTATTTTCAGGTATTTTCTCTTTCTAGCAAACCCTAGCCGTCTTCTCCCTTACTAGTTCTCTTTTTCTCTAGTTGCCCTAGTAGTTCCTATCATTTGGTATCAGAGCCTCCTTCCTGCGACCATGGTGACACGTACGGAGGCAGAAATGGCGCGCTTGGCCGCCATCGAGGAGAACTACGTCACCTTGACGGATTCCGTAGCGGCAATCGAAGCAAGCGTGAAGAACTCGCAACAAAATCTGGAGGAACGCTTCGAGACGAGGATGGAGGAGTTGAAATCTCTCCTTTTGCAAAATCTGAAAGGAAAGGCTGTGAACGGCGATGGATCCGACACCGAGGCAGCCAATACGCCAAATGAGGGCAGCACGGGAGCGAGGAATAGTGGAGGGCTTCCGTCTAGGGCGTCCGGTTCCGGATCGGGAGCGGGAGACCCGCTGGAAGCCGCTCGAGGAAGCGGGGCCCCATTCCGGACAGGCGGAATACCAGGCGGGCATCAGGACGGCTTGGGGCTGTGCGGCAGAGAGTCGGGAGGTCGGGAGATACCGGAGCCACTCCGATCTGGCTCCAGCAGGCCGACGGAGGCCGCAGGCGGCCCCTGGGGTGTCGTCGGAGGAGCAGCAGCCCCCTGGGGGGTCGGCGGAGGTGCAGGGGCTCACTGGGGTTTCGAATAGCCCCTGCAGGGACCCGACGGCTTGCTGCGACATGGAGGGGGCTCCGGACAGGTTGGAGGAGCCCCGTTTGGACCCGGACAACATGCAGGACAACCCTGGAGGCCGCAACACCAAGGATTCGGGCTGTTTCGCCCAACCGGGGCGAATGCGGTTCCTCTCGGAGGCGCAACGGAATTTTTTCCTCCCCAACCGCGAACGCTCCGAACGGAGGATATGGACCGGCCAATATGGGGTCGGGGAGGCCCCTGGGGTGGAATCACGGAGGACTTCAAGGAGATCATGAGCAACACGGACCTTTGGGCCAAAATGGAGGCGGCTTGGTTGGGGCATTTCAGCGACCTTACATGCAACCCAAGCTGACTCGGATGAACTTTCCGAAGTTCCGGGGAGGCGACGCGCTCGAGTGGATCCAAAAGGCCGAGCTGTTCTTCAGATATCAGGAGGTTCCAGCGGCTCAGTGGGTACAGTTGGCGGCCTTCCATCTAGAGGAGGACGCGTACCAGTGGACACAATGGTTTTTACGGGGGCGCACCCACGCTCCTTGGGCCGAGTTCATAGAGGCTTTCTCGGTTAGAATTGGACCACTGGAGTACGAGGACGTGGAGGCCAGCCTTCAGAAACTCCGCCAACGGGGCACAGTCACGGAGTACCGGACGGAGTTCGAGAAGCTGGCCAACCGGGTCACCTGGGGAGAGCAGACGTTGTTGAGCTGCTTCATCTCGGGTCTAAAGGACTACTTACGCGACGAGGTTCACGCGTACTTGCCGCGCAGTCTGAGCCATGCTATTAGCATCGCGCGGATACAGGAGGAGCGTTACAACAGGCAGCGGAACCGGACGACGACCCGGCCACCCGCGGCTCCCGCAGCGGGACGAAAAGATCATCTACCTCCCACTCGTCCCACGGTGACTAAGTTGACTTGGCCGGAGATGCAGGCTCGGAAGGAGAAGGGCCTGTGCTTTAATTGTGATGAGAAATACACACGGGGACACAACTGCCAGAAAATTCAGGTGTTTATGCTGAGAGAGGAGGACGAGGAGGAGGATCCACTTGAGAGTGTCGACGCTGAGGCACTCGACCTGACAGAGTTTGGGGTTTCTATACAGGCCATGCAGGGGGGATCAGCCCCGGTGACTCTCCGTTTCACAGGCCGGATCGGCAAGGAGCGAGTGACCATTCTGGTGGACAGTGGGAGTACCCACAATTTCATCAACCCGGTCGTGGCTTCGAAGGTGGGGCATGCTATTGATAGGGAGGCGGCGTTCCAGGTGATGGTAGCAGATGGAAGCAAGCTGAAGTGCGAGGGCGTGATGAAGGGGGTGGAAATCCGCGTGCAGAGCTACTTGTGCCATACGGACATGTACTTGCTTCCGATCAGAGGCTCGGACATGGTGTTGGGGGTCCAGTGGTTGCGGCAGTTACAGAGGGTGACCACCGACTGGGTGCGGCTGACGATGGAGTTCACCCAGCAGGGGAAGGACTACTGCTTGCAGGGCATTCGGTCCTCTCCTCTGAAGGAGATTTCTGTGAGGAGCTTACAGCTGTTGAAGGAGCAGGGCACTCCAATGGCCATGGTGGTGGGGGTGGAGGCGTTGGGCCAAACCTCCCCAGACATTCCAGAGGAGATACAGACACTGTTGTCCCAGTTCGAGGATGTATTCCGGGAGCCTCGGGGCCTTCCCCCGCCCAGATTCAGGGATCATGGCATACAGTTGAAAGAGGGGGCTGCTCCCCCAAACGTCAGGCCCTACCGGTACCCGTACATCCAGAAGGCCGAGATCGAGAGGAGTGTGAAAGAGATGTTGGCGACCGGAATCATACGGCCGAGCACCAGCGCCTTCTCCTCCCCTATCATCTTGGTGAAGAAGAAGGACGGTTCATGGCGTTTCTGCGTGGACTACCGCAATTTGAATGATTCCACGATCAAGGATAAGTTTCCGATTCCGATGCCCCTGGGGTGGAATCACGGAGGACTTCAAGGAGATCATGAGCAACACGGACCTTTGGGCCAAAATGGAGGCGGCTTGGTTGGGGCATTTCAGCGACCTTACATGCAACCCAAGCTGACTCGGATGAACTTTCCGAAGTTCCGGGGAGGCGACGCGCTCGAGTGGATCCAAAAGGCCGAGCTGTTCTTCAGATATCAGGAGGTTCCAGCGGCTCAGTCGGTACAGTTGGCGGCCTTCCATCTAGAGGAGGACGCGTACCAGTGGACACAATGGTTTTTACGGGGGCGCACCCACGCTCCTTGGGCCGAGTTCATAGAGGCTTTCTCGGCTAGAATCGGACCACTGGAGTACGAGGACGTGGAGGCCAGCCTTCAGAAACTCCGCCAACGGGGCACAGTCACGGAGTACCGGACGGAGTTCGAGAAGCTGGCCAACCGGGTCACCTGGGGAGAGCAGACGTTGTTGAGCTGCTTCATCTCGGGTCTGAAGGACTACTTACGCGACGAGGTTCACGCGTACTTGCCGCGCAGTCTGAGCCATGCTATTAGCATCGCGCGGATACAGGAGGAGCGTTACAACAGGCAGCGGAACCGGACGACGACCCGGCCACCCGCGGCTCCCGCAGCGGGACGAAAAGATCATCTACCTCCCACTCGTCCCACGGTGACTAAGTTGACTTGGCCGGAGATGCAGGCTCGGAAGGAGAAGGGCCTGTGCTTTAATTGTGATGAGAAATACACACGGGGACACAACTGCCAGAAAATTCAGGTGTTTATGCTGAGAGAGGAGGACGAGGAGGAGGATCCACTTGAGAGTGTCGACGCTGAGGCACTCGACCTGACAGAGTTTGGGGTTTCTATACAGGCCATGCAGGGGGGATCAGCCCCGGTGACTCTCCGTTTCACAGGCCGGATCGGCAAGGAGCGAGTGACCATTCTGGTGGACAGTGGGAGTACCCACAATTTCATCAACCCGGCCGTGGCTTCGAAGGTGGGGCATGCTATTGATAGGGAGGCGGCGTTCCAGGTGATGGTAGCAGATGGAAGCAAGCTGAAGTGCGAGGGCGTGATGAAGTGGGTGGAAATCCGCGTGCAGAGCTACTTGTGCCATACAGACATGTACTTGCTTCCGATCAGAGGCTCGGACATGGTGTTGGGGGTCCAGTGGTTGCGGCAGTTACAGAGGGTGACCACCGACTGGGTGCGGCTGACGATGGAGTTCACCCAGCAGGGGAAGGACTACTGCTTGCAGGGCATTCGGTCCTCTCCTCTGAAGGAGATTTCTGTGAGGAGCTTACAGCTGTTGAAGGAGCAGGGCACTCCAATGGCCATGGTGGTGGGGGTGGAGGCGTTGGGCCAAACCTCCCCAGACATTCCAGAGGAGATACAGACACTGTTGTCCCAGTTCGAGGATGTATTCCGGGAGCCTCGGGGCCTTCCCCCGCCCAGATTCAGGGATCATGGCATACAGTTGAAAGAGGGGGCTGCTCCCCCAAACGTCAGGCCCTACCGGTACCCGTACATCCAGAAGGCCGAGATCGAGAGGAGTGTGAAAGAGATGTTGGCGACCGGAATCATACGGCCGAGCACCAGCGCCTTCTCCTCCCCTATCATCTTGGTGAAGAAGAAGGACGGTTCATGGCGTTTCTGCGTGGACTACCGCAATTTGAATGATTCCACGATCAAGAATAAGTTTCCGATTCCGATGCCCCTGGGGTGGAATCACGGAGGACTTCAAGGAGATCATGAGCAACACGGACCTTTGGGCCAAAATGGAGGCGGCTTGGTTGGGGCATTTCAGCGACCTTACATGCAACCCAAGCTGACTCGGATGAACTTTCCGAAGTTCCGGGGAGGCGACGCGCTCGAGTGGATCCAAAAGGCCGAGCTGTTCTTCAGATATCAGGAGGTTCCAGCGGCTCAGTCGGTACAGTTGGCGGCCTTCCATCTAGAGGAGGACGCGTACCAGTGGACACAATGGTTTTTACGGGGGCGCACCCACGCTCCTTGGGCCGAGTTCATAGAGGCTTTCTCGGCTAGAATCGGACCACTGGAGTACGAGGACGTGGAGGCCAGCCTTCAGAAACTCCGCCAACGGGGCACAGTCACGGAGTACCGGACGGAGTTCGAGAAGCTGGCCAACCGGGTCACCTGGGGAGAGCAGACGTTGTTGAGCTGCTTCATCTCGGGTCTGAAGGACTACTTACGCGACGAGGTTCACGCGTACTTGCCGCGCAGTCTGAGCCATGCTATTAGCATCGCGCGGATACAGGAGGAGCGTTACAACAGGCAGCGGAACCGGACGACGACCCGGCCACCCGCGGCTCCCGCAGCGGGACGAAAAGATCATCTACCTCCCACTCGTCCCACGGTGACTAAGTTGACTTGGCCGGAGATGCAGGCTCGGAAGGAGAAGGGCCTGTGCTTTAATTGTGATGAGAAATACACACGGGGACACAACTGCCAGAAAATTCAGGTGTTTATGCTGAGAGAGGAGGACGAGGAGGAGGATCCACTTGAGAGTGTCGACGCTGAGGCACTCGACCTGACAGAGTTTGGGGTTTCTATACAGGCCATGCAGGGGGGATCAGCCCCGGTGACTCTCCGTTTCACAGGCCGGATCGGCAAGGAGCGAGTGACCATTCTGGTGGACAGTGGGAGTACCCACAATTTCATCAACCCGGCCGTGGCTTCGAAGGTGGGGCATGCTATTGATAGGGAGGCGGCGTTCCAGGTGATGGTAGCAGATGGAAGCAAGCTGAAGTGCGAGGGCGTGATGAAGGGGGTGGAAATCCGCGTGCAGAGCTACTTGTGCCATACAGACATGTACTTGCTTCCGATCAGAGGCTCGGACATGGTGTTGGGGGTCCAGTGGTTGCGGCAGTTACAGAGGGTGACCACCGACTGGGTGCGGCTGACGATGGAGTTCACCCAGCAGGGGAAGGACTACTGCTTGCAGGGCATTCGGTCCTCTCCTCTGAAGGAGATTTCTGTGAGGAGCTTACAGCTGTTGAAGGAGCAGGGCACTTCAATGGCCATGGTGGTGGGGGTGGAGGCGTTGGGCCAAACCTCCCCAGACATTCCAGAGGAGATACAGACACTGTTGTCCCAGTTCGAGGATGTATTCCGGGAGCCTCGGGGCCTTCCCCCGCCCAGATTCAGGGATCATGGCATACAGTTGAAAGAGGGGGCTGCTCCCCCAAACGTCAGGCCCTACCGGTACCCGTACATCCAGAAGGCCGAGATCGAGAGGAGTGTGAAAGAGATGTTGGCGACCGGAATCATACGGCCGAGCACCAGCGCCTTCTCCTCCCCTATCATCTTGGTGAAGAAGAAGGACGGTTCATGGCGTTTCTGCGTGGACTACCGCAATTTGAATGATTCCACGATCAAGGATAAGTTTCCGATTCCGATGCCCCTGGGGTGGAATCACGGAGGACTTCAAGGAGATCATGAGCAACACGGACCTTTGGGCCAAAATGGAGGCGGCTTGGTTGGGGCATTTCAGCGACCTTACATGCAACCCAAGCTGACTCGGATGAACTTTCCGAAGTTCCGGGGAGGCGACGCGCTCGAGTGGATCCAAAAGGCCGAGCTGTTCTTCAGATATCAGGAGGTTCCAGCGGCTCAGTCGGTACAGTTGGCGGCCTTCCATCTAGAGGAGGACGCGTACCAGTGGACACAATGGTTTTTACGGGGGCGCACCCACGCTCCTTGGGCCGAGTTCATAGAGGCTTTCTCGGCTAGAATCGGACCACTGGAGTACGAGGACGTGGAGGCCAGCCTTCAGAAACTCCGCCAACGGGGCACAGTCACGGAGTACCGGACGGAGTTCGAGAAGCTGGCCAACCGGGTCACCTGGGGAGAGCAGACGTTGTTGAGCTGCTTCATCTCGGGTCTGAAGGACTACTTACGCGACGAGGTTCACGCGTACTTGCCGCGCAGTCTGAGCCATGCTATTAGCATCGCGCGGATACAGGAGGAGCGTTACAACAGGCAGCGGAACCGGACGACGACCCGGCCACCCGCGGCTCCCGCAGCGGGACGAAAAGATCATCTACCTCCCACTCGTCCCACGGTGACTAAGTTGACTTGGCCGGAGATGCAGGCTCGGAAGGAGAAGGGCCTGTGCTTTAATTGTGATGAGAAATACACACGGGGACACAACTGCCAGAAAATTCAGGTGTTTATGCTGAGAGAGGAGGACGAGGAGGAAGATCCACTTGAGAGTGTCGACGCTGAGGCACTCGACCTGACAGAGTTTGGGGTTTCTATACAGGCCATGCAGGGGGGATCAGCCCCGGTGACTCTCCGTTTCACAGGCCGGATCGGCAAGGAGCGAGTGACCATTCTGGTGGACAGTGGGAGTACCCACAATTTCATCAACCCGGCCGTGGCTTCGAAGGTGGGGCATGCTATTGATAGGGAGGCGGCGTTCCAGGTGATGGTAGCAGATGGAAGCAAGCTGAAGTGCGAGGGCGTGATGAAGGGGGTGGAAATCCGCGTGCAGAGCTACTTGTGCCATACGGACATGTACTTGCTTCCGATCAGAGGCTCGGACATGGTGTTGGGGGTCCAGTGGTTGCGGCAGTTACAGAGGGTGACCACCGACTGGGTGCGGCTGACGATGGAGTTCACCCAGCAGGGGAAGGACTACTGCTTGCAGGGCATTCGGTCCTCTCCTCTGAAGGAGATTTCTGTGAGGAGCTTACAGCTGTTGAAGGAGCAGGGCACTCCAATGGCCATGGTGGTGGGGGTGGAGGCGTTGGGCCAAACCTCCCCAGACATTCCAGAGGAGATACAGACACTGTTGTCCCAGTTCGAGGATGTATTCCGGGAGCCTCGGGGCCTTCCCCCGCCCAGATTCAGGGATCATGGCATACAGTTGAAAGAGGGGGCTGCTCCCCCAAACGTCAGGCCCTACCGGTACCCGTACATCCAGAAGGCCGAGATCGAGAGGAGTGTGAAAGAGATGTTGGCGACCGGAATCATACGGCCGAGCACCAGCGCCTTCTCCTCCCCTATCATCTTGGTGAAGAAGAATGACGGTTCATGGCATTTCTGCGTGGACTACCGCAATTTGAATGATTCCACGATCAAGGATAATTTCCGATTCCGATGATAGAGGAGCTTTTGGACGAGTTGCATGGGGCGAGCTTGTTTACCAAGCTGGACCTTCGGTCCGGCTATCACCAGATACGAATGAAGACGGAAGACATCCACAAGACCGCGTTTCGCACGCACGATGGGCATTATGAGTTCTTGGTGATGCCCTTTGGGCTCTCCAATGCCCCATCGACCTTCCAGGCGGTGATGAATGAGACCTTTCGGCCGCTTCTTCGGCGATCGGTGCTCATTTTCTTCGATGATATCCTGATTTACAGTCGGACGTGGGAGGAGCACATCGAGCACGTGGCACAGGTTCTTACTATCCTGCGGCAGCATCAGTTCTACGCTAAGCTGTCGAAGTGCTCGTTTGGGCAACCAGAGGTGGAGTACTTGGGCCATTTGGTTTCGGCCCAGGGGGTCAGGGCGGACCTCAAGAAGATCGAGAGCATGGTGGAGTGTCCGCGGCCCACTACAGTGCGGGCACTACGAGGCTTTCTGGGCCTGACTGGATACTACCGGAGGTTTGTGAAGGACTATGGTAAGCTGGCACGCCCTCTTACCCAGCTCCTCCACAAGGAGTCCTTTACCTGGCATGATGAAGCCGAGCGGGCCTTCTCTGCTCTCAAGGAAGCTATGACGACCACGCCGGTGCTCGCCCTGCCGGATTTCACCAAGGAGTTCACCTTGGAGACGGACGCCTCCGGCGTTGGCATTGGGGCGGTTTTGATGCAGGAGGGGAGGCCGTTGGCTTATTTCAGCAAGGCTTTGGCACCTCGGACCCTCGGCCTCTCCACGTACGAGAAAGAGATGCTGGCGATCTTACATGCCGTGACGCTGTGGCGCCCATACCTGCTGGGCCACCATTTTAAAGTCCGTACTGATCACCAGAGCCTGAAGCACTTCTTGGATCAGAGGCTGGCATCCCCTCTCCAACAGAAGTGGCTGACTAAGTTGTTGGGGTATGATTATGAGATCGTGTACAAACAGGGCAAGGAGAACTTGGTGGCCGACGCCCTGTCCCGCCTACCGGAGAGCACCATCTTCCACCTTTCAGGGCCACTGATTGAGTCCCTTGATGACATTCAGAGGGAGGTCGCCGCGGACCCAGAGCTCCAAGCCTCCAACCGATTGTGGAGGCCTTTTCCCAGGGCCAACCAACTCCTCCAGGTTACCAGCTGGTTGGCGGACACTTGTACTACCACGGAAGGGTGGTCATTCCCGCTTCTTCTAGCTGGAAGGAGATCATGTTACAGGAGTTCCACTCGTCCCCGACCGGAGGCCATGCTGGGGTGCTCCGTACCCTACAGCGGCTACGAGCCAATGTTTTTTGGAAGGGATTACGCCGAGATGCTCAGCGTTTCGTACAGCAGTGTGACGTGTGCCAGCGCCAGAAGTACGAGACGACCTCACCTGCAGGGCTGCTAACGCCCTTGGAGATTCCTCAGCACATTTGGGAGACGGTTTCGATGGACTTCATCGACGGGTTGCCCCGGTCGCAGGGCAAGACCGTGATCTTGGTCGTCGTGGACAAGCTATCCAAATACGGCCACTTTCTCGCCCTTAGCCACCCGTACTCCGCGGAGACAGTTGCCGATCTTTTTGCCCGGGAGGTGGTTCGTCTACATGGTCTTCCGAGTTCGATCATCTCCGACCGCGATCCGGTATTTATTAGCAATTTCTGGCAGGAGCTGTTTCGGCTGCAGGGTACCCGATTGCGTATGAGCACGACGCACCACCCGCAGACAGATGGTCAGGCCAAGGTCCTCAATCGGGGAGTAGAGACATACCTCCGCTGTTTCGTCATGGATGAGCCCCGTTCTTGGACACGATGGTTACATTGGGCGGAGTATTGCTATGACACGTCGTTTCACACAGCCAGCAGGATCACTCCGTTCGAGGTTGTCTACGGGCGACCACCACCTTCTCTCCGGTCCTACGAGCCGGGTAGCACAGCTCTTCCGGCAGTGGATCGAGCTCTACGGGACAGAGATCAGACCCTGGTCCTCCTGCGGGACAATCTCCGTGCCGCCCAAGACCGGATGAAATTACAGGCTGACAAACACCGGACGGAGCGGACGTTTCAAATAGGGGACGAGGTCTTTCTCCGTCTCCAACCGTACAGACAGCTTTCAGTTGCTCGTCGGGCCAATCAGAAGTTAGCCCCCCGGTTCTATGGCCCGTTCCGCATCACTCATCGGGTGGGACCGGTTGCTTACACTCTCGCTCTTCCTGAGGGGTCCAGAATTCATCCCACGTTCCATGTGTCGCTGCTGAAGAAGAAGCTGGGAGCGGCGGTCACTGTGACCCCCTTCCTCCCCGAGGCTACTACGACTGGCGAGCTACGCCCCAGTCCCGAGGATATACTGCTGTCCCGCTGGAAGAGACATGGCACGGAATACCGTTTAGAGGTTCTGGTCAAGTGGAAGGATTTGTCCGAGGCCCACAACACATGGGTGGATTTACTGGAGTTCCGGGAGTTCTTTCCAGACTTTCAGCTTGAGGACAAGCTGCCTCTTGATGGGGAGGGGAATGTTATGCCCCCGGACGACATGCGCTTTCGAGGAATCAAATACGCCAGAAGACCAAAAGGAGCACCGGGAAAGACCGGGCTGAACCGTTAATTAAATAAGAGGAGGAGGGCTGAACCGCACCGGTTCAGCCCTCACATGGGGCCGGCCGGCCCCTAGGGGGAGAGGTTCACTTAAATACTCTTTCCCCCCTCTTTTGGTTCTCATGCATAATTATTTTCAGGTATTTTCTCTTTCTAGCAAACCCTAGCCGTCTTCTCCCTTACTAGTTCTCTTTTTCTCTAGTTGCCCTAGTAGTTCCTATCAGTGCACTTCTTTGATTGGTTGACATAAATGCACATTTCTACCAAGCTATAGGCTTATAGAAAATCTTCAAGCAGGCCATCTTAGTGCAACATTTTTTGTCTCTGAACCCTTCTCACATATTTTCTAATGTAAATAATGTAATTTCTAGCCACGTATAAGAAGACATAAATGCATATTTCTAGCAAATTATTTTCAAGCAGACAGTCTTAGTGCAACATTTTTTCTCTCTCAGCCCTTCTCATATATTTTCTGATGAAAATAATGTAATGAGCTCCTAATTTAGTTTAAGAAATTCTCATATAATTATTCATTTACTAACTGACTCAAGAACAAGAAATATAATTAATCTTATTGGCTGCGAAAACATATTTAGCATCTCACTCAAGGCATTTTCTCAACCAATTTCCAACAATCCTTTTATGTTAAGGTGGTTTCCATGGTTGAGCTTGTCATCAAATAATGTAATCAAGCTCTTAATTTAAAGGATAACGGAATGCATTCAGTGATTCTCGCTAGTACAAGAAGTAAAACCATACTCGTATGAACAAAAAACAGAAAATAGACAAAGAGACTTGATTTCTACTTCAAAAACAAAACGAAAAATATAAATAATAAGGCAGAGAAGGGAGTAAAAGAAGCTTCATACAATTACCTTTTTATCTTGAAACCTTGCTTCTTCTCTAGATCTTTCCTCTGAACTCAAAGCACGCCTTCGTTTCACCCTGAATATTTCATTGTCTGAATCTTCAGTAACATGAACAACTGGAGTAACATAATTAGAGTCATGTCTCTCCACAGAAATTTCAGATGCAATGGATTCAGCAGAACTATACGCACAAGTTGACATGCTCTGTGAACATTTCTGAAAAGATTTCAGTTGCGCATTTTTTATGCATAAAAACAAGTGAATTATGTCCACTAAATTAATTGTTGTGTCAAGTTTAATTTCTTATGCAATATCCCTTACATGACTAGGCACAAGACGCTCTTGTGTCGAAAGATAAGTTGATCTTGGATTAGCATTGGTTTCTCGTGTAGCATCATGTCCTATATATTCCTCGAATTTTACTTCACAGTAAGGAAAATAACCATGATCATCCTGGAAAAGAGAGGTATTTGGCTGGAAAGGAATGCAGTAACTTTCATGTAATTGCTTCTCTAAATCCCCTGGTATCTTATCTTCTTGCTCAAACTTTTTTGCTACAGCCTCCATCTCTAAAATATCTTCCCTTAAGAAGATGGTACGATCAGAGCCACAAAGACAGTTTCTGAAATCTTTCTCTGCATTAAATAATCAGGAGCAGAATTAGTAAGAAAAAATAAACAAGATAAAGATAACAAATCAGATTACAGTACATAAAAAATGATAATACCATGATGAAGGCATATTGGACCGGCATTGCAATTACAAGTAATGTATGCCAAATAACAATCACGTTTGCAGATGCTACAAAGTATCATTGCCAGAGAATTTAATGAATAAGAACCTCGAGCTCCCAATTTCATGAGCCTCCACCGGGCATGATGTTGGAATCTCATCAAGTTGACAAAGGAAACCTTGACACAGTTCCGGGAAACGAGATCATAGTTTCTAGAGTCAGCATTTTCTGTATCCAGATTTGTCGGGCTCCTAGAGAGGAGCATTGATTCCTTGCACAATAATTCCTCATGGGGTAATAACGGCATCCTGTTTAGAAGTGCATACCGTTGGCTAGCAACAGTTCCCAGTGGAAACCAGTCACCAATAGCAAAATTGACAGCTTCCCCGCAATTAAATCCTACACAGACACAGAAAAATACTACTTTTCATGAACATAAAGTATAGTTTCAGCACGGCTGAAATGAAGGGAACAATGTTTACCGTGACTAAATCCTGCATGATAAGCTCGAGGAAAGGTAATTATAAATTCTCCAGGCTTTTGTACAGCTTTATAAACAGGAACATGATGGTCTAACAATATATTTGGGGGAAACATGGTAGTTTTTCCCAAGAGCACGTCAAATGCTGCATCATCTCCTTCAGTTGAAAAAATTTCACCTTTATAGACATGTTCATGCGCCACCTTCTCAAAATCAGGCGCTGCATGCCCAGGGATACCATACCAAGTTTTATAGGCACCACAATGATGATAGTTGATGCTGCAAGATAACACCAAAACCTTAAGAATTCGACCAAGTAAGTGCTGATAAAGAGAAGTATAAAATCTAAGATCAAGAATATTTCTCTGCCAACCTATATAAGTAGTGATCTTCAACATGCCACGCGAACATACTAAAAAGCATTCCAATGTAAAGCATTGGATCTGTTACTCCCTGCAAGAAAGCGGACTAAATGATACTAGATCTATCTTATAACTAGAAAAAAGGAAAATGAATTTTGAATCGTACCAAACAAAAAGGGGAAAGACCACTTACAGGAATTGTTGACTGCAAAAGTCGCAATATAGACTTGGAAAGGCGAGAAAGGCTCTGAAGATAAACATAAATTCAAAAGGAAAATAAGTTGAAGAAAAAATAGTTGCAGACACAAATGGATGAAAAAGATGCGGATAATGGCTCTGATTATGCAATCAGCGAAATTGGATGAAAGAAAGAAACATCTACTAAAATGTATTCATACCTTTAGGTTCCATTTACTTTTCCCCAGTTGATCAGTAGGGGACGATGAGAAGGCACTGCCATCAACATCACAAGCATATTCAACAAACTGTGTCTTCCCAAAAGCAATTTCCTGCCAGAATTGCTCTTCAACATACTTAGCAGGAAGACATCCAGCACTAGAATATCTTCGAGTAAACTCTTTGTTTGCCATCTTCTCAAAATCACGAAATGTGTACTTCCTGGGTAAACATGATGGTAGAATCAGAGAATATCATAAGAAATCGTACAGTAGAGATTACATATAAACAAAAACCTCACCGTCCACTCATAAAGAAGGTAACTTTATCATCAGCACTCCACTCAGATAGTCGAAGAGGTTGCACGCGAGTAGTAAACTTGAATCCACCTTGCTCCTTCATCAATACCATACCAGCAGGTACAGAAGCACAAATAGGAGAAATTATCTTGCAGATACCTAAAGGAAAATGTATTAAATAAGTAAAGAGTCATAAATAAAAGGATAAATGTGTACTAAATTATATAACAAGAATTTCCAAAGTCAGGACAGATCTGCCAATAACTATTCATACACCGTTAGCTATTAGACATGCCAATATACTCTGAAGGGTGCCTATGACGAGGATGATAACAGGAGAAAATTTAAAATGTGTCCAAAGGATGGCTGGAAAATTGACTAGCAATATTAATAAAAACAAATTAATAGGTACAGTATGCTGAACCACGGATACATATCACATATTTCTCATAGTAAATTTGTAATCATCACAAACTGTTGCAAAAACATTTGATAAAACATTAGGCTATTGGCACAAATTTCTATGATTCATCTTGATTGGAGAGATAGATCGTTGATTCAGCAGTTAATTCAAGGAAATGGACGTTAAAAAAGATTTAGGGTAACATATATTTGTAGTTGTTTTCCTCTAAGGTTTTGTTTGGCAATCGGTTTTTGCTCCATTGGCATTTTTTATTCACCTCACTGGAGAAATGGAAGTATTTGAGTAACCTCCATTTTGGAGTTCCAGTGCAGTGGAAAGAACCAAAAACATCATTTTAAGCTCCAATTTCCACTAACGGGTGGGAGCTTCATTTCTCACCGGACCTTCATTTTCCATTGGAGCCAAAAGGCACCACTCTCCCAAACAAAGCCTTAGTCTGTATCACACATACGAACTTGATTTGAATCAAGAGAAATTACTAAAGGTATACACTTACTTCATAGTGAGCATGTTGTCACTTAAAACATACGATAATAACAAGTAACAAACTGTAGAAAAATACCATATTTTGAAGCTATAGGCGCAACCTTCTGGAGATAAATTAATGGGTCTTCAAATTCCTCCTTTGTTGGGTAGAACACAGGGCATTCTGGAATTTTATCAATCCACTCCATGCTAGACATATCAAAGTTGTCCAATATACGCTTTGAGAAGGCATCATTAGAGGTACCATTGCAATGTAAGGAAGCATTGGCATTTCCACCTGTTCTATTTATACATGGTGCAGATGTAGAAGCTTGGGTAGCATCTCCACCACTTCTAGGCATTGTATTTGCAACATTAATTGTCTCAGGTAATCCACTCAACTTCATCCGTTCAAGCCTTTTACGCTTCAAAATTTCTAAACCACTTCTAACTTCCCCGGACAAACATGACCTACGCTCCACCTATGAAGGAAAGAAACAACAATAAATGAAATGGAACGAAGTGCATTCATAAAGATAGCGCATTGCATCACAAAAAACAAAAAGATGCAATAAGTCGGTGCTGTCCTTTTCGGAACATTACTTGTGCATTCACAAGAGAAGGCACAAGTTCTGATGAAAGATTCTTATTTAGCTAGCTATAATAATCTGACAAAAAAATACAAGCACACTTCACATCAAGATGGAAATATACCTTTAATTTATAGGGAAAAAAACATATCTCACGGTGTTATAATAGTTCATAGCACCCAGGCTCTTTATGTAAAGAGAAAATCAAAATAATGTAGTGTCTTCAAACAACCATAGATAAACGACATACGGAGCTTCAAATGAGAGTCAAATTAGAAAGTCGTTGAAGTAGGGCTCAAAGAGATGCACGAAACAAAATATTACTGCTCAGTCGCTCAGAAGAAATGAAAAATTATTAACCGATATCGGGCGAAATTTCAAAAGAGACATTTTCTCTTAAAATATCAATGTCGTTGCATTTTTTGCTCAAAACATTTATGTCGGACGACATCTACAACACTGCTAAAAATAGAATTTTTAGGTGTGTAATCAAGATTTGATGAATGATAAAAATTATGATCTCCCCAAAGTTTGATGTGTTCCTGAACTTGATTCGTTTTGCTTAATGCTTCGTTCGGTACAATAAGACTCCATACCAACAAAGTCAAGCAGACTTTTCATAGAACTTCAACAGATAAAGGGAGACTCTTCCTCAATAATAGAAATCTACCTTATTCTGCCTAAGCCCTCTAATAAAGGATAAAATTTTGATTTCCTAATTCATGGAAACCTGGAATGCCCAAAACACCCACAGAAAGAAAGGAGAATTTTACACATATTAAAGTCAACCAAGGTACCAAATACCATACTCTAAATAGACAATCATAAAAGCAGTACCACAACAATCATTTGGAAAACACTTCACAAATGTATCCATGAAGAAACTCTGGAGATTACTGCGGTCAAAACACCAATTTGAGAGGTAAATTAAATTGATTTGTAAGTTTTCGAAGAATTTACACATGACAACTCATGAATTTCATCAACCAAGGAAAATTTTAAGAGCATAGGCATTCAACCACTATGAAAATGCGTCTAATATAAATGATATAAATTATTAAAGCCTAATCCACGAGAAGAGTAATGACACAATAAAAAAACGGCACGAAACCTTTCACAAGTTTTAATTTTATGCTAGAAAACTCAAATTGTAGAAATGTACAACATGTTAAACACATAAGAGGAAACAAAAACGTACTGATATCGTTCATCGGCGGAGAGCCATAGGTTTTATTTGGCCCTAATTCAAAAGAAAACATAGAAATGGAAGAGATACAATTTCAAAAAAGAGTAAAATGCAAATGAGTAAACCATCTAGGCCATAAATCCACATAGAATTGCCAAAATCAAAGATAACGAAGTAAAAAAAAAATTGTTGCACATTTTATAACCAAATTTTAAGGGGGCGAAATAAAGAAGAAAACAAGCAGAGCCCCTGAAAAATAAAGTAGTCAAATTAAAAGGAATTATAAGATCTGAACGGCCTACCATTTCATACCGATCTGGTCAGGGGACCCTACTCCACAGTCTGCCGAATCAAGAAACAAGAAACGCTGGCGGTAAAGAAATAAATGGAAGGAGAAAAAAAACGACGCCGCTCCACCGGACGAAGCACTACAACGCAATCCCGAATGCAATGGACAGAGAAACCGGTATCTGCTTCAGGAATCGAACCCACATTACTCTGACGACCAAATACTGAGGAGATCCAACCCTTATCCCCCAAGGCAAGTCATCCGCACTGCCGAGGATAAATTCTGCCGCCTCTCCTTCAAACAAAGCGAGGATAGAGCCCCACCGCAGCCAAAAACTCCGTTTCTCGAAGACGGGATCCGGCGAAGGAGTTTTCCGGCGGGAGGGAGAGAGAAACGATGGGAAGAAAACGAGGGAAGGGAAGGGGAACGGAACCCAAAAACCGTGACGAAGGAGATGGTATCCTTGGAAAACCGGAAAAAGGGTAAAAAGTGCCCCGCTTTTTATTATTATTATTGAAACCATCAGATTAATTATATACTGTATTAGTGCAGTAATTAGTGCTTAATTACTTGTGTAAAAATAATTAATCATGAGGTTGAACAGCGGTAGTTGCTGGTGGTTCGACCAAACTCTCGGAGACGGAACGCGGTCCGTGTAGGAAACGTTCTTTTTCCGTATTTACCTAATCACCCTTTCTTAACAACTTAATCCGCCCTACTCCGCTACATATGTATATTTTATCTGGAAGGCTGTTTTCGTAAATTGCACGAGAGCAGCGGTAACGGGAAGTCGGACAGAGACGGCGTTTGGCGCGGGGCATTCACGCGGCCGTATGAAGCGGCCCCTCGGACTCCCGGGTCTTGGCTTCCCCCCCCCCCCCTGCCGGTCCGCTGACCGTGGGCTTCTTTCTTAATGTCACCGCCCATGACTCACTCCGGAGAACAAGTACGAGTTTACTGTTCTGCGCGGGAGAGATTTGGGAGAAGCAGAGCGGGTGAAGAATAAAGGAGGTGCAGCAGAATCAGGTGGACGAGTTCGTTAATTTCTGGTTCCAGGTGGGCACACAAATGGCGCAGATGCTGCTTTTGTTTTATCCGCTTGAAGACGCGGTAGCGGTGGCGAATGGGGTTCATCAACGCTGCTCGTCAGCGACCGGATCGGAGTGGGCGGCCCGGGTCTGTCTTCTTCTCGACCCGCCCGGCACAGTGCCCCACCTGCCCTTTTAAGGCTTCGTTTGCCACGGTGGTGGCGTTCGTGAACGCGGTGGTCATGAAGCGTCGTCACCTCACCTGAAAAATTTCATGAATTTTATGCATAGAAGTAGTTTATTTTCTTGCTAGCAGTCCAAACATACATTCTATGATAATTGTGTTTTTGTCCAAACTCACCGGAGCAAATAAACCGCCCCAAACGAAACCTTAATTTTGTTGGGCTGGAGTCGGGCTCACCTAAGGAACTTCATCCAGTTTTACGTTCAAATTAGTTTTTTTTTACTCTGCGCTAGTCATAACCGGTGTTAATGCCAAACAAATATTCTACGCTGGTGGTGTTTTTGAATGAAATATCTTTCAATGGTGCTAGAATAAAAAATTTGATGAAACTTAGAATAAAAATTCACCGACGTCGGCCCCAACGAACCACTTAACATGTTGCACCCCCTCGCGGCGCTCTCCAGAACTCGCGCATGTGCGTCACTCTCTGGATCACTCCCCCGCGGATCATTCTCCATAGTGTATCCGCGACACACGTCCGGAGAAGAAGACTTCTCACTATATCATTGTAAAATGAGTAGTGACATCACACTAGTTAAAATAATTGTGTACAACCCCGTATTTCTCGAGTGGGCCCCCAGGGCCCAGAGAGTCGAAGGGGCTGAACAAAGTGTACAGGTCAGTATTCGCCCCGAGTTTTAGGGGGGCATTCGTCCAGGTTAGGAGAGACAAGCGAAATTCGGGGCGAGTGAACCCTCATTCATTAAGCACTTGCCCGCTTAGGTGTGCGGATGCGCGGGAAGTCAGGCGAGTGAGGCGGCGGAACCCCACTCTCCCAGAGGACCCAGGTTCCGGCGAGTGGCGCCTTCACGGACCACTCGCCCAATAGGATCTAGAGAGTCTGATTTGCGGGAAGTCTGACGAGTGGTGCCTTCACGGACAAATCACCCAGAGGGTCTGGAGGTGAAATTACCTAGATACCCGTGAGGGACTGCCCATAGCCCTTCAGAACAGTTGAGTTTGGCTGTTAGCAGACCAACTTGGGGCGCGTTTAGTAAAACCAAAAGGCGGGATGACGCAATTTGCAGACCAAACTAGAGAATCTATAAATAGACTCTTAAGAGCACCTTTGGAGGGGATCCGATCTTTGGGCTTTCTCCTCCTCTGGTTAGTTTTGGTTGGCTCCTAGTGCCCTCCAAAGTTGCCCAGTTCAACATTGTTTGGGAAAGAAAGCTCTCTAAGATCTTTCAGGTGTGTGGCGGGACCTCCTCATTGCAACTTTGAGTCTATTTGTATTTCTTCATCAATAGTCAAGTGTGTCAGTGAGGGAAGAAGTAGGTGTAGGCTACAATACCTTGTGGGTTTGAACTCCTCTAGAGACCGGCTGACGATTTCAACACCGAAAAATATTGCTAGTGAATTTTTTTTAAACTGGGTCAGACCACGTAATCTTTCCCTTTTGGGACTTTTCAAGTAAAATTTTTGAAATCGATTCTATTTTAACTGCATGTGCATTAGATTAACTCTTGAGCTAAGACAAACTTAATCTACCCGTTGTGCTGCATCGTCAGGTGGAGCGGCGTCGTTTTTTTTTTCTCCTTCCATTTATTTCTTTACCGTCAGCGTTTCTTGTTTCTTGATTCGGCAGACTATGGAGTTTAGGGTCCCCTGACCAGATCGGTATGAAATGGTAGGCCGTTCAGATCTTATAATTCCTTTTGTTGCGGGTCGCTTAGGGCTCTTGGTAGACCGGTTTAAATTGAACCGCCTTAGATCGTGAGCAGTCTAAGCGCGCAAACAGTCAATTTGAGATTTGCTGAATACACCGAGACTTTTTAGCGTGGAAAACTCAGAAAGGGTGAAAAACCACGTGGTCGGAGCTGTGTCGACCAAATTTCACTATCTCCAGAGAGGTTACAATTAGATGCTAAGAGATCGAGCGCGACAGGCCGCTGCTCGTTACAATAGAGAGAGAGAGAGAGCACTCCGAGGGTGACAGACCACCTCTCGGAAAAACTAAGTATTTTTCCTATGAGTACAGCAGTGAACGAAAGTGAGAAGGCCTTGTCCGCTTTCCAGAGGACAGAGGTGAGACCGCCCTGTCTGCTTTTGAGAAGACGGAAGTGAGACTGCCTTGTCCGCTTTCCTGAGAACGAAAGTGAGACAGCCTTGTCCGCTTTCCTGAGAACGAAAGTGAGACAGCCTTGTCCGCTTTCCTGAGAACTAAAGTGAGACAGTCTTGTCCGCTTTCGCGAAGAAGGAAATCTCTAAGTCCATGAAGAAGATCTTCAAGCACCGAAGGAGAATTCCGTGGAAATCTTCAAGGAACTCTCTCTGGTCGTGAAGGCGGGGTCCTTTAAATGAAGCCTTAGGGGCCTTTTTATAGCTTTGTCCAGGGGTAGCCCGGTAATTTCGCCGTTGTAACCACCATAACCACCTTGGCTGACGAATCATATTTCTCGATTTGGGGCACTCAGATCACCATCTTTCGTAAATGACCGTCTTGCCCTTTGAGGAAAGGCGACAAGCCGTTCCTGCAAAGTGAGAAACTGAAAAGACAAAAAGTGAGCGAGCCGAGGCGGAAAAGTGAGCGAGGCGAGGCGTAAAAGTGAGAAGGCTCTGAGCGAACGGCGGAAAAGTGAGCGCGCTCAGAAGCGTTCTGAGCGCGTGACGAACATGAAAGCGCCTTGGACGCGCTTAGAGACGTTTCGAGTGTGCGTGAATGTGGAGACGTTCTGGGCGAACGGCGGAACGAGGAGCTATCTCTCAAAGGGAAATTGGGGTCCGGCGCTCCTGACGGGTGCGCGAATACGGGAGGGCCACTTGTAAGCCCCCCGGTGATGAAAATCAGAGGAGGAGGAGGCTCAACCGTCCCTCGCGCCAAGTGCGCGCGGCCCGGCCGCACCTGGTAAGGTGCGGTTTGGCCGCACCCAAAGGGCGGCGGCCGACCGGCCGCACCCCAAGGGGGTGCAGCTTGGTCGCACCCCAGTGGGGGTGCGGCTTGGCCGCACCCCTCGTGGGGTGCGGCTTGGCCGCACCCCTCTTGGGTGCGGCTTGGCCTGGGGGAGGCCGCACCCCGTGCGGGGGCGGTTCGACGCGTCCCGCTCGCCGGCGAGAGTGGGCGGTGTCGGCGCCTACGCGGCGGTTGGCGCGGTTAGCTCGCGGTTTCAAATTGGGGATTAGCGGCGGGAATGGCGGTTCCGTTTTTAACTCCCCACTCTCTCCCACTAAAGTAGTGGATGGAGCGGTTAGTAAGAGTAACCGCCGCCCGGTTCTCCATAAAAAGAGAGCCCATGATGAATCCTCATCATAAGCCCCCCAAACCTTCGGAGTCCGCTCTTCCGTTCGAAGGAGTGCGAAGGTTTTCTCTTGAATTTACTTCGGTCATCTTCATCGTTGGCGGCGCGTTGGCCATGGTGGAGGTAAGTTTAATTTTTGTTTTTACCGTAAAGAAGGGAGGGATGGCGGAGCGCGCTCGTAAGGGTGGTTCCGACCGAAGGGATGAGACGCCGGAAGTCGGCGTTCGCGCGCTCGGTGGGCGGTCGTGCGCATGGCGGGGGCCGTGCGTGCGCGCGCACGGCGGGGGCCGTGCGTGCGCGCAGCCCGCGCTCGTGCGCGGTGGCCGGCCGCGCACACGTGGTGGCCGGCCTGCGCTCGTGCGCAGCGGTGGCCGTTCGCGCGCATACGGTGGTCGGCCGTGCGCGCGCGACCCGCGCGCGCGCGCATCAGTTGGTCGTGCGCGCGCGCGGCAGTTGGCCGCGCACGTGCGCGGCCTGCGCGCGAGCGTAGCGGCCGGTCGCGCACGCGCACGGGGGCTGGCAGTTGGTCGTGCGCGCGCACGGCCGTTGGTCGTGCGCATGTGTGCCAGCCGGCCGTGCGCGAGTGCTGTGTGCGCGCGACCCTTGCGTGCATGCGGTGGTTGGCCGCGCGCCTTTTCGCGCGTGCGGGCACCGTTCTTGGTCGTGTGCGTTCGCTCACTGGTTTGCTGGCGCAAGCGTGCGCCGGTGGGCTTGAATTTGCTTGGTGCGTTTATTTGGAAATATGCGTTTTGTCATGTACGCACGCTTATGTGTGCGAATTTTTCTTGCAGGCTTCGAGACGAGGCGGCCAATCAAGGCCGCTGCGTATGCGCTCCACTCTCGATGGGGCGCGCGTCGACTCGTGGCGCAAACGGTTCGGGCTGCCCCCTAGCGTTGAGGTGAAGATCTCAGGAGCGGAGGATCGCGCCCAAAATCCACCGTCTGGCTTCATGGCTCTTTCGGAGGGCTGTTTGAAGTCCGGATTTCGCATCCCTCCACCGGAGGAGGTTGTTGAAATATTCCGATACTGCGGTGTCCCGATCACGCAGTTCACCCCGGGCGGGATGACAATTATTATGGGATTGGTGGTGTTTTTTCGGGAGCATAGCAAGCGTTTTTCGCTTGAGATTTTCAAGGACTGGTGCAAGGTGTCCACCGACCCGGGTGGTCGCATAGAAATCCGGAGCAACAAGAGCTGGTTCCACTTTGGGGCGAACGCCGATTACCGCCATGGGAATACCCTTTACGGGTATGTTCAGAATCGATGGGAGCTACCAGAGTTGTGGAGATCGCTTCCTGGACGTTGTCGCCGGCAGACTGGTCGGGAGGATGAGTTCCTTCCTATCCCTGGCTTCCCTGGCCGAGAGGGGCTGTCGAAGGCCCTGCTCTCTATTTCTGGTTGCGTGGATGAACGTCGATTGCACTCGGTGGGGCTTTCCTGGGATCCGGAGCGGGAGGCTGCTGTTCCCTTAGACCGTGAGAGGAAGAGAAAGATCGTCTTCAAGAACTGCCCTTCTGCTCCGCGCCCTACTCCACCGGTGCCTACGAGTCATGATTGCGAGGCCGGCCCGAGCCGTCCTAGGATAGAGCCAAGTATGCCTGATCCGGAGGTGGAGATTCTGGCGTCTCCTCCTGCCGTCCAGATCCCACAGGAGGATTTGCCGCCACCACCTCCTCTTATGCCGGCGAAGCGCGTTTCCTCTTCTCTCCAGGCGATGGCCTTTGCGGTAAATGAAGTTCTTCTTTCATTATTTAGCCCTTCTTCATTATTACTTGCTTTTGCTAATTGCTTAACTTTTGCAGGCGGAGGCTTTGACCAGCGTTGCCGTTACATGGAATGACCACTATGTGAGTCTAAAGGACAACTATTTCGCCCTTCAGGAGGAGTTACGTGTGGCGAGATGCGAGATATCCGCCTTGCAAGAGAAAAGAGACCGCGATTCGGCTCGCGTCCGGCAGCTGGAGACTGATATTGGGAAGTTGCTCGCAGAGTGTGGTGGTGACAAGGCGCTCGCGGAGGATGCCCTTCGTCAGTTGTCGGATGCATAGGGGGAGATGTTCCGCCTAGAGGGAGAGTTGGGCTTCCTACGGAGCGAGGTGGACCGGCTGTCGTCGATCGAGCAGAGCCTTGAGGGGGCCAAGGCGACCGGGGTGGCCGAGTACAAGGACTCCTTCGCTTTTGCGGAGGAGCGTTTCCAGATGATGGAGGAGATTCGGGCTGAGGTGATGACGTCGGAGGTAGAGCCCCTAATAGCGGACGAGTGTGAGGTATCCTTTCAGAGAGGCATTCAGAAGACCCTCCGCATGATGGGGAGGAAGTTCGGGTGCGACACCACAGGCCTTGGAGCCGGAGACCTTTCTGGAGATGACTACTCGGATGTAGCCGAGGACTGATGCTGTCTATCTCTTTTTCCTGCTTTTAGTTTTGTTGCTTGTTTGCGTGTTTGTCGGATGTGGCTGTATCTCTTTTATTGTATATATCGTACTTGTTTATCTGCACGATCTTGTAAACCTAGTTGTTAGCACCTGCATAGCCCGATCATTTTCAAAGTTACAGATGAGTTTGCGTGGACCTGAGCCCGCGGCTTTTATATTATAGGTGCACGAGTCTGGCCCGCGACTTTTACATAATAAAATAGGTGCACGGGTCTGGCCCGCGACTTTTATGTAATAAAATAGGTGCACGGGTCTGGCCCGCGGCTTTTTGCACGAGTCTGGCTCGCGGCTTTTTGCACGAGTCTGGCTCGCGGCTTGGCCGGTGAATAGCGTTTGTATTCAAACCGAGGGTAAACGTAAGGGGGCAGGCCCCTACGATGCACGAGTCTGGCTCGCGGCTTTTTGCACGAGTCTGGCTCGCGGCTTTTTCGCACGAGTCTGGCTCGCGGCTTTTTTGCACGAGTCTGGCTCGCGGCTTGGCCGGTGAATAGCATTTGTATTCAAACCGAGGGTGGACGCAAGGGGGGCAGGCCCCTACGACACCGGGACCTGACGGCGGAGGAGAAGGGCGGGCCTTCAATCGACGGCGGTACAAGGTCCCCAGGGCTAGGCCCCGAAGCGGTTCCTGCAGTAGAACAGTTTAGAACAGATGGAAGATAACTTGGTAAATAAATATTGATACATGCGTAGGTGCAACCATGCGGCTTTTAAGCCGGTGGGTTTTTGATACAAGTTTTACGAGAGGAAGACGTAATGTTGCGCTCCCGTTGCGCTGCGCTTGCCCGAGCTTGCTCAACATGGTGGGCGGGTGTGACCCGGCGGCTGATCCTTGGTGGCACCCTTCAGTGTTTCCTTACGGAAAGCCTCCAGGTGTCCCAACTGGACGAGACGTTCAATTTCTTCCTTCAGTTTTGCACAATGCTCCGTTCGGTGTCCTCGGCCTTTGTGGAAGTGGCAAAACTGGGATTGATCTCCCCTGTGCAGGGAGAGCGGCCTGGGCCAGTTGATGATCTTGCTGTTGCAGATTATGGACAAAATGTGCTCGCGGGAGGTGTTTAGCGGAGTGTAACTCTGGGGGCTTTGACTTGGCAGCCCTCGGGGGCGGTCTGCTCGGCTCTGAGTGAGCAGTTCGAATTGCTGCTGCTGGCCCTTTCTCTTGCGATTCGCATCGATTGGCTGCGGATTCGTCGGTGCCTGGGGTTTGGCTTTTTCTGCTAATGCGAGATTCGTATGGTCCTTCCGCGCGCTTAGCCTTTCAGACTTTGGCTCTAGCGGGGGGTCGTCGTTGACCCAAGGGAGCTTGGAGTCGGGTGTATCGAAACCATGTATTGCGTTCCTGAGGATGTTCCCTTTGCTGGTCATGCGCCCGGTCATGGAAATGTCGTGGTCCAGGGCGTCTAGTAGGAGACTCCCGAATATCGCGTCGTAGGGGGAGTCGGCGTTTGCGACGATGAACTGAACGTCGTACTGGACCGGTTCCGGGTGCATGCCTACTTGGACCGGAAAGGTGATGGTTCCTATGGTGGGCACCATAGTTCCGTCGGGGAGCTCCGCGTTGCTGGCCCTGAGCTTGAGGTTCCTGCTTAGGGGTTTGAGCCGCACTACGGCAGCTAGGAATAAGAGGTTGAAGGAGATGCGATGTGTTATCAACGCTCTCCTTAGCTCGCAGGGTGGACTGCCTATGCTTGCGTCTAGGGTGAAGTCCATCCATGCGCAGGGACGTTCCTGGCGAACATTCGTGCGGATCTTCTCTTGGTGCTTGCTCCGTTCTGCCCCCCTTAGGCGGGGCGGTTCATCCGTGCCAGGCTTTTCTCGCTCTTCCTGAATCCTTGGCGAGCGTGTATCGTGTCATTCGACGAACAGTTGGGATAACTCAGTGAAGTTGTGGATTGCTCCGCTTGGCAAAGATTCGTACCAGCGGAGAGCGTCTCCGCGCAGTGTCTTGGCGAAGATCTTGCAGCCAACTTGGTCGAGAAGTCCGAGCGTCCGCATCGTCATCAGGAAGTGATTGACGTGCCCGTACGCATCCTCTGCTCCGTGGAACTCCTTGTTTTGCGGGAGCGTTAGCCGTGACGGAACTGGGTATTCCAAAATTGACTTGGAGAGGGGGGATCGCCTTTGTCGATGCGCACCATCGTTCGGATCCTGTCCTGCCGAGAGAGGGGCCGGCTTACTGGTTAACGCAAGCCACGGTGGCAAGATGGATGCGGTGGTGGGCGCTCTTTTTATCGGGTTCTTCGGGATTGAGGAACTGCATGCGTCAGATAATTCGGGGGAGGTGTCCACTTTTGCTCGTTCCGTGAACTCCGGAGAAGCGAATGCTACGCTCGGGAATCCTTTGCTTGATTTTTGGGAATCCATTCCCATAGACGGCGCCAAACTGTTGCGGGTCGCTTAGTGCTCTTGGTAGACCGGTTTAAATTGAACCGCCTTAGCTCGTGAGCGGTCTAAGCGCGCAAACAGTCAATTTGAGATCTGCTGAATACACAGGGGCTTTTTAGCGTGGAAAACCCGGAAAGGGTGAAAAACCACGTGGCCGGAGCTGTGTCGACCAAATTTCACTATCTCCAGAGAGGTTACAATTAGATGCTAAGAGATCGAGCGCGACAGGCCGCTGCTCGTTACAATATAGAGAGAGAGAGAGAGCACTCCGAGGGTGACAGACCACCTCTCGGAAAAACTAAGTAATTTTCCTATGAGTACAGCAGTGAACGAAAGTGAGAAGGTCTTGTCCGCTTTCCAGAGGACAGAGGTGAGACCGCCCTGTCTGCTTTTGAGAAGACGGAAGTGAGACAGCCTTGTCCGCTTTCCTGAGAACGAAAGTGAGACAGCCTTGTCCGCTTTCGCGAAGAAGGAAATCTCTAAGTCCACGAAGAAGATCTTCAAGCACCGAAGGAGAATTCCGTGGAAATCTTCAAGGAGCTCTCTCTGGTCGTGAAGGCGGGGTCCTTTAAATGAAGCCTTGGGGGCCTTTTTATTGCTTTGGCCGGGGGTAGCCCGGTAATTTCGCCGTTGTAACCACCATAACCACCTTGGCTGACGAATCATATTTCTCGATTTGGGGCACTCGGATCACCATCTTTCGTAAATGACCGTCTTGCCCTTTGAGGAAAGGCGACAAGCCGTTCCTGCAAAGTGAGAAACTGAAAAGACAAAAAGTGAACGAGCCGAGGCGGAAAAGTGAGCGAGGCGAGGCGTAAAAGTGAGAATGCTCTGAGCGAACGGTGGAAAAGTGAGCGCGCTCAGAAGCGTTCTGAGCGCGTGACGAACATGAAAGCGCCTTGGACACGCTTAGAGACGTTTCGAGTGTGCGTGAATGTGGAGACGTTCTGGGCGAACGACGGAACGAGGAGCTGTCTCTCAAAGGGAAATTGGGGTCCGGCGCTCCTGACGGGTGCGCGAATACGAGAGGGCCACTTGTAAGCCCCCCGGTGAAGAAAATCAGAGGAGGAGGAGGCTCAACCGTCCCTCGCGCCAAGTGCGCGCGGCCCGGCCGCACCTGGTAAGGTGCGGTTTGGCCGCACCCAAAGGGCGGCGGCCGACCGGCCGCACCCCAAGGGGGGTGCGGCTTGGCCGCACCCCATGTGGGGTGCGGCTTGGCCGCACCCGTCGTGGGGTGCGGCTTGGCCGCACCCCTCTTGGGTGCGGCTTGGCCTGGGGGAGGCCGCACCCCGTGCGGGGTGCGTTTCGGCGCGTCCCGCTCGCCGGCGGGAGTGGGCGGTGTCGGCGCCTACGCGGTGGTTGGCACGGTTAGCGCGCGGTTTCAAATTGGGGATTAGCGGCGGGAATGACGGTTCCGTTTTTAACTTCACACTCTCTCCCACTAAAGTAGTGGATGAAGCGGTTAGTAAGAGTAACCGCCGCCCGGTTCTCCATAAAAAGAGAGCCCATGATGAATCCTCGTCACCTTTTAATTTGACTACTTTATTTTTCAGGGGCTCCGCTTGTTTTCTTCTTTATTTCTCCCCCTTAAACTTTGGTTATAAAATGTGCAACAATTTTTTTTTTACTTCGTTATCTTTGATTTTGGCAATTCTATGTGGATTTATGGCCCAGAGGGTTTACTCATTTGCATTTTACTCTTTTTTGAAATTGTATCTCTTCGATTTCTATGTTTTCTTTTGAATTAGGGCCAAATAAAACCTATGGCTCTCCACCGATGAACGATATCAGTACTTTTTTGTTTCCTCTTATGTGTTTAACATGTTGTACATTTCTGCAATTTGAGTTTTCTAGCATAAAATTAAAACTTGTGTAATGTTTCGTGCCGTTTTTTGTATTGTGTTATGATTCTTCTCGTGGATTAGGCTTTAATAATTTATATCATTTATATTAGACACATTTTCATAGTGGTTGAATGCATATGCTCTTAAAACTTTCCTTGGTTGATGAAATTCATGAGTTCTCATGTGTAAATTCTTCAATAACTTGCAAATCAATTTAATTTACCTCTCAATTTGGTGTTTTGACCGCAGTAATCTGCAGAGTTTCTTCGTGGATACATTTGTGAAGTAGTGTTTTCCAAATGATTGTTGCGGCGCTTCCTTCTCTGATGAATGGGCTTGCTCGACGCCGTCTCGACTTCTCTTTGTTTTGGCTTGAAACTTCATCGCGGGCGTTGATCCGACCTTATCCGAACCAGGTAGATCGCAACCCTCTTTTTTCTTATGATATGTCGTCGATCCGCGATCTTTGTTTTGGATTGAAACTTCCTTCTCTGACCAATGTTCATTCCTTCATCAGTTTCTCGAGATTGTGGTGCGCTCAACAAATTGATGTGGTAAAACTAGTTTGATCTTGAATGTGAAAATTGCAGTGCACTCGACAAGAAAAAATACACAATGAAAATTATAGTGCACTTAACAATTCCCTTAAACAAAAAACTAATTAGAACGGGGAATCTTAAGAGGGGGGCATTATCGTAAAAAAATCAACTAGAGGAATAGGACCTTCAGCTGGAGGAATAGGACCAACTACCAAGTACCAACTAACAAAATTTCAGAGATTCATTCCAATGGCAAATCAGGTAAATACAGTAGAAGAACATTCCGCACTAAATATAACTATACTGGTGGGAGAATATTACTTTTTTTTACCTTTATTTAATAATTAATTGTATTAATTGACATTGAGGTGACCATGATGTTTCAATCATTTATTTCACATTTGATTCCTAATTTTTTTTAAATAAAAAAAAAAAACTAAGGGCTCAATTTGGCGCCGAGTTGTCGGTCATAAACTAAGCACTCTATCCACTTTTATGTTCAAAACTAGTTTTTTTTTCTTGGAGGCGGCCATAACCAATGTCGTGCTAAACACATACGTAGTTTATGAAGATAGAGTTTTTGTCTGAACTCATCCGAGCAAAAAAAAAAGCGCGCCAAACGAGCCCTAAATTAAACATTATTTGGATTTTTATGGATCCAATTTCTAATCATAGCCACCCCAAAATTTATTGAATGGTTTGGAAGAATTAATTGTATGTGTATGTGATAAATTTTGGGTAAACTATTCCATTTTCTTCACATATGTGCCCAACACCTCTCCTAATCTCCTTTTAATGTGTTATAGATATTTGTGTGGCATATCACTTATAAAAGAAACTTATATTAATAATAATATCATTTTATGCTATAAATTTAGTGATTTTGCTAAAAATACTCACATCTCTTTAGACTAAAATGGCCAAACATATTTCCTTTTTAACACAAATTAGCATAATGTTGTAAGAGCTCATCATCATTGTTGTTGTTGCCACCATATTTCTTGATTTATGATATGATTAGTCCTTTTATATTTATGTGGGAGTTATATTTCATCTATTATGATATATATTGTATGTATATTATGTGGTCTATAGTTGAGTCGGCATGCGTCCAATATATACTCGCTTATAAGAATTGTGTGAAATGATGAGACAGGGGACAAATTTATATGAGACAGATACGTAGAGCTCTAACATCCTTACATGCATGAATGCAAGCGATCATTAGAATCGTGAGATTCATAAATGAACGTGTGAATGCATACACGCAATTTAATGAGCAGGATACTCGCGACATAAACTTTGATACAACACAATAATATATTCATGACTCATAAAGTTAGTTTCGACGCGCAATCAATTAAACTACATGGCTTTAAAGCTGACACAAATATCGCCAATTAATTACAAATAATTCAAATTACATATATGGTAAGCACATTGCACACTAGTGAACACCTGAGTGCAGAATATCGGGCTAGCTAGGGAAGGAGGATGATTTGAGTATTGGGCGCATGGGAGTAGGTGGCCGTGAAGCTGGTGATGCGTTCGTTGGTCATAGAAGATTGATGATCAGTGCTCAACTGAAATTGAAGAGGTTGCAGGAGACGGCAAGGTCACTTGTAGTGTAGGAGACGTCATCGGCTGAAGGGTATTACTTGGAGTCAGCATCGTGTCGATTGTTTGGGCTTCGATGCACAAGCAGGAGACCGACCAACTTTTATCGTGAATCCAAATTACTTGTGAGACTTTAGCCCCAATAAATAGTGGTGGATTAGGGCATAAAAAGCGAAAAATCAAGTCGGGCGTAATCACAAGCTATGATCGCCCATTATGATGTGTATTAAGAATTATATTCGAACGTAGCGTCATCTTGTAACATTGTCTAAACACATTTCGTACCACTTACATCGGCCCAGCCTAGTCAGCACTTTCACCTCCACGTCATCAAGTAAGGCTAGGTCAACCCACTCCTCCAACTAACCACACCTTGGTAACTCACTCCCTGCCTAACCTTGGGCCACCTATGTAAGACCCCCCCTCCCCAATCCTGAACCGGGTTCAGGGAGGGGGGATCTTACTGCCCAAAGAAGACCACCCAGCGCTTTTCGGGTGGCGACGTCCCACCCGCTTAAGCACTGAGCGGTCTCTTTGTCAGGCACAAGAATCACAACTTCACATCAGAACGCATAGCGGAAGCAATCAACCAAAAAAATAGGAAACCAAAACACACTGCTTATATTTACATACTTAACGGGGCCGAAGCCTAACGTTTACAAAAGTGCCTTGAAGGCTACATCGACTGAACAACAGGGCCTAAGCCGGTCCTATACTCTAGGACTCACGTCTCGGAAGACAGGGGGCGGGGCTGGGAAAGTCGTACGGATCATCTCCAAGGCTTCGAGATCAACCTGTGATGTGGGGGCTTCACGCTGTCCCGTCTCCTGTGATTGGTTATAAGAAATAACCGTTAGTCACAGAACTAAGTAGAAAACACATCCCCCTCCCCGGATCCGTATCCAGGGGGCGGCTAAAGACAGAATTTGAAATAGCCGAAGCAAGGAAAGGGTTAGCAGCAGGCAAATATATATATATTTATATATATATATATATATATATATAGCGGGGCTCCTGCCCTAGTATCCACAACCGTGCCGTATAGTAAACATCTAACACTATCGCGCGCATACACACACCCAGGTACTCAAGACCTGTAACCACACAAAGGACCCTGTGTCGACACAGTTTTAGACCGCTTTAGTTCAAGCAGGGGAGCTAATCCCGCGGGCCTCACCGATGTGGCCGTCGGCGACAGTGGCCAGTCCTGCCACTTCTGAATGTAGTCGTACCGTATCACTCAGGCCCTCCTGTACAACTTAGTGTACTGAGTGGATGTGAGCGACATCCGGCGAACTGATTTCTTTAGGCCGACCAGCGGAGGCGAAACTACAGGCTCAGAGGGTAATAACCCGTTGTGCCCATCTCCCTGTCGCCATGAGTCGTCAACCCACCCGCACCGGTACGAACGGTCTGCGAGCGTGACCGACCCGCCACTTCCAATCAATCTTCACCTGCTTTATATAAAACAAACCCTTAGGCCACGGGGCAATTTCTACTCGACCGGTCGCACGATCTTGGACCGGGTGGCTTAGCGGTAGGAGGGCTCCTTGCTTGGGACTAACCTGGGAGGAGAGACTCGACTCCGGGTTTTTCCCAACTAAGGCCTCGCCGAAGGGAGGATAAGCACCGCATTCGTGGCCACGGCAGCTCTGCGCTAGTAAATAAATTAGGCCGAAGAATGGGCCATGTAATAAACAGAAAAGTAGGCCGAAAGCAAAGGCCATGTATTAAACAGGAAAGTAGGCCGAAAGCAAAGGCCATGTATTAAACAGGAAAGTAGGCCGAAAGCAAAGGCCATGTATTAAACAGGAAAGTAGGCCGAAAGCAAAGGCCATGTATTAAACAGGAAAGTAGGCCGAAAGCAAAGGCCATGTATTAAACAGGAAAGTAGGCCGAAAGCAAAGGCCATGTATTAAACAGGAAAGTAGGCCGAAAGCAAAGGCCATGTATTAAACAGGAAAGTAGGCCGAAAGCAAAGGCCATGTAAATAGGACCAGTACGAGACTGGATCTAAATGATAGTACAGAATGTAAATGCGGGGGACCAGTACGAGACTGGATTTAAATGAAAGTACAGAATGTAAATGCGGGGGGACCAGTACGAGACTGGATTTAAATGAAAGTACAGAATGTAAATGCGGGGGGACCAGTACGAGACTGGATTTAAATGAAAGTACAGACTGTAATTGCATAAGATGAAATGGTTAGTAGTCCAATCACTCTATCAGAGGAGGCTTCGATCGACGACTCCGTACTTTTATCATTGTCGCGACGAGATTACGTTTTGGCGCCGCGTCGCGATGTCGTTCCGATTTTTGCGTTGCTTTTCCGAGCTTAGTCGGTCTCTTAGCTTACTATGCATAATTTTGGGATAAGTATTTAAAATATGCGTCGAGGGGACGCCGATTTATTTTAATGAATTTCGCTCTTTTCCGGGCGTCTATTTTTGTTTGAAAAGGCTTTCGAGGGGTCAAATCACAAGTCCACACTTCCTATCTTTGATAGTATTTGTAAAATACCTATATTTAGTGCCCCTAATATTTGGGGAATTTTAGAGACTCATTTGGGTATTTTATTACCTAAAATAAACTTTATATTGGGTTTTAAAAATAGTAAAACCCCTCCTAAAAATCCCAAAAAATTACAGAGGGTGCCCCTAAGGGTGAGGCACACTTTTCATTTAGAAAACTTTTTCCGAAACGGCCCCATTTTTCCTCAGAAAAATGGAGAAGCCTATAGGGTGTTTGGGGTGCAAATAGAGGCAGGGAGGGACCTGGGGGCGCCGCACCGGGCGCCGTCCTTTGTCCCCACAGCGGATCCACAGCGGATCCGCTGTGGGGGCACTCAAACCCACGCGGGGGCGGGAGTTAAGGTTACAGGAGCCGTTGATCTCCCGGGGGAGATCGAACGGCTCCCGTCAGCCCTGACGGGAGACGGCCGCTGCCGCCGCCGGCAGCGGCCGGTTGTGGCCGGCGCCGCCCCCGGTCGGTGCGCCGGGGGCGGGCGACCACTCCGGTGGTGGTCCGGCGGCCTGGCGCCGCCGGCCACCGCCGGGGCTCGTGCCGCAAGGGCACGGGGGCGGTGGCGGCCCGCACGCCTCCTGCATGCTTGCCGCCACCGCCTCCACCGGAGGGGATGGGGTGGGGGGTGGCCCCGGCCGGTGCGCCGGGGGCCGGCGACTCCTCCGGGGGTGGTCCGGCGGCCTGGCACCGCCGGCCACCGCCGGGGAAGGGAGTAATAGGGGCGGGCGGCTGCGGCGAGGCCTGCATGGGCCATGCAGGCCGCTGTGCCGCCGCCCCTCCCGTCGGAGGGTCACCGGCGCCGCCCCCGGTCGGTGCGCCGGGGGCCGGCGCCAACTCCGGTGGTGGCCCGGCGGCCGGGCGCCGCCGGACCCCACCGGACAACGGGGCAGAAGGGGCGGGGAGGCGCGGTGCAGCCAGCCCGAGCCGTGCCGGCTTGCTGCACCGCCGCCCCCTCGCGTGCAGCCCTCCCTGCCGCCCCTGGTCGGGGCGCCGGGGAGGGGGCAGCCGTCCGGCGGTGGCCCGGCAGCCTGGCGCCGCCGGCCGCCGCCGGGGAAGGGAGTAACTCCCTTACAGGGAGCGCGAGGAGGAGGGGGAAGACGCGGCCGCCGCCGGCCGTGACTGCCGGCGGCCTGAACGCCTCCTCCGGGAGGTAGGAAAGGGGAGGGGGAGATCTCTACCTGGGGTGGAGGGGGTGCTCGGGAGGAGGAAGGGTGGTGGTGGCCGGCCATGGAGGAGGAAGAGGAGGGTGGTGGCGGCTTGGCTCCGGCTAGCTCCGGCGAGGGGGGGGTGGCCGGCTGGGTTGGGGTGCTGGCAGAGGGGAGCTGAGGGAGAGAGAGAGAGAGAGAGAGAGAGGGGTGGTGTGTGGGGGAGGAATGGAGGGGCTGCCCCTCCTTTTATAGGAAGGAGGGGAGCCATTCCCCCCCCTCTCCTCCCTTCCACGTGTATGAAGGGAGGGTGAGTGGGGGGGAGATATTTCTCCCCCCCCCCCCTTTTTCTCACGTGCATGAAAGGGTGGGGGGGTGAGTGGGGGGAGATATTTTCTCCCCCCCCCCCTTTCCTTTCTTACCCTAATAGGGGGGTCGTGGTTTGACCGGGGTCTATCTAGGTTCTTTGAGGCCGATAAGAGTTGCCGGGGCCGTTGCCGGGCTCGTGTGCTTTATACCTCGTGCGTTTCACCGAGGCGATCTGCATAGTGCTAAAGTGGCATACTCTCCATATGACCTTGTATCGAGGTGCAACGAGTTCCGTGGTGCCTGTATTGTCCACACAAGTTCAACGAGTCTGACGGAAGTCGATTTGGGGTACGTACGGTCACTATAATAATGAGGTAGCGGCGCGCTACGACACCCGAAATGGTCGTTTTCTCCAAACGACTTCGGATCGAGGCGCAACGAATTCCGTTGCACTCGTATGGTTCATACGAGTTCAGCGGATCTGACGGAAGTCAAATCGGGGTTCGTTTGGTCACTGTACCCCAATGACTTAGTTGCGGCGCGCAACGCTACTAAAAATGGTCGTTTTCTCCAAACGACTTCGGACTGAGGCGCAACGAATTCCGTTGCACTCGTATGGTTCATACGAGTTCAACGGATCTGACGGAAGTCAAATCGGGGTTCGTTTGGTCACTGTACCCCAATGACTTATTTGCGGCGCGCAACGCTACTAAAAATGGTCGTTTTCTTCAAACGACTTCGGACTGAGGCGCAACGAATTCCGTTGCACTCGTATGGTTCATACGAGTTCAACGGATCTGACGGAAGTCAAATCGGGGTTCGTTTGGTCACTGTACCCCAATGACTTATTTGCGGTGCGCAACGCTACTAAAAAAGGTCGTTTTCTTCAAACGCCTTCGGACTGAGGCGCAACGAATTCCGTTGCACTCGTATGGTTCATACGAGTTCAACGGATCTGACGGAAGTCAAATCGGGGTTCGTTTGGTCACTGTACCCCAATGACTTATTTGCGGCGCGCAACGCTACTTAAAATGGTCGTTTTCTATCGTTCGGGTCTACTTTTATTGGGCTTACTAGGGTCTAGTGGCCCAATAAAAGTCGGGATGTTACAATCCAATAAAAAATAAAGGGATTTTCGTCCCCGAAAATTGGCTAAAGTAGGGGTTTTAACGGACGTACTTGGGGAAAGAGGGCCGGGTATTTTTCTCGAACGAGCGCCTCGGGTTCCCAGGTGAATTCTTCGCGCCCACAATTTGACCACAAGATCTTGACCATCGTGATGGTTTTGTTCCGCAGCTCTTTGATCTTGGAATCCACTATCTTCACAGGTTCGAGTTGGACAGATCCGTCGGATTGTACTGATGTTGGTGGTGCAGGGAGATGCTGCTCTGGTTGGCGTAGGACACGTCTTAGCGAGGAGACGTGAAATACGTCGTGGAGGTTCCCCAGTGCAGCTGGCAGAGCTAGCCTATAAGCCACCGGGCCAACTCTTTCTATGACTTGATATGGACCTAAGTAGCGTGGATCCAGCTTTTTCTGCTTCTTTATTCGAGATATTCCGTGCATAGGCTTTATCTTTAAGAAAACCATATCTCCCACTTGGAATTCCACTTGCCGGTGACGCGCGTCGTAATACTTGGCCTGCCGGCTCTGCGCTTCCAGCATGTGTTCCCGGATTAATCTTATCGCGGCGGTGGTATCGTCGATGTAGGTGACTCCCAAGGCTTCGGGGTCCTCATCCTGTGCCCAAGATAGCGGTGTCCGACATCGTCTTCCGTAAAGGGCTTCATAAGGTGCCATTTTGATGCTTGCTTGGAAACTGTTATTGTAGGAGAACTCTACTAAGGGCAGTAACTGTTCCCAAGGCTCGCTGTGTTCCACTATGCATAATCGGAGGAGGTCCTCCATCGTCCGATTTGTCCTTTCTGTTTGCCCGTCGGTCTGGGGGTGGAAGGCGGTACTAAAAGCTAATCTGGTTCCTAGATACGCCTGTACTCGTCTCCATTCTTTTGACGTGAAGCGTCCATCGCGGTCAGAGACGATTGACTTAGGTACCCCATGGAATCGGACCACTTGCTCTATAAATAGCCGGGCTAAGATGTCGACGCCGTCGCCTTGTCGGTTTGGAATGAAACGAGCCACTTTGGTGAGTCGATCTACTACGACCCATATTGAGTCGTTTCCTGCACGGGATCGAGGTAACCCATGGACGAAATCCATGGAGATATCTTCAAATTTCCATTCTGGAATTGGCAGGGGTTGTAGTAGACCTCCTGGGCTTCGACATTCCGCCTTGACCATTTGACAGGTCTGGCAATGTGCAACATAATTGGTGACGTCCTTCTTCATTCCTGGCCAATATAACGTCCTTCGCAGATCCGTGTACATCTTTACTACTCCCGGGTGTATGGAGTACCTGGTTTGATGTGCTTCACGGAGGATTTCTTCCCGGATTCCCTCTGCAGCGGGGATGAAGATGCGGTGTCTGTATTGTAGGATGCCATCATACAAGTTGTAGTCTTCTTGCGCGCCGTGTTGCAAGGCTTGAATGATCGAGGCCGCTTCTACGTCGACCTTCTGGGCTTCCCGTATTCTATCCCTAATGTCACACTGTATCTCCATCCAATAGAGATGAGCCTGGTATTCCATCGGATTTCTGCGGGTGATGAGGATAATATCCATTTTTGCCAATGATTTGACCAACTCCTCCGGCACCATTTCTAACCAACTCCCGGTCCTCGGAGGCTGCCGACTCAAGGCGTCTGCGACCTTATTAGCCTTGCCGGGGTGGTACTGGAGGGCGAAGTCATAATCACAGAGGAATTCTAACCACCGACGCTGCCGGAGGTTCAGCTCCTTCTGGGTGAAGACGTATTTGAGGCTTTTATGATCGGAGAAGATTTCGCATCGTATCCCGTAGAGGTAGTGTCTCCAGACTTTTAATGCGAAAACTACCGCCCCCAGTTCCAGGTCGTGGGTGGCGTAGTTTAGCTCATGTGGCTTGAGCTGACGTGAGGCGTAGGCAATCACCTTACCATGTTGCATAAGCACGGCCCCTAATCCTTTCAGAGAGGCATCAGCATAGATTTGAAAACCCTCGGTACCGGAGGGGAGGGTTAGGATTGGGGCCGATATCAGCCGGTTCTTCAGTTCGATGAATGCTGCCTCGCATTCGGGAGACCATTGGAAGGTCACATCCTTCTTGGTGAGAGAGGTAAGTGGTAACGCGATTTTGGAGAAACCTTCGACGAACTTACGGTAGTAGCCGGCGAGGCCAAGGAAACTTCGGACGTCTGCTGCTGTCTTAAGTGGCGGCCAATCTCGTACTGCTTGCACTTTGGCCTGATCCACTGCTACTCCGTTTTTGTTGATGGTGTGTCCCAGAAAGCCGACTTCTTCCATCCAGAACTCGCATTTGCTAAACTTGGCGAAGAGCGAGTGCTCTCTTAGCTTAAGTAGTACCATTTGGAGGTGCCTGGAGTGATCGGTTTTGTTCTTTGAGTAGATGAGGATATCATCTATGAAGACTATTACGAAATGGTCCAGAAAGGGTTTGAATACTGTATTCATCAAAGCCATAAAGGCGGACGGGGCATTAGTTAGCCCAAATGGCATTACCATGAACTCGTATAGTCCGTAGCGAGAGCTGAAAGCGGTCTTGGGAATGTCCTCTTCTCGCACTCTAAGTTGATAGTAGCCGGACCTTAAGTCCATCTTGGAAAAGACAGACGCGCCTTGCAGTTGATCGAACAGTTCATCTATCCGGGGTAGGGGATAGGTATTCCGGACCGTGAGTTTATTCAAACCTCTGTAGTCGATGCAGAGGCGCAGCGATCCATCCTTCTTTTTAACGAACAGTACTGGGGCTCCCCAGGGAGAGGTACTAGGACGTACGAATCCTGCGTCGACTAACTCTTGTAGCTGAATTTTGAGCTCGGCCAGTTCCCTCGGGGCCATCCGGTACGGTGCCCGGGACACTGGTCGGGCTCCTTGAGTAAGTTTGATTTGGAAGTCCACTTCCCGTTGCGGGGGCAACCCGGGGAGTGACTCTGGGAAGATATCTGGGAAGTCCCTGATCACGGGTACTTTAGAGAGTACTTGCGTCGTGTTTTCCATCTCAAAGTAGATTAGGTATATCTCGTCCTTCCGCCGCACTGCCTTGACAGTTTGTGCAGACGTTAAGATGATGCGGGTGACGGAGGGTATACCTGCTAGGGTGATAACTTGCCCATTCGGATTCTGGAGGCGGATTTCTCGAGTTGAACAATTGATTTGGGCGCTGTGCTCTGCCAACCAATCCATCCCCAGAATGATGTCGAACCCGGTTATTGCTAAGATGGTGGCGTTGACTTCGAACTCTATGCCTCCTAGCATTGCCTGGAAGGAACACTTTTCGGTGGAAGTCATATCTGATCCATCCGGGAGTCGTATTCGGATTGACATCCCGGATGATCGTACCGTGTTCTCCTTGTCTGCGATGAAGTTTTGTGCAACGAAAGAATGTGTGGCGCCGGTATCGAACAGTGTTTTAGCGGGGCGACCTTCTACCAAAAGTAAACCTGACAACATATATGTATATATATATATCATAATCAAAAGCTTTCGTACATATACATGAGTAGGGATGACATATACAAAAGTCCCAACATATAAAGCTATAACATCTCCTAGGATATCCTACTATCGGAAGTAGATACCTATCACTACGTCAGGAGCAGGACCGTGCTGGAGATCCAACGCGTATGCCTCGAGCGGTGCTGCTCTGCCCTGCCTAGCCGGCTCCCTCCTGCCTGCGGGACGTCCTCTGCGTCCACCTCGTCCTCTCTCTGCCGCTCTCTGTACTGCTCCTAAGCCGGGTCTCCCGGTAGCCTGCGGGCAAAAGGCTCGTATATGCCCAGGCTGCTGGCATAGGTAGCAGTTCCCTGCGAAGGGAACATCTTGTCGTGCGGCTGGGACGACCTGAGGTGCTGGGGCTGGGGGTGCTGGTCGGGGCTGGGGTGCTGGTCGGGGCTGGGGTGCTGGTCGGGGCTGGGGTGCCCGTCTATATGGCTGGTGACGCTGACGCTGTCTCCCATCTCGGCCCTGCCTGCGAGGACCTACCCCTCTCTCCCGGCCCTGGGTCTGGGGAACACCTACATGTCCCCTCCGCTGCTGGGCTACCATCCGCTGGTCCATCTCCAGAGCGGTGGCATGTGAGGCGATCGTGTGGAAGGATGTCTGGGAAATCATGATCAGGGCCTGACGGAGGTCGTCTCGTAATCCCCGATAAAATCTGGCCGCCCTGTCCCTATCTGTACCTGCTAAGGTCCCGGCGAAGCGGGCCAGGTGGATAAACTCTCTCTGGTAGTCTGGAACTGTCCTAGCTCCCTGCCTGATCTGCAGGAACCGCTCCTGGAGTGCCATCCGGTCTGCATCCGAAATGAAGTGCTCCAAGAAGGCCTCTGAGAACTCCCCCCAGAGAATGGTGCTGAGGGGTCGCCCTCTAAAAGCGGAGCGGCTAGCTGCCCTCCACCAGTCTCGTGCATAGCCCTCTAACATGGTCACTACTAGGGATACTGCGGCTACTGCTGGGCACATCATCCCTACAAGAAGCTCCTCTACCCTCTCCACCCACTCCTCGGCCTGGATAGCTGACTCTGTACCTCGGAAGGTGGGGGGCCTTAGCCCTCGGAACGTGGTCAGCAGATCGGTGGGTACGGTGGCCTGCTGGGGTGGTCGTAGGGTGGCTGTCTGGAAAGCTGCTAACAAGGCTATTAGTGTCCGTCCTAGCTCTGTATCTCCAAACGGAGCTGCGGCTGGTGTGGCTGGGACTGGTGGTGGGGTGGTAGGGTGGTACTGATCCTCAGAGGAGGACCTTCCGTTGCTCGACTCCGGTATCTGGAGAAGTAACAACATGAATATCAGAACTTGCAAAAATAAGGGAATTTTGCAGGACTGAAACGAAAAGTAAGCGGAAAGCGTGTGGGTGTACTACCGTGCAGTCTCGAATCCTTAACTCTAAGCCTAAAGGGTCCACCAGGCTTCCACTGCGTGGTTCGTCCCGAACCAAGGAACGGAAACGGGGACGAGAGGATCGAAAGACTGCCCCATGTGGTCGGATCGTGGTAGCTCTGATCCATTTGTAAGACCCCCCCTCCCCAATCCTGAACCGGGTTCAGGGAGGGGGGATCTTACTGCCCAAAGAAGACCACCCAGCGCTTTTCGGGTGGCGACGTCCCACCCGCTTAAGCACTGAGCGGTCTCTTTGTCAGGCACAAGAATCACAACTTCACATCAGAACGCATAGCGGAAGCAATCAACCAAAAAAATAGGAAACCAAAACACACTGCTTATATTTACATACTTAACGGGGCCGAAGCCTAACGTTTACAAAAGTGCCTTGAAGGCTACATCGACTGAACAACAGGGCCTAAGCCGGTCCTATACTCTAGGACTCACGTCTCGGAAGACAGGGGGCGGGGCTGGGAAAGTCGTACGGATCATCTCCAAGGCTTCGAGATCAACCTGTGATGTGGGGGCTTCACGCTGTCCCGTCTCCTGTGATTGGTTATAAGAAATAACCGTTAGTCACAGAACTAAGTAGAAAACACATCCCCCTCCCCGGATCCGTATCCAGGGGGCGGCTAAAGACAGAATTTGAAATAGCCGAAGCAAGGAAAGGGTTAGCAGCAGGCAAATATATATATTTATATATATATATATATATATAGCGGGGCTCCTGCCCTAGTATCCACAACCGTGCCGTATAGTAAACATCTAACACTATCGCGCGCATACACACACCCAGGTACTCAAGACCTGTAACCACACAAAGGACCCTGTGTCGACACAGTTTTAGACCGCTTTAGTTCAAGCAGGGGAGCTAATCCCGCGGGCCTCACCGATGTGGCCGTCGGCGACAGTGGCCAGTCCTGCCACTTCTGAATGTAGTCGTACCGTATCACTCAGGCCCTCCTGTACAACTTAGTGTACTGAGTGGATGTGAGCGACATCCGGCGAACTGATTTCTTTAGGCCGACCAGCGGAGGCGAAACTACAGGCTCAGAGGGTAATAACCCGTTGTGCCCATCTCCCTGTCGCCATGAGTCGTCAACCCACCCGCACCGGTACGAACGGTCTGCGAGCGTGACCGACCCGCCACTTCCAATCAATCTTCACCTGCTTTATATAAAACAAACCCTTAGGCCACGGGGCAATTTCTACTCGACCGGTCGCACGATCTTGGACCGGGTGGCTTAGCGGTAGGAGGGCTCCTTGCTTGGGACTAACCTGGGAGGAGAGACTCGACTCCGGGTTTTTCCCAACTAAGGCCTCGCCGAAGGGAGGATAAGCACCGCATTCGTGGCCACGGCAGCTCTGCGCTAGTAAATAAATTAGGCCGAAGAATGGGCCATGTAATAAACAGAAAAGTAGGCCGAAAGCAAAGGCCATGTATTAAACAGGAAAGTAGGCCGAAAGCAAAGGCCATGTATTAAACAGGAAAGTAGGCCGAAAGCAAAGGCCATGTATTAAACAGGAAAGTAGGCCGAAAGCAAAGGCCATGTATTAAACAGGAAAGTAGGCCGAAAGCAAAGGCCATGTATTAAACAGGAAAGTAGGCCGAAAGCAAAGGCCATGTATTAAACAGGAAAGTAGGCCGAAAGCAAAGGCCATGTATTAAACAGGAAAGTAGGCCGAAAGCAAAGGCCATGTAAATAGGACCAGTACGAGACTGGATCTAAATGATAGTACAGAATGTAAATGCGGGGGACCAGTACGAGACTGGATTTAAATGAAAGTACAGAATGTAAATGCGGGGGGACCAGTACGAGACTGGATTTAAATGAAAGTACAGAATGTAAATGCGGGGGGACCAGTACGAGACTGGATTTAAATGAAAGTACAGACTGTAATTGCATAAGATGAAATGGTTAGTAGTCCAATCACTCTATCAGAGGAGGCTTCGATCGACGACTCCGTACTTTTATCATTGTCGCGACGAGATTACGTTTTGGCGCCGCGTCGCGATGTCGTTCCGATTTTTGCGTTGCTTTTCCGAGCTTAGTCGGTCTCTTAGCTTACTATGCATAATTTTGGGATAAGTATTTAAAATATGCGTCGAGGGGACGCCGATTTATTTTAATGAATTTCGCTCTTTTCCGGGCGTCTATTTTTGTTTGAAAAGGCTTTCGAGGGGTCAAATCACAAGTCCACACTTCCTATCTTTGATAGTATTTGTAAAATACCTATATTTAGTGCCCCTAATATTTGGGGAATTTTAGAGACTCATTTGGGTATTTTATTACCTAAAATAAACTTTATATTGGGTTTTAAAAATAGTAAAACCCCTCCTAAAAATCCCAAAAAATTACAGAGGGTGCCCCTAAGGGTGAGGCACACTTTTCATTTAGAAAACTTTTTCCGAAACGGCCCCATTTTTCCTCAGAAAAATGGAGAAGCCTATAGGGTGTTTGGGGTGCAAATAGAGGCAGGGAGGGACCTGGGGGCGCCGCACCGGGCGCCGTCCTTTGTCACCACAGCGGATCCACAGCGGATCCGCTGTGGGGGCACTCAAACCCACGCGGGGGCGGGAGTTAAGGTTACAGGAGCCGTTGATCTCCCGGGGGAGATCGAACGGCTCCCGTCAGCCCTGACGGGAGACGGCCGCTGCCGCCGCCGGCAGCGGCCGGTTGTGGCCGGCGCCGCCCCCGGTCGGTGCGCCGGGGGCGGGCGACCACTCCGGTGGTGGTCCGGCGGCCTGGCGCCGCCGGCCACCGCCGGGGCTCGTGCCGCAAGGGCACGGGGGCGGTGGCGGCCCGCACGCCTCCTGCATGCTTGCCGCCACCGCCTCCACCGGAGGGGATGGGGTGGGGGGTGGCCCCGACCGGTGCGCCGGGGGCCGGCGACTCCTCCGGGGGTGGTCCGGCGGCCTGGCACCGCCGGCCACCGCCGGGGAAGGGAGTAATAGGGGCGGGCGGCTGCGGCGAGGCCTGCATGGGCCATGCAGGCCGCTGTGCCGCCGCCCCTCCCGTCGGAGGGTCACCGGCGCCGCCCCCGGTCGGTGCGCCGGGGGCCGGCGCCAACTCCGGTGGTGGCCCGGCGGCCGGGCGCCGCCGGACCCCACCGGACAACGGGGCAGAAGGGGCGGGGAGGCGTGGTGCAGCCAGCCCGAGCCGTGCCGGCTTGCTGCACCGCCGCCCCCTCGCGTGCAGCCCTCCCTGCCGCCCCTGGTCGGGGCGCCGGGGAGGGGGCAGCCGTCCGGCGGTGGCCCGGCAGCCTGGCGCCGCCGGCCGCCGCCGGGGAAGGGAGTAACTCCCTTACAGGGAGCGCGAGGAGGAGGGGGAAGACGCGGCCGCCGCCGGCCGTGACTGCCGGCGGCCTGAACGCCTCCTCCGGGAGGTAGGAAAGGGGAGGGGGAGATCTCTACCTGGGGTGGAGGGGGTGCTCGGGAGGAGGAAGGGTGGTGGTGGCCGGCCATGGAGGAGGAAGAGGAGGGTGGTGGCGGCTTGGCTCCGGCTAGCTCCGGCGAGGGGGGGGGTGGCCGGCTGGGTTGGGGTGCTGGCAGAGGGGAGCTGAGGGAGAGAGAGAGAGAGAGAGAGAGAGAGAGGGGTGGTGTGTGGGGGAGGAATGGAGGGGCTGCCCCTCCTTTTATAGGAAGGAGGGGAGCCATTCCCCCCCCCTCTCCTCCCTTCCACGTGTATGAAGGGAGGGTGAGTGGGGGGGAGATATTTCTCCCCCCCCCCCCCCTTTTTCTCACGTGCATGAAAGGGTGGGGGGGGGGGGGGGGGGGGGTGAGTGGGGGGAGATATTTTCTCCCCCCCCCTTTCCTTTCTTACCCTAATAGGGGGGTCGTGGTTTGACCGGGGTCTATCTAGGTTCTTTGAGGCCGATAAGAGTTGCCGGGGCCGTTGCCGGGCTCGTGTGCTTTATACCTCGTGCGTTTCACCGATGCGATCTGCATAGTGCTAAAGTGGCATACTCTCCATATGACCTTGTATCGAGGTGCAACGAGTTCCGTGGTGCCTGTATTGTCCACACAAGTTCAACGAGTCTGACGGAAGTCGATTTGGGGTACGTACGGTCACTATAATAATGAGGTAGCGGCGCGCTACGACACCCGAAATGGTCGTTTTCTCCAAACGACTTCGGATCGAGGCGCAACGAATTCCGTTGCACTCGTATGGTTCATACGAGTTCAGCGGATCTGACGGAAGTCAAATCGGGGTTCGTTTGGTCACTGTACCCCAATGACTTAGTTGCGGCGCGCAACGCTACTAAAAATGGTCGTTTTCTCCAAACGACTTCGGACTGAGGCGCAACGAATTCCGTTGCACTCGTATGGTTCATACGAGTTCAACGGATCTGACGGAAGTCAAATCGGGGTTCGTTTGGTCACTGTACCCCAATGACTTATTTGCGGCGCGCAACGCTACTAAAAATGGTCGTTTTCTTCAAACGACTTCGGACTGAGGCGCAACGAATTCCGTTGCACTCGTATGGTTCATACGAGTTCAACGGATCTGACGGAAGTCAAATCGGGGTTCGTTTGGTCACTGTACCCCAATGACTTATTTGCGGTGCGCAACGCTACTAAAAAAGGTCGTTTTCTTCAAACGCCTTCGGACTGAGGCGCAACGAATTCCGTTGCACTCGTATGGTTCATACGAGTTCAACGGATCTGACGGAAGTCAAATCGGGGTTCGTTTGGTCACTGTACCCCAATGACTTATTTGCGGCGCGCAACGCTACTAAAAATGGTCGTTTTCTTCAAACGACTTCGGACTGAGGCGCAACGAATTCCGTTGCACTCGTATGGTTCATACGAGTTCAACGGATCTGACGGAAGTCAAATCGGGGTTCGTTTGGTCACTGTACCCCAATGACTTATTTGCGGTGCGCAACGCTACTAAAAAAGGTCGTTTTCTTCAAACGCCTTCGGACTGAGGCGCAACGAATTCCGTTGCACTCGTATGGTTCATACGAGTTCAACGGATCTGACGGAAGTCAAATCGGGGTTCGTTTGGTCACTGTACCCCAATGACTTATTTGCGGCGCGCAACGCTACTTAAAATGGTCGTTTTCTATCGTTCGGGTCTACTTTTATTGGGCTTACTAGGGTCTAGTGGCCCAATAAAAGTCGGGATGTTACAACCTAAGCCTAATTAATACAGTAAAATAGCCGATCACCAACTATTATTTCCTTTTCATTTTCTTTTAATGTTAGCCAAAAAAATGAATAATATATTAGATATTTTGAGGATATGTTTGATAACATTAAATATATCACTATATCAAACTAGTTTTTCTAATTAGGCAAAACTATTAAACCAGTCCTCATATTTTCTCTACCTTACGAAATTAGTAATTAATCATTTTTTTTTGTTTGATTTTGGTCACCAAAGTTTGCAACATACTTGAAATCAGTCTATGGATAAACTTTGTTAGCATGGTTTAACAAAAAATCTGAAATCGCCTGCTTCTTTCTCGATGAAATTAATTAATCTCTTTGCTTGGCGCTATCAGCACCTGCGCTCAGCTTGGCACGTCAAACTACGGCACGTGGATTCGAGAAGTGTTTAGATATTTGTCTCACAATACATGCTCATTAAGCAGAGAAACTATGATTTCGATAAATGTTTAGATATTTGTCTCACAATACATGCTCGCACCCCTAACGAGTATGCTATTGTTATCCTGATTTAAGGACGATAACAGTACATGCAGATTCCTGAGTAGTGTGCGTGGATTCTATATTTTTTGAGGTCTCGTACTTAAGAGAATATGATATTGTGAACTTTAGATTGCATATTGCGAGCTCCGAAAAAACATCTCATCGTTTGTCTTTTGATCTTCTGGACATTTATAGGATTTACGGATATGTCATCATTATTCTGATTTTGATCACTTGTTGGGGAAATCAGAGAATTCTTGCCTGCGTGAAATTAGATATACCCCGGGTCGATAATCTTCTTCATCATTGAATAAGTGCGAGCATTCTTGTATAAATAGTGAACTAGCGATGCGTCCTAAGTCACCATACAAAAGAAGATAACCCTTGTGGTAAACGTGTTGGGTTAATCTTTTTGTGATAAACGTGTTGGAAGAGAAAGCTTCCTCTGTTTTTAGAAAGAAAAAAAATAGAGCACCCCCCCCCCCCCCATAAAAAAGGTGGTTAATCTTTTTGTTTGGAGAAATTTTGTTCATTACTACAAATAATCATTTTTGAATCCGCAAGATGCATGCATGGTAATGAAATAATTAATAAATAGTTTAAGTTATATAAGCATGATAAAAATTAATATAAAAGCAAAAGTTTAATATTTAATCAACACTTACATAATAATCTTGTTGTTGTGACATTATATATGTTGGGATTGCACTCTGAACCTCATCTATTATACCATAATACATAAAAGAAGAATCGAGGAGAATTTTTTTGAATCATTTTCATGTTGTGCTCATCTCATCATCAATGTCTCCAATTTATAGACAATGATTTAATTTTTTTAATGCGTTGAATCTACAAAAAAAACTTGATGCATGAATATTGATAATATTTTTCTCATTTATTTTTAATGGATCTATATAGTAAATGACCATATATATAGTAATATTTATTATGTGGCCAAAACTTTTTTGCATAAAATAAATTAAACTAACCATGGATTATTGATGGCGGCTGACAGCATTTTGCAACCTTCAAATAAGACTGGCGGTGACCGTTGAGTAGAGGAAGATGACCTAAGGGAGGGGGGTGGGGGTCTAAATAATATTGCCTTCCAACTTTTTTTAGGTTATGACTTGTGCCGAACAAAATTGATGATCCATTCTCCCTCCCCATTGGAGTCATTCTCAGTCAAGCTAAAGGGCGCTTAAATTAGAGGTGTGGACTGGACCACATCACATCATGTGTTAAACAATAAATACAAATATCCGACAATCAAGCCTATAAAGAAGTTTGTGGGAAAGGGTTCCCAAAATTCTACAATAAATTTCTGAGGACTATGCTTGCCCTGCGCAAGCACCCCCAACTGACAGCAATGACAAGAGGAGGCGCACACACCACAGACAGGGCAACTCGCAAGGAGCCCGACAATCAAGCCTCCAGCAACTCACCTACCGGCAGCACGCCGCGCCTCGAGAGGAAAGTCGCCGCACTAGCCTCTTCAGTGGAAGAGCGAATGCGTCAGATGGAGGAACGTCAGGCTCAGGCACTCGCCCTACTAAAGGACTTAAGAGCTTCTCGGGCCCCCGAAGCGTTTCTTGCGGCTACGGATCGAACATCGCTCTCTTTGAGTCATAACTCACTCTCTTTGAGCCATAGCTCGCTCAACAGAGTGGTACGTGCCACGTACCTCGCCACGAACATGCAGGCTCGGGGGGGGGGGGGGGGGGGGGCACAGACCGACAAAAACATCACATATAAAGAAGCGCCTCTCCAGAAGGGAACGAGAAATCAAAAAAGAAAGAAGGAGCATGATCATAGCCCAACATCTAGGAGAGGAGGTGGGCACCCCTATGGCGCCCTGCGGATTGGGGTAGCAGCAAGGACAACGCTTCACTCCCCTCAACACTTCCCACACGGAAGTTCTACAAGCCATCAAGGACCATCCTTCACTATGGAGGCACGGGACGCTCCCCTAAGGAAGGGGGGATCGGTCTAAGTTTTGCCACTACATCAAAGTCGGGGGCACGACGCAGAGGAGTGCAGACGCCTGAAGGAGGAAATCGAGCGGCTCATACACCTTCGTCTTGTCAAAGGGTTTCAAGGGAAGGGAACAACTACGCAGTCTGCCCCGACCAAGCCCACATGGGGGAAAAAGCACAGGGAGATTTCCCCGAAGCACGACAAGCAATGGCCAAACCAACCTCTCCCGCAACACAAGGATCTTTGTCAAGCCATCAACAAATCCACGCAACCATCGGAAATCCCCCAGTCGAAGTAGGCGGGATATTGGTCGATGACGATGTGTCTACCAACGTGTTGTTTTTGTCGACCCTGCTTCAGCTTGGAATCTCTGGAAGAAATGCACAGCTAGGTGCGAGGGGTGCCCATGTTACTGGCCACCCAACAATCCCCATTTTGGGAAGAATCATCCTACTAGTGACTCTAGGGACCCCCTGGCACAGGCTATCTACGACGTACAATTCATCATCGTGCAGGCCGACTCAACATGCATCACCATTATCAGGGGATCACTACTAAGGACGCTTTGGGCCGACACCCTCACGCAAGACATTACAGTTGAAGTCTACTGATCACAGGACGCAACTCCCAAGGATGCCACGGGAGCTTGACGCACGAGACTCAAGGAAGCGGGACGGAAGAAACTCTGCCACCATCCGCAAATTACTTTCCATATTTCTTAGAATAACAAGCCGCACTGCAGGACTTGCGCGCACTTGTATCTTCTCTTCAGCAATAACACAATGGATTCTCGGACGCATTTGCGACAATCAGCTCTGTGGAAAGAACGGGCCTCGTGTCCTTCTACTGTCAAGGCGAGAGGGACGAAAGTCCTTCTGCACCTCCTGAGAGAATGGACTCTGTGTCCAACTGTCAAGGCGAGATGGACGAAAGTTCTTATGCACCTCCTGAGATAACGGATCATGTGTCCTTCTATTGTCACGGAGAAATGGACGAAAGTCCTTCTGCACCTCCTGAGAGAACGTTCCATGTGTCCTTCTACTGCCAAGGCGTGATGGTCAAATGTCCATCTGCACCTCTAGCAATAGAACGGACCTCGTGTACTTCTAATTAAGGCGCGAACGAACAAAAGTCCTTCGCCATATCCAAATGAACGAACCTCGTGTCCTTCTAATTAAGGCGCGAACGAACAAAAGTCCTTTGCCATATCCAAATGAACGAACCCCGTGTCTTTCCGAGGTGCGAATGGATAAAGGTCCTTCGCTACCTCCTATAGAACGGACCTCGTGTCCTTCTAAGGATCGAACGAACAAAGGTCCTTCAACATGTAACACCCTCCCTGTTACATAGCATATAACAGTAGGTCCGGCCGGGACCCCACGCCATATGAAACGAACATAAGAGCGCATTACGAGAATTAGTGTCTAAACAGTTACAAATATAACTATCTCAGCATCAGAGTCGCATAACGGAAGCATATTTATTCTTATTTAAAACCAGTACATAACAAGTCCACTTTACAACTAGGAATGAAATAAAACAAGAGTTATTTACATTGTTTGTTTACATTAAAAAGGTGGCTTCCAAACATCGGCACGCAGGCCGGCCACACATGAACAAAAGTAAACAAAAGCTTTGTCCTTCAAGGGCCAGCACAGCACAGCAGCAGGGGCTTCAGCCCGCTATCTCCCGCTAGTCTCACCGGGACCTGTATAAGCAAATCCACCAATTGGTGGGAAAACAGGCAACCGGTCAACTTTAGCTGACCAATATTTATAACGACCCCGCCCCACACTCGGGGCGGCGGTGCTCCTTCACTGCAAGTAAGAGTCAGCAGCATATGTATATATATCCGCAAACAACACCAACGGAGGCAAACCAAGCCACCCGCTTCGTGCTCTCAAGGCACACTTTGGCATACTCCCTGAGTTACGCCCTTACGCTAAGTCTTATTTCAACTTAGATAAGCAAATTGAGCTAGGCCGTACACACGAAGTTCCGGCACTCTTCCATAGTCCGGTGCACTGAGGGGCGACCTCTTCACCACTACTATGGGCGGGTTCGGATCAGCTAGGCCTGTGCTCAATTATCGTGATTCAACTCTGCACGATACGGGTAAGCGTCACCTTGTGCCCGACACTTAAAGCTGGGCTTTGCAAATTCCACAGCTTTATCTACTATATATCTAGTCCCAGGACATTGGGTAACACTGAATCACACAAATTGCGTGCTGGGCGCTACCGCCGGCGCTAGCACTAGCGCCCGGCGCTAGCAACAGAACTTAGTTCTGCCCGGCACTGGTAACAGAAATCTGTACTGCCACCTCTGGGAAACCACCTCCAGACATCAACATTGGTAGCTCACCTGGAGCTACCGCCGGCGCTAACGCTAGCGCCCGGCGCTAGTGACAGAACTCAGTTCTGCCACCAAATTTCGGGTACAGCCTGGGAAACACCTCCAGGTCCTATTTTGTACAAAACAGTACTCATGACCCGCATCACAGCACGTACACGAAATTATTTCCGGCACTTTACACGCACTAAGCATCACCAATCCGGCTCGACCTGTCCGGATGGGCTTCACACAGCATGCCTATGTCCGTAATACCGTTTCAGACTCTATATGCAATTTGTGGGGAAATCACTTCAACCCACCGGAATAGCCGATCTACTAATTAGTAGAAGTATTCCAAAACGCATGCAAATCAAAGGACGTACATGTCCAAGGATTAGGGAGGAGATTCGTTACCCTTGTAGGCCGTTTCGGTGCCATAGAATTGAGAGGGAGATGGCTGGAATCCGCGGTGGCACACGCACGAAGACGATGCTTCACAAATCCCTCCTGGCACGATGAAAGCTCAACTCCAAAGGCTCTCCTTCCTTTCTCCCAGCTCTCTGCCCTCAGCACTTGAGAGAATTTCAGAGAAAATGGCTGAAAAGTCGGGATTGAGGTTATTTAAGATTTAGCGCTACCTCCGGCGCTAGCCCCGAGTCGGTACCGCTAAGAGCTGCTACCGCCGGCGCTATCGCTAGCGCCTGGCGCTATCGACAGCTCGACGTCTCGACGCTTCGACGCCTCGACGTCTCAACGGGTGCGCTACCGCCGACGCTAGCACTAGCGCCTGGCGCTAGCGCCCTTAATTCAGCTCATGCTCAATTTTTGGTATTTTGGGTGCACATGCCATTTGGGGTCTTACAATTCTTCCCCCCTTAAATGAATTTCGTCCCGAAATTCTAACAGTGCAAATAATCAAAACGATACAAAATACAATTTGTACCTTAAAGGAACAGCTCGGGGAACTCCTCACGCATAGTTTGCTCGCGCTCCCATGTAAGTTCCTCACGACCGCAGTTGTTCCAGCGAACTTTGACCATCTTGATCAATTTATTCCGTAGATGTTTGACCCCAGTGTCTTCGATGCTAATAGGTATGACCTTTGTCTTCAACCCATCATCGACCGGCACCTGAGTAGCCACAAGCACTTGGCTAGGCTCTGGTACAACTTTCCTCAATACTGATATGTAGAACACATCGTGCAGACTACTCAACTCAGTCGAAAGAGCGAGTCGATAGGCAGCTTCGCCAACACGTTCCAGTATCTCAAACGGTCCAAGGTATCTTGGACTCAGCTTTTTCAAGCGCCGAATCCGGGACACACCCTTGAAAGGTTTGATCTTGAGATAAACCCAGTCGCCCACGACGAACTCGACGTTTCTGTGCTTGGCATTGTAGTATTTCGCCTGCCTATCTTGCGCAATTAACAATCTCTCACAGATTGTTTGAATAGCCGCATTTGCCTCTTCGACTTCCTTTCGCTTAAACAGCTTCGTTTCACCTGTCTCCGCCCAAGATAAGGGAGTGCGGCAAGCTCTACCATAGAGGGCCTCAAAGGGTGTCATCTTTATACTTGCCTGATAGCTGTTATTATAAGCAAATTCGATCATGAAAAGATGATCTTCCCACTTTTTACCGAAGTCCAGGACGCACATTCGGAGCATATCCTCCAGAGTTCTGTTCGTACGTTCAGTCTGTCCATCCGTCTGAGGGTGGAAGGCAGTGCTAAACTTCAGCTTTGTACCTAACAACTGGTGGATTAGCCTCCAATCTTTCGAAGTGAAGCGCTCATCTCGGTCACTGACGATGCTACGGGGCACACCGTGCAATCGTACAATGCTATCAACATAAAGTTTTGCTAACTTTTCAACTGAATCGTCCTTCCAGTTTGGAATAAAGTGGGCTACCTTTGTCAAGCGATCCACGATCACCCATACGGCATCATTCCCGCTCTGTGATCTCGGCAAACCGTGCACGAAATCCATCGAAATGTCATCAAATTTCCATTCCGGTATAGAAAACGACTTCAGAAAACCTCCAGGTTTCTGACATTCCGCCTTCACCAGTGCGCAAGTTTTGCATTTTGCCACGTACAAGGCGATGTCTTTCTTTAATCCTGGCCACCAAAACAGCTTTTTTATGTCTTGGTACATTTTTGTGCTCCCTGGGTGAATTGAGTATTTGGTAAAATGTGCTTCGCACATCAATTCCTCCCGCAACTTACCCACATTTGGGACGCACAACCGACCGTCTTTCCACATCAGACCGTCGTCCATCACAAACTCTGCAGCAGTCCCATCCCCAGACTCTGCCAAATAGCGTTGCATGCTCGAATCAAGCTCCAGGGCCTGTCGTATTCTGTCCGCGAGGTCATAATGCACCTCCGTCCAGTTTAAGCACGCATTCACACTAGAACTCCTCTCTACACAGGAGATCTCCAAGGCTTCCAAGTCCCTGATCAGACGTGGATCATACATCTGAATCCAGTTGGCCTGTGCATAAGCCCTTCGACTCAAAGCATCTGCGACTACATTTCCCTTCCCGGGAGTATAGTGTATATCAAAAGTGTAGTCCCCCAGGAACTCCATCCACCTTCGCTGTCGCATGTTGAGCTCCTTCTGATTTAGCAAATACTTAAGGCTCTTATGGTCTGTAAAGATGTTAACCTTCACACCATATAAATAGTGCCGCCACAGCTTTAGAGCGAAAATCACGGCCGCCAATTCCAAGTCGTGGACCGGATAATTCCGCTCATGCACTTTCAACTGACGAGAGCTATAAGCTATTACTTGACCGTGCTGAAGAAGTACGCAGCCTAAGCCGCTCCCTGACGCATCACTGTAAATTTCATAACCCTCTGCACCAGATGGTAAACACAAAATTGGTGCTGTGGTCAGACGCCTCTTTAATTCCTCAAAAGCCCGTGCACACTCGGTGACCAAACGAACTTCTGATCCTTCCTCGTCAAGGTGGTGAGAGGTAGAGCGATCCGTGAAAAGTTCTCCACGAAGCGCAGATAGTAGCCGGCAAGTCCAAGGAAACTCCTGACTTTCGCTACTGTCGCCAAAACGGGCCACTTCTGGATTGCATCAATCTTTGTCGGATCTACTGCGATACCATCGCCACTAACAACATGACCAAGGAACGCCACTGAGACTAGCCAGAACTCGCACTTAGAGAATTTGGCATATAGTTGACTACGTCGCAGGATTTCCAAAACTTCACGCAAATGAATCGCGTGTTCTTCTTCAGACTGAGAGTACACCAAGATATCGTCAATGAAGACAATGACAAACCGATCAAGGCACGCTCGAAAGGTCCTATTCATCAGATCCATAAATACTGACGGTGCATTCATCAATCCAAACGGCATTACTGTAAACTCGTAGTGTCCGTAGCGAGTACTGAATGTTGTCTTAGGGATATCACAATCCCGAATTCGTAACTGGTAATAGCCGGACTTGAGATCCAACTTTGAATACACAGTTGACCCAACTAGCTGATCGAATAAGTCATCGATTCGAGGAATCGGATACTTGTTCTTCTCGGTCAGCTTGTTCAATTCTCGGTAGTCAATGCATAGACGCAGGCTTCCGTCCTTCTTCTTCACAAAAAGGACCGGAGCACCCCAAGGGGAGGTACTTGGACGTATATAACCCTGCTCTAGCAACTCCTGTAATTGAACGCGCAATTCCGCCATCTCCTTTGGCGCAATTCGGTACGGAGAGCGTGAAACAGGCACCTGGCACCAGCTCTATAGTGAAGTCAATCTCTCGCTGAGGTGGCGCCCCAGGGAGATCTTTCGGAAATACATCTGGATACTCTGAAATCACAGAAACATCACTCAAACTGGGTTGAGGCTTTGCAGCCCCCACTAGCACAACACATAACTCTGCGCCTTGCCGAACCGCCTTGACCACTTGGACAGCAGACATCAGTGTCTTGCTCGATCCACGCAAACCAGCAAACGTAGTCGTACGTTCGGTATTCCGCCCCAGTGTGACCTCCTTAGACGTGCAATCAATGTAGGTCTGCTGCGCTGACAGCCAGTCCATACCAAAGATTACATCAAATTCCGAAAGCGGGAGTTTCAGTGCTTCCAAATCAAAGTCTTGACTCCCTATTCGTACCTTTACTACACAACCTCGATCTGCGCGCATCGAACACCCATTGGGTAGCATCACATCTAATCATTCCTGTCTAAACGACGAAGGCACTCCAAGTTGCTGTATGAAGGCCTCCGATATAAAGGACTGTGAAGCACCCGTGTCAAATAGTGCTCTTGTCGGATAGTTAAAGATCAGGACAAAGCCTAGGACATCAATGGTTACCAAGCATTGTATAAGGTATGAAGTATAAAAAGCAACAAAAGCTATATACTATCGCATACCTGTCACCACATCGTTCTGTTTGATGGCCTCCTGTTGGCCAAGGTTGTAAACTCTAGGCTGGGCTGGAGCAGCGTGGGATGCGGTTGACTCTGCCGCCTTCCCTTTCTCTGCCGCATAGGCCGCAACTAGCTTCTTCCCACTACGACAGTCACGTGCTATATGTCTCGGCTTGCCGCAGTTGTAACAGATGATTGGGCCTCGCCCAGTCACTCCCGATGCTGAAGATTGAGCTGACCCAGACGGTCGCGCTCCTTTCTTCCATTTGCCTTGCCCCGACTTTGCCGAGCTCGATACTTTGAACTCTGGCTTGACTACTGCTAGCTCCTTCCTACTATGGGACCGTTTCATGTCTTTCTCTAAAGAACGAGCTGAGTTGACCAGGGTCATAAACCCTTGCGTCATTGGCCCCATCAGAAGAAACCGCAACTCCTCTCGCAAGCCTTCGTAAAACCGATTTGTCTTACACGCTTCATCCGCAAATGTCACGCCTGCATAACGACCCAACCGTGTAAACTCATGCAGATAATCATCGATAGTACGATCACCCTGAGTCAGACGGTTGAATTGGTTTTCCATTTCTATCTGTTGGGCCTGAGGAAGATATCGCTCCAAGAATAGTTTGGAAAACTCATCAAAAGAGATATTGGTCAGCTGCCTTCCGACTAGCTGATGTATCTCCAACTCATCCCACCACAGCTGCGCCTCCCCATCTAGTAGGAAGGTTGCCAAAGTCACTTTTTGTCCTTCCTCCGTGTCCGTGGCCTTCAAGGTTTTGCGCACCTTTGACAGCCAATCTTCTGCTTGTGTCGGGGTTCCTGCCCCCGTGAACGTGGGAGGGTGGCAACTCAAAAAGTATTGCAGCTGTTGATCTGGAGCTCTTCGTACCCTCAACGGCACTGGCCTTTCCACCGCAGGTTCAGCTGCTGGAGCCTGCACTGGAGGTTCAGCTGTTGGAGCCTACACTGGAGCCACTCCAGGGGTAGGAGGCTGTCCAAGGACATGCCCTCCTGGCTGCGCAGTGAACATTGCAAATACTGCCTCAGCAATCATCCTTACTATGTCAGCTGAAGGAGGAGTCAGCACCGGAGTTGGTGCACTGCTTGCAGTCGAACGAGGGGGTCGAGAAGGCCCCGCTCCACTCCCAATCGCCTATATATGTACCCAAAACATAATTAGCGACTACGAGATAGCATAACGCAATAAAGGAACACAGAAGTTCCATCTGAATGCTACACATATACATGTAATTCATTCCCAAAGTGGACAAAACTGGTTATTTATATGAGTTAAAGGCGACGCACACACGTGCTCACCACCCCTTAAAAGAATTCGACCACGAATTCAGACGGAAAGGGATCGAGACCCGTAGCTGATACCAATTTGTAACACCCTCCCTGTTACATAGCATATAACAGTAGGTCCGGCCGGGACCCCGCGCCATATGAAACGAACAGAAGAGCGCGTTATGAGAATTAGTGTCTAAACAGTTACAAATATAACTATCTCAGCATCAGAGTCGCATAACGGAAGCATATTTATTCTTATTTAAAACCAGTTCATAACAAGTCCACTTTACAACTAGGAATGAAATAAAACAAGAGTTATTTACATTGTTTGTTTACATCAAAAAGGTGAATTCCAAACATCGGCACGCAGGCCGGCCACACATGAACAAAAGTAAACAAAAGCTTTGGCCTTCAAGGGCCAGCACAGCATAGCAGCAGGGGCTTCAGCCCGCTATCTCCCGCTAGTCTCACCGGGACCTGTATAAGCAAATCCACCAATTGGTGGGAAAACAGGCAACCGGTCAGCTTTAGCTGACCAATATTTATAACGACCCCGCCCCACACTCGGGGCGGCGGTGCTCCTTCCCTGCAAGTAAGAGTCAGCAGCATATGTGTATATATCCGCAAACAACACCAACGGAGGCAAACCAAGCCACCCGCTTCGTGCTCTCAAGGCACATTTTGGCATACTCCCTGAGTTACGCCCTTACACTAAGTCCTATTTCAACTTAGACAAGCAAATTGAGCTAGGCCGTACACACGAAGTTCCGGCACTCTTCCATAGTCCGGTGCACCGAGGGGCGACCTCTTCACCACTACTATGGGCGGGTTCGGATCAGCTGGGCCCGTGCTCAATTATCGCGATTCAACTCTGCACGATACGGGTAAGCGTCACCTTGTGCCCGACACTTAAAGCTGGGCTTTGCAAATTTCACAGCTTTATCTACTATATATCCAGTCCCCAGGACATTGGGTAACACTGAATCACACAAATTGTGTGCTGGGCGCTACCGCCGGCGCTAGCAACAGAACTTAGTTCTGCCCGGCACTGGTAACAGAAATCTGTACTGTCACCTCTGGGAAACCACCTCCAGACATCAACACTGGTAGCTCACCTGGAGCTACCGCCGGCGCTAACGCTAGCGCCTGACGCTAGTGACAGAACTCAGTTCTGCCACCAAATTTCGGGTACAGCCTGGGAAACACCTCCAGGTCCTATTTTTGTACAAAGCAGTACTCATGACCCGCATCACAACACGTACACGGAATTATTTCCGGCACTTTACACGCACTAAGCATCACCAATCCGGCTCGACCTGTCCGGATGGGCTTCACACAGCATGCCTATGTCCGTAATATCGTTTCGGACTCTATATGCAATTTGTGGGGAAATCACTTCAACCCACCGGAATAGCCGATCTACTAATTAGTAGAAGTATTCCAAAACGCATGCAAATCAAAGGACGTACATGTCCAAGGATTAGGGAGGAGATTCGTTACCCTTGTAGGCCGTTTCGGTGCCATAGAATTGAGAGGGAGATGGCTGGAATCCGCGGTGGCACACGCACGAAGACGATGCTTCACAAATCCCTCCTGGCACGATGAAAGCTCAACTCCAAAGGCTCTCCTTCCTTTCTCCCAGCTCTCTGCCCTCAGCACTTGAGAGAATTTCAGAGAAAAATGGCTGAAAAGTCGGGATTGAGGTTATTTAAGATTTAGCGCTACCGCTGGCGCTAGTGGCTAGCGCCTGGCGCTAGCCCTGAGTCGGTACCGCTAAGAGCTGCTACCGCCGGCGCTATCGCTAGCGCCTGGCACTATCGACAGCTCGACGCTTCGACGCCTCGACGTCTCAACGGGTGCGCTACCGCCGGCGCTAGCACTAGCGCCTGGCGCTAGCGCCCTTAATTCAGCTCATGCTCAATTTTTGGTATTTTGGGTGCACATGCCATTTGGGGTCTTACACAACACCTCCAATGAAACGGACCACGAGAACTTTTGAGGCGCGAACAGACAAAGGTCATTCGCCACCTCTAATGAATGGATCTCGTGTCCTTCTGAGGTGCAAACAGACAAATTAAAGGACCTTCACCACCTCCAATAGAACGGGCCCTGAGCACTTCTGAGGCGCGAACAAACAAAGGTCCTTTGGCACCTCCAACAGAACAGACCACGAATCCTTCTGAGGTGCAAACAGACAAAGGTTTTTCACCACATCCAATAGAACGGACCTCGAGTCCTTCTGAGGCGCAAAAAGATAAAGGTTCTTTGCCACCTCCAACAAAATGGACCTGGAGTCCTTCTGAGGCACAAATAGATAAAGGTTCTTCACCACCTCTAGCAGAACGGATCCTGAGTCCTTCTGATGCGCGAACGGACAAAGGTCTTTCACCAATTCCAACAAAACGGACCCCGGGTCCTTCTAAGGCACGAACGAACAAAGGTTCTTCTTCATTTCCAACAAAACGGACCTCGAGTCCTTCTGAGGCACAAACGGACAAAGATCCTTCACCAACTCCAACAGAACAAACCTCGAATCCTTCTGAGGCACGAACGGACAAAGGTCTGTTGCCACCTCCAACAGAAAGAAACCTGAGTCCTTCTGAGGCGCGAATGGACAAAAGTCGTTCGCCACCTCCAACAGAATGGAACCCGAGTCCTTCTGAGCCGCGAACAGACAAAGGTCCTTCGCCACCTCCAACAGAATGAACCCTGAATCCTTCTGAGGCGTGAACGGACAAAGGTCCTTTGCCACCTCCAACAGAACAGACCCCGAGTCCTTCTGAGACGCGAACGGACAAAGGTCCTTCGCCACCTCCAACAAAACGAAAAAAATTCCTTCTACACCTAAAGATAAGAGTAAGCCCTGCACCCTACAATGGATTTCGGCCAGGACGGACCACAAGTCCTCCTTCATCACTTAACCGAAAATAGACCCCGAGTCCTCTGGCGCCTTCCGGGCGAAGGGGGGCAAGTGACCCCCCCCCCCCCCCCCCCCCCCCCGCATTACATCCGAGCATCAGTCCCCAACACTAACGCCCAGTGGAAGTTGCAAACTCAACATGCTGCATCAAACTCACGCTCAGCGAGATACGCAAGGCTCAAACAAGAGAGCAATTCTATAACTTCGTTAGCAAAGGCATGATGCGAGTCTAAGCTGCGCCTACAACAACAAAAGCAAAAGGCAAACAAGAGATACAATGCTCCAAGCACAATGCGGACACAGACAAGCTATCCCTTGATAGCTGCGTCAGGATCGTCATCTGAGGCGTCATCTACACCAAGGTTGGAGCGCTCTGGCATCCTTTGCGCCAGATGAGAGCTCTAACCAAATCCAAGGCGGAATGCGACATATCACGCTCATCCTCATGTAGCGGATCCACCTTCGTGGTCATGATCTCCGATCGGGGCCCCTTCACGATCCAGGATCTCTCCATTCTATAGCCATATGACTCCTTGTGCTCAGCGACCACGGGAGTTCGCTCCGTCTTGACGCCCAAAGGAACGCCAACCATTGATGGTTTCTCCCCCTCTAATCGCACCAGCTCGGCCTCCTCCTTGAACGACTCTGTCTCAACTCTCGATAAGAGCAGACCCCGAGTCCTTTGGCGCCTTCTAACAAGAACCGACCCCGAGTCCTTATACATTTCTTGAGCAAACAGACTCATGACCTTTTACTTCACGATTGGAACAGACCCCGAGACCTTCTATGAAAGCGAGCCCCGAATCCACCTATGAATTCCAATAAGAACTGATCCACTCGTCCTTCCACGTCACTAAGACAAGGGGGCAGAACTTCTGATCCTAGCTTTGGAGTGCGGATAGTCAAATCCCCCATTAAGGGGTGCACATAGTAAAAATCCCCCATTATGGGGTGCGCATAGCCGAACCTCCCATTGTGGGGGTGTGTATAGTAAAATCCCCCATCATGGGTGTACGCATAGTAATATCCCCCATCATGGGGGTGCAGATAGTAAAATTCCCTCATCATGGGTGTGCGGATAGTCACGCCTCCTAGCAGCATAATAACCAAAATGGCCCCATCATAAGCTATAAAAGGGACTCAGATCCCTCATTTGAAATGACCTTGCCTTCTACGCCAGAGAGAGCTCCAAAGTCTTCCTTCGAAGATCTCTATGAGTTCTTCTTCGGCGCTTGAAGATTCATTCGATGTGTCCTCCGGCTCTCAAAGATCTTCTTCGACCCTCGAAGATCCTCATCAGAGCTTGAAGATCCCTTCGAAAATCTTCTTTGACGCTCGAAGATCTCCTTCGGGTTCGAAGATCCCTTGAAGATTGCTCGAAGACCTCCTCCATAGTTCGAAGATCCTTTGAAGTCTGCTCGAAGATATCTCCGCCCTTTGAAGATTCCTTCGGAACCTCGAAGATCTCCTTCGCTCCTCGAAGGTCCCCTTGAAGATTGCTCGAATTCCTCATGCAGCTCCGTCCTTCATGCCCAGAGCCCCGCTGCCGCATTCATCATTCCAGATTACTTCCAGGCACGCTCATCACCACTCCACTAGCTCCAAGCAACCTCTGTGGTCCTGAAGAATCATTATAACGAGCGGTGGTCTGTCACCGTCGAGAGACAATTTTTGTAACACCTAAAGGAATAGTGGAAAACTTGGTCGACACCGATCCGGCCCTGTAGTTTTTCCCCCTTTCTGGGGTTTTTCCACGTCAAAAGAATCTTTGTTAGCTTTTGGTTTTCTCTGTGATTGTTAGCGTGCCCGGCTCACTCTCGAGCTTAGACGGTTCAATTCGACCGGTGAATTAATAAGAGCGTCGAGCGACCAGCAACAATTGTATTTATCCTCGATTCACATTTTTCTTGAGTAGAACTACTCCGACGAGGTTTTTCATGTCATAGATTTTTGCAATAAAAATTACATTGGGTGAATTGTGGTATTTTTACAATAATTTTAAGTGTCAATTTGTCAAAAATCCAATCTTCTTTTTTATTCAGATAAAAATAATTCGATCGTATTTTTTCTAGTTATCACTAATTGTGAACAAATTGATACTTAAAATGATTGTAAAAATATCATAATTCATATTTCGTATTTTTTTTGCGAATATCTATTTTTTACGCTTAAAAATATGATTTAGAGCAAAAAAAAAAAATATAGCATGTAAAGGATAGTGGGTTACTGAGTATCAAAATAATACTCTCAAATAATATGATTGTAGATCCTCTCCAATCATTGTGCATAATATATACACAGATTATTTTGTCCACTCAGATATCATATAAAAATAATTATGATTTCTTGTCTAACCCCACCCCAACTCTCACCATCATTGGTGCATCATTAATGCTTAAAAGTAGTTAGGTTTGGACCCGCAAATGAGATTAGCTTAACCACACCGGTTAAGGGTAACTAACGCCTCATTATCACGATAAATCAGATTTTTATTATTGTTATTGTTTCTAAATGTTAAGGATTAGGTAGAGTATGAACAGGCGTGGGACTAAAGTGGGACCCAATATGCTGTTTTTTGGCGGTTGTTTTAAGCTTTTAATGATCGGATATGAGAACAGCATTTACCCGAAGAGACCGAGGTGACGTGGAATTTTCTCTGTCTACATAAAAGTAATTAATTAATTAATTAATTAGTGGCACGTGTAAAATATATGTTTGACCACTCGTGATAAGAAAAGAAAATTGTTCTTGTTGACTCTGGGTAACATATGTATTTATATGTGGACTAAGACTTGTTTTTAAGCACGCAAATTTCGTGGTGGGATTAATCGGTTTATTATGGCAATTGTTAACCGCACCCTAGTTTTGGCTATCCACAACTCATTTTTACGAAGTATTACGCAATTTTTTGGAAATACGTCTTGTACAAGCATTTTTAGGAAAAGTGTTCAACACGAAAATTGTAGATATCGTCGATATATACAACTTTCGTGTTAAACACATTTGCTAAAAATGCACGCACAAGACGTATTGCCGCTCGAATTGAAATATGGGCGTAACTATAACGAATTTTTGGAAATACTCATTGTGCATGCATTTTTAGGAAAAATGTTCAACAGGAAAGTTGTAGATCTCGACGATATCTACAACTTTTGTGTTGAACACTTTTCCGAAAAATGCTTGTGCAAGGCATATTTCCAAAAAAATGCATAATACTTCATAAAAATGGGTTGCGGATAGCCAAAACTGGGGTGCGGTTAACAATTGCCTTTATTATTTGTTCTTCTGGTTTTCATTTGGCGCGGCTTTTTTGCCCCCGGTGAGTTTGGACAAAAACGTCAATGTTTGACGTCGGCTATGACAGCGGCCAAGGAAAGAAAACTAGCTTTGAACATAAAAGTGGATGAAGTTCGTTAAGTGAGGTCCGGAGTTCACGAACGTGCCTCAAACGGAGCCTTAGTGCGAGAAAATTTTAAAAGTGAATAGGTTCAGATATTGTGTAAACATTTTTTTATTATGACACTTATTTTTCTTTGTACTTCGCATCATTATTTTAATTATGAAAATTATTTATGATATGTTGTGATCTACCAAACACCATTTTGTATATTTTATAAGTTTTAAAAAGTATTGTGTGCGAAGTACCTTAGTCGCGATACTTGATTGTGCATATAAGTTGTGGGCGTGATTTTCCTTTGCATGACACTTATTTAGTGTACAAAAAACATGATTGTGGATCCTTTCCAATCATTGTACTTAATGCAAAAATTATTATTAAAAGAAGCACATAGACGAGCACAATAGTCTGTATTTTGTTGTTTTTTTTGTCTACCAAGTGCAATTTGTATACTGTATTTTTGGTTCATCAAGGCATTGCATATTTTTATAGAAGTATTGTGTACATGGAGCCGTGTGATTCCCAACATGTTTGTTAAGTATCGTCTTATCATTCCAATATCAAAAACCTATACTGACAAAAGTACGCTCACATTCTCTTTGCGGGAAAATGTAACAATAAAAGTAAAATTCCGCATCTTTTTCTTGGTTGTACTCTAACCCAACCTTTAAAGTTATTATACCAATTCTTATTAAAACGACGAGCTTTCTGTCTGATATCTGTTTGGGGAAGCATATCTAAATGAGGTTAGCAAAGATCATTTTGCAAATAATATCTTCTTATTGAGTCGTGAGATTGACATCATAGGTGCTTATAGGGTGTCTTAAATCCAAATTTGAAGGTAAATTTTCTAGTTTAAACTCTTATTTTCTATGTCTTATAACCGTTGAACTCAACTCTTCCAAATCCATATAACTTTGACATATTCCTACTTCTGAAAAAAAATCTTCAATATACAAATTAATCATACAACGTTGTTACAAAATAAGACAAATAAGACGTTCATTCCTAATAACTTGAAAATAAGACATACATTCGATGAAAATATGTCATTCATTCATTATAACACGACATATTTTTCTTTCCTAAGAACTTGAACGAGAACCATTTGTGTCTTTCTGGTACAAATTAGCTTTGTTAAGATATGCATTCAAATTACAGATGTGCATTTATCATTGATGGGTCCTCATCCATTTTGTAAAGAAATTTGGGTTGCATTTAGCCAAAAACCCAACTCCCCACTAAGATGGTGGGGGCATGGGCAAGAAAGAGGAGGAAACCGCCCGTAACCACAAAAGAAACCGCCGCAATCGCCGCAACCACCGCACGAAGCCGCGCACAGCACCACACGCGGCCACAAGGCCGCACGGCACCACACGGCCGCGCGACACCGCCCGGCCGCGCGGCATCCCGCGGCCACGCGGCGTCGCACGGCCACGCGGCCACGCGGCATCGCACGGTCGCGCGACCGCGGCACCGCGCAGCCGCGCGGCGCCGGGCGCGGCCGCCCGACACCACGCGGCCGAGCGGCACCCCCGGCCGCGCGGCATCCCGCAGGCGCGCGGCCGCACGGTGCCGCGCGCCTAACGCCGCGCGGCACCGCACGGTACCGCGCGGTGCCGCGCACCTAACGCCGCGCGGTACCGCGCGGCGGCACCGCACGGTGCCGCGCGCATAACGCCGCTCGGCACCGCGCGGTACCGCGCGGCGACACCGCGCGCGGCACCGCGTGTAACGGCCCGTACACCGCCACAATCAACAATAATTCATTTTCCTATCTCACTAACATTTCATTTCTTAAAGTTACTAATCACAATGAGTAAATACAAAAGTACATGGCCATATTACTTGATATATATGCATAATATAAAGATTACAGTCTAGTTAAACAAAATATGCTCCAGGTAGACAGTTAAACAAGTTTTGATGTATAAACAGACAATAGTAGCATATATAAGCCACTACAAAAGTGTGCACTACAATAAAATAACTACAAGCCTTCAGTCCATATCATTTACTTAGCGCTGGTGCGCTTTATCCTTCCTTGTCCCTAAAATGATTGAGAAGGAAACCGTTAGTCTTTCACAAAGACTAAGCGAAACTATACCTTTTTAATCTGCTATACATGCAAACAAGAGAGGTTATATATAACAATATGCAATTTATGTTAGCAATAATTTGATAAACAAGAGAAATAAACATGTATGTATATAACTTGGTATATGTCTATGAAGAGTAAAAACAGTGGTGAAAACTATTAAATCATATAGCATGTTATATATATTTCCATGATAATTTCATTGCTTAAGAAATATTAAGGGCATTTGAATCCATATTCAGTATACAATGTCAGTGTTTGGGGTCGACCCCTTAGGGTCATCAATGTCCTAACCAGTACGTACAACACGCGTTTATGCTTTTCGGCCGACTGGTTTGGCAATACTTCTATAAGATTTCATTCATGTGCATGCTATTCAAATATGCCCTTAACATTCCCTTGTGTCGCACGTGTACATAAAATAAGTTGTTTTATTTTTATAATCCCCTCAGATTATTTCTTTCGCCTGTTTGTCTTAAATAAGGTCATACATATTAGCGAGAATTTCAATCAGTGATAAACAAAGTTCTTCATGATGTCATATGCCACAATAATATCCTTTCTTTCTTTTAAACACAATGCCAGTAACCGAAAATACTTGAAATAAGCATAAACTAAAAAGATAAGTCTCACCGTTCCTTTGTTTTTCCCCAAGTCACGCCCCAAATCACCGTCATCTCTACCGGTGGATGCCATCCTCCGCAATATCTGTTACGGCATTATTTAAAATAACTAAGCATTCGATCGGGGTTGCATCACAGTTAGACGTTGACATTGACTCCTAGGGGTGACTTAAACATCTAAGGATTTGCTTATGTGAGACAACATCTCATTCAAGTAAACAAGGGAGAGTGGACTGCACATGGACAATCAAACAGTCCTTATTGGACTATAACAATTCAGCTAACAACAACATCACAAAAGGTGAAGCAGTAAAACAAATCTCATAGGACATGGGAGCAAATAGCCTTGCTGCATCACTCCAACTGATCAAAGAACAAGCAGCCGGCCTATACATCAATAGTAAGTCAAACAGCAAAGAATAAGCAGCCTGCCAACATCACGGGTACATAAAACTGGAGCAGCTAACTGAGAAGAATTCCAAAAAAAAAAAACAGGTCACTAACAGTTAGCTCTAACTGGACAGAGGAAAACATCACAGATGCTGAAACTGCAGCAGCTAATAGATTAGGATTCAGTAGCCGACCAACAAGAAACCAACGAAACCCCCAAAATGAAGAGGCAACATAAAAGAATAACAGAGATCTCCCCATAAAGACTTCCTATAGCAATTATTGTGAACAACTCAAACCAGATCTGAACCAATTCGAGTCATAAAAAGAGAAAAGCTCCAAAATCAAAGTACCGACAATCACAATAGTAACAGTTAGGATCCTAATGTTTTCCAGCAAGGTAACTTCATAACAGAAATGGAAGAGGAGAAAAGGGATCAAAAGCTCACAGTGCTTTGAGACAAGGAAACCAAATTCCATTTTTCCGACACAGCTCCAGCTCAAGCAAAGCCGCAAACCACCAATTCCAGACCTAGCCGCAGCTTTTCACAACCTCTAAACAAGAGTACGAGAGAAGAAGGGTGGAGATTGAGTTCGGAGCGGTGCCCTAGCGCGACACCGTCGAGGAGAGGGGAAGGAAATAAAAAGAATACGTGAAATCTGATCGGTTAAGAGGTAAAAGGAACCAAAAGCCACCGCTTAAATCCTTATCTGATATTGCTATTAGCAGCCCAGCAATATTAAGCCCTCAATAAATGCCCAAAACATAAGTCAAGCCCTCATTACAGCAGCCAAGCATCAAATTTATAATAACATCCCATTGTATCCATGAGACAACGTCTAATTGCACACCAATTTCATTATACTTATGTCAATTTTCATCATAGGGGATATTAAGTTAAAAAAAAAAAATTTATGCCTTGAAAAACAAGGTAAATCACTTACGAGGAAATGTCGAACGTCACACCGCGTGCCCGGACCGCGCGGTGTCGCGCACCTAACGCCGCGCGGCACCGCGCGGCGGCACCGTGCGCGGCACCACGCGTCCGGCACCGCGCGGTGCCGCGCGCCTAATGCGGCGCGGCGACACCGCGCGCCTAGTGCCGCGCGGTACCGCCCGGCACCGCGCGTGGCCGGGCGGTGGGCGCGGTGCCGGTCGGCCTCCCTCACCGCCGGGCGCACTCTCCGACCCCTCTCGTCTCGTCCCCGGTCGGCCTCGCTTGACCAGCGGACGCGCTCGCTCGGCCTCTCCCGCCTCATTCGGCGGAGAAAACGAGGATGATCAAGGCAAATCTCGCTAAACCCGTAACCACCCATCATGGGGTGCGAATAGTAAGAATCCACCTCATGAGGTGCAAATAGTAAAATCCTCCAACATGGGGGTGCGAATAGTAAATTCCTCTATCATGGAGTGCAAATAGTAAAAACCTCTATCATGGGGGGGCGAATAGTAAATAATATGGTTATGGTGTGCGCATAATCTTATCCATCATATGAATGCATATAATCACCAAACTATACAAATTGGTGTGCGCATAGCCATATTCATGATGAGTGGGCATCCGGTCTGCGTCTAGCAAATAATATGGTTATGGTGTGCGCGTAATCGTATCCGACATATTAATACATATCATCCAAAAACTATACAAATTGATGTGCGCATAACCATATTCATGATGAGTGGGCATCCGGTCTGCGTCTAGCAAATAATATGGTTATGGTGTGCGCGTAACCGTATCCGACATATTAATACATATCATCCAAAAACTATACAAATTGGTGTGCGCATAACCATATTCATGATGAGTGGGCATCCGATGTGCGTCTAGCAAATGATATGGTTATGGTGTGCGCGTAACCGTATCCGTCATATGAATACATATCATCCTAAAAATTATACAAACTAGTGTGCGCATATTCATATTCATGATAAATGTGCATATAACACATAAATTGGTTATGGTGTGCGGATAGCCGTCCTAACCACCCTAACCACCTTAATCACCCTTAAAAGCTATAAAAGGAACCTCAGGGCTTCATTTCAAGGGACTTGGAATTTTCGACACGGGAGAGAGCTCTCTGGTATTCCCTTGAAAATCTTCATCAGCATTCGAAGATCTCCTTCGGAACTCGAAGATCTCCTTCAGCACTCGAAGATCTCCTTCAGCATTCGAAGATCTCTTTCGGAACCCGAAGATCTCCTTCGGAACCTGAAGATCTCCTTCAACGTTCGAAGACCTTGATCAACACTCGAAGACCTCCTTCAACCTTGAAGACCACCATCGTCGCTTGAAGATCTTCTACGGACTTTGAAGACTTCCCGGCCAAGAAAAGTACTTAGTTTTTCTGAGAGGTGGCATGTCACCCTCAGAGACTTTCATTCAATTACAATTGTAACGGGAGCGGCCTGTCGCCCCCGACTCTCGCACAATTACTTGTAACGCTCCACCATATAGTGAAATTTGGTCGGCGCTGATCCGACCACGTGGTTTATCACCCTTTTCGGGTTTTTCACGGTAAAAGCGTCTTCTTGCCACCTGTTCGTTCTCTCTGTGATTGTTTGCGCGCTCGGTTCACTCTCGGACTAAGACGGCTCGATTCGCCCGGTCTGAAAGAACGTTGAGCGACCCGCAACAATCATGTTTGTCAAATTACTAATTAATTATGAACAAGTAATAGTTCTATACATTGTTTTTGCTTCTTACTTGGAGTGAATATGATGAATACAATATTAGTGAATGAATATAAGTGAAGGATGATTTGATTCGACCGTAGAAAAGTATGAGATTTGCAAAACTGCATAATTAAAACTAAAAAGGAGCAGATTAATGAATGCATTTAAAGATTTTTGCAAGCTCTCAAGTCACCAAGCTCTCATAAGTAAATTTATGCTTTATTTGGTTGAGCGGTTGTAAAAGCAGTTGTTGTAAATGTTGGTTTATAAATGAAGTTGTTGGAAACTTGTTGCTGAAAATGAAGTTCTGTTTGGATAGCCTGTGTTTGCAGAGATGTAAAAGCAATTGTTGTAAATGTAGGTATATAAAATGTTACTGTTAAAATTATTGTAATGTTAAAAGCATATTAATATAAATATATATATTATATTTTATTAATAAACTATATTAATGTTACTGTTAAAATCCTAATGTCATAGAGGCGGAGCCAAGCCAAGCTTTCAGCACCTCCTCCGGTGGCGGTGACCTCCAAATGGAGAAGTAGAGCTTGATGGAGGCGGAGGCGGAGGTAGAGCCGGTCTCAACTACTCCACCCCTCCGGCAAGATGGAGTTCCTACTCGCGGCGATGGAAGAGACGGCGGAGCGGAGTTGCGATGTTGATTCCCTCGCGATTTTCTTTTCCTTCCTCCCAGAAACGCAACAAACTGGAGCACTTCCGCTTGGTTTCAGTCCGCGACTTCTACTGCTTGAAGAAACGCAGCGCGATTCGAACATTTGACAGAAAAATAAATGAATCTGTTCACGGGCTTTGCGTTTTGGTGAAACGACCTGACTTAAAACGCCGAACCAAATGAACCCTTAATGAATACATTTAAATTAGAAATTGAGATAGGGGGCAAAACGTTAATGGAAGCAGGGCTGGCACATGCACACAACAGTCAACAGCTATCGGTAATGAAGAGATGAGTGCCTGCTCCGCTGCTCGGGGACCACCAGACGGGAGAAAAGGGGCAAAACCTCATCGTCGCTGCTCCGGGATCATCGTCGTCGCACAGTTTTCCGCATGAAGCTAAGCCTCCTCGTCGTCGCCAGAAACCACTCCTCTCGGACTCTCCGACGACACAAGCGAAAAATGGCGCAGAAAGAGGCTCGGGCTCGCGCACAAGAAACTGAGAATGTGAGGAACGAAGCCTGGCCTAGCTTGTATTCGCGAAAATCACACTCGGGCACATGCCAAATTCAATTTTAAGGGAAGTTTAATTAATATTATATCAAATATGCTAAAACATTTTCATATATTTAAGGGAAGTTTAATTAATCTTATATCAATTATGCTAAAACATTTTCATATACGTGTCCTCGACAGTGTCTTCGTGATAATCTTATGCACACCACAATAAAAATTTGCCTTCATGCATTTTTATTTATTTTCAATCTTAAGGATTTGTTATTATCAAAAAAAGAAGTTTGTTGGAGCATGAATCAGACACATCCTTGGTATGAAAATAACAAATCTTTTTATTTATTTGATCAATATATATAATTGTTTTCATAGTGTGTAGGTTCAAGAATCTCATATAATATAATCTTTGGAAGCCACAAAAAGTATCAAGCTTAAACGATGAGTCGAATGCCAACTTTGCAGCCTATCGTCGGCAATAGCCACGTACTACTGCACAATGATAGCACTCAGAGTCTTGCAAAATTTGGATGTTAATTATCGTTGCCTCTACTGGCCGACGATAGTCTCAATCTCCTATTATGGCACGGCTAAGGAATGGGGAATCATTCGGATTAGACGTAGAATGAGTGTGAATGAGTGTTAATATCGCACCATCATGCGGATTAGACGTAGAATGAGTGTGAAATTCAACTTCCATACCTTCCGACAATAAGACCTACCGCTCAGTGATAGTCCTATTATAGCTGATATGGGTAGACTGTCATTCAATAGTTGATACGGGTAGACTGTCATTAAATAATATTAAAAGTAATTAATGATATGGGTTGTCCATATAATCCAAAAAGTTGATCTGCGAATAGCCAAAAAGTTTGATGCTGTCCTCTATTTGCAGACTGCCCGACGGAGGGCACAGTCTGCAGAGGGCGGGCTCTCGGTTGTCAGTACAGGCGAAGCCCGTCGTTGCACTTACATAAGGCCGGAGGCCACTACCACTCAACTCGTGTGTGTTGTTCAACTCGGGTGTGACTTTGACTTTTAGCGGTTTCACAGACTAGTCAATGTCGGCACAGTTGACTTTACCGGCGTATATTGTTGGTGTTTATAAAGATGAGTTTGCTTTGATGATAATTATGAGCCCGGTTTGACGTTGACCTGTGGGCTCCACTGACATTTGACTGTGGTGCATTAATTGATTTTACTAATTCAGCTGTTGTATTTATTTGAACCATAATAATGTATTTTTTTTTAATTAAGTCTTATTTGATTTAATTAATTATGTTTTCAATTGGGATATATAACAAATTATTAGTTTAAAATAGTGATATTTATTTATAGTTAATTTTGAAAATGAATTGAGTAACTTTAAATAAACTTATTTAATTTTGAAAATGATATTTTTACAAAAATAATACAATAAAAATGAAGGATGCTATTGAGAGTGACAATTAATCTAATATATTGAAAGAGAGGTATTCATAACCTATTTAAATCTTCTTCAATTTCTAAGATTTTTAAAGAGCTATATGTTTTTGTTACACTTACAAAATCAAATAGAAGTTGGAAAATAAATGCAATAAGAGTTTGGGTCTTAATTAGGATGGTGTGAAAGACGTTCAAAGTGATGGAGCCGTGATCGTCGCGGAAGAGGGCATATTTTTTTGTGGAGAATTTTGATTGACATGGAAAATTTTGATGATGAGACTAAAATGCTGCATTTTGAAAGGGAAACTCCGCCCTTTCAAAATTGATTTGATCTCCTCAATATATGTATAGTTTTTTGGGCTTTGAAAAGTTCTACACAAAGAGTTAGCTTAAAAAATATTTTTTAAATTTGTAGGAAAGCTTACTGATCATTATTATCTGTCATAATTTTAATAGTTATCAATAACAAGTGACACGTGCTAATCCTCTCATGCTAAGCTTTCATAAGATTTGATTGGGCCAGCATGGCACCGCACCGCTCTAACTTGGGGGCGTTAGTAGTCTAACGGTGTCTAACGGTGGATGGAAACATTAAAAAATATTGGATGGTACAGGTGTTTTATTTTAATACAACTCGAATGATGACGCTTGACTAGACAACACGGAGATAGTTAAGAAATAGTTGGGTTTGAATTTGTATAGAAACTGATATGGAGTCAGTACATGGGCGGATCGTTCTAGGAACTTCAACAAGGGGGACCAGGCAAAAGAGGCGGAGAGATGGCCGGCCGCCGGCAAGGCCGGGCCGGTTGAATAGGGGTTGGTGGAGCTATGACGGGTCGCGACGGTGGTGCGACAAGGGGAGAAAACTTTGAGCCGACTATGGGTCCACACAGTTTCCCAAACGGGGTTGGGCTCGATGGAACGAGCAGCGGATGACTCGAGAAGAAACGACAAGCGTGTCGAGGGCAGATGTCCCAAGGCTCGAAAAAGGTTGTTCCTTGTGCGGTCAGCAAGGACGACACACGCGAATGGTGTTAAGATTTGTGAAGTGAGCTAGCGCTAGCGCCGGCGATAGCCCAACTTCAAGGTGGAGGCTCCGGAATCTATAAATAGGGGGGCAATCCCCCTAGAGAGCATTATCAGAGAAAGAGGTCAACTTGGGCGGTCTCTATTGGCGGTCTAAGTCAGAGCGAACTTGGAGTAAGTTCGGCAGGAGAGCTTGGGCGGTCTCAATCGGCGTTCTCAAGTGGGAGTGAACTCGGAGTGAGTTCGGAGCGACCTAGAGCAAGGCGCGCGAGTTGTGTGAGTTCGCTGAGATAGCGCCGGCGGTAGCGGGCAGCGCAGGCGCTAGCGGCTTGTTGTGGTCTGGCGGTCTGCATCTGCGGGCTGATCAGGGGAGTGTGCAAGCAGCGAGCTCGCGCGGTCTGGGATAGCGCTGGCGCTAGTTCTAGCGTCGGGCGCTAATTCTAGCGCCGGGTGCTAGCGAGTTGTGGAGAAGCAGACTCTGTCTGCGACCAGTTGTTATTTTTTAGTTTGGCTGTTGTGAATCAAGTTGTATGCGGCTTGTATTCGGCTCATTCTCTTGTAACTATTGTAACTACTTGCCAAGCAATAAATAAGTGTTTTTTGTTCATTCTTGGTGTACTTGTCTCAGTGTTCCATTGATCTTGAAAACTTCACATCGTATCAGAGGTAGGTTGGAACAAGCACTGAGTTACAAGTACTGAGCAACCAAGATGGACGGCAGAGGAGGCTATGCGAGAGATATTGGCATTGAGTTACTTACTCAGACAAATTACAAGAAGTGAAAGTCTTGTATGGAAAGTTACCTGCTTGGAGAGGAGTTATGTGAGGTCGTTGGAGGAGATCATGAGCAAGAGGAAGTCGTAGCTGCCGGAGCCAATGGTCCAGCTGTGAGAGCTTGGAGGAAGACTAATGTCAAGGCGGAGTTCACTCTGAAGAGAGCAATTTCACCTGACTTGTTCGACCAAATCATAAGTTGCAAGTCAGCGTATGGTATCTGGAAAGCCCTCAATAAGCTATTCAACAAGAAGAATGTAGCGCGGCTACAGCTTCTGGAGAATGAGTTGGCGCGGTCAACTCAAGGAGAGTTGTCGATTTCCACCTTCTTCCTGAAGGTGAAGAATCTATGTGTGGAGAGATCTCGGCCTTGGATCCTGATGAGCCGATCTCTGAGGCGAAGTTGAAGAGGCATATACTCCGAGGCTTGAGGAAGAAGTATATTGTGTTTGTTATGTCTGTGCAAGGATGAGCTACTCAACCCTCTCTTCTGGAGCTGGAGAACCTGCTGTCGTCACAAGAGAGTCTGGTGAAGCAGATGACGGAAGTGTCTATCTCAGGGGGAGATAGCGAGGTGTTGTTCTCAGGCAAGAAGAAGACCTGAGACAAGAAGAAGAACTCGGGAGATGGACCCTCAACGTCCTCTCAAGGAGATAAGGGGAAGTTCCTCCCTGCTCGTGATGAGAGGGGGAGATCTCTTTGTTTTGCCTGCAAGAAGTACGGGCACATGACAAAGGACTGCCGGTCTAATCTGAAGGTCGGTCATGTTGCTGAGAAGGAAGGAGGCCACTGGAGAGGTGGAGTGAGAGGTGGAGGTCACCAGGGTGGTGAAGGCAGAGACAACTGCTTCCTGGCTGAGATGACGGCCACGCATGTCGATGCCTTAGCCTTAGGGGTGCAAACGAGTCGATCTCGAGTCGAGCTTGACAAAAATCCCAAACTCGAGCTCGAGCTAAATATTTCGAGCTCGAGCTCATCGCGCTCATCCTGCTTGGCTCGAGCTCGAGCTCGAGACCAGTATATTGAGCTCGAGCTCGAGCTTTCGAGATCGCGAGCTCGAGTCGAGCTCGAGCGGCTCGCGAGCTTTTTGCTCATGAGCCTATTTTTATTTTTATTTTTATTTATATATTTTAAAAATACCCAAAAAAAAGCTCGCGAGCCGGCTCGCGAGCTCATGAAAAAAGCAATCGAGCTCGAGCTCGGCTCGAAATCGAGCTGGAGCTCGAGCTCAACTGGTTCGAGCTTGAGTCGAGCTTTTTTCGAGTCTGCTCATAGAGCTCACGAGCCGTCTCGACTCAACTTGCACCCCTACTTAGCCTCTGTAAACTTTGAGAATGACTGAATAGTGGATTCCGGTTGCGGGCACCATCTCACTGGAGATGTGTCTAAGTTTGCCTCCTTGAAGGCATACGAAGGATCAGATCACTACCAGAAAATAGACTTTTAGCCAGGGCAAATTGCCGTGGCTAAAAGTCCTAAACCGTGGCAAAAGGCTTTTAGCCACGGCCTGCCCACGGTAAACAGGCGTGGGCAATGCGAGCGTGGCAAATAGTATTTGCCAAGCCCGCTCCGTGGCTAATAACCTTTAACCACGACCTTTAGCAATGGTGTTAAGCCGTGGCTAAAAGCCCGGTTTTATCGGCTATTAGCCACGAAAGTTCCACTGTGGCTAAAAGTTCAGTACCATCCTCATTCACCACGACTTCGACCCGTGGCTAAAGCTTTTACATATGATAACTATTAGCCACGGCAATTTGCCGTGGCTAATAGTTTACTTTTATTATTATTTTGCTGCAGTTTTTATAATTTGATTAACTATTTACCACGAACTTTTCCCGTGGCTAAAAAACTAAGTTTATAGTATTTGCAACGATTCCACCCCGAGGCTAAAAAACTATCTTTGGCATTTGATCTGCTCACCCGTTAGCAATATCATCCGCATTTGCTTGGTCAGAGTTGGTGAGCTGTGATTTTTCGATTTTAAATATGACAATATCACTAAAAATCATACGTCTTTACATATTTCACAACTAAAAATCATATTTATTCACATATTTTGCCAGTTGAAACATAGAATGCATGTTTACCAACAAATCAAACTAAATTCTCAAACTAAACTGCAGTGCATTTGAAGTAGGATGAAGTCGTATGCTCACACTAAATTCATGCATTTTGATGCATCAACCTACAGGTAGAAGTACAACATGGGGCATTTGATATAAGATTAGGCAGTGGAACCCACAATAACTATACATATAGGGCAGCATGATACGAGATTGGGATCTCGGAACCCCCAAAAACTCTTCGTAGGGGCATTTGATAAGAGCCTGAGATCTCAATCATCATAGGTACAATTCGTCTAATTGGCTCATCGATGTTGTCATTTTTGTGGTTATCGCGTGCAACTCAGTTCCTACTATTCCTTATAACATTCACCTAGCGCCTCATTGATGTAATCATATTCTCCATATGAAAAAAATATCTTGGTATGATTGCAGATAACAATTTGATGAGATTATTGAACTACAAGCCAAATATTAGCTACCTGATGTGCTAACGCTAGAAGTTACGTATGCTTACAATTTGATAACATCGATCATATTCATAGTGAACGTACACATGCATCCATTCATCATAATTATTTGTATAAAGATCACGACGATTGAGATCGTTGCTAGCTATCATCAATATTATAGCTTCATCAATATTATTATAGCTTCACATAATTATTCGAAAATAGTTCTGCTCTTAGATTGAGTGTTGTTGATCTCCTCATAGCACGTGATGTATCGTATATACATTATTGAAAGGCATGTGACACAAATTTATTAAGTATTTGAGAATTAATGTCTAAATTAATATTAATATATTTATGCATATTGTTGAAACCAGTAACCCGGTTTCGACGTTTGCAAGGGGGATGCAGCTAACCCTTACTTGACCTGAGCGAGACCCTTGACCAGTCACTAAGAACTAGGAGAACTTGCCCTTGAAGAGCACTTGAGTCTAGAAACGAACCCCTTAAGCTTCAGCGAGGAGGTCCCACCACATACCCGGAAGATCTTAGAGCGCTTCCCCTCCCAAGCCAATGCTGAGCTTGGGCACCTTGGAGGGCACTAAGGAACACCTCACCGACCACCTTCAACGTCAAGGGGAGGGGAGGGGTAGTGCTTGCTCACACGCGAGGGAGGGGGTAGGAACCAACCAACCATCCCAAGGTGCCCATGGGGGTCTATTTATAGACTTTCCCAAAAATGGACTGCGAATAGCCAAAATTGGACTGCGGATAGCCAAATGAACCGAGCTCACCAGGCCTGGGCGAGTGGACATCATCCACTTGCTGACCTAACAGGCTGAGCAGGTGCCCAAGAGGCGGGCGAGTGGGGGATCCCCACTTGCCCAGGAGGAGGGCGAGTGGGGGATCCCCACTCGCCCAGGAGGAGGGCGAGTGGGGGGAATCCTCCACTCGCCCCGGGCAAGTGGGGGGAATCCTCCACTCGCCCCGGGCGAGTGGGGCGATCCCCCACTCGCCCAGGAGGGGGGCGAGTGGGGAGATCCCCCACTCGCCCCGGGCGAGTGGGGAGATCCCCCGCTCGCCCAGGAGGCGGGCGAGTGGGGAGATCCCCCACTCGCCCAGGAGGCGGGCGAGTGGGGAGATCCCCCACTCGCCCCGGGCGAGTGGGGAGATCCCCCACTCGCCCAGGAGGCGGGCGAGTGGGGAAATCCCCCACTCGCCCAGGAGGCGGGCGAGTGGGGAGATCCCCCACTCGCCCAGGAGGCGGGTCAGTGGAGGGGGACTCCGCCCTCCCTCTGGCCCCGCTGACTCCTTCCGCTCTCCTGCCTCGACCGGCTCCGGTCACCTCTGAGCGGTTACTCTACTCGCCTCGGCTAATCTTGCTGTCTCGACCTCATCCGCGCCGGGCCGCACGGACTCGGAAAATATGAGGGTTGTACACAATCCCCGCTCTTTGCGAGTTTGCCCCAAGCTCGGAAAGAAAGTCCAACCCACCTATTTGACGAGTGGGTGGGACCTTAGGGGAATCCACGAAAGGATCCGTCATCGGGGAACCTCTGCCAAGCTTTTCAGCTGAAATTACTTTGAGACGAAGGGAAAACCCTTCTCCTATACACACCCCTCCTTTGAGCCGAGCCTAACTGGAGGTGGAGAAAGCTCAACACCTGAGGTCGGACTAAGCTCGACCAAAGGTGGAGGGAGACTCGACACCTCTAGTCGAGCTGAACTCGACCCGAGGTGGGGAACGAACCTTTCTCCACTAAACACCCCTCCGGCGAGCCGAGCTCAACAGGAGGTGGAGAAAGCTCAACACCTGAGGTCGGACTAAGCTCGACCGAAGGTGGAGGGAGACTCGACACCTCTAGTCGAGCTGAACTCGACCCGAGGTGGGGAACGAATCTTTCTCCACTAAACACCCCTCCGGCGAGCCGAGCTCAACAGGAGGTGGAGAAAGCTCAACACCTGAGGTCGGACTAAGCTCGACCGAAGGTGGAGGGAGACTCGACACCTCTAGTCGAGCTGAACTCGACCCGAGGTGGGGAACGAACCTTTCTCTACTAAACACCCCTCCGGTGAGCCGAGCTCAACAGGAGGTGGAGAAAGCTCAACACCTGAGGTCGGACTAAGCTCGACCGAAGGTGGAGGGAGACTCGACACCTCTAGTCGAGCTGAACTCGACCCGAGGTGAGGAACGAACCTTTCTCCACTAAACACCCCTCCGGTGAGCCGAGCTCAACAGAAGGTGGAGAAAGCTCAACACCTGAGGTCGGACTAAGCTCGACCGAAGGTGGAGGGAGACTCGACACCTCTAGTCGAGCTGAACTCGACCCGAGGTGGGGAACGAACCTTTCTCCACTAAACACCCCTCCGGTGAGCCGAGCTCAACAGGAGGTGGAGAAAGCTCAACACCTGAGGTCGGACTAAGCTCGACCGAAGGTGGAGGGAGACTCGACACCTCTAATCGAGCTGAACTCGACCCGAGGTGAGGAACGAACCTTTCTCCACTAAACACCCCTCCGGTGAGCCGAGCTCAACAGGAGGTGGAGAAAGCTCAACACCTGAGGTCGAACTAAGCTCGACCGAAGGTGGAGGGAGACTCGACACCTCTAGTCGAGCTGAACTCGACCCGAGGTGAGGAACGAACCTTTCTCCACTAAACACCCCTCCGGAGGGCCGAGCTCAACAGGAGGTGGAGAAAGCTCAACACCTGAGGTCGGACTAAGCTCGACCGAAAGTGGAGGGAAACTCAACACCTCTAGTCGAGCTGAACTCGGCCTGAGGTGGAAGGTGGGAAGTCCACACCTACCAGGAAGCTGAGCTCACCTGGAAGGGGAGGGGACTTCACACCTACCAGGGAGCCGAGCTCACCTGGAGGGGGAGGAAACTTCACACCTACCAGGGAGCCGAGCTCACCTGGAGGGGGAGAGAACTTCACACCTACCAGGGAGTCAAGCTCACCTGGAGGGGGAGGAAACTCCACACCTACCAGGGAGTCGAGCTCACCTGGAGGGGGAGGAAACTCCACACCTACCAGGGAGTCGAGCTCACCTGGAGGGGGAGGAAACTCCACAGCTACCAGGGAGTCGAGCTCACCTGGAGGGGGAGGAAACTCCACACCTACCAGGGAGCCGAGCTCACCTGAAAGGGGAGGAAACTCCACACCTACCAGGGAGCCGAGCTCACCTGGACGGGGAGGGGACTCCACACCTACCAGGGAGCCGAGCTCACCTGGAGGGGGAGGAAACTCCACACCTACCAGGGAGCCGAGCTCACCTGGAGGGGGAGAGAACTCCACACCTACCAGGGAGTCGAGCTCACCTGGAAGGGGAGGAAACTCCACACCTACCAGGGAGCCGAGCTCACCTGGAGGGGGAGGAAACTCCACACCTACCAGGGAGCCGAGCTCACCTGGACGGGTAGGGGACTCCACACCTACCAGGGAGCCGAGCTCACCTGGAGGGGGAGGAAACTCCACACCTACCAGGGAGCCGAGCTCACCTGGAGGGGGAGAGAACTCCACACCTACCAGGGAGTCGAGCTCACCTGGAAGGGGAGGAAACTCCACACCTACCAGGGAGCCGAGCTCACCTGGAGGGGGAGGAAACTTCACACCTACCAGGGAGCCGAGCTCACCTGGAGGGGGAGAGAACTCCACACCTACCAGGGAGTCGAGCTCACCTGGAGGGGGAGGAAACTCCACACCTACCAGGGAGTCGAGCTCACCTGGAGGGGGAGGAAACTCCACACCTACCAGGGAGTCGAGCTCACCTGGAGGGGGAGGAAACTCCACAGCTACCAGGGAGTCGAGCTCACCTGGAGGGGGAGGAAACTCCACACCTACCAGGGAGCCGAGCTCACCTGGAAGGGGAGGAAACTCCACACCTACCAGGGAGCCGAGCTCACCTGGACGGGGAGGGGACTCCACACCTACCAGGGAGCCGAGCTCACCTGGAGGGGGAGGAAACTCCACACCTACCAAGGAGCTGAGCTCACCTGGAGGGGGAGAGAACTCCACACCTACCAGGGAGTCGAGCTCACCTGGAAGGGGAGGAAACTCCACACCTACCAGGGAGCCGAGCTCACTTGGAGGGGGAGAAAACTCCACACCTACCAGGGAGCCGAGCTCACCTGGACGGGGAGGGGACTCCACACCTACCAGGGAGCCGAGCTCACCTGGAGGGGGAGGAAACTCCACACCTACCAGGGAGCCGAGCTCACCTGGAGGGGGAGAGAACTCAACACCTACCAGGGAGTCGAGCTCACCTGGAAGGGGAGGAAACTCCACACCTACCAGGGAGCCGAGCTCACCTGGAGGGGGAGGAAACTCCACACCTACCAGGGAGTCGAGCTCACCTGGAGGGGGAGGAAACTCCACACCTATCGGGGAGCCGAGCTCACCTGGAGGGGGAGAGAACTCCACACCTACCAGGGAGCCGAGCTCACCTGGAGGGGGAGGAAACTCCACACCTACCAGGGAGCCGAGCTCACCTGGAGGGGGAGGAAACTCCACACCTACCAGGGAGCCGAGCTCACCTGGAGAGGGAGGGAACTCCACACCTACCAGGGAGCCGAGCTCACCTGGAGGGGGAGAGAACTCCACACCTACCAGGGAGTCGAGTTCTCCTGGAGGGGGAGGAAACTCCACACCTACCAGGGAGCCGAGCTCACCTGGAGGGGGTGGAAACTCCACACCTACCAGGGAGCCGAGCTCACCTGGAGGGGGAGGGAAATCAACACTTTCTCGAACTACCGGGGGCGGAGGACCAGTTCACATCCCAGGTGCTTACCTTCACTAAGGGGCGGAGGGATTCAACCATCTTACCGAACCGATCGTCCTTCTTGAAATCTCACCTTCCGCGAGTCAACCTGATGAACCTCCCATCTGTCGGCATGACTGGGCCTGGAGAATGGTCTATAGTCAGGGATCTTACCGATTGGAGGCGGAAGTACCCGTCCGCGTCCTAGGTGCTTACCTTCACCTGGAGGCAGAGGAACTCAACGCCTTCCCAACCTGACTGGAGGTGGAAGTACCCATCCACGTCCTAGGGGCTTAGCTCACCTGGATGCAGAGGAACTCAACGCCTTCCCAATTCAATTGGAGGCGGAAGTACCCATCCACGTCCTAGGGGCCCAGCTTACCTGGAGGTAGAGGAACTCAACGCCTTCCCAGTCCGACTGGAGGTGGAAGTACCCATCCACGTCCTAGGGGCTTAGTTCACCTGGATGCAGAGGAACTCAACGCCTTCCCAATCCAATTGGAGGCGGAAGTACCCATCCACGTCCTAGGGGCCTAGCCTACCTGGAGGTAGAGGAACTCAACGCCTTCCCAGTCCAGCTACCAAGTAGCGAGTCGACCCGATGAGCCTCCCATCTGCCGGCATGACTGAGCCCGGAGAATGGTCTCTAGTCGGGGATACTACCAAATGGGAGCGGAGTACCCATCCACGTCCTAGGTGCTTACCTTCACCTGGAGGCAGAGGAACTCAACACTTACCCCAAGCCACTTAGTCAAGGCGTTACCTGAAACCTCTTCATTCATCGTCGAGGAGCTACCTGCTTATTACAACGCGCCCCTCTGGGCCTACTTGGTCACATGCACCTTGACCATCTCTTTCCTCATCTCCTCCACTTTCTCTGTCTTCTTATTTCTTTCCTTTCTCCTGGTCCTTCCTGCTTCCTTGGTCAATCTGCAGGTGGGAGACTTGCCTCTGGAACCGATCTGCATAGCTTCGTGGCGTCTCCCCGTGCTTTTGTTGAATCAGGAACAGGGGCTACGCCCCCTTCCTGTTGAGACGGAGGCATCCTCCCTGCCCCCTCACTCGGGGCAGCTGGCCCCAGGAGAGCCGTTGAAGAGTGCTTGCGCTTGAAGGCCCAAGCCTTCCTCCGAGGCTGGCCCCTTCCCTTGCCAACACGCTTGCTCTATCTCCATCAAAGTCGGCGAGGCGAGCACAGGTGTTGGCAATGCCGTGTACTCGCCCTGAGGGGGGAGTGCGAATCGCAATGCTTCCCGGATTGACTTCCTGAACTCCTCGAAGTCACCTTTCTTCATGCACTCCCCGGCAGGGGTGAGTCCCCCAGCTCATCGCTTCCAGCCATGAGACTTGCCCAGAGCTTTCCGAACTAGCTGCTTCCACGCTCACCGCACCATAATGTTGAAACCAGTAACCCGGTTTCGACGTTTGCAAGGGGGATGCAGCTAACCCTTACTTGACCTGAGCGAGACCCTTGACCAGTCACTAAGAACTAGGAGAACTTGCCCTTGAAGAGCACTTGAGTCTAGAAACGAACCCCTTAAGCTTCAGCGAGGAGGTCCCACCACATACCCGGAAGATCTTAGAGCGCTTCCCCTCCCAAGCCAATGCTGAGCCTGGGCACCTTGGAGGGCACTAAGGAACACCTCACCGACCACCTTCAACGTCAAGGGCAGGGGAGGGGTAGTGCTTGCTCACACGCGAGGGAGGGGGTAGGAACCAACCAACCATCCCAAGGTGCCCATGGGGGTCTATTTATAGACTTTCCCAAAAATGGACTGCGAATAGCCAAAATTGGACTGCGGATAGCCAAATGAACCGAGCTCACCAGGCCTGGGCGAGTGGACATCATCCACTTGCTGACCTAACAGGCTGAGCAGGTGCCCAAGAGGCGGGCGAGTGGGGGATCCCCACTTGCCCAGGAGGAGGGCGAGTGGGGGATCCCCACTCGCCCAGGAGGAGGGCGAGTGGGGGGAATCCTCCACTCGCCCCGGGCAAGTGGGGGGAATCCTCCACTCGCCCCGGGCGAGTGGGGCGATCCCCCACTCGCCCAGGAGGGGGGCGAGTGGGGAGATCCCCCACTCGCCCCGGGCGAGTGGGGAGATCCCCCGCTCGCCCAGGAGGCGGGCGAGTGGGGAGATCCCCCACTCGCCCAGGAGGCGGGCGAGTGGGGAGATCCCCCACTCGCCCCGGGCGAGTGGGGAGATCCCCCACTCGCCCAGGAGGCGGGCGAGTGGGGAAATCCCCCACTCGCCCAGGAGGCGGGCGAGTGGGGAGATCCCCCACTCGCCCAGGAGGCGGGTCAGTGGAGGGGGACTCCGCCCTCCCTCTGGCCCCGCTGACTCCTTCCGCTCTCCTGCCTCGACCGGCTCCGATCACCTCTGAGCGGTTACTCTACTCGCCTCGGCTAATCTTGCTGTCTCGACCTCATCCGCGCCGGGCCGCACAGACTCGGAAAATATGAGGGTTGTACACATATGTTATGAATAAATTAAAAAACTAATTTTTTGTTAATTATCTCATATTAATTTTTTGCCACGACAAAAAACCGTGGCTAATACTTATGTATTTACCACGAACTAAGAATTGTGGCTCAAATATTAGCCACGAATTAGGAAACTGTGGCTAATAGTATTTTTTTAGCCACGAATTCGGTAAACCGTGGCTAATGTTATTTTTTTTGCCACGAATTTGTCATCCGTGGCTAATACTTACTTATTAGCCACGAATTAGGGGGTCGTGACTAATACTTAACTATTAGCCACGATTTTGGACCCGTGGCAAAAAAAAGTGTGGCTAAAAGTCATTTTTCTAGTAGTGGATGCTATCATCACTACGGATGATACGGTGCATCCTGTGGAGCAAGAAGGGATGGTATCCCTGGGAAGTGAAGAGAAACTTGTGACACTGAAGAGCGTGTATCATGTGACGGGCATGAAGAAGAATCTCTTCTCGGTTCCAAATGTAGTGGATGCAGGATACCACGTGTTGTTTGGACCGAAGGAGGTGGAGTTTCTTAAGAACCTATCGTCTGTTGATGCTGACATCACACTCACTGGGACAAGGGTGAAGGATTTGTATGTTCTGTCTGCAAATGCCTATGTGGACAAGCTGAAGACGAATGACAGCGCTGCTATCTGGCATGAGAGGCTAGGTCATGTGGGGATGGACAAGTTGAAGATAATTATTGCTAGGGGTCTGGTAAGCGGCCTGCCTAATCTCTCTTCTTGCGGCGACGACCATGTATGCGAGGGCTGTCAATATGGAAATTCACATCGACTTCCGTTTGACAAGTCGGAGACAAGGTGTAAGACACCCCTTGAGTGCGTACACGCTGATGTGATGGGGCCGTGCGCCACCCTTACTTATTGAGGAAATAAGTATGTGCTGGTTCTGGTGGATGACTATACCCGCTACACGTGGGTCTACTTTCCGAAGGAGAAGTCCGAAGTGTTTGAGAAGTTCCAGGAGTGGAAGGAACTTGTGGAGGGGAGGCTGAACCTGAGGGTGAAGAAGCTGCTATGTGATAATGGGGGGGGGGGGGAGTTTACCTCTAACGAGTTTGCTTCTTTCTGCAGGAAATACAACATTCGGCGAGAGCTCTCTTGCACCTGCACCCCTCAGCAAAATGGGGTCGTAGAGAGGAAGATTCGCCATCTAGTGGAGACTACTAAGAGTTGGTTACATGCTAAGGGGATTCTCAAGGCCTTGTGGGCAGAGGGAATGGCGCGTGCTACCCACGTGATCAATCGGCTACCTCAGATTCCTAACAGGATGGTGTCTCCACACCAACTCATGTTCGGGGAGAAGCCAAATGTGGGCCACATGAGAGTGTTTGGTTCTACCTGCTTCGTGCACGCCCCCGATGCCCAGAGAACCAAGTTGGAGCAGAAAGCACGGAAGTGTGTCTTCATCGGCTACGACGAGCGGAAGAAGGGGTGGAAGTGCATGGATCCCCAGACCCACAAGTTCGTCGTCTCGCGCGACGTGGTGTTTGACGAACTGATCTCAAATCATGGAGTCTCTTCTGTGGTACTGCCGGAGAGTGGAGTTTCTAGCAAGTGTGAAGAGAGAGTTACTGAGAACTCTACTATGGAGTTGGAGCTATCTCCCAATGCCCCATCGCCATCTAGCTCAGGGGGAGCCTCGAGTTCGAGAAGCAGGGAGAGCAGTGCTCCAAGAGATGAGGGGAGAAGAGTTGTAGAGGAGGAGTCTACCGGGGTGGTAGAGAGTAGTCAAGCCTTGAGGAGGTCGAAGCGGACCATCGTCCCGCCTTCTCGCTATAAGGAGGGGAACTTCATGAGTTTGGTCTCCTGTTTCTTCGGAAGACCACTCACGAGAGGGAACCTGCCCGCTTTGAAGATAATGTTGGCATTAAGGAGTGGGATGTGGCCATAAATGAAGAGATGGAAGCGCTGGAGAAGAATGAGACATGGGATCTCGTTCCCATGGTGGAGAGCATCAAACCTGTCACCTGTAAGTGGGTGTACAAGGTTAATAAGAAAGCTGACGGAGGAGTTGAGCGGTACAAGGCTAGGCTTGTCGCTCGAGGTTTCTCACAAACCTATGGAGAGGACTACAAGGAGACGTTTACTCCTGTGGCGAAGATGACATCGGTGAGGACGAACATTGCTCTGGCAGCGTGCCAAGGGTGGAAGCTGTGGCAGCTTGATGTGAAGAACACGTTCCTATACAGAGAGATTGACAAGGACATATTCATGGTGCAATCACCTGGATACGTGTCCAAGTCACACCCACATCACGTGTGAAAATTGAAGAAGGCCCTCTACGGGTTGAAACAGGCGCCGAGAGCCTGGTATGGGAAGATTGCAGAGTACCTGCAGTTCTGTGGTTATGATGCCTCAGACTTAGACTCTAGCATGTCCGTGAAGAAGAGTGAAGACCTTCATGTTCTGGTTCTGCTGTACGTCGACGACATGATCATGACCGGGAACAACAGTGAAGAGGTCGCGGCGCTGAGACATCAGTTGTCTATTCGCTTTGAGATGAAGGATCTTGGTGAACTGCACCATTTCCTTGGACTTCAGGTTGAGAAGAGAAGTGATGGACTGTTCGTTTCCCAGAGGGCTTACGCTGAGAAGATCGTCGAGAGATTCGGCATGAAGGAGGGGAAAAGTAGTTATGTTCCACAGAGGACTTCAGGTTGAAGCTTTGAAAGGAAGAAGGGAGGATTCTTTCTGATCCGAAGGCCTTCCGGGCATTGATGGGGAGTTTGATCTACCTGACTATCACGAGGCCGGACATCGCTTTTGCCGTTGGTCGAGTTAGTCGGTATATGCAGGAGCCGCAGAAGTCTCATCTGGAGGCAGCCAAAGGGATTCTGAAGTACGTGAAGGGAACCCTTGAGATGGGGTTATCTTATGGAGAGAAGTCTGACTTCAAGCTGCATGAGTACACAGATGCAGATTACGGAGGTGACGCTAATGATCGCAAGTCGACCTCAGGTCATGTGTTTCTATGTGGAGCTGCTGCTATCTCGTGGTGTAGCAAGAATCAGGATTCTATCTCCCTATCCACCACAGAGGCTGAGTACAAAGCGTCGTGCTTAGCAGCCCAGGAGTGTGTCTGGCTGAGGAGGTTAGTGGAAGATGTGGATGAGAAGGTCAGCGGACCTACTGTTCTTCGCGGTGACAACGAGAGCGCTTTGAAACTGGTAACCAATCCAGTGTGTCACGCAAGAACAAAGCATATAGAGATCGAGCATCACTTCATCAGAGAGAAGGTGTTGGGTGGCTTGATTGCGGTGGAGCATGTGTGGAGCGAAGACAACATAACGGATATATTCACAAAGCCCATATCTGTGGGGTCGTTCAAGAAGCTTCGCTTGCTGCTCGGTGTGGTTGGCGGAGCTCACTTCAAGGGGGAGTGTTAAAATTTGTGAAGTGAGCTAGCGTCAGGCGCTAGCGCTAGCGCCGACGCTAGCCCAACTTCCAGGCGGCGGCTCCGAAATCTATAAATATGGGGCAATCCCCCTACAGAGCATTATCAGAGAAAGAGGCCGACTTGGGCGGTCTCTATTGGCGGTCGAAGTCAGAGTGAACTTGGAGTAAGTTCGGCAGGAGAGCTTGGGCGGTCTCAATCGGCGGTCTCAAGTGGGAGTGAACTCGGAGTGAGTTCGGAGTGACCTAGAGCAAGGCGCGCAAGTTGTGTGAGTTCGTTGAGATAGCGACGAAGGTAGCGGGTAGCGCGGGCGCTAGCGGCTTGTTGTGGTCTGGCGGTCTGCATCTGCGGGCTGATCAGGGGAGTGTGCAAGCAGTGAGCTCGCGTGGTCTGAGATAGCGCTGACGCTAGTGCTAGCGTCGGGCGCTTGCGAGTTGTGGAGAAGCAGACTCTGTCTGCGACCAGTTGTTAATCTTTACTTTCGACTGTTGTGAATCAAGTTGTATGCGACTTGTATTCAGCACATTCTCTTGTAACTGTTGTAACTACTTGTCAAGCAATAAAGAAGTGTTTTTTTTTTCATTCTTGGTGTACTTGTCTCAGTGTTCCGATCCATTGATCGTGAAAACTTCACAAATGGTTGAGCGGATTCGATCAGCATGAATCTCGTGAGAATCGAGCAGGCGCCGCTGATAGGACGCCAAAAATGGGAGATTGATGGAGGCTTCGACTGTGGCTGGGGACGACGATAGGACGAAAATGGAACGACGAGCGTTGTTGTTTCCCTTAACAAGTGTGTCGTTTACGAAATGGATGTCTTCGTCGACGGCTATATGTATCGTGGAGGCGCTGGAAATGGCAGATGCAGGGAACGGATGCAACGACCGTGTTGGGAGGCGTCGGCGTGCTTGCCGTAGACTACTCAAATATTGGTGTGCTCGTCTATTGAGGTAGTGTGCTTGCGGGAACCGAAGAAACAAGACGGATCAAAATGGCCGCGATTTCGTAGAGGGGGGAGGCATCGTCTTTCTCTCGTCAAAAATAAAATGAAGACCTTTATTTTATCGGAGTCGTTTTTCCCTCATCTAGCCACCGCTTTTAACGCATAAATAGTCAAAATTCATTGACTCGATGAGAAAAATCTAATTACAGAGGGACTGAGCCCGTGCCAGCCCTCCCTTATATCCTCCCCTGAGTAGGTCAAAAATGGTACATAAAAACCTTCCCAACGAAAAAAAAACATATGAATGTAAATTGACATTTCTATTGTGATATAAATCTGTCTTTGATAAAAATTATTATTATTATTATTATTATGGCTATGCTTTGAGGTATGGTAGACAAATGTCATGTTAATGATATATAATTATTTCTATGCACATGTTTTTTGTAAATTTATTTTACCCCTTATTTGGTTCATTATTTAATATTAAAAATCTAATTAATATATTTTAATTTTCTTTGATTATAAATAAGTGGAATAAATCATATTTTTATTCAAAATTTTAGGTAATTACAATAAAAGATCCTCAGTAAATTTTTTTTAAATTTGATTATTATTTTATATCAAAAAGTATGAATATTTATTTGGCTATATATATATATTATAAGAAGAAATTAGTTTCCACCACTTTCTTTCAGAGAAATATAAAAATATATTGCTTGTTTTTATTTTTATTTCTCTTTAAAATATGACTGAAAATAATATTCTAAGATTTAGCTAACATTTCCGTGTCCATGTGGCGATATATTGAGATGAAGACATCACACCAACACATTGTACAAGAGAGTATCTATTTGAGAGAATCCCGGCCGAGTCAGCGAAGGTGATGGACATGGCTTATGTGAAGTTCAACTAGGAGAGGGATGAGGCATGAAGCCGCAAATAGGACGATATAAATACGAAATCACAACGCGCAAGACACAAATGGTATGTGAATGCATATATATAGGACGAGAAAAATAAGAAATCACAACACACAGGACACAAAAATATAACGAAATTTGACAGCTAATATCGGAATCTTCTCCATTATTACTAATTATCCCACAAAATGAATTTATTATGGTTGCAGGTTAAATTGTTGCAAGGCCTCTTATACTTTGATTACATTTGGCTCATTGTAATGATTGAATTTACTCACAATCCTCAAAGCTCCCTCAAGAGAAATCCTACATATTTTCGCCTGAGTGCATCACGAAATAAAAAACAAACACAACTTATGGTTGCATGTTTTTACTTCAAAAAGTTATAACGACAAAACTGATAAGTTGGTCTTATCGACAAACCAAAATGAAAATTGGTAATTTCACGTATTCTTGTAAAAGAGGTTGCTTAAATGAGAGTAGAACGATTAGAACAAACATATAATCAAAAACATGAAAGACGCAGATTTACGTGTATCACTCCAAGACGTAGGTACATGGGCAACAATAATTTATTTTTCACTAGTTCAAGAACAGAGACGGTTACAAGGTATGCAGATTTCAAATTTTTGAATGTCAAAGTCTTCTTTGGGTTAGGTTTCGAGATATATAATTAACAAAAGAGTGAAATGATAATTAATAAGATTAGTGAAATGAAATATTGTGGCATAGTACTTACTTGCAATGGTTGATAGCAGCTAGATTAATGTCTTGAGTACTGGTAGCCCACCCAAATAGTCCTTCATCGAGTAATCACCTTCTCTTAATTATGTAGCAACTCAGAGAGTCCTCAATCATTTCACTCTCCTTCCTTGGAAGGAAAATAGCCGAAGTGGAAAGATAGCAAGAGTTTCAAATGCGACCAGTTATTCAATATATGGCATATAGAAGTTACTAAGATATGTTTTTCCTTGTGAATTTTGGCTAACTCAAAATCCATGAAAGACTTAGTACATTGTACCAACCTAGTATATGAAATTATCATTCACTTACATCAATGTAAAGATAAATACATAAAGAAAATGGAACGATCATATTTGATGATGACAGTGTTTTTATGATGTAGTTTGTGATAATATATATTATCATATGAGGATAAAATAAAAAGGAAACCTACAAGAATTATTGTCAATGAATTTTTAAATTAATTATAGATTCTTGGTGCAAAAGTGTATGTCGAAGTTGAAATTTGACTTGGAAGTAGTTCGTACTAGGATGACCAAAAGCTAATTGACTCAAATGATCGGGATAACTAATGTGAGCGAGTAAAATAAAGGGATATGTGAGATGTCTGTGAAATTTTTCAAGATCTAGGAGTGAGCAGGAATAGTATAACTCAAAGTTCAAGCCAACAACAAGAAGCACATGAAAAACAACTTCAATTTTTATTGATGCTAGCAGAAAACTTCATTACAAGGCGAGGTATACATGGCGAGACATGATTTCGCCAGTACACAAAAAACAGGAGAAAATACAATGCTGAAAGATAACCAGCGGTCTGACTTCCTGAGACCGCCTGACCGCCCGACCTGCGAGTTCGCGCGAGTAGGAAACGAGACCGCCCGAACTGCCTGCTTGCGACTTGAACAACACCAACTGAGAACCCCGCGATCTGTCACTGATCCTCCCGAACTCCAGCAACCCGCGCTGCAAGCCGCGAGATCGCCCGAACACCTTCAGAAGAAGAGGTGGCCGCTGCTGCCCGCACAATCCGCAGAAGCTGCACAAGACAAGTTCGATCAGCTAACCGCCCGGTCACAAAAAAAGAGACCGCAAGAATATAACACGAGCTCAGCTTACACTTGGTGCGATTGATTTTGCTGCTACAGTGACTCCTATTTATTGGCGTGCGACCTGATCCAGTCACCACCCTATGAGATAGAGTCACCGTCTTCTGACCGCGTGACCAAGACCGGTCAACCCGCGCAGTCAGCAAGATCGCTCTGCGTCGTGAGCTCGTCGACTTCAACAGAAGCCGCGCGATCATGACAACTCGCCCGGTCATGACGCTCACCACCTGTGTTCGTTATACGAAGCCTCCTCCAGAGACCGCGAACACAGCCGGTCGACTAAGGCATACAAACCGCCAAACAGACCAACACCAGAGATCATATATACCAGCAGGTCGCCAAGGACCAGCTATGCGAACTCAAACGACCGCGCGACTAAGAAGACTAGTCGACGCGCACCACCAAGAATCCGGACAGCCTCCAGACCGGACTGCCCATTCCAGAAACCTCCTGTGCGGTGAGCAGCTCGACCCGCACAGAACATAGAACACCTTGCCACGCGGCCTCACAGACCAGACCGCGCGGCCTCATCCCCTGAATCAGAACAGCCCGCCACGCGGTCTCACAAACCAGACCGCGCGGCCACATCTCGGCAACCTTGGACATAAGGACGGCGGTCACGCCGAGAAGACCTGCGGCTAGACCATAGAAGTCAGACCGCATATGTTGAAACCAAGACTTGCGAACAAGTCTCGGTCTCTGTGGAGTTCGGGCCCTCAACAAGTTGAGGGGTGACCTCACACTTACTCCTCTCAAGGGAGAACTCTAGGCTAGATGCTAAGGAACTAAGAACAAGGCCAAGGGCTTAGCGAGGAGGTCCCACCACACACCCGGAAGATCGTTGAGCGCTTCCCCTCCCGAGCCAATGCTAAATTTGGGCACCTTTGGAGGCTCTCTTGGCCGGCCAAAATCTCAGAGCCGACCCTTTCCTCTCAATAGGTGCACCTCCCTGGATCTATGCAAAGCCTTTCTCGCCCGGTCGACCAATGTCGTACTCCCACCTAACAATTTTACTATACGCAGACCAAATAGGGCTGCCAACAGCGTGACTCCGCTGTTCCGGGAGACTATTAGCGGACTCTCAGGGGTTTCCAAGTAAATTTCCCTATAGACCCCCCACTTGACTACGTTAGAAAAGATAAACAAAAAACATGCGTCACAGATTACAGGAATATGAATTCCATACTTCGGCACGCAGGCCGGCAATATAAATAAATAAGGCCTTCTCGGGCCGGCACAACCTTGGGCTTAAACCCGCTATTTCCCGCTTTGTTCTGCAACACCTATACGCCAACGTCCTGCCCAGCGGTGGCAAGCTGAACATCGATCAGCTACAACGGGCCAGAGCCTATCGACCCCACCCCTTTTTTGGGGTGGCAATATTTCGCCCCTGCAAGCAAGTAGTATGCAACTTCCTCGGAGTCTTCTCCGGGAACCCCAGAACATCACCAATCCGGATTGACATATCCAGATGGGCTTCACACAGCATGCATAAGTCCGTACTCGCGCTTCCGGACGCTAATGCAATTATAAGCGGGGACGTACACGTCGACCCGTCGGAGAGCTCCCTTCCTCCACCCGTTGGTGGAGAGGGGCTTCCATGCAATCATGATAAATTAGGGCTTCACCTGCCCGAGGAGAAATTTCGTTACCCTTGAAGCGTGCTTCGGAGGCATGGGAACGTGCCCAGATTCGACGGCTAACGAACGTAACGGCTGTCCATGCACTTGGCCGACCAAGCTCGAGCTCCACAGCTGTTCACACAGCAACACCCAACCAAAATGGGTCGGCCCTCCCCTAGGTCGGCAAGGGGATGGTTCAGGTCCTCCTCTAGGCCGACGAGAGAGAGGAGGGAGGAAGCTTCCTCCCTTAGCTTGCGGCTGCCCTAGCTCCAGGAAAACGAGAGGAGGAATGAGAGGGCTCGGGCTTCCTTGCTCCAGGCCGACGGGGAGGAGAGGGATCGGGCTTCCTTGCTCCAGGCCGACGGGGAGGAGAGTGAGGAAGGGAGACGGGGCGCTGCTCCTCCTTGCTCCAGGCCAACGACGAGAGAGGGAGGAGGAAGGCTCAGGGCGGCCCTTCCTTGCTCCAGGAGGCGGCGAGAGAGGGAGGAGGAAGGCTCGGGGGCGGCCCTTCCTTGCTCCAGGAGGCGGCGAGAGAGGGAGATCGGGGGATGGAGCTGCGTTTTCCCTGCTCTAGGCCGACGGGGAGGAGAGGCGACGGGGGAGAAGGAGATCGGGAGAGGGGAGGGTTGCGTCGTCCTGTGCGAACGAGAGGGATCGGGGGAGGAGAGGGGGCTCGGCTTTTTTGCGGCTGGGCAAGAATCCCTTCCCCTAGGGTTTTAGTTCTTTAGGCTTTATAAAAAACCCTAGCCAAAACTGCTATCCGCAGACCATTCCTTTAAACGCACACCAAAAACCCGCTAGACGCAGCCCGATCAATGCTAGCTAACCACAAGACACCTCGACTCCCAACTATCTGGGGAGGGTCACACCCGACGGGTATGGGGTTGTACACAATCCCCGCTCTTTGCGAGCGTGCCCCACGCTCGGAAAGAAATGTCCAACCCCAAGTATCCGGCGGGTGGGAGCTGACCCCCCCAAAAAATGGGTATATAATCATATGAATGATGATTCTTCTCTTTTTTTGTACTCATATTTGTCCTGATGTGATAACATTTCCCTTTGTTGCCTTTAAATGATCAATTTGGTTGTCATCAACCTTGTTTATACACTATGCCTTCTTTTTTATGGTAGAAACATTATGCTCTTCATGTTCTCAAAATGTCATGCAACTTAATGTCTATTAGTAAGCAAACTCATAATTTAGATTCAAGTTATTTTTACTGTTGCATATTGTGTTTTTCAGGAATGGGCCTCAGGGATGATTAACAATGCTGAGGAAAAGAATGCTCATCATTATCTATAATGATTACATAAACAATCATGCATTGACAATTTAGAATGAATCTGATTTTGTTTCTAAAACTAATCAAATAATGTTGTGCCATTGTAGGATTCGTTATCTTAAGCTTCTGTTTTCAAAACTATTCTTAAAGAACTTCGATTGTCAGTGAAAACTATCAATTTAACAAGCATAACTGATCTCTTATATGCTAAAGCCCTATATTGAATCTCATCCTTTCTCAAACTGTCATCCGAGAGGTTTACCCGCTCTGCCGGTTAGATGAGAGCCCGAACAGCGGAACCATCTCGGAGCCGAAACCAAAGAGCCTCCACGAGAGGTCAACCTGCCATTCTAAAGAACTTGTCACCTTGCCAGCCACCCCGCGAGATCAACCTGACCCACCGGCTAGTGAGAGCCCGGGAGCGGAATCGATCTGGGGCATTCCAGCACAAAAACTTGTCACCTTGCCAGCCTCTCCAGAGATCAACCTGAACCCCCCGTCTAGTGAGAGCCCGGGAGCGGAATCGATCTGGGGCATTCCAGCATAAAAACTTGTCACCTTGCCAGCCTCTCCAGAGATCAACCTGAACCCCCCGTCTAGTGAGAGCCCGGGAGCGGAATCGATCTGGGGCATTCCAGCATAAAAACTTGTCACCTTGCCAGCCTCTCCAGAGATCAACCTGAACCCCCCGTCTAGTGAGAGCTCGGGAGCGGAATCGATCTGGGGCATTCCAGCATAAAAACTTGTCACCTTGCCAGCCTCTCCAGAGATCAACCTGAACCCCCCGTCTAGTGAGAGCCCGGGAGCGGAATTGATCTGGGGCATTCCAGCATAAAAACTTGTCACCTTGCCAGCCTCTCCAGAGATCAACCTGAACCCCCCGTCTAGTGAGAGCCCGGGAGCGGAATCGATCTGGGGCATTCCAGCATAAAAACTTGTCACCTTGCCAGCCTCTCCAGATATCAACCTGAACCCCCCGTCTAGCGAGAGCCCGAGAGCGGAATCGATCTGGGGCATTCCAGCATAAAAACTTGTCACCTTGCCAGCCTCTCCATAGATCAACCTGAACCCCCCGTCTAGTGAGAGCCCGAGAGCGGAATCGATCTGGGGCATTCCAGCATAAAAACTTGTCACCTTGTCAGCCTCTCCAGAGATCAACTTGAACCCCCCGTCTAGTGAGAGCCCGGAAGCGGAATCGATCTGGGGCATTCCAGCATAAAAACTTGTCACCTTGCCAGCCTCTCCAGAGATCAACCTGAACCCCCCGTCTAGTGAGAGCCCGGGAGCGAAATCGATCTGGGGCATTCCAGCATAAAAACTTGTCACCTTGCCAGCCTCTCTAGAGATCAACCTGAACCCCCCGTCTAGTGAGAGCCCGGGAGCAGAATCGATCTGGGGCATTCCAACATAAAAACTTGTCACCTTGCCAGCCTCTCCAGAGATCAACCTGAACCCCCCGCTAGTGAGAGCCCGGGAGCGGAATCGATCTGGGGCATTCCAACATAAAAACTTGTCACCTGCTCAGAAAAGATCTCAGAATATATGCATGGATAATAAAACGCACAATAAGTTGGTTACAAAAATTTTCACGGGTAGAATCTTTTCAAGTCGTCCCCACTCCTGGCTTGGCCGAGAGGTAACCCTTCCACATCCTGGGGGTGATACCCTCCCGACTTGAGCACTTCACTTACAACGTAAGGCCCCTCCCAATTGGGCTCTAGTCTACCTATAGCGGCTTCTCCCCCTGCCGCATCTACCTTCTTCAGGACCAAGCCCCCTTTTCGATCTGCTTTACCCGGACGTGGTGATCAAAATACTTGGCCATCCGCCTCTTGATTTCCTCCTGGCGAATGATGGCCAGATCCCGGAGCTCCTCCCGGAGCTCCATGTTAATATCCTCACCTGGTGATGAGATGGTATAAAGTATGATTCTCGCTCACGAACGTGGCATCCGCATAAACACGATTTCTTAGATGGATAATGGTGATTTTATACATTGTTTGAGCGGAAAGATATCCTAGAAACACACTTAATAGCCCTGTGATTCAATTTCTCCATATTAGGACTATGATAATGAACAAAAGGACAACTAAAACTTCTAGGATAGACATTTGGTTGCATCCTCATAGGACATTTAAAACCCAAAATTCTAGATGGAAGATCATTTGTAAGATGAGTAGTAATGATGGCTTCCCCAGTATGATTTAGACACATGAAAGTAGAAAGTCAGTCTGGGAAATAATCTTTAATACCTGAACTTTGCATTTTACTACCAAAATGACTTCAGAGCATAACAATTTGTAAGAATTATACTAACAAAAAATATATAGGTTTAAGGAAAATCGAAGTGACCTTGATGCTACTGTCACTAAACGATACAAACCAACGAGGTCCACTTACATTTGAGTATTAAATGATCCCCAAATGTCTCTGAATTAAATGAAACGGGGTAAATCTTATTTTATTGCCAATAGAAAATGTAATATGTATACAATTATACTTAGCATGCTCACACACAACAATAACAACACTCAAGCCTTTATCCCACTATAGTGGGGTTTGCTACATGGATCCTTTGTCGCCATTGTGTCCTATCTCTAGTCATAACCTCACTAATGCTTAAGTGCATCGTGTCTTGCCGTATAGTTTCATTCCAAGTCTTTATTGGTCTACCCCTCCCTCGTTTATCATGCGATGCCTAACTGGTGCCTCTGATGGTCCCCTTTACACATGATCGAACCATCTTAGTAGAACTTCTCACATCTTTCCGTGGGTGCCAGCGCATGACCCTGGTCGTCACTTAGTTCCCCTTCTCTAGCCATGACGTTCACTTGACAGTTTCTTGTGTTGGTCACTCTCCACGCTCACCGCACCAAAATGTTGAAACCAATTTCTCGGTCTCTTGTAGAGCTCGGGGCCCTCACCGAAATGAGGGGCAGGTAGCCCTTACTGATCCCTCGGAGAAAACGGACGGAAAACTAAGAAAACGACTAAGGCCCTAGTCGCAGCGAGGAGGTCCCTCCACTAACCCGGAAGATCATTGAGCGCTTCCCCTCCCAAGTCAAAGCTGAGACTTGGGCACCTTGGAGAGCTCTGGAAATGCTAACCAAAGAAAGCCTAGGGAGAGAGAAGCCGAAGTGAGATCCTCTCCAAAGGTGCCCTTACGGTCCTATTTATAGATTTTCTGGTCCGGCCTGCAAATAGCAGGATCCCGCCTTTTGATTTTACTATCCACACCCCAATTGGGTATGCTAACAGCGGAACTCCGCTGTTTGGTCCGGCTAATGACATGCCAACGGGGGTAAAGAGGTAGGTTGGTCGATCCCGGTGACTCTTGGAGGAATCTGACTCGCCAGTCTTCTCGCGACCCTTCGGCGAGTTTCTGACTCGCTCGCCTCCTTGCGAGTACTCGGCGGGCCTCTGGCTCGCTCGCCTCCTTGCGAGCCACCGGGCTCGCTTTGCTTTTGTTTGCCCATCCTCTAGGCGAATATCGGGGTTGTACATCATAGGGAGATCGCAAGATCGCGCGGTTTGCCAGACCGCGCGACCTCCCCCCAGACCGCCAATTTCCACAAACTTCCACTTCAACATTTTCAACACTCACCCTTGAAGTGGGAAGTTGAAAACAACCCAAGTAAACTCCTTAGCCGAGTGAACGGCCCCTTCGCCAGCGCCTTTGTGAATATGTCAGCAACATTGTCCTGACTCCGAACATGCTCGACCGAAAGAGACCCCTCCAGCACCTTCTCACGAATGAAATGATGCTCGATCTCGATATGCTTGGTCCTCGCGTGTCAAACTGGATTAGTAACCAACTTGAGAGCACTCTCGTTGTCGCCGCGGAGCAGAGTCGGACCCCGAACCTCCTTATGGACATCTCCCACCAACCTCCTAAGCTAGATGGCTTCTTGAGCTGCCAAGGCCGAAGCCTTGTATTCCGCTTCCGTGGTAGAGACAGACACAGAGTCTTGCTTCTTGCTGCACCATGATATAGCCGTAGGGCCCTCCATGAAGACGAATCCAGACGTCTACTTCCGATCATCCGAATCTCCCCTGTAATCAGCATCCATTTACCCATGCACCTCGAAGCCCACATCCCTCCTGTAAAGGAGACCCATATCCGAGGTCTCCTTGACATACTTCAATATATTCTTGGCCGCTAGAAGATGAGGCATCTGTGGTTCCGCCATATAACGGCTCACCCTGCCAATCGCATATGCAATATCCGGTCTAGTCATGATCGTCAGATAGATCAAGCTCCCAACTAGAGCTCGGAACACCAGCGGATCTTCCAGAATCCTCCCCCCATCCTTGCGAAGTTTCATGGCCTTCTCCAGAGGTGTGAAGATGCACTTCCCTTCCTTCATGCCGAACCACTCCACGATTCGCTCCGCATATCCATCCTGGGACACCAGCACTCCACTTTCCTTCCTCTGCACTTCGAGTCCAAGGAAATGGTGAAGCTCACCTAAGTCCTTCATCTCAAACCTGATAGATAGCTTAGCCCGAAGCTTTGCTACCTCCTCCTTCGAATTCCCCGTCACGATCATATTGTCGACGTAAAGCAGCACGATGACTTGAAGCTCCCCGCTCTTCTTGACGGACAAGCTCGAGTCTGAGTCTGAAGCACCAAATCCATAGAATAAGAGATATTCTGCTATCTTCCCATACCACGCCCTCGGCGCTTGTTTCAACCCATACATGACCTTCTTCAACTTGCAAACATAGTCAGGAAAATCTTCAGATACGAAGCCTGACGGTTGAACCATGAAGATGTCCTTGTCAATCTCGCCGTACAAGAACGCATTCTTTACGTCGAGCTGCCAAATCTTCCACCCCCAAAACGCCGCCAATGCAATAACGAACCGAACTGAAGTCACTTTTGCCACCGGACTGAATGTCTCTTCATAGTCCTCACTGTATTGCTGCGAGAATCCCCGAGCCACAAGACGAGCCTTGTATCGCTCGATACTGCCGTCAGCCTTCTTCTTGAGCTTATAGACCCACTTGCATGTCACCGGGGCGATACCCTTGGGTTTGGGCATCAGAGACCAAGTCTCATTCTTCTCAAGAGCACTCATCTCTTCCTGCATAGCTGAATCCCACTGTTCCACGACTCTGGCCTTCTCAAAGCTCCCTGGTTCCCGCTCATCTAAGGGACCAGCAAAGAAACATGAGGTAAAACTTACCATGTTTCCTCCTGTATAGCGATCAGGGGCAATGATCGTTCGCTTCGATCTCCTCAGCTCCTTCCCCTGACTCGCAACATCCTCAACTGCTTCTTCCCTAGCTCCCCTTCCAGACGTACTAGGAGCATCGCTCCCCCTGCTTCCTGATCCAGAAGCCTCCGTCCCAGAACTAGAAGTAGATGGACCATCTGGTGATACAGGCATGTCCACCTGAAGATTTTCCACAGCTCTCACCGGCTCCTCCACCCTGCTTTCTGGTAGCTCAACACCAGAACTTCCCTTGTAAGACGTCACCTCGTCAAACACGATGTCGCGAGATACAACGAATCTCCGCATCTCCGGGTTCATGCATTTCCATCCCTTCTTCTGATCATCATATCCCACGAAGACTAGCTTCCTTGCTTTCGCATCTAGTTTCGTCCGAAGCGCATCTGGAACGTGCACATAGCAGGTGGAACCAAACACCCGAAGGTGTGCCATGCTTGGTTTTTCCTTGAACATCATCTCATGCGGGGTCAACATGTTGATGGGACTGAGAGGCATCCTGTTAATGACGTAGGCAGCACAAGACATTCCCTCCGCCCAGAAGGACCTTGGGATACTCTTGGCATGCAGCCAACACTTGCAGGTCTCCGTCAGATGATGGATCTTCCGCTCTGCAACTCCGTTTTGCTGTGGAGTATGCACACAAGTAAGCTCCCTCCGGATGCTCGCCTTCCTGCAAAAACTAGAGAACTCACCAGAGGTGAACTCCCCTTCGTTGGCAGTCCTCAGCTTCTTAACCCGCAGGCCTAGCCGACCCTCCACAAGCTCCTTGAACTCCACGAACTTGGCAAACACCTCCGCCTTCTCCTTCAGGAAATAAACCCAAACATATCTGGTGTGATCATCAATCAACACTAGCATATACCTGCTTCCTCCGAGGCTTGGGGTAGCAGTCCGCCCCATCAAGTCACCGTGGATGCACTCCAATGACACACTACTCCTTATCTGCGAATTGTCAAACGGTAGTCGATGAGACTTGCCGAACTGACATCCTGCGCAGATATCACCATCTCCGTAGGAAGATAGACTAGGCAGGCCCTTGACCAGACCTTTCACCGCCATAGCCTTCATCTTGTCCATCCTTACATGCCCCAACCTCTCGTGCCATATGACGGCATTGTCATTGGTCCTCATCTTGTCAACATAAGAACTTGTCGATAAGACGATAAGTCTTTTGCTCTTCTCCCCACATGAACGACCTCCGCCATCACCGCTTCAACATTTCGAAGAAACCTCACTTCTGTTGGGCCGAACAGAACGTGATACCCAGCGTCTACAGCGTTGGTCACGGAGAAGAGGTTTTTCCTCATTCCGAGCACATGATAGACACTCTTCAACGTTAGTGGCCCTCTATCACTGCCCAAGGAAACAACCCCCACCTTCTTGACACTATGCACAATATTATCAACAGTTATGATGACATCGTTACCTGAGTAAGGCTGCGCTGAAGTAAGCTTCGACTCATCCCCGGTGAGGTGATGACCACACCCCGAGTCCACGATCCAGTCCTCCTGATAGTTGATAGGAGCCGCAGCTCCAACAGAAGCCGAAAAGGCTCCTCCCCATCCTCCATCATTTTGCCTGGCCTCAACTTCCTCCTTCCCTGCAGCAGCGTGCCTCGGCTGAAGATTCACCCGGCAATCCTTCCTTATGTGACCAAGCTTCCCGCATCTGAAGCACTTGGGTCCTTCTCCCTTCTTCTTCCCCTCAGCCTTAGGAGCATAGCTCCTCTCCTGCTGTCCAGAAGTTGAAGGCCCATTGCCTCCAGCGGTCTTCTTCTTCTTATCCCACTTCTTCTTCTTCTTCCCTGTGAAGAGAACTTCGCCTTCTCCCCCAGACACTGACACCCCTGCCATCTGCCTTGCCAGACTCTCCTGCGACGCAAGCAGATTCTCCAGCTCCAGCAGAGACGACTGATTTTCCCAACCCTGCACCGACGTCACAAAGGCCACATACTCCTTCCGCAAGCCACGGATGATGTGCCTCTTCAGCTTCACCTCAGAAATTGGCTCATCGAGATCCAGTGCTGAAATCTCAGCGCACAGGTTCTTCATTTTCAAGAAGAACGTAGAGATTGAAAGATCACCCTGAGCCGACCTAGCCAGCTCATTTTCCAGAAATTGTAGCCTCGCTACATTCTTCTTGTTAAACAGCCCATCCAGGGCTCTCCAGATCTCTGCATCCGATCCACACCCCAAGATGTGATCAAACAGGTCTGGTGATATTGCCCTTTTTAGAGCGAACTCCGCTTTGACATTGACCTCATGACCATTGTCCCCAACTGGGACAACTTCCTCCGTGCTATCTCCTCCAACAACCTCCCAGAGGTCCTCACCCAGAAGATAACTGTGCATACACGACTTCCACTTCTTGAAGTTAGTCGAGTTGAGCATCTCAATTCCAAGACTGCTCTACCTCTGGTTCCTTCTTCACAAAGGCGATGACAACTTTGAGTTATTCACTGCTCTATCCACTCCAACCTTGCTTTGATACCATGTGAAATTTTCCAAGATCTAGGAGTGAGCATGAATAGTATAACTCAAAGTTCAAGCCAACAACCAGAAACACATGAAAAACAACTTTAATCTTTATTGATGCTAGCAGAAAACTTCATTACAAGGCGAGGTATACATGACGAGACATGATTTCGCCAGTACACAAAAAAATAGGAGAAAATACAATGCTGAAAGATAACCAGCGGTCTGACTTCCTGAGACCGCCTGACCGCCCGACCTGCGAGTTCGTGCGAGTAGGAAACGAGACCGCCCGAACTGCCTGCCTGCGACTTGAACAACACCAACTGAGAACACCACGATCTACCACTAATCCTCCCGAACTCCAGCAACCCGCACTGCAAGCCGCGAGACCGCTCGAACACCTTCAGAAGAAGAGGTGGCCGCTGCTGCCCGCACAATCCACAGAAGCTGCACAAGACAAGTTCGATCAGCTAACCGCCCGGTCACAAAAAAAGAGACCGCAAGAATATAACGTGAGCTCAGCTTACACTTGGTGCGATTGATTTTGCTGCTACAGTGACTCCTATTTATAGGCGTGCGACCTGATCCAGTCACCACCCTATGAGATAGAGTCACCGTCTTCTGACCGTGTGACCAAGACCGGTCAACCCGCGCGGTCAGCAAGATCGCTTTGCGCCGTGAGCTCGCCGACTTCAACAGAAGCCGCGCGATCATGAAAACTCGCCCGGTCATGACGCTCACCACCTGTGTTCGCCACACGAAGCCTCCTCTAGAGACCGCGAACACAGTCGGTCGACTAAGGCATACAAACCGCCAAACCGACCAACACCAGAGATCGTATATACTAGCAGGTCGCCAAGGACCAGCTATGCGAACTCAAACCGGAGACCGCGCGACTAAGAAGACTAGTCGACGCGCACCACCAAGAACCCGTACAGCCTCCAGACCGGACTGCCCGTTCCAGAAACCTCCTGTGCGGTCAGCAGCTCGACCCGCACAGAACAGAGAACACCTTGCCACGTGGCCTCACAGACTAGACCGCGCAGCCTCATCCCCTGAATCAGAACAGCCCGCCACACGGTCTCACAAACCAGACCGCGCGGCCACATCTCGACAACCTTGGACAGAAGGATGACGGTAAGGGGCTTTGCGACTAAACTGGTCTCGTACCCAGCGAGAGTACTGATGCTTCCGTGTTGAGACTAAGTTCTGGCAAAGAGGCATGTGTGGGTATCACTGGGATAGTGACTTCATACATAAGGTTTGGAAGTACCCTGTGAGGGAACCTTCTATTGCCTTTGAATCTCAATGATATATGATGCTCCACTAGGTCCATATCTTCGTCGAAGCCGTCGTGTACATGATTTGAGCCTTTTTCTCATTTTTGTGAGCGCTCTTGAAAAATTCCATGCTCTCTAACTCGACATTACCGGGTTCAACCTATAAATAGGGCCTGGTGTCATTAGTCCATAGTACTCTTTGAATCTCTTTGTACTTGTCATTAGACTCCACACGATTTACCATATATGGCCTCTAACCCTTCCAATGATCTCACAGTTGGCGCCTCACACTTGAAAATGATGAGTGCAAGCCAACTTCATGTTGCAAAAAAACGCAAGTACGAGATTGAAGAAAAAAAATCTCTCAAAAGAAATCCCCTATCTGCGTCCATTTCTAACAAATACTCACACAATGCATGTATGTTAATTTAAGGTGTAAGTTGAAATTATATATACTATACACCAAAACAACATACAACATTACTTATGTGTAGCATTGTATTTTATTCATGATATTTTCTATACATTTTATTATTTATATCAATCAAGCATGTTAAGCATGTCGCATAGATATAACTAACTTTTTCGTGGGTACTAATCACATAGACCCCAAACAGTGACACCTGATCAATAACCACACCACTTCTAGAAAAATATCACCCTACAAAGCTAGGCATTTACGTATCACATGAGGCCAATACTCTCGGTGATTAATAAATCATCTCAACATATGACATCGACAGTATGTAAGCATAGAAAACATGAACACGATTCAATTAATTTGGAACTCGTGGGTGGCTAACATCTCGAAAATACAACCATAAGTTAGGGCGCACGAGAATGATACATAATCCCAAAGAAAGAGCTTGCCTTTTAAACCCTCCATTAGCGTGCCCTCTTCGGTAGAGTCGACATGCATTACCCTCTGCAAGAAGCATGTCAATTCATTCAATCGGCTGACCAAGCATATCCAAAGTAATACCCTAAGTCTGATTTCATCCCAAGAATCATTCATCACTCAACTATCGTCATGGACTCATGATTTAATCTGGGTTAAACCTAACAACCCAAATTTGAGGTGGAAACTAATTCATGCAATATAATGAAAGCTAGATTTATTTAGAATGAACATGTATTGTAACCTACAAAAGTTCACTTAAATAATCATGTCATTATAACTTAATAATTCATTGAAGTTCAAAAACGGATAAATAGTGCATGAAAGTTCCAACATCAAATTAAAGGCTTAAATGATCCGGCAAAAATTCTTAAAAATTTTGGCCAAAATTTTCGGAATTTCAATCGACATGTATTTCATCAAAATGTAAATGGGTCACATGAATTCAAAATCTTGAAAGAAAAGAACGGTAAACTAGATACTCTCTTGGATGCAATGCTCGTGAGAGGTCACTTTTCACAAAGAGACTTCAAAACATTCAGGCGTACAATATTGCTGCGGGCTGACGTTAAATCAAATTTGGGGGGATCAAACAAACTTCAAAATTTACCAAAACCATAATGTGGGCACTAGGGGATGTTGGTTACAACTTTTATGTTGAAGGCTTTCTCAGAAAAATTCATCCCGATGCCCCAAAAAAATCAAAATTCTAGGATTACTACAAAATTATTACTAAACACCCATCCAAAACCAAAATTTTAAAAGAATAATAGCATAGTTTCGTCTCCATCGAAGTCCCAAGAGAGAAAAAAACCTAGGAATAACTACTACTCTGAGGTATATGTAGGAGTAACCCACGGTAATTGTAGCTGTCACTGGACAAGATCCATGGAGGCGGTGGTGTATGAAAACGAAACGAAATAAAAGACACGCGTTCTGCCTAAATACTATTGTATAATTGCGTGTTAGAATCGTGAGAGAGTGATTATAATGGCAAAAATCATATTTCAGTCCTTAAAGTCTCGACCTTTTTTTAATTTTAGTCCACATATTTTTTTACAAGACTTTAGTCCTTCTAGTCAATTAAACACTTGAATTAGTCCCCGCGTGACGGCTAGGGCAAGTATAATATTGTCGCGATCAAACAGTGATATTGACGGCCCGGCGTGACGCCTAGGGCAAGTAAAATACTGTCGCGATTACCTGTGGGCCCCTACTGCCCTATGCAACTTGCTAGGGCAGTAAAAAAAAGTCCCGAATTAAATTTTCTGCATTAATGTTGAACACTCGCCTCCTTGGCGGCATTGGTCAGAAGTTTCAAATGCTCTTGCCGACGTGCTCCCACGTGGAAATTACTGAGTATATGACACGCTGATCCGTTTGACCAAGCCACTTTGACCGAATTTGGCAATCAACCCTTTTAAAAAAAAATTGTGTGCAAATTGTATCATTTTATGATTATTACAATTATCACCTCATCTATTATTAATTTAATCCCTTAAATTTAAAAAAATATTAATCAAATAATTAAAGGGTTAATTATCGGCGCCTCCTCTAGGAGTTTGCATAATTACATGTTGCACTCTATCTTTTAAAAAAAAGTTAAAATTTAAATTATTTTATGATAATTCAATTTTATCATTTTTTAATAATTCCAAATTCATTGCAAAGATAAAATATAACGTGCTCTTTTTAATGTATATTTATTACAATGAATGAAATTGAAATATTATAAAATAATTTGACATATTTGATCACTTTTCATCTATATTTCTATAAGAAAAGATCACACTTTTCAGTATAGAGTCATTATAAAGAGCAAAATTGAATATCATAAAATAATTTGGCTGATTTATTATTTTCATCCATATTTCAAATGGAATGAGCATTTTTGTAAACTGAGAAAACTTAGAGGGGGAGTTAAATGTAATTTCGAAAAATAGAGGGGTGAACGTGCAACCTGTATTTAAACTATATAAAGTAGCATAAAGTTTGCTCTCTCTTGTATTTAATATTTTACCCAACAATGCATGCATTAGTATGCCAAGTATATCCTTCATAATGTATGACTTGGTATTCTATATACCAAGATCATGGATCATAATCCATTCATATATTATAATGTATATTATTTAAATGATATTTGCTAATAAATAAATAAATGATAATACTATTTAATTACATGCCCTTGTGAATGTCTCTTACTCCAAAACATTGAAGAAAGATGGAACAAGTCAAAGTTTTTGGGCTAGATATTGAACAGGGGATAAGCAAAAGTTTAAGATCAGATCGGATTGATCGAACCGCGGTGAGGTAATTAATATAAAAGACGTAATTACTGTTGTACACCCGTAAAGACCTTAGGACGCACCTGAGGAAAGCCCCGGAAAAAAGAGGCGGGGTCGACAATCAAAGAGCGCGATAGCACGCAGGCTGCACCCCCCCCCCCCCCCCCCCCCCCCCCCCCCCCCCCCGACCGCACCGCCCTTAGGGGTGCGGCCGACCAAGTCGCACCCCCCAAGGGGGTGCGGCCGAGCCGCACCCCCCAAGGGGGTGCGGCCGAGCCGCACCCCCCAAGGGGGTACGACCAAGCCGCACCCGTTTGGGGGTGCGGCCGAGCCGCACCCCCCTTTTGGGGTGCGGCCAAGCCGCACCCCCCTTGGGGTGCGGCCAAGCCGCACCCCTTGGGGGGTGCGGCCAAGCCGCATCCCCCCTTGGGGTGCGGCCAAGCCGCATCCCCCCTTTGGGGGGTGCGGCCAAGCCGCACCCCCGTAGAGGGTGCGGACAGTCCGCACCCCTCCTTGGGGGTGCGGCCAATCCGCGCCCACCCCTCCTCGGGGTGCGGTCCGGCGCCCTCTCCTCGCCAAAGGATCCCGGTCCCCCCTTTGGGGGACAACTCCCCGTCCGCCGTCCGCCCGAGGCGTCCCCGTGGTTCGTTGCGCACTTGGAGCGCTTCGGCGCTAGCACGCGCTCAGAACGTTTCTGAGCGCGATCAGGAAGTTTTCTCACTTTTTGTCTTTCAGGCTTCTCACTTTTCAGGAACGGCCAGTCGCCTTTTTCGCCTCCAACAGAGCTGCCCGAACTGCCCGAGCCGCCCAAGCTGCCCGAAGGTCAAGGTGGTCATTTACGAAAAATGGCGATCCGTGTGCCCCAAACCGGAAAATATGATTCGTCCACCAAGCATTTATGGAAACTGCCAACGACAAGATTACCAGACTACCCCAGGCCAAAGCTATAAAAAGGGCCCTGGGGCTTCATTTGAAGGGACCTTGACTTCGGGACCTGGGAGAGCTCCTTGCAGACTTTTGCGGAATTCTCCTTCGGAGCTTGAAGATTTCCTTTCCGGACTTGAAGATTTCCTTCATCCCGAAAGGCGACGCAGCAGCTCACTTTTGTTCCCCGGAGCAGCTCACTTTTGTTCCCAGGAGCAGCTCACTTTTGTTCCCCGGAGCAGCTCACTTTTGTTCCCAGGAGCAGCTCATTTTTGTTCCCCGGAGCAGCTCACTTTTGTTCTCCACCTTTCTCAGAAGGAGAAAAGGACTTAGTTTTTTCCAAGAGGCGGCCTGTCGCCTTCGGATCTCTCTATCTCACTACTACTGTAACGAGCTGCGGCCTGTCGCACTCGAGTTCTAAGTCTCACTTTGTAACCCCCCTGAAGATAGTGGAGTTTGGTCGGCACAGCTCCGACCACGTGGTTTTTTACCCTTTCCGGGTTTTCCACGCTAAAAAGTCCCAGTGCAATCAACGAATCTCTAATTGACTGTTTGCGCGCTTAGTTCGCTCACGAGCTAAGGCGGTTCAATCGAACCGGTCTACCAAGAGTCCTAAGCGTTCCGCAACAGTTTGGCGCCGTCTGTGGGAACTTTCCCGAAAAACTCTTCGAGAGCCAGCTGCTATGGCGAGGAGGAGTGCTCGCATTACTGAAGGATCGATGCCGGAAGGACGCGTCGACCCAGCTCCTTCCCACTCACTTATCAATGCACCTCCCGCAGAGGAGGCACTGCCAGCACCTGCAGCAGATTTGGAGGCGCGCATGCAGCAGATCGAAGAACATCAAGCTGAGATGTTGGCCCTCGTGAGGAATCTTGGGTCTCCTCAAGTTCCGAACCAATCGCCAACTTTAAACGCACCGCCGCCCCCGGCTCTGAATCATGCCCCAAACGGGGAGGCTGTCCAAGAAGACGAAGCTTTAGAAGGATTCTCCAATGCGGCAAATACCGCTCACCTTGGCCCACCAGCTGGAGGCCCAGAAGCTGATCACCGCCGCCACCACCACGGAAGAGTTGCCCCTGAGCAAGCAGTGGAAAGAGCTACGCGGGAAGAGATACGCAACATGATAGAGGAAGAATATGCCCAAGCAGGACGACGCGCCGCTCTCACCCGCCGTCCCGCGCATCATGATTCCCCGCTATCACCTCAAGTCTTAGCCCATCCAATTCCTAATGGCTTCAGGCTTCCCAACATCGAGACGTTCGACGGGACGGACGATCCACTGGAGCACGTCAATCACTTCACCACCGTCATGAGGATTTACAGCGCTCCTGATCAGCTCCTCTGCCAAGTGTTCCCAGCAACCTTGAAGGGACAAGCGCGCACTTGGTTCTATTCCCTGCGGAATGGGGCCATCAACAACTTCACAGAAATGGCGCGGCAGTTCGTGGATCAGTTCATTGCCAACCGCCGAATTGTCCGGGATCCCTCCCACCTCCCAGGAATCCGCCAGAACGATAGAGAGACACTCAAAGATTTCTTCCAACGCTTCACTACCGAGGCTCGACAGATCCCAGGAGTCGACCCCGAGCTCCTGCGAGGAGTTTTCCTGGGAGGACTCCGCCCAAGTGGCTTCTACTCGGCTCTCATGAGAGAAAACGTGCCAAGTTATCCCGACCTCGTTCATCGGGTTGAAGCACAGATAGCTGCAGATGAGGCTATCGAAGCACACCGTCGGCAATTCGAAGGAAGCCAGGGAAGGAAGAGGGGATCAGATCAAGCCCCTCGCGAACAAGAAGAACGTCGCGGCGGGGAGCGTCGCGGCGATGAACGTCGGCGTAACCACCAGAGGGATCTGGGACCACAGCCGCCCAGGACCTACACCCCGTTGAACACCACCAGAACGAATGTGCTCTACGCCATACAAAACAACCCCGAGCTCCGCATCCCCAGGATACCCCCGCCAAATCCAAGGGGCGACCAGTCCAGGTACTGCGAGTTCCATCGGGGAACCGGGCATACCACTGAGGAGTGCACCAGACTCAAAGACGAGATCGAGCGCCTCATCCGCCAGGGACTCCTGGGAAGATTCCTACAAGGCCAGATTCCCAATCAGCCCCAGCAGCCTAGGGATGCAGGGGAGCAGCCTCCCGCCCCCTGTGGCACGGGGGGAGGAAGGCCGATGGTAGTAGAAATCGAGACGATCGCCGGACCCCCCGTCTCAGCATCACAGATCCTCTCAATTGCCCAGCCCGCAAGAGACCACGAAGACAAAAAACTCAAGCAAGATATTACGATAGCTTTCGGAGACGAAGACTTGCAAGGGTTGCGGCTTCCGCACCAGGATCCACTCGTGATCAGCGCAAGGATCGGGGATCCCTGCTTCAAGGTGAAGAGAATACTGGTCGACAATGGAAGCTCGGTCGATGTCTTATTTCTCTCCACTTTGCAAAGTATGAAGCTCACAAAAGACCAGCTTAATCCTGCGGCCGGGCCCGTCTACGGCTTTGATAACAGACCTATCCCGGTGCAAGGCATGATCATTCTCCCAGTCACATTGGGCGAATTTCCAAGACAGTCAACGCACAACATCCAGTTCATGGTGGTAGAGTCCACCTCCGCCTACAATGCCATCTTCGGGAGACCGCTCCAGTCGATCTTCGGGGCAATCCCCTCCATTCCACACCTAGCTATGAAGTTCCCCACTGCCGCAGGAATAGGAGTCGTAAGAGGAGACCAAGAGGCAGCCAGGACCTGCTACCTGAAGCAGGCCCAACCAGCAAGGGCGACCGCTCTCAACATCAATAACTTCGACCTGCGGGACGAGGCTACTTTGCAACGAGGAGCGCCCGTTGAAGGGCTGGTAGAAATACCACTCTCCCGGCGAGACCCGACTCGAACTGTTCAGGTCGGGTCACTCTTAACCCAAAAAGAGCGGGAAGAGTTCACCACCTTCCTGCAGAAGAACGAGGACATTTTTGCTTGGAGCCCGGAAGACATGCCCGGGGTAGATCCTAACGTTATCTATCATTCGCTAAACATCAACCCCGCCTGCAGACTTGTGATTCAGAAGAAGAGGAACTTTGCCCCCGAGCGTTTAAAGGCGATCGAGGAGGAGGTAGCTAAGCTCCTAGAGGCGCGATTCATACGCGAAGCAGAATACCCCACATGGCTCGCCAACGTAGTCATGGTGAAGAAGGCCTCGGGAAAGTGGCGGATGTGCGTCGACTACAGCAATCTGAACCAAGCATGCCCGAAGGACAGCTTCCCCCTCCCAAGGATTGACCAGCTCGTCGATGCCACGGCAGGCCATGAGCTGCTCAGCTTCATGGATGCTTATTCAGGTTACAACTAGATAAGGATGAACCCCGTGGATGAAGAACATACTGCCTTTCGCACCGACCGGGGAGTCTACTGCTACAAGGTGATGCCCTTCGGCCTTAAAAACGTCGGAGCCACCTACCAAAGGCTGATTAACAAGGTCTTCAAGGACCTCATCGGAGAAACGATGGAGGTTTACGTGGACGACATGCTAGTAAAGAGCGTCCACCGGCGTGACCACTTGGAAGACTTGGAAAAGTGCTTCCAGCTTCTCCGTCGCTTCCAGACGCGTCTCAATCCCAGCAAGTGTGCGTTTGGTGTGACAACGGGGAAGTTTCTAGGTTTCATGGTAACCCATCGGGGAATTGAGGCCAACCCCGAGAAGATCAAGGCGTTGGAGGATATGTCGCCACCTCGCTCAATTAAGGAAGTACAATGCCTAAACGGGAGGATCGCTGCTTTGTCCCGTTTCCTATCATGAACGGGAGACAAGTACCTCCCCTTCTTCAAAATCCTCCGGGGAGCACGACATTCAGGTTTCCAGTGGACGGACGAGTGCCAAGTGGCCTTTGAGCTTCTCAAGCAGTACCTGGCTTCGCCACCGCTTCTGTCAAAGCCCACCCCCGGGGAAACTCTGTTCTTGTACCTGGCCGTGTCGCCTACAGTTCTTAGCTCAGTGCTCATGAAAGACGAAGGAGGGGTGCAGCGACCAGTCTACTACCTCAGCAAAGTCCTTACCGACACCGAAACCAGGTATCCGGCAGCGGACAAGACAGCCTTGGCTCTTGTTTTCTCAGCTAGAAAACTTAGACCCTACTTCCAGGCTCATGCGGTCAAGGTGTTGACGCAACTCCCATTACGGGCAATCCTCCAAAAGCCGGAAGTCTCGGGGAGACTTGTAAAGTGGGCCGTAGAACTCGGCGAGTTCGACATCCAATTCCTGCCTCGGCCCGACATCAAGTCGCAGGTGCTCGCCGACTTCGTGGTGGAATACACCATCCCGCCAGAAACAACCCTCATCAAAGACACCACCATCCCCCGTTGGACCCTCTATGTCGACGGCGCCTTTGGAGTTGAAGGGGCCGGGGCAAGATTGCTCCTCATAAGCCCCGAAGAGATCACCCTGGATTACAGACTCCGACTAAAGTTCCCCGCAACAAATAACATCGCGGAATACGAAGCACTGATCGCCGGACTCCGACTCGCCATCGACTGCAAAGCCGAGAACCTAACGATCTATACAGACTCCCAACTCGTGGTCTCACAGGTTGAAGGAGATTACGAGGCTAAGAGCGAACAGATGGTGAAGTACCTCGCATTCGCGAAATCACTTCTCCAGAAGATCTCATCGTATCAGATTCTACACATCCCCCGAGAGCAGAATTCCAGGGCGGATGCTTTATCCAAGCTCGCCACCTCACCCTCCAGCTACCAGTCTCGAAGACGCCGAATCGAAGAAGTCGTAATCCCAAGCATTCAAGGGCCATGGGAAATCGCAGCCATTCACCAGGAAGAGTCATCCTGGATGACCCCGTTGCGAGCTTACCTCGAGCAAGGGGACCTTCCCGAAGATCGCCTAGAGGCGCGAAGGCTACGAATGCGGGCAGCATCGTTCACCATTATAGATGGGGAGCTTTACAAACGGGCATTCTCAGGACCATATCTAAAATGCCTGCCAGCGGGCGAGGCAGACTACGCCCTCAGGGAAGTACACGGAGGAGTCTGCGGAGAACACCTAGGTGGGAAGGCATTAGTGCGAAAAATACTGCGACAAGGCTTCTATTGGCCAACAATGAGGAAGGACGCGGCCGACTTTGTCCAGAAGTGCAAAAGCTGTCAGCTGCACGCCAACATGCCTCATCAACCCCCGGTCTCACTTTCCACGCTGCAGAGTGCGTTGCCATTTGCGCAGTGGGGGATCGACCTCCTCGGTCCCCTACCTCTAGCATCCGGGCAGAGGAAGTTCATCATCCTAGCCATAGATTACTTCACCAAATGGGTGGAGGCGGAGCCCCTGGCTAAAATTACGGAGGAAAATGCCAAGCAATTCGTCTGGAAGAACATCGTCTGCCGCTTCGGCATCCCAACTGCGATCATTGCCGACAACGGCACTCAATTCACTGGGAAATCCTTCACCAAGATGTGCGAGGACCTGAAGATCAACCTGCGTCACACGGCCGTGGCACATCCGCAAACCAACGGACAAGTAGAAGTCACAAACCGCACCATCCTCAAAGGACTGAAAACACGCTTGGAAGAAGCCGGGGGACAGTGGGTAGACGCGCTCCCGAATGTGTTGTGGGCGTATCACACAACAGAGAGGACTCCTACAGGGGAGACACCTTATAACCTCTGTTACGGAGCCGAAGCTATCATCCCCGTCGACATCGGCGTTCCGAGTGCGCGAGTACTAACCTTCGACCCCAGCAAGAATGATGGACTGCTCTGAGAAAACCTCGATCTAATCCCAGAAGTTCGAGACAGTGCTGCTCACCGCGCTGCACTCTACCAAATGCGTGTCGCCCAGACCTACGACAGGAGGGTGAAGCCCAGACCAATCAACGTAGGAGATCTCGTCTTACGCAGCGTCGAGGCCGCCGACAAAGGCCCCCAAGGAGATAAGCTCTCACCGGCCTGGGAGGGCCCGTACGTAGTCACCACAGTCGTGAAACCCGGAACATACAGGCTCAGGACGGCGGAAGGGAAGACTTTGCCACGCACCTGGAACGCTCAAAACCTGCGCCGCTTTTACCAGTGATCCAGGGACCTCTACAATGTACTAAGCCACGAGTTCAAGCTCGCGCAAACTTATCTTCAATTTATGTACAAGCCGCGAGCTCAGACTCGTGCACCTATCTTATATTTCATGTTATGTAAAAGCCGCGAGCCCAGACTCGTGCACCTATCTCATCTTACATAAAGCTATGCACCAAATGATTTCATACTGTAAAACCATATTTTGACACTTACACTCACTTAAGAAAAAACTTTATAAAGAGGCCCTGCCTCGGGGGCTTTGCACCGCCGTCGATTGAAGGTTCGCCCTTCTCCTCCGCCGTCGAGTCCCAGCGTCGTAGGGGCCTGCCCCCCTTACGTTCGCCCCCGGTTTGAATACACCAGCTATTCACCGGCCACTTCGGGGCCCTGCCCCGGGGACTTTGCACCGCCGTCGATTGAAGGTTCGCCCTTCTCCTCCGTCGTCGAGTCCCGGTGACGTAGGGGCCTGCCCCCTTACGTTCACCCACGGTTTGAATACACCCGCTATTCACCGGCCAAGACGCGAGCACAGACTCGTGCAAAAAAGCCGCGAGCGCAGACTCGTGCAAAAAAGCCGCAAGCACAGACTTGCGCAAACTAATTCTCTATTGTGTAAAAGTCGCGGGCTCAGAACCGCGCAAACTAATCTGTCATTTTGCAGAAACCCCTCAGCCCATACGGATATCAGAGCCGGGCAGCAAGCCCATAACGACCTCAAAAAAAAAAAAAAAAAAAAAAACACCCTCCGACATCAGCTCCTACCAGAAAAGCGCCGCACGGAGGACAATGGGTAAAGCCGCCGCAGAAAAGGTCAAAACCTTCGAACTCCTCGCTCCGGAACTCGGACTCCGAAGGTTTGGGGGGCTTATGTTGTACACCCGTAAAGGCCTTAGGACGCACCTGAGGAAAGCCCCGGAAAAGAGAGGCGGGGTCGACAATCAAAGAGCGCGATAGCACGCAGGCTGCACCCCCCGACCGCACCGCCCTTAGGGGTGCGGCCGGCCAAGTCGCACCCCCAAGGGGGTGCGACCGAGCCGCACCCCCCTTGGGGTGCGGCCAAGCCGCACCCCCCAAGGGGGTACGGCCAAGCCGCACCCGTTTGGGGGTGCGGCCAAGCCGCACCTGGCCGCACCCCTTGGGGGTGCGGCCAAGCCGCACCCCCCTTGGGGTGCGGCCAAGCCGCACCCCCCAAGGGGGTGCGGCCAAGGGGGTGCGGCTTGGCCGCACCCCCCCCCCCCCCCTCCCCTTGGGGTGCAGCCAAGCCGCATCCCCCCTTGGGGGGTGCGGCCAAGCCGCACCCCCCTTGGGCTGCGGCCAAGCCGCATCCCCCCTTGGGGGGTGCGGCCAAGCCGCATCCCCCCTTGGGGGGTGCGGCCAAGACGCATCCCCCTTTGGGGGGTGCGGCCAAGACGCATCCCCCTTTGGGGGGTGCGGCCAAGCCGCACCCCCTTAGAGGGTGCGGCCAGTCCGCACCCCTCCTTGGGGGTGCAGCCAATCCGCGCCCACCCCTCCTCGGGGTGCAGTCCGGCGCCCTCTGCTCGCCAAAGGATCCCGGTCCCCCCTTTGGGGGACAACTCCTCGTCCGCCGTCCGCCCGAGGCGTCCCCGTGGTTCGTTGCGCACTTGGAGCGCTTCGGCGCTAGCACGCGCTTAGAACGTTTCTGAGCGCGATCAGGAAGTTTTCTCACTTTTTGTCTTTCCGGCTTCTCACTTTTTGTCTTTCCGGCTTCTCACTTTTTGTCTTTCAGGCTTCTCACTTTTCAGGAACGGTCAGTCGCCTTTTTCGCCTCCAACAGAGCTGCCCGAACTGCCCGAGCCGCCCAAGCTGCCCGAAGGTCAAGGTGGTCATTTACGAAAAATGGCGATCCGTGTGCCCCAAACCGGAAAATATGATTCATCCACCAAGCATTTATGGAAACTGCCAACGACAAGATTACCAGACTACCCCCGACCAAAGCTATAAAAAGGGCCCTGAGGCTTCATTTGAAGGGACCTTGACTTCGGGACCTGGGAGAGCTTCTTGCAGACTTTTGCGGAATTCTCCTTCGGAGCTTGAAGATTTCCTTTCCGGACTTGAAGATTTCCTTCATCCCGAAAGGCGACGCAGCAGCTCACTTTTGTTCCCCGGAGCAGCTCACTTTTGTTCCCAGGAGCAGCTCACTTTTGTTCCCCGGAGCAGCTCACTTTTGTTCCCAGGAGCAGCTCACTTTTGTTCCCCGGAGCAGCTCACTTTTGTTCTCCACCTTTCTCAGAAGGAGAAAAAGACTTAGTTTTTTCCAAGAGGCGGCCTGTCGCCTTCAGATCTCTCTATCTCACTACTACTGCAACGAGCTGCGGCCTGTCGCACTCGAGTTCTAAGTCTCACTTTGTAACCCCCCTGAAGATAGTGGAGTTTGGTCGGCACAGCTCCGACCACGTGGTTTTTTACCCTTTCCGGGTTTTCCACGCTAAAAAGTCCCAGTGCAATCAACGAATCTCTAATTGACTGTTTGCGCGCTTAGTTCGCTCACGAGCTAAGGCGGTTCAATCGAACCGGTCTACCAAGAGTCCTAAGCGTTCCGCAACAATTACGATGATTTTAATTATAAAATAGTTCCAATTATATTAAAAATATATTTGAGACATCAAATTATATTCAAACCCTATTGGTGTAAGCTTTTCATAAAATTCGAAGAACGCTTTAAAATTTGGTAGTAATTTGGATAAAATCATGCCCCACATAACAAATGAAATGATCTCTTTTGAGTGAAATGATGCTTAGAATTCTTTCACAATTTCAATATAGTTTACGTAAAACATATAATACATTTTCTCTTAAAAATATCCTTTATAGCTAAATTTTAATTGAGAATCACACAATTTTCCAAAATCAAGACCGGTTCACCTGTTTAGCGGTTCAGCAAATGGTTCTCCAGTTGCTGAGCGGCTCTCTGCTAGTACGATTCTTAAGCTTGATCAGACCAGTTTTCAGGACAGTTCACAGTTCGATCTTCTGGTCCGTTTCGGTTCTTAATGTTGGAGTGATTCAATAAAATCACGACGAGAACATATTAGTTCTAATTGAAATATCGAGATGTGAATGAGCGTAAACATATTTGAACCCATGGAGATGGATTGTTGTGGATACAAATTCTTCCAAGTCTACAAAACCCCAATATGAAATATTCCTCTTCTTCTTGCTCTCTCCAGCGATGAGGTGTCAAAATTGAATGAGAATGTCTTGTGATCAGGTAACCATAACAAATATATAGTGAAACCATAATGTGATTGTTTTACGACATAACCTAATGAGGGTGAACCAATGTCTTGGTTTTCTTATTCTAATAATGTGAATGAAAGCTTTGTTCTAAATCTATTTCTTCACCTAAAAAGAATTTGTAGTAACCCTCCAATTCGAGAAATAGGTAGCTGCACATAGAGGTAGCTGCAAATACAAAGTAATTCGTACGATTCGTGATCCATCGGTTGTTAAAAAACTGGGATTTTTAAAAACCATAAAACATTTAAAAAAAAAGTCAGATGAAGGGCTCTAATTTCTTGGGCACGACGTGCGTCGGACCTACAAAAAAAATTCAAAATTCTCACCGTAATCACTACTCCAAAACGTCATTTTTTTGCCATTTATGAAATCGCAAGTCGCGACCACCTCTTCTCATTTTTCACCGCTCCATTGCTAACGCCCCCTTAGTATGCGAAGCATCAAAATCTATTTACTATTGAATTTTAGGGTGGACCTTGCCAAGTGGGCCCCTCACTAATAAGTAGGGTGGCCCGTTTTACCCAAACTCTGGGTTGCTATTCTAGCTTATGCCGTACACTTATCCTAAATAAGCACCATCAAATAAATTAAAATTGATATTTGCTTTTGCTCACGTGACAACATTTTTTTATTCTTATAAATAATAAATAATAGTCAAAATGCATGGCCCATGGTTTATTTTAAAATTCATTTCTTTTCACAAGCTTTGCCCAAGTCAGAAGAACAAAGCTTGCACCATCAAAGACAATACCGCAGTGCGCCGCTCGAGAACGGCGATGATTATGAGCTGTTGTTCGTGAGATCCCGACCTCACCAAAGGAGCTTCATTCACTTTTAAGTTCAAAACAAATTTTCTTTTGTTGCACCGGAGCAAAAAAGTCGCGTCAAACGAAATCGCATTTTATATTAAAGATATGATCATGACAATGATCGTGAACATAACACCACTTGCTTGATCTTGAAATTAAGATGTGAGTAATTATTTTAATCAAAATTATAAAAAAATTATAACATGGGATCACATGAATCTCAATATCAAAATTTATATATTATCCTAATCAGTGTTTATTTATTTTATCAGGGGAAGAGTTAGTGTAGATTATATTACATATAAGTTTTCTTATGAGATCAGAGCAATAATTATGCTGCAAAATATTTATTTATTAATTTTATTTAAATAATTACCATCGTGCCTTTCACGTACAGTCTCAGGTTTTGTGAGGAGATAACAGTGAACATGCTTACGATAAATTAACAACGTGCCGAACATTGCAATCCATATATTATATTATTTATATATAATAATAATTTAGAAAATGCATGGTGGGTGATTAGGACGAAATAATTCACGAAATTAATGCAAGTTTTAACATAGTAAGTGAGTAGATCGATTTTATTTGGCTCACCCCAAGATGAGCTACGTCCACGAACAGCAGTAATCCGTTTTTCGCTAGATTAAGAAGAGAAGCGGCTATAGGGAAGTGGGCGGATTTCGAATTTCGGATTTCTGAATACCCCAAATCCTAGAACCTCAACACATTTGCAAAATACCAAAAATATCACTGATAACTACCTCTCATAAGCGCCAACGTTATCTTCGGGTTAGGATTCAAGACATATAATTAACATAAATGATTTCTCGAGAAATAATTATAATTTAATAAAACAAACAGTTGTGGAACGATGGTACATTTGTGGTTCTTCATTCCTGTAAAAAAAAATTTGTCGCGTTGAAAAAGTACAAAATTTTATAAAAAAAACAGAAGGAATAAGTCATAAGAGTATATTTAAAAAAAATATATATATATATATATATGAATACAATTCAATTATTAATGGGAATTGAATCAACCTTTTCCAATTTACAAATTGTTATCCGCGGATTAATTTTAGATTTGGGCATTCAATATCTTTGTTCTCCTGAACAGGGCCTGACAACGAAGGAACATCTTTGACGACCTTCTGGACACTTCATTATGTGCACGGATCGTGATTCGTAAAAAATGCACTGATAGAGACCGAGTTGAGGAAGAAACACGATTTCTTCACCATTCATGCGATTTCGGTTTGTTTGGGAAGATTTAGATAGCTAGGGTTTGTTTGGGAAGATTTAGATAGCTAGGATTACTCTTTCCCAAACAAACTGAAATCGCATGAACGGTGAAGAAATCATATTTCTTCCTCAACTCGGTCTCGATCTGCGGATAGCCATTTATGGCCCGCGGATAATAATTGTCTTATTAAAAGGTGTACAATTTGAAATTAAAAAGCTCAAAAAATTGAGAGATGAATATTTTATCAAAGTAAGTTTTTCCCTTAGATAATTAATAGCATTGAATTAATTAGATGATTGAGATTTGGGTTTTTGGCACTTTGCATGCATCCTCCAAAATAGGTGTTTTTTACATTTTTGCGCTCTAATTATTTAATTTTGAAAAATTGCATCACAAATTAATAATTTTTGGCATATTACAACCTTTGGGGGTGCATATTAATAATCTTTGAAATACAAAGTTACATTGAGTGCTTATCATGTGGGCCCCAACAGTTCGTTCATTCGCCGACCGAACGTATTGTTCCGTTTATTACATTCAGCATATAGCTTCCATAATGCTCACTTTGTTTAGTTATTTTTTTTAGAAATGTAATTATTTCTACAACATTAACTAATAATATTTTATTTTATTTTTATTTTTGAAAATAGTTTATATAATATATGTTGCAAAATTAAAGTAAAGCCGCTAATGGGAAGATGGCTTATCTAAGATTAATATTGTTTTCCTCCTGTGCAGTTTAATCACGATAAATTAACCCCAAGGTACAGGTCCCTGACACTTCCAGAAACTTCGAATCACACAAGTGAGAAAAAGGAGCAAAGTGCGACAACATAATTAATTAATTCGTAATTAATTAAGATGATATAATAAGAGGCGGAAATAAAAATGTAGGTTGTCATAGCTAGCTCATTTTAGAACGTCATTCATGTCAACAGGTCACGCGGCTGCCCTGTTGACAAGAATAATAAAGTCGTATATGCATCATGATGAGCCTGTTAAATTTTTGTGTGCTTCTACTAAGTACAAGAAACCAACGATGAACAAAGACAAAGAACTCTTTATAACTAGGCCGATGATTACAACAACGACAAGCTGGCTACAAGGTGCATACACCTTGAATCACGTCAGCTGAAATATAGAAAAAGTAAACTTGTCGCGGACAATGTCCGCTTCTCCACTAGGTGCCGTTGAGCTTGTCAACGCACTCTCTACTTCACAACACACTCAACCCTGCACTCTCCACCTCACAGTGCACTCTCCACCTCTCGCTGAGGTACGGGTTGGGATTGGACTCTCTTGGGGTGTAGGCACACTCCCACTCTCTCTCAACTCTTCTCTTCTCTTTCACCTCTACTCTCTCTCTCTCTCTCTCTCATATCACTTGCTTATGTCACACTAGGGGGGGGGGGGGGGGTATTTATAGGCAACACAAATAATAGACTAGATGATGGGGGGGGGGGGGGGGGGGGGGGGGGGGGGGGGGGGGGGGGAGGAGAGGGGTGCACTCATCCCTCCTCCAAGCTCCACTCGGCAAACACCCAAGACAGCCCCCCCCCCCCCCCCCCCCCCCCCCCCACTCATTCCACTCGCCTCCTTCACAAGGCAGCCCCCTCCTTCTAGGTCTACTCGGCAACACCTCTACAAAGCCCACTCGCCTCCTCCATATGGCAGCCCCCCTCCATGGTTCTACTCGCTAGCATGGACTCGCCCAGCCCCCTTGGACTCGCCTAGGACACTAGGCAGCAGCCCCCCCTATCTCCACTCGCCCAGGCCAACACACCTCCACTCGCCCAGGCCCTCTCTTCACCTCCCCCTCTTCTCACTTCAACTCTCAACAGAGCCCATCTCATATTGGTGATGTGGGACTGATGTGTTTTGTATCACATGTCGTCTTCAATCCAAATTGTTTGTTTTGCCGCTTTTTGCTCCTTCATTTGGTGGGGAAATACCACCGCTAAAAAAACTGTTTGGTAACCCTCCAACTCTCACTGACACCGCTCTAAAACATCATTTTAGCCTAATTACAGATCGTAATCACCACCCTCCAACTCTTACTCTCGCCACCGACACAAACTGACCAAATGACTCCGTATATATGAAGAACTCATCACCATCTCCTCTCTCTCTCTCTCCGCACAAGCGTCTTGAGCTCGCACGCGAAGAGTGTTACAACTGCTAATCCGACGACTACTAGGTCGCAGAAGCAGAAGAGGGTTGGATCGACTACCACTCCGGCAGAGGGTGCTTACAACATCTCGGAGCGCAATATTAATATATATCAAAGGATTGGTCCAGTGGGTCAACTGGGTCACGTGAACTAGATATGACACACCAAATATAGGTCAAGGTATTGGCCTTCTTGTCTTTTTACATTTTAACTTCCACATCTCATTCACAACGGTCACTTTATTGAAGGTTTAAATTAAACAAAATATAATATTTGAAGTGCCGGCCTAACGGTCATATGACCGTTGGAACTTCTATTCAAATTGTTTTGTGCCCTACAGTTGCTCCCCCGTGGATCATATCATCATAACATATCCATGTTTCTCATTTATATATAAATATCTCTCTCTACCCGCTAAACTCCACCAAGATTTCCGACTGAACTGCCGGCAGTGCTCCGGGAAGGCCAATCCTTCTGCTTTCTCGCCTCGTCTTCTCCGTTTCTGCAATGGAAACTCCGTTGTCCATGAGAAGGGTTACTAGATCTCAAGCCGGATCTGCATCTCGTAAGTGAATCACTGTTACTCTATCCTTCTCTATCTTTAGAGAATGCTGATTTATAAATTTCTTTCCTTGCGCAGACAAGAACAAGAATCAGGTGGCATCATCGAGATCAAGAATTAGCGGGAACAACGATAGGGCTGTGTTTCAGGATATCACGAATGACTCCCCCATCAATGGCGTTGCAAGAGAAAAGACTCCCATTTCTTCGGCGATTAAAAAAGGTGCTCTGCCTAAGAAGGCGCCTGGATCTGGAGAAGCTCTTCTTCGTGGACAGGTGAAGATCCTATTGGAGAAGGTTGAGGAGGGAGCAGAGATCATCAACAAGCTCTCAAATAGGCAATCCGCTCCTTTCTTTCTGGGTTTGGAAATTCCTCCCATTTCTCCCGGGTTACTCGCTCCAACGCCGGCAAACCCTCCCCAAATTTTTACCAATTCCCGAGTGAATGAAGGAGCAGGAGAGGCGGCGGCTTCGGTTTTTAAGGGAGATGTTTTAACTCTCCCCCCAGAGGTATCTCTTTCTTTTAGCAAGTCGAGTTGCTGAATCTTCACGTTGATCAATTGTTCCCTTATAGAATACTTACATTATTGAATTAGGTAAACCGGGTAGCTGAATCAGTGGAGAATGAGAAATCTGCAGAGTTTCAGGAGTGTGCTCTCAATAGAGGCCCGCTGTTTCATTTATTTAATTCGCCCAATGAATCTGAAGCTTCAGATATCTCCTCTACCGTATCCTCTTCAGTGACATACCAAGGAAGTGTTGTATGCTCCTCTTATGATGACAACTGGTCTATCCAGGCCACTGCCAGCGCCTGCACTGAGGATGAAGAAGACGAATGTGATGAATTTGAAGAAGATACTAATGATGAAGAAGAAAAAGAAGATGATGCTGATGACTACGAAGAAGAAGAAGATGGAGGAAAAAAAGAAGAAGGGTACTTGGATGAATTGTGTGAAGGGCTGAGGAAGATTACAGTCGAAGACAAGGAGGCAAAGCTGCCTAAGTTCACAGGGAAGCACACGAGGTTTATTTACAACAGCGACGATGAGATTGAAGGAGAGGAAGAGATTGGTGCCCCAAAAGCTCAGTCTCCGAGTGTGGTGCTGCTCAAAGGCTTGCCTGTACCAGTGGGGAAACACCTGCGTTTCCATGAGGAGGAAGATGAAGAATGAAAGCATTTTTTCATTCAAATGCATTACTTCCTTAACAACAGTTATTGACAGCAATGCTGCTGTTTTCTATGGTACTAGTTAAGTTGCTATTTGCTTGGAACAATCGGAAATTTCATTCTTGTGGGCTACTTTGCTTCTCTCTAGTTCTAGTCTATTGGAAGTATGCTTGTTATTTTTGATGCCAAATAAAACGTCCGCTTTAAATTTTCAGCGCAAACCAACAGGATAGAATGAAATTGTTGGGTAAATGACTATGTGCATTTATCCAGCTGTTATCTAATTCAGGGTATTTTGTAATATTATGTTCTGTTGACTGTTGACTCTCTGCCACTGTTAGTATATATAGCTAACAGTGTCGCTGCTAGGTTTTCTTTATGTCTTGAATCTTTCCAAAACTATGCCGCCGCTACATGCGCTGCTCATGCTTTTCTAATCTTTATCCTTGTTCTTCGTTGTCTGTGTTGTTCTTCCGGTCCTGAAATCAAATACTATTGCATTAGATCTACCTTTTACATTTGGTATCAGAGCGAACGCGGCTTGCGCCATCAGACGATCCTTTGCAGTGATCATCATCATATGACCACCACCAGCACCAGCCAAACATTTTCTTATACCCAAACCGGCATTCCTATCTTTGAAGGTGATGCCTATGACTATTGGAGCAAACAAATGAAGATCTATTTTCTCTCCCGGGGATTGTGGGATCTTGTTCAACATGGTTATTCCCAGCCCGCTGCGACCACCTCTGAAGGCAAGGGTGAAGCAGCAAAGAGTGATGCCGCAGCCATACAACTCCAGCTGGAAACTCAGAAGAGAGACGCTAAAGCCCTCCTCTGTATTCAACAAGGTGTTGGGCGCGCCATTCTTCCGCTCATCATTGACGCAGAAACGTCTCAAGAGGCCTGGGACAGCCTAAAGACCGAGTATCGGGGAAGTGATCGTGTCATCTCCATTCGTCTCACTCTTCTCTGGCGAGACTTTGACAACCTCAATATGAAAGAAGGTGAATCTGTGCAAACTTATTTTTCCAGGACCTCCTCCATAGTGAACCAAATCAAGACCTATGGAGATGAGTTACCTGAGAAGCGTGTGGTGTCAAAAATTCTTAGCAGTCTCACCATGCGTTTTGAGCATGTTGTGGCTGCAATTGAAGAGGCGAAAGATATTACCAAAATGTCCACAGCTGAGCTTATGGGTTCTCTTCTGGGTCATGAAAAACGGATGAAGCGCAAAGAAGCTCAGTTTGAGCAAGCATTTCAGAGCAAACTTTCTTTCAGCCCTCAAAAATCTGAGAGAGGATCAACTCCCCCACCTGCATTTCTGAGAGACAAGAGCATCGATGATAGAGGTCATTCATCACCTTACTGCAAGCTATGTAACAAAAACACACACCATACAAAAGATTGCCTTTCGAGATGTAAAAAATGCAAGAGAAACAATCATTTACAAAGGGATTGTTGGTATAGAGAGGGCAAACCAAAAGAAGAAGCCAATTTCTCTAATCTTAATGAGTCACTGTTTTACTCTTCTCTTAATCAGGAGGCGTCAGAGAGTGACATTTGGTTCCTTGACAGTGGTTGTTCCAACCACATGTCCAACAACAGAGACTCGTTTGTTCAGCTAAATGAGACTGTCAAGTCTGAAGTTATCATGGGGGATGGACATGCAAAATCTATTGAAGGCAGAGGGACGGTGGTTGTGAAGTTAAAAAATGGTGCAGTGAACTACATTCATGATGTACACTACGTTCCAGGATTATCCCATAATCTTCTCAGTGTTGGGCAGTTACTCAATAAAGGTTACAAGCTGATTTTTGATCAAGAAGAATGTCTTATTCTGGATAAACAGACACAACAGCTGATCACAGTTGTAAAAATATCCCCAAATAAGATATTTGCCCTCTCCATGCCCTTAAGTACTCCAACTACTCACAATGAAGAAATCTCAGCTGTGGCTCACTCAACACACCAGAAAAATGATTCTATGCTTTGGCATCTTAGGTGTGGTCATCTCAACTTTGAAGCTCTAGCCAACCTACAACTTCTAGTGAATGGTGTGCATGTGGCCATAACCAAACCAAACTTCTGTGAGATTTGTGCTGAGAACAAGATTCACAGAACCCCTTTTCCCCAACAAGCTCACTGGAGGGCATCTTTTCCCCATGAACTCATTCATGCCGACATTTGGGGGCCCGCCTCCACTCCCACTCTCTCTGGTAATCGCTATTACTTACTATTTATTGATGATTTCAGCCGCATGAGTTGGATTTATTTCCTTGCTCACAAATCTGAAGCCTTCCACACATTTCTTATCTTTAAAAAACTTGTGGAGAATGAAACTAATCACACCATTAAGTGTCTCAGAACTGATAGGGGGGAGAGTTCCTTAGCAAGGAGTTCACTTTCTATTGTGAATCAAATGGTATCAAACGGCATCTCACAGTGCCTTACAGCCCTCAACAAAATGGCGTTGTGGAACGAAAAAATAGAACTGTTGTGGAGATGGGCCGGAGTATATTGCAGCACAAGAAACTACCAAAAGAGTTCTGGGGGAAGCCATGCACACAGTTGTGCATATACTTAACAGGGACCCCACAAAAGCTCTTGTTCAGTCTACACCATATGAAGCATGGTATAAAAGAAAGCCATCCATCCATCACTTTAAGATTTTTGGCTCCATTGCCTATGCTTTAACTGCAAAAGAGCATAGAGACAAATTAGAAAAGAAAGGAGAGAAGTGTATTATGGTCGGATATAGCCAGGAATCGAAGGGATATCGCCTTTACAACCCCTCTACAAGAAAACTTATCATCAGTAAAGACACCATATTTGATGAAGAAGGATCATGGGACTGGAAAATAATTGAGGATCAGAGTCCATTATTCGTGGATAGTGTGGAGGATGTTGCTGAGATCTCTCCTGTTGACACTCTCAACCAGCCGCCCAATCCACAATTCATGATGGATAATGTGGAGGATGTTGCTGAGATCTCTCCTGTTGCCACTCTCAACCAGTCGTCCAGTCCAAAATTCACCGAGGATCCTCCTCCTGAACCCAGGTATGACTCATCCTCTCCTAAGAAGTTTCGTTCTTTATCAGACATCTATGAATCGTGCCATGTAGCTCTGCTATGCAAAGAACCCACCAATTTTTCTGAAGCTGTCACCCAGCCCAAGTGGGCTGAAGCAATGGACTCAGAGATCAATATGATAAGGAAAAATCACACCTGGTCACTTGTTAATAAGCCACCGCATCATACAATCATTGGCTTAAAGTGGGTCTTCAAACTCAAATTGAATGAGACCGGAGAGATTCAAAAACACAAAGCGCGTCTTGTAGCCAAGGGATATTCACAGAAACCGGGGAGAGATTTCACAGAGACCTTTGCTCCTGTGGCGAGAATGGAAACAATACGCACGCTTTTAGCTTTTGCAGCACAACAAAAGCTGCAAATTCATCAACTTGATGTAAAGTCGGCGTTTCTAAACGGTGAACTCAGTGAAGACATCTTCGTGCAACAGCCAGAGGGTTATATTGTGAAGGGTGAGGAAGAAAAGGTCTATAAGCTTAAAAAGGCTCTTTATGGTCTTCGACAGGCCCCAAGGGCATGGAATGCCAGGATTGATGCTTTTTTCAATAAGAATGGATACACAAGAAGCCCATATGAAGCATCGCTTTATCACAAACACCTATCAGTCAACATGTTTGTGATGGCATGCATTTATGTTGACGAGCTGCTTGTCATCGGCTCAAACTCTCAACTCACAGATGAGTTTAAAAATTGTATGAAGGCTGAATTCGAAATGAGTGACTTGGGACCGATGAAGTATTTTTTGGGCCTTCAAATTGATCAAACTCCTGGAACCATCTTCGTGCATCAAAGAGTTATCTCCAAGAATTGCTAAAGAAATTTGGTATGCAGGATTGTAAACCAACTGCAACACCCATGACCACAAGTGACAAATTAATTAAAGAAGATGGAGAAGAAAAAATTGGTGAAGAGAATTATCGCAGTATTGTTGGATCACTCATCTATCTAACCAACAGCCGACCCGACATCGAGCATTCAGTGGGAATCGTTTCCAGGTTTGTGAGTGAACCAAGTTCTGCACATATGAAGGCGGTAAAGAGGATATTATGATACCTACAGGGCACCCGTGATTTTGGACTGCTCTGTAAAAGAAAAGAGGACGAGGAAGAGAGCCTAATAGGTTATTCTGATAGTGATTGGGCCGGCTGTTCTGATGATCGGAAGAGTACCAGTGGCTTTGTCTTCCAGATTGGAGAAAAATCCATCTCTTGGAACTCTAGGAAGCAGAAGAGCATAGCCCTTTCGTCCGCCGAGGCAGAGTACATGGCAATCGGTGAGGCAGCAAAAGAAGCAGTTTGGCTAAACCGTTTACTTGAAGAACTGAGAAAGAAGAAGCAAGAGCCGACTACCCTAATGATCGACAGCACCTCAGCCATCTCCATCAGCAAGAATCCAGTTTTCCACAACCTCACAAAACACATACAAATCAAGCATCACTTTGTGAGAGAATTGTTAGAGAAGAAGGAGATTGCGCTCATGTACTGCAATACCAAGGAGCAGCTTGCTGATGGTATGACAAAGGCTCTACCGGTGGAGAAGTTCCAGGCATTCCGCGAACGACTGGGAGTTGTCTGCGGCAAAGACACCCTAAATTAAGAGGGGGAATGTTGGGTAAATGACTATGTGCATTTATCCAGCTGTTATCTAATTCAGGGTATTTTGTAATATTATGTTCTGTTGACTGTTGACTCTCTGCCACTGTTAGTATATATAGCTAACAGTGTCGCTGCTAGGTTTTCTTTATGGCTTGAATCTTTCCAAAACTATGCCGTCGCTACATGCGCTGCTCATGCTTTTCTAATCTTTATCCTTGTTCTTCGTTGTCTGTGTTGTTCTTCCTGAAATCAAATACTATTGCATTAGATCTACCTTTTACAGAAATCACTGTATAGAATGAAATCACTTTGTTACAAGAATTCGACCTTGATACTAGAGATAAGAGTGGTGCAAACTTTGACGGTAGAAGTTGTAAGAAACCACTTTTCATCTTTTTCAGCATATAATATTCTTACATAAACCAACTTTGTACATTTGCACCTCTTCTGTTCAATCTATCAAACGTAGTGAAGATGTGTGGAATACAAAAGGCGAATATGGCACTGGCAAAGAGAACAGTAGAAGTTCTCTTCCACCTTGTCATTGTCGACCTTAAGAGATCTCATGTCTTTTTTATTTTCCTGAGAGAAGTTGATTTGATGATATACAACAAAAATGGTAAATGATTTCATCTTTTCTGAATATGTTCTTGCATAAATCAAATTTTCACGTATGCACCTCTTTTGCTAGATTTGGTCAAACGTACAAAAGGCATTCAATACCTCTTCTTATTTTCACGGTACATCTTTTGCTAGATTTGGTTAAACGTACAAAAGGCATTCAATACCTCTTCTTATTTTCACGGTACTAACATCTTTAACCTTTACCTTGTCCACATTTTAACCCCCAACATTTGCCTTTTATATATAGTGGAGGTCTGACATCTGGCTAATGCAGTCAATTGCCAATGAACAAAAGTCAAACTCCATCGTTCATCACCAAAGGCATGTCTACATCAAGTTTCTCAACTAGAAATAAGTTGAATTAGATATTAGGACCATGGAACATTTTAAGAGCACCAGTAAAGAACATGTGCTCATCTTTAGGTGTACATTACTAATTGCAACAACTCAATACACTCCCATGTTACCCATCTTGAACACCATACAATCATCGACAATGTACGTAGCAAAATGTGTCATGCTACATAATACATGTTGAAGCCACATAGTCCACCAACAACGAATCATCCAAGAGAGGTCAATCATTTAACACCCGCTCTTTAATTGGGTCACTAGGACAAGAATCATTTTTTCTTCTTGATGAGACCACCAGGTGGCGGTTGGCAGCAGTAGCACATTGGTTGCAGTGCGACGGGCTAGGAAAGTATGCACAAGAAGCCAAATGGCTTAGGCTGCCATAAAAGCCACTCTCCAAAACCCTTTGTTATCTCATTGCACCCAAATATCACGAATGAAACGAGACATGACGATTCATCCCCTCTAGTGACCTCCAACTCAAGCTCCAACGACTTCATCTCTCCCATCTATGGTGATGCCTCCAAGAATGTGATCTGCCCTCTGAGCGGAGGACACAATGAGCTCCTCTCACTCTCTCCATTTGTAGATCATCTAGGATTCTTTACATGGCAGCTTCCGGCCACCAGAGCTCACTTTTGGTCACCCCGAAGGCCTCAGGCCACCAAATTTTTGCAGAGCTCCTCCCATGCAATTTACAACTCACTGGGAGGCTCTGCTTGGTCTGAACGGTAACCATGACAGCCTCTGAAGGCCCTCCTTGAGGCAGCGCCGCCGCCGAGAAATTGAGTTTTCATCAAAGGCGAATATGTCTTCTCTGTTCAGCTCATTCTGGCAATCGCCGGCGACATCAGATCATCAGACCGCTACCGGAATGATCGCTACCTCTGTGAACCCACCCGAGGGGATGACAACGGTGGAGCACTCGATCTCCTCGGTTCACTGCCGACTTACAATTGCCATTGGATATGGTGATCCAATGGCTCATGTCTTTATTGGATCTGCTACGGATCATGCATATGATCGACTATGAAGGCATCTGGACCATGCATTATGTATTCAATCATTCAAATAATTAGTGGGGATGGCGAAACCTATGCAAAAACAAGAAATGAAAAGACAAAAAAAATTGGCCTAAACCCACTGATGAGGTATTTTCTCCTAAGTGTGAAAGGGGCTAGCCACCTTTTGACCATGATTTTTAAGCATGTGTTTCATGCAAGTGTGAAAAGGGGTAGCCGCCTTTGACTAAGAAATCAACATGTGATCTTAAAGGAAGCTTCTATCAAAGTGCCCAGAGGAAGCTTCATGACATGTGCTTTTGACCGAGGGAAGCTTCATGGAAGCTTCATGCACATGCTATCTACCACAATCTACCCCTTGGTTTTGGCCTTATAAATAGGCATGAAGGAGGAGGGGTAAGGCATCCACTTCTCTCCCATCTCAAGCATTGAAAGAGTTTCTAGTGAGGCCTTTGTGGCAAGCGTCTTAGTTTGGAGAGAGCTTTCGGACGTCTCAGTGACGTTGACGAGGAATACTTCGCCTACACGAATTGGATCTGGAGCAGACTTTGGCAAGGATTCGAAGAGGCATCTTGGAGAGGATTTGTGTAATCCGTCTCATCCGCCACTGACAGTAACTTGCAATTTTCTTGCCACTGTTTATTTTGTAACATTGTGTGGTGCGAAGTTGGTGAAGATCCTGTGTGGATCGAGGAGGGAAAGCCTTGTAATTGCCTATCTCTTTTACACATTTTTAGTGGCGGCTTTCCGGGTTGGACTCCGATCGTCCCGTGGTTTTTACCCTATTGGGTTTCCACGTTATATCTGTGTGTCACCTTTATTGTTGTTATTTTGTGCTGTGTTTTTGGTTGTGTATCGGCATACCGCTAAGCGGACGTGCAGGTACTTGCTCAAACTAATTTGCAGGTGCTCTGGTCGGGCTTGCGTGCTCTCTAGCCCAACAAGTGGTATCAAAGCGAGGTTCATTATCAGAGCTGGTATCGGGCTGACCTATTTGGGATTCGAGACGAGCCGATCAGATATTTCGGGTTAGTGATCGGGTGCGGTAGGTGACGACAATTAGTCCACTCCCTATCCTCTTTGATTCCTTTCTTGGAAATAGTCGGCTCAAAGAACTGAGGTCAGTCCGATCAGTGACAGAGCACGATGGAGTCTACATCGGGTTCAGGCTCCGAGCAAATGGTGAAATTAAACGGCGCAAATTACCATCAGTGGCACTTACTGATGGAAGATCTTATCTACGTCAAGGGCTGGCATGTTCCTATCTTTGAAGAGATGCCTAAAGACATGGATCCAAATAAGTGGAAGGTGGAGCACCGGAAGTTATGCGGATTCATCAGACGGGTCGTGGAACCGAACGTCTACAATCATGTCGCGAGTATCGTTGACGCGAAAATCCTTTGGAAGACCTTGGAAACATTGTATGCCAAGAGTACTGGCATCAACAAGCTATATCTACTAAAGAAGCTGAGGGAGTTCAGATACAGAGAGGGATCCCCTATCTTGGATCATGTGAACGAGTTCCAAGGTACTATCGATCAACTTACTGCTATGAAGGTGACCTTTGAGGACGAGGTCAACGCATTATGGCTGCTGAAGTCTCTTCCAGACTCTTGGGAGATGGTTAGAGTTTCTCTAATCAACTCCTCTCCCGGGGGCATCATTACTATGGAGATTGCCAAGAGTGGCATCCTGAACGAAGAGGTGAGAAGAAAGTCTCAAGGGATATCAGGCTCTTCTTCACGAGCTGACATCCTCTACACTGAGCCCAGGGGGAGAGGCAGGAGCAAGAGTAGAGAAAGGAAGAGCGAGAGAGGACAAAGCAGGGGGAAGTCCAAGTCACGTTATCAAAGCGTGGAGTGCCACTATTATCATAAGAAAGGGCATATTCAGAAGTTCTGTTATTCTCTAAAGAATGACGAAAGGAAGAAAGGAGTGGCTACTGATGATAGGAAGGAGAGTCACACTGTAACTTTTGCATCTACAGAGGATGATGTCATCATTGTTGGAGATGACGTCACAGCTGCACTCTCTTGTGATGACCGAAGTTGGATTGTTGATTCGGGTGCTTCTGCACATGTCTCCCACAACAGAGCATTGTTTGCCACCTACACGACTCACGACTGTGGATTGCTTAGGATGGGCAATTGTGACACGTCGAAAGTCATCGGGAGGGGAGACATGCACCTGAAGACGAGCACTGGAGGATTGCTAATCCTAAGAGATGTGCGACATGTTCCTGACATTCGCTTCAACCTAGTTTCAGTTGGAAAACTAGGTGATGAGGGACACTTAAGTGTCTTTGGTGGAAATTTTTGGAAGCTGATCAAGGGGTCGCTAGTAGTGGCCAGAGGTTATAGAGACACTGGTCTATACTATATGGAGGGGAGGCCTGAAGCTGCTCAGGTCAACACTGTCAGAGATGGAGCATCCACCTCTTTATGGCACAAGAGATTGTGTCACATCAGCCAGAAAGGGCTAGGATGTCTCTCCAAGAAGCAGATGATCACTGGTCTATCTGAGGATCAGTTGGAGAGATGCGATCATTGTATGGCTGGAAAGCAGAATAAAGTTTCATTCAGCCACAGTTCCACCAGGAGATCCGAGCCACTAGAGCTCGTACATACTGATGTCTGCGGGCCACTGAAGGTCCAGACGAGAGGAGGAGCGTCTTACTTCGTGACGTTCATTGATGACTATTCGAGAAAACTTTGGGTCTATGCTATTAAGACCAAATGTGAGGTTCTCGACACTTTTCGGAGATTCCACGCTGAGGTGGAGAGGCAATCTGGGAAGAAGTTAAAGTGCATCAGGTCCGACAATGGGGGAGAGTATATTGGTCCTTTTGATGAGTATTGCAGAGAGCAAGGGATCAGACATGAAAAGACTCCGCCCAAGACGCCGCAGCTGAATGGCGTAGCTGAAAGGATGAACAGGACCTTGATAGAGAGGGTGAGGTGCATGCTATCTGAGTCAAAGCTACCTGGCATGTTTTGGGGTGAGGCTTTATACACAGCTGCACACGTCATCAACCTATCTCCCAGTTATGCATTGCAGGAGGATGTTCCTGATAAGGTCTGGTATGGGAAGGACCCTTCGTATAGTCACTTGAGGGTCTTCGGCTGCAAAGCCTTTGTGCACATCCCTCGGGATGAAAGATCGAAGTTAGATTCTAAGACCCGTCAATGCATATTTTTGGGATATGGACGCATCGGCGAGTTTGGCTATAGGTTCTTTGATCCGGTTGAGAAGAAGCTTGTACGCAGTCGCGATGCCATATTTTGTTTGGATCAGATTATGCTTGATCCTGAAAAGACTGAGAAGGCTGACTCTCGCACTGATGAAGAGTCTCCTGTGACTGGAGATGATGATACTGAGGAGGTCGTAGAGCCTAATCCAATGCAGGGCATTGAGCCACTTCTAGGCCATGAGGACATGAATGATGGCGAGCCTACAGATGACATCATTGATGATGTGCCCATACCAGCAGCTGAGCTCGCTCCACGGAGGTCTGTTCGAGTCAGACAACCATCTTCGAGATACTCTGCTACTGAGTATATTTTGTTGACTGATGCGGGGGAGCCCGAGTGCTTTGATGAAGCAGTGCAGAGCTCAGAGAAGAAAGAGTGGATGGTTGTTATGCATGAGGAGATGCAGTCTCTGCATGAGAACCATACTTATGAGCTGGTACGATTGCCTAAGGGCAATAAGGCTCTGAAGAATCGATGGATTTTTAGAGTAAAGCAGGGAGACCCCTCGACACCACTCAGATACAAGGCAAGATTAGTGGTGAAGGGTTTCAGTCAGAAACAGGGAGTTGATTTTGATGAGATCTTCTCTCCTGTTGTGAAGATGTCGTCTATCCGGGTTGTTCTTGGCATTGCTGCAAGGCTAGACCTGGAGATTGAGCAGATGGATGTCAAGACCGCCTTTCTGCATGGCGATCTTGAGGAGGAGCTTTATATGGAGCAGCCTGAAGGTTTCATGGTGAAAGGGAATGAGAGTCTAGTCTGTCGCCTGAAGAAGAGTTTGTATGGCTTGAAGCAGGCCCCGTGATAGTGGTACAAGAAGTTCGATGCTTTTATGGGGGAGATCGACTTCAGGAGGACCACCCTTGATCACTGCGTGTTTGTGAAGCAGTACGCACCAGAGGATTTCATTATTTTACTCCTTTATGTTGACGACATGCTGATAGTCGGAAGAAGCACTGCGCGCATTGCCGAGCTAAAGCGGCAGTTGAGCTCCACATTTGCGATGAAGGGCTTGGGAGCTACGAAGACCATCCTAGGGATGCATATTCGGAGAGACAGAGGCTCCAAGTTACTTTGGTTGTCGCAGGAAAGATATATCAGGAAGATGCTACAGAGATTTAGTATGGATCAGGCGAAGAAGGTGAGCACACCGCTTGCAGCTCACTTCAGACTTACCGCTGACCAGTGCCCGAGCACACCTGAGGAGAAAGAGGAGATGCAAAAGTTCCCCTATGCTTCTGCAGTTGGTAGTCTTATGTATGCCATGGTATGCACTCGCCCTGATATAGCGCATGTTGTAGGCGCTGTGAGCAGGTTTCTCTCCAATCCCGGAAGAGAACATTGGAGCGCTGTGAAATGGATTCTGAGGTACTTGCATGGGACGTCAGACTTGACGTTAAGGTTTGGAGATAGTGAGTCAGAGCTACTGGGCTACACTGATGCTGATATGGCTGGAGATTTGGACTCCAGACGATCGACCTCTGGGTACCTGATCCTATTTGCAGGGGGAGCTATGTCATGGCAGTCGAGACTGCAGAAGTGCGTTGCACTGTCGACTACGGAGGCAGAATTTATTGCAGTCACTGAGGCAGGAAAAGAGCTTCTTTGGATGAAGCGTTTCATCAAAGAGTTGGGTTTCACTCAGGAGCGCTACACACTCTTATGTGACAGTCAGAGCGCGATTCATTTAGGGAAGAACCCCACCTTCCACTCGAGATCCAAGCATATTGATACGCGGTATCATTGGATACGCGATACTCTAGAGCAGAGAGAGCTGGATTTGCAAAAGGTGCACACAGATGACAATGGAGCGGATATGCTTACGAAGACTGTGTCGAGGGGGAAGTTCGAATATTGTGTGAGGATCGCTGGCATGGCGATCTCTTCCACATAAATGCAAAGGGGATAAATTGTTGGGTACAGTTCCCGTCCTTTGTGGAGAAAATTGTGGATTTGAGTTTTACTAACTCGAACTTGGTGGTGCTGGATCTATCGACATATGGAGGAGACATGAAGGTCTTACCAAATGAAGATAATTAGAAGGACACATTTTTCACTTAGTCGAAAAGGGGGAGATTTGATGAGGTATTTTCTCCTAAGTGTGAAAGGGGCTAGCCACCTTTTGACCATGATTTTCAAGCATGTGTTTCATGCAAGTGTGAAAAGGGGTAGCCGCCTTTGACTAAGAAATCAACATGTGATCTTAAAGGAAGCTTCTAGGAAAGTGCCCAGAGGAAGCTTCATGACATGTGCTTTTGACCGAGGGAAGCTTCATGGAAGCTTCATGCACATGCTATCTACCACCATCTACCCCTTGGTTTTGGCCTTATAAATAGGCATGAAGGAGGAGGGGTAATGCATCCACTTCTCTCCCATCTCAAGCATTGAAAGAGTTTCTAGTGAGGCCTTTGTGGCAAGCGTCTTAGTTTGGAGAGAGCTTTCGGACGTCTCAGTGGCGTTGACGAGGAATACTTCGCCTACACGAATTGGATCTGGAGCAGACTTTGGCAAGGATTCAAAGAGGCATCTTGGAGAGGATTTGTGTAATCCGTCTCATCCGCCACTGACGGTAACTTGCAATTTTCTTGCTACTATTTATTTTGTAACATTGTGTGGTGCGAAGTTGGTGAAGATTCTGTGTGGATCGAGGAGGGAAAGCCTTGTAACTGCCTATCTGTTTTACACATTTTTAGTGGCGGCTTTCCGGGTTGGACTCCGATCGTCCCGTGGTTTTTTACCCTATTGGGTTTCCACGTTATATCTGTGTGTCACCTTTATTGTTGTTATTTTGTGCTGTGTTTTTGGTTGTGTATCGGCATACCGCTAAGCGGTCGTGCAGGTACTTGCTCCAACTAATTTGCAGGTGCTCTGGTCGGGCTTGCGTGCTCTCTAGCCCAACACCCACCAGGAAGAGATCGTTACCCTCCTCGTTCGGAGCCACACAATCTAAAGAAAAAAATGGTGGAATGTGTGTGTGGGAGAGGACGATCTATATAAAGGAAAACATATGAGGCGAGAAGGTTGACGACACTACCACTACTTCATTTCATAAAAAAAGGAATTACAACCATCAGCTAACACTTCTCCAGAAGGAGAGCAACTTAACAGGAACTAGATACAAACTTCACCCCATTCAACAAGAGAGGAGCTCAGCTAATAAAGACACAAGCAAGGGCAAAAAAGGAAAAGTACAGAGTGCACAAAACGATACAGGGCTGAATATTAAAATGCACAGTTTGGCTCAGGGCTCGATGACTTCTTTCTCTTCCTTCTCTTTGTCTTGCGGCGTAGCATCCCTGATGTGAGTTCTTTAGATTGTGTGGCTCCGGGTGACGAGATTACTTTCTCCATATCCTCCCATAATCCTGAAAGTCGGGTTGATTATCTTTTATCGATGACGATCAAAGGTGTCGCTGGTTAGCAGCTTGGTAAATATATCTGCGGCTTGATCTCTGATCTGCAGTAACTAATGTTGATTTCTCCTTTACTAACATGATCCCAGATAAAATGAAGCTTTAGATCCAGGTGTTTTGACCGTTTGTGACACTGTGATGGGGGACCATCTGGCGCAACTCGGCGCAAGGCAGACCTCACCTTCGTGTATTCTCGCAGACGGACTTGACCGAACCGGCGATCCGCCACCGCGGATGCGTCCGACTCGTTGTTTAGATTTATTTTCATATATAACATTATGTATTTTGAATTTTATTTCATGTAGTTAGGCATCGGAACCGCCGGCCAATCATAGCCGTCGATTTCGGTTGCCCTAGTGTTGTTTTCTTATAAATAGATATTTTAGGGCTGCAGGAATTTCATTGCTGAAATTTGGAGATTGTCTTCCTCATTTCCAGTGATCCCCTCCGCGGTGCCGACTCCGTGGAGCCCCCTTGGTGACGACTCCTTGGGTAAGTATCCTCTTCTTATCCTCCCCTTCCTCCACCCGCAGCCACCCCCGTTAAGCCCTAGCCGCCACTTCCTGTCGAAGCACAGCCGACCTCCCTGCTGGAATCCCAACCGCCGGCCTCCCCGTTAAGCCCCAGCCGCCCCCCCTCTATCCCTCTACAACCGCTCACCACCAGCCCCGCCGCCTCCCTCCTACCACCGCCCCTTCCTGCCCTTCAGCAGCCGCACGCCATCAGTCCCTCCAGATCCCGCCAGCTGCCACCCCCTACAACAGCCCCACCGCCGGCCATAGCCCAGCCTCCTTTCCCCTGCCTTCAACTGGCCTATTCTGTCCAGATCTGGACGGAATTGTTCAGATCCTGCCCCGCACCACCCAGTCTAGACCCTAACCATCCATACTCGTAGCCACCACTCCCCCTTCCGTGGAACCACCTTCCCCCTTGCCCGATCTAGTCTTCCACCACCCGGGAAAACCCTATTAGCCTCCAAAATTCAGATTTACTTAAAATCCCTGCAACCACCTATTTTATTTCAGATTTTGTGCTGTTTGTATTAGTTGTTGGTATTACATTTTGTCACGTTGTGGTAATTTTATGCTTGTGGAATTAAAGCTTATCTTTATTTGTCTCGTGAGATCTCTAACTGCAGGACGGACTGAATCGCCGCGCGCTTTCTTTTGGCCCTCCGTGCGGAGGAAAGACATGCCTCAAGCTTTAAGAAAGTATTTATCTTTGTTTATGAAATTTGTGCGTTATCTTATAATATTTTGTTGCTAAAAATTAATCCTTTGCGAAAACCACGTGTGTCGCATGCATTGAGTCGTTAGGGATTGACTCCACTCCACACTAGTGTGCATTTAGGACTCCACTCCACAGCCTACCCTACATCAGTTGGTATCAGAGCACAAGGTTTTAGCCACGTATATGCTCCGTAGTGGTAGGCCTTATAGATCCCCGATGTCTGACCCGAACATTGTTGATGAGCGAGCAAATAGTTCAAACTCGGGCGCATCATTTGCGGAGTTTCAGCGCCTTGTCCTCGATCGCCTAGACACCATGGGCACCAAATTCCAGGGTTTCCGACGTGATCTCACAGAGGTGAATACCCGGTTAGCTCGTCTAGAGAACCCAAGTGACGCACCTTCCCAAGAGGGGGAACCGCGCGAAAATGAGCCGGGAATTCCCCTTCGTCCGGATCCACGCATTCCCCCACGACAGAGGGGAGCACCTCCACCTCCTGAGTAGTACCGTCGTGATGCTCCCCGTCGTAGCCCCGCCCCTGAACGTCGGCCTAACCGTGACGATGATAGATATCCTCAGCAGCGCGATAAACCCCGAGTTTTTCCTCAGGACCATAGGGCCCGCACACCACAGCACGACCGGCATGATCCAGACCACGATGACTGTAACATCCCAATTTTAAATTTCTAGACCCCATTGTGATTATATGAACCACTAGGGTTTTGTGGGCTCGGTTGACACCCAAATGGTCGTTAGTTTCCTTATTGGGTGTTATTGACCCGACAAGTCATTCAATCCACCTACCGGGTCATATGAACCTATTCTAACCAAAACGAATATAGGACCCGTATGTGTGTAAATTGACACATTAAGTCTTAGAAAACCTTATTAACACACAAATAGTGCACCATACTCGAAACTAGTCGAATCGACCCATTATGATACTTAATATCTGAGATGATCGACCTAAATTGTGTGAAACCCAATTATCCTGATTAGTCTAAACGCACACCGAGTTATCCGACTCGACCAAATTTGCCGAATAAAGATGCGACGACTCGCCGACACATCCAAGGGGATGCACTATGGGCCATGATTGGAGTAGACACCTATGAAGTATCAAATTTACATTTAAATAATTTAATTAATCGATTAAATAATTGACAAATTATTAAGTGATGCTAGATAAAAATCGTGACAAACGAACCCTAATCAACACCAAAATTTTATCGCAACATTCCGATAACATTTTGAATAGGATGAACAATTAAAAATGTAAATAAGTACATTTAAATGATTTATGAAAATATGTTTTATAGAGTAATTAATTAATTAATTAATAAAGGTGTTTTGAGAAAAATAGATAATGGAATTATTCTTCTCCCAAAATTTTATCATAGGGTCCTATAAATATATAAAAGAATAATATTAATTAAAATCTAATAATTAATGAAAAATTTAATTATTTTGATTTAACTCCATTTAAAACACCAAATAAATAAAAATAAATATAAAACGTTATCAAAAAATTATAAAATAATTTATAAAATCATAAATGACATAGGGAGGCTGCCATAAAAATTGGAATTAAAAATAAAATATATTTAATGGAAAAATTCGTTTTTTAAAGCCTATTAATTACATTTAAAACCCCCCTCATCAATAGCATTAACCACCAGCCATGAGAATTGATTCCCCTCCCTTCGCAATGCCTGGGAAGGGCTTGGCCGGCTGGGATGTTGAAGGGGGGCCTGATCTACCAAAGGAAGGAGCATTAACTCCTCCTCAAACCCTAAAATCAGCCCTCACCCCTATATAAACCCAAAGAGGAGTTGCATTTTCGTTTTTCCTACCTCTACAGCCACCAACCAACCATAGGAGAGCCCCGACGACTACCCGACGAGTTCCCTTCCTCAACTCCGGCGAACTCCACCAACGATGGCCGCACGACGATCCCCTCGCCTAAACGACACGAATGTAAGTTCTCATGACTCCTCCTCGCCCTTAGATCCCTTCTCGTCGACCCCTGCCGTCTCCGACCATCGGAGCCGGCGATCCCGGCCTTGGAAGCTTCGGACCGCCCCCACGAATCTCCGCCACCACCGCGGGCTTCGTCCTTGCATGGGGCGTGTGAAGGGGAGGAAGAGTCCCCACGACACTTCCTCAAGGCCCTTGAGGCGAGGAGATCCGTCGGAAACCGCTCCGGCGGCCTCCTCCTTCCAAACAGAAAAATTTAATATGTATACGCATTTTTTTATTATCTCCGGGCATCGCCGGCGGCGGCCGGCCGCCGGCAGTCATCCCACCGGAGGCCCTCCCGGGGGTACTCCCGCTGGGGGTAGCGGCCGGAGCTAAATCCCCCACCAATGGCGGTGGGGAGGCCCGTAACTCCCTCCTTGCTTCAAGGTGGCGCACAGCCACATTGGACCTGGAGAATAATTTCTCCAGGTCGCCGGCGGCGGCGGCGGCGAAAGGCCGCCGGCCGACGTCCCGATGGAGAGCCCACCCTGGGCGACACCATCGGGGGTGGTGGACGGAGCAGCAAGTGCTCCGGCCGGCCACGGGGCTGCCCGTAATGCCCTCACGGTGGCTGCATGCATGCAGCCACCGTGAGCCCTGCCCCTTTATCGCGTATCGCCGGCGGCGGTAGGCCGCCGGCCGGCGATATACCGGTGCGTCCTCCCCGGGCGAACCCATCAGGGGTGGTGGCCGGAGCAACGGCTGCTCTGGCCGGCGGTGGAAGGGCCCGCAAGGCCCAGATCCACGGTGGCGTACAACCACCGTTAGATCTGGCCGGCCATCTTCGGCCGTCCGATTACCTCGGACGGCCTAAGCCAATGATTGGCGATCGGCGGGATCCTGTGCACACCCCCCCCGTTGTGCTCACTAGTCCGATCGATCTCAGGCCATCGAAATCGCGCCAAGATCTGTGCTTGGAAAATTATATTCCTTAGGCAGAAAATCTGCCAAGTTTCGGAAGATTAACTTGTTTTTAAAATGGGTTTTTAATAGTCATAGAGGCAGTTTTGGAAGATTGCTGTGAGACACAATGTTGCAGACACTTATTTACACTACAACTCCCATGTTATATGTTTTCTGTTTTAAAGTACTTAACAAATTTATTTTTACACCCTAAAAGTGCAATCTAAGTTCCGAAATCTGTTTGCCCATGAAACTGTTATTTTATATAAACTTCACCCTCTGTTCTGGAGACCTTAGACTCTATTTTAGGAAAAACTTGTGAGACATGATATGGTAGATAAATAGTTGTACTATAACTTTCATGTTTTGTACTTTCTGATTTACAGCCTCCAAGTAATTTTAATTTAGCCCCTAAAAGTGCAATCTAAGTTCAGAAATCTGTTTGCCCAGGAAACTGTTATTTTATATAAACTTCACCCTCTGTTTTGGAGACCTTAGACTCTGTTTTAGGAAAAACTTGTGAGACATGATATGATAGATAAATAGTTGTACTATAACTTTCATGTTTTGTACTTTCTGATTTACAGCCTCTAAGTAATTTTAATTTAGCTCCTAAAAGGGCAATCTAAGTTCAGAAATCTGTTTGCCCAGGAAACTGTTATTTTATATAAACTTCACCCTCTGTTTTGGAGACATTAGACTCTGTTTTAGGAAAAATTTGTGAGACATGATATGGTAGATAAATAGCTGTACTACAACTTTCATGTTTTGTACTTTCTGATTTACATCCTCTAAGTAATTTTAATTTAGCCCCTAAAAGTGCAATCTAAGTTTCAGAAACCTGTGTCCAGAAAACTGTTATTTTATATAAACTTCAACCTCTGTTTTGGAGACCTTAGACTCTGTTTTGGGAAAAGCTTGTGAGACATGATATGGTAGATAAATAGTTGTACTGCAACTTTCATGTTTTGTACTTTCTGATTTACAGCCTCCAAGCAATTTAAATTTGACCCAAAAAGTGCAATCATAAATTAAATTCTCAAGTTTTGAATATTGATATTTGTACTACTTCATTTACCACCTTGTGCATGAGGGCATGGGAGGGTGTATGGTTACCGATGGCGGGTTCGTCGGCTTCCCCATAATATACACTATGGGCGAAGTTGTGACGACGAACTCTTTTGTTTTGGTGGTGAAGAGGACCGGGGGCTAGCTACCCCTTCCACACAGGTCCGTCTCACACCTTTTTGGTTATGTGCCGAGAGGATCTCCGCACGAGGTGAGGATGTGTTCCCACCGAGAGTACCTATTCTTCATAGAGGTACGAAGGCCTAGAAAGTTTGGGGTGTATCCATAACCTAGAAGTGGGAACGACCGACCCACTGTCACCGTCTGGCCACGGCGGTGAGGCCTGGGAAGTGAGCTCCTTCTCTTAACAGGTCACTATGTCGACATAGGGGAAAGTGATTGAGACACATCATTCGAGTGACAGGGAGGATAATCATACATGCACACCATATCATATGTTACATTACTTATACTCTCACCTTGGTCCGACATCGTATAACCACCATTAGGAAGGTTATATGATGGCGGGTGAATTTTCTACTTAGGTTGTTTTTCCCTCTTTTGAATTGTTACGGATTACTGCTTCGTTCATATAACCCGATAGATAAATATTTGCTTCGGCTATTGTGCTAACTTTCCATGCAGGTGTTCTCCTTGGTGCCCATTAGGGGGCTGGGGAGGAGCGTGAGATTTACTTGGTCCGTCGTGGCTAACGTACTCTTGTACGTTATCATTTTAGGAACCGACGCACCTACCAACGGAGCGGGAGCGGATGGACGAGCGTAGACGTGCCCGTGATGACGAGGAGTTCCCTGAGCCAGCCAGGACGATTTATGCGGACGTGAGGGTATTATTTTGGGAGAGGAGAGGATGAGAGATCACTTTTGTTTAGATATTTTGTCGTCTTTTGACTATGTTGGTTGTAACTGCGAGACTTTATATACCTTTCGTGGGTTCGCATCTATATTTTATTATATATCATGCTATGATGTTCTGTGATGTTTTGCTTCCGCAAATTTAATACTCTGTGAATGTTTTTCTGTAGTGATGCAATAGCCTTACAGGGCGAACGTTCCGCCAATTGGGTCATGGGTCGGGTAAGAGGATAAAACCTCTTCGGGCACACGAACCTCTTGGGGGAACGCTCGCCCTGGGCATAAGGATCTCCTACGTTGTAAAAAGGGGGGGGGGGGGGGTGGTCCTTACAATGACTATCCTGACCTCGGCCTCCGAGAGCGTGGGCCCCCACCCGCTCGACGTGAGTACGTCCGGGATGAGTATTATGACGATTACCCGGAACCGCGCAGAGACGGATACCAGTACGAGCATGACGTCACCAGACGCATTCGCCTCGACGCACCCTCATTTGATGGTCGCTTGGATCCGAAAGCTTTCAGTGATTGGCTCCTTGACATAGACCATTACTTCGAGTGGTATGATATGAGTGATGAGCGATGTGTCCACTTCACCAAAATGAAGCTGGTCGGGCAGGCCAAGGTGTTTTGGATTAGTGTGGAGAGAGCGATAGATAGGGATGGCTATTACCCCATCACCCGATGGGAGGATATGAAGCAAAGACTGAAACAAAAATATCTCCCCGCCTCCTATAGGGATCAGTTACTGGATCAGCTGCAGAACCTGCGGCAAGGCACACTTTCGGTCACCGATTACATGGCACACTTCGATGAGCTCGTTGTTAGGAGTGATATTTCAGAGGAGGCCATTGCCACCGCCGCTCGATTTAAGGCCGGCCTTCGATCCGAGATCTGTAGAGAGCTGATTCCTCACCGCCTCGAGATGGTTGACCAAATATTTCAGCTCGCCCTTGAGTATGAGCAGTACCTTCGCTCCACCACGAGGCAGTTCCCTTCTCGGACTGAGTCCTCTACATATAGGAAACCCGCTCCTCCCCAGACTACGACACCCACGGCCCCACGTGTCCCACTTGACACAAAGGGCAAAACCGCTGCTACGGATGGCCAGCGCTCTGGGGGTATCCAGTGTTTTAGATGTTCCGGCAGAGGACACGTGGCGGCGCAATGCCCCACGCAGAATTTGTTGATTGAGGATGAGGAGCAGGGTTTAGAGGGAGATGAGGAGGTGACTGAGGAGATTACTACCGCCATTGAGGAGGGTTGGGAGAGCGACGCTGAACGTTCATTAGAGGTGGGAGTGGTCAGGCGCCTTCTACATACCCCACGTGCCGATGAGGACTGGCGCCGCACCACCATTTTCTACACGTATTTCCCGAGCGCAGGTGGACCCTGCAAATTAGCCATCGATAGTGGGAGTTGTGTGAATACTATGGCCCAGAAGGGTCTAGATCGTATGCAGGTGAAGGTTGAGCCTCACCCACACCCCTATCGTGTCATCTGGGTAGACAAGACAACGATATACAGGTTACCCAGCGCTGTCTTGTGCCGATCAGCATCGCTTCCTTTGAGGATCGGGTCTGGTGCGACGTCATACCCATGGACGTCGCCCATGTTCTGTTGGGCCGCCCTTAGCTTTTTGATCGCGACGTCATGTGCTTCGGCCGCTCGAACACGTGTGTCTTTTATGACAAGGGGCGGAAGACCACTCTATTACCTACCCAGCCCAGAGAGAGACCCAAGGGTCGGGTTGAGCCCTCCGTTAGCACGAGTGCCTCAAGACCCGTACACGTCCTGAGGCGCAGTGAGTTTATGAGAGACAGCACTGACGCTGGTATTATGTATGTAGTGGAAGCCACTATGACATCTGATTGCCCTGCACCTGAGATTCACCCTGCCGTTCGGCTTCTGTTAGATGAGTTTGCGGATATTATGCCAGATGATCTCCCTGACGAGTTACCCCCTCCGCGGGACATCCAGCACGCTATCGATCTAGTCCCGGGGGCCTCGCTCCCAAATTTACCGCACTGTCGTATGAACCCCGTTGAGCATGCTGAGCTCAAGAAACAGGTCGACGAGCTTCTCCGAAAGCAGTTCATCCGAGAGAGTTTGAGTCAGTGCGCAGTCCCCGCCCTTCTCACCCCTAAGAAGGACGGCAGCTGGCGCATGTGTATCGATAATTGGGCTATCAATAAGATTACTGTGAAGTATCGTTTCCCGATCCCTCGCCTGGATGATCTTTTAGACACGATGTCGGGAGCCCATATCTTTTCGAAGATCGGCCTCCGTAGCGGCTACCATTAGATCAGAGTTAGAGAGGGAGACGAGTGGAAGACGACATTCAAGACCAAAGATGGTCTGTATGAGTGGTTAGTCATGCCATTTGGCTTGTCGAACGCCCCGAGCACATTCATGCGAGTCATGACTCAGATTCTGCGACCCTACATGGGTAAGTTCCTCGTCGTATACTTTGACGACATTCTGATTTATAGGCACACTGAGTCGGACCACCTCGAGCACTTGCAACTTCTGTTTGACATCTTCCGGAAGGAGAAGTTATTTATAAATACAAAAAAATGTTCTTTCTTGTCCGAGTCAATCCATTTCCTCGGTTTCATCATTTCTTCCTCGGGCGTGTATGTAGACCCTGAGAAGGTCCAGTCCATTCACGAGTGGCCCACACCATCAAATATTCACGAGGCCCGCAGTTTCCACGGGCTTGCGACCTTTTATAGGAGGTTCGTTAGGAGTTTTAGTTCGATCATGACCCCGTTTACTAGCTGTCTGCGCAAGGGCGACTTTCAGTGGACCGCCGAGGCCACTCGTGCATTTGAGAAGATTAAGGACAAGCTGACGTCCGCTCATGTTCTGCGACTCCCTGATTTCAGTAGGGCATTCGAGGTCGCCTGTGACGCATCAGGGGTGGGTATTGGAGGTGTGTTGAGTCAAGAGGGACACCTGATTTGCTACTTCAGTGAGAAATTGAACGAAGTCAAACAAAAATACTCGAATTACGATCGAGAATTTTATGTTATCATCCAATCATTACGATATTGGAGACACTACCTCCTACCTCGGGAGTTCGTCCTCTATTTTGACCACCAGGCCCTACGATACCTTGATTCCCAGAGGAAGTTGAGTCATCGGCATGCGAAGTGGGTCGAGTACTTACAGGATTTTCACTTTGTTCTCAAACACCGCGCCGGAGTTGAGAACAAACATGCTGACGCACTCAGTCGTCGAGTCTCAGTCCTCCACACATTGAGGGCCCAGGTGGATGGGTTTGAGAGATTGATCGCGGACTACCCCACTTATCGCGATTTCTCTGATTTATATGTCGCGCTATCGAGAGACCCTCCTGATGATATCGAGGGATATAGACTGATTGATGGATATCTATTCTGGGGTCCTCGCTTGTGTGTACCCAGCACTTCATACCGCGACTATTTAGTTTGGGAGTTACACGTGGGAGGTGTCGCTTGTCACTTTGGGCGGGACAAGTCGATCGCTATCGTCGAGGATCGTTTCTATTGGCCGAGTCTGAAGAAGGATGTGGCTCGTATCGTACGACATTGTCAGATTTGTCAGACGGCCAAGGGAACGAAGCAGAACACCGACTTATACACCCCTCTTCCTGTTCCCCATCGCCCTTGGGAGGATATCAACATGGACTTCGTACTGGGCTTCCTCGTACTCAGAGGAAGCATGACCCTATATTCGTGGTAGTTGACCGATTCTCTAAGATGACCCATTTCATTGCTTGCAGTAAGACTGCAGACGCACCCCACGTCGCAGCCTTATTTATTAGTGGCGTCTTTAGATTACACGGTCTGCCGAAGTCCATTGTGTCCAATAGAGACGTGAGGTTTCGTCAGTTATTTCTGGAAGACCCTGTGGCGAAAGACCAGGACGACCCTGAAATTTTCATCTACATATCACCCTCAGACGGATAGTCAGATTGGGGTAGTGATCAGGAGTTTAGGGAATTTACTATGGTGTCTAGTGGGAGAGCATACATCTAGTTGGGATTCGGTACTCCCCGTTGCGGAGTTTGCATATAATAGTTCCATCAATATGTCTACAGGTCTAAGCCCGTTTCATATAGTGTCAGACTACGACCCTAAGAAACTCATTGATCTTATTCCTGTCCCGATTGAGTCACGGCCTAGTGAGTCCGTTGAGTCCTTCACACGTTATTTGCATGAGTTGCATGAGTCGGTTAGGCGCAAAATTAATCTAAGCAACGCATATTATAAGGAACAAGCGGATAGACATAAACGAGAAAAATATTTTCAGATAGGCGAGCAGGTGATGGTGAGAGTCCGCACCGAGAGACTCCCTCGGGGGTCTGCTACGAAGCTAAGCGCCAGGCGAATCGGTCCCTATTCAGTCCTGAGACGGATCGGGCCAAATGCTTATGAGCTAGATATTCCTACGAGCATGGGTATCCACCCAGTGTTCAATGTTGAGGACCTAGCGCCATACTTTGCACCTCACGAGTACCCTGACCCCCACTTTGATTGCCCTCATATGCCTGCACCGCCTCAGCCCGTTCCCACCACTTGGCCTATGCCACCCCCGCCTGCTCCCGACACCCAGTCCGCCATTGACCCTAACTTACCTGAGATCTCGTCTCCACTGGCTCCTTCAGCGCCACCGATTCCACCGGATCTCCCTCCTCGAGCATTGTGCGATGAGTACATCACTGAGATCATTGCGCATGAGTACGTCCCCTCTGTGGATGGCCTCGTGTGCCGCTACTTGGTTCCCTGGCGTGGACGTTCTCTCTCCGACGACACTTGGATTGCTACTACAGAGCTGGATCGACTCGCCCCCGGACTTCGACTACAGTACAATCATCTTCATTCATCAGAGATGAAGGCTGTTCAGTCAGGGGGAGTTGATGGGGGATCATCTGGCGCAACTCGGTGCAAGGCGGACCCACCTTCGTGTATTCTCGCAGACGGACTTGACCGAACCGGCGATCCGCCACCGCGGATGCGTCCAGCTCGTTGTTTAGATTTATTTTCATATATAACATTATGTATTTTGAATTTTATTTCATGTAGTTATGGCATCGGAACCGCCAGCCAATCATAACTGTCGATTTCGGTTGCCCTAGTGTTGTTTTCTTATAAATAGATATTTTAGGGCTGCAGGAATTTCATTGCTGAAATTTGGAGATTGTTTTCCTCATTTCCGGTGATCCCCTCCGCGGTGCCGACTCCGTGGAGCCCCCTTGGTGACGACTCCTTGGGTAAGTATCCTCCTGTTATCCTCTCCTTCCTCCACCCGCAGCCACCCCTGTTAAGCCCTAGCCGCCAATTCCGGTCAAAGCACAGCCGCCCTCCCTGCTGGAATCCCAACCGCCGACTCTCTGTTAAGCCCCAGCCGCCGACCCCTCTGTCCCTCTACAGCTGCTCACCACCAGCCCCGCCTCCCTCCTACCACCGCCCCTTCCTGCCCTTCAACAGCCGCACGCCATCAATCCCTCCAGATCCCGCCGGCTGCCACCCCCTACAACAGCCCCACCGCCGGCCATAGCCCAGCCTCCTTCCCCTGCCCTCCACCAGCCGATTCTGTCCAGATCTGGACGGAATTGTTTAGATCCCGCCCCGCACCACCCAGTCCATCCCCTAACTATCCATACTCGCAGCCACCACTCCCGCTTCCGTGGAGCCACCTTCCCCCTTGCCCGATCTAGTCTTCCACCACCAGAAAAAACCCTATTTAGCCTCCAAAATTCAGATTTACTTAAAATCGATGCAACCCTATTTTATTTCAGATTTTGTGGTGTTTGTATTAGTTGTTGGTATTAAACTTTGTCACGTTGTGGTAATTTTATGCTTGTGGAATTAAAACTTATCTTTTTTTGTCTCGTGAGATCTCTAACTGCGGGATGGACTGAATCGCCGCACGCTTTCTTTTGGCCCTCCGTGCGGAGGAAAGCCACGCCTCAAGCTTTAAGAAATTATTTATCTTTGTTTATGAAATTTGTGCGTTATCTTATAATATTTTGTTGCTAAAAATTAATCCTTTGCGCCAAACCACGTGTGTCGCATGCATTGAGTCGTTAGGGATTGACTCCACTCCACACTAGTGTGCATTTAGGACTCTACTCCACAGCCTACCCTACATCACATTGGGTTATAAGCTAGGGCAATGGCAGAGGAGTTGTCAAGCTTGATTTCTATAGGTTCTTTCATTTCCACCAACATTTCTCCTAACAAATTTCTCAGCCACATAATTTCTTTAACAATTTCACAAAGGGCGGTGTATTCTGCTTCAGTAGAAGAGAGAGCAATTGTTCTTTGTTTTCTTGTGCTCCAAGAGATGGGTTTTGTGCCCATAAAGACCACAAATCCTGATGTGCTTTTGCGATCATCTTCACATCCTCCCCAATCACTGTCTGAAAAATCCATGAGAGCATTGCATTCTTCTTTAGAGTAGCGGAGACCATGATATTTAGTCCCATTAATATAGCTGAGAATTCTCTTCACAGTCGCTAAGTGTTTGATGGAGGGTTATTGCATGTATCTAGATACAACACTCACAACATGTTCTATATCGGGATGAGTATTTGTAAGGTATATGAGGGACCCAACAATACTCATATATTCTTCCGGGTTTGCCTTCTCAGAGTCATCCATCTTCTTTAACTTTTCCCCAGTTATCATTGGAGTGGTGCAGGGCTTTGAGTTGAGCATTCTTGTGCGGGTGAGGATATCCTCAGTGTACAACCCCGTATTCGTCGAGTGGGCCTCCAGACCCAAACAGTCAAAAGGATGAGCAAAGCAGCCAGGTCAAGAGGGGCATTCGCCCAGAGTATGAGTGGGACATTCGCTCGGGTCAGGAGAGGCAAGCGAGCTTCGGGGCGAGTGAATTCTCATCCATTAAGCACTCGCCCTCTTAGGTGTGCGGATGCGCTGGAAGTCAGGCGAGTGAGGGGCGGAACCCCACTCGCCCAGAGAACCTAGGGTCCGACGAGTGGTGCCCTCACTGACCACTCGCCCAGTAGGACCAAGAGATCTGGTGTGCGGGAAGTCTAACGAGTGGTACCTTCACGGACCACTCGCCCAGGAGGATCTGAAGGTGAAATTACTTAGATACCCTTAGGGGACTGTCAATAGCCCTTCAGAACAACGAAGTTTGATTGTTGACAGACCAATTTGGGGTGCGTTTAGTAAAACTAAAATGTGGAATGACGTTATTTGCAGACCAAACTAGAGAATCTATAAATAGACCCTTAAGGGCACCTTTGGAGGTGATCGGATCTTTGGGTTTTCTCCTCCTCTGATTATTTTTGGTTGGCTCTTAGTGCCCTCCAAAGGTGCCCAGTTCAGCATTGGTTTGGGAGGGGAGGCTCTGTAAGATCTTCCGGGTGTATGGCAGGACCTTCTCGCTGTAACTTTGGGTCTATTCCCTTTTCTTCACCAATTGTCAATTGTGTTAGTGAGGGAGAAGTAAGTGTATGCTACACCCCCCTGTGGGTCCGAACTCTACTAGAGACCGGTTGACCGTTTCAACACTCAGCGCATTTACCTTGAGAAATATATATAAGTGCTGCTTCCTTCTTGAGAGATTTGAAGACCCAGGAAATACTTGGTCATAACAAGATCTGTCATTTCAAATTTTGAGTTCATGTGAACTCTAAATTTGATTATTGAATCTTGGGAATTACCTGTAATAAGCAGGTCATCAACATATAGGCACACGATAATATACTTACCTCATTCTTCTTTCTTTATGCATATGGCTGGCTCATTGGCTGCCCTTATGAAACCAATGTTGAGAAGATGAGAATCTATCTTGAGATTCCAAGCACGAGGGGCCTGCTTAAAACCATACAAGACCTTTTTTAGTTTATAAACTTTAGCAATTTCTCCTGACAGAATATATCCCTCAAGTTGTGTTGCATAAATTTCCTCTTGGATTTCACCATTAAAGAATGCAGATTTTACGTCCATTTGAAATATCTTGAGATTGTTTTGGGTGGCAATGACAATAAGCAATCTGATAGATTCAAACTAAGCGACTGGTGCAAAGGGATCGAAATAATTTACTCCAGCTTTTTGAGCATAGCCTTTGGCCACGAGTCTATCTTTGTATTTTGATATCTCTCCAAGTACATTATATTTGATTTTGTATAACCATTTCACTCCTATTGCTTTCTTATGAGTGGACAAGTTGGTAAGTTCCCAAGTATCATTTTTGGCAATCATCTGGATTTCAGCGTCCATGATAGTTTTCCAATTGGGATCATTGGCTGCTTCTCTAAAGGTGGAGGTTTCTATGGCAAGGAAAGCAAATTGACAATTTTAGTAGACATCGGAGAGAAGTCAAAACTTTTGCGGCGATGAAGGAGATGATGAATCTTGAGGACTGCACTGCTCCAAGTAGAGTTTTGATGAGTTTCTTCTTCCGGAATGGATGGCAGATGATCCTCAACAATTTCTGGATCAGCTGTAACCGCCGGCCTAAGATTCTAATGACACTCCGTGTAGTCTTACGAATTCAGATCGTGAATACATGTTCCCAAGTTCCAATGTCAAAAGTTGTATTGATTCCATCAAGCTCTGCTCTCCTCTTATTTTCTTTCCAAAGACTAAAGAAAAGAGATCGAATGAGATGAAAGCCCTTCATCCACGACCTAACTATCTATGGAGAGACTCAAACCGTCAGATCAAAACATCTCATGATCCACAACTCAAAAGGACCTCCAACCAAAATACTTGTGTTGATCACACGCCCTTTGCACATGCATGAGGCAAGTGCGCACCCACAGGACGTCAGGAACTCAGATATCATTAGAGACCACAACATGATGTGTGGTCGCAAACTACACAAAGTGTCATGAGGCAGACGACGTGTGACTAGAGCACGTACTCCTTAGAGTCGATGAGAATGATATGAACCATTCACATGCGTGATCAGGACCTTTCCCATGGCGTTTATTACCACACACCCATAACATGCAGTGTGTGTACAGGGCGTGTAACCCCAGTAACTCTCTAAAATGATCAATCGAGTACGCCACAGCTCGACACGCGCAACGTATCACTTAGTCGTTAAAGTCAAACTCATAATGACGAAGCTAAGAAAAATGGGGAGTTACACGCATTACGTTTGACAAGCAATATGTGAGTTGTGGTGACCAAAACTTTTGCAATTTTGCGCTTAGAGTTGGTGATGGAACAAAACACAAAGTTGGTGAATGACATAATTAAAATTCCAATCCAATGAGAATGACACAATTCAATTGATGATATAATAAATAATATTTTTCCAATTTGAGCAATCGTTATGAATGAAGATGTGAACAAGTTAAATGAGAAAACTCTTGCTCCATTCCCATGAGATGAGCATACATTCTACTTGTTACGGTCCTCACAGAGTTCCATTTTTGAACAAGTCTGCAGGTCGAACATCCCAACCCATCTCCGCACACAGAGCGTGGTCCATATGCAGCGGGTTGTTGAGGTGGGGATTTGAACCCGCGACCTCCTAGATAAAGGGACTTAGCGCCGGCCTTTATCACCAACTGAGGTCGCGGGTTCAAATCCCCACCTCAACAACCCGCTGCATATGGATCACACTCTGTGTGCGGAGATGGGTTGGGGTGTACGACCTGCATGCCTGTTCAAAAATGGGACTCTGCGAGGACCGTAACATAAAAACTCAAGACCTCCCGCTTACCAAACGGGTGCGGGAGGCTTGGGTGCTTTCAGTAGACTGGTCGACTTGAACCACCTTAGCTCTGAAGCGAACCAAGCGCGCTAACAGTCACTTAGAGAATCGTTAAGTACACTGAGACTTTTAAACGTGGAAAACCCGGAAAGAGTAAAAAACCACGCGGTCGGAACTGTGCCGACCAACTTCCACTATCTTCTGAGGGGTTACAGTCAGATACTTAGAATTCGAGCGCGACAGGTCGCCGCTCGTTACAATAATAGGGAGAGAGAGATCTCTATGAAGGTGGCATGTCACCACTCGGAAAACTAAGTCTTTTTTCTTCTGAGAACTGTGGTGGGAACAAAAGTGAGAATGCCTAGTCGCATTTCGGGAGAAGGGAAATCTCCAAGTCCACGATGTTCGAGCCAAAAATGCTCCAGGTCCACACTCGCTCAAGCTGAAAATAGGTGAGGTGAAGGAAACTATTAGATGGTTGGTTACTTTGAGCTATGATGGAAGACAAGAGGGAGGAGAAAAAGAGATGTCGAGAGTCTCTTGGGAGGAGATAACAGAATCTGCTGAAAAAGAGGTAACGAGGTCTCAGAAATGAGATAACTCCGGCTGCTAAAATGAAGTATTGACGATCTCAAAAATGAGACCGCCCCAGCTGTTGGGAAGAGATACGATGGTCTCAGAAATGAGACCGCTTATGTCAAAGACAGGGGCTGGAAACTCTCCAAAGATCCCGAAACCAAAGCCCCTACCCCTCTATTTATCGGCGAGGGGGCCTGCCCAAACGGGCAGGTCAGGAAGGAACGGGCTTCCCGGGGCTGAGACCTCCCAGGCCGAGGTCGCCCCAGGGGGAACGACCTAGAGAGGTCACCCAGAGGGCGACCTCAGGCCGAGATCGCCCCAGTTGGGGCGATTTGCCTCAGGCCGAGGTCGCCCCAAAGGGACGACCTGGAGAGGTCGCCCAGAGGGCGACCTCGGGCCGAGATCGCCCCAACTGGGGCGATTTGCCTCAGGCCGAGGTCGCCCCAAGGGGACGACCTGGCGAGGTCGCCCAGAGGGCGACCTCATGCCGAGATCGCCCCAGCTGGGGCGATTTGCATCAGGCCGAGGTCGCCCCAAAGGGACGACCTGGCGAGGTCGCCCAGAGGGCGACCTCAGGCCGAGATCTCCCCGGCTGGGGCGATCTGCCACAGGCCGAGGTCGCCCCAAAGGGACGACCTGGCGAGGTCGCCCAGAGGGCGACCTCAGGCCGAGATCGCTAGCTGGGGCGATCTGCCTTAGGTCGAGGTCCCCCCAGATGGGTGACCTCTCGAGGGAGGGATCACGCGGGGCTTGACCTCTAGGCGAGGTCGAGCAAAGCGCGACCTCTACGAGACGAAAGGCGAGACCACCCGGGCGATGAGGGACCGCCAGGGCTTGGATCTTCGGCGAAAAATACCTGGACTGCCTGGAGAGGGTGTGGATAGCTTCGGTTACCTGCAAAAAGCTAGCTCAAGGTGATCGCTAATTTCTGGGTAAACACACGAAGGAGATCTAGCGCGAAGGAGATCTTCAAGCACCGAAGGAGAACTCAAGGGAAATCTTCGACAGAGCTCTCTCGGGTGCAGAAAGCAAAGTCCTCTGAAATGAAGGTGTACATCCCTCATATTTTTCGAGCCGGTGTGACCCGACGCAGATGAGGTCATGGTAGGGAGAGTGACCTCGACGCGCCAAACCAAACCGGAGGTTAAGGTGACCGAGATGAGCAGGTCGACCTCTCGGAGGCGACCAAGACCGAGTGAAGCTAAGGAATGACCCAAGGGAGGGAGAAAAGGCTTGGCAAGGCAAGTGGGGGCAGCCCCCCACTCGGCCATCCCCCTCTTTGAGGGGCGAGTGGGGGCAGCCCCCCACTTGCCCGATCCCTTGAGGGGGCGAGTGGGGGCAGCACCCCACTTGCTCGACCCCTCTCAAGGGGGCGAGTGGGGGAAGCCCCCCACTTGCCTAATCCCTTGAGGGGGCGAGTGGGGGCAGCCCCCCACTCGCCCGACCTCTCTTAAGGGGGCGAGTGGGGGCAACCCCCCACTCGCCCGACCTCTCTTAAGGGGGCGAGTGGGGGCAGCACCCCTCTCGCCCGACCTCTCTTGAGGGGGCGAGTGGGGGCAGCACCCCACTCGCCCGTTTCCTCCCTTTGGGGGGATTTTGGCTATTCGCAGTCCGACTTTGGCTATTCGCAGTCCATCTTTGGGAAAGTCTATAAATAGACCCCCATGGGCACCTTGGGAATGGTTGGTCTCTACCCCCACCCTCACGCGTGAGCAAGCACTACTCCTCCCCTCCCCCTGTCATTGAAGGTGGACGGTGAGGTGATCCTTAGTGCCCTCCAAGGTGCCCAGACTTAGCATTGGCTTGGGGGGGGGGGGGGGAAGTTCCTTGAGAGCTTCCGGGTATGTAGTGGGACCTCCACGCTGCAGCTTAAGGGCCTGGACTGTGGACTTAGGTGTTCTTTAAGGGAAAGGTTCTTTGGTTCTTAGTGACTGGTCAAGGGTCTCGCTTAGGTCAAGTAAGGCTTAGCTGCATCCCCCTTGCGAACGTCGAAACCGGGTTACTGGTTTCAACATTATGGTGCGGTGAGCGTGGAAGCAGCTAGTTCGGAAAGCCCTGGGCAAGTCTCATGGCTGGAAGCGATGAGCTGGGGGACTCACCCCTGCCGGGGGGTGCATGAAGAAAGGTGACTTCGAGGAGTTCAGGAGGTCAATCCGGGAAGTCTTGCGGTTTGCACTCCCCCCTCAGGGCGAGGCGAGTACACGGCATCGCCAATGTAAGACCCCCCCCCCTCCCTAAACTGAACCTGGTTCAGGGAGGGGGATCTTACTGCCCAAAGAGGACTACCCAGCGCTTTTCGGGTGGCGACGTCCCATCCTCTTAAGCGCTGAGCGGTCTCTTTGTCAGGCACAAGAATCATCACAACAGATCAGAACGCACAGCGAAAGCAATCGAATATAGGAAAAGCTAAGCATGCGGATTATATTACATATTTAAATATGGCTGGGGCCTATCGTTTTACAAAGCACTGCCTCGAGGGCTACATAATTTAAAACAAAAAGGGAGCTCTAGGCTAGTCCTTATACTCTCGAACTCACGTCTCTGAAGATAGGGGGCGAGGCTGGGGTAATCGAACGGGCCATCTCCAAGGCTCGTAACTCATCCTGCGGTGCGGGGGCTCCTTGCTGTCCCATCTCCTGTGATTGGTTATAAGAAATAACCGTTAGTCACAGAGCTAAGTAGAAAATACATCCCCTCCCCGGATCCATATCCAGGGGGCGGCTAAAGGACAGAAATGAAATAGCCGAAGCAAGGTAGAGGGTTAGTAGCAGGTAAACATATATCTTTCCGTATATGTATATATATATATGGCTTCTCGCCCTAAAGCTCGTAATTGCGCCGTATAGTAAGTACACAACACTATAGTGCGCGGACACGCACACCCAGGTATTCAAACCTGTACGCACACAAAAGACCCTGTGTCGACACAGTTTAGACCGCTTTATTTCAAGCAGGGGAGCTAACCCCGCGGGCCTCACCGATGTGGCCGTCGGTGACAGTGGCCAGTCTTGCCACTTCTGAATGTAGTCGTACCGTATCATTCAGGCCCTCCTGTACAACTTGGTGTACTAACTGGATGTGAGCGACATCCGACGAGCCGATTTGTAGGCCGACCAGAGTAGGTAAAACTGCAGGCTCGGAGGGTGATAACCCGTTGTGCACATCTCCTTGTCGCCATGAGTCGTCAACCCACCCGCACCGGTACGAACGGTCTGCGAGCGTGACCAACCCGCCACTCCAAACAATCTTCACCCGCTTTATATAAAACAAGCACATAAGTGTCGTGGCAATTCTACTCGACCGGTCACACAACCTCTGCCCGGGAGGATTAGCAGTATGAGGGCTCCTTGCTTGGGACTAACCGGGGAGGAGGGACTCAACTCCGGGTTTTCCCCAACTAAGGCCTCGCAAAAGGGAGGATAAGCATTGCTTGGTTGCCATGACAGTTCTGCATTAAATAAATTAGGCCGGAAGCAGGGGCCATGACACTAAGCAGAAATATAGGCCGAAAGCAGAGGCCATAATAATAAGCTGAAAAGTAGGCCGAAAGCAGATGCCATGGTAATAAACAGAAAAGTAGGCCGAAAGCAAAGACCATGGTAATAACCAGAAAAGTAGGCCGACAGCAGAGGTCTTGGTAATAGACAGAAAAGTAGGCCGAAAGCAAAGGCCATGGTAATAACCAGAAAAGTAGGCAGAAAGCAGATGCCATGGTAATAGGACCAGTGCGAGACTGGATTTAAATGAAAGTACAGAAAGTAAATGCGGGGGACCAGTGCGAGACTGGATTTAAAGGAAAGTACAGAAAGTAAGAGCGGGGGACCAGTGCGAGACTAGATTTAAAGGAAAGTACAGAAAGTAAGAGCGGGGGACCAGTGCGAGACTGGATTTAAAGGAAAGTACAGAAAGTAAGAGCGGGGGACCAGTGCGAGACTGGATTTAAAGGAAAGTACAGAACGCAGTAAAAACATAAAAGAAAGGGTCAGTAGTCCAATCACTCCATAAGAGGAGGCTTTAATCGTCGACTCCGTTCTTTTATTATTGTCGCGGCTGGATTAAATTTCAGCGCCGCGCCACGATTTCGTTCCGATTTTCGCGTCGATATTCCGAGCTTAGTCGATTCCTTGGATAGATACGCATAATTTTCAATAGGCATTTAAAAAAATATGCGTTGAGGGGACGCCGATTCATTTCGATGAATTTCGCTCTTTTTGGGCGTTTATTTTTGCTTGTAAAAGCTTTTGGAGGATCAAAATAAGAAATCACACCTCCCAACTTTAATAGTAGTGGTAAAATACCTTTACTTCGAGTCCCTAATTTTTGGTGATTTTTGCGAGCTTATTTGGACGTTTATTTTCTCAAATTAAACTTTATAAAGGGTTTTAAAAATAGTAAAATTCCCCCTAAAAATCCCAAAAAAATACAGTAGGTGCCCCTTAGGGTGGGGCACATTTTTCATTTAGAAAACTTCTTCCCAAACAGCCCCATTTTTTTCTCAAAAAAATAGGGAAGGGGGAAGGGAGATTGGGGTGCGGTTAGGAAAAGGAAGGGGGTTGGGGTGCGATTAGGGAAAGGGAGGGGGCGCAGGGGTCTTGCACCCTGCGCCTTCCCGCGGCCCCCATAGCGGATCTGCGGCGGATCCGCTGTGGGGGGCACACAAGTTGAGGCGGAGGGCGGGAAACGAGGAGCGGGAGGCCGCCCGATCTCCTGGGGGGAATCAGACCTCTCCCGCCATCCCCGCCAGCGGGCGGCACCAATTGCCGCCGGGCAGCGTTCAGAGGGGACCGGCGCCGCCCGCGGTCGTTGCGCCGGGGGCCGGCGACTCCTCCGGTGATGGTCCGGCAGCCTGGTGCCGCCGGCCACCGCCGGGGGAGGGCGAAGAAGCAAGCGGGAGGCGGAGGCGCGACCTGCATGGGCCATGCAGGCCTACTGCGCCGCCGCCTCCGCTGAGAGGGCACCGGTGCCGCCCCTGGTCAGTGCGCCGGGGGTCGGCGCCCACTCCGGTGGTGGTCCGGCGGCCGGGAGCCGCCGGACCCTGCCGGACCCTGCCGGAAAGAGGATCTGAAGGGGGGGGGGGGGGGGGGGGGGGGGAGGCCCGGCGCAGCCGGCATGGGCCATGCCGGCTTGCTGTGCCGCCGCCTCCACGTGCATGGCCCTCCCTGCCGCCCCTGGTCGGGGCGCCGGGGAGGGGGAAATCCTCCGGCGGTGGTCCGGCGGCCTGGAGCCGCCGGCCGCCGCCGGGGGAGGGGATTATTCCCCTCCAGGAAAACAAAACAGAGGGGGAGGGGGGGGGGGGGGGAGGCCACGGGTGCCGCCGGCTGCGTCCTCCGGCGGCCCGGCCGCCTCCCCGGTGCCAGCGCCGAGGTCCCCGAGAGGGGACCTACCTCCCCCAACGCCACCACCGGCGCCGGGGGAGAAGATTTCCACGGCCGCTTCCTCCCCGAGCCTTGCAAGGCTCGGGGCGGCGGCCGGGACGCTCAGGCGACGGGGAGAGGGATGGCCCACTCCGGGAGGTAGGAGGGAGGAGGGGGAGGATTCTACCTGGAGGTGAGGTGGGGCTCGAGAGGTGGAGGGACGGTGGCCGACCATGAGGAAGGAGGAGGAGGTGGCGGCTTGGGGTTGGCTTGCTCCGGCAAGGTGGAGGAGGAGGAGGGCTGGGCTGGTCGGCAGGGTGAGGCTGAGAGGGAGTGGGGTGGGGGGTTTGAGAGGGGCTGCCCCTTCCCTTTATAGGAAGGGGGGGGGGGGGGGGGCTCTCCTCCTTATCCCCCACGTGGGGATAAGGGAGGGGGAAATATTTTCTCCCCTCCCCTCCCTTCTCTCTCTCTTGCCCCCTTTGCCCAAATAGGGACTGCCTATTCATGGGCAGCCCCTTTTCTTGGGGGGGCTTTCTCTCTCCTCCCCCCCATTTCCTTTTCATTTCCCAATAAATTTCAAGCTGGGGGGGGGGGGGGGGGGTGTGGTTGACCGAGTCAACTTAGGGCGGGGTCCTCCTTGGTCCCCGGGGTCCAACAAGAGTTGCCGGGGCCGATGCCGGGTTCGTATGCTTTATATCTCGTGCGTTGCACTGAGGCGATCTGCATAGTCGTAAAATGGCATACTCTCCATACGACCTTGAATCGAGGCCCAACTAATTCCGTTGCACTCGTACTGTTCGTACGAGTTTACCAGAACTGACAGAAGTTAATCCGGGGCTCGTACGGTCACTATTTACAATAATGAGGTAGTGGCGTGCTATGATACCCGAAATGGTCGTTTTCTCCAAACGACCTCAGGTCGAAGTGCAACGAATTCCGTTGCGCTCGTATTGTTCATACGAGTCTAACGGAACTGACGGAAGTCGATTCGGGGTTCGTATGGTCGCTATTCATAATAATGAGGTAGTGGCGCGCTACGATACCCGAAATGGTCGTTTTCTCCAAACGACCTCGGATCGAAGTGCAACGAATTCCGTTGCGCTCGTATTGTTCATACGAGTCTAACGGAACTGACGGAAGTCGATTCGGGGTTCGTATGGTCACTATTCATAATAATGAGGTAGTGGCGCGCTACGATACCCGAAATGGTCGTTTTCTCCAAACGACCTCGGATCGAAGTGCAACGAATTCCGTTGCGCTCGTATCGTTCATACGAGTCTAACGGAACTGACGGAAGTCAATTCGGGGTTCGTACGGTCACTATACCCCGATAACTTAGTTGCGGCGCGCAGTATTACTAAAAATGGTAGTTTTCTACTGCTCTGGCCTACTTTTATTGGGCTCACTAGGGTCTAGTGGCCCAATAAAAGTTGGGATGTTATAATCCAATAAAAATAAAGAGATTTTCGTCCCTGAAAATTGGCTAAAGTAGGGGTTTAAAGGATATACCTGGGGGAAAGAGTGCCGGGTATTTTTCTCGAACGAGCGTTTCTGGTTCCCAAGTAAACTCTTCGCGTCCACAGTTTGACCACAAGATCTTGACCATCGTGATGGTTTTGTTCCGCAGTTCTTTGATCTTGGAGTCCACTATCTTCACTGGTTCGAGTTGGACGGATCGGTCGGATTGTACTGATGTCGGTGACACGGGGAGATGTTGCTCGGGTTGGCGGAGTGCGCGTCTCAGCGAGGAGACGTGAAACACGTCGTGGAGGTTTCCCAGCTCGGCTGGTAAAGCTAACCTATAAGCCACCGGGCCAACTCTTTCGATGACTTGATATGGGCCTAAGTAGCGGGGGTCCAGCTTTCTCTGCTTCTTTATTCGGGATATCCCGTGCATCGGCTTAATTTTCAAGAAAACCATATCTCCCACGTTGAATTCCACCATCCGATGACGCGGATCATAATATTTGGCTTGCCGGCTCTGCGCTTCTAGCATATGTTCCCGGATTAACCTTATTGCGGCAGTGGTATCGTCTATGTAGGTGACCCCTAAGGCTTCGGGGTCCTCATCCTGTGCCCAAGATAGCGGGGTCCGACAGCGTCTTCCGTAGAGGGCTTCGTAAGGTGCCATCTTGATGCTTGCCTGGAAGCTGTTGTTATATGAAAATTCCACCAGAGGTAGTAACTGCTCCCATGGCTCGTTGTGTTCCACTATGCATAATCGGAGAAGGTCTTCCATTGTCCGGTTTGTTCTTTCCGTCTGCCCATCGGTCTGGGGGTGGAAGGCGGTGCTAAATGCCAATCTGGTTCCTAGATAAGCTTGCACTCTTCTCCATTCCTTCGATGTAAAGCGCCCGTCGCGGTCCGAGACGATCGATTTGGGTATTCCATGAAATCGGACTACCTGCTCGATGAATAGTCGGGCTAAAATGTCGACACCGTCGCCTTGCCGATTCATGATGAATCGGGCTACCTTGGTAAGGCGGTCTACTACGACCCATATGGAGTCGTTACCTGCACGAGATCGGGGTAAGCCATGGACAAAGTCCATGGAAATATCCTCGAACTTCCATTCTGGTATGGGCAGGGGTTGTAGTAGGCCCCCTGGGCTTCGACACTCTGCCTTGACTAGTTGACAGGTCTGGCAGTGCGCAACATAGTTGGTGACGTCCCTCTTCATTCCTGGCCAGTATAAAGTCCTTCGTAGGTCTGTATACATCTTCACTACCCCTGGGTGTATTGGATACCTTGTTTGATGTGCTTCACGGAGTATCTCCTCCCGGATCCCCTCTGCAGCGGGAATGAATATGCGGTGTCTGTATTGCAGGATGCCATCGTACAAGTTGAAGTCTTCTTGTGCACCGTGTTGCAAGGCCTGAATGATCGGTGCTGCTTCAACGTCGATCTTCTGTGCTTCTCTTATCCTGTCCCTGATGTCGCACTGAATCTCCATCCAGTAGAGTTGGGCCCGATATTCCATCGAATTTCTACGGGTGATGAGGATAATATCCAGTTCTGCCAAAGATTCGACTAATTCCTCCGGTACCATTTCTAACCAATTCCCGGTCCTTAGAGGCTGCCGACTCAGGGCGTCTGCAACCTTATTAGCCTTGCCGGGTGGTACTGAAGGGCGAAGTCGTAATCGCAGAGAAATTCCAACCACCGGCGTTGTCGGAGGTTTAGCTCCTTCTGGGTGAAGACATACTTGAGGCTCTTATGATCGGAGAAAACCTCGCATCGTACCCCGTAGAGGTAGTGTCTCCAAACCTTTAATGCGAAAACTACCGCCCCCAATTCTAGATCGTGAGTGGCGTAGTTTAGTTCGTGCGGCTTGAGCTGACGTGAGGCGTAGGCAATTACCTTGCCATGTTGCATAAGCACGGCTCCCAATCATTTCAGAGAGGCATCAGCATAGATCTGGAAGCCCTCGGTTCCTGAGGGGAGAGTCAGGATCGAGGCCGATATCAGCCGGTTCTTCAGTTCGATGAACGCTGTTTCGCACTCGGGAGACCAATGAAATGTCACATCCTTTTTGGTGAGGGAGGTAAGTGGTAACGCAATCTTGGAGAATCCTTTGACGAACTTACGGTAGTAGCCAGCGAGGCCAAGGAAACTTCGGATGTCCGATGCTGTCTTAAGTGGCGGCCAATCTCGTACTGCTTGTACTTTGGCTTGATCCACTGCTACCCCGTTCTTGTTAACCGTGTGTCCCAGAAAACCGACTTCTTCCATCCAGAACTCGCATTTGCTAAACTTGGCGAACAACGAGTGCTCTCTTAGCTTAAGGAGAACCATTTGGAGGTGCCTGGAGTGATCGGTTTTATTCCTCGAGTAGATGAGGATATCATCTATGAAGACTATTACGAAAAGATCCAGGAAGGGTTTAAATACGGTATTCATTAAAGCCATGAAGGCGGACGGGGCATTGGTTAACCCAAATGGCATTACCATGAACTCGTACAGTCCGTAGCGGGAGCTGAAGGCGGCCTTGGGAATGTCCTCTTCTCGCACTCTGAGTTGATAGTAGTCGGATCTTAAATCCATCTTGGAAAAGACGGACGCGCCTTGCAGCTGATCGAACAATTCATCTATCCGGGGTAGGGGATAGGTATTCCGGACAGTGAGTTTATTCAATTCTCTGTAGTCAATGCAGAGACGCAGAGATCCATCCTTCTTCTTAACAAACAGTACTGGGGCTCCCCAGGGCGAAGTACTAGGACGTACGAATCCTGCGTCGACTAACTCTTGTAGTTGAATCTTGAGCTCGGCCAGTTCCCTCGGGGTCATCCGGTACGGTGCTCGGGATACTGGTCGGGCTCCTTGAGTAAGTTCGATTCGGAAGTCCACTTCCCGTTGCGGGGGCAACCCGGGAAGGGATTCTGGGAAGATATCTGGGAAGTCCCTGATTACAGGCACTTTAGCGAGTACCTGTGTCGTATTTTCCATCTCAAAGTAGATTAGGTATACCTCGTCCTTCCGTCGAACTGCCTTGACGGTTTGTGCAGATGTTAAGATAATGCGGGTGACAGAGGGTATACCTGCTAGCGTGATAAATTGCCCATTCGGATTCTGGAGGCGGATTTCTCGAGTTGAACAATTGATTTGGGCGCTGTGCTCGGCCAACCAATCCATCCCCAGAATGATGTCGAATCCGGTTATTGCCAAAACGATTGCGTTGACTTCGAATTCTATGCCTCCCAGCATTGCCTGGAAGGAACACTTTTCGGTGGAAGTCATATCTGATCCATCCGGGAGTCGTATTCGGATTGACATCCCGGATGATCGCACCGTGTTCTCCTTGTTAGCGATGAAGTTTTGTGCAACGAAAGAATGTGTGGCGCCGGTATCGAACAGTGTTTTAGCGGGATGACCTTCTTCCAAAAGTAAACCTGATAACATATATATATATCATGATCATAAGCTTTTCACAAATATACAGGAGTAGGGATGACATATACAAAAGTCCCAATATATAAAGCTATAACATCTCCTAGGATATCGTACTATCGGAAGTAGATACCTATCACTACGTCAGGAGCAGGACCGTGCTGAAGATCCAACGCGTATGCCTCGAGCGGTGCTGCTCTGCCCTGCCTAGTCGGCTCCCTCCTACCTGCGAGACGTCCTCTGCGTCCACCTCGTCCTCTCTCCGCCGCTCTCTGTACTGCTCCTAAACCGGGTCTCCCGGTAGCTTGTGGGCAGAAGGCTCGTATATGCCCAGGCTGCTGGCATAGGTAGCAGTTCCCTGCGAAGGGAACATCTCATCGTGCGGCTGGGACGACCTGAGGTGCTGGGGCTGGGGGTGCTGGTCGGGGCTGGGGTGCTGGTCGGGGCTGGGATGCCTGCCTATATGGCTGGTGACGCTGACGCTGTCTCCCGTCTCGGCCCTGCCTGCGAGGACCTACTCCTCTCTCTCGGCCGTGAGTCCGGGGAACACCTACGTGTCCCCTCCGCTGCTGAGCTACCATCCGCTGGTCCATCTCTAGAGCGGTGGCATGTGAGGCGATCGTGTGGAAGGATGCCTGGGAAATCATGATCAGGGCCTGACGGAGGTCGTCTCGTAATCCTCGGTAAAATCTGGCCGCCCTGTCCTTATCCGTACCTGCTAAGGTCCCGGCGAAGCGGGCCAGGTGAATAAACTCTCTCTGGTAGTCTGGAACCGTCCTATCTCCCTGCCTGATCTGCAGGAACCGTTCCTGGAGCGCCATCCGGTCTGCATCCGAAATGAAATGCTTTAAGAAGGCCTCTGAGAACTCCCCCCAGAAGATCGTGCTGAGTGGTCGTCCTCTGAAGGTAGAACGGCTAGCGGTCCTCCACCAGTCCCGGGCATAGCCCTCCAGCATGGTCACTACCAGGGACACTGCGGCTACTGCGGGGCACATCATCCCTACTAGAAGCTCCTCTACCCTCTCCACCCACTCCTCGGCCTGGATGGCTGACTCGGTACCTCGGAAGGTGGGGGGCCTTAGCCCCCAGAATGTCGTCAGCAGATCGGTGGGTACGATGGCCTGCTGTGGTGGCCGTAAGGTGGCTGTCTGGAAGGCGGCTAACAGGGCTACCAGGGTCTGTCCGAGCTCTGTCTCTCCGAACGGAACTGCGGCTGGAGCGGCCGGGGCTGGTGGTGGAGTGGTAGGGTGGTACTGGTCCCGAGAGGAGGACCTTCCGTTACTTGACTCCGGTATCTGGAGAAGTAACAAACGGGTATCAGAACTTGCAAAAATAAGGGAATTTTGCAGGACTGAAAGAAAAGGAAGCGGAAAGCGTGTGGGTGTACTAACGTGCAGTCTCGGATCCTTAACCTTAAGCCTAAAGGGTCCACCAGGCTTCCGCTGCGTGGTTCGTCCCGAACCAAGAAACGGAACCGGGGGAAGGGAGGATCGAAAGTCTGCCCCATGTGGTCGGATCGTGGTGCCTCTGATACATTTGTAAGACCCCCCCTCCCTAAACTGAACCTGGTTCAGGGAGGGGGATCTTACTGCCCAAAGAGGACTACCCAGCGCTTTTCGGGTGGCGACGTCCCATCCTCTTAAGCGCTGAGCGGTCTCTTTGTCAGGCACAAGAATCATCACAACACATCAGAACGCACGGCGGAAGCAATCGAATATAGGAAAAGCTAAGCATGCGGATTATAATACATATTTAAATATGGCTGGGGCCTATCGTTTTACAAAGCACTGCCTCGAGGGCTACACAATTTAAAACAAAAACGGAGCTCTAGGCTAGTCCTTATACTCTCGAACTCACGTCTCTGAAGATAGGGGGCGAGGCTGGGGTAATCGAACGGGCCATCTCCAAGGCTCGTAACTCATCCTGCGGTGCGGGGGCTCCTTGCTGTCCCATCTCCTGTGATTGGTTATAAGAAATAACCGTTAGTCACAGAGCTAAGTAGAAAATACATCCCCTCCCCGGATCCATATCCAGGGGGCGGCTAAAGGACAGAAATGAAATAGCCGAAGCAAGGTAGAGGGTTAGTAGCAGGTAAACATATATCTTTCCGTATATGTATATATATATATGGCTTCCCGCCCTAAAGCTCGTAATTGCGCCGTATAGTAAGTACACAACACTATAGTGCGCGAACACGCACACCCAGGTATTCAATCATGTACGCACACAAAAGACCCTGTGTCGACACAGTTTAGACCGCTTTATTTCAAGCAGGGGAGCTAACCCCGCGAGCCTCACCGATGTGGCCGTCAGTGACAGTGGCCAGTCTTGCCACTTCTGAATGTAGTCGTACCGTATCATTCAGGCCCTCCTGTACAACTTGGTGTACTAACTGGATGTGAGCGACATCCGACGAGCCGATTTGTAGGCCGACCAGAGGAGATAAAACTGCAGGCTCGGAGGGTGATAACCCGTTGTGCACATCTCCTTGTCGCCATGAGTCGTCAACCCACCCGCACCGGTACGAACGGTCTGCGAGCGTGACCAACCCGCCACTCCAAACAATCTTCACCCGCTTTATATAAAACAAGCACATAAGTGTCGTGGCAATTCTACTCGACCGGTCACACAACCTCTGCCCGAGAGGATTAGCAGTATGAGGGCTCCTTGCTTGGGACTAACCCGGGAGGAGGGACTCAACTCCGGGTTTTCCCCAACTAAGGCCTCGCAAAAGGGAGGATAAGCACCGCTTGGTTGCCATGACAGTTCTGCATTAAATAAATTAGGCCGGAAGCAGGGGCCATGACACTAAGCAGAAATATAGGCCGAAAGCAGAGGCCATAATAATAAGCTGAAAAGTAGGCCGAAAGCAGAGGCCATGGTAATAAACAGAAAAGTAGGCCGAAAGCAAAGGCCATGGTAATAACCAGAAAAGTAGGCCGAAAGCAGAGGCCATGGTAATAGACAGAAAAGTAGGCCGAAAGCAAAGGCCATGGTAATAACCAGAAAAGTAGGCCGAAAGCAGAGGCCATGGTAATAGGACCAGTGCGAGACTGGATTTAAATGAAAGTACAGAAAGTAAATGTGGGGGACCAGTGCGAGACTGGATTTAAAGGAAAGTACAGAAAGTAAGAGCGGGGGACCAGTGCGAGACTGGATTTAAAGGAAAGTACAGAAAGTAAGAGCGGGGGACCAGTGCGAGACTGGATTTAAAGGAAAGTACAAAAAGTAAGAGCGGGGGACCAGTGCGAGACTGGATTTAAAGGAAAGTACAGAACGCAGTAAAAACATAAAAGAAAGGGTCAGTAGTCCAATCACTCCATAAGAGGAGGCTTTAATCGTCGACTCCGTTCTTTAATTATTGTCGCGGCGGGATTAAATTTCGGCGCCGCGCCACGATTTCGTTCCGATTTTCGCGTCGATATTCCGAGCTTAGTCGATTCCTTGGATAGATACGCATAATTTTCAATAGGCATTTAAAAAAATATGCGTCGAGGGGACGCCGATTCATTTCGATGAATTTCGCTCTTTTTGGGCGTTTATTTTTGCTTGTAAAAGCTTTTGGAGGATCAAAATAAGAAATCACACCTCTCAACTTTAATAGTAGTGGTAAAATACCTTTACTTCGAGTCCCTAATTTTTGGTGATTTTTGCAAGCTTATTTGGACGTTTATTTTCTCAAATTAAACTTTATAAAGGGTTTTAAAAATAGTAAAATTCCCCCTAAAAATCCCAAAAAAATACAGTAGGTGCCCCTTAGGGTGGGGCACATTTTTCATTTAGAAAACTTCTTCCCAAACAGCCCCATTTTTTTTCTCAAAAAAATAGGGAAGGGGGAAGGGAGATTGGGGTGCGGTTAGGAAAAGGAAGGGGGTTGGGGTGCGATTAGGGAAAGGGAGGGGGCGCAGGGGTCTTGCATCCTGCGCCTTCCCGCGGCCCCCACAGCGGATCTGCGGCGGATCCGCTGTGGGGGGCACACAAGTTTAGGCGGAGGGCGGGAAACGAGGAGCGGGAGGCCGCCCGATCTCCTGTGGGGAATCGGACGGCTCCCGCCATCCCCGCCAGCGGGTGGCCCCAATTGCAGCCGGGCAGCGTTCAGAGGGGACCGGCGCCGCCCCCGGTCGGTGCGCCGGGGGCCGGCGACTCCTCCGGTGATGGTCCGGCAGCCTGGTGCCGCCGGCCACCGCCGGGGGAGGGCGAAGAAGCAAGCGGGAGGCGGAGGCGCGACCTGCATGGGCCATGCAGGCCTGCTGCGCCGCCACCTCCGCTGAGAGGGCGCCGGTGCCGCCCCTGGTTGGTGCGCCGAGGGTCGGCGCCCACTCCGGTGGTGGTCCGGCGGCCGGGCGCCGCCGGACCCTGCCGGAAAGAGGATCTGAAGGGGGGGGGGGGGGGGGGGGGCGGGGAGGCGCGGCGCAGCCGGCATGGGCCATGCCGGCTTGCTGTGCCGCCGCCTCCACGTGCATGGCCCTCCCTGCCGCCCCTGGTCGGGGCGCCGGGGAGGGGGCAATCCTCCGGCGGTGGTTCGGCGGCCTGGAGCCGCCGGCCGCCGCCGGGGGAGGGGATTATTCCCCTCCAGGAAAACAAAACAGAGGGGGAGGGGGGGGGGGAGGCCACGGGTGCCGCCGGCTGCATCCTCCGGCGTCCCGGCCGCCTCCCCGGTGCCGGCGCCGAGGTCCCCGAGAGGGGACCTACCTCCCCCAGCGCCACCACCGGCGCCGGGGGAGAAGATTTCCACGGCCGCTTCCTCCCCGAGCCTTGCAAGGCTCGGGGCGGCGGCCGGCGACGCTCAGGCGACGGGGAGAGGGGTGACCCACTCCGGGAGGTAGGAGGGAGGAGGGGGAGGATTCTACCTGGAGGTGAGGTGGGGCTCGAGAGGTGGAGGGACGGTGGCCGGCCATGAGGAAGGAGGAGGAGGTGGCGGCTTGGGGTTGGCTTGCTCCGGCAAGGTGGAGGAGGAGGAGGGCTGGGCTGGTCGGCAGGGTGAGGCTGAGAGGGAGTGGGGTGGGGGGTTTGAGAGGGGCTGCCCCTTCCTTTTATAGGAGGGGGGGGGAGGGAGATATTTTCTCCCCCTCCCCTCCCTTCTCTCTCTCTTGCCCCCTTTGCCCAAATAGGGATTGCCTATTCATGGGCAACCCCTTTTCTTGGGGGGGGGGGGGGGGGGGCTTTCTCTCTCCCCCCCCCCCCCCCCCCCATTTCCTTTTCATTTCCCAATAAATTTCAAGCCGGGGGGGGGGGGGGGGGGGGGGTTGACCGAGTCAACTTAGGGCGGGGTCCTCCTTGGTCCCCGGGGTCCAACAAGAGTTGCCGGGGCCGATGCCGGGTTCGTATGCTTTATATCTCGTGCGTTGCACTGAGGCGATCTGCATAGTCGTAAAATGGCATACTCTCCATACGACCTTGAATCGAGGCCCAACTAATTCCGTTGCGCTCGTACTGTTCGTACGAGTTTACCAGAACTGGCAGAAGTTAATCCGGGGCTCGTACGGTCACTATTTACAATAATGAGGTAGTGGCGTGCTATGATACCCGAAATGGCCGTTTTCTCCAAATGACCTCGTGTCGAAGTGCAACGAATTCCGTTGCACTCGTATTGTTCATACGAGTCTAACGGAACTGACGGAAGTCGATTCGGGGTTCGTATGGTCACTATTCATAATAATGAGGTAGTGGCGCGCTACGATACCCGAAATGGTCGTTTTCTCCAAACGACCTCAGATCGAAGTGCAACGAATTCCGTTGCGCTCGTATTGTTCATACGAGTCTAACGGAACTGACGGAAGTCGATTCGGGGTTCGTATGGTCACTATTCATAATAATGAGGTAGTGGCGCGCTACGATACCCAAAATGGTCGTTTTCTCCAAACGACCTCGGATCGAAGTGCAATGAATTCCGTTGCGCTCGTATCGTTCATACGAGTCTAACGGAACTGACGGAAGTCAATTCGGGGTTCGTACGGTCACTATACCCCGATAACTTAGTTGCGGCGCGCAGTATTACTTAAAATGGTAGTTTTCTACTGCTCTGGCCTACTTTTATTGGGCTCACTAGGGTCTAGTGGCCCAATAAAAGTTGGGATGTTACAGCCAACACCTGTGCTTGCCTCACCGTCTTTGATGGAGATAGAGCAAGCGTGTTGGCAAGGGAATGGGCCAGCCTCGGAGGAAGGCTTGAGCCTTCAAGCGCAAGCGCTCTTCAACAGCTCTCCTGAGGCCAGCTGCCCCGAGTGAGGGAGCAGGGAGGATGCCTCCGTCTCACCAGGAAGGGGGCGGAGTCCCTGTTCCTGATTCAACAAAAGCACGGGGAGATGCAAGGAAGCTACGCAGATCGATTCCAAAGGCAGGTCTCCCACCTGCAGGTTGACCAGGGAAGCAGGAAGGACCAGGAGAAAGGAAAGGAATGAGAAGACAGAAAGTGGAGGAGGTGATGAAAGAGATGGTCAAGGTGCATGTGACCAAGTAGGACCAGAGGGGCGCGTTGTAATAAGCAGGTAGCTCCTCGATGATGAATGAAGAGGTCTCAGGTAACGCCTTGACTAAGTGGCTTGGGGTAAGTGCTGAGTTCCTCTGCCTCCAGGTGAAGGTAAGCACCTAGGACGTGGATGGGTACTCCGCTCCCCTTTGGTAGTATCCCCGACTAGAGACCATTCTCCGGGCTCAGTCATGCCGGCAGATGGGAGACTCACGGGTCGACTCGCTACTTGGTAGCTGGATTGGTAGGGCGTTGAGTTCCTCTGCCTCCAGGTGAAGGTAAGCACCTAGGACGCGGATGGGTACTTCTGCCTCCAATCGATAAGGGGACTGGGAGGGCATTGAGTTCCTCTGCCTCCAGGTGAGCTAAGCACCTACGACGGGGATGGGTACTTCCGCCTCCAGTCAGATTGGGAGGGCGTTGAGTTCCTCTGCCTCCAGGTGAAGGTTAACACCTAGGACGCGGATGGGTACTTCCGTCTCCAATCGGTAAGGAGATTGGGAGGGTGTTGAGTTCCTCTGCCTCCAGGTAAGCTAAGCCCCTAGGACGTAGATGGTACTTTCGCCTCCAATTGGATTGGGAGGGCGTTGAGTTCCTCTGCCTCCAGGTAAGCAAAGCACCTAGGATGCGGACGGGTACTTCTGCCTCCAATCAGTAAGATCCCCGACTAGAGACCATTCACCGGGCTCAGTAATCCCGGCAAATGGGAGGCTCATCGGGTCGACTCGCTGCAGGTAAGACTTCAGAAAGGGTAAGTGGTTCGGTAAGATGGGGGAGTTTCTCTGCCTCTAGGTGAAGGTAAGCGCCTAAGACGCGGATTGGATCTCCGCCTCAGTTGTTTTGATAAGACGGTTGAGTTCCTCCACCTCTATGTGAAGGTAAGCACATATGACGTGGATTGGATCTCCGCCTCAGTTGCCTCAATTAGATGGTTGAATCCCTCTGTCCATCAGTGAGGGTAAGCACCTAGGGCATGGGTGGAATCTCTGCCTCAGTTACTTTGGCAAGATGGTGGAGTTCCTCTGCCTCTAGGTGAAGGTAAGCACCTAGGGCATGGATTGGATCTCTGCCCCAGTGGCTTTGGAAAGATGGCTGAATCCCTCCGTCCCTAGGTGAAGGTAAGCCCCTAGGGCATGGGTGGAATCTCTGCCTCAGTTGCTTTGGCAAGATGGTGGAGTTCCTCTGACTCTAGGTGAAGGTAAGCACCTAGGGCATGGATTAGATCTCTGCCCCAGTGGCTTTGGAAAGATGGCTGAATCCCTCCGTCCCTCGGTGAGGGTAAGCACCTAGGACGTGGACTGGTTCTCCGCCTCCAGCTGCTTTTGCGAGATGATTGAGTTCCTCCACCTCTAGGTGAGCTCGGCTCCCTTTTAGGTGTTTAGCTTTCTCCACCTCCTGTTGCGCTCGGCTCACAGGAGGGGTGTCTAGTGGAGAAAGGTCTGCCTTCCGCCTCAAGTCGAGCTCGGCTCAACTAGTGGTGTTGACTTTTTCTTCCACCTCAGGTCAAGTTCCATTCGACCTAAGGTGTTTAGCTTTCTCCACCTCCTGTTGCGCTCGGCTCACAGGAGGGGTGTCTAGTGAAGAAAGGTCTGCCTTCCGCCTCAAGTCGAGCTCGGCTCAACTAGTGGTGTTGAGTTTTTCTTCCACCTCAGGTCAAGTTCCATTCGACCTAAGGTGTTTAGCTTTCTCCACCTCCTATTGCGCTCGACTCACAGGAGGGGTGTCTAGTGGAGAAAGGTCTGCCTTCCGCCTCAAGTCAGGTTCAGCCGAAGGACTCGGCAGGGGTATCCCGTTGGCAGGTCCCTTCGTGGATTCCCCTCAGGTCCCACCTACTCGTCAAATAGGTGGGTTGGACTTTCTTTCCGAGCTTGAGGCAAGCTCGAAAAGAGCGGGGATTGTGTACAACCCTCATATTTTCCGAGCCGGTGTGACCCGACGCAGATGAGGTCGTGGTAGGGAGAGTGACCTCGACGCGCCAAACCAAACCGGAGGTTAAGGTGACCGAGATGAGCAGGTCGACCTCTCGGAGGCGACCAAGACCGAGTGAAGCTAAGGAATGACCCGAGGGAGGGAGAAAAGGCTTGGCAAGGCAAGTGGGGGCAGCCCCCCACTCGGCCATCCCCCCTCTTTGAGGGGCGAGTGGGGGCAGCCCCCCACTCGCCCGATCCCTTGAGGGGGCGAGTGGGGGCAGCACCCCACTCGCCCGACCCCTCTCAAGGGGGCGAGTGGGGGCAGCCCCCCACTCGCCCGATCCCTTGAGGGGGCGAGTGGGGGCAGCCCCCCACTCGCCCGATCCCTTGAGGGGGCGAGTGGGGGCAGCCCCCCACTCGCCCGACCTCTCTTAAGGGGATGAGTGGGGGCAGCCCCCCACTCGCCCGACCTCTCTTAAGGGGGCGAGTGGGGGCAGCACCCCTCTCGCCCGACCTCTCTTGAGGGGGCGAGTGGGGGCAGCACCCCACTCGCCCGTTTCCTCCCTTGGGGGGGGGGGGGGGGGGGGATTTTGGCTATTCGCAGTCCGACTTTGGCTATTCGCAGTCCATCTTTGGGAAAGTCTATAAATAGACCCCCATGGGCACCTTAGGAAGGGTTGATCTCTACCCCCTCCCTCACGCGTGAGCAAGCACTACTCCTCCCCTCCCCCTGTCATTGAAGGTGGACGGTGAGGTGATCCTTAGTGCCCTCCAAGGTGCCCAGGCTCAGCATTGGCTTGGGGGGGGGGGGGGGGGAGTTCCTTGAGAGCTTCCGGGTATGTGGTGGGACCTCCACGCTGCAGCTTAAGGGTTTGGACTGTGGACTTAGGTGTTCTTTAAGGGCAAGGTTCTTTGGTTCTTAGTGACTGGTCAAAGGTCTCGCTCAGGTCAAGGGTTAGCTGCATCCCCCTTGCGAACGTCGAAACCGGGTTACTGGTTTCAACAGAAGGCTCTGTGCTCCTTTTATAGCTTTGGCCGGTGGTAGCCCTGTATTTTTACCATTGTAACCACCGTAACCACCTGACGGGCGAATCACGCTGGTCGATCTGGAGCACGCGGATCGCCATTTTTCGTAAATGACCATCTCGCCCTTCGGGCAGTTCAGACAACTTTGTTGAAGGTAAAAAAGACGACAAGCGAGTCCTGTAATCTGAGAAATTAAGAAATATTAACTGCGCGCGCGCTCAGAATTTGGGAACGTTCTGAGGGCGTTCAGAACGTGGAAACGTTCTGAGCGCGCGGGGAAGCATTCTGAGTGCGCAACTAAAGGAGAAGCGTTCTGAGCGTGCAACAAACTCGGGAGGATTCTGAGCGTGCGGTGAACGCGGAGGCGTTCTGAGCGCGCTTCGTTCGCTTCAGAGCTAAGGTGGTTCAAATCGACCGGTCTACCGAAAGCACCCAAGCGACCTGCAACACTACTCATTCAACTCTGTCCTAGACGACACAAGAAATTCATACCTGTTTGAATGTCTCAATTCACTCTATCAGGGAAATCTTCTGTTGCGTAAGCTTAAGGCTCTCTGATAAGGTTTCCAAGGAATATAAAAAAATAAAAATTTGTGCAATAGAATGAGGTTAGGCTAGAAACATAGGCTCTGTTTGGCGCGGCAGTGGCGGTCGTGAACGCGGTGGTTATGAACGCCGTTCGTGAATGCCCGACCTCACCTAAGGAACTTCATCCATTTTTATGTTCAAAATCAATTTTCCTGGCGTTTTTGTCCAAACTCACCGGAGCAAAACCGCCCCGCCAAACGGAGGTTGGGGAAAATTTGTGCGGGCCTAGACCCCAATCCTATATTGAAGGTGTCTAGTATGATCGTACTGTTTCTCGGTAACCCCTAGACTTCAAGTATAAAATGATTTCTTTTTGCATCTCGCTATGTAACTGAAAAATATAGTGAGAAACTCTAGCACGGTTGTGAAGTAGGAAGATTGACGAACCACTTAAATCTTTTTGTGTTAGCTTATTTTCTTGATATTTTTTCTTCTTTTCTTTCGATCTTCGTTCCTGAGACCCTCGTAGATTTGCCTTGACTCATGACTTAAATAGACAATACAGTCAATACTACTCCATCCATAATGTGTGTATCTCTCCATGTTTGTAGTTGGTTAAGTTGTTGGCCACAATATTTTATCGTCATATGTTGCAGTTCTAAGACCCAAGATGTGAGCTGTCATGCCCCCCCTAGACTGCGCGGGGACACTATAAGTGGTTACGAACAAATACCTCTTCAATGTTCAAAGAGAACAGCGCACCGCACCGAGCATTACATCCGCACCGAGCATTACATCCGCACCGAGCATTACATGTACGATGTATTGTTGAGGTCTGCACAGCTCGCCGATGTCGTACATTGCGCGAAAAGTTTCCACAATTGTTTGTGGTGACACTATTGCACATATAGTGAGTGGATAGCTTGTAGTAAAGATGAGTTAATATTCTTTTCCCCCTTTTTGCCCTTTATTTTTGGGATGATTTTATGGGATTTGATTCTCTTGTTTAAACCGGTGTACAGTAATCAACCATTTTCTCACGTTTAATTTTTAAATACGTCCAACGTATACGAAGGATCATGCGACAAATTCAAATTTCTGCTATATTTTTTTATTTTTTCACAAAATAAGTCACGGAATATTGATTCATATATTTTTAAGGACATTTTAATTACTCAAATATATATATTTTGGTGTGAAAATACAATATTAAAAGAATAAATTTTTTGAACTATTTTTAAATATAGTCCATTTACAATTATAAATGATGTTAAAGTTGCAATTTTGCACTGAAAAGATCCAGTAAGATCCTGTATATGTGCTGGAGTACAGAAAAAATCTCTCCCAACCCAACCAAAACATTAAACCTCCTAGCCGTCTGATTTACTCGTTTCTGTAGCAACGGCTATTTTAGGGAAGCTTCAATTAAACCCAATATAGTATACGGTGTGCGAGCCCAACGGTCATATGAACGTTGGATGTACTATTCAAATTCTTTAAAAAACCCTATAGTTACGGCCCCTTCTTCATACGCTCTTCTTTTTCAGCCTCTGCCTCTTTGTCTCGCTGCCCCGCTTGTCTCTTTTGAGGTGTTTGACTGAAAGAGCTCCGTCGAGGCGATAGCTCTGCTTCCTGTCATCGTCTTCTCTATCTATCTCTGCAATGGAAACTCCGTCGTCCACTAGAAGGGTCACTAGATCTCAATCTGGTTCTGTATCTCGTAAGCAGATCCATCTTTCAATCTCATTCTTTATTTGTATATCTTGCTTCTCTGTAAATATAGTTCTTCACACGGACTAATATGATTCTGCCCTCACTTTTTTTTCCACTCGCAGAGAAAGCTAAGCAGGAGGAGGCAACATCGAGATCAAGAAACAAAGGGAACCACGAGAGGGCTGTGCTTCAGGATATCACAAACGACTCCCCCATTAACGGCGTTGCGACAGAGAAGACGCCCATTTCTTCTGTGGTAAAGTATACAGCTCTGCCTAAGAAGACACCGGGGTCAGGAGAAGCTCTTCTTCGAGGACAGGTGAAGATCCTGTTGGAGAAGGTCGAGGAGGAAGCAGAGCTCGTTAACAAGCTCTCAAACAGGGTGTCTGCTCCTTTCTTTCCGGGTTTGGGCATTCTTCCCATTTCTCCTGGTTTGCTGGCAGCTCCAACGCCGGCAAATACTCCCCAGATTTTCACCATTTGTCAAATGAAGGATGGAGAGGAGGAGGCGGCTTGCGTTGATCTCCAGATGGTATATCTCTTTACCAGGAACTTTGAAAAGTCTTGCACATTTACCAGATCTACCTAATAATTAATTTTTGGTAGAAAATTCAAGTCCCGTTGAGCAAACGTTCCCTTTGATTTCTAACTTTGATTGAAATAAATAAACCAGGTTGCTGAATCTGTGAAGCATGAGGAATCTCTCGGGTTTCAAGAGAGTGCGATCAACAGAGCCTTGCTGTTTGATCTATTTGATTCACCGAACAAACCTGAAGCTTCCGACGTCTCCTCCATTGTATCCTCTTCAGTGATAATAAGCCAAGGAACCCCCGTCGGCTCCTCCTGTGGCGAGAACTGGTCCATCCAGGCCAATGCCAGCGCCTACACCGACGATGAAGAAGATGAATCGGAAGAATTTGAAGAAGAAGAAGATGGAGAAAAGCAACAAGAAGGCGGAGACTACTTGGATGAACTATGCGAGGGAATGAAGAAGATTACAGTTGAAGACAAGGAGATGAAGCTGCCTGAGTTCACGGGGAAGCATACGAGGTTTATATACAACAGCGACGATGAGATTGAAGGAGAGGAGGAAGAGATTGGTGCCGCCAGAAAGGCTGTGTCTCCTAGTGTGATGCTGCTCAAAGGCTTGCCGGTGCCTGAGGGGAAACACCTGCGTTTCCATGAGGAAGAGGAGGAATGAAGTTTTTTTCATTCAATCGCTAACTTCCTTGAACAGCAATTTTGGGCTGTTCCAGATTATCAGTTATGCTACTTTTTTTTAGAACAATTGGAAATTGCTTCGTCTAACAAAGAAAAATTCAGAATTGTACCGTTTTATTTGATTTGAAATTGTTTTACTTTTTTTTTAAAGATTTCGAGACCCATATCTTTAGGGATCTTTGGCTTAGCTTGTTTTGGATATCAGATATATCTACTTTATTCCAAATTTTATTTATATAACAATCTATTTTTTTGCCCGTTTGCAAGAACAAAATCCCCCCATCTTGGGGTTCTCTCATCCCGCATATGCGGGACCCTAATTTATGTGGAATCTTGTTTTGTCGAGTCGAAGTGTTGGGCTAGAAAGCACGCAAATTTGATCAGAGCACCTGTAAATTAATTCGAGCAAGTATCTGCACGACCGCTTAGCAGTATGCCGATACATAACCAAAACACATCACAAAATAACAACAATAAAAGTGACACATTGCCACCGCTCCAAAACGTCATTTTGGGTTTTTTCGAGATCGCAGCCACCCCCTCCATTTCCCATCACTCCATTGTCAACACTCACATTCCCAGAGCTCCAATTCTGACCGCCAGCCCTTAAGGGCTTGTTCGGTTCGACGGTTTTGAGCCCATGGTCTTGGCTTGGCTTTAATAATTCATTTGCGCCTGTTCGGATGGACAGAATCCGCCGCGGAAATGGAATTGCTAAAATCGTTTGTTTTCATTTTTACCTAGCGCTAATTCTTACCTCCTCACATGGGTTTTCCCGCGGCCTTCTTCCCGTTCGCACCGCGTCGATCCCTCGGAAGAAGAAGCGGAAGCAAGTTCGCGACCATCGATTGCTCTTTCTTCTTCCCCTGGACCTGCACAATCTCTTCTCCTTCACCCTCCTCCCCTTCTTCCTCTCCGCCGAAATCTTGATCCCCTACTTCTTCCTCCTCAAAATATTGGTCTTAGGTCTTCTTCTTCCTGTGCGTTTTCTGCATCTTCCTCTTCTTCATCATGTGCGTCCTCTTAATCTTCTCAAAAAAATTCTAATCTTGCACCAAATTTATTTTTCTTCTGATTTTCCTGTTCTCGTCTACATTCAAGGATCGCCCTAGATTTCTTAGCACTGTTTTCTCCTCCTTGCTGCAGTCGAAGCAAAGAAACTTGACACTATGATTTTATTTTCTACAACAAGAAACCTGCAATATCTTACTAGATTCTACAAAATCATCATGCTGCACTCGAAGCAAAAGAGATGAGCTGGTCCCAGTTGCTCCTCTCTAAATTCTTGTTGATTTTGGTCAGTTCCATACTGCAATCGAACATCATGATTGAAATTCAGTCCCAAACCTAAACCTACCAATTTTGGAATTACTGAATTTCAAAGCCTACGATCTTGAAGAGACCCTAAGCCTATAGGAAAATAGCTAAATGAATTCAGCTTTTTATCATGAAAATTGTTTAAAAGTTACAAAACACAATAAAGAAAGAGAAAATAGCTAAATGAATTCAGCTTTTTATCATAAAAATTATTTAAAAATTACAAAACACAATAAAGAAAGAGATATAATCACATTTATAAATTAAACTTTAAATCTTAATCATAAAGTGTTAGATAAATGATAAAAGAGGTGTAAAGATATATAAAAACTATATTATGATTATGATTTGGTAGATAAATGATAAAAGATGTGTAAAGATATATAGAAATCAATTTCTCAATTCTATAATCAAATTGTCTAGAAAGGGATTAGCCAAGTTAGGGCTGATCTGAACCCTCAACATTACGATTATGATCTGTTTTAATTTCATTTTTCAAACAATTTAAAATAGAACATGATATGTTTAATTCATGGTTAATCGTCTCGAACATTAGCTGACGGCGATGTGGTAGAACTCGATTACTGGCGGCGGATGGTTTAGGGTTTTATCGGATTTGGGTTTTGGATTCTGCTGGACTCCTCCAGCTCGTTGCCAGTCGGCGATGGCGAGATCCAGCGCCACCCGTATCCTCTCCTCATTACGGCGCGCAGCGGATCGGAGAAGCCAAGCCACTTCCTCTTCCACCGCGCTCTTTTTCTTCGATGAAGCAGTCTTAGGCAGCCGGCGGGCATTATCAACGGCGAGCCTGGCTCGCGCCAAGGAGGATAAGGAGGCTTTCTGGAAAGAGACCTTGGATAAGGTGAGGAACATCGGGATTTCGGCCCACATCGACTCTGGTAAGACGACGCTTACTGAGAGGATTCTTTTCTACACCGGCCGGATCCACGAGATCCATGAGGTGCGAGGACGGGACGGCGTTGGCGCCAAGATGGACTCCATGGACCTTGAGCGGGAGAAGGGAATCACCATCCAGTCCGCTGCTACTTATTGCACGTGGAAAGATTATCAGGTCTGTAAAAAAGACAATTTTATCTCTTTTTCTGTATTGGTTCCAGGTTGTCTTCTCGCGTAGTGTTATGCTATTTGATGGTCGCAGGTCAATATCATTGACACCCCGGGCCACGTGGACTTCACCATTGAGGTAGAACGAGCTCTTCGAGTTCTTGATGGTGCTATACTCGTCCTTTGCAGCGTGGGTGGCGTGCAGAGCCAGTCTATAACAGTTGATCGACAGATGAGAAGATATGGAGTTCCAAGGGTTGCTTTCATCAACAAGTTAGATCGTATGGGAGCAGATCCATGGAAAGTTCTCAATCAGGTCAGTTTATGACAAAGATACAGATGCTCGGTCTGAACTGTGATTTTTTTTAATGACATGAAAATCAAGGCGTCCAATTGCATGTTTTCCTGAAGAAGATTGCCGGTTTGCTCTTTTATTGAAAGTGAACTACACACATTTTACAGTTGTTGAGCATGTTAAGGAACTTTTGAACTCAATTGTTTCAGGGAAAGAAATCATGTTCTCCGAGGCTTAATTGTTTTGGTAGAAATAGGATGGCCTGCATCACTTACAATGTAATAATGAACATTTTTGTAATTTATAAACCTAAAAGGTTGGTATGATCTCTAGGGCATCTTTGATCAGCAACATGTTTTTTCAAATGTGATTAAGATTAACACCAACATTTTAACACAACATTTTAACTATGCATGCAGATATTTTGTAAAAAGCTACCCGATTACCAAAAATTATGAAGACTGCAAATTCTCCTTCGGTATCACTCTTCTACGCAGTCAAATCCGAATTCTATTTGACGTTTTTAATAATTAAGGCAGCTGGTATTTATTATACCATTTCAGCTTATAATTCATATTATCCATGCGTCTAAGTTTCTATCATCAAAAACAACACTTATCCCCAATGATTTGATGTCAACTTTGCGAATCATTATTTTTCGTTTGTTCTTGTGTAGTGGCTTCAGAGATGTTAAATCTAAACTATGTAAACTATTTGGAACAATCTTCATTCATGTACTTTGGTTCTACCCCTATCCTACCTAATCCTTTGACAACTCTATTTACCTCTCTAATTGGTGCATTTCCTAACCGTTGGTTGAATATGCCCCAACCTTTTATGTCATCCTATCTTCGATAGATATCATTCCAATATTTTTTTTGTGATGCAAAATAAAGGCCCAAAACTTTCTATGCTCTAACCTAAATTTGTTATTATTTAGAATTGAATTTTAATTTTGTTTTTTTTAGAGATTTATCTCATAAAATTATGTAGAAACTTTGTATCAATTATAGAGTTATGAGGAACCTATCTAGAAATTCTAAAACTCTAATTTGAGTTGTATAAATATTCAATTGTACATCATTTTTGTTTAAGGACTAAGTAGCAAACTGAAGGCAATATCAATTACTTCTCCCCTTCCTCACTCTTTCTTAAACCTTACATTATGTTCCGTTTGGACTAAGTTCCTAATTGCTCACCTTTCCTCTTAGCCCTGATGTGATCCAAATGGCTGCTATTGCAGACAGACTTGCCTTGCCCCTAAATCCATAGCTGATGAACTCGATTACATGCATCATTGTTGTATTCTGACAAAAAATTTTGTATGATGATGAGACGAGAATAATGGTCACTCAAGAGCAGAATATCTTTGAAAAGATAACAAAGGAATATAACTTCGAGAGACAAGCTTCCTCCAAACTATTGGGCTTTCAAGATGCCCAATACACTCCTAACCCCCTCTTTAAATAGCTGGAGAGTTATGCCTAATTGGATAACAATGGATTTGTAATTAATATAAGTAACATTAATTAATTAATCAAATATTCAAATATTTAATTATAATCAATTGTTTTGAATACAAAGTACTTATAATATTTAAATATTATGGTATGCTCCAGTTTGCTGAGATGGTGTATCTGTGCTCTCCATTCATTGTTGCAGGGCGTTTCACTCGGGCGTCCTCGTTACAATATCCTGCCCTCAAAAATCGATCTTGCCTTTAAGGTCGAGATCAAAATTTTATCAGGGTCTCTAATAATTTTGGCGGCACAAATAATTGGACAGGGATTGAACGGTGTTGTGACGACACATTAAAATTCCAAATGGGGAAAGGTTTTATGGGAGCATAAGCACAAATAAAAATGTTGAGCACAATATTTTAAGGGGAACTTGGATGTGCAACATGTGTTCATGGATGCGAGTGTGTGGGTCATAGGAAAATGTTATAAAATTGGTGGTGCTGATGGGATGTAGTGGAAGGTGGGTGAGGGTGAGACTGTGGATGCATTAATTGTTATGGGAGGTACAAGGTGTAGGACAAAAAAGTTGTTGTGTTGGATTTTCCGGTCTAGGTACGGCTCGAGGAAAAGCGCGCCTCTACTGTTGTGGAGGAGAACAACAAAAAGACGGTAATGCATGCGTGGATCAAGGAGTGGGAAAGTACATCATGTGTAAGCGATACATGTAGGGGTCATCATTATAGTTGGGTTGGGTGATAGTTTGATGGCATAATGCGGTGTGTAAAGGGATACATTATCAAGGCGCGCGCCTAGGCGCGCCTGAGGCGCCGGGCGCACCGGCCAGCGCCTCTGCAAGGTAGAGGCGGGCGAGGTGCCTTAGGCGCGCCCAAGCGTGCCTAGGTGCGCGCCTTACCAACTCCCAGGCGCACCAAAGGCGCGCCTGGGCTTTTCAAGCTGTTTTCTTCAACCTGTTTTTTTGGGAGGGAGGCAAAAACATGATCTCAGACGCACCAGAGGCACACCTAGCCGCACTTGGGCATCCAATTCACCGGTTTTCAGTGAATTGAGTGCCAAATTCACTAAAAATCAGCGAATTGGATGCCCAATTCGCTGATTTTTAGTGAATTGGGGCATTCGCTGATTTTTAGTGAATTGGGTGCCAATTCACTGAAAATCAGCGAATTGGGCATCCAATTCACTATTTTTCAGTGAATTTAGCACTCAATTCCCTGAAAATCAGCGAATTGGGCACCAAATTCGCTGATTTTCAGTGATTTGGGTGTCCAATTCACTGAAAATCAACGAATTGGGCACCAAATTCACTGGAAATTAGCGAATTGGATGTCCAATTCGCTGATTTTCAGTGAATTGGGCACCCAATTCATTTAAAATCAATGAATTGGATGCTAAATTAGCTGATTTTCAGTGAATTGGGTGCCCAATTCGCTGATTTTCAATGAATTGGGCACCCAATTTATTTTTGCGCCTCACGTGCCTCAGGCGCGCGCCTGCGTCTTGCGCCTAGGCTCCAGGACCCCTTTGCGCCTCGGTGTGCCTTGCGCCTTTGATAACTTAGGTAACGAAATTAGTAGAATAGTATATTAGTGGTGTAATTGTAAATAAATGTGAGTAATGTTGGGTATGAGGCTATAAATATAGCCCAAGGGGCTTGTAATAGAACATTGATCATTTGTAATAAAGTTTAGCTCTCTCTTCTAGTCTCTTTCGTCTCTCTCCTCCATGTAATTCGTCTCTCTCTCCTGTACCGGCCTTTAGGCCCTTCCACGTTGGAACTCCGCCGACGCGTATCTTACGTATACTTCTAGCGTCGGAGATCTCTCCGGCGAACTCGTTACGACTTTGGATCATTACAATGGTGCTCTCAATGAGATTCTCGCTCCCGATTCACTGTTCTTGACATTAATCTTCAAGTCAAGTGACTGCCACCAAGTATCGCCGATAACGGCGGCGAGTCGGAGAGGGTTCCTTGTTATGCATTCATCTGGATTTTAAGAGCCATTCATGGAACAAGTTAATAAAAACAAAACAACAAGAAGAAAACTGCTGGATAAAAACTGCTCTCAGCTTCAGGATTTTCCCTCCTCAGGTGTAGAGAAGAACTCTAGAATTTTTGCCAGTTGCCGGAAAGCATACCTCTCATCCAGTTGCCTTCAAGATCCGCAACGTTTTTCGGTGATTCGAAGATTTATAGTACTTTCCGTTGATTTGAACATTTTCCGACCATCTTGTCGGAACATCGCCGAACGACCATCGTTGTGAGATCTCCCTGAGCCAACCACTGCTACGTCGTCGGCAACACTTCTGATACCCTCTCCAAGTCCGGGGATCGAGAACGTGGCAACATCGACACCATTCATGTTCTTCCTCGCCGGAACATCCATTCTTGCATCTCCTCGCATCAAAATCTGAAAGAACGACAGAGCGCCGATTCTTATTGAGAGTCTTCCTCCCCGCCCAAACCGCCATCAACGAAGCCTTGGAGTACAGATATCTATTGAAGACATATTCTTCCTAAAACAGGGCTGCATCTTCTTCAACCTCGTCGCCGACAGCTCGGTGATTGTGCAAGATCCGCCTTCATCCTCCCTGGCAACTATTGTCTTCTCGTTGGAAACCAACAAGAACGACAAAGCACCATTTTATCGTTGAGAGTTGAACTCCAGCCAACCACTGCCATCTCGTCGGAACAACCATCAGGATTCTTCGACAAGAACATCATCAGAACATCCATTGGCGCTCTTTCCTCCCGTCATCGCCGACCATCTCGCCGGAACTACTCCTAGCCACCGGCGATTCCACGAGCGCAAGATCCGTAATCGGCGACTCTGTTCTTAACTGCAAGTAAATCAAGACCGGCTATCCTCTATCACTCAAGATCTGCCATCGACGCTATTATCTTCTTCTTTATCGTAACAGCCTTCGTTGTCTACAGTTTGCGTGTCAAAACAGAGCATCTTTCACAGTCGGAAATCTTAATGACTGTCATTGTTTGTCTTTCAGAAGTTTTACAGAGAAAGGCCAAGCTCGTTGAAGTTTTTGTAGGCTCCATTTGTCTCGGGCAAGGATTCTGTTATGGGCCGCTCATTCACGTGCGTAATCCCGCCGGTCGAGCCGCATAACAGGGCCGCGGCCCGCACACCCCAACCCATCTCAGCGCGTGTTCTCGGCGCTGCGGGATGTTGAGGCCGGGTCTCGAACCCTTCCCCTCCTTGATGTAAGCTCTTATCACATCAACCAACTGCACCGCGAACACGCCGAGAACACGCGCTGAGATGGGTTGGGGTGTGCGGTCTGCAACCCTGTTATGCGGCTCGACCGGCGGGATTAGGCCCGTGAATGAGCGGCCCATAACAGATTCTTCAAGAACTGAAGGAGGCGCCAATCTTGTTGAAGTTTCTGCTCATGCATTTGGTCTTAGGCAGTGATTCCAAGCCTTCTTGCTCCCGTTACAGAGCAATTTCAACTCTTGTTCACGTTACAGAGTTTCAACTTTAGGAATGTATGGACCTATTTTTGACCAGTCTTCTACTGCACTATGGGCTGCACACCCACAAATCTTTGGAACACCACCAACAAACAATCTTGAACCACTACCCTCTGTTCCAGGCATTTCTTGGTCGCATGCCGCCGCCGCCGCTCTACGTCTATACAGCGCCGCCGTCGCTCCAAGCTCTTACGGCGCCACAGTCGTTCCAGGCTCATTGAGGATAAGTCCACCAATTCCATCTGATTGGCCTACCTCATATATTGTTCCAAGAACGGTCACATTGGTAGGAATTTCATCAAGAATTTAAAGATTTCCGCAAGGAAATGCAATCGTTTATGCGCCTATTGCCTAATACCGACCAAGGTGAAGGAGCTTCCAACTTCAAGATTCAAAATATCTCCACTGACGGTAACAAGGAAACACAATCCGACTTCCTCGGGCCCCCTCCGTCCAGTTCCCCTTGCTTTCAAATTCTAGTTGCGCATTAGTAACTTCAGACTCATTTAATACCTCGTCCCATAAAGTTACGTGCCCAAGATTCGCATCAGGCGATCCTACCGATTGGATTCACAAAATTGAAATGTTCTTCAAGAATAAGAACTTTTATCCCCTTGATTATGTTTTCATGGCCTCATTTTATTTAGACAAGCCTGTGCCAAGGTGGTTCCAAGGTCTTTTGCGTGAAGGTATGTGCCATGATTGGCATTATTTCAAGGACGCTATTCAGGAACGATTCGGTCCAACCGATTATGAAGACCCTTGCGGGACACTTGAAGAGCCAATTCGTGTTCGGGCTCCGATAGTCCATGTCTGTGAGGAAATGCCTCCATCATCTATTATTCTTGATAGCCATGACACCAAGTCCGAATAGTATGAGCCTTGCGGGACACTTGAAGGGCCAATTAGTGTCCGAGCTCCGATAATCCATGTCGGTGGGGAAATGCTTCCATCACCTATTATTCTTGATAGCCATGACACCAAGTCCGAGGAGTATGACTCTTTGCCATGTGACATCATGTGGATACCTTTCGAGGTTTCTTTCGACCACTGCAAAGTCGAGAAAAACTACAATATTACTCTTGAAGAAATCAATTGGTGGGATTATGACCAAAAATCAATACCAACGATGATTCTATTGAAATTCACTAGTACAAATCAAAAAGCAAATAACGATCGCTACATTTATTCGTTGTCTACATTGGTTTATAACCAAATCTTTGTGATTTTCCTCAAACAAAAGGGGGCAATGATCTTCCCGTCAATGACAATTTCTAAGTCATTTTTTGTTTTCGACCCCGACGGAAAGAAGATAATTTTCAATCGAGGATTAAACGACGAGGACGTCGTTCTTATGGGCAAGGATGTCATGTAACGAGATTAGTAGAATAGTATATTAGTGGTGTAATTGTAAATAAATGTGAGTAATGTTGGGTATGAGGCTATAAATATAGCCCAAGGGGCTTGTAATAGAACATTGATCATTTGTAATAAAGTTATAACTCTATCTTCTAGTCTCTTTCGTCTCTCTCCTCCATGTAATTCGTCTCTCTCTCCTACCGGCCTCTAGGCCCTTCCCCGCCGGAACTCCGCCGGCGCGTATCTTACGTATACTTCTAGCATCGGAGATCTCTCCGGCGAACTCGTAACGACTTTGGATCATTACACGGTGTCATTCGTGCGTGGAACAATGTCGTTGATGGCCCGTAAAATGTCGACTGGTGTGGATGATGCGGCTTACTGGAAGGTAGAAGTCGATGTTGTTGGTTTGTTTTGGGAATGACAGTTAGCCGTCGACCCCGGGTGGATGTTAAGGGACGATGAGGATAAGATAGGCAAGTCACACATAGACGTGCTGTGAGGGAGAATGCTATTGTTGGGCGTCGAGATGGTTAAGACGATTGGATGGGAGACCATGGCCAAGGCAGGCAACTCGCTAATGCTCGATCTGGGAGAAAGGATGTTGTGGCTGTGCGTAAGGAACTAAGGATAGATGTAATGAATGGAGAGATCGGTGTGGGTTTTGCCAAGGTGTGGGGGGTTGTTTGCCGAGGGTGTGGCGGTGGATTTTGCCAAGGGTGTGGGGGTGAGTATGCGGAGAGGGAAATCAGGGAGATGAGGGGAAGGGCCCGTGGGACTGCCAATGGAGCTAGGGCTGATGGATCCAGAAATGTGGGGTTGCCTCGATGGTGATGCTGGTATGGTGGAGAGAAGCTCGCTGAGCTTGTTGAGGCATTCATTAAGACTTTTGAGGGTGGCTCAGATTTGCTTGAAAAGATGGGTCATGTTGATCGGTGCATTGGTACTTTGCGATTGCAAGGACACCGACAAATCATATCATTGTTACCGACAAGAAATTTATATGATGATGAGGCAAAATAATGATCACTTAAGAACAAATCACTTTAGAAAGATATCAAGGGTATACAACTTGTGGAGACAAGCTCTCGCCAAACTCTTGTGTGTTGGTTCCCCTCAAAGAGTCCCTCTCCAAAATGAGAGAGCACTCAAGGCTTTTCAAGATGCCCCAACATGCTTCTAAGACCCTCCTTATATTGATTGAAAGGCATTCCTAATATGAAAACAATTATTATTTAATCAATTTCATTGATATTAATTAATTAATATCAACTAATTAATTATAATCAATTTATTTGAATACAAAATACATATAATACTTATATATTATGGTAAACTCCATTGTGCCGAGATGGTGGCTTCGTGCTCTTCTTTCATTGTTGGGAGCCGTTTCGCCACGACAATTTTGTAACAACTGCCTCCTTAGATTCTTCCCCATTGTGTTTGTTTTATTGTTCATCGCCGAGATCCACAACACTGAAGCTCGCCGAATTCGTCTATTCATGAATACCAGTTGTCGAGGCTGCTTAAAAAACATTGCTACCAGCCTACCGTTGCACCAGGTCTTCATGCCCTATGCATCTCTCCTTTATCGTGCTTAGGTCTTCTCTATTTATTGTTGACGTCTGTTGTTGTTTGCAATTTTGTTGTGGAGAAAATCTCAATGTAAAGCACTAAAGCCTTCACTACTTTAATGAGTAAATATTGAATATTAAGACAATGAAGAATCAAATCCTTTTTTTGGTTGTGTTCACTGTACATTAATCCTCAACAACTTGTATCGGAGTGATGTTCAAATTTTGGAGGTAGCTGGCTTTGACAAACTTCAATATGAAGAGGTTCGATGGACGTAATAGTTTCAGCCTATGTAGGATCAAGATGATCGTGCTATTGATGCAATATGACATTTATAAGACCATGCCTGAGCCAGAAATTTCTGAAAGAAATGTCGGAGGATGGAGGAAGCTCGAAATATTTTATATGAAGAAGTCCCTCATGACAACAATGCATTAGTGGACAGGGTGAACGGAACATCAAAATGAGGAAGTTGTCGTGTACTCGTGTTAGTGTCAAATTTTTTTTTTAACGGTAAAAAAGGTGATATCTAAGTTAGGGGTGCAATTCAGGTTGGTTAAGATCAGTTCTTTCAGAATCAGGAACCGAACAATAAATGTTTTGTTCCATTTTTTTTGAAGTCGGGAATCGAGTCATGAACCTAAGGTCTAGAACTAGATCTGAACTAAGCTCGATTTGATTCTCTTTTTTCCTATCTTGTTGGTTGTATCCAAGAAATTCCACCAAACAATTTTTGTGCCATTTTTAATGCTTCATACTTATATAATGTTTTCAGCTTCACAAACAATATATGTTTTTTACTGTTTTTTTATTTATTACTTTTTACATTTTGTAAGGTGTACTGAAATAGCAAAATACAATCATCCAAAATATTTTTCTGCACTCATACCATATTCATGATTGAATTATAAAGTATAAACAGTAAATCTAAGTCTATAAATACATAAAATTCCTTTATTGATTATTAGTTTATTATAAGTTGGATCTCGGTTCAGGCCCTGAGTATTCGACCATAAGAACCAGGAACCGAACCAAGTCACCGGTTCTGTTTTTTTTTGAATCCAGACCTGAACTGAGCAATTGGAACCAACCTAATAACTCGGTTTGGTTCTTTTCCGGTTCCTGGTTCTTTGGTTATTTTTGCACACGTCTAATCCGAGTAGCTCTCACAAGAGGAGTATTTGCATAACGAAGAGGTAAGTGGATAGGGAAAGGATGCATACCCACATAAAATTTGGCAAAATACCTAGCGGGGTTGAGAAAAGCCTGCAAGTAGTGTATGATTTTAGGAAGTCAGTTAATAATGACAGATTTTGGTGGAATAAATGATAATGCCTAAACAGAAATGATTTGACAGAATTAGTCATTTGTCTGCTTGCTGAAAAAGCATTTGTAAAATTAAGCAAAAGCGCTTTTTGCGGAGAATCATAAAAACTTAGCGAAGATAACACAACTTATATTCCCGCTTAAGCATGTATGTCATAAAAAAAATACTAAGTCGATGCAATGAAGAAATGGTTAAAATACCAAATCCATGATAGGTTACTTGTAATGTGAAAGGCACATTGGTTGGGCTGAAACGACGGACCTCATAGTGACCTTCATGTGTAAGTAATGTGATGGATAAATATTTGGGTCATGTATGCAAACTTGATGAAATCCATAATGCAAATCAAGCTTGAAGAACAAGTGTGAACCATGCAGTTCATTAAATGGCTTATCCACTATAGGATTCAAGAAGATGTATTTAATGGTAATGGCATTAAGATTTAAGACCTCGGTTGCTGACATAAAAAAGCCGAAATGTAATCTCTATTCGATTGTAAGATCGAAAGTGATGATCGACTAGAGTGGAAAATGCAAATGTTTAGTCGGGTGCTTTTGGACGAATGTCGGTGATATCATCATCTATTAATATTTGAATATTTGGATCATAGATGTAGCAGCCAGCAGGTATGCATAATTTACGACAACATGTTTGGCTTATGAGTGCATGAATTGAAATTTCAGGTGGATAGTCCAAGTTGGTCATTCAGGAAAATTTTGATCTTGTGTTTGGTTTGAGGTCATCGTTGGACAAAAGTAGGTGAAAGTTGGGTTGGCAATCATGAGTTCGAGAGAATTCTTTTGTTGCAATTAAAATAAAATCCTTTTCACGACAACTTACATTTCATTTGGTGTTGACCGACCAATTGGGAAGTAGAGTGAATGTAACTCGATTGGTTTATGAGAAGGGGGCGTGTATTGTAAAAGGAGGGGTTGTAAGGGCCGTCAAAATACGGGAATTTCCCTCCTGGAGTTTTGAAGGCCTATGACTTAAGATAAGAGGTGGATTTTCATTTGGAAAGCACTTCATGACAGAGAAGATGTTTAGGGTCGAGAGATATAATAACTAAATATTAAGGAATCTGATAACCGAAAATATGATTGATTTGTGTTTCAAATTAAGTTGTGTAAGAAAGAAGGTGGGTTGGTTTAGAAGGAGAACCTTGATGATCTAAAATTGTGAAGGGCCGAAGTGAACCATCAGTGTGGAGATGAACTTTTCCTCGATGTAAAGCACCTTATATTGTATGTTCATTGTGTCGAAAGTATTAATATTTAGGTATTTAAGGTTTAGTCCCACACCGCTTATCGGTGTTTGGTGTCTTGTTGTAATGTTATATATTTCCCCTTTGAGGACGAGTAAAATGCACAAAGTATTTCTTTTCTCCTGATTTCCAACATGGTATCTGAGCATTGCGATCTGAAAACATAAATTATTTTTTTTCCGCTCAGGCTCATCCTGTGACCTAGCTCCCGACCCTTCTTTCCGCTTCCGCGTGCGTTGCTAGGTCTCCTGCGGCTCCTCCACCCCCTCGCTCCCGTCGATGGGATTTTTCCTTGATTCCAATGACGGGAGCGGGGCTGTTTCTCCTCGGTTGCGTGCGGACTCTCTTCCGCTACGTCTTCATCGACGGCTGCCGCTTCGTTTCCGGCCTCTCTTCCGCAACTTCTTCATCGACGGCTCCGTCTGCGACTTCGTCTCCACTCTGCACCTTCAACGACATCTACGCCATCGTCGACTCCCTCCGACATCAGCTCGTTCGTCTCTTCAACGTCAGAAGGCTCCCGCTGCTAGCTGCGACATCCTCTGCAGCCGATGTCGTCCTCCTTCGATGAGGAGCGACTGTTTGCTCCGTATGGGACATCTTTCTTCGTCTTCTCATCCCGATGTCATCCCCTCCAGCTGCTTCTCTCGTGGAAGATCCTGCTGCTGCTCGTGTGTATAATGCTTCTCTTCGTGCCGAGCTCCTCTCACTTTCTTACTGGGCTCCCTCTTCTGCTCGCCGCTGCTTGAGCCTTCTGCTCGCCGCTGCTTGAGCACTCTGCTCACAACTGCTTGAGCCTTTTGCTCGCCGCTGGCTTGTGCCCGTGCCTTGCTCGCTGCATCTTTGGTCGTATTCTCGCCGGCAGTCATTCTTCGTTGCTGTTTAGTAGTTTTTATGTTATTTTTTTTTTGTGTTGTTGTCTTCGTCTGTGTCTCCATGCGAGTCTATGCCTTCATGCACGTATTCCACGTGAGGGGGAGTGTTTGTGATAACGGCGACTCAGATACCTCTTTCCCGACTCCTGCCTTAGTCACACACGGCCTCCAGACATATTTCGTATGTTGTTTGTGTCTCCCTATTTTTTCTTCAATGTTAGGTAGGGTGGTTTGGCCTTTGTTGGTTGACTTGGTTTCAGCACCGGGAGCATCCAGCGTGATCATGGTCGGTTTGTGGACCAACGCCGTGTAACTTATGCCCGATTGGAGTATCCCCGGTGACACGCGGTTGGGCCTCGAGGGCTGTTGTTTTGTCCCACGTTACCAACCACCATTTACCTCTTCTTTTATGTTGTGTTCAAGCTGAAGGGTTCCCCTTCAGCTTGAGGGGGAGTGTTGAAAGTATTAATATTTATGTATTTAAGGTTTAGTCCCACACCGCTTATCGGTGTTTGGTGTCTTGTTGTAATGTTATATATTTCCCCTTTGAGGATGAGTAAAATGCACCAAGTATTTCTTTTCTCCTGATTTCCAACACATTGAAACCAAGCAAGTTCCGGACCATCCATGTGAAAATATGCGATGTAAAGATGATTAGTAGCGTTGTGATGATAATTGAAGAATTGAGTTACTTTGAAAATCTTACCCGAAGGGTCGGTGTAGTCATAGCAAGAAGTTGGGTTTGAAAGGAATGATACGAACTTCTTGTATGGTTTTTAATATTTTTGTCTTTTGAAACAAAGATAATAAATGCACATATGAGTGACAACCTTTCAAAAAACAAACAAACATTGAGATAAGATATTGAGTGCACCACCTGTTCCCTTTCTGAGAGCTATTAGAAGATCAATTTGATCCCGTGACATGACTGTGATTCTCCAATTAATGTAAATCAAAAGGCTCATTAGCAGATCTAAGCTTTGGTTCAAACTCATGGCACGGGAGATCATCACTAAATATTGAGAGCATGTATTTCTCGAGTATTAGAAACTGACAACCATTAAATCTCATTAATTCAGTTATGTAAACGAATGAAGGTGACAACGAGGTAAACCAAAAAAGCAAAATCCTTTGGTCTAGGAATTTTGGACCGAATAAGGTTGGGGAGAAATTCCTTGGCCCGGGTGATTACGACCTAGATAAATTAGCGTATGAGAACGATAAATCGCAACCGCTATTGATCAATTGCATCAATAGCGGTTGCAAGAAGAGAGGTGGGGTCTTAGCCCAACTCTCACGTTATTCAAGTTCCATAGCATTTGGAATATAAGGCTCTATAAATACTTAATGATCCGGTTGTTTAGAGAGTAAGAGATAATAAAGTTTCATAGACAAACCGTTTCTAAGCAATAAGGAAAAAAGTGCTAGAGATATCAACCATGAGAATCATCATCAACAGAACACAAAATCCCCAAACAAAGCCTTCACCAAAACAAGAAATCCATCACTCAAGTGAAAGAAGAAGATTAGCTATCTGTTACACAAAGAAATACAAGAAAAACTTGCTCGAATCCATTAATCTTAGAGCTAAGTAAGGTTTAGAAATTACAATTACTACAGCTATTCCATTTGGCTTATGACATCATCCATATTATCAGCTTAAAATGCACAGTGAAGGGGATTGAAGCATTTCACATTCGCCAAATTTCTATTTCTGTTCGAGTACTTGGTACGAGGCTCATTTTTTGCACTGCACCTTTTACGAAACCTTGCAATACTGCAAAATTTCAATGCTGATATACCACCGCTATAAATTATTGCAACTACCCCAAACTTGCATAAACATCCGCACGTTCCTTTGAGGATAAGAGTCAGTCCACTCAAAGGCAGCAAGTTCAAGCTAGGTATGTCAATTGAATGAGCTTTAGTCATGTTCATCCAACAAACTGATGCCTAAAATTCCTGTTTGTGCAAACCCCCAAAATAATTTTCTCTGATGAGTGAAATAATATCTTATCATGCTAAGTTGAGTTGTGATGGGGGGATCATTGATCAAGGTTCAGAGATCAGGTCGAAAAATGTTGCATTTCGACTATCCATAATTGTTTGTTGGAGCTCTATCATTTATACATCACAGAAATTATCATGTACTGAATTTATGACTGCATGGAACATTAATAAGTTATCTTGCGCTAATTTCCTTCATGTGGACTTTTGCTGCAAGCTTAGCTTCCATGGTAAATGATGGACGACTTTGATGGGGATCACCCACCACATGTGGCTCGCTGCAAGGCGGAGCCCACGTTTGTGTATTCGTGCAAGAGGATTTGATCGCTCGACGATCCGACTCCACGAATGCGTTTGAATTTTCGTTTCTTATGTTTTCAGGTAAAAAAATCTTGCATTTCTACTATCCATAATTGTTCATTGGAGCTCTATCATTTATATATCACATAAATTATCATGTACTGATTTTATGAATGCATGGAACATTAATAAGTTATTTTGTGCTAATTTCATCATATGGACTCGCTGCAAGCTTACCTTCCATGGTAAATGATGGACCACTTTGATGGGTATCACCCACCACATGTGGCTCGCCGCAAGGCGGGGTCCACGTTTGTGTATTCGCGCAAAAGGACTTGACCGGATCGACGATCCGACTCCACATATGCGTCTGAATTTTCGTTTCTTATGTTTTCATATATCATATTATTGTTTTCAGTCATTATTTAATGTAATAGAGTCGTTACATTAACGACCAATCATAGTCGTTGATGTAAAGATGCCCTAAACTATTTTTATTATAAATAAGTATAAGGGGTGGGGGGCAACCGTCGGGGTATTGCATAGTTTTGGAGAACCTTTCTAACCAGATTCCGGCGATCTTCTCACAGTGACAACTCCGTGAGGCCATAGGTTACGACTCCTTGGTATTCCCTATCCTTGTATTCCCTCTCCTTGCTGCCCCATCCCCTACATAACCACCCCGACATTCCACCTATTCCCCTTCATGATAAGATCCAGCTGCCACTTCCTAGTTACGGCCCCTGTTTTCCTCCCAGGAATCCAAGCCCCAGCCCTGACGGTTCTCTGTTTTTCTCTTACGGAACCCACGCCACACCCCCACTCAAAGCCTTCAACTCTCTCCCTGGAACCCCACCCTTGCCTTGAAATCCCCCAATTTCCCCCTTTCTTTGCAACCCATGTTATAACATCCCGTACTACAGCTTCTGGAATCAGCCTTCCCCACACCCAGACTTCACATCCATCGTTTGCAGTATTACATCTACAACCTGCATCCACCATGTGCTCCATTTCCCGGGTACAAATCCACGCCTTTGCCTCCAACTGTCATCCCAACACCACCACCAATCTTGGGACAGCAGCCCTACACTTCCATCCGTCGGATCTTCCCATTTGCTGGCATCCCCTTATTCTATAAGTGTCCCCCACTCAAAGCCTTTAACTCTCTCCCTGGAACCCCACCCTTGCCTTCAGCGAAATCCCCCAATTTCCTCCTTTTTTTGCAACCCATGTTATTACATCCTGTACTACAGCTTCTGGAATCAGCCTTCCCCACACCCAGACTTCACATCCATCGCTTGCAGTATTACATCTACAACCTGTATCCACCCCGTGCTCCATTTCCCGGATACAAATCCACGCCTTTGCCTCCAACTGTCATCCCAACGCCACCACCAATCTTGGGACAGCAGCCCTACACTTCCATCCGTCGGATCTTCCCACTTGCTGGCATCCCCTTATTCTATAATTGTCTTATTGTGGTATGGATCTTTGTTTTCAATAAATATATAGTTTTGTGAGTTTATGCTCTTTTGGATCTATAGCATTATTGGATTTTTGTTCGAGATCATTTTGTGATTTGCGGAACTATTCACTGTGCGTTCTTGCTTTGGCCCTCCACGCGGAGGAAAGCCTAAACACGCTTGCTTAAGGAATTATTTTACTTTGGTTAAAATATCTGCGTGATGTAATTCTTTAGTGTTGTCTTGACTTCGCCGTTGGTCGTTGCATGTGTGTTACATTTAGCAGTTAAGGAGAATAGAGTTATCCTCGTGCACGTCACATTATGATTGCATTTTAGTATTCACACACACTTAGCCTATCCTACATCACACTTGTTGTAGAACTAAGAATATTGTCTTTATAAGTTTTTGTTTAAATGGTTTATAATAATCTGACATGTCTTAAGTGATGGATATTGCAAATATACCTACTGTCTTACTGGATTTAGTATTTTTTGTTTTCATTGTTTTTTTGCTTGGGATATTTTTGTTTATTCCTCAATTCTGTTTCTTCATCAATCTTTGTTCCAAGCGTGCTATATTAAAAAAATCTGCGTAGATGTGGTAGCATTTCTATTAGTTTCCCATTCAGAATACTTCATGATTCAGGTATAACTGGAGAAAATGAGTTCCTGATAATTGGATGGTATGAGGAAAGACATTTGAAAGTTGGAATTGGGCAAACTTTAACTGAATATGATTTTAGCTCCGCTCAATTTGTAATTCAGAAGACTTTTTGCATAAAGTCCTGATGCATTTATTTACTTTTCAGGCACGTTCCAAGCTCCGTCACCATTCTGCAGCAGTTCAAGTTCCAATTGGATTGGAAGAGGAGTTTGAGGGCCTTGTTGATCTTGTTGAATTGAAAGCTTATTATTTTCATGGATCCAATGGGTATGTTCTAGACTTCTTGTGTGTGGATACTGTATAGTTCATCTAACCTCAAAATACTTTTAGATGCTATTTTAGTATTCCCTTTGGTCTTTGCAGTGAGAATATTGTTAAATCCGAAGTCCCTTCAAATCTTGAGGGATTGGTCGCAGAAAAGCGGCGTGAACTTATAGAAGTTGTTTCTGAAGTAGATGATGAACTTGCTGATTCTTTTCTTAATGACGAGCCTGTATCATCAGATGATCTCAAGGTATTGTTAAAATATATTTCAAAATTACATATATTATATTATCTGATATTTCTTTGACCCATGAATATGATGATGATAGTATACTGCGTAATGCTTATACCGGTACTATGTTCAGCCTAAGTACAAAGTATATTATTCCAATTTCTGATGTAGGACTGATCTGATGGGGATTTTGGTGACTAATGAGAATGACTATATAAACTAACAATAATACGACAACTAACTTGCAACAATTGAAACTTATAAATGATACAACACAATAACCACATTCAAGTTGAGTTCTAGCAAGGAAATAAGTCTTAGTCTGTACAAGTAGGAGTGCAAGAAAATAAACGCATAAATTGTTACCCTCACGCATTCGCCGGAGCAACCACTTCTCATTGGGGCCACCGGAGAGCGCAATTGGAGACCACTGTGATTTGGCAGTTAACTAGTATTAATTAATTGATTAATATTAATTAATTATTAATTATATTTGTTATATTAATTAATATTCAATGTATTGTCTTATTAAGTGTGTTCTCCCTCATCTATATAAGGGGGAGGGGTAGGAGTGTTTGTTTTATTTGGGATGAATATTAAGAATTAGGGTTGCTCCCTAAGTGTCCTCTCTCTTCTTCCTCCTTTCTTTTCCCTCACCACCGCCGACCCCCTTCCCTAGCCGGATTCCTCCCGAGAATTTATTGAAACCGTAACAATGGCCCAACCTGCCGGATGTCCGCCCGTTGCCCTTGCAGCCCCCAAGAACCAACACGTGCTCGACCTCGATCTGATCCACGACATCCGCAACGAGCTCACTCATTGCCAACCATCTCGCCAACAAAAAACACATAAAAGAGGAGCTAGCTTTGGCGCTCCGCTAGTCGACCCTCGCCTAGGAACCATAAGAGATTGCGCAGTCCCCGGCGGGCTCAGAACTGCACGCACAACCACCGTAGTCCAGATACCCCCCGATCCAACTCGAACGCCAACTGCCGATTGGCCCCAGCAGAAGAATGTCTCCATCATCACGTCCGTTCTGCCATTCGCTCCCAAGGCGATTCACGCGAATCCAACCCTGAACAGTCCACGCCCAGCTCTGCCTTGCACTTCCGCCAGGCGGCCTCACAACGACGACGATCGAAGCCGGCCTCCCGTCGTCCAACACGGAGAGTATCCGCTCTCTACGGGCTGGGCGTCCCTTGTCGACAAAGACCTCACATCGACAAAGATGAGGAAGCACCTGCGGTCATCGTCCACGATCGGCTCTCCGACACCTCCTCGACCTAACGCCGGCGTACATCCACTCCCTCCAGTGCATCTTCGCGTCCTGCCAGGTCTTCCGTCGATACATCAGACTGTAGTTCTCCACATCCGAGTCACACTCGCTTTCACTTCGTCTCCCCGACCGACATCCCCTCTCAATCACCTCGCTCGACACATCTTTTCCACCGCAAAAATGCTCCTCGAGCCACACCCCAACCACTTCCCTGCAAGTTTTGTTGTTTCTATCAAGGAATACTTAATTGCTTGGCCCCAGACTCATCCTCTATTCCCTCTCCCCCCTGAGACCACTTTAATTGTTTTTTCACTAGTTGCCAAAATTGATTTTGGTCCCCACATTTTCTTAGCCCCACCTTGTAGCCCCATTCCTTCACCCCCGCTAGTTGCCCACGTCTTTTGTCACCACCAAATATTTATAGACACAAATCCACCCACCTCAATTTTAGTGTCCTTGGGCCTACATCATCCTTAATCCGCCTCCGTACACAGTCGTTTCCTTTCTACCATACCAACTAACGACATCTTTAAAGACCCCGACAAAATTTTGTCACTCGACCTTGGGGGCAAGGTCGATTTTCAAGGGCGATGGTATGTTACCCTCACACATTCGCTGGAGCAGCCACTTCTCATCAGGACCAACGTAGAGCGCATTTGGAGACCACTGTGATTTGGCAATTAATTAGCATTAATTAATTGGTTAATATTAATTAGTTATTAATTATATTAATTAATATTAAATGTATTGTCTTATTAAGTGTGCCCTCTCTCATCTATATAATGGGGAGGGGTAGGAGTGTTTGTTTTATCTGAGATGAATGTTAAGAATTAGGGTTGCTCCCTAAATGTCCTCTCTCTTCTTCCTCCTTTCTTCTCCCTTCCCACCGCCGGCCCCCTTCCCTAGCCTGATTCCTCTCGAGAATTTATTGAAACCGCAACATAAATGAAATAAGCCTGGCAAGTCACAAGTTACCTTGGCGCAAATGTTACTAATCAAGATCCAAAAAACAGTGAATTACAACCATAAAATAATACTCACAATGATTACTAGACTTTGGGATAAAGGGCTAAGAAGGATGAAAGCTGAGCTGCCGGTCATCGGAGATGAAGTGGTGGACTGGATTCGGTTTGTGGAGGAAGCGTGTGGCTGTATAGGGACTGGTGTACTGCTGTATGGAAGTGAATGGGGCCGAATTGTTGTATTGCTAGTGTTGGGAGGGTCTGCAAAGGGGCGGGAGTGACTGGATGAACTTTCAGACCCTGGAATTTGAGTCCAATGAGTCTTCTGGAGGATACAGGGGAAGATTGGAACAGTCCGTCTGTTTGGGTTGAAACCTGGGACTGTAGGAGTGACTTGTTCTGAAAAACTGTGAGGGGGGGGGGGGGGTGAGTTCTGGAGTGGATGAGTTGAAAGACTTGGGCATTAGAGATTGCAGGCTGTCTGGATGGGAGGATTTGTGAGCTATGGATGAGGAGGTAGGCTGTCAGAAGTATTTTAGAAGTTGGAGACGGTTATTATGGGGGGAAACAGGCTGTGGTTTGGATTGATGGGAGGGCTGTCTGCTTGGGTAGGTAATTGGTGATCAGAGGTTATGAGAAGTTAGATGGGAGGTTGAGAGAATTTATGAGTTGATGGGGGTAGTTATAGGTAGTGGGAATATGATTACTTGGTAGTTATGAAGTAGTGGGGGTAGTTACTAGGAAGTTATAGGGAAATGGTGAAGTGGGGGTGGGGTGATTATTGGCTGACCAACTTGTGGCCGGTGGCTTGGGTGGTGGCCGTAAATGAAGAAGGGAGGAGAAGGGGATGGCCAGCCAAGGAGAATGAGGAGGGGCTTCTAGACTTCACACCTAGAAGCTGGCATTGGCACCAGGTGACCAAATATTAAATTCTTCTTTCCTACTTTAGACCCCCCTCAAAAATGAGCCCTTTATCCTTATCTATATACCTAGGTGCACAAACGGTCATGTTTTTCCGATTATGACTGCCTCCAAATTACCCTAAAAGAGAAATTAGAAAAAACCTAAAAATCATGGATCGTCGATTCCCACAAAATGAATTGTTTCGTTCGTTGTATAAACCCTTTTGTGACATGGTCATCTTCAACTTCTTTGCTATGCATTACATTAATTTGTTATACATTTTTGGAGTTTGCATTAGAACTTAGCTGGACTCTTTTGTTATAATACATCTGACGCAGAACGGTCCAATGTGATGGTGAAATAACTGTGTGAACTCTTATATGCAACCACACATGAGATCCAACGGTTTACTTGCAACAATGGATATTTATAAAGCAATATTAATTTGATTGACCACAAAGAGTTAAAGCTCTCAAATATGAAAACACGTGAAGTCGTATAAGTGCAAGAGTGCCAGAAAATCAAATACTATTTAAATGAGAAATCACATAGGACAAAATGACTGAGACAAGACTTACAAACCACTATCTCTTCGAATAGAGAACAAGCACAGGATCCAACGGTAAAGAAATCAACAAACAAACCTTGAACTTTTGGAACACTGTAGAAGGGAGAGCTGGAGGCACTTTCAGAGGGCTGCTCGGGGCAAATTTCAACACTTAGTAGCTATTTGGGGTCGTCCAGAAACTGGGACAGCAATTAGGATGATGCTGGATGGTAGTTCTCAACACTCTGAGGAGGAGGGCTGTCCAGGAAGCAAAACAACAGCCTGGTCTATGATGCTGGGCAGTTTGGAGGGCCTGGACAGCAGCAACTTTGGTGGGGAACAGGTGGAAAGGTGGCTGGTTCGACTCCTGGATGGAGAGGGATTGGGTAACAGGAAAGGTGGAGTTAAGGGGGGTGCTGGAAGGGGAATTATGGTGGTTCCACGTGTAGTTAGGAGGGGGAGGAATGTGAGTTGGCTGGGTTGAAGCTCCTTCGTGAGGGAGGGAGCAGGGAGAGAGGTTTAACTATATGGGGGAAAAGGAAATGTAGGCTTACGTGTGGTTTGGTTAAGGGAAAGGTGGAGGGATTCGGTTGCTAGGATGAAGTGGGATAGTGGGCTAACAATTAGGAGTAGTTTTAGGTGCATCCACGTGAAGGTTAGGAGAGATTTGTGGAGTGGGGTGGCTGCTGTAATGAGGGGAACATGGGAGGGAGTTGCGGCTTGAAGTTAGGAATTAACTCCTTTAATTTAGGAGGTGGGGATAATGGGTGGTTATGAGGTAGTGGATAGTTATGAAGGAGGTTATGGTGGTTATGGGTAGTGGTGGTGGTGGCCGGAGGTAGTTTCTGGTGGTGGCCGGAGGTAGTTTCCGGTGGTGGTCGTCCCCGGAGACGTCTTCCGGCGATCGCCGGAAAACTCCAAATGCAGGGTTGGAGTAGGAGGTCCACCGGAGATGGCCGGAGACGAACTCCGTTGATCGTCGGAGATGTTCTATGTGGTGTTGGGGGTTGTTTTTGGAGGGGAGATATGAGGGCTGCTGCTTGTGGAGGAGGGGTTGTTGGTGTAGGAGGCTCCACGGCAAGGAGGAGGGAGATGGAGGGCTGCTGCTTGTGGAGGAGGAGGGGCTGTTGGTGAAGGAGGCTCCACGGCAAGGAGGGAGATGGATGGCTGCTGCTTGTGGAGGAGGGGTTGTTGGTGTAGGAGGCTCCACGACAAGGAGAATTTCCTGGAGGTTCAGGCGGCCATTCACTGGAATTAAACTTTAGCAATGAATAGTAAATTTCATTTTTGAATAGTGAAATTGAATAGGAAAAAAACAGAGGATTTTTTGGACAGCCAAAAGCTGGCTGTTTGGGGGGCTGTTGGGGGCTGCGGGAGGGAGTTTGGAAGGGGGAAAAGAGGGCTAGGGTTAGGGGGTACCTTGGGGAGGGAGATACAAGCCTAGGAGTCGGCACCTAGGGTTCCACGGAGTCGGCACCGGGGATGATCGCGGGAATCCGGGAATAACTTTCTCCAAATTCTGCAATGCCTAAAATGAGAGCCCTCACTCTCTATTTATAGATTCCTAGGGGCAACGGACGACTATGATTGGCCGAACGTCCCGACTCAAAAATACATAAAATTACAACTCGAAATAAAAAATGACAAGAACAAAAACTGCTACGATCGTCGATCCGCATAAAATGAATGGTTCCGATTCCCCATCAATTCCCCCCGCCTTGAAATCATTCATCTCCGTGAATGAAGATGAGCGTGCTCTCGTCTGAAGGCAAGGAGAAACCCTGTAGCTCTGAACTCGTAGGTCGCTGAAGTTGATGATGATGGAACCGAGGATGGTACTGCTGAAGCTGACGATGGTACTGTAACTGGTGCTGCTCCTAAAGAGATGACGTCGAAGATGTCGGGGACGGAGTACTGGGCATCAATGCTGAAGAAGGTACTGCTACTGTCATCGACGTCGAACACTGTACTGTACTACTGTGGAAGAAGCTAAATGATGCCTGTGCCGGAGAATGTGGTACTGATGAAGACGGTGGAACTGCTGGTGACGAACGAGATATAGGAACTGGAGAAGCCGGATGAGCAGTCGATGCCGAGGACTCAGGCTGAGGAGGAAGCTAGGTGGTTGGTGAAGGCTGATGCTGATGCGGCGAGGTGGAAGGCGAGAATGGTGGTAACTGAGGCTATGGTGGAGTGATGAATGCAGACGGAGGCTGAGTGGATGTGGAAGTAGAAGACGAAGGGTACATGTAGTCATGCGGCCCGAAGTATGAAGTCAAATCTTTAACGTTGAATACAAGTGAAATCACCATACTCTGCGAGAATCCAGCTCATAAGCATTTGCTCCAATTTGTTTAAGCAAAGTGTAAGGACCCATTCGCTTAGCATTCAATTTTTGAGCAATTCCTTGGGGAACCTCTCAGCACATATACAAATCAACACTTGTCCTCCTCTGTTGAAGTTTTGTAATCTCCTGTGGCTATCATAATAAGATTTATAAATAATTTTATTGCAAGTACTCTTACGTCGGATAGACTTATGTATGTTACACAGTGACAATGAATGATGACCGACAAACATAACAGAACGGCTATGTAGAGACTCTGCATCCCTCCAGGTGTCATACTAGAGGGGCACATGATCAGGGGGGGTCAGTGGGTGGGGTGTAAAAAAATTCATCGCGGGCGCGATGAGCATCTAAATAAACACCTAAAATGTCTGTACTAACAATGATGGAACTAAACCCAAGATCATCGAGAGCACTCTCACCCTCGACTAACTCAAAGATAGTGGACACGTACCTAAATAGTGGTGGCTTATTTGGAGGCTCTTTTGGTGGAGTGTAGAAATACTCGTCGAGTGTGAGATAAACATCCAGAATGCTATGCGAGACTTTGGCATTCCGATACCACTCCATGATGTGTAGAATGCTTCCATAAAGTAGAAACTCATCAGGTGGCTCACCGGGAGGGCTATAATGAAATTTGTCGCAAATGTGACGAGTACCAACATAGGTTTCTGGAATATCATGAGTGACCTTAAATATAAGAGGAGTCATCACTGAGTACACAACACTAGGCTCTCGGCTCCCGATAGTAATGTTGAGGATTGGCTCTTTAGCCGTAGGGGACACTAGGACTAAGTGAGGTGCAGAGAATGGATATACCATCACTGTGTCACTGGGCCGTTCGTCCTCGCTCTCGTGACCATGTTCACTAATCATACTAGTGTCGCTCTCCACTGATATCACATGATCAAGATCGGACTCGACCCCAAAATCAAGTGGGCACTGAATCTCCTAAATATGAGAGGAATTAAAATCTAACGTCGGGTTTCTCATGTCAGTGAGAGCACTACTAGACACATTGGTGGCTTGACCTAAATCCTTAAGTTTTTTCCTACGGGTTCCCTTTGAGGCATTCTTTATGTCATCAAAATGAACATCCAAGCGATCAAATTGATCACTGACCCATCGTTGAAATTCGGCTACCGACATATCTTTTTTCGGAACACTAGGGAGGCCACTACACGTGATGTTATCTTGATGGAGGTGACCTTTATAAGGCTCTTGATATTCTTCAAGGTAATTACCTCTAGAAAAATCAAAGTGTGAAAAAGGATTAGCACGATTTCTACGAGTGACGTATTGGGGACGAGGATAATCATGATAGTATGAGGGTCCTCCCGAGGGAACTCTATCTGCATGATCAGTGGTGGAATCCGGTTCCTCAAATAGAGGATTAACGAAATGAGTGGACTCATGTTCATCAAATAAAGGATTAGAGTAGCAATTGCTACTATGATATGACATGGTGAAACATATAAGTTCTAGTCCCGCGTATTATAAACTAAGCCCGAACCTGGGGCTCTGATACCAATTTGACGCAGAACGGACCTATGTGATGGTGAAATAACTGTGTGAACTCCTATATGCAACCACACACGAGATCCGACGGTTTACTTGCAACAATGAATATTTATAAAGCAATATTAATTTGATTGACCACAAAGAGTTAAAGCTCTCAAATATGGATACACGTGAAGTCATATAAGTGCAAGAGTGCCAGAAAATCAAATACTATTTAAATGAGAAATCACATAGGACAAAATGACTGAGACAAGACTTACAAACCACTATCTCTTCGAATAGAGAACAAGCACACGATCCAACGGTAAAGAAATCAACAAACAAACCTTGAACTTTTGGAACACTATAGAAGGGAGAGCTGGAGGCACTTTCGGAGGGCTGCTCGGGGCAAATTTCAACACTTAGTAGCTATTTGGGGTCGTCCAGAAACTGGGACAGCAATTAGGATGATGCTGGATGGTAGTTCTCAACACTCTGAGGAGGAGGGCTGTCCAGGAAGCAAAACAACAGCCTGGTCTATGATGCTGGGCAGTTTGGAGGGCCTGGACAGCAGCAACTTAGGTGGGGAACAGGTGGAAAGGTGGCTGGTTGGACTCCTAGATGGAGAGGGATCGGGTAACAGGAAAGGTGGAGTTAAGGGGGGTGCTGGAAGGGGAATTATGGTGGTTCCACGTGTAGTTAGGAGGGGGAGGAATGCGAGTTGGCTGGGTTGAAGCTCCTTCGTGAGGGAGGGAGCAGGGAGAGAGGTTTTAACCATATGGGGAAAAAAGAAATGTTGGCTCACGTGTGGTTTGGTTAAGGGAAAGGTGGAGGGATTCGGTTGCTAGGATGAAGTGGGATAGTGGGCTAACAATTAGGAGTAGTTTTAGGTGCATCCACGTGAAGGCTAGGAGAGATTTGTGGAGTGGGGTGGCTGCTGTAATGAGGGGAACATGGGAGGGAGTTGAGGCTTGAAGTTAGGAATGAACTCCTTTAATTTAGGAAGTGGGGATAATGGGTGGTTATGAGATAGTTGATAGTTATGAAGGAGGTTATGGTGGTTATGGGTAGTGGTGGTGACTGGTGATGGCCGGAGGTGGTTTCCGGTGGTGGTCGTCGCCGGAGACGTTTTCCGGCGATCACCAGAAAACTCCAAATGTAGGAAATATGCAGGGTAGGTGTAGGAGGTCCACCGGAGATGGCCGGAGACGAACTCTGGTGATCGCCGGAGATGTTCTATGGGGTGTTGGGGGCTGTTTTTGGAGGGGAGATATGAGGGCTGCTGCTTGTGGAGGAGGAGGGGTTGTTGGTGTAGGAGGCTCCACGGCAAGGAGGAGGGAGATGGAGGGCTGCTGCTTGTGGAGGAGGAGGGGCTGTTGGTGAAGGAGGCTCCACGGCAAGGAGGAGAGAGATGGAGGACTGCTGCTTGTGGAGGAGGGGTTGTTGGTGTAGGAGACTCCACGGCAAGGAGAATTTCCTGGAGGTTCAGGCGGCCATTCACGGGAATTAAACTTTAGCAATGAATAGTAAATTTCATTTTTGAATAGTGAAATTGAATAGGAAAAAAAACAGGGGATTTTTTGGACAGCCAAAAGCTGGCTGTTTGGCGGGCTGTTGGGGGCTGCGGGAGGGAGTTTGGAAGGGGGAAAAGGGGGCTAGGGTTAGGGGGTACCTTGGGGAGGGAGATACAAGTCTAGGAGTCGTCACTTAGGGTTCCACGGAGTCGGCAGCGGGGGATGATCGCGGGAATCCAGGAATAGCTTTCTCCAAATTCTGCAATGCCTAAAATGAGAGCCCTCACCCTCTATTTATAGATTCCTAGGGGCAACGGACGGCTATGATTGGCCGAACGTCCCGACTAAAAAATACATAAAATTACAACTCGAAATAAAAAATGACAAGAACAAAAACTGCTACGATCGTCGATCCGCATAAAATGAATGGTTCCGATTCCCCATCAATTCCCCCGCCTTGAAATTATTCATCTCCGTGAATGAAGATGAGCGTGCTCTCGTCTGAAGGCAATAACAGAAATAAGTATGGTCATTTGGCACTCGCAGTAAATGAAGAGTATAGAATATGCATAGTAACACATACTTCTTACGCAGTTTCCCCATAATACAAGGATATAAATCATAAATGTTTTGAGTTGCTCACATGTTTCACCTCTATGCGTCTTTGAAGTAGTATGATATTCACAATATCAACAAGGTAATACATATACAAGAATAATAGAGGGTGATTATGATGTGTGCTCGTTTAAAGTTCTTTGTACAAGTGTCCTTCTTAGCATATGGTTTTGATTTTATACATTTTTTATGCATATTATGTGTACTGATTTTGGGGAGTGTGCAAGGCTTAGAGGAGGAACATCAAAGAATGAAGATTGGGGAGGACTCACCCAGGGGTCTCACGTGACCCTGGAAGTGGTATCGCTCAACCCAGAGGGGTCTCACACAATGCTCTAGGGGGCTCCAAGGATCATCTCAAAATTCAGCACCAGGTGGTGCTTTGAGGTCTCAGGAATAACCTTTTGGTTGAGGCTCCTTGTAAACGGTTGCCCATTTTGGGCTGGATAACCTCCCCCTATCCTATAAATACCCCATAGGAGGATTGACACCTTCATTTTTTCACCGACGACTGGATTTTGAACAACAGGAACCCTTCTTAGAACTCGCCCTCCAAACAGTCCCACTCGCCCTGTCCTTAGTTTTTGGAGAGGGATTTCTTATACACTTCTGGGTTTGCGGCGGGACATCAATTTTTGTAATCCTTTTACCCCACTGACGAATGAATCACCTCTCTCTCTTTCACCCACGGGCCTTCTTTCCCTTCTCTCCTTCACCCATCGTTTTGATGGAGTAGCTTGTAGCCCTTCAGGTCTGAACAAATATTTCGTGGATCATGGCCTCAACATTATGATGTTTTTAATGAATGTACCTACACATAAAAATGCACATACTTGAATGCAAGCCAGCACATAATGCCAGCACGTTTATGTTTTATGCATGCGTTGATGATTATGCTAGCTTCTTTGTGTATGACTATAGGATGTGCTTCTATAGGACTATTCTAGCGATATTTACTAGTGCCTTTGGACTTTAAATCAATTCATTTATTTTTTTGTTTACCCATTTATGTTTTATGCATGCGTTGATGATTATGCTAGCTTCTTTGTGTATGACTATAGGATGTGCTTCTATAGGACTATTCTAGCGATATTTACTAGTGCCTTTTGACTTTAAACAATTCATTTATTTTTTTGTTTACCCATTTTGGTTATCATATTTATCAAATAATATTAACTTCTCTACTTTTAGTTGCCCCCCCCCCCCCCCCCCCCCCCCCCTCGGTTTTGCACATACTCTTCATTATCATTATGCTAGCATATTGACAGGATTGGCAGCATATAAAGGCAATGTAGGTCCTAGTATTTCTGATGTTTCTTGATTGCATTTTTTACTTGTACAATTGATTTTAAAAACATCATTTGTAAATGGTAGAATCATTTTTTTACTTTTGGTTTTTTCAGATGGCTATCCGCAGGGCGACAATATCCCAAAAGTTTGTTCCAGTTTATATGGGAAGTGCTTTTAAGAACAAGGTACTGAAACACAAAGTTTCTTTGTTTTTCTTGAAGGTTATTGATGTAAACCAAGATTCGACATGTTTTTTAAAATTAGTTGTGATCTTGATTAAATGACGCGAGGCGCGTGTCGAACCGTTACCAATAAAGGAAGATAATTTAATCTAGGTTTTGTTGGGCACGTGTATGCGTCTAACAATCGAGCAACGAATTGGCGTGAGATAATAATTCCACAAGCGGTAAGTTTAAAATCAGACAACACAAGAAATTAAATTTATGACAAACATGAACAATGTTAACTTGGGCAAGTTCTGATATTTTGTGATCAATAAACACGCATAAAGTTATTCTGACCAAATACAAGTAAGAGAGAATGTGTGAGGTATATGCTAGGCTCATATGCGCGGTGACGAGTCCGCATGGAATGCTAGAATATCTGGTTTCTACTAGGCTGTTGGAAGAGGATCTGAACTTCAAACATGTTAGTCTGAGAATGACAACGAGTAGTGGCTTCAGACCGACATGGGAACGAGACATGGGAATGGATTAGGGCTGGAGAGGGACCGGAGAGGGACGAAAGTATATCGGTGTTGGCTGAAGTAAGACGGGAGAGGAAACTGCCGACATCTTCAAAAACGGTAGCGTCGGCGGATGGAAGCTCTGGACCCGGCGAGGAGCTCGTTGACTTTATTTGAGGATGGGAGAGCAGTAGAGCAGTGGTCGCCCGGTGGCTGAGAGGCCTGGCGAGGTGATGCCGGCGGATGGAAGCGGACTCAGGCGAGGTCGGTAGTGCTGCTGGGAGTGAGATCGAAAGGGATGGGCGTCGGCTGGGTATCTCGAGAAACAAAAGAAATTTTGTACTCAATTTATTTCCCGAGCCGTGTCCGGGGGGTCTGGTTTAAATAAAGATTTGAATTTAGGGTTAATTTACTCAGGGGTTGAAGCTCAATTAGTTAATTTTTACCTTTGAGATACATATAAATCAAATGAGGCATTTATTTGAGCGATTATCAATAATCTCTTAATAATAATTCCTAAAATTAAAGATATGATATTTTATTTATTTATTTTCATATTTTTTAAAAGATTACTCGTTTTAATTTTGTAATATCATTGCTTGCCCTAATTAACACTTGGCTTAATTGACAGATCATTTATTCAAGTACTTACTAGACGATCACCCCAATAAGCCTCGACAACAAGCGCGATATATATGCGTGATACAAACGTATTGGCTCTAATAACATGCGTAAAATAAAATAAACGCGCTCGAAAAACATGCATGATACATATGCAAATAAAAATAACATGATGCCCCATGCAGTTTAGTTATGTGTTTAGTTTGATTGGCGTCTCAAATTATCTTTCCATGATTTAATGCAATTTGAATTCTGCAGGGTGTACAACCTCTACTAGATGGAGTTCTTAATTTTTTGCCCTGTCCCGTTGAAGTTGAAAATTATGCCTTGGACCAGAATAAGTCTGAAGAGAAGGTACATATCGATCTATATATATGCAGTGCTTGACATGGATATTTCTTTGAATCTAATATTTGATGAGTTATATTTGCTTTTTATCTTTGAGTTCTTTTTGTAGGTTCTGTTATCTGGAAATCCATCTGGACCTCTTCTTGCTCTGGCTTTTAAATTAGAAGAGGGACGCTTTGGCCAGTTGACTTATTTAAGGTATTTATAACTGTTTTTGTGCTTCTACATTTCCTTTTTCTTTGCCTATTTACTTGCCTATTCGTTTCAGCATTTAACATGAAAAATCCATGCTTAAATCTCCTTTGTTGGCAGAATATATGAAGGTATTATAAAAAAAGGCGACTTCATCATCAACATAAATACAGGGAAAAAAATCAAGGTACGATCTAATAAATCATCGAATTTTGTAGTTCAACCTAGGAGTAATTTGTTACTTTTCCTTGTGATATAAAATATATTCCAGATTCCAATAACTGAGTGGTCATGTAAAAAGAAACGCTTGGAACTCATTTGAATCCCTTGGTGAAACTGACATTTAATTTTTGCATTTTTTATGAGTAATCTTTTGCTGATATTGATGCTTTAAACCAACCGTTCTATATGCAGGTGTAGTTATTTTAGTGGAAATTACTTCTATACAGTTGACTGGCTCTTCCATTTATCTTTACTGCCAACGCTGTTGTGTTGTTATTTTATTTCTGTTAGTGTTACGTGTCAGTATTTAGGTTTGACTTATCAGTTTTTACAATGTGATTGTAATGTTATTTTGCACATTTTAAAGCTGAGATCACAATTCCTCCTTAATTATCAATCACTGAATGCATGATTGTGACTCAAATTATGTATATCAAATTTAAAGACCGCATTTATTTTAAAAAAATCTTCAATAAATGAGAGGAATAAATGAGAGAACACATTACTTTTTTATTTAAGACAACATTACTTGAGCATTTCTTCCTTCTTGCTCTTTTAATTTTCACACTCTTGGAAGAAGACTAGAAGAGGGTGAAAGAATTAAAGAGTAGATAGAATGACTCTCATGTAGATGTAAGCAGCTCTGAGAGTTGAAAGTGGAAGGATAGGCTAGAAGGGTGGCAAAGGGGGACATGCATTTGTTATCCGGATCTATTGACTGCAGACAATAGATTTAGGTCAAATTCTCGATACCTTTTTCTCATTCCACCTCAAACATGAGTATTACAATGACGAAAATGCAAAACAGGCCTTGAAAAAAATGTCTATTTTAAATATTAGGAAGCAACACCAGAATGAATCAGCAGCTTAATAAGAGTTATTGGGCTTTCGATACAACACATACATAAGTCTCGAAGGGAATCAAACTACAAGGAGTATGATATGTTTCTTTGGAGCTCCCATTAGAGAGAATTATATTCCCATTCAGGAGACCCCTATTTGGGCCCTTGTAGATCTACAATTGAAACTCAAGTGAGCAGCTCACGGAGAGGCGCCATGATTGATTCCCGTGAACAATATGCCGCCGCCCACTTTATAAAACCTACAACTAGTGTAAAAAGAAACCAAAAACCTAATTCTACCCAGCCTTCTTACAAAGAGAACCGAGGGTTCTCTCCGTCCTTTTCCACTATCTTCCTCTCCACTTCTCTGATTTTCTTCCCCCATCTCTCCATAGATTTTGACGTCACCTCCTTTCTCCACACAAAGACGTTCTTCTTGCTAGCCGCCACCACCTTTGCAACGTTTGCGTGAGGAGTCTCCCGCCTCCCTAAATCTTCTTCTTACCACCTTACCTTACCTTTCATAATCGATGAGATCTTTCTTAAATTTTGGGTTTGTCTCCGCTTAGCGTAGATCAATTTGCTATCCTTTATCCGAAGGAAACTTCGTGTGATTGTATTTTTTCTACTTGATTGGATTATTTCACACGTTCTATTGTTACTCTAGTGATTGTTGATTATTGAATGTTTGTTTATTGTTGAATGAATTGCACTGCTGTAATTGAAGTGAATTGCTGAACTTGTGAGGTTGCACTCTATACTTGTTTTGCTGGATCTTGTTTCTTGCTTTAATTAAACTGGCATTTAAAAGTATATTTGTGTCGCAATCTTCCCGTCATGTGCAACTAGGGTTGCATCATAAACTTTTTTACTGTACTAGATCAAATCAGCATCAACAGTCTGCTCAGTTGTTGTTTGCCAGTTCAAAATATGTTGCTTCAAGACAATCAGATATGTGGATTTGTTAATTTATTCTTTGATGTCAACGAAGAGTGGGAAATGGTTCGGGAGATTGCACACAATCGTTTTCTTCGTTGCAGCGAGAGAGAGCATCAATCGTTTGGTTAGGTTTCTCGACCTTATATTCACCTCTTGGTTAAATCCAAATATTTTACTCATCCATCATTGTTGTGGCGGTAATGTGAGCTTCTATTGTTGATATTTTGAGGCCAAAGTGATCAATATAGATAAAGAACTGTCTCCCTCATAAGCAGGACACCAATATTATGCACTGCCTTGGCTTAACCCAATCAACTGTCTCATAAGCTAGTAATTTTAGATGTTGGGGTATTGTCGAGCAACTAAAATACGTTATGTAATGATCCACTTATTGAAAGATGTCTCCTATTTCTGTTTTGGTGGCGCCACATTCCACTTAAATTTGTTGGAGAAATTTGGCAGTTGAGGACCGGGGCGATATGACTCATTGTTTTTTGGGTTGTAAAGGCGCGTGACAATTCTGGACTCTACTAGGACTTGCGCTTAAGTGAGTTGATTTTGGGACTTTCAATTACGTCATAGTTCTTGATGAAATGGTGATCGTACTTAATGAGCGAAATGAGAGGTCAAGTTTAGAAGATATTTGTGCTCCAAGGAATTCATCGAATAGTTTTTCCACCACCAAGATAGGAAATTTATATTTTGAATTTTGATAGCCTTTGAATTGAGTTTTCTATAGTTAACTCAAAAATGCCATGAACCTTCCTCTGCGACAAATATTGGTGAGAAAAGTGGTTGACTTGGTTTTATGATGTCTTATAAGCGCATCGCGGTGCATTGGTGTTTGATTTCATCATTCTGGAAAAAAGAATTCTACTATGGACGTACTACCACAAGTGTCGTTCTAAAAAGGAAACAAATGCTGTGATCATATTATCATGGCGGTGGAAGACTTGCAAATGCCTCCATAATGTTAGTATATTCAGGCAATATGGGTTCTAAAAATTTCCGTGGTGTGGAAGTTGCTTGCAAGGAGAGGAAAATGAATCTTTCATTTCTTTTCAAATGATCTTCATATTACCTTTTTAATGATCATTGTACGAAATGAGAAATTAGAGAATAAAAGAGGTGTCCGAAATACATTATTCTCCTTAAAAAAATAAAATTAATTCAAAAACATGTACAAGGAGCTCCTTATATAAGATAGAAGGAGAAAGAACTAAGAATGAATCTAAGATGTGGGAGTAAAGAAGTCTAAGAGTGGAATGACTCAATGGGCCATTTATACACGAGCCTTCTCTAACACTTCCCCGCAAGCTGGAGCATACAAGTCGTAGGAGCCAAGCTTGGAAAGAAATTGTCGATATAGTGAGCGAGGCAAAGCTTTAGTGAGAATATTTGAAACTTGATCAACAACTGTCATATGTCGTAAAATCAATCTTCGAAGTTGAAACTTTTCTCGGACAAAGTGACAGTCGACTTCGATGTGTTTTGTGCGCTCATGAAACACATGATTTTCAACTATATGGATATCAATTTGGCTATCGCAGAAGAGAATATCCGGTGATTTGACTCTAAATCAGTAAGGAGACTCTCTAGCTATGTGAGTTCGAAAACAACGGCGACCATAGAACAATACTCCGCTTCAACAGAGGAGCGAGCAACCACAGTCTGCTTCTTGCTTCGTCGGGTAACCAAATTTCCGCCAAAGTACTTGCAGTAACTACTAGTGGATCGACGATTATTTAGGACCCAGCATAATCAATATCGCAGTATGCAATGAGAGAAAGAGAAGTAGAAGGCTTGTACACCAGTCCTTGTCCCGAAGCATTCTCCAAGTATTTAAAAATACGCTCGACCGCCTGAAGGTGGGAGATTCGAGGAGCGTGCATGAAGTGTCTGACCACACTGACTGCAAATGATATATCAGGTTGTGTGACAGTCAGATAGATTAGTTTGCCAACGAGGCGTCAATAATACTCCAGATTATTGGGGAATTGATCAAAGTCCGAGCTATGAGCAGAGAGCTGGTGATTCACATCCATATGTGTATCGACAGGCTAACACCCAGAGTAGCCGACATCATGATGTAGATCGAGATAATATTTTTGTTGAGACAGGACAAGACCATCAGGTCGTCGAGCTGCCTCAATCCCCAAGAAGTATTGAAGCCGACCCAAATCTTTAGTTTGGAATTGAGAGGCTAGGTGTCCAGGAAGATTATCACCCGCGACAAGAATATCATCAACAAAGAATCATTGTGTTGGATGGATGTCGTCGAACAAACAGGGAGAAGTCTGTGTTATGTGTTATGGTCCTCCGTCAGTTATCTTATTTACCTCTTCGTGTGTATTGAGTCATAGTTATTAGACTCGTAGTAATGTTTTAGTATTTTAATATTGTTTGCTTTTTTATGTATTTACGGGTATGCCCCCCGAGGGTTCTATATATTAGACCCGGTCATGTATTTGGGATTTTTAAGCAATGAATTATGAAACTTTCTTTATCTCTCTAAATTCCCCTCTCTCTCTCTCTAAGCTCTTCTCTCCTTCCTCCACCCTCTAGGGTTTCTTCCTCTATCTTCCCCTCCTCCACCGTTCTAGGGCTTGCCCTTTGTATCTCCGCCTCCAACAATCCGTCAACGATCCAAGCCCATAACAACTTGGTATCAGAGCCGTCCTTCCCCGGCTTCTCACTTTTGCTGTCCCCTCAGTTTCATCGTTCTCAGCCGACTATTGAAGCAGCACCCCTCTGCTTCCCTGGACCGAAACCTCCGTCGCAGCCTTCCGGCCGTATTCCGCCGCTGTTTCCGCCCGCCAAGACCTCCCCTCTGTCGAAGTTCCCTTCAGTTCCCATCAACCTTCTACTTCCTGTCGCTGCTGCCCCGCCTCACGACGACAGCCCCGCACGCTCACAGCCAACGTTGCCTCCCACTGAGATCGGCCGCAAGCCTGAGCTGAAACCGCTGCCGTTGCTTCCGCACGTCTCCCTCCAGCGCCGCACCCTCCAGCGCCGCACCCTCCGGCGCACCGTCCAGCGCGCGTCTCCTTCCAGCGCACGTCTCCTCTGCTTCCCCTCTGCGGGATCAACTCCTCTCTGCGACGCACAACTGCTGCTTCTTCGCTTTCCACCTCTTCTGCGTCGATTTCACGCCTGTCGAGCAGCCACACCCTATTTTCCCCATGAGCCCCGCTCCTCGCGCCGCACGCCATCAATCCTGTTGTCCCCTTTCTAATTTTTAATTTCTGCCCTCCCATCTCTATTCCAGCTGGTCCCACGTCAAAATCCCCCATTCTTTTTTTTTTCTCTCCTACTCTATTTCTGCCCACTTCCCTAGTCCCCTTTCCCATCATCATCATTCCCTAGTTTTTAATTCATTTCTTGTATCTTCCTAACCGCACCCCTTCTTCATAGTTCATTTGATGGTCATTCAACTTAGTGCCGCGGATGCGGGAGTCCTCCACTCGATGCTGCGGAAGTGGTCAATGACTTTTCAAGCCATGTCTCGCTTCGAGGCCAAGCTTGATCAATTGGAGCACTCGGGACACATTATCGTTCCGCCGCCGACCGTTCCGCCGCCTACGCCACCGGCCCCGCCTTGCCGGTCCCGATCTCCAAGCTCGCACAGCTTGTGCTGTCTCCTCCGTCCTCGTCGCCGTCGCCGCCACCGCCGTCGTCGCCGCCACCGCCGCCGTCGTCGTCTCCGCACCTGCCGCCACCTACCGCGCCGCTGCCTCTACTGCCGGCCACTACTCAGTCGGCCCTTTCGGCCGCATGGCCGTTGCTGCCTCGCACCACACCGCCGTTCCTGCCGGACACCTTCATTTTGCCGGTCGTTGCTCCTTCGGTGGCCCTGCTACTCCGGCCTCCCGCAGTTCCGCCAGACCAACCGAACTCATTCCTTCTGCCACTCATCTTCCCACAGGCGCCGTCGCTACTCCTCGCCGCCATTACCACCGCGACGGACTACCAGGCGCTATTTTGGCGCGAGATCAAGGAACCAAAGAAACCAAACATCCTACTGGAGTTTGAGCTTGAGGACAAGCTCAAAAAGGACGGGTGGAATGTTATGTGTTATGGTCCTCCGTCAGTTATCTTATTTACCTCTTCGTGTGTATTGAGTCATAGTTATTAGACTCGTAGTAATGTTTTAGTATTTTAATATTGTTTGCTTTTTTATGTATTTACGGGTATGCCCCCGGGGGTTTTATATATTAGACGCGGTCATGTATTTGGGATTTTAAGCAATGAATTATGAAACTTTCTTTATCTCTCTAAATTCCCCTCTCTCTCTCTAAGCTCTTCTCTCCTTCCTCCACCCTCTAGGGTTTCTTCCTCTATCTTCCCCTCCTCCACCGTTCTAGGGCTTGCCCTTTGTATCTCCGCCTCCAACAATCCGTCAACGATCCAAACCCATAACAGTCTGCCGTGCCCCGGGTGAAGCCACAATCACGAACTACCCGACTAAACTTATCAAACCATGCCCGTGGAGACTGTTTGAGGCTATTATGAGATTTCTTCAGATGACACACTAGGGACTCCCTCATGGTTGCATAACCAGGAGGTTGTTGCTTGTACACAGTCCCCATAAGATCGTCATTAAGGAAGGCGTTCTTGATGTCAAGTTAATGTAGCGGCCAATATTGATCGACAACGAGAGAGATTAAGACCCGGACGATGTTGAGTTCTGCAACTGGAGAAAAAGACTCCTCATAGCCAAGACCATGTTGTTGAGTAAATCCTCTGGCAACAAGACATGCCTTGAGGCGGTCAATCGTCCCATCAGGATGATGCTTCACGGTGAAAACCCATTTACAGCTGACCAAAGACTGATTGAGGGGATGAGGAACGAGGTCCTAAGTATGGTTGACACAAAGTGCAACGATTTCCTCATCCATTGTCGTCCGCCACCCCGGATGTTGAAGAGTCTCCTGCACAAAAGAGGGGGTGGAAATAGAAGACAGAATCTGCAAACCTGCGGTGGTCGAAGGAGAGATGATGCAGATAGACATAATTAGTGAGTGGGTGGGCAGTAGAAGATAGTGTCGAATCAGCACGCAGACCAATAGTAATAGGCGAGAGCGGGTCCTTTACTCTGGATCGAGGGAACGACGAGTGTAGACTCGAAGAGGAGGGTTTGAGGTGGTTGGTGGTGTCTGAAGTAGTGGAGGAAGAGAAAAGTGGGTAGGAACTAGGGGATGAGGGAGAACAGGGATCAACATAGTCAGTGTGGAGGGGAGGTGGAAAGGTTGGTTCTCAATAAACGTCACATCAACTGACATAACTAACTTCAGAGTAGAAGGGGAGTGACAAACTTACCCCTTTTGGGTGCGCGAATAGCAAAAAACATATATCGAGTAGTACGAGGAGCCAACTTGTCCACGAGGGGCCCAAGTGGTGGACAAAATCACAATCGAAGACTCGGGGAGTCAAGGAGAAGGGACGCTCGCCGGGAAATTAGATAGAGAAAGGCGTTGCGAAGTTGAGAATAGAGGAGGGCATCCGGTTGATGAGATAATAGGCGGTAGAGACAACAAATTGCCAATAGGCGGTGGGGACATGCATCTGGAACATGAGAGAATGAGCAACTTCAAGAAGGCGACGGTTCTTCCGCTCAGCAACACCATTCTGTTGCGGTGTCTACGCACAAGTGGTTTGGTGGAGGATTCCCAATAGGGTACACGTTTCCTGAAAGATATGCCCAGTGTATTCACGCGTATTATCAGTGCAAAGGATTTTAATAGAGTGGGAGAATTGCGTTTTGGTTTCAGTGGCAAAGGAGCAGAATAGAGCCAGAAGCTCAAAGCGATCTCGCATCGGGTGCAACCATGTCATGCATGACTGATCATCAATAAAAGTAAGAAAATAATGATATCCAGATACACTAGTTATTTTATAAGGATTCCCGATGTCTGAATGCACTAAATAAAAAAGAAAAGAGCCCCGAGTACAATAAGAAGGGAAAATAGAGGGTGTTGTTTCCTATAAATACATGATTCACAATCAAAACTAAAGAAAGGAAAATCTGAAAGAGCCTGTTGGAGGATGTGAAAAGGAGCATGACCAAGACGTCAGTGCCAATTAACAGAGCCGACAGAATAGAGAACAGTCAGGGGAAGATCCAGAGTGTAAAACCCATTTAAAAGTTGTCCTTTACCAATAATAGTTTGTGTCCGCTGATCCTGCACAACAAAGAAAGAAGAGGAGAAAGTGATTAAATAGTCATGATCTTGAGTAAGGCTGCTGACGTAAAATAGATTAAAGCAATAGATAGGAACATGAAGAACTGAGCGAAGAGAGAGAGAGAGAGAGGTTTAGTGACACATTGCCAAATCCAACAACTGGAGTGGTGTCGCCATCTGCTACCGTAATGAACTTAGGACACTGAGAGTCCAAGTACTGAGAAGACATTATCGGAGTAATATGATTTGTGACACCCGAGTCCACAATCCAAATGGGACTATGGGACAAACATGAGGTACCTTCGTTGGAGACAGAGGTAATGGAGCTGGAAGGGCGAGAGATCACAGCGCGAAGATTCTGGAGTTCCTCACGTAAGGTGTCGATGTCGGCACGGCGGGAGGAGGGTCCATCAACAGCTGGGGCGACATGCGACAGAGAAGAAGCTGGCGGTGGGAGTCCATGTTTCCGAAAGCAAGTAGCCTCAATGTGATTGGTCCGGACATAATAAGTACATAGGCGAGGGGGGTGTCCCCTAGAGCGAGTGCGACCATCACGCCCACCACCTCGAGAGCCAGAGCGGCCTCCACGAGTAGGAGAAGGTGGAGGTCAGTTGTCAGAACCGCGGTGAAGGAGAACCGGAGGAGAGTACACCGGGAGTTCAGGACGTCACCTTCAATAACATGAAGCAAACATCGGACAGTGATAAAATAGTAGGAGAGGAAAGGATATGCGCCAGACATTGTGGAGGTGCTGGGGAACACGAGCCATCATCAATGCAATATCGACAACCTCTTTCTGAGCTCGTTGAGCGGCAAGATCCGACGTTGGTGGCTGGTGCTGAATCCAGGTCTCAACATGAGTCTTGGATTTGGAAACAAAGGACGTGAGGACACCATCTAAACCTGGGTCGGTATTCTGAAGAGCCATGAAAATATCAAATAAGTGTTGGAGGCTATTTTTCTCAGAGTATAAGGAGTAGAGCTCATGCCACATGACTTTGGTGGTGAGGTGAGATATAGCCATCCGATATGGTTCACTATCCATGGAGTTCAAGATCCAAGATTGAACTCAGCCATTGTCCCGAAGCCACTGCTCGGTGGGCTCGGCAGGGTTGGCTCGAGTGAGATGGTGAAGAAGCCTCTTGGTTTGGAGAACGCGGCGGACCGAGTGCACTTATTCCACAAAATTCTTCTTCCAGGTGAGGGAGATAATAGTGATTCGGAGTTCATCCCGAGCATCAGGGAAAGGAGCTGGAGCAAGAGACTGAAGTGTTGAGGTAGCAGGTGCAACATTTGTTCCCATGGGGTAAGGAAAGCCGGCTTGACAAAAGAAGAATGCGAGAATACCACAAAAGAGCACCACCGAAGAAACCGCAACAACCCACAGGGTCTGCGAGCACAACAAAGGAGCGACGTCTGGGCGGTCTTACACAGTAACCACGTCTCAGTACACGGGGTGTGGTCACTGACGTGCAGCGGTCACAGGAGGAGCAGACATGCTCAGAACACAAGATGATCGGTCATAACGAGCTCAAAGCAAGAGGCCGCACGGTGCGGTCTCCGTGGTCTTCGGCGAGCTCGACAAGAGGCCGCACAGGGTGGTCTCAACGGTTTTCAGCGAGCGTGGCATGAAGTTGCACAGTGCAGATGGTCTTAGCGGTCTTCAACGAGGTCGGCAAGAGGCCGCACAGTGCACTCTCATCGGTCTTCAGCGAGCGCGGCAAGAGGCCGCACATGCATATGATTTCAGCGATCTTCTGCGAGCTCGGCAAGAGGTCACACAGTGCAGATTGTCTCATCGGATTCAACGAGCTCGGCAAGAGGTCGCACAGTGCAGATGGTGAAGAAGCCTCTTGGTTTGGAGAACGCGGTGGACCGAGTGCACTTATTCCACAAAATTCTTCTTCCAGGTGAGGGAGATAATAGTGATTCAGAGTTCATCCCGAGCATCAGGGAGAGGAGCTGGAGCAAGAGACTGAAGTGTTGAGGTAGCAGGTGCAACATTTGTTCCCATGGGGTAAGGAAAGCCGGCTTGACAAAAGAAGAATGCGAGAATACCACAAAAGAGCACCACCGAAGAAACCGCAACAACCCACAGGGTCTGCGGGCACAACAAAGGAGCGACGTCTGGGCGGTCTTACACAGTAACCACATCTCAGTACACGGGGTGTGGTCACTGACGTGCAACGGTCACAGGAGGAGCAGACATGCTCAGAACACAAGATGATCGGTCATAGCGAGCTCAAAGCAAGAGGCCGCATGGTGCGGTCTCCGTGGTCTTCGGCGAGCTCGACAAGAGGCCGCACATGGTGGTCTCAACGGTTTTCAGCTAGCGTGGCATGAAGTTGCACAGTGCAGATGGTCTTAGCGGTCTTCAACGAGGTCGGCAAGAGGCCGCACAGTGCGCTCTCATCGGTCTTCAGCGAGCGCGACAAGAGGCCGCACATGCATATGATTTCAGCGATCTTCTGCGAGCTCGGCAAGAGGTCGCACAGTGCAAATTGTCTCATCGGATTCAACGAGCTCGACAAGAGGCTGCACGGTCACATGATGAGCGGTCTCATCGAGCTCGACGGACTCAAGCAGGAGGTCGCAGAGAACGGAACTTGCAAGAGCTGTGCGGGTCCCAGCAGGCAAAACTTATAAAAGGAGCAGGAAGGGCGGAAGAATCACACATCGGGAGCAGGAGGCAACTAGAGCGGTGGACTCAAGCTGGAGTTTGCAGAGGAAGAGAATGGCGAGCACAGGCTCAAGCCAGAAATGAGAGTGTGAGCTCAATAAAAGAATTATTCTCCTTAAAATAAAGTTAATTCAGATACACGAAGCTCCTTATACACGAAGCTGGAGTGAGAGTGTGAGCTCAATACACGAAGCTCCTTATACAGATAGAAGGAGAAGGAGCTAAGAATGAATCTAAGATGTGGGACTAAAGGAGCCTAAGAGAGGAATGACCCAATGGACCATTTATACATGGGCCTTCTCTAACTGTCATCATTAGGGTTGTGAAACCTAACTGAGCTGGCTCTAACTTTTAAAATCATTTCATTCCATATATTGTATCGGTATCGTCGTAAAGTGGAATGATGTTTTGGTCGGCATTAAAAACTACTTGGCATACCTTGAGTTGTACCCTTGCACATATACTTGGGTTGCAAACTTTCTTTCTGTTCGATATCGCGATCTGCATCCCTACACCAGTTCGGATGGGAAGTCGAAGTCAGCGAGTTGCATTTTCATTGATGAAAGTATGGGCTTTGCCAAACTCCAATGATGTAAATGTGGGTTGTCCATTCCATATACATCGTGAACTACATGGTGTAGGAATGATGAGTTCTTGTCATGACATGTAGTGAGATTTTAGGATCTTTTGTTTTTGATATTTTTTTACATCCTGCTCTGGATTCTCGAGCTCAACCAGAAGAGCTTCTTACATTAGTGATTCAATGTGTAAGGTTCGTCCGATTAAAGTATAGGTCGACTCGGCGATCAACCATCTCTGCTCTCGTGAGTCGTTTGAAATATGACAACTTGGTAAGACTTGGGTTTATGATCCCTTGCCCCCTCCCTCCCTTTTGATGCAAAGGTTGTGTTTTTGCCAATGAACCCCTCTTGAAGTTGGCAATGCTTGTTTTCCGTCCATGAGCCAATCCATCGACGATTGACACTTGCAAATCTGGGCTACTTATAGTTATTCCAAGGTCCGGGTGGTTCTCAAACTCAATGTCTCTTTTGAGACTATCATGAAGGTTGGCAATAAAGAGGAACTTGTTATTCGTGCGAGACCAATGAAAGCATGATCGATAGGGTTTTATAATTTCTCAAGGAAGCAACTGTGCTTGAACTCGTCCTCGGTTAGGTGCCCATGAGATGAAATGTTGCCATGTTGATCCATTCTGCTCCTGGAGTACACTGGTGGACAAAGATTTGCTCGCACCTTGAAAGCCAACCCAAGGGTCTCTTCCTTTCCGTTTGCAGGGAAAATTTAATTTGACATAATGTGGTGTGCTTTCATTTGATTTTCCGTGATGATCTTATTGATGTAAAGTTTGTCACTAACTTTGAGTGGAGCTCGTGGTCGGTCTCCTATGCCATAAATGTACGTCGTTTTTGACTTATTGGTGGCGACATTGGTGGAGGAGGCGGTTTGGTAGGATGTATTTGTTGCTTGTTTTTGGGTGGTCACTTCTTGGTTCGTCATGAGTTTTTGGAGAGAACCATGATTTACCCTAGTGTCGGTCAATTTTTTGCTATCAGGGTGCCTTGGAATTTGGTGCGATCGAACGGTGTGAGGAGGTGTGGGGGTTCAGTTGTCAGTCGGATGGTTGTTAGCGCAAATTGTTCGTGAGGAACCAATGTCTTTTATACCAAATTGTTATGGTCTCACATATAAGAATAATTCAATGTCTGGTGGATTGGATGAAATGATTCTTTTGCGAATTTCTCTTCCCTCTTGCTCCTTTATGGTTCACAATGTTGTAAGAAGAATATATGAGGATGAAAGAAGTGAATAGGAGAGAATGTCACTCTCACATAGAAGGGAGGGGCTACAAGAGTTGGAGGCGGAAGGATCGATGGGAAAGGCGATGAAGGGGGAGGTTGATGTAGAATGAAATAAGGGTTTTGAAAACAGTTAAATTTATGCTACCGATTTGTAATTTTGAAAATAGGCCTAGCGGGCCAAATCAATTTTCGCGCGAGAAAAAGTTCTTGACGATGAACGTATCTAAATCGTTAATCGTTATTCGAAGATATTCCCTCGAGCGTCTAACGAGTTGAATCAAAGCGAGATCCTTACATCCACAAGCAAAAATCACAAGCAATAATTTATTGATAAACGACAAATTTAAACAGCGCGAACGTCCGAGGCAAGCTTAAATTAATTAGATGTGTTGCATAAAATTACGCAATAAATGAAGCAAGAGAGAGGGCGGAGTTACCCCAAGCATTCACAAAACTACGACAACAAAGCTGGATCTACTTCAAGGCAGTTGCGCTGTCCAGGAGATCTGTATATGAGAGCGGGGAGTCTTCTTCAAAATCAATCGACCGAATCAGGATTGCCGTCTACAACGTCGTTGGTAGGGGACGGTACAGATGGCAGAGTTTGCAGTTGTGGACTGCTGGAATGGGTCAGCAGAGATCCCTCTTATCACCGGAATAGAGCGTCGAGGTCGACGACGAACTAAAGGGGAAGGTCCATCCTCGACAGACTGGGCCACGTTGATGAGTGTCGACGAGGAAGCGTCCTGGCGTCGATGAGGTCGACGGAGAACTGAAAGACCTTGCGCCCGGTGGAAGGATTAGATCGGAGTTACCGCATGAATTAAATTAAGCTTGCCTCTTTCGCCCTAGTTACTTAAATTATCGGACCATTTATTCAAGATCTCTCCGAGCGGTCAAACCGGTGAGCCGGAACCCAAAATAATTCCAGTGCATAGAAAAAAAATTAACAACAAATAAAATAACAAATAATTAAAATAGAACTGGCGCATGAAGATATCACGCGTCCTCAGATGCGGCTGAGGTTGCATCAATTCCCCCGGGGATGTTAGAGCTCGACCCCGACGAGAATTTGCAAAGACTGGCAATGTAAAGATCAGACGTCGTCGCTGGTGCTAAATCGGGTGGTATGTCTGGGCCCTCAGGTGGCTCGGCGTGCTTATGAATTTGAAATGGTTCATTCTTTTGCAGTAGTATCTGATATGACCACAGAGTAGATTTATGCTGCCTGCAAAAAGCAAACGCCCCTTCTCCCTTTGAAAGGTACAACCCACGGCGGTAACGATCGACCATGAATTTATAATTTTCAAAGGTTGCTCGCAAATTATTAGCAATAATCTTATGCAATTCTTCTAAACAATTAATATGAGCTTGCACATCGAATGAAATGCGTTCATGGAATGAGAGATGATGACGGTCAGGTGGGTGGAGCAACGCATACAAAATCTCGAAAGGAGATATATTAAGAGAGCGGCTTTTAGAATTATTAGTTTATTATATGTGAAATTTGCTCGTGGAGGTACTAGATCTCATTGCGTCGGATTCTCCTCAGTTAAACACCTAAGAAGATTCTCCAAACTCTTATTAACAAACTCGGTCCATTCATCAGTTAGAGAATGATATATGTTACTAAGCTCGAGTTTAATTTCCTTTCGACCCCACAAAAAATACAACTTAAAATATTTAAAATATTGTTGTAACTCCACAAATCTGTCTATCTCCAAATAATAGTGAGGTGAAATAAAAGCGTCGTCTCTAAATATGAAATCGATAGAGTGAGGTGTGCGAAGTGAGTGGTCTTTAGATATAGTATCAAAAGACTGAGAAATATTAGGTGGTACGACGGGAGTCGATAAATCTGGGGTGAGCGCCACATCTTGGCCATGAGTCACTTCATGAGATGGGGATTCAGGCGGGACCGTGGGAGTGCGGTGAGTAGTAATGTGGAGTCAGTGAAAAGTGATATAGAAGTCGTAGAGGTCCCCTCACATGCCCTTGGGATAAGACAGTTCTTCTGGGGTAAAAGAACAATCTTGTGTTCGTGGTGCTCGAGGAGTGAGAGTTCCTCGTGTCGTCGTGCATGACATGTCGATTGTACTGCCAAGATCTTCCTAATAGGATGTGATAGGCATCCATGACAGCAACATGACACAGAACTCTATCCGAATATGTGCTCCCGATAGAAAACTCTACTTGAGAGTAGTGTGCGACGGGCATAGTTAAATGACTATTGACTCCGGATAAGGTGTATGGTTGTTCTAACGGATGCGTCAAAAGCCCTAATTTGTCAACAATGCGCTGAGAGACGAAATTCTCCATACTGCCACTATCAATGATAATAGAACAAAATTATCCTTAGATGCGTGCAGTAGTGCGGAAAATATCATGCCTCATATGGTCATCCTCAATAGACTCACTAGGGATGATCAGACTATATCGTAAGACGCAGACTAAGTGTTCGGCGTGTTCGCCTTCCACTTCTATGACATCCTCAGACTTGTGCTCAGGCTTAGAGTGTGATTCATCAACGTAAACTCCATACTCAGGCTCTCCTCCATCAGTGGAATCAATAACAACGACAAAGTGACGTCGCAGGCACTCAGACGATTTGTGTCCCGGTTCCATGCACTTGAAGCATCAGAATACTTCCAATAACCTCCTTTCCCATGGAGGGAATAATTGATGGGGTCGGAGTCCCAGACGTGATGGGGGGGATGATGGGAATTTGAGATCCTAGCAGTGGTGGTAGTGGCGATGCTCGATGTGGATCTTTCAGTAGATCTAACTCTGGATGTCTTCTTCTGTGATGACTCTACTCTCCGTGCGCGACTCGAGATCTCTCCTAATTCCTTATAATCAAAAAGCTCTAGTTGGTCTCTAATAGAATAGCGTAGCCCGTTCAGATAACGGGATACGGTCATGTTATCATCCTCTCGGAGGTCGAGGAGAGACTGCAGCATTAGGGACTCGTTCGTATACTCATCCACCGATAATTTGTCTTGCCGTAGGTTGTGGAACCTACGGTAGAGGGTCTGCAAATAATCGGGTGGAACGTATCGTTTCCGAAGTTGCGTTTTAAATTCTGCCCATGTGGTGATTGGAGGCATGCCTAAATTAAATCTAGATCGCTCGAGTTTCCCCCATCAAACTAGGGCGGACCCTTTTAGTCTAAGCGTGACATACTCAACTTGCCTAGCTTGGGGCAATTGCTTCTAAGACAAGAAACGATCCATCCGATCACACCAATCTAAACAACCCTCGGGTTCTAAGTGTCCCTCAAAATCACCAACATCTAATTTGACTCCTACATCCCATCGGGGTTTGTTACGTGGTTCGTGATGTGGTTCGGGTGTAGGTGTGCGAGTTCTAGTGGTCTAGGATTAGGATCTACTTCCACCACAGGGGTAGGTGCTCGATTTAATTGCAGGGTAGCTTCTATAGTATCAACCGATATGCGGAATCTGTTCATAACGTGTGTGACATTACTCATACCAGTGGTGAGAGTTTCTACCGCTTTCATTAAATCGCTCATACGTTGAGCCAAATCCCCTACACTAGTCTCTAAATGATCTACTCGCTTCTCCATTTAAAATAATTTTGATATTGAATTTTAATTATTTTAATGACAATAAAAATTTAAAACTCATGTTAAAATTATCTCTCTTTTTTTGACTTAAACTAGAAAAACAATTTTTTTAGTATTAAATAAAAATAATTATATATATATATATACACACGAGTGCCCGACACGGGGCTCCGCCCCTACTGCCCCGCGTGATAGTATGCGCTCGCCCCTAACACGGGGCTCCACCCCTACGGCCAACCGCGACAGTATCCGACGGGAGACGACGGGCTTCGCCCGCCCCCGACGGATTTCTAGTATACACTCGAGCTAAAATAAGAAATTTATAGTGTGAATACTGTTTTTGAGTTCTGAGGCCCAAATATATCTTATTTGTAATTTTGAAAATAGGCCGAGCGGGCCAAATCAATTTTCGTGCGAGAAAAAGTTCTTGACGATGAACTTCGCTAAGCCGTTAATCGTTATTCGAAGATATTCCCTCGAGCGTCTAACAAGTTGAATCAAAGCGAGATCCTTACATCCACAAGCAAAAATCACAAACAATAATTTATGGATAAACAACAAATTTAAACAGCGCGAACGTCCGAGACAAGCTTAAATTAATTAGATGTGTTGCATAAAACTACGCAATAATTGAAGCAAGAGAGAGGGCGGAGTTACCCCAAGCATACGCAAAACTACGACAACAAAGCTGGATCCACTTCAAGGCAGTTGCACTGTCCAGGAGATCTGTATATGAGAGCAGGGAGTCTTCTTCATAATCAATCGACCGAATTAGGATTGCCGTCAACAACGTCGCTGGTAGGGGACGGTACAGATGACAGAGTTTGCAGCTGTGGACTGCTTGAATGGGTCAGCAGAGATCCCTCTTATCACCAGAATAGAGCGTCGAGGTCGACGACGAACTAGACTGGGCCACGTTGAAGAGTGTCGACGAGGAAGCGTCCTGGCGTCGATGAGGTCAACAGCGAACTGAAAGACCTTGCGTCCGGCGGAAGGATTAGATCGGAGTTACCGCATGCTGGAGCGAGGGCGCCGGGCTAACAAAGGAACGACGAATGTGTCATTCTCTGTCTTTCCACGTCTGCCTTGATCGTTCATGGTATGACCTTTTAATAAGAGGAATTAACTTCTACTTTTTCTGAAAGATTTACCACTGTATTTATTTCCAAAACTCATCCTTCTGTTGAATCCATTAATTGAGAGGCTACCTTATACGGGAATATAAATTGTCCTTTTTTTTCCAGATTTTACTTCCTAAATCTACCTTCCAACTGAATTTCGTAGTTGATTTTTTTTATATTTATATTTATTTTTATTCTCCATTCATCCTTACACGTATATAATTAAATTAAGCTTGCCTCTTTCACCTTAGCTACTTAAATTATTGGACCATTTATTCAGGATCTCTCCGGGCGGTCAAACCGTTGAGCCGGAACCCAAAATAATTTCAATTCCACATCAAGCTTAAAGTACATGGCAAAAAATGCAAAAAAGTCTCTGTATAAAAGTTTATTACAAATATTAGGAAAATAATCCGGAATGACTTGGGGCCCGATATGAGTTATCGAGGTCTTTATACAAAAAAATCATGAAAGGAAATAATTCTATCGCTGACAGCCTGACACAATAGGTCTATCTGACTCTCAATAAAGACTAGGGTGCAAAAATAGCCGAAGAACTGAGAACCGAACTGAAACTGACTCAAACGTGCGGTTCAAATCGGTTCTCAAGGTTCTTGGTTTGGTTCCGGGTCCAAAAATTTTAGAACCGACCATACAGTTTGGTTTTCGGGTCTTATGGTCGATTACCCAAAAACTGAACCATGAACCAACTAATTAATTAGGTTCACCTTGCTTGCTATTCTCCCACACCACTCCTCAATTTACATCAAACGCCTCTACAAGTCTTGTTTCACTCATTTTCTTTCCTTATCTCGTCGGTGTAATTTGTTAGCCTTCAAATCAAGAGAGAAATAAAATCCTCCATCTGGATAATAATTACCAAAGTTGATGTTTTTACATATAAATTTTTACTTTAATTTTTCAGCTCATCTTATAATTATTTTTACTCGTTTATCTACGTTATTTGTTTGATGCATTAATCTTTTTCCTTGGCAATTGAGAACCGAATCTGAGCTAAACCGAACTTTTCAGTTCAGATCCAGTTCTATACCTTGGGTACATGGGTCGGTTCCATTTCCGAAAAGTCAGAACCGAACCTATTCGGACCGGTTCTTGATTCTAAGTGGAATATGTGGCCTGAGTTGCACCTTTAATAAAGACAAAGTATACTCCCATTCAAGGAGTCCCCCTATCAGGCGGCAGGCGACCGATAGATCCGTCAGCCTTCTGATAGATTCAAGGATGTTGTCATCCAAAATGAGCTAAATTGGTTTCTCATGTATGTGCTCCCCTATCGTAGATCCATGGCATATTACTCCACTCACATTATGTTCTTTTCCTTGCGCATCTGATTGTTTTTCTGAGGGTTTAATTTATTATTTGTTATTTTTTGTCATCATTTTATTGATCTACCACTTAATTTATTTTGTTCCTCTTAATTTTTACTTATAAGGTGCGTTTGGTTGGGCTGTTGCTGATGGTAAGCTGCTGATGGGCTGTTGCTGATGGGAAAAGTGCTGATTCTGAAAAATGGAGTTTTGTTTAAAAAACTGTTTGGATGAAATGGAGTTTGCAAAACAGAGTTTTGAAAAAAACGTTTGGATACAAAACAGAGTTTTGATTAAAATTTTTTTTCCTAAACATCAACACTAACAACAAAATAATTAAAAACACATTTTCGATAAAAATGCCCTAAATGCATAAATTTATTAAGGCCTATGTTAAGACTATAGTATGGCCATAAATGTTGAAATATTTTCTAAGAAGATCATCTCCTTCCAATATGATTATTATTACCTCCCAGTGGGGCAAGGATAATAACATAGCAACCCAATTGAAATTTCACCCTAATGCCTATTCATTTTTATTTATAACATTATCACATTTACTGAGTAAATAAAAATTAAACATTCTCAAATTTTTTGAAAGAAATCAAAGGGCAATTATCACGATACATTCAGCTGGATTCAAAAATACCTCTTCCTGTCATATAGATAAACAGTGTTGTCTTCTTCAAGAATAGCGGATTCGCTGGATTTCGCTGGAGGTCGCTCGCCGAAGCAGGAAAGAAGAACGACACACAGCCATCTCGCTGGAGGTCGCTCGCCGGAGCAGGGAAGAAGAACGACACAGCCATTTCGCTGGAGGTCGCTCGCCGGAGCAGGGAAGAAGAACGACACAGCCATCTCGCTGGAGGTCGCTCGCCGGAGCAGGGAAGAAGAACGACACAACCATCTTGCTGGAGGTCGCTCGCCGGAGCAGATGGCTGATATATAGATAAACAGTGTTGCAGATCGCAGAGATCGGGATGAAAAGCTAGCTGGATTTCTGAAGCGGAGGATTTGTGACGCGGAGAGAGCAGAGATCGGTAGGAAAAGCTAGCGGGATGCGGGATGCGGGGCTTGCGGCAGCGGCTGAACGCAAGTAAAAACTGCGGACGTGGTCATGTATTAAACAGCGGAAAAGGGAAAACGGGGTTTTCTAAATTAATCCGCGCCAAACGCCGCTTATACCCATTTCGGCGGTGCGTTTCCGCCACACCACAGCCTGTCCGCTGCGCCAAACGCCACCATAATCTCCTCCACAGTGACAATGACATCAAGGATTACCTGAGTATCTTAGGCAACTAGGTTTGCATCAATTTACTTCTTGCAATCATTTTTCAGCCAGAGAAAGCTATTCCAGAAAATTGGTAGCTTGATCTTATATTGTTAATGACTTCAAATGCTTCTTGATCAGTGTACATGGTCCTGACCAGTAACTTATAGTTTCGCTTGCAACTTCTTAAAGATTTTGTGACGTTCTACTGCTGATACTTGTGTAAATGCTAGAATAGATAGATCTTGTGCTGTTAATGGCTCGGTGCTTTACCAGGATATGTGAACCGTGCTGTTAACTTATCCTTGAAATAGCCTATTATAGATTTTGCAAGATTTCAGCTGATTGTTGTCGTAAAGCCACGATGCCTTTGTTATTTAGTTCTATTATCTTTATCTCTTCATTTTATCTAATACTACTATTAACTGTTATTTTTATTCGGACATATTGTCCAGATCGATTGTTATCTTTCCAAATTCTGGGAGCACGTAGTTTCAGTTTTGTTTGAATTTATATCTATGATGTAATATATCTTCTAGCAATATTTTGTTTCGAAGAATCCTTTTTAGTGCCTTTATTATTTCTAATGTACATACTTCCATTTATTCGCCGCCATACTTATTACTAGTTCCAATATCAATGTTGATTATCTGCAACCTCATTAGTTTGGATGATGCTATGATACTACGAGGTATCACTATGTTAGCCGATTAATACTTTTTAATGTTATTTTCAGGTTCCTCGTTTAGTTCGTATGCATGCTAATGAAATGGAGGTTAGATATTATTGCATTATTCTTTTTGTAGAAGAATTTTTACAAATGCTCTTTTCTTATCATGCTGATAATTTCTTTGACAGTGTATTCTATGTAAAGTTATACTGGCTTCTTCAGTATTTCCAGCATAATTGCTAATATAATTCAGAATTTTACAGGACATTCAAGATGCTCATGCTGGGCAAATTGTAGCAGTCTTTGGGGTTGACTGTGCTTCAGGTACAAAATAAGTGTTGCAACTTTCACCTATTTTTTGTTTGTTGTTATAATTCTGAGCTCTTTTAAAATATCATTTATAAGGGGACACATTCACGGATGGATCGGTGAGGTACACAATGACATCTATGAATGTTCCTGAGCCAGTTATGTCATTGGCTCTTTCACCTATTTCTAAAGATTCTGGAGCACAGGCGAGTCCTTCCTCTGATGATTTGTTTTTTTTGTTCATTTACAATGTATTGTTGTACATATTCTTCTTTTTCCAATACGTTGCAGTTCTCAAAAGCTCTTAATAGATTCCAAAGAGAAGATCCAACTTTTCGTGTTGGTTTGGATCCTGAAAGTGGGCAGGTATGTTATGTTTCGATCTATTCCATCAATTCATTTTCGTTTTGTATGCTTATGGTTGTCTTACTTCCAGACTATCATTTCTGGGATGGGTGAACTTCACTTGGATATTTATGTTGAACGTATTCGAAGGGAATATAAGGTGCATGTTTCTTTCAACTGTAGTTTTTATGTAGTTCATGTGAAAGATGCACTGCTACAGGTGTACAGTTAACAATGCAATAATTTATTCTACTTTTGTTTAAAATCTGTTGTGATTGTGTCTAATGTATTCTATTTTTATTTCATATCTGTTGTGTTTGTGTCTAAATTTATATATTGATTTCGTCCGGAATTGAAATTTGATATTAAATTAATTTTTGCGATCAAATTAAATTATGTGGTATGCGTGCGTACTAGACGAGTAATAAACTGAGTAAATTAACCTAGGGTTGCATACAACATGCACAAAGTGACTATCAATCAAACACGAACAACACATCGGTCCCTTCCATAGACAAGAAATAAAATAGAGCGACAATGAAGTTTCCCTTCCACAGACAAGATATAAAATAGAGCAACAATGAAGTTTTCAAGTTAACGACAAACATAACTAATGATAATTTAGGCAGGCTCTGCTTTTAATAGACCAAACAAATTATGCATAAAATTAATTAACATGATTTGAGCAAGAGAATAGGAGAGGAATACCTCGGGTTTGCAAACATATCAAAGGGGCTCGAATTAGATGGGGTTCTACTGGATGTTAATATAGGGCTCGGTTAATGAAGGGAACAATGAATGAAGGATTAAATGGAGGTAAGACAGAAAATAATTCACAGGTGATTAGAGGGGAGAGGTGGGTTGGTTTGGGCTCTGAAAAGAAGTCATAAGCTTGGGTAAAACTCTGATGGAGTATTTGGTTGAGGAGGGAGGATGGAGTTTGTCGGGAAGGCTCAGTTGGTGGTCTGGTTAAGTGTGGTTCAGTGAACGGGAATAGAGAGGTCGACTAGGCTGGAGCTTACCGGGAGAGGATTCAATTGGGCACTGATGGTTTGAGAGTGGTCGTATGTTATGCCCCCGCATGCGCTTATGTTCTCGGGGCATAAATATTCTCGGCGACTAAAGGAGCATGCGCAAAGCAACGGGGCTGAACCATCCGGTTCAGCCCCCAATCATTAAAAGGGCCGAATAGGGGCTGAACCACCCCGGTTCATCCCCTACTTGAGGGGGCCGTCCGGCCCCCTGTTGCCCCGGGTATTAATAGGCTCGGGGCTCCTCCAAGACGGTTATCAAGAATATTCCTTCAGGTATTTTCCCCCCTTCTTCTCCAAACCCTAATTCTTCTCTCTTCTCTAGTTTCGCTCTCTTTCTTCCTTCTCTCTTGCAAGTTCATATCAATTGGTATCAGAGCATCCTTCCTGCGACCATGGTGACGCGCTCCGAGGCTGAGAACACGCACTTTGGCTGCCATAGAAGAAAACTACGTGAGATTGGCGGACACGGTGGCGGCAATCAAAGAACAAATCAAATCTTCCACAAAAAATCTCGAAGAACGGTGGGATACGCGCCTAGAGGAGATCAAATCCCTCCTCACACAAAGCATGAAAGGGAACTTCATCAGCAATGAAGGATCGGAAGAGGAGTTCTCTAACGTGCAGCCGCCGACTATTTTTCACGGAACCGATCGGCTTCCTGTAGCCGGATCGGAGAACGACGGGTTCCGCGGGACCGGGAATCAACCTAGGAGACTGGGGGAAGCCACCGAAGGCACGTCAGGGGCTGTCCCGACACCGGGAGGGGGCTGGGGAGCCGACGGAAGCTGCCCGGCCCTGTACAGGCCGGCGGAGCCAACGACAGGGCCGGGAGGCTCTGCAGCAGTTCCGACCGCATATTCACCCTATGGGGGGACTTTTCCAACTGCGTGGAGGCCCATCGGGCACACCGTGCCTTACCCTCGACCGTCTGGGGTGTCAGGCGCTCCGATTGGGGGTGTCGCCAAAATTCTACCACTTCCAAGGGCTTATGGACCTCCTACGGGGTTTGGACATGGAAATCTGGGCTATGAAAGGCCACCAACACCCATACACCAAGGCGGAGGGCAGCAGATGGGAGATGGACGGGGGGAACTCACTACCCGGGACCACATGGACCTCCAGCGGCGCAGTTAGAACACCGACGACCAGTAGCACCAGGGCAGGAGCCTGGGGGAAATGGCCAATGGAATCAAAGGCCATACATGCAACCGGAAAGAACTCGAATGAATTTTCCGAAGTTCCGCGGGGGAGATGCGCTGGAGTGGGCGCAAAAGGCGGAATTATTTTTTACTTACCAAGAGATACCCGAGGAGCAGTGGGTGCAATTAGCGGTCTTCCATATGGAGGAGGACGCTTATCAGTGGACACAGTGGTTCCTGAGGGGAAAGGATACGTGCCGTGGACCGAGTTTGTGGATGGGTTTACGGCCCGTTTCGGCCCTTTAGATTATGAGGATGTGGAGGCCATGCTGCAGAAACTCAGACAGAAGGGCGCGGTGATGGAGTATCGCACGGAGTTCGAGAAGCTGGTCAATCGGGTCAGTTGGGAGGAGAAGACTCTCCTTAGTTGTTTTATATCCGGGCTGAAGGAACATTTGTGAGATGAGGTTCATGCCTACATGCCCTACAATTTGAGCCATGCTATCAGCCTCGCACGGATACAGGAGGAGCGTTTCAACCGCCAGAGAAATCGGACCACGACGAGGGCTCTGACGGCCCCAGTGGCGGGCCGGAGGGACCCACCAGCAGCAGTTCGACCTATAGTGATAAGACTGACTTGGCCAGAGCTTCAAGCGAGGAAGGAGAAAGGGCTGTGCTTCAACTGTGATGAGAAGTACGCACCAGGTCACTGGTGCCAAAAGGTTCAGGTTTTTATGCTAAGGGGAGAGGACGAGGAGGAAGTCCCTACGGATGCCGAGGAGGAGGAAGGACTGGACCTAACGGAGTTTGGGGTCTCTCTACAAGCTATGGAGGGGTGCACTGCGCCTCTTACTATGCACATCGCCGAGAGGATTGGCCAGGAGCGGGTGACTATTTTGATTGATAGTGGGAGCACCCACAACTTTATCAACCTGCAGTGGCACTGAAGGTGGGACATACAGTTGACACAGAAGCCGCCTTTCAGGTCATGGTGGCAGAGGACAACAAGTTAAAGTGTGAGGGGGTGTTGAAGGGAGTGGAGTTGCGGATGCAGGGATATGTGTGTTACACCGATGTCTATCTACTACCGATTAGGGGATCCGACATGGTCCTTGGGGTTCAGTGGCTCAGACAGTTGCGGTGGGTGACCACGGATTGGGACCGGATGACTTTGGAGTTTACTCAGCAGGGTACGGATCATTGCCTGCACGATATACGATCATCCCCACTCAAGGAGATCTCACTCCGGAGCCTGCAACAATTGGAAGAGCAGGGCAGCACGATGGCTGTGGTCCTAGAAGTGACGGCCACTACACCGGCCACCTCCGAGGAACCCGAGCAGTTGCAGACCTTGCTGGCACAGTACGAGGATGTATTATAGGAGCCACACACCCTCCCTCCCTCGATATTTCGTGATCATCAGATTCAGTTGAAAGCAGGGGCGGGACCTACCAACATCCGGCACTACCGCTATCCACACATTCAGAAGGCGGAGATCGAGCGCAGTGTTCGGGAGATGCTCGCCATCGGCGTCATACGGCCTAGTACCAATTCTTTTTCGTCACCGATCATACTGGTGAAGAAAAAGCATGGCTCGTGGAGATTCTGCGTCGACTACCGAGGGTTGAACAACTCAACCATCAAGGACAAGTTTCCCATCCCGATGATTGAAGAGTTGCTGGATGAATTGCATGGAGCGAGCTTATTTACCAAACTGGATCTCCGGACCGGTTACCACCAGATCCGGATGGAGGAAGACATTCACAAAACCGCTTTTCGCACCCATGACGGTCACTACGAGTTCTTGGTGATGTCATTCGGGTTATCCAACGCCCCGTCTACCTTTCAAGCAGTGATGAACGAGATTTTCCGGCCACTTCTACGCCGCTACGTGTTGATCTTCTTCAATGCCATCTTGATCTACAACAAGAACTGGGAGGACCATCTTGATCATGTCAGACACGCGCTTACCATACTTCGGGAGCACCAGCTCTATGCCAAGCGTTCTAAGTGCTCATTCGGCCAGGCAGTGGTCGAGTACTTGGGCCATCTGGTGTCCGCTCACGGGGTCCAGGCTGACCCGAAGAAGATCGCCAGCATGGTGATGTGGCCTCAGCCCACGACGATCCGTGCCTTACGGGGCTTCTTTAGGCGTACTGGGTACTATCGCCGTTTTGTGAAGGACTACGACAAGATTGCACGTCCCCTCACTCAGCTACTACAGAAGGATGCCTTTCAGTGGCATGCAGAGGCGGAGGATGCCTTCCAGGCCTTGAAGAAGGCAATGACCACCACTCCGGTTTTGAAACTTCCAGATTTCTCTAAAGAGTTTGTGGTGGAGACGGCGTGGGGGGTCGGTATTGGAGCAGTCCTGATGCAGGAGGGTCGACCATTGGCCTTTTTCAGCAAGGCTTTGGCACCGAAGGCGCTAGGACTGTCCACCCGTGAAAAAGAGATGTTGGCCATTCTCCACGCTGTAGCCATGTGGCGACCTTATCTTCTGGGGAGACATTTCCAGTTCCGTACGGACCATCAGAGTTTAAAGCACTTCCTTGAGCAGCGGCTGACATCTCCGCTCCAGCGAAAGTGGCTGACAAAGTTGTTGGGCTACGATTATGAGATCGTCTACAAGTAGGCGAAAGAAAATGCGGTGGCGGACGCGTTATCACGCATACCGGAGAGCACCCTGTCCCACGTTTCGGGGCCAGTGGTTGATTCCTTGGACGAGATACATACGGAGGTGACCCAAGATCCAGAGCTCCGGGCTATTGTGGAGGTACTACAGCAGGAAAACACCACGGTTCCTGGGTACCATCTGCAAGGAGGGCGACTTTACTACCACGGTCGGGTGGTTATTCCCGCCACTTCAGCGTGGCGCCCCGTCATGATACAGGAGTTTCACTCGTCCCCGACCGGCGGCCATGCCGGCGTACTTCGTACACTGCAGCGAGTCCGTGCCAATGTCTTTTAGAAGGGCATGCGACGGGATGTCCAACAGTTCGTGCGGCAATGTGAGGTTTGCCAGCGGCAAAAATACGAGACGACATCGCCCGCGGGACTGCTTACCCCGCTAGAGATTCCACACCAGATCTGGGACATAGTCTCCTTGGATTTCATAGATGGCTTGCCCAAGTCTCAGGGCAAGTCTGTCATTTTAGTCGTGGTCGGCAAATTATCCATGTATGGGCATTTTCTCGCCCTTCGCCATCCATATACAGGGGAGTCCGTTGTTGAGTTGTTCGCTCGGGTGATTGCTAGACTCCATGGTATTCCTTGCTCTATTATCTCAGACAGAGATCCGGTTTTTGTGAGCAAATTCTGGAAGGAGCTATTCTGGTGGCAAGGCACCACGCTGCGCATGAGTACTGCCAACCACCCTCAAACTGAAGGGCAGACGGAGGTTCTCAACAGGGGGGTAGAGACATACTTACGGTGCTTTGTGATGGATGAGCCACGTACGTGGACCCGCTGGTTGCATTGGGCCGAGTATTGCTACAACACTTCTTTCCATACAACAAACAAGCTCACCCCTTTCGAAGTCGTTTACGGGCGGCCACCACCCACTTTGGGCTCGTACGAGCCTGACATCACCGCTCTGCCGGCAGTCGATCAGACGCTACAGGATCGAGACCGCACATTAATGGTACTACGAGACAACTTACGGGCAACACAGGAGCGCATGAAGGCACATGCAGACAAACATCGCATGGAACGGGAATTTGCGGTTGGCGACGAGGTTTTCCTCAGGCTTCAACCGTACCGACAGCTTCAGTCTTTCGGCGGGCCAATCAGAAACTGGCTCCAAGATTCTACGGGCCTTTCCGCATCATCCGACGGGTGGGCCCGGTGACGTATACCTTGGCACTACCAGAGGGGTCTCGCATCCACCCGACGTTCCATGTCTCAGTGCTTAAAAGAAAGATTGGGGATTCCGTCCAAACCAGTTCTAGCCTACCAGAGGCGACCACCGCCGGCGAATTACGGCCTTCACCGGAGGTCATACTGTTGACCAAGTGGAAGAAATGGGGCGTGGAGTACCGGCCCGAGGTGCTCGTAAAATGGAAGCATATGGCGGAGGATCATAATTCGTGGGTTGATTTGCTGGAGTTTCGTGAGAGGTTTCCGGATTTCCACCTTGAGGACAAGCTGGATCTTGATGGGGAGGGGAATGTTATGCCCCCGCATGCGCTAAGGTTCTCGGGGCGACGAGGTTTTCCTCAGGCTTCAACCGTACCGGCAGCTTTCAGTCTTTCGGCGGGCCAATCAGAAACTCGCTCCAAGATTCTACGGGCCTTTCCGCATCATCCGATGGGTGGGCCCGATGACGTATACCTTGGCACTACCATAGGGGTCTCACATCCACCCGACGTTCCATGTCTCAGTGCTTAAAAGAAAGATTGGGGATTCCGTCCAAGCCAGTTCTAGCCTACCAGAGACGACCACCGCCGGCGAATTACGACCTTCACCGGAGGTCATACTGTTGACCAGTGGAAGAAACGGGGCATGGAGTACCGGCCCAAGGTGCTCGTAAAATGGAAGTATATGGCGGAGGATCATAATTCTTGGGTTGATTTGCTGGAGTTTCGCGAGAGGTTTCCGGATTCCCACCTTGAGGACAAGCTGTCTCTTGATGGGGAGCGGAATGTTATGCCCCAACATGCGCTAAGGTTCTCGGGGCATAAATATTCTCGGCGACTAAAGGAGCACACGCAAAGCAACGTGGTTGAACCATCCGGTTCAGCCCCCAATCATTAAAAGGGACGAATAGGGGCTGAACCACCCCGGTTCAACCCCTACTTGAGGGGGTCGGCCGGCCCCCTCTTGCCCCGGGTATTAATAGGCCCGGGTCTCCTCCAAGACGGCTATCAAGAATATTCCTTCAGGTATTTTTCCCCCTTCTTCTCCAAACCCTAATTCTTCTCTAGTTTCGCTCTCTTTCTTCCTTCTCTTTTGCAAGTTCATATCATCGTAGATGGCCAATTGAAGGCGGATAAAGAAATCAGTGGAGCAGACCGGCAAAACCGACAGTTGTTGGCGCCAGGAAACAAAAACGACGGGACTACTGAGGTATTTCGAAAAACAAAGAGAATTTTCTCTGTTATAAAAGAGAGGCTTTTAGTGTTTTGGTTTTATTAAGTTTTAATGGGATGGCAAATCAAAAGCAGAAGGAGCTTAGCCTAGACACTTAGTATTCTCCCAATATTAAATAGTTCTGAAACTAAAGTAAATACTTTATTGATTAAAATTTTAATTTCAGAATTATTTATAATATTATAAATTGCTTCATTTTAAATTTTAATTCTACTTCCAAACTATCACTAAAATCTTATTTGACAGACTTTTTCATTCAGGGTTTTATTGGTCGGTCAATCCAATAAGTCGTAAAAGCATGCACGGTAAGAATTACACTAGCACGTGCACGGATATAAAGTACGAACTTGCGTGAGGACATACACTAAATGTAATAAAAATCTAAAGGTGAATAAAAGGTTTCATATATCTACAAGAGTCTGAAGAATTCTTAAATTACATATAAAGCTCACCTAGTAATTGTCTCCATCGTGGAAAAAATATCGTCGATGTGCTGAGGTAATAATGTTGTGTGTGGGGTTTGGGGTATGGGTTTTTCTTGGATTGGAGGAGTAGAGGAAAGACCGGATCAACAGATGGAGGATTGGTCGGTTGGTAGCATCTTATATTGTTAGAGTTTTCGATTTATGTTTTGGTTTTATTTTTTTCCTGTATCTTTGTGTGTTGTACTTTGTCACTCCTATATATAAAGGAGTGATTCTTGTTTAATTGATGATGATTTACTTTCAACATGGTATCAGAGCTAGGCGAACCCTAATCGTTCTCGCCCGCTCGTTCGTCGCCTGATCGTCACCCGCCACTGCTCTACCGTCGCTCGCCCGATCGTTGGTGAAACAGTGGCCCGTCGCTCCTTCCGCTTCCGCACAGCAGCGGCTCCGTCGCACAACAACGAGCCCATCACTCCTCCCGCCGCCGCTCCTTCCATTTCCGCAGGCCCAGATCCGTCGCTCCTTCTTCTGCTTGTTCCCAACAACCTCTTCCTTCATCCCGTCGGTCTTCTTCTGGACGCAAGAAGTATGCGACAATAGGGTTCTACTTCCCGGCGTCTGGTGCCTCTTCTGTTTGAGGGGATGTCCCCTCCATTGATCTTCTCCGCGTGTTCTTGGCTCGGTTCCTTCGCCGGGATCGTTTGGGTTATTCTCTTTCTATGAGAAGCTATTAGGGTTGCGCCCCTTTCTTCCTATTGGCTCGTTCCCGTGGTTGGACGAGGGTGATGAATATGTACAAAGCAGACACATCCAAACCTTAGGGGAAAGCTGAGGAGGCACATGGAGAGTGCTAAGAGGCGTGACATTGCCAAGGACACGCTAGGGCATACAAATAATAAGATATGCCGCAGTAAGGACATCATCCCCCCAGTAATACTTGGGAAGATGCATGGTGGACAAGAGGCAGTGAGCAACTTCCAGCAAATGACAATTTTTCCGCTCAGCCACACCATTCTGAGTCGGGGAATAAGCGCAAGTAGTTTGGTGGATGATGCCATGATCAACAAGATATTGCTCAAACGACGAATCCATTTACTCACAGCCATTGTCGTTGCGAAGAGTTTTAATTTGGTTTGGAATTGTGTGGAGATCATATTATGAAATTTGCGAAAAATATGAAAGACATCACTCTTTTGCCTCAACAAATATAACCAAGTAGCACAAGAAAAACAATCGATAAAAGTGACGAACCACACAACCAGAAATAGAAGGTACAGAGCACGGTCCTTAGATATCAGTATGAATAACTGCAAAAGGAGTTGAACTAGACAATTAAACATGATTAAAGGTAGTACGATGATGTTTGTTAACAGTACAAACGTCACACACAAAGGAAACAAAAACAACAGTAGACATAACAGGAAACAACAATTTCAGAACAGGAGCAGACGGGTGATCCAGACGACAATGCTAGGAATACACTGGATGAGTAGTGTTGGAATGGAGAGCCTGTGGAGGTTGCACTGGGCTGGAGTCAAGCACATACAGACCATTGACCATGCTACCAGAGCCAATCACCTTTCCCGTCATCAGGTCCTGAAAAACACAAGGAAGAAATTTAACAGAACAGTTCATGGAATTAGTTAAATGACTAATAGAAAGAAGGTTACTAGTGAAATTGGGAACATGAAGAACATAGGACAAAGTGAGAGAGGAGCAGGAGTTGGAGCCCTTTCCAGCAATGGAGGAAAAAGAGCCATCTGCGATGCTCACCTTATCACGACCAGAGAGAGGAGTATAGGAAATGGAACTTGAAGCAGAGCCAATTATATGGTCTGTGGCCCCAAAGTCAATAATCCACTGGGTGGTAGGAAGGGAGGTAGCAGAGTGAGCACCTGAAGGTTCAGTGTGAGCATAGGAGGAGGAAGTAGGAGACTCCGCAGAAAGGCCATGCATCAAGCGACGGGGGGCAAGCACTTACTCAGCCGAGAATGCATTGGGAAGAGAAGGAGTGTCAGTGCTAGACTGGTTACAAGTACTGTCCACAAGAGCATCTGTGAGATTAGCAGAACGAGGAGGAACATGACGACCATGAGGTCTCCCAAAAACACTGCCACCACGAGGTGGAGCACCACCTCTTGGTGGAGGGAACCCATGGAGGCTGAAGCAAGTGTCCCTAGTGTGACGGTTCTTCCCACAATAGTCACAAAGGAGATGATCTTTATCAGAGCCCTTCGTCTTTGGGTCACGTGACGGACGACCACCAAGAATAGAAGTAGCCGCAAAGGGCAGAATTCTCAGGGGCTAGATCAGGTGGCAAGGTCTGACGACGATCGAATTCCTGCTGCACAATACTGTAAACCTCAGGAAGAGACGGTAATAGAGGACGCCCCAAGATTTGAACACTGACTTGATCAAAGCCTCGATGAAGACCATGAAGAAACTCAAAAATTCGATTCCGTTCTTCTCTGGCACGAACCATTGCCTCATCAACCAGGTTAACAAATGTGAGGGGATCAAAATGATCGTATTTTTGATGCATCTGTGTAAACTCCAAATAATACACAGACGGAGGGTCGTCGCCATGTCAGAGGAGTGATATCTTCCTCCGTAACTGGAAGATCTGAGGAACATTACCCCGACGAGAGTATGTAGACTCTGCTCGCCTCCAAATGTCTGCAGCAGTGTCGAGAAATAAATAATTACTGGCGATCGACTCCTGCATAGAATTTGTAAGCCAAGACATGACAATGAGTTTTCCGAATCCCACTGTAGCCACTCTGAGGAGGTCTTGTCGGGTTCCTTAGTTTAACCATTGACATTGCCAAAGGCGACGACTTTTGAGCATCAAGGTGATAGATCGGGACCATGAGAGGTAATTAGAGTCATCCAGGCGAATGGTAGTGATCTGGAGAGTATTGTGATCATGGCTCCCACAGAGAGAACTCACTGGAGGAACAACCGTTGATGAGGGAGCAGGTGAATCATCACTGCTAGACACAGTGGCTCAAGAATATAAATTTGGAAACCACTCAAGCCCAAGGAACAACGAATTACGTTGAGAAAAAACAAATCTGGAAGTATAAAGGAAGAGAAATCCACTCCATGTAATCACCAGGAGGCGCAGACGACGCTGAAGAGTGCAGACATATCACTGCAATGAGAGTCTGGCGCCTGATGCACTCAGAAACATGCTTAAAAAGCATCAGTGCCAGACAGAAGGAGGAAAATAGTTTATAAAGAGGTGCTGACAGGAACGACCGACGAGAAGTGATGACTCCGGCGACAAGCCGAGCTAGAAAAGCCGCTGGAGAGGATTAACGAAGCTGGAGGAGATCACTGGCGTCTGGATTAACTGCTGGAAGAGAGGAGCGGTGACGTCGAGAGTGGAGCGAATGGAGGTATGGAGCGACAAGCGGGCTGGGTCGACAGTCGATTTGGCGAGGAAGAGTGTCGTCGAGTGTGGATGGCGGAAGCGAGAGCAAGCGGAATGGCCAGGGCACCCCGATTCCTTGCTCTGATACCATGTTGAACAACGAGAATAATTCCTTTTTTCATACCATTACGCTCATTTATCCCCTCCATATGTGGAGACGGATAATACAATGCTGAAAGAAGATACACAAAAAATATTATTACAAAATACATATTATAACAGTCTCTGTGGATGTCACTTTCCATGAATCAGAGGCTTATTATGGGAGCTCACTTCAGGGGGAGTCTGGTTCTATGGAAGTGAGCTCTCCCTCTATTCCTCTACCTATTTCTCCCCCATATCATCCTGTTCTTCCTCATGTTATTATAACTCTGGCATTGCCCCCTCGTCCTACTTCTCTTTTGCACGTTTATACTCGTCGACGAAGGGGCACAAACAATCATGTGTCACACACCATACCAGAGCCAACGCCTGATCCGTCTGCTGGTCTCCAAGGTAACTGTGCATCCACTCGACATCCCTTATCTCGTTATGTGACTTATGACTCTTTGTCGTCCTTGCATAAAGCCTTTGTCATATCTCCGTCCTCCATATCCATTCCTTCCCCGTGGCAGGACGCTCTTGGGCACCAAAAGTGGGAAGAAGCTATGCTGGAAGAGATGATGGCTCTTGAGAAGAATTGCACACGAGATCTTGTTTATCTTCCTCAAGGCAAGACCGTTGTTGGATGTAAGTGGATTTTTTCGATAAAACAAAACTCCCAAGGTCGGGTGGACCGTTACAAAGCTAGGTTGGTGGCCAGAGGATACACCCAGACAATTGTGATTGACTATCAAGAAACTTTTGCTCTCATGGCAAAATGAATTCCATCAAAATTTTGCTCTCTTGTGCTGCATGCAAAGGGTGGAGTGTCAGCCAGTAAGATGTGAAGAATGCCTTCCTCCATGGGAATTTGGAAGAGGAAGTACATATGTCACTACCTCCAGGTCTTGTCTCTGAGGGATCTGAGGGAAAGGTATACAGGCTGAAAAGGCTCTATACGTCCTAAAACAATCACCGAGGGGTTGGTTTGGAAGGTTCCAAAGAGCCATGCTGACATTTCAGTATACTCAGAGCAATGCCGATGATACCCTGTTTGTAAAACACAAGAAAGGAAAATTGAGTGCTTCGATTGTCTATGTGGATGACATTGTCATAACTGGGGATGACATAGAGGAGATCCCAAAAAAAAAACAGGTTGTTGCTAGGTCCAGTACCGAAGCTAAATTTAGAGCTATGGCTCATGGAATTTGTGAAAGAATGTGGACTCGGTCCCTTATGTCTGAACTTGGGATTCAAGGCAAGGGTCCCATCCGACTATATTGTGATAACAAGGCGGCCATTAGCATCGCGCACAATCATGTTCAGCATGGCCGCACTAAACATGTTGAAGTCGATCGACATTTCATCAAGGAGAACATAGTGAGAGGAGTTGTGAGCACTCCATTTGCCCCCTCTGATCAACAACTAGCTGATGCTCTTACTAAGGGGTTGAGTCATAGAGCATTTGGAAACATTATGACCAAGTTGGGTTTGACATATATCACAAGCCCAACTTGAGGGGGAGTGTTAGAGTTTCCGATTTATGTTGTGGTTTTATTTTTTTCCTGTATCTTTGGTAGCTGTATTTTGTCACTCCTATATATAAAGGAGTGACTCTTGTTTAATTGATGATGATTTTCTTCCAACATATATATATATATATGGATTGTGGCGACGATGAGACAACAAGAGGAAATTGTGGGTTGTGGTGGTGGTGTGGCAGCAATAGGTAATTTGGGTTGTGGCAATGGTGGGACAACAACATGGAACTAGGGTTGTAGGCGAAACTCGTGATGCCCTAATTAAACCCTAATGCAAATGCAACATCTCAATCATGCAATTACTTCCGACGTGCAAATAAATAAAAACGTTAATTTTAAAGTCTTGCATTAACATCACAATTGATCAAACATTACAATGTAAGTAGTCAGAAAATAAGTTCAATTACATAAGAGTACTAAAAATAACTATTGAATGATTTGAGCACACACACATAAGAGTGGAAGAGCCAAATTATTTAAACAAGATATTACTAGCAATAAAAGTGCATCCGTACATTGTAAGGACTATGAAACTAAAATGTGAAACTCATCAAGGTGGCAGTCGGCGTGGAAATGAAGATCCAGACGTTGTAGGGGTAGCAGCAAGAGGTGCTTGGATGCAGCGGTTTGCAGCGGGAGGGGCTGGGAGACAACGGTTTGCAGCGGGGATGGGAGGCGGCGGGTTGCTGCGGGGAAGAACTTTTGTATTGGGGAGGGGCTGGGAGGCGGAGGGTTGATGCGGGGAAGAGCCGGGTTGCAGTTTTTACAGTTGGAGGGGTCTAAAAGTCGGTAGTTTGTAGTGAGGAGTGGCTGGGATGCAGAGGGTTGTTGTGGGGAAGAGCTGGGATGTTGTTTTCGCCATGGGAGGGGGCTGAAAGTCGTCGGTTTGTAGTGGAGAAGAGATGGGATGCGGTAATTGCAGTGGGGAGGTGGGGGAATAGTGTTGGACGATGGGAATGAGCGAGGGATGCTCATCGTGTACTTGAGAATGATCACCCGAAAGGTGTTGGTGGCGTCGGCACTACCGGAGAGGAGAAGCGAAAGGGCGTCACACCCGTCGCTGAGACTGAGTGGTTTCTTTCATGAAACCAACTCTCGATCCCCAATGCCCTAACCGACTGGGGTATAAAGGGGGGATTAGGTTAAGTACATTTGATGGCCACGATCGCCCGACAGATAATTTAACCTGACTCTCAAAATACAACTTAGAAAAATAAAAGAAAAATATGAAAAATCGAGTCGGTCACGATCATGGTCTCCGATCGTCCATCTGACGATCCAAATATATCGATTTCACAAATATCTGGACTGACACATAATCGATCTCCATGAAAAGGGCCAACGACACTCCTTGACTTCAACACCAATGATAGGGGAATGGAGGGTGATCAGTGTCAGTATCGACGGTCAATCAAAGAGTTTCAGTAATTCCAATAAAATATGCAATCTTTTTTCACTGTCACAATCTCTATTTAAAGGAGGTCCATATGCCACTGGAATGGAGGGATCGGATTATCTTATCATTCCATTGATAAAAAAATAATAGAATATTAGAAAAATACATTGAACTCTGAAAAAATGTGTTAAACGCATCTGCAGGGTCCCATCATTCAGATGACGACCTTATGGCTATCTGTGACGAAGATAGATTCTGAATGGTCCCTTATGTGCGCTTCAACTGATGCGCGTGTTCCTCATTAATTGTCTAGTCACTTTGCATATTTTTTACATGTGTTGATGAATGGCTATTCAACTTGAAAATTGATGAGATGCAATCTACTAATGTTCGTATGATTTGCATCATAATCCGTGTGATTTTGAGTTTGGGCACTATTTAAGATAGTAGATGTAAAAGCAAATTAGGAGGAGTTCTCCCAAAAGTCCATATTATATTTATTTGTTTTTTGTATTCGTTCCTTTTTACATCCATTATTGATATGTTTGAGTAAAAATGTTAGTGTTCCAGCAACTCGAGGGTTTTCGGTGTTATTTCCCATGGTGGTATGTTAAAAACACTCTTTCATTTCTCATCCATGCACATCTTTTCCGTTGGTCGTCATGATATCCTTCTGATCTTGAGGCTCATTTCTGTTGCCAATCAACAAACCTCATATTGTAGTGTAATTTTTGTCAACCATTAGGCTATCAAGCTCCTGGCATGCTTGATTTTTGTTTTAGCTAGCCCTATTATTCGATACGAATATGAGTCTTCAAGTCCACTGTCACTTTGCTGAGCGCCGCATCTTAGTATCACATGTATTTTTTCCATTTACCTATGTAGCCCTAGTAACATTTTTATAATAGTGTTATATGCCCACTCGTATATAACGGGAGTGGAGGAGAGTCTTAGGATTAGATTGGAACTTCTTAGGTTTTGAATTTCTCCTTGGAGAAGAGAGAGGGCCATCAAGAGGGAACCATCCCTCAGAAGCTACGCATGAGCATACCTCGCTATTATAGTGCAAATATTCAGATCCTGTTTTGTAACAAATGGTCTGACCTGCCCGTCTCGGCTGACTACTGAGATTCACCATTATTGGGATTTCTACCCAGCATGTCCTCATCTAGTTGTCCAACTAACAATTCCAATTCTATACACGTCCACTCTGATTCAACCATTCCAGTGTCTCATCTTGCATTCACGGTGAGTAGGCCTCTCACCTTCTCGCAATCCTGGGTTTTGCGACTGTTCCCCAGCTTCCAAGCTCCATTAATGATTACACATCTGCGCGCTCTCAATTCTACTACACTGCAATGTTTTGATCCGACTTATGGCAATGCCTCGCCTCGACACACTACGTGGAAGCTCTAACTCCATTACCCCTTCTTGTCGATTCCTTATGCCTAGGGTTGCCACTCCTTCGTTCGATTTCTCACATCGCAACTTTACTGACATCATAATGTTGCTGCCACCAACGGCATAAATGGCGGGATCGGCCCTATCTCTGGCCACACGCCTGTTGCCCGATTGAGTCACATCGTAGCGGACAACTCCATCAATCCTCGAGAACGGTTGGTTCCATTATCTTATTTCCGCATTGTATTATGTGTCTTTACATTCCACATGTGTCAATTGTTTTTCATTTCATGTATACATTATACCGACTTAATTGGAGTGACCGCCCAGCAAGACCATAAATCAATAGGTACGACAATTCGGATAGTTATGGAGAAATAAGGCAAAACTCTAAAATGCTTAAATTAACATTAATAAAAATATGCATATAATCCTTTCAAAATCAAGGGGGATAAAAGAAGCATAAAATCTTTTAAAATTGCGAAGTATAAACCCCAAAAAGGCAAGGCAAAAACTTCCACTTACAAAATAATATTACTTTAAAAATGAACCCAACTGCGACTTAATGAGGGGCCAAAAACACAGAGCAACGAGAGCTTCTCGTTTCCCTCTGCTGGCCTTCAAATCCCAAACCAATCCTTGCTTGTTCATTGTTTCTCCTCGTCGATGTCTCTGGAGGATCGTCGTCGACGTAGGCCTGCATCCCAGTGATCTATGCCTACTCAACACTCGACTTACTTGCGAGCGTGAACTTTCTTGTCTAGTTGTCGTTGATCATGATGAACCATTCCAACGGTCTCCCTCCGCTACAATGATTCTTCCTGCGAAGCGACGACGCTGGCCCTCGTTGACCTTGACCCTATCTCGGTGGACACCTGAGTTCAGTCGACTCCCCTCTGCCAGAGTTCGTTCCCTCTTCCTACTACGAGACGATACCTTCTTGATATCGAAAGCTCCATCTGGCGTGACAAACTTGCTATGAATCCCTCTTCAGAATTGCAGATTAGTATTTGACCTGGGTAATACTTCTCATCTCACAACTCCTCAACAACAACAACAACATAACCCATATAGTCCCCAATCATTGGGGGTATGGGCGGGGGAAGATTGGAAACAGACCTAACCTTTGGCACTATGCACAAAGTGGCTTCTCTCAGAGGAGAAAGACCTACCCTTTGACAATAAATGCACAAAGTGGCTGCTCACAGAGTACACCACTGAAATAGTGGCCCCCTATACCGTCGCGTTTGCTGCGGAATCATGCCCTCAAATCAAAGCCAAAGACATCAGAGAGGGCAGACCCAAGAATCCATTTTGATTTATGTGCACATAACCATGCACATAAATCTCACAACTCCTAATTAGAATAAATTCTATGCATAAATTTAAACATCATATGTGTTGATCTTGCTTGGATCTCCTTCATTATCCTTGATTTGTCATTATTTTTTCCATAAGTTATTTAATGCGATTAAGCATGTGAAATATATGAACCTTGCTATGGCGATCTGTGAGCACTTGAGAAAATCTCTCTCGAACTATGATTTTTAAATTCATGTTTGATCTATTTGTCTTGATTTTGAAATGCCCGTGCGAGACTCGTCTAATTCTCCATCAATTAACGTAATTTCTTCAATTGGTTTACATTACTTGACCCCCCCTCCACCACTGCGGCACTGCCCTCTTATGATCTCACAGACTGCATGGGATTCCTACACTCCATCGTGGACATTCACTGGGCCCACCTTCGTCGTATTGAGATGCTAGTGTTCGATAACATTGACCCTCTCGACTGAACCGCCTGAGCAGAATAGTTTTTCGATTTCCAATCCATTTCTACAAACAAGAAGGTCCCAATGGAGATGGAAATAATTTACATGGAAGACTCTACGCTACACTGGGTGCGTTGGACGCTCCAGAACATTCCCGGTCTCTCTCGCCCTACATTTAAGGTGGAACTCCTTTCCCGCCACATCAGGAGAGAAATGTGTAAGCTCCGTTCGCCATTATGGCTCCGTTGCGGCTTACATCACTTAATTCATTGAGTTTTTCACTAGTGTGTCAGGTCTCTCCCCAGATCATTATCTTGGGTACGTCCTTCTTGGTCTGTGGCCCCCATATGTGCACACCTTCGTGCCTACAATCCAAACACCCTCTCCCGAGCTGTAAAACAAGCTCGGTGATTTGAGGAGGAACTTAGCGCCACCTTGGTACCCCCCCCCCCCCCCCCCCCCCCCCCCCCCCATCACCAGCAGCCTTCTCAACCTCCTAACCTCATCTTCCATAGAACCAACTCGACCATTGATCTATTATGAAGATGATGACCTCGTCTTTGCATACATGGACTCTTATGCTCGTTGACAACCCCTTCAAGCCTCTACCTTGAGGACAAGGTTGATTTTTGAGACAGTGGTATTGATACACAACCACCTCATCGAGCGTCATCAACTTAGTATGTTACATGTTTTTGTATTTACGTATGTAACTCTGATGACATTTTTGAAATACTGATGTATGCCCACTTTCACTTATATAAGGGGGTGGAAGAGAGTCTTATGATTAGTTTGGAACATTGTAGGTTTTGGATCTCTCCTTGGGGAGGGGCTTCAAGAGAGAACCAGCCCTCAGAGGCTAGGCGGGAGCATACCTGCCATTTGTATCCAACACATTTTATATTCTTGTGTAAATATTTTGATCCTGTTTTGTAACATTATTTCTGTTAGCCTAATGAGATAGTATACTATATCTTCTCAGTTCTTCCATGATAAATGATAGTCAATTTATATCTGATAGATTTTATGGAAGTGATGGATAATTTCTTCTGACACTGTTCTTCATTATCTTCCATTGATTTCAAGGTTGATGCACAAACTGGAAGACCTCGTGTAAACTTTAGAGAGACAATAACACAACGGGCAGATTTTGATTACTTGCACAAGAAGCAGACCGGCGGTCAAGGTCAATATGGGCGTGTTTGTGGGTAAGTATTGGCTTAAAATGTCATCTAAATGTTTCTTTGGCTAATAGGAGATTTTAGACATCCTGATGCTTGCTATTTATGCTTCACCGGCATACAACTTCTTTATGATAAGAGCTCACTTTAGTGCAATATTCTTTATTTGATATTTAGGGCAACTTTAATATCTTTACTGCAGCTATCTATTCATTATGCATGGCTATGATAATAGTCTTATGTCTCTTATCATGGAGACTAACAAATAAAATGGAAAGAAAACCAATATTATGTTTTAATAATGCAAAGTATAGTTATTTGGCTAAAACAAAAAAATGATAAATATTGTTTGTCGTAGTGGGAATGCAATTTGTTTTAGGAAATAATCAAATTCGAGCTGCAATAATTAAAAGTTTTTAATATTTGGCTTCTTTGAGTAAACCATTGATGTATGAGCTGGAGGTGGCGTTGGTTAGGATTGTAGAGGTGAGATGAGAGGGAGAAGGATAGAGGGGAGAACAAGGTAAAGTTATTCAACTTGTGGTATCAAACCGCTCATTAGATATGATGCAGCGGAACAAATGCATACTCACTTTTTTCTTGTTTTGGAGTAATTGGCAACACTCGATGAAATTTGGAGAACTCTCTTGAGAAGTTAGGGTACTCTGTGATTGCAATTGGTTGCAGAAAAGGTAGGATTGGATGGACTGAGATTGGAAGATAACCAAGAGAGAGGCAGTAAGAGAGTGAGGGAGCGGTACAGAGGGTAGATGGAGTTGTACATGAAGCGCTAACTACTATCCTTGTTGCGAACAAAAATCACCAGACTGGAGAAAGGACTCAAGCTCGGTTGAAGCGGGCCTCACGTAAGCATATCTCTGACCAATCGCACAATCTCATCCTTGTGCACATGGTCGTAGCGGTAAGTGCAAACAAAGATGGACTCGCCCCTGAGCAAAGGGGAATGTTGTGGTTCATTAACCAATGTGGGGCAGTTCCCGCGATGAGGAAAACACCTTGGGAAAGACATCCAGAATGTGTTTAAGCTGGGGAAACAGTGACGCTAAGGTCTGTCTCCGAACGTGCCAAGGTAGTGCGGAAAAATTTTCTGCGTCAGCCTTTCATATGACCTGGAATGTCATTTTTATGCGGAGGAGTGTTACCCCTTAGGGTTTCGCCGCTCCAATCCAAGAAAATCAAGATGGAGGAGAGGAAATTCAAGAAGGTCTCTTTGCCAGCCCTACACTCCAAATCTTTTCATTCCGAAATAACCAAAGATACCAAATACAAGAGGTTTGGGGTATTAGAACCCCTCACAGGGCAAAAGCGTAATTATACAAGAAATTCGAAATACAACTTAAGTAAAAGATAAAACACCCCGCCCGGGGCATTAACAATCACGTTGGTGTCTCCGTCGTGACCCTTTTCTTCCTGGAATAGACACGCCACGATATTGGCGCCTCTTCGAGCTCCGTGCCACCGTCCGCATCCATAACAATATCCCCATCTCGACGCCGTTTGTTCGCCTGATGGAGTATCTTATGTTGTGCGTTGCAAAGATGGATCTTCAAGACCCGCAATATCTCATCTCTATCCAAGAGTTGCACGCGCACCGCATCGACATGGCATCATTTGGTTGATTCTTGATCACGGAGGGCGATGGGTGGCCGTAAACGGTTTGGAACGATGTAATGCCGGCGGAATAGTGGAAGTGTTGTAGGAAAACTTGGCCCACCCCAACTGATGCAGGACGGCGCGTAGGGTTCGCGCGCCTGTCGGCTATTTCTAGGAAACCCTAAATGCATGCAATTGAAAATTGAAATTTGAGCGAGCGCTGCACGAACTTTAAGAAATTAAGCAACTATGTTTTATAAAGCACAAAATTACTATTTTGTTTTACAAATTGAATTGTCTTGAAATTATGGTTCAATTCTAAATCCGGGGAAGGAAGTTTGCAACTTTCGTTCCGTTCCCCTTGTTGTAGCAAACAGAAATCGTGAACTCCAAATACGTTTCCGTTTGGAGTTTTCGACGTGGCATTCGCTGACAAAATCCGAGCGAAAATCCAACGATGAATCTATTAACCTAAAGAGAAAGTATAGACGCACACAAAGGAAGAGAAAGAAACAAATTACCCACGGAAAGAGGCGTCTTTCCGCAATCGAAGTCGACGGCGATCCCGCGAGGAATTCCTCGTCACCTTCGATCTCCCGCTCCGAGGTCGGCCGCTATCGCACAAGGGCACCACGGAGTAAATTTCGCTCACTCTCACACTAAGTGGTTCCACGGGATCTCAAACACTCACTAGTGTAAGGAGGTCACAAACTAAACATCCTAACGTCTCACTCGCTTTCACACCCAAGGTGGTTCCACGAAATCTCGATTACTCGAAGTGGTTCCTCGAAATTTCAACACAAAATTAAACTTCACTCACTAAACTCATGGCAGCAACACTCCTCAAACAGCACAAATACAATTAAAAAAATATCAAATAGTACATTTGATGATACTATTCATAATTCTTCTAACAGGCACAAATTAAAACATCTGGCCACTGTTCACTATCTCCTACGGGAGGCAGGAAACACACAACAGACAGAACCGACAACATCGAAGTCATTCACGGAAACAATATTGAAACAGTACTTCATCATCGCTGTTCATCATCTACTACAGGAGGCGGAAGCATACAGCAAACTAAATCATCAAGATCTCTTACAACATTCAACAGGAAGCCCAACAGTACTGAGCCAATATCAACTCTAACACAGGAAACGAATGAGGAGGAGAAATCAATTCAGGAAAATCATCATCACCCCCTTCTCAGTCCATCAGGCAGCATTATATAGAGAACAATCTGTATCCAGGAACGTCCCCGTCGCATGCGTCAATCCTGGCCTGGAGCTCGGTCGTGGACTGAAACCGCAGGTGGTTGGCTTGGACGTGGCGGAAATGCGCTGGAACTTGCGGCAAGCTGCGACGTGGGGCAGGCTAATTGGCGCAGCGAGCTGGGAACCGTCGACATCGAGCCCTAATTATACGGGAAGATGAAGTGGCTCGGGGCTGGGGAAGCTGTGCGGCTTGAATAATAAAACAGATGTACATATAAATATATATATTTATATGTGTATATATATATATTTATATAGGTATATATATACGCTACACACGCCGGTGCACAAAATAAAATTGTTCAACAGAACTACGAAATAAAATAAAATGCAATAAAATGCGACATTCAGTGCCGGTAGAGATCCGGACGGGTGCAACGTCGGGTACTTTTGCGTCGACCGGACCTGGGCCGGTCTCCACCACCAACCATTTGCTCCAAACACGTGGGTGATCTGAAGTAAAACACACATGTAAGTCTCCAGGCATCAGCTCAGTACCTCAGGTTGGCCATTCGTCTGGGGATGGTAAGTAGAGCTCATCCATAACTGTGCCCCTTGGAGTTTGAACCACTCATGCCAGAATGTGCTCATTAAAACTGGGTCTCGATCGCTGACGATCGAACGAGGATAACCGTGCAGTCGGACCATGCAGGAAATGAAAGACTCAGCACCACCGTGGCCGTGAAAGGATGTCGCAAGGGAAGAAAATGTCCATACTTCGACAGACGGTCCACCACGACGAAGATGTACTCGTATCCCGACGAGCGCGGAAGGCGCTTAATGAAGTCCATCGCCAAGTCATCCCATATGAGATCAGGTACGGGCAAGGGCTGCAGAAGACCCCCGGGAAAAGTGTCCTTATATTTCGCACGCTAGTTGATCAGGCAGACCACTCCACATGTTGCATCATCCCTCGCCAATAAAGCACAACCGCCTTGCCACGAGGCGTCGATAAGTGTGGAACGCGGACAACGTAGTGTGGAACTCAGCGAGGAGCCGCAAAATGCTGGTCGATGAGGAAGAGAGGACCAACTGGCCCAGATAGAACAATCGACTTTCCACAAATGTGTACGAGGGGGCGGGGGCAAGCGGTAACATCCGTCCGCAAGCTGTCCATGATATGTCGGAGTGTCGGGTCGGCCTCCAACTCACCTTGTATGGTGCCCGCCTCCTGCCAGATCGTGCAGGAGATGGTCGTTAGCTTGGCCGAAGTCGTCTTGCGCGATAAGACGTCCGCCGTCATGTTGGATCTGTCGGAACGAAACTCGACAGAAAAGTCATAACCCAACAGCTTCTCCGCCCAAACCTGCTGGGATGGGGTGGTCATCTTCTGGCTTAGCAGTTATTGTAATTTGTGATGATCTGGGCGCACAATGAAGTGCCACCACAATAAGTAAGGGCGCTAGTGCTGAATTGTCAAATTGAGCACCATCATATTGTTTTCGTAAGCGGAGCGGGAACGGATGGTCGTGGAGAAGGGTCGCTGCAGTAAGCTATGGGGCGCCCGGTTTGAATGAGACTGGCGCCGACGCCCGTCCCCAATGCGTCGCACTCCATGATGAAAGGCTGAGAGAAGTCAGGCATGGAACGAACCGGCGCTGTCACCAAGACCTATTGAAGGGTTGTGAAGGCGGTGGCCGCCTCGAAAGACCATCAGAAGGTAGCATCAGTCGTCTTGCGCAGAAGGCTCGTAAGTGGTCGTGCCAGCGTGTCGTAGTCCCGGATGAAACTACGATAGTAGCCCGTCAAACCGAGGAAGCCTTGTACCTCACGTAAGGAGCGCGGTTGCGGCCACTGCAACTCCTTCGCGACCTTGTCGGGGTCCATATCCACTCCCTGTGTTGAGACGGTATGACCAAAATAGGAGATCTCGCGCTGAGTGACCCCGCAATGTCGCGAAGGAGTTGCACGTCAGTTTGTAAACGACGATGTCGTCAAAGAGAATCAGAGCATACTTATGAAGCATTGACCAGAAGATGTCGTTCATCGTGGCTTAGAAGGTTGCTGGGGCGTTGGCGAGGCCGAACGACATCACCAATAACTCGTAGTCGCCGTCGTGGGTGTGGAAGGCGGTATTCGGGATGTCCTCGACACATACTCGGATCTGATGGTAGCCCGAGCGTAGGTCAATCTTGGAGAAGTAGGTGACTCAATATAGCTCGTCCAAGAGCTCTTGTTTGACGTGAATAAGATTCTTGTATGCTACCGTGACTTTGTTAAGTGCACGACAACCAACGCAAAAACGCCTGTTGTCGTCCTTCCGCACTAGGAGGACCGGGCTTGAGAACGAACTCGCAGTGGGTCGTATCAGTCCAACAGCTAACATGTCAGACACCAAGCGCTTAATCTCATCCTTTTGAATATGGTCATAGTGGTAGGGCTGAATTGAAATCACTTGTACCGCATCCCAGAGCGGGATGCGATGGTGTGGGGTGGAGGAAAGCCCGGAGTCTGCGCGAACACGGGCAAGTAAGTCTCCAAAAGGCGAGACAACTGAGGCGGCGTGGAAGAATGTGGAGACTTCGGGGCCACATCCGCTGGTGAGGTGATTTGCCATAAGAGTGCCTGAAAATCCACAGGGTGAGTCTGTAGGGCGGCACACTATGAGACGGTGACCTGCTGAAGGGAGGCGTGCCCCAGGAGTGTGGAGGGTCGATTAGCCCACTGGAAGGTCATCTGCATGGAAGCCCAGTTGTGGTTGACGTCACCCAATGTATGTAACCACGTAATATCCAGGATGGAATCCACGCCGCCTGAAGGAAAGACATAAAAATCTACAGAGTCGTTGTAATCGCCCTAATGGAGCAGAAGGCCACAACAGGGGCCACTAGTCAGAGAGCAACGACCGTCACCAAGGTAAACCAAAAACTCTGTTGTCAGGTCGGTGGACAACTACAAGTGCGTCACCAAGTCATGGGATACAAAGTTGTGGGTTGCCCCACTATCAATCATAAACACCACGAAAATCCCTTGCAGCTTGATGGTGTGAGGCCCCAAAATTCTGCCGATGGAAAGAATTGAGAGCTCCAAACGCTGAAAGGAACCCGCTGCCATGTCCGTCGGAGGGACATCATCAATGATAAGGGCATCGAATTCGGCGTCCGTGACTTCGTCCCCATCTTCACACATGAGAACCCGCACCTCTTTGAGCGGGCAGTCATGCGTCGGGGAGTAGGGTTGCCTGCAGTTGAAGCACAAACCCTTACTACGCAGGTCATTTTACTCTTGTGACGCAAGGATGGCCATAGGTGGAGGGTCCCTCGCAGGAATCCATGGAGGAACAAGAGGAATGAACGTGGAGCGAGTCGAGGAGCTGGGTGTGACCGGCTGAAAACGCGACCGGTCTACCGGCTTGACTGAGAAATCTGCCTCCACCAAGCGGGCGACCTCCATAACGTCGATAATATCCTGGGGTGGCGAGTATGTAGCCTTGAGTGGATGTGAGGTTCGAGACCCTGAAGGAAGAAGCCCATATAGTGATCGGGAGGAAGATCGGGGACGTGGTTGACGAGCTCGATGAATTCGTCAATATACTGATCCACCAAATACGTGTGGCGGAGGGCACATAGGCTCTCGACGACATTGTCGAAGTAGTAGCGATCGTGGCGCTTGACCAAGGCCAGCTTGAGGTCAGCCCATGAGGAGCGGGGTGGAATGGCGAAGCCAACAAACAGTATGCGTGGATGTCAAAGAATTGTTCGGCCTTTGCAATCCACCCAAGAGGATCGTTCCCGTTGAAACAAGGAACTTCGAGGGCGTGTGGAGCATGTGTCGCGACAAGTGCGAGGAGCGAATGAGGCTTCGTGGAGCTGGTCAACAACCCACTGAAGGAAGACGAGTCTTCCAAGGGCGGCAACGGAGTGGAGTTTGAATGGGCATCGCGAGCCTTCAGACGCTGGAGGCTGGCCTGGATTGAAGCGAGGAGGTTGGCTTGATCGTCGAGGCGGAATTCGACAACATCGATGCGGCATTCGACAACATCGATGCGGCATTCGACAACATCGAGGCGACATTCGACAACATCGAGGCGGGCATTCGATAACATCGAGGCGGGCATTCGATAACATCGAGGCGGGCATCCGTCATGGTGTGGGTGTCGGTCATCCCGGCAGCGACGCTAGTAGCAGAAAGGGACCAACGGTCGGTGGAGTCAATGGAGGTGCTGCTAGACACACGCGACATGCGTGGTTGGACGCGTGGGTTTGCACGGATGGATGCGTCGGGAGGAAGCAGGGTTGGATGCGAGCGAGGTCGGGACAGAGAGCCTAGTGCGAGCGGGTTGGGGAAGATATTCATGCGCTGGACGCGAGCGAGGGTCGCAGGAGTCCCGACTGCCAAGGAGTAGCGGACGGGGTCGGCAGGTCAGACCAATATTACCCCTTAGGGTTTCACCGCTCCAATCCGGGAAGATCAAGAGGAAGGAAGAGAGGAAATCCAAGAGGGACTATTGGCCAGCCCTAGGATCCAAAGCATTTCATTATGAAATAGCCAATGATACAAATACAAGAGGTTTGGGGTATTAGAACCCTTCACCGGGCAAAAGTGTAATTATGCAAGAAATTTGAAATACAACTTGAGTACAAGATAAAACACCCCGCCCGGGGCATTATCCCTCACGCCGGTGTCTCCGTCGTGACCCTCTTCCTCCTGGAATAGACACGCCACGCTGTCGATGCCCCTTCGAGCTCCATGCCACCGTCCGCATCTGTAACAGAGTGAGGCGTCGTCGTGCAAGGTCTATGGTTGCTCGGTTTTGCGGGAACGTCATCATCATGTGATCTCAATTGACGTTTACATCCTTAGTGTGTACAGCCAAGCAATGCCAAAGATAGCATCAATGCCTCCAAGCACAAAGGCGTAGAAGTTTTTCGTCAACTGATATTGCCCAACAAGGGGCTGCCATGTGGAGCAAAGGCCTCTGTGTGAGCGGCGACACCACTCAGTGAGGCAAACAGTGGACAGGGAAGGTGTAGTAGGGATGCCTGGGAGATGAAATTGTGACTTTCCACATTGTCGATCATCACTACAATTGATGTGTTTTGGAGTCGTCTTTGCAACTTCATTGTTTGTGGCCCGAAGATGCTGCCAACTGAAAATTATGTTAGGTCCAAACAATGTAAGCTCCCCGCTAGAGTCTCGACTCTCGAGTGAGGTACCAGTGTCTAACTGGAGATCCTCAAAATAATCCTGAAAATTATTTGAGACTTTTCATGCAAGGGATCATCTCTCCTATCCACCATGGGTGTCCCATTTACGAATTAGTAATGGGGAAGACCGGGTACATGTCTGGCGAGCGCGGATGTCATAGCGCCTGATGAGCTCCTTCTTGAGATCGGCCCAGGTGAGGGACGTGTACTACCAAAGCCAGCATACTCAATGCTGGGCGGATCGTTTGATGCCAACTTGATGAGAACTTTTTGTCTCTGCAATGCGACGGATGTTGAAAATCTGTTCGGTCTTAGTGATTCAACCCATGGAGTTGGAACCATTGAAATGCGGAACTTCTAAAGTTAAGTGGTGCGAGAGGCACATGAAATAACATACTTTCGGGTACACTCAGCCGGACGGTTCTTCTAGTCTACCTGCTCCGACTCGGTAGTGCATGGTCTCCTACGCCTGTGTCCCCGTTAAGTGCTCGTCTCCGTTTTCCCAGTCGTCCTATTCTGTAACGCACCCGTTAATACTTCATACTATGCTATGCCTATGGGGAATCCAAGATAAAACCTGCATATACAAGAAAGTCTTTCGAGAATAATATAGTTCCACATGTACATATTTTTTGTTGACATTTAATTTCTATGACAGATATGTAGAGCCTCTCCCAGCAGACGTAGCAACAAAATTTGAATTTGAGAACATGATCGTAGGGCAAGTAATCCCTTCAAACTTTATCCCTGCCATTGAGAAAGGTTTCAAGGAAGCTTGCAACTCGTGAGTAATAAAGTAACAATATGTCAATCTTTTGCTGATTATCTTTTTTGACACTTTTTATATATTCTAAATTTGATTTATTTTGTAGGGGTTCGCTGATAGGGCATCCTATTGAGAATATCAGAATAGTATTGACTGATGGTGCATCACATAATGTTGATTCGAGTGAACTTGCTTTCAAGTTGGCATCTATCTATGCTTTGAGACAGGTGGAGTTTCATGTTTCTCCATCCTAATTATATGGTCTTCTAGATTGCGAAATATATCATACGTATTACAAAATATCACATCATCACCTCATCGGTGAATCTTTACGTATCTGTAGTCAATAGAGAAAGTGCCGATAAATAATCGTGCTTTATGTGGGTGTGAATTAATAAACTTTCTGGACAGTGTTATACTGCAGCAAGACCTGTCATACTGGAACCTATTATGAAGGTGGAACTAAAATTTCCCACGGAGTTTCAGGGCACGGTTACTGGTGATGTTAACAAGTATGTGGTTTAGTATGGTATTTGAGCCAGCTCATCTACTTTAGATAATCTATTTAGTATGGTAATTGAGCCAGCTCTCGAATGACAGGAGAAAAGGAATTATTGTCGGAAATGATCAGGAGGGAGATGACACTGTAATTATTGCCCATGTAAGTGACATGCCCACTCTTTACTTACTGTCTTATGGTGTTCATTTCTGTACTATTCAACTTTATTGTTACCAACAACAACACTCAAGCCTTTATCCCACTATAGTGGGGTCGGCTATATGGATCCTTTGTCTCCGTTGCGCCCTATCTTTAATCATAGCCTCACTAATCCCTAAGTACATCATATCTATTCAACTTTATTGGTACCACTATTAAAATTTAGGTACCGACTTACCTTGATAAAATCTTTCTATAATCTAGTGGGGAAAACCAGAAATATCAACTCTTTTGGTAATCGAAACTAGTATTAACGGTTGTGTCAAAATCAGTAAAATTACTTCTGTGGTAGGTCCGGTGGTTGCGTAAAATCAGTAAAAGCGATATGGCCGAGGTAACCCTTGCTTTTAAATAGGATGTCTTCAACTCTTCATGTTTCAATCTAAATCTCTTTCATAATCGGATACTGCAATGAAATCAAAGGATCTTTAGTGTTAACCAACCATTTTCCGAATCTATTCCTCAAGCCTTGAATACTGACTCTTTTAAAATATTGATCTTTGAATATGTTGGGGCGTCACGTACCAACGTCGTGCAAGACCCCGCAAGGAATGAATCCCGCAAATTATATCTTTTCTTGTCGCGTACTCGCGTCTTTTAATTGCTGTGGCGGGTTAATTTTGGACATCATTGTGTTAAGCCTAGTGAGGGGGTATTTTGTAGAAAACAAGGGGACAAATAGGGTTTTACTTGTATCCACCGGGTATATGGTGGGGGCTTACGTGTGTTTTGATTTTATGCAAGTTTATTATAATTTTCCCTATCTCTCTCTTCCTCCTTCTATTCAGTCCCGAGTACCCTAATCCCGCCGCACACACGTAACTTCCCAGCGCCGAAGCTTCGGCTCCTCCCTCTCCGCCGGCCACCCTCCATCGCCGAGATAGGTTCCCATGGGTCCAAAGGGGAACTCCAACCTCCAGGATTTCTACGTATCTCGACCACGCACAAGATCTCAAACGGGGATCCCTATCACAATCTTCCTTAGTGTTTAACTACATTCAATCTACTTATGTTGAAGAAAGTTGTATAGAGTTTCACGCATGGAAGGCTCCGGGAGTATTTGCTCTTTTCGAAGTGATCATGCGTATTAGTTTATGAATAATTCTCTGACTCCCAAGCACATCCACTCTTAAATTGAGTCCATAAATGTCAGCTCATGTGGCCTTAATAGTTACTGTTGTAAAAAGGTTCACTAAGTTAATTTTCTTATATATTTGATATAATCGTAAAAGTGTTTACACTTGAATAAGAATCCCTATAGCTGATGACACCTTCCATCTTGGTCAAAGATCATATAAAATTGACTAGCTCTTATATATGGATTAAAATTCTTAGGCCTAACACCCATATATGAAGAAATCTAAAATTAGCTTCATCTTTCTACAATATTGATTGCGAGCAATTGGCATGGTATTATTTGATGTGGGAATTTATTTGAAATTATAGCATCACACGGTAGTTAATTGCAAAATTTCTAATTTGACATCACCTTTTTTTAATCCAGTCTATATTTTGCTCAATAGTGTTCATATTCTGCATCACAGGTGCCATTAAACAATATGTTTGGGTATTCAACCTCCCTGCGCTCCATGACCCAGGTACACAAACATTTTAACTTGCTATTCAATTATTGAGACGTTTGGAGAGTGTGGGCTTAGGATTCATTTGGCGCGGCGTTTGGAGGCCGTGTTTGCGGAAAACGCCGCCGCAAGGCGGGTAACCAAACGCCCGACGGTGGCGTTTGCCGCGTCTCCTCCCGCCGCACGCTGAGAAATGGAGCAAACCACTCCATTTCGAGCTGCGGCCTCCTCCCTCCATTTCGAATGTTTGCCCATCTCCTCCCGCCGACTGCTCCAAACACCGAACCAAACAAATCCTTAATCACCGCGAAAGCGGCTTTTTAGCTTGCAAATTACCATAAAATTTGAGCAGGCGAATGCCGCCAATTTAGCACACGCCCGTCGAGTTTGGATCCAAATACGCCCCATTATCAACACGGTGCGAACAGCCCATTATTCTCGCATTAATTTGGTGGAGTTTATGTTAAACGTAATCGAATCAAAACTAGTTAAACCAAGTAGAAATTTAAATTTCCTTTTATGTTTACTTTGGAAAAAAAAACTAGAAGAGGCAGATGCAAGATTGAACCAAGATAAGAGAGGGAGAGAAGAGAATGCAGAGAGAGGGGTGAGAATGGAGTGAAAAAAGAATCAAATGATGCCTCAATCTCTGTATAACAATAGCCGTTAGTTATAGTATTAGTTTACAAATGATAGAAATCTCAGACCATTTGGGCTTGTGTGTGGTTAGCTTAGGTTCAGCCCAAAGGTTAATTGGACCCTTTGAGCTCAAATGATTCTAATGCGGCCCGGCTGATCTCTTAGATAGCACCCCTTAAAGTAGGGAGTCATTGTGATGTATATGTAATATGCTATTAATTTCAATTATAAAATCAATTTCTTAACGAATCGTATGCTCTGCTCCAACCGAATTTGATTATATGTAATATGCTATTTTATGACATTGGCAGGGAAAAGGAGAATTCACCATGGAATACATGGAGCACTCGCCAGTTCCCCAAGATGTACAATTGCAGCTCATGAACACCTACAATGCCTCCAAAGGAACCCCCGAGTAAACCCCCACCGCCTTTCACAGCGGGAAATTCGTGTCAGGAGCCCGGACATGTCCGGTTTTTGAGATGACATTTTCAACATCTGAGATGTCCTTGCGGGGGACACCTGAGATATCGCAAATGACATCTCTCAAGATGTCATCTCAGATGTCCATAAAAACTAAAACATCTGCTCCCGGACATAGAAATTTATCGAACACGGCTGCTCGGTGATTCATAAAGTTATAGGTTGCGTTTTTTATCCCTTTTTTTTAATATTTATTTGTGATTTGTAATAAATTCACCATTATTTATATATGTTTATTTTGGGTAGATGGAAGAGAGGGTTGTTCAAATAAAGTGGGTTGTATTTAGTTGTATGTGCTGATTATGAATGACTGCATCATCAAGGGCCCACTCTTCACACTCTTGTGGTCTCATCTAGCTTGGGCCCAGTCTAAGGACTTCTAGTGTTGTAACAGGAAATTTTTTTGGTCCGGTTATCGGACCCTAAAAACGGTCCGGGTATAAATACTCATACTTCATTTCGCGAAAATGGGTTTTCCCTCCTAAATTACCGCGTCTTCTCCCTCTTCTCTTCCAGCCAGCTGCTCAAGTTTCCCCTTCTCATTTTTCCGTCGAGTTGCATCGCTTCTTCTTTCTTCCGGGAGTTGCATATATTCTTCTGCTTTCTTCCGGCGAGCTGCGCCTCGTTCTTTATTCTCCTTTTTTTTCGGCGAGCATCAAACCTTTCTCCTTACTTCCTTTCTACCGGCGACAACCGGCGCTGTCGTCTTCGCAAGCTTCGTCCAAGCCACCGTCGACGTATCTTCCGACGAGAAGTGCCGATCAGTTTCGCCACCATGGAGAAATCTAGAGAAACTTTAGAGAAGAACATTCCGGCAGTCAATGTAAGCGACCGTCCTCGTATCTCTGTATTTTCTGTAGTTCTGGTTATAAGTTTGATGTTGTTGGAGGTGTGATTGTAGGGTTTTGCAATATGTTTATTTACGTTGATTGGGTAAAATCCGGTTGGAATTTGTTTATTTGTACTCTTACTGGATTATTCTCCGGTCGGAGTATACCTGTTTTGCAATTCAAGGTCGTTTTTTCTTAGACTAATGACTCGTTTTAATCCGTAGGAGAATGACGTTGTTGTCTTTGCAACCGTGCACTCTGATGAGGAAGCCTACAATATGTATAGGGAGTACGCTCGCAAAGTTGGATTTAGTGTCCGCAAAGAACATATTTTATATTGGACACATACTCGAAATGTGAAGGTAAGAGAGTTTACATGTGCAAAAGCGGACTATAAAAGATTGAATCCAGAGAAGGATGCGCAAAGAAAATTCCGCAAACTTGATACTCGTACAGGCTGATTGGCTTGCTTGCATTTTGCTGCTGATAAAGAGGGGAAGAATTGGGAGGTGGTGAGATTCGTAGAAGAACACAATCACTCACTCGCTCCAGAAAATGACAGTCATTTGTTGAGATCTCATCGAGAAATATCTAATGTCCAGGGAAGTCTTCTGAAGAGTATGACTGGTGTTGGGATCAAAACAATTCAAGCATACAACTTCATGGCTGATGAGGTTGGTGGATACGAAAACATCGGTTTTTGTAAAACAGATGCGTACAATTACGTACAACGAGAACGAAGAGCACTAATAGAAAGCGGCGATGCCATGAGTTTGCTAAAAATATTTAAGGAAAGATAAATGACAGATAGCATGTTCTCCTACGATGTCCAAACGGACGAGTTAGGATGTCTAACTAGTTTTTGCTGGATGGATGGTTATAACAAGATTGATTATGATACTTTCAGGGATGTTATTATTTTTGATACCACCTATCGGTTTAATAAATATAACTTGGCTTGCGCTCCGTTTATTGGGATAAATTATCACTAGCAAAATGTCTTTGTAGGTGGCGCGTTCGTTGCAGAGGAAACCATTGAATCTTTCTGTTAGGTTTTTGATACATTTTAAAGATTTGTCGGTGGAAAGCAACCAAACACTATTTTTACAGATCAGGATCAGGCGATGGCCGTTGCAATTGTAAGGGTTTTTACAAGCACTCGACGCCGCCTTTGTCAGTGGCATATTTCGAAGAAAGCTCCTTCAAAGGTTCCATCCTTTAACAATGATAAGAGTGTCAGAGTTTTATTCTATCACTGCATGAGCAAATGCGACGACCCGGCTGAGTTTGATTCACATTGGAGTGGGATGATTTCAAGAGGCAACTTGAAAGACAACGTATGGCTTTCTGATCTGCACAAAATTAGAAATAGATGGTCTACTGCGTTTAATAAGGGCATTCTAGACCTTGGCATTCTATCTACTCAGAGAAGCGAATCGGCGAACAATGTTTTACACGGCTGCGCAAAACCAACAAGTTCCCTTGTTGAGTGTTATACCGGGATGAAGATGATGATTTCATCTTAGCGTAGATCTAAACATGATGAAGATTTCAAGTGTAAGCATGGTATCATCACTTTGAAATTTATAAATTGTCTTTTATTAAAACAAGCTTCCAAAGTATACACAAGAAAAATGTTCTCCATATTCGAACAAATTTTTATGGATGGAGCTATTAGTATGTGCATTTGTGAGGAAGTTAGATATGAGGATGATCATATTTTATATGTCACTAAACATTGTGATGCTTCTGTGGACGAAAAGCAATGAGTTGTTAAAGTTAACTCGAACACATTTGATGTTGTGTTCATGCAAGAGTTTTGAAACTAGAGGAATGTTGTGCAAACACATCTTATGCGTATACAAATCGAAGAATATAAAACAAATAAATTCTTGTAACATACTAAAGAGATTCACTCTTGCGGCCAAGAAAGAATTGAACCTTTCAAAGAGCATTTTCATGAAAGAAGTCCAACCCAGCTTGGTATTTATAAAGCATCTTCTACGGTTCACTTACGACTTAGCCCAAATAGTTGATACGTGTCATTCGGCCCAGCAACATGTCTTGGTTGCCTTGACTGAATTAAGGAGAAGCACGGAAGATATTGTAGACAGAGAAGAGGGGGTGAAGAAAGAATTTACTAAAGAAAATTTTCAAAGTACAAGCGGACTGAAGGATCCAAAAGGAGCACGTCGTAAAGGAGTGTCAATTGCTCGATTGAAGAGTTTTTTTTTTTTAAAAACCGGCAAAGAAGCAAAGTAAGTTTGCATTTTTATATTTGATTTGTAAAATTACTTTCCATATGCTTGCAACTACGTTTAATTTTAATAGTGTACAAACTATATAGGGAGGAAAAATGAGTCTAAATCTACCACAGGAAGATTAGATGAAGAACCAAAGGAGTTCGACTTTATAGGAAGTGGCAACTTCGAGAAAAGCCCCGACAATGTGTCTCCCAATGTTTTCAGTGACGCGATTGACGAAGCGTCTTTATCTGCGCCCTTCAATTTTTGTAGTGTCCCTGATGTGCTTCTTTGGTGAACATTCATAGATTTTTTTATGTTGGTAACGCTTTTGTATTCAACATAACCTCCATATGCTTTGTAATGTTTTTATTCTGTGAAATTCTGGGCGGATTCAGTTTAATGTTATGGTATTGTGCTGTGCCTGGGAAAAAATATAATGCTTTGATGCCTTTTGGATCCTGTCAGGATTGAACCGTGCTGTGCCAAAAAAAATGTAATGTTTACACAAACACACACAAACACACACATATATAAATACACATACACATATAATCACACATATAAACACGCACACACAAACAGTTCGGTGAGCGCCAGCCGTTCGACGAACTGGCCTGGCCGTTCGACGAACTGGCCTGGCCGTTCGACGAACTGGCCTGGCCGTTCGACGAACTGGCCTGGCCGTTCGACGAACTGGCCTGGCCGTTCGACGAACTGGCCTGGCCGTTCGACGAACTGGCCTGGCCGTTCGACGAACTGGCCTGGCCGTTCGTCGAACTGGCCTGGCCGTTCGTCGAACGGCCTGGCCGTTCGACGAACGACTGACGCTCGTCGAACTGCTGCATATACAAAACTTTTCCTCGACACATAATCTCCTAAACCACCACAGAACCTTCAGATTTTTAAATCTCTCATAATCTCCATATCTTCAGCATATGCAAAACTTTTCCCAAGTGAAGGAGGCGATTATATAAGATTAAACACATAATATATTTTTCAATTGGTAAATATATCATAAAATATCATGTAGGAGAAGCTCAAAAATATATTAATATTGTGTTGTTAGGAAGAACTGTAAACTAGAAAAAACTGCAATCATTAACTGTAATGCCTTCATTAACAGTTCGATATTTAGTAGGTAACAAGAATTTGATACCTATAAAACCATATTATAAAAATCATATTGTTCGATATTTAAACCATAATGTTCGATATTTAAACCATAATGTTCGATATTTAAACCATAATGTTCGATATTTAACTATTGCTTTGAGCAAAAAAACTCAATCATTTCAACCGCAATTTCAGCCCTGAATTTAGCCATATTCTTCTGCCAGCCTTTGAATGAAGCCCAAGATACTGATTTTGAGCTAGCTATCGCCTCCATGTACTTCAACACAAAGATCCCACAGTCGTTCCCTCCTTGCGTAGGTGCCTCCGCCAATGTTTTTGTTGACTCCAAAATTTGGACCAATGCAGCCGGAGGCTACTCGCCCAGCAGTCCAACGAGATGACTTGGCTGACAACGACGAAGAAGCTAGAAGAGCAACAAACAGGACCCCAGGTGCTGCGGCAGGGAGGTCCCTCCACGTACCCGGAAGCTCAAGGGAGTCTTCCCCTCCAAAACCAAAAATGGCCGAGCTTGGTACAAGGAAGGCAGGGACCTGGCGAGTATCTCGCCTGAGGGGGTCTACCTCGTCCAAAAAGTCCTCTTTCTTGTAACCATGGGTGTCTATTTATAGACAAATCCAGGGGAGGGGGGGGGGGGGGTAGTTACCTGGCCATACTCGCCCAACTCGCCCTCTGCTCGCCCAGCTCTCCCCTTGCTCGCCCAGCTCGCGCCTTGCTCGTCCAGCTCGCGCCTTGCTCGCCCAGCTCGCGCCTTGCTCGCCCAGCTCGCGCCTTGCTCGCCCAGCTCGCGCCTTGCTCGCCCAGCTCGCGCCTTGCTCGCCCAGCTCGCGCCTTGCTCTCCCAGCTCGCGCCTTGCTCGCCCAGCTCGCCCCTTGCTCGCCCAGCTCGCCCCTTGCTCGCCCAGCTCGCCCCTTGCTCGCCCAGCTCGCCCCTTTCTCGCCCAGCTCGCGCCTTGCTCGCCCAGCTCGCGCCTTGCTCGCCCAGCTCGCGCCTTGCTCGCCCAGCTCGCCCCTTGCTCGCCCAGCTTGCCCAGCTCGCCCCTTGCTCGCCTAGTTAGGTCTGCGAATAGGCGTCTCCTTAGTCCTTTCTGATCTCGACGAATTACGGGTTATAAAGTTTTGATGTCCCAATTCTTTATCCCAGGTGGCAGTGACTTGCCTGTATCCTACTCCAAGTTGGATATCTGAGGAAAAATAACACATTAGGAAAAAAAAACATTCGAAAACACAGCCCAAAAATAAATAAACAGAATATACCAATGAGGGCAATGTAGAATTATGCATCGGGTTGGGCATTGAATCATAGAAGTACCACAACTGTTCTTCTAAACTACAAGTTAACAATGCCCAGTGGCCCGACAAGTGTACTGACATCAAAATAATATCGTCCGCTTTGACATTTCTTGGGGTTATGTGGGCCAGTAATCGATCGTAGTCGGCACCACAACTCTTATAATACTGCATATATATAATATTTTAACATAACATCACTAGATAACAAATAATATAAAAATTTAAATTATAACTCTTACTGCATAATTTGGAGAGACACATATAAAGTTTCTCCATGCCTTCGGGGATTTGCTCCTCCGAATATCCAACACAACGGCAAAGGCATCTAGATGGCTATCCATTAGCCATCCTTGCCGCAATAAATCCTCCATACCCGCTCTAATTAATGTTGTGTTGCCACAATCGAATAAACGGTCCCTATAATATATAGAGAGAAAAAATGAGTCACAACATAATGAAATGCTCATGTTGTACCATCTAGCATAAATCTCTGTATTGTATATAAAGTAACAATGACATTTGTATTAATAATCAGAAGTTTAAGTGCCAGAAGTTTATTTGTATTAATAATCAGAAGTAATAATGAAATGCTCATGTAGATGAAAGTGACAGAATATTAAATACGCATAGAACAAGCTCTACAAATATAAAATACGCATAGTCGAAGACAATAACAATTACCTCACTCCATACCGACTCAATGTTGAGTCTACGACTTCTCTTGCTGCCGCTGTCAAATGCGATCATCCTGGGAATTGGATTTCTTCTTTCCCGGTCGATTTGGTAGATAGACGTGTTCTTTTGAGGCTTTTCAAATCGGGTGTGGACTCACTAACACTAATTGTTTCTTTTAATGATTTATTTTGTGTGGGAGAAACTAACGTAACAATGGGTGAAGATGATGTGGGGACAGCTGACTCCTTCTTAATCAGGGCCATAAGAGAATCAAATCTCTCTTGGCAATAGCTTCGTAGTACACAGACTTCGGTCAGAATTTTTTCTTCGGATTGATTAATCTGTCTTTTAATTAACTTCTTCCATTCCTTTTCTTTTTTCTTCTTCTCCTTCTCTTTCTTGCTCTTCTCCAACAATCTTTTAGCCTTCTCCCTATCCATCGACTCCTCAGCCACTTTCTTAACTTTTCCAACTATTTTCTTCGCCGACCTCAACTTTAGAACCTCCTCGAAAGAGGAGTCTGACTCCTCAGGACCGAGTACATCTTGCTCCTCCGTACTTAAGCAAACAAAACTTGGTCTTACCTACACATAAGAGAAGTTGTGAACATCATCAAGTAGTAGGGAGAACACAATTAACAAGAAAAACCAAACCTAATATAGAACATGAAGCTACCTCTTTCTTTGGAAATAACAGTCTGGGCAGATCTTCACAGAACTTATAACTAAAATCACTTTTGGCGGCCCATCGGCATAAACGTGGCTTAGCCATCGCATCCACCGACACCTGTAAATTGGTGTGTTCGAAAAACCAAACCTAGAAGATAGTAAACCAAAAAAATCATTCAATAGAACCTCAATAGTACTGCATCAACATATTCAGTATTAAACATATTAAGAACTCACCACAAGAATAATGGAGCAGCCTTCGAGGTAGCCCAGACTGGCAGGTTCTTTTAGGGAGCAGCTCAGTGTATGTAGATCCTCAATTTGCTTATGCAGAAATGTATGCACGGCCTTCGACCAATTATATTTTCTAAAATCATCGAATTCACGGAACTTTTCCAGGCATAATGGAAGTCTAAGAGACTTCAAGGGAAATAAAAACCTGCAAAGTACGTACTTCACTAGTGCATCAACTCTTTCCACTTCAGTTTCATTAGAAAACGTGACGCAGGACGGCGCGTAGGGTTTGCGCGCCTGTCGGCTATTTCTAGGAAACCCTAAATGAATGCAAATAAAAGTTGAAATTTGAGCGGCGTCGCACGACTTTAAGAAATTGAGCAACTAAATTTTTATAAAGCACAAAAAATACTATTTTGTTTAAAAATGGATTTTCTTAAAAAATGATTCGATTCTAAATTCGGGGGAGGAAATTCGCAACTTTTGTTCTGTTCCCCTTGTTGTGGCAAACGGAGATCGTGAACTCTAAATACGTTTCCGTTTGGAGTTTTCGACGTAGCGTTCGCTGACAAAATCCTAGGTGAAAATCCAACGATGAATCTAATAACCTAAGAGAAAATTTAGACGCACACAAAGGAAGAGAAAGAAACAAGTTACCCACGGAAAGAGGCTTCTTTCCGCAATCGAAGTCGACGATGATCCCGCGAGGAATTCCTCGTCACCTTCGATCTCCCGCTCCGAAGTCGGCCGCTATCGCACACGGCACCAAGGAGAAATTTCACTCACTCTCACACGAAAGTGGTTCCACGGAAACTCAAACACTCACTAGTGTAAGAAAGCCACAAACTAAACAACCTAAAGTCATTCACTCTCACACTAGGAGTGGCTCCACGAAATCACTAACACAATAAATAAATCTCGCTGTTCCACAAGAGGTTCTACGGGAGCAAGTAACAAACGACCACCTACAACAAAATGAAACTAACCATGAACAGTAATTTTAATATTACTGTTCATCTTCTCCAAGATAAAGTCAAATGGGGCTTCACAACGCAACAACACCTTTCATTCAACATACACACACATATTCACCAACAGGAGGGACCTTGTTCATCTTCCACAAAAAGAAAGCAGAACAACAAGAGGAAACTTAATCAACATTCATTCCTGCGAACACAACGTCACGCACAAATAGTGAATTCGATACAGAGCTACAGGGAGTCGAAGAAGACACGCTCTCAGCCCCTAAAAATCAATTCATTCTCCAAAAAACAACAGCTGGAAATTTCTTGCCTTCAGTTCTGCCCCCCTCCATAGCGATCGTTCTTCCCTTTTTAAATCGGAGTGAAGGGCTCGACAAGAAAAAGCTCCAACCGCCGGGATCGTGGAAGAAGGGGCAATCCAGGATCGTGGGTGCGGAAGTTGCCGTTCTGGTGCAGCGCCGAAGTCGGGGAGCGTGATCGAGCCCTACCGCGAGCCGCCTCTGCCGAACGTCGTGCAGGAGTCTTCGTCGTGCGGCCGAAGGAAATGGACCGGCTGGGGGGAGAAGGGAAATGGCTTGAACTGCCCTGTTTACAGCCATATATATATATATATATTTCTTATATGTGTGTAGATATATATATATCATCAGGGAGAAAATAACAAAGCTTCAAACATGGCAACGCACGCATGCGCGCAAAAATAAAATACAAACAACAATAAACTGCAAAATAACAAAATTAAAATACAATAATTTAGGGTCGGTAGAGGTCCGGACGGGTGCGGCGTCGGATACTTTTGCGTCGACCTGATCTGGGCTGGTCTCCACCAACTCTCCCCCTCTCGAAATCACTCATCTCTGGTGAGTGTTCCGATCGGTAGTGGTGTAGTAGATCGGCAACCGTACGCTGTAACTCCTCGGCCAAGACCCAGCTGGTCTCGGTCTCTGGTCTGCCATGCCAACGAACCAAGTATCTCTGAAAACCACCATCAGTAGTGGTCACTGTCTCATCATCCAATATCTGCTCGAGAACCAAAATCTGTCGCGGAAGTCTGTCAGTGGCTCTGGGAACTGGTATGAAAGAATCACCTGGTGTCTCATGCTTAGTCTGAAAACTGTCCGTGGAAAACGGTAGAACTGCAGATGGTGTGTCAATAACTGAGTGAATGTCGGTGTGTTCTGAATGTGGCTCCTCACTATCACTCACCAACCCAGAAGAATCAAATGGAGGAGAAGGCAATGGAAAATCTAACGACTCATGTGGATAATTGTGGAATAAAGTCAGATCAGCTACGTTAAAAAACCGGATTTGCTCCCCAAACGGAAGCCATCTCAAGTTCATACGCATTTTGCCCAATCCGCTTGACCACTTAAAGGGTCCAGTTCTACGGTCAGCTAACTTCTTTACGGTACCCAAAGGTAACCGTTCCGGATTTAGCCGAACCATTACCAAGTCACCCATTTTGAAACTAGTAGCTCTTTTATGCCTCTTAGCTTAAGTTGCCTTTAAGTCAAAAGTACTTATGCAAATTCCGCTCAGTTTTCATGCAAATCATGCAAATGCAAAGAAATGAACTACTAACACGACTGACTCCACAAACCGAAGGTTTTAGTTACTAACAACAACTCCTGAGATAGGTACATGATCATGAGGCTCCGAAGGTGGATCATAAAAGACTTCATCGCGGGGGCGATGAACACTGAAGTGGACAACAGAGACATCAGTGATAAGATGTTTCAACATGGTGCACGAACTGTCTCCACAAGTGCGGGTGATAAAACATAAAATCAACGAATCAGTGAGTGCACCCTCAAACTCGACTGTGTAACTAAGGATAGATACATCCCAAATGTTTGGTGAACCTATATGTGGTTCATCTGGGGGTTCACCGGGAGGGGTATAATAAAATTCGTCACAAACGCGACGAGTACCGGTATAGGCTCCAATAACATATGAGGTGCTCTCATATAAACAATAATGCACGTGAAGTGTGACAATCGGAATAAACTTACTAAGGGAATGTGAGGCATCAGGAGGCTCACCAGGTGAGACATATGAAAACTCATCGCGAATACGATGGTCTTCAAAGTGATAACCATATGCACCGATAATTAGACGCGACTCTAGAATGAAGTGAGTAGGTGGTACGTCCCATAACTCATCTAGAGTGCTAGTGCGAGTGATCAAATGTTTACGATCAAGCCTCACTATATAGATGTCACACTCAAAATCATCTCTTTGAGGCACTACCGACATCAGGGGTGATGATGGAGAAGGTATCCATGTTTTAAATTTTAATAGTGTGTTACTCACATGAATCTTATCCGCACAAGGACGAGGTGGCTCATTTGGAGGCTCGATAGGGGGATCGTCAAAGAACCCATCAGTAGAGTGATGGTCCTCCAGAAGCAAACCATCAGAAAGGGCCGTGCTCCCGGAATAGGGAGAGGTGGCAACTTCGAGGTCACTACAAAGCTCTCGGCTCTCAATCGTGATGTGACTCGGTGTGCTATCGGGTGAAGTGTGCAAAAATTCTTCACTCAATAGAGAATCTAGAATCTCGGGTGAAGTATGTGAAAAGTCTCCACTCAATGTAGATATAGTCTCTATGGTGGTCTCACTAAGTGGGGCAGACTCTCGTGGGGGTTGACTCCACACATCCTGTACTAGAATATCAGGCAGAGTGGGTGAAGTTTCTCTGCCTTGGGAAGAGTGCTCTCGTCGACCCTTAATGGACACCATCATGTTCGTTTTCGGAACACTAGCAGGATCACAACGTATAATGTAATCTTGACGAGGGTGACCTCTACAAGGTTCTTGAGGGTAATCGTGAGGATCGTCCATAACATGATCATGTCGTGCTCGTGGTTGGACGTGAGTCCTACGAACGTGTGTGGGTGGTCGCGCATATAACGACCCAGTTTCCTCATATAAAGGTGACGTGTAGTATCGGTAACTGGAGTGATACTGAACTCTACCCTCATAATATGATGTCGATGGATCAACATGATCCACTTGAGTGCGGGCCCCATGGAGGTGGGTGTAAATGGACTCGTAATCCTCAAATAAAGGATTTCTCCAATATGTAGACCCTTCTAGGTAGTGGTGTGGGGTTTCGTGATGGGGTCTAATGGAATGCCAATCTCGAATGAGAGGTGACATTGAACCTCGAGGGGGTACCTCTAGACTATTCATCCTACCACTAAGGTTTTTAAATCTTTCTCGCACTTGATAGACACTCTCGGTTAACGTTGTCATTTGGTGGGCGAAGGGTAGAAACCACGGGGGTGGCTCATTACCTTCGTCTCCATAACTCGGGTGACCACGTTCAACTCGACGCATCTCAGAATTTACCTCTTGAGGGTGTTCAGGTGGAGTGTGATGTGGTGAACTCATGCTCACTAACCTACCACTACGCAGATGCATGCAAACACACAATTAAAATTGATGATTATGCTATATAAAGAAAAATAAAATGAAAACTCCTTTTTTGTTTTTTTTTTTGAAAAATTAAATGTTATGCGGGGTTCCTATTCTACGCAGGGCGGATTTCGAAACTTAGAAAAATTTCGGAACCTCCCTCTGATACCAAATTGATGCAGGACGGCGCGTAGGGTTTGCGCGCCTGTCGGCTATTTCTAGGAAACCCTAAATGAATGCAAATAAAAGTTGAAATTTGAGCGGCGGCGCACGACTTTAAGAAATTGAGCAACTAATTAAATTTTTATAAAGCACAAAAAAATACTACTTTGTTTAAAAATGGATTTTCTTAAAAAATGATTTGATTCTAAATCCGGGAGAGGAAGTTCGCAACTTTTGTTCTGTTCCCCTTGTTGTGGCAAACGGAGATCGTGAACTCCAAATACGTTTCCGTTTGGAGTTTTCGACGTAGCGTTCGCTGACAAAATCCCAGGCGAAAATCCAACGATGAATCTAATAACCTAAGAGAAAATTTAGACGCACACAAACGAAGAGAAAGAAACAAGTTACCCACGGAAAGAGGCTTCTTTCCGCAATCGAAGTCGACGACGATCCCGCGAGGAATTCCTCGTCACCTTCGATCTCCCGCTCCGAAGTCGGCCGCTATCGCACACGGCACCAAGGAGAAATTTCACTCACTCTCACACGAAAGTGGTTCCACGAAAACTCAAACACTCACTAGTGTAAGGAAGCCACCAACTAAACAACCTAAAGTCACTCACTCTCACACTAGGAGTGGCTCCACGAAATCACTAACACAAGAAATAAATCTCGCTCTGGTTCCACAAGAGGTTCTACGGGAGCAAGTAACAAACGACCACCTACAGCAAAATGAAACTAACCATGAACAGTAATTTTAATATTACTGTTCATCTTCTCCAAGATAAAGTCAAATGGGGCTTCACAACGCAACAACACCTTTCATTCAACATACACACACATTCACCAACAGGAGGGACCTTGTTCATCTTCCACAAAAAGAAAGCAGAACAGCAAGAGGAAACTTAATCAACATTCATTCCTGCGGACACAACATCACGCACAAACAGTGAATTCGATACAGAGCTACAGGGAGTCGAAGAAGACACGCTCTCAGCCCCTAAAAATCAATCCATTCTCCAAAAAACAACAGCTGGAAATTTCTTGCCTTCAGTTCTGCCCCCCTCCATAGCGATCGTTCTTCCCTTTTTAAATCAGAGTGAAGGGCTCGACAAGAAAAAGCTCCTACCGTTGGGATCGTGGAAGAAGGGGCAATCCAGGATCGTGGGTGCGGAAGTTGCCGTTCTGGTGCAGCGCCGAAGTCGGGGAGCGTGATCGAGCCCTACCGCGAGCCGCCTCTGCCGAACGTCGTGCGGGAGTCTTCGTCGTGCGGGAGTTTTTCGTCGTGTGGCCGAAGGAAATGGACCGGCTGGGGGGAGAAGGGAAATGGCTTGAACTGCCCTGTTTACAGCCATATAGATATATATATATATATTTCTTATATGTGTGTATATATATATATATATATCGTTAGGGAGAAAATAACAATGCTTCAAACATGGCGACGCACACAGGCGCGCAAAAATAAAATACAAACAACAATAAACTGCAAAATAACAAAATTAAAATACAATAATTTAGGGCCGGTAGAGGTCCAGACGGGTGCGGCGTCGGATACTTTTGCGTCAACCTGATCTGGGCTCGTCTCCACCAAGACGCCTCTATATTAGCTAATTCATTGAGATGGGTTACTAGGTCCGATTGTATCACATTTGATAACAGTAATCTCTTAAACTCATAATCATGTCCCATATTGGGTAGACCGAGTATCAATGCTACCTCATTGACAGTCATTCTAATTTAATATTGGCCTAATAGAAATGCAATCTTATCCGGCCTATACAACCTAATGAGTCTGTAGAGCAGCGGAATATTCTGTGGTAGGTCGGGTAGGGTGAAGAAATGCATCACAGAAGAGTTAATTAAGATATTCCTTGAGCCCTCTGTAAGAACATCCAGCAAGGGTTCTGCTTGTTTCTTAAATGTAGAAATTGCGCATATACTGTTCAGGCATATAATTGCTGCTTGGCCATCCATCTGCATATACAAATACATAAACAATGGTGTGATCCGGGATAAATCCAGCCGGAAATACCCTAAATCCAAACAAGTGTAATGTTCTGATGTGATACGGGATAGATCCGTCCGGATATGCAAAAATGTAGGCAAAAAAAAGTACACACCCACCAACCAAAAGCAGCAAAAAAACCAGGGCAGATCTTACAACAAACACCTAAATTCTCAAATTCACTACACAATCGATTCTACAAATATGGCCTCGAAATTCAGTACTCAACTCCTAACCTAAGTCCATGTTAGATGAAAACAGAAATTTCTATGAAAGCAGTACTCAACTTCTAACCTAAGTTCATGTTAGATGAAAACCGAAATTTCTATGAAAGCTCAAATTCAGTACTCAAATTTTATAACCAAAGTTCATGTTAGAACAAAAAAGAAATTTTTCTTCATGAAATCGAAAATATTGTAATATGTTTGTGTGCTACCACATTTTTAATCGGAACTTCATACCTAGTCGGAACGATCGGCCTCCGCAAGTTGTAGTATGTCTGAAAACCCTAGTCCACGAACTGCCCCTCACTGCTCTGCATCGGCGTCGAGTGACGGAATATTTTCCTCTACCTCCTCTGCGCTCGCGTGGCTGAAGAGTTAGGGCCCGAGCTTTCTCCGACGAAAGGTGTTCCCGGCGAGGGTTTGAGCGGAGCGAGCAGATTTGAATTCGAAAGGCAGTTTCGAGGAAGCAAATGATAGTGGAGCCCAGCTGTAAGAAAGTATATTTATACTCGGACCATTTTTAAATTGTTCCTACAAATATGTAGAATATTCTAGAAGAGTAAAGTTGTTCTTTTAAAATTGTCTTAATGTGTCTAGAACAATCTAAAATAGAACTACTCATTCTAACTTCGCTCTCTCTCTTACTCTTTCTCTTGGTGCCGCGGGAGAGTAAAGTTGACTTAAGAGGAATACCGCCCAGAGGCGCCCGCGATCATGACCGGCAGGCCGCACCCATGCCAAACGCTTGGCGGTGGAGGCCGCGCGACAGCTGCGGATCCGCCCCGTTAAACATGCCCTAAATGCCTCGCGTGAGGAGCTTGTTTCCTCTTTCAGCCTTCGGTCCTAGGGCATGAGCGTAAAGGAATAGCACGCTTTATTTTGCTATTAAGCAATAGCACATTTTTGCATGGAAATTCTCCGTAAATAATATTACCTACTACGACGCTTTTCTAAAATCGCTGCGGAAAGTATATATCTACTGCGACGTTTTTAAAAACGCCGCAAACAAAACGTTGTCGTAGAACTAAAATGTTGTAGTGACAGCAGAAATGCTTGACTAATATAGTGTTAGGTTTATGGTCATCCAACCAGGATTTTGCCCTTGTAATCCCTCAAGGCGCAAAACTCATGTTGACCTATGATTTAATCGTATATTAGACATGTCATTATCATGAAGAAAAATAGTAAAGATAAAAGAAATTAAAGGAAAAAAGCAAAAAATAGTTTAAGTCAAATGTTGACTGCATCGACTGAATGACTAAGGAAAATGTCGACCGCATCGACGGGAAACTAAGTCATTCATCGACTGGATGCTAAGTCATTTAACGACTTCATCGACTGTAAAGCTCAGAAATTTGTCGACTGCATCGACTGGACAGTTAAGTAATTTGTCGACTGTAAGACTAGCTACTTGATTTATCGACTGCATCGTCCAGACTATGACAAAATGATTTTCCCTGGATTGACTGCTTAAGTATGGACTGCATCAAAGCTGTGTTCTTATGGTGCAGGTTGTCGACTACATCATATCTATAAGTGTTGAAGGACTTTATCGACTATATTAACTGGGATTTTACTTAGAATATTTTGTCGGCCTGAAGCATGTTCTAACGACTTTATACTAAGAACAAGCCGCAAATTGCGCAGTTGTTCAAATTGATTTGAATTCCGCTTTCTGCTGCAATAATTAAGGTGCTTTAAGAGGAAATGAATTATACTCATTGATTTCATATTGCTGTCGTTTGAAAAACTTTTCTCAAGGAAAATCTCTAGTCGTTGAATTTTTTTTTTTCTAGAAGCAAAGCTTTTGTCGATCCAGTCTTCTATATAAATGGATGTGAAAATTGAACATTCACACAAGAAGGCACACGCACATACATTTATAGAGATTTTTGTGCAAGAATTTTGCAAGTACTGAAGCTTTAGAATTCCGCCAAGTTTTCAGTAACTGCAAACTTGAGAGAGAATTCTTCCAAGGCTCAACAAAACAACATTCTTTCTGAAGAACATTTCTATTCGGAAAAAGTCTTCTTGATTCAGCCTAACTTATTTCAAGCAGATATATTCAAGTGTTGATCAAGGAAGAAGAAGCTTTCACAGTGCTTCTATTAAAGATTAAAATGTTATTGTTTGAGTCAAAATCTTTACAACTTCTTTGTAATTGTAGGATCCTATTTGGATCAGAGTGTGGTGTAGGATTCCAGTGGAATCTGAGTTGTTGGATCATTGTGATCTGAGGTGGGATCTTTGAAAAGATCTGAGTCATGTAGATCTCTTGTTGGGGAGATTGAGGTAGGACTGCTTTTGAACTGAGTGTAGGATCTTGTGATTGAAGATCTGAGGTGTAGGACCTTGTGTTAGAGGTTTGGGGTAGGGGACTATTGTTCCTGAATTGTAGGAGTCAAGGAATCTGAGTGTAAGATCTTTTGATCTGAGAAATTTGGAGAAGTTGACCTAAGCGAGTACTCTGCTAGATAAGTGAAGGTGGAAAGTGGATGTACTCATCATTGGGAAATCACTATACATCTTGGTGTATTGTGCTATGGATTGTGCTTGTGTATTGCTTTGTTGTGTTTAAAAGAAGAAATTTAAAAGAAATCATAAAACTCTTAAAACACCTATTCACCTCCTCCACCTAGGTGTTTAGACAACACAAAAAAAAAAGTTAATTTTAAACATAAAAAATGAATGTACGTAGTTCCTTAAGTGTGGTTATGTGTTCACGACCAATAATTCTTAACGACCGTGTTTATGACCGCCACTGTCGTGCCAAACGGATCTAAACACATTAAAAAGGTACACTCCTACCAAGCTCAAACCAAGCTCAAACCAATTAATTTCTCACAATTCAACACAAAAAATGGACCCAAAATACCATTACACCTCTAGCTCATAATTGCAAAATATAGCATAGAGTTTGAGAAGAAAATAATGTATACACTGACAAATAAAATTTAGCCATTTTAAGCACTATCAGCTTTAAATTGTTGACAAAGCTGTATTACTCAAGAATTATAAATATGAGCATTGCTTTATTAGAGTTTAGTTTAATCCCAGTACGTCTAATTGATGAAATAAATAAAAATATAAAAAAGTTGAAGTTTGCCTATATATATTACGTACATGATCCTAAACATACAATATTATATATAATCACATTCATAAGCGTACATTAATTTATATTCCAAATACAAAATTTAAAAACAGTTAGCAAATAAATATAAAATTAAATTGTGTGTTAATTCCTTGACTAGCACCGGATACCAAATTAATTAAATTGTTTGTTCCTTGCTTTACTAGCACCGGATACCAAATTGTGTGGACATGAGCACAATGTTTTTATTAGCAGACAGAATGCAATTATAATAATTTCATTCAGCAATTATTGATTATCGAGAAGGATACGATATATTTTACATCATTAAGCATTATTTTTTGATTATATATAGAGCTGCATGGAATACTTTTCTTGTATTCCATAAAACACCTGTAGCAGCAGCTATCTAGAAGAGAATCAAATTTCATTGCCGGTCATGAATGGCCTAAATCTGACCTCGATGCTTCTCTTCGCGGCCCTCTTCCTCCTCCTCGCGTCTCCCCTTTTCAATGGGGGCCCCAATAGTAGTGTAGTAGCACAATTACTTCCAATTGTCCACACCAACTGCACCCGGGTCTACATTGTCCATGTCCAACGCCCAAAAGGATTTGCCGGCGCCCTCCGTACCTCCGAAGAAGTGCTCAATGAATGGTACTTCTCCTATTTGCCCAATACCACCCTGGACTCCTGCGAGCCACGGATGATTCACACATACGCTTACGTAATCTCCGGCTTCGCCGCGCGTCTCACCGCCGAAGAAACCGCGGCACTAGAATCTTTGGATGGATTTGTCTTCGCCTACCCAGAGAAGATTCAACCACTGCATACTACTTACACCCCCGAGTTCCTGGGTCTCAAACAATTAAACGGCCTCTGGGAGCACTCAAGTCAGGGTGAGGGTGTAATTGTTGTTGTCCTCGATACAGGCATTCTTCCCAATCACCCCTCATTCGCCGACACCATCAAATTGCCGCAGCCGCCACTCAAGTGGCGTCGTAGATGTTACCTCCCTGCACGTAAGGACGTATTTTTAATTGCTAGAAGCTATGTATGTATGTATGTATCTATCTATATATAGATATATACATACATACATAGCTGTCCGAGCCCATCGTACCTATGTACGTATCTATGTAAATTTCTATCTAGATATATACATACATACATACATAGCCGTCCGGCGCCCTCCGTATCTATATATGTATCTATGTATCTATTTGGCCTTCACTCCATGAGCGCGGATGGGTATAAGAGGTGTTGTTAAAATCATCTTATAAAGGAGGTCGGCGGTTCGATCCCCGGCCTCAACAGCCCGCCACATGCCAATTAAAGGGAAGTCCGGTAAAGCCCGGGTTAAGTGGACTGCACGCGGGTGCGTAGAAGAGTTGGGACGGTGGACTGCAGTCCTTGATGTGGGCCGGCCTGATTGCGCTCATGGAGTGGAGGCCGGCGCCACATTTAACAAAAGGACTCCATGGACCCAGTGACTTGAGAAGAAGATCTAGCACGTCCCCCGTGTAGATAAATGATGAGGAGAAGGATGGGAGAAATAAAGAGAGCTTATAATTTCATATATCTGCTTAACAATTCATGAACCGACATATAGGTACTTATACTTGGCTACAGGACTTTCTAGAAGAAGATATTAAAAGGGGCGGATGACAGATAATTGGTACAGCATTTATAGCTTAATACATTAATTTACTACAAAACTGATGCTTGGTAAACAGTGCAGGTTTATTCCTTCTTCACCCCCTCTAAACCTGTACTAGCTGAGACTCCCAGCTTATCTCGCAGAGTTGTGAAACGGTGTCGTGATAGGGGCTTACTCATGATATCTGCGATTTGTTCTTCAGAGGGGCAGTGGATGATTTCGAGCTCCTTCTTCTCTAATATTTCTCTGATGAAGTGATAACGAATGTCTATATGCTTACTCCGCCCATGAAAAACAGGGTTCTTCGCCATTGCCATTGCTGACATGTTGTCACAGTAGATTTTGGTGTTCTCCTCCTCGTCTTCTTCTTCTGAACAAACTTCCTTTTTAACCCTTTGCAACCATATGGCCTCACAGGTGGCAGCAGTGAGCGCCATATATTCAGCTTCACTTGTCGACAGGGCCACAGTGCGCTGCTTTCGTGAACTCCATGAAATGGGACTTGAGCCAAAGAAGAGCACGAAGCCCCCCGTGCTTCTTCTGTCCTCCATGTTCCCAGCCCAGTCGGAGTCGGAGAAGACAGTGATTTGGTGGCTCTCCCCATGGCGGTATAAAATCCCGTAGTCCTTTGTCCCCTGCAGATAACGCAGAATCCTTTGTCCTGCAAGCAAATGGGATTTGGAGGGGTTGCTTACAAACCTGGCAAGGGTATTGACGGCGAGCTCAATGTCCGGCCGAGTGTTTGTAAGATAGATTAGTGAGCCGATCAAACTTCGAAAAATTCCTAATTCTGCTCCTTCTTCGTCTTCAGTTCTTAGGAGTAATTTAGTTCCAGTAGCTATTGGAGTGCTAGTTGGATTACAGCCTTCCATTTGGAATTTCTGTATGAGAGAGTAGCAATAGGATTCTTGAGACAGAAAAATTCCGCCTTCCAGGTGTTTGATCTGCAGCCCCAGAAAGAAATTTGGGGCCCCGAGGTCTGTCATCTCGTAGTGAGTCTTCATTTCTTCTTTGCATTCATTGATAATCTGCAGATTAGTTCCAGTGATAAGCAAATCGTCAACCTATAGGCTTACCAGTATTCGTCCTTGTGGTTGGGTTTTGATGTATAATGTTGGTTCATTGTTGCTCCTGATAAATCCTGAGGCTAAGAAATATGTGTCAATGTTCTGATGCCATGCGCGTGGGGCTTGTTTGAGCCCGTATAGGGCTTTATGCAGTCTGTACACTTGATCTTCTTTTCCTTGTATTTCGTAGTCAGGGGGCTGAGAGACAAAAACTTCTTCAGAGAGAACACCGTTGAGGAACGCCGATTTTACATCCATTTGGAAAATTGGATATCGAGCAGAGGCGGCCACAGCGAGAAGAAGACGAATTGTGCTCATGCGTGCCACCGGAGCAAAAGTCTCGTCGTAGTCGGCACCAGGTTTTTGGCTAAATCCCCTTGCTACTAGTCGAGCTTTATATTTCAGTATGTCCCCCTTCTCATTATACTTGGTTTTGTAGACCCATTTGAGTCCTATGATGCTCCGTCCTGTCGGTTTAGGGACAAGAGACCATGTGTTATTTTTGTTGATTGCCCTCAGCTCCTCTTCCATTGCTTGCCTCCACCCTTTTTTCTTATAAGCATCAGAAAAGGTTTCTGGCTCTGGAGTAGAGCCCAAATTGAAGTTGTCTGTAGCTATAACAGCTACTGTGTGTTGATAAATATCTTCCAGAGAGCGCATTTTAATGGGCAATGATGTAGAACAATCTGCTTCAGGGACTCCCTCATTGCTGTGGATGGAGAGAGGAGACCTCTCCTGATCAGATTGATAGTCAGGAAGACAGGGAGAGGTATCCTCCTCAACCGGCAATGTTAGGGAGGATGATCTTGATGAGCCAGGGTTTAAGACTGATGCCCAGTCCCATTTGTCTTCTTCATGAAAGATCACGTCTCGTGAGATTATTAATTTGTTGCTGTGAGGTTCCAGCAGACGGTATGCCTTGCTCTCGCTGTCATATCCAAGGAAAATGCATTTTATACTACTCTCTCCCAATTTATCTTTCTGTTCCATTACTTTATGAGCATAAGCAATTGCCCCAAAGATACGTAGATGAGAGATATCAGGTTTATGTTTATATATTACTTCATATGGAGTAGTTTTATGAAGAGCACGAGTGGGGACTCTGTTCAGGATAAAGACTGCAGTCGAAGCTGCCTCAGCCCATAAAAACTTTGGGCAGGATTTGTGAATGAGCATTGCTCTCATCATCTCAGCAACCGTGCGATTGCGCCGCTCTACGACCCCATTTTGTTGGGGGTCCCTGGAGTTGTGAGCTGCCTGTGAATGCCAGCATCTTGACATAGTTGAATAAGCTCAAATGAGAAGAACTCCCCCCCTCTATCACTTCTGATAGCTTTGATATATAATCCAAGCTGTTTCTCAATTTGTTTTTTGAATTTTTCAAACTGCTGAAAGACCTCAGACTTCTGGGCAATGTGAAAGATCCACATAAACCTACTATGATCATCCACAATGAGGAAGTAGTAGAGTTTTCCCCCCAGTGAGGGGGTTCTGGCAGGGCCCCATAAATCCATATGAAGAAGATCAAGGGGTTTGGTGGCTCTAGAGGTGGAGGTATGAGGAAAGGGGAGTCGATGTGACTTGCCCCTTGCACAAGCATCACAGGGATAAGTGGATAAAGGAAATGAGGGTAGGCCATGAACAAGTTTCTGAACTTGGATTGTCTTTAGAGAGGAGTAGTTAATATGCCCAAGTCGATGGTGCCAAAGTTGAGCAGGTGTGGAGTTTATTTGGGAGGCAAAAACCAAACTGTTTGCTGGAGGAAGGGAGATAGTAAATATATTGCTTGTATTTATCTGGGCTTGGACAATGATGTTGTTCTGTGCTCCTTTGATTAAACACAGAGTCTGATCAAACTCTACTTTATACCCTTTCTTAAGTAGTTGACCAACACTAAGAAGGTTTTGAGAGAGGTTGGGGACATACTGAACATCAGAGATTAGTTTTGTAGATCCATCTAGGCTCATGACAGAGATAGTTCATTTCCCTTCTATGATCTCTTTCTTCCCATCTCCAAGTATTACAGTGGATTTTGTGTTTCATCTAGGGTAGTAAAATAGACTTTGTTGTTTGCCATATGGCTTGAACAGCCGCTGTCAATAATCCAAGAGGAAGAGTGATGATGGGGGAATGTATTACAGGTAAATAGATATAGATCAGGATCAGGATTTGTTTCAGACACGTTTGCTTCCTCTTGTGGTTTATTCCAGCATTTCTGTTCAGAATGGTTGGGTGTTTTGCATCGTTTACACCTCCAAAAACAATCCTTGGGTTCATGGTTTTGTTTTTTGCAAATCACACAAGGGGGATAGTTTTTTCCTTGAGTTGATCGTTTTTGTTTCTTGTCAGGTAGAAACAGAGGTTTGGGAGGAAAGTTCATTTTAGTTTGAAAAGAGGTATTAGGTGTAGGTTCATCATGAAAAAGGAGGTCTTCATGAGTTTGTAAAGAACTCATGAGTTCAACAACAGTCATGGTTTCAAGGTCATGAGCTTCAAGAATGGCGGAGACAATGTGTTTGTGGGTTTTAGGTAGGGATCGAAGCAGTTTTTCCACAACCTGCTGTTCCTCAAGAACACCACCAAGAGTGCGGATTTGATTAACAAGGCTTGTTATTTTGGCAAAAAAGTCCTGAGTCTTCTCATTTTCTTTCATAAGTATAGAATCAAATTGACTTCGAAGAGAGTAGATTTTTAATTTGATTACCTTCTTTGATCCCTTGAATTCATTCTCCAGCCGCTGCCATGCCTCCTGAGCAGTTTTAGATCCCATAATTCTTGGATAGATGGATGTGGTGATCCCCTGTTGTATTAGATGTAATGCAAGAGCATCCCGTTTTAATTCATCGTTACTGTAAGTGGCTGGCTCACCTTCCTTGGCTTTGCCGTCAGATGCAGGCCCATTCTTTACAATATCCCAGAGGCCCTGGGAACGAAGTAATGTTTCCATCTTATCACTCCATAAATCATATAACTCGCCAGAAAAAATTGGAATGTGGATGAATGGGTATATGGAGGGGTAAGTGAAGAGGAAGTGGAAGCCATGTGATGAAAGACACAGAATAAAGGGAACACGATACTACACCACACGTCGATCTGATGGCGCTAGCCCACTTGCTCTGATACCACTGTAGATAAATGATGAGGAGAAGGATGGGAGAAATAAAGAGAGCTTATAATTTCATACATCTGCTTAACAATTCATGAACCGGCATATAGGTACTTATACTTGGCTACAGGACTTTCTAGAAGAAGATATTAAAAGGGGCGGATGACAGATAATTGGTACAGCATTTATAGCTTAATACATTAATTTACTACAAAACTGATGCTTGGTAAACAGTGCAGGTTTATTCCTTCTTCACCCGCCATCAAAAACATAAGAAATTTTAAAGGGATGTTGGTGAGGGAGTAATTTCATATATTTGGGTAAGTTTAAGGACCAAATTCTCTCAAAAAAATAAAATTCTGGCCATTTAAAAAAAAAAAAAAAACTTGAGGACTGATTTACTAATTTTGTCGTAAAATTTGTGATTAGCATCAGTAAATTCGTCCTTCTTAAAATAAATCTTGTTGCTTCACCTCCAGCATTAAAAAGTAAAAAACTGTGATTCTTGAAGCTTAACATTTTAGGCCGAACACAACATTTAAATCATATTCATGTGAAGCCGTGTATGCTTTCAGGCTCGGGCACCTGCAACAATAAATTGATCGGAGCACAAAATTTCATACGGGGGATTTCACACACTCCCATCGACACCATAGGCCATGGGACGCACGTCGCCGGCATCGCCGCAGGAAGTCCGGTCTACCACGTTAACGTGAGCGGTCTCGCGAGGGGCACCGCCTCCGGCATGGCGCCAAGAGCGCACCTCACGGTCTACAAAGTCTGTCGAGAAAATGGTTGTCCAGACAGCTTCAGCCTCAGAGGAATAGAGAAAGCAATTTGGGATGGCGTCGACATCATCCAAATCTCCAACGGTGCACCCAATGAATTCCAGTTGAGCGGCAACATTAAGGGCTCATTTCGGGCACTGCAGAAGGGAATCCTCACCATTTGTTCGGCGGGGAACTGGGGCCCAACCCCGAGCATCCTTAGCAATGACGCCCCCTGGATTCTCACCGTCGGCGCGGCCACCACAGGTCGGAGGAATACGGCCCTGTTGAAGCTCGGCAATGGGATGGTGTTTAATGGCGAGTCGAGCTACCAACCCGACCCATCCGGCATTGTCAACGTACCGATAGTTTATCCAGGGGTTGTTCCAACAAAGGAGAACTTGTCCTGCCAAAATGGATCCATGACGGGTCTCAATGTCACCGGAAAAATTGTGATCTGCTGCAGGAGAAATCAAAAGTGGTGAAGGAAGCCGGCGGCGCCGGAATCATCCTTTTGAACCAAGTGTGGCATGGCAATACTCTGTGGTCATATTCGTTCGTGATTCCGGGGATTCATGTCAACCACATGGATGCGCTCAAGATCATCGACTACTTCACCGCCGGCACCAACCCTACGGCATCAATTACGTTCAAAGGCACGGAGTTCCTAGTTCGCCCATCTCCTAGCGTTGCGGCGTTCTCGTCGAGAGGACCTAGTTTACACAACGGCGGCATTCTCAAGCCGGACGTCGTCGCACCCGGGGTGGACATCCTCTCCGCGTGGCCTTTCGTCGACGCCGAAAATGGCTCGGCCAAGTCCGACTCATCATTCGACTTCAAATCGGGAACCTCCATGGCAGCGCCCCATGTCTCCGGCATCGCAGCTCTGCTGAAGAAGGTGCACCCGGATTGGTCTCCGGCCATGATCAAGTCGGCTATTATGACCACCGCATATACCGAGGACCTTGATGACTATGGGTCCAACAGCCGTGCACCGGCAAACGCATTTGCACTTGGCGTCGGACACGTGAACCCGTACGCCGCCGAAGACCCGGGGCTGGTTTATGACACCCGCGTCGAAGATTACGTACCATACCTCTGCGGATTGAAAGGGATGAGCGCATTGAAAGTCACGGTCATTACTAACGAGCCCGCTACATGTTCCGAGAAGATGGCGGCTGAAGAGCTGAATTATCCATCAATTCAGGTATCGATGGGCTCAGGGAGTAAGAATAAGAAAATTCATCGAACCGCAACGAATGTAGGAAAAATGAATTCTGTCTATAATGTGACCGTTGTCAATCCCAAGGGAGCGACGGTGGCTGTAAACTCCGAAACACTGCAATTTGCTAGCGTCGGCGAGGAAAAGAACTTCACGGTGGAGATAAGTCTGACAGGGACTCCGCCTGCGTCGGACAGGGATGTATGGGAAGGGAGGCTGGTGTGGGTGTCAGGTAAATATAAAGTCACCAGTCCGATTGTGATCATTGAATGAATTGCTCCTTCAATGATAAATATGTAATGGTATTATAAATATGTAATGGTATATCATTATAAATATGTAATGATATATTATGTAATGACATTTATTGTATAATTTCACTATAACATATGTAATGGTATTATATATGTAATGATGTTGTATAAATATGATTGTATTTCATGAATGAAGCGGCAAATGTTCAATCCATGTGCAGGGGGCCACTGACCATGTTATCGTGATTAGAGAATCAAATTACTCTGTGCATCAATAATATCGTGTCTTCAATAATGACCCAATTTCTCCGTCATCGATAATATCGCGTCATGTGTAAAGTGTCTTTTACCTTGACGTTCTTGCTTTTTTAGGATCATGTCCCAATGTTATTTCAAAGGGCCCGATTTCTCCGTGTTATAGTCGAACTTCGGACCTAATAGTCGCTCCCTTGTATGTACCGCGAATGAATTGTTTAAAAGTAACTTGTACAAGCCAATCAATTCTAAACGCTAACATTATTCTAGAATGAGGCGATGAGTGACGAGTCTAGAATGTTAATGCCTGACCACCGTGCTCGCGACCATCATTGTCACTCCAAACTAACAAGAAACTTCTAGAAAATAAACTCAGAATACTAAACAGCAAGAAAAAAATGTTCTCATTTAACCGTAGAATTGAAGGTAGAAGAGCAAATCATATATGCTTACAAATAAATCTTTAATAAACAAACTATATATCAATCTTTATAACTGATATTAAACAATTTTAATGAAAATTAAATGATTTTAATATTAAATGTAAAATTCTAAGGGGGATACGGTTGCATATAAATATAGTATATATATAGCAAAAATGAACTAATAAATTTTAAATAACCCCATCTAACACAAATTATGACGTCTACTCTCCCACTTGGGGAGATAGTAGACCAACGCGCACTCAGAGTGCAATGAGAGCCGTTAGTCTAGGCAAGAAGCATTCTTGATCACTCCTAAACCCAGTCCAGGTAAATATGAAATAACGTCGTTCCCACCTCCCTATTTATTGTTCCAGATGCAGCAGCTATTCGGTAATCCACAGTGTGGGACTAATGAATGGTTACAGTACTCCTCTCCAAGAATATTCCGTCTTTTTCTCATTCCCAATTCATTCATGCCTATTCTCTCTCTCTCTCTCTCTCTCTCTCTCTCTCTCTCTCTCTCTCTCTCTCTCTCTCTCACTAGCTGCTGTGCTTCCTTGAAGATCCAGTGGGGCTTTGTTCTAGTTTTGGAGATTTGCCGTGCTATATTACTGCCCTGGATTGCTTTTTATTCTGGATTTTCATTGGCCTTGTTGGCGCATGTTCACACCGATGATCTGCGCAGCCGTTTGGGAATCTAGAAGGTTTTAGGATAATTTATCTGGGCCATTTACCGGGACCTCCCCTCTAATTTTGCTAAATTACTGACAGCACCCCTCTTATTTTCGAAATTACAAAAACTTCTCATAATGTTTTCATTTCATTACAAAAACCTACCCTAAAGTTTTCATTTCATAACATCCATGCACAAAAATACCCCCCCACCCCTCGGTGTGCAGTGTCCACGGGGTATTTTTCTACATGGATGTTACGAAATGAAAAGTCCAGGGCAGGTTTTGTAATGAATGAAAACTTAAGGAGAGTTTTTTGTAATTTTGAAAACAAGAGGGGTGCTCTCAATAATTATGCTAACTTACAGGGGTGGTTTGGGTAATTATTCTTGTATTACCCGTAATTCGTCGAGACCAGACTGGAAGTAAAGATGGTCGAGACAAGTGGAGCGACCAGAACCAGTCAAAGCAAAAGGAGGACCCGGGGAAGGGAAGAAGGGAGTAGCGGGGCAAGTGGAGGGAAGTCCCCCCCCCCCTTGCGGGCGAGTCTATAAATAGACCCTCATGGGCACCTTGGAGAAGATTGTTCATCCTCTCCCTCGCGTGTTTCTTGTGAGCTAGCACTCCTACCCCCTGTTCGACTAGTCGACAGGCATGTGTTCTTTAGTGCTCTCCAGGGTGCCCAGGCTCAGCATTGGTTTGGGAGGGGAAGCTCTCTTTGATCGTCCGGGTGTGTGGCGGGACCTCCTCGATGCAACTCAAGGGGTCTGTTTCAAGATTCAAGTTTTCTTCGGTGCAAGTTTTTTCGGCTCTCTGTGACTGGTCACGTGTTCTAGCTCAGATCAAGTAAGGGTCAGATGCATATCTGTTGCGAACGTCGAAGCCAGTTTTGTGGTTTCAATATTCTGGTGCGGTGAGCGTGGACGCAGCTAGTTTGGAAAACCCTGAGTAAGTCATGGCCGAGGAACTCATCCCCTCCTAGCGAGTCGTGGCAATTGGAAGAGGAAGAGGAGGCAGGAAAGGTATATCAGGTGTTGGAAGATTTGGCCAGGTTGGAAGTGGCAGAGGAGATGAAGGAGATGGAGGTCGTCAGCGGCGGCGGAAGGCCGGAGAAGATACATATCAGTGGGAGGCTGAGCGAGCAGGACCATGAGAAGGTCCGAAGGTGTATCAAGTAGAATGTGGACATCTTCGCATGGAGCGTCGCAAAGATGTCGGGTGTCGATGCAAATGTGGCGTGTCATCGCCTCAACCTCGACTCAAGCATCCTCCCCATCCGCCAGAAGAAGAGAGCTGTGTCGACCACCCTCGCCGGGCCGATCAGAGAGGAGGTAGAGAAACTGCTGGAAGCAGGGTTTGATGACGAGATCCAATATCCAGGCTGGGTCTCCAACGTTGTAATGGTAAAGAAGAGTGGAGCAAAGTGGAGGATGTGCATCGACTTTTCTTTATTAAATAAAGCATGTCCAAAAGATTGTTATCCCTTACCTCGAATCGACGCGCTGGTAGACTCAGCTGTCTGATTCCCGGTGATGAGCTTCTTGGATGCGTTCTCTGACTACCATCAAATCTGAATGCATACGCCCGATGTTAAGGATGTTTCCTTCTTCACAAACGACGGGTGTTATTGTTATAAGATGATGCCCTTCGGGTTGAGGAACGCGGGAGCAACCTACCAAAGGATGATGGACCGAGTCTTCAAAGAGCAAAATGGCAGAAACCTAGAAGTCTATGTGGACGACTTGATGGTTAAAAGCAGGGACGTGGAGTCTCACTTGCAGGATTTGGTGGAGACCTTCGCCACCCTTCAGAGGTTCAAGATGAGACTTAACCCTTCTAAGTGTGTCTTCGGAGCAAGCCGAGGAAAGTTCATTGGTCACCTACTCACCCCGGAGGGGGTCGAGCCCAACCCGGATAAGGTCAAAGCCATCCTGGAGTTGGAGTCGCCAAGGAGTGCGAAGGAGATTCAAAGGTTGACAGGAAAGCTGGCAGGGTTGAGCAGGTTTCTCTCCCGGGCTGGAGAGAAGTGCTCACCTTTTTTCAAAGCTCTAAGGGGGAATCAAAAGTTTGAATGGCCACAGGAGTGTGAGTCGGCATTCCAAGCCCTGAAGAGGCAGCTGACGCAAGTGATACGCCCGTGAAAGGTGTATATAAATACGCAAGTGCACATGCCGTACAAGTAATAAAATGATGAGAAAGTGATCGTTCCCACGAGGAAGTGCTTAACTTAGCGCTCACAAATATTAATTCTGCTTTTTCTCTAAATTCAAGCAAGTAGTAATGATTGGTAGAGACAACTTAATAATTCAAAAGCAACAATTACAACTCTAATTACGGTTACTTAAAATACTTTTACTTCACTTGGAAAGATAGTCTCACATGTGATTTTCCCTTGCTATGATGACAACCAATAAAAGTGATAATTCATGAAGTATCAATGATTCTCTTGCAACGATTCTAAATTAGATAACTTTATCTCTCGATCTCAATTATCCGTTTATCCCAAATCCTCTAGTCGTCTCCAACTTAGATGAAATTAGAATAACATAAAGTGCTAGAATCACAGTTGCTAATTTAAGAGGAGATCTCTCTCTCTCTCTCTTGAAATTATATTAGATTTATGACACACTTTCAACGCTCCTCTCTCGAATCTCACGATGAAGTATAAATACGGAAGTTTTGGTTAAAAACTACACGACTTCTCTCTCGAATATCGCCGTGAAAACAAAGGTTCATCTAGCCCTACTCATCTCTCGAATTTTTGTCAAGCACTTTAAAGATGAAACTTAAACCAAAATCCCAAGAATAGATCATAAATTTAATAAAGATCAACATGAACACATTCACAAATTATAAATGAAAATCAAGTCATCAACACAACTAAGGTACTTCACACATGCAATACTTAGGAATTTAGTTCATGAAGGAAGGGAGAAACCACAAATCAAAGTAGATCTTACTAGACATGATTCAGGAAATCAAAATGATGTAGGAACGTTTTTAGATTCAGATCTATCTCCTTAGTGATGGTTCAAGCCCCCTTGCTCCAAGCCCTAGCCGAATTCTTCAAGAGGAAGAAGACCTCCCAGTTCTCCCTTCCCTCACTACAACAAATTACACTTTTAGTAAGGACTAAAAACGTTACAAAAGGTAACTAATATCGTTACGCAAAGTTTTTGTAACGAAATTTACTTTATGTGACGACCGTTACCTAAGGCTCGACGCTAGAAGTTCTTGTAACGAAATTTTGTTTGTCGTTACAAATTATTTATTTGTAACAAACATTACTTCCTCACAATAAGATGAGTTGTAGTAAGGAATATTTCGTTACAAATGTTTGATTTTTTCCCCACTAAAGAAATTATATTTATATATCAAATATATGAATATTTCGTTACAAATGTTTGATTTCTTCCTCACTAAAAAATTATATTTATATAGCAAATATATTGAAATTAATTTATGAGTATAAATAATTACAATAAACATTACTCCGTTACAATAAGTTATTGTAACATAGCAATAATTATTTCGTTAAAATTGTTATATACTTTTGTTACTAAAAAAATCATTTATATGAAAATGAATTTATTCACAAATAAAAATATTACATAGAGTAAGATTACATAACAACAATAATGAATCTTCCGACACAATATTACATAACATGTTTTAAATAAGATGTCAACTTCGACACATTCGGACTAATGAATCTTCCGTCACTTTCTGATTAATGAATCTTCCATCACTCTTCGACTAATGAATCTTCTATCACTTTTCGACCAATGAATCTTCAGTCACTTTCCGACCAAGGCTCCAACACCCTACAAATAAAAGAGGGCAATTGTTAATATTTAAAAAACATGTGAGCAGAAATATTCATACACACTCACATCCATACATACACAATCCATACAGACACCATAAAAACAAACATACATTAAAAAAACGCACACACACCATCTATACACAAGCATCCACACACACACACACACCATAGAATGCACACACAAACACACCATCCAACTGGTCACAAAAGCACACATACATCAAACCTGACAGTTTCCGCGGTAGAGACCGCCGCGAAAACTCAGAGGCTTTCGCGGCGTTTTTTTTTAAACGCCGCCAAAAGTTAGCGGCGTTTTTTTAAAAAAACGCCGCCAAAAGTTTGCGGGGTTTTAAAAAAAAAACCGCCAAAGATTGCGGCATTTTAAAAAAAATAAAAACCATCCAGAACTGACTGATACATGAGATCCAATGCAATTTATAATACAATGCTTTCACATATGCGTATAAACAGCGGCTATAATACAAATGTCAAGGCACAATGTAATAATATGTCTAATAAATTTAGATAACAACATAAAGTACGATCTGCTTGATCATGAATAAATAGATTACACCAAATAGAATAAAAAGAATAAATATAATACACCAAATAGAATAAATAGAATACACCAAATTTCCACCTTTAATAAGGAAGACCAACATAATATATAGTCAGCTCTAGAACAAATGCTAGCTATAAAACAAAAATATCAACTGAAAGAATTCAATATCTACAATTAGTAAGCAAGGGCCTTCAACAAGTAGAGTGATTATTTCTTTCTTTCCTATTTATCAGTTGAGCAGATGTTTATCAAAGATAATACATGAGTGTAACAGCTACTAACGAGGATCATAGAGATTATGTCAGAAGTAAAATTACCTCCATGTCCTGAACAGATGCTCCATCTGCTGAATTGACAACATTATCAGAGATGAATTATCATTATTGTTCCTGCACATAGGAACATTTAAGGTCTGTCCAAAAACCAATAATAAAGTCTTCATAAGAAAAATTGGTAGAGATATAATTACTAAAAGCAAGCACAGGAAATCTATAGTAAAAATATTAAAATTATATCGAATCATTAGTATACCTTGAAAGGCCTTCCCAGCAGCAATCAGTTGAAACATCCTAACTCATCTAACCAGTACCGGATTGATTTTAATGCCAGAACACATAACCTAATATCTAGATCATTATTCGGGTAAAAAATATTTAAAGATCAAAGTGGTACAATGCATATGACTCCGCCGATAGAAGCATGGCAAACCAACACAACAAATACTAACGCAGAAGAAAACAACTAAGCAAACCCCCCAACTTCGCACCTCGAATTTTAATATCAGGACCCCAATTCTATTAAACGCAAAAAAAAACATAAAGTAACTAATATGTATCTTGAATGATGAAGCATAAGCAGCGCATAACTTGAATGTTATTCCTGAACAAAATGGCTCAGAAGTTATAGTGAGCATGTTTTGGATTTTTTTTCAGAAAGAATTATGCAGACATCACTAAATTATAGTGAGAAATTAGGGCTCTGCCGGAAGAGTTGGAGAGGTGTGATTTAGGAGCTGGTGGATGTCAAGAATTCCGGCGATTAGTTCTCCACAATACCTATAAATAAATATGATTTCATAAGTATTCCAGAAATAAATGTGATTTGCATTATCTGGACGCAAATGAGCGAAATCTTGGGCCAACCTCAAATAAACACATAAGAAGCAGAGACAAAGCAGGGGAAAACAACTCAATGACAAACAATTACAGTACATCATATACTCATCAAGATCGGAGGTCTAAAAGTAAAATTTACTTGGAAACAACCACCAATATTAAGCAATAATGACACTTTTTAAGGGGATTTTAAGTAGAAAAAAAAAATTAAATCACAAGAATTAATGGTTAATTACCCTAAATAGGGCCTCCAGTTTGCTCTTCCATTGAGTGAACTCCATCTTTTAGTCGATGCAAGCATCCAAAACATCTGTAAAAGAAAAATTGGATTGAGTTTAGAATTCCAGATACCAAAATGGAATGAGATTCAGAAATAAATGAAGCAAAATTTAAGGAGCCAATTACCAGGTTGTACAAAAAAATGTAACTAGCAAGGGGCAATCCCATAATACCAGGTTGTACATCCCATTCCCCATCCTGGTTGCACCATGGGAGAACACTTCAAGGATTTCCATGCATACAAAGAAACTACGACTCCATCGTGGCAGTGGATTTTCGGTATCTATTGATTGGACAGACCAAGCTACCTGCAAATACATATTGAGAAGTACAAAACTGAGCACCTGAAAAACATGGACGGTCATGAGATAATGCTCAAGTAGAATGAAATTAAAGAAAGAATAAAACCTATAAACACACCTCATCGTCCAATCTTTTTACATCCTTGAGAATGCCTGCCATATCATCATTTAAGTCTTCATTATATACATTTTTCTTCATTTGAAGCTCATACAACCGCTTCAAATTAACCAACAGAGCATCGCCGACCTGCAATTTCAAAGTCATACTTCATTCAAAATTATTTAAGGAAGATTCTAGGAAATTTCTAACTCTCTCTGTCAGCTTTGCTTTATAATGGTGTTTTGTTATAATGGTATTGAGTTATATAAGTCAAGGCATGTATTTCTTCTTGCCTTGATAGCTAGCATGTTCCGTGCAGATTACACTACTTGTGGATTTCTTATAACCAGAGTGAAGAAGGTGTTAGAAGGTGAGTACTCTTCTGCAAGTCTGCAACTCACCGTCTAGAGCAACTGTAAAGGGAAAAATTAAGTTAAGCTGTTAGGGGAACTCTAAAAAATAGCTTTTTCAACAATGGGGAAATCCAAGAACTTTCATTCAAGTGTGATGATTCAGAGAAATTGTACTCACCGGATTTCCGCCCCTGATGAGTGACTACTGTCCTCGAAGAGTCGAAGCCTCACGGGTCACGAAGGCTCGAAGCTGCGCGCCGGCCACCAGAGAAAGCAGAGATCAATGGACGACAGAGAAAGCAGATATGGCTCGAAGAGTCGAAGGCTCGAAGCTAGGGAACGCCGCAGTCTCGCTGAGATGGCCAGCAGAGAAAGCAGAGATGGACGACAGGACAAACGAACCAGAGAAGCTGCGCGCCGGAGATGGAACTCGTCGTTGTCACTCGTCGAGGATGCTAGGGAACGCCGCATGCCGGAGATGGAGAAGAAGTCAAATCGGGGACGTGCTGCGGTGCTGCTTGCGGAAGATATGAGCGCGGCTAGGGCAAATGGAGAACAAAAAAGGCGAACTGGCAGGGCGCTTCGAAACAGAAAATTGGGCGATTGAAATCCGCGATGAAAATTATGAGGGAAATAAATTTTCCCTCCACATATATTTTTGCCTTAAATAATTATAAACGAAATTTTGAAAGCAAATATTTTGCTTCTAATTAGCTAAAATTATTGGATAGATTTGCATACTCGAGACAAAAAAATGCGCTCCCGAAAAAATGTGTTTTGGTACAAGATGTTCTCAAACGAAAAATGTGTGTGGGCGAAATTGTGCTCCCGAACAAAAAAGTGTGCGCATGCGAAACCGCGTCCGGGTGACAAATGAGTGCGGAGTCAAAAAATGTGTGTCCGGGAGAAAACGTTCTCCCGGGAGACCATGCGCGCGTTTAAATTTGTTGGTATGTTTTTGCAAAATTTTATGGAGTCCAAGAACAATTGATTTGAGAAATTGATTTGAGTTTATTTGGGGGTTTTGATTTTGGAGTTTATTTTTGACAAAAAAATTTATGGAGGGAAATTTCACTTCATTTATTTCATTCATTTCAATTAAATTAATTGTTAGGTTTAAGTGGAGGGAAAAAAGGAAAAATGGAGGGAAAGTGAAATATTAGATACGCGTGTGTGCGTGTGTGCGTGTGTGCGTGTGTGCGTGTGTGCGTGTGTGCGTGTGTGCGTGTGTGCGTGTGTGCGTGTGTGCGTGTGTGCGTGTGTGCGTGTGTGCGTGTGTGCGTGTGTGCGTGTGTGCGTGTGTGCGTGTGTGCGTGTGTGCGTGTGTGCGTGTGTGTGTGTGTGTGTGCGCGCGCGTGCGTGTGTGTGTGTGTGTGTCTGTGTGTTTGTGCGTGTATGTGAATGTATGTGCGATTGTATATGTGTGTGTGTGCGTGCGTTTGTGTGTGCGTTTTTGTGTGTGTGTGGGTGGGTTTGTGTGTGTGCGTGTGTGTGTGTGTGTGTGTGTGTGTGTGTGTGTGTGTGTTTGTATGTGTGTCTGTAAGTATGTGTTTGTATGACCGTGTGTCTATGTGTGTTTGTGTGTGTTTGTGTGTGTGTGCGTGTCTGTGTGTGTCTGTGTGTCTCTGTGTGTGTCTGTGTCTATGTGTGTATGTGTCTGTGTATGTATGTGTGTGTGTGTGTCTGTATCTGTGTGTGTGTGTGTGTGTCTGTATCTATGTGTGTGTGTGTGTCTGTATCTGTGTGTGTGTGTGTGTGCCTGTGCGTGTGTGGGTGTGTGCGTGTGTGCGTGTGTGCGTGTGTGCGTGTGTGCGTGTGTGCGTGTGTGCGTGTGTGCGTGTGTGCGTGTGTGCGTGTGTGTGTGTTTGTATGTGTGTGTTTGTGTGTCTGTAAGTATGTGTTTGTATGACTGTGTTTCTATGTGTGTCTGTGTGTGTTTGTGTGTGTGTGTGTGTGCGTGTCTGTGTCTGTGTGTGTCTGTGTGTCTCTGAGTGTGTGTGTGCGTGTCTGTGTCTGTGTGTCTCTGTGCGTGTCTGTGTCTGTGTGTGTGTGTGCGTGTATGTGTCTGTTTGTGTCTGTGTGTCTCTGTGTGTGACTGGGCTAAAATGCGCCCGAGCGAAAAAGCTATGGGACAAAAAAAATGTGCTTCACAAAAGAACGCTCCCGGGAGATAAACCTGTGCGTTGGAGAAATTATGTATGCTCTCGAGCTAAAAAGAGCTAGTGCAATACGCGCGACTGGGCAAAATACATGTGCTCGGGCAAAAAAAAACGTGCGTCCGAGTGAAAAGCACATGCCTGGGCAAAAAAGGTTCTCCCGGGCCAAAAATGCTATCCCGAGCCCGCGTCGTGCGTGCGCTTGTGCTCGGAGGTGGAGCGCGTGTGCGGGTGTGTGACTTTTCATGCGTGCGGGCCGGGGGCCATGTGCGATCTTTATTTTTTTTCTAAAATTCTTTTAATAAATTAATGTCATATTTGCATTTATTTGTAAATTTAATATATTTTAATTTTTGGATTTATTTTTTGCAAAATTTTGTGGAGGGAAATTTCCCTCCATATATTTCATTCTTTGTGTGGAAGAGAGAGAAACTCTTATAAAAATATTTTTAAAAGGTTATAAAACTTCTTATAAACGATTTTATAAAGTTTTATAAAAACTTTATATACAGAATCGCTATATATAATGTTTTATTTAAAAAATTTATAAAAATGTTTATATAAAATGTTTAAAATTAATTATAACATTATTATTCAAGTAATTTTTATATATCATAATGTATTGACGAGATTCCCTTAGGCTCCGTTCGTTTCGCAGGAATTGATACGTAGGAATTGGTATTGACTTCAATTCAAATTCTCATAGGAATTGGAATTGAAGTCAATTCCAATTCTGTCGTTCGCCTAAATTCAGGAATTATGACACGGGAATTGGAATTAGTAATTCCACTGTTTGGCTTCATATTAAAAAAAATTCGTCTGAACAAGAATTTTTCACCCGAACTTGAATATTTCGTCTGAACGCGAATTTTTCGCCGGAACGCGACTTTTTCGCCCGATAACGAATTTTTTCGCCCGAACGCGAAATTTTCGCCCGAACGCGAATTTTTCGCCCGAACGCGACTTTTTCGCCCGAACGTGAATTTTTTCGCCCGAACACGAATTTTTCGCCTGATCGAGAATTTTTTCGCCCGAACGCGATTTTTTCGCCCGAACGCGAATTTTTCGCCCGAACACGAATTTTTCGTGCGAAAAAATCGGGTTCGGGCGAAAAAATCGCGTTCGGGCGAAAAAATTCGCGTTCGGGCGAAAAATTCGAGTTCGGGCGAAAAATTCGCGTTCGGGCGAAAAAATTCGCGTCCGGGCGAAAAATTCGAGTTCGGGCGAAAAATTCGCGTTCGGGCGAAAAATTCGCGTTCGGGCTAAAAAATTCGCGTTCAGGCGAAAAAGTCGCGTTCGGGCGAAAAAGTCGCGTTCGGGCGAAAAATTCGCGTTTGGGCGGAAAATTCACGATCGGGCGAAAAAGTCGCGTTCGGGCGAAAAAATTCGCGTTCGGGCGTAAAATTCGCGTTCGGGCGAAAAATTCGCGTTCGGTCGAAAAATTTGCGTTCGGACGAAAATTCGCGTTCGGACGAAAAATTCGCGTTCGGGCGAAAAATTCGCGTTTGGGCGAAAAAATTCGCGTTCGGGGGAAAAATTCGCGTTCAGTGGAAAAATTCGCGTTTGGGCGTAAAAATCGCGTTCGGGCGAAAAATTCGCGTTCGGGCGAAAAATTCGCGTTCGGGCGAAAATTCGCGTTCGGGCGAAAAATTCGCGTTCGGGCGAAAAAATTCGCGTTCGGGCGTAAAAATCGCGTTCGGGCGAAAATTTCGCGTTCGGGCGAAAAAATTGCGTTCGGGCGAAAATTCGCGTTCGAGCGAAAAATTCGCGTTCGGGCTAAAAAATTCGCGTTCAGGCGAAAAAGTCGCGTTCAGGCGAAAAAGTCACGTTCGGGCGAAAAATTCGCGTTCGGGCGGAAAATTCACGATCGGGCGAAAAAGTCGCGTTCGGGTGAAAAAATTCGCGTTCGGGCGTAAAATTCGCGTTCGGGCGTAAAATTCGCGTTCGGGCGTAAAATTCGCGTTCGGGCGTAAAATTCGCGTTCGGGCGAAAAATTCGCGTTCGGTCGAAAAATTTGCGTTCGGACGAAAAATTCGCGTTCGGGCGAAAAATTTGCGTTCAGGCGAAAAAGTCGCGTTCGGGCTAAAAAATTCGCGTTCGGTCGAAAAATTCGCGTTCGGGCGAAAAATATGCGTTCGAACGAAAAATGCGCGTTCGGTCGAAAAATTCGCGTTCGGGCGAAAAATTCGCGTTCGGTCGAAAAATTTGCGTTCGGGCGAAAATTCGCGTTCGGGCGAAAAATTCGCGTTCGGGCTAAAAAATTCGCGTTCGGGCGAAAAAGTCGCGTTCGGGCGAAAATTCGCGTTCGGGCGGAAAATTCACGATCGGGCGAAAAAGTCGCGTTCGGGCGAAAAAATTCGCGTTCGGGCGTAAAATTCTCGTTCGGGCGTAAAATTCGCGTTCGGGCGTAAAATTCGCGTTCGGGCGTAAAATTTGCGTTCGGGCGAAAAATTCGCGTTCGGTCGAAAAATTTGCGTTCGGACGAAAAATTCGCGTTCGGACGAAAAATTCGCGTTCGGGCGAAAAATTCGCGTTTGGGCGAAAAAATTCGCGTTCGGGGGAAAAATTCGCGTTCGGTGGAAAAATTCGCGTTCGGGCGTAAAAATCGCGTTCGGGCGAAAATTTCGCGTTCGGGCGAAAATTCGCGTTCGGGCGAAAAATTCGCGTTCGGGCGAAAAAATTCGCGTTCGAACGAAAAATGCGCGCACGAACGAAAAAATCGTCTGTGGGAATCACGAATGAAGACCTCGTGAGGTAAGAATTGAAGTAGTCGTTTTTCTTCTATGGAATTGAAATGAATTCCAATTCCATGATAATTCTATTGCCGCCGAACAGTCACAATCGGAATTGGCAATTGAATGTCAATTCTAAAGCCCCAATTCCAACGAAACGAACGGAGCCTTAGATTTTTCCAAGTCAAATCGGTAGGAATCTGACCAAGAATATTCAAGCAGCACAACCCCATAAAATTTTATAAAGTTTTATAAATGTTTATATAAAATTGGTGTGCGAAAACGCCTTGTGCGTGCATTTTAAGGAAAAGTGTTCAACACGAAAGTTGTAGATCTCGACGAGATCTACAATTTTCGTGTTGAAAACTTTTCCTAAAAATGCATGTACAAGACGTATTTTCAAAAGGCGCGTAATAACTAATAGAAATTGGTGTGCCAATAGCCAAAACTGGTGTGCTTATAACATTGCCCTAAATTAATGTCAAATTGTCACATTTTTAAATTTAATGTTTTTAATTTTTGAATTTCTTTTTCAAAATTTTATTGAGAGAAATTTTTCTCCGTATATTTCATTCATGTATGAGAAAACTTGTATAAAAATGTTTTTAAACTTGTATATCTTTAACTACTATATATAAAGAAACTTTAAAAGGATTTTATGTTAAAATATAAATGTTTTTAAAAAAAATAATTATAAAATTTTGATGTATATTTTTTTACGATCATTTTGAGTACTCATATGTATATGTTGCGGGTGAAGCCCGCCGGGGGCGGGCGAAGCCCGCCGTCGCCAGCCGGGTACTGTAGTATATGGGCACACCCCGCTCGAATGCGGGCTCAGCCCGCTCAGAGCCAGCGAGCACGGGCGAAGCCCGTGCGGAGCTGCTCGTAAAGTTTTATATAAAAACTTTATATGAAATTTTTATATAAACGTTTAAAAAACTTTTATATAAAATTTTATACACATTAGTTTATATATAATTAAATTTATAATTATAAATTATATATATGTAACCGGTTATATATATATATATAAATTATAGAGTTACGCCCGTGCTCGATACTCTTCGCTGTGACAGTACCCCGGCAGCGACGGTACCTCCGCCAAAATTGTACTCTCCCACTCTCAGACGCTCGATCGATCAATAACTAACAGTGCATAGGAAAAGTGCACATGCCCCACACGACATTAATTACCCCCGAATCCATATTGTCGCAGTGCGACGACGCTCATGCAACTCGCAAACCCTTGCGCGCGAAAATACCAAAATTTAAAATCTTTAGTCTTATTTTTTTAAACGCTACAAAAAAACGTCGTCGTAAACGTTTCCTTATAAGTGATGATAATAAATAAATTAAATTATTTTTTAGTAATAATATATTTCTATTCATACAAAAATTTAAGGCAATTGTTAACCGCACCCCAGTTTTGGCTATCCGCAACCCTTTTATATGAATAATTATGAGTTTTTTATGGAAATACGTCTTGTACAAGCATTTTTAGGAAAAGTGTTCAACACGAAAGTTGTAGATACCGTCGAGATCTACAACTTTCGTGTTGAACATTTTAGCTAAAAATGCACGCATAAGACGTATTGACGCCCGAATTTAAATATGAGCGTAACTATAACGAATTTTTGGAAATACACATTGTGCATTCATTTTTAGGAAAAACGTTCAGCACGAAAGTTGTATATCTCGATGATATCTACAACTTTCGTGTTGAACACTTTTCCTAAAAAATGCTTGTACTATTTCCAAAAAAAATGCGTAATAATTCATATAAAAGGTTTGCGGATAGCCAAAACTGGGGTGCGGTTAATAATTGCCAAATTTAAAAGATACATTAGATATTTTTCATGTTACGATATTTAATTAATAGTCAGCTCTCGCGCGCCCGTAAGACAAATGCATGCTTGTTCTAACAGTACGTACTTGCACCCAGTTGAAAATGCGTGCCCGTGAAAAAATGCGTAAATAGCTCGGCTAAAATGTGCCCGAGTGAGAAAAAGCATCAGGACGAAAAAAGCGCGTCCGAAAAAATATGTTTTTGAAGAAAACGCTCATGAGCGAATAACTTGTGTGCAAACAAAATTGTGCTCCCGAGCCAAAAAGTGTGCGCAGTAAAAAAAAAGCGCCCTGACAAAAATGAACTCGGGAGAGAATGAGTGATGATTCGAAAATGCGTTCTCGGGCGAAAATATGATCCCGGGCAAAAATGCACACCTGGGAGACAATGCGCCCGGGCAAAAATGCATGCTAGTGCAAAAACGCGCAACCAGACAAAGAACGCACGCACAAGTGAAAAACACATGCACGGGCGAAAAAATACGCTCTACGGCCTAAAATGCGCGCTCATGTTTTAAAATTTAATTAATATATTTATTGTAACAAAACTTTGGTTACCAAAAAATACTAATTGTAAGAAAATTCTATTTGTTACAAATACTTTCATAGTGTTGTCACAATTGCTATTTATTGTGAGGACATTTTACTATTTGTAACGTAAAACTAGTCTTGTTACAAATACCTTCGCTTATTGTAACAAATATTTAGTTATTGTAACGAATCATAAAATACTTGTTACAAAAAATTAAGCTTTTGTAACGATAGCAAAATTTCGTTACTAAATATAGCTATTAGTAACAAATTTTTTCTTCGTTACAATTTAGTCCTTACTAAAAGTGTATTTTATTGTAGTGCCTTTTCCCTCCTTTCTCCCCAAGAATAATCGCCATTTTCTCCAGTAATTTCGTGCTCTTAACTTCCATTCTAAATCTGAAGGGATGCCTCCATTGGAAATACACGTAGGCGCCTCTTTTTAAAATTCAAAATCTGAATTTCGTCGCCACGTTGCAACCTGCTAATTTTTGGCGTTGCAACCTATTTTCTGCATCAGCAATAAATGATCCATTGCTTCCCCAACTTGAATCCTTTGACCAATCTTGGATAGAAAACCTTGGAAAATGACCGAAATCAGTCAAATATTGATTAATAAGATATTTAAACATATTTTCTATAATTGGGGATTATTTTCCTCTTTTTAATAAAAATTAGAATAAAATAAGTAGTGAAATAACTTCCTTTTGGGAAGTTATCACCCCACCACACTTAGTCAGTTGCTAGTCCCTAGCAACAAAATAATCAATTCAAAACTTGAATAAAGAACTGATGAAATTGTGCAAACTCAGATAATCACACATCCTTAACAAGAAATTAACTAAGGCATATTAATGAAATCCGCTTTACTCAACTGATAAGCCTATAAATCAACACGAATTCAATCATTCACAAATCCATTAGCTCGAATGAAAGGTAAAGCTCAAATAAAGTCATAAGTGGTGTGTGTGCTTTTCCTTAAAATTAGTTACTCCTAAACATCTTTTAACATTGGATCTCCGCAACATAGGGAGGGATAAGAATAGCTAAATTATTGATTGAGCCTACACAAAGATCAGTAGTTCAAATGAGAGTAGAATTGACTTGGATAAGCGTTCAATGCTGATGTTGATAGCAGAAAGACATTCCCTTAGTTCGTAATCTTAATAATTCACCAATTTATGGGGTTTATTGACATTTTTACTTTTTTACTTTTAATTCGTAGTAGGGATCATTCCAAGTATAAGTGTACATACCTAGGCCACATATCACTATGATGCATTTATATATATATATATATATATATTTTAATTTACTAGCATAGTAGGGATCATTCCAGGTATGTATAAATATACTTAGGCCCATATCACTATGAATCTCAACCATTTTTTTTGAAATTAAACACCCATAAAATGGCTAATATACTAAGACATAACTAGTAAGAATATTGAGAGGGTAAGCGTGGAATAATACGTATCAACATGAAAAGAGTTCAAGCACAAAGATTGTAGTGGAGGGTCAAAATGGTTTAACTACATAAACCTATGCTTCAGCCAACATCGCTAACTCAGTTCTTACTCACCCATTCCCATAATATTTTAGAAAACCATATCAAAAGCTAGGTTTTGAAGTAAACTCTTTCAAGGAAAAATGTGCCTAAATCAGACTTAAGAGCGCTTTACCAAAAAAAATTTCTCACTAATTTCAAATTCTGTGACTGAAATCGTTTGATTAACCGGTCATACCACTCGATTATCATTGGATAACAAGAATGTCCTATAGGTTAAATTGAAAAAACAAAGACGGAGTTATTGAGTTCGCATATATAAATAAATAAGTCCTTATCCAAGCAGTAGGGGTTGAACTCTACCCACCCCCACACTTAAACCAGTGCTAGTCCCTAGCAACTATATTAATGAAAAAGTAGAGAAAAAGTAAATGACAATTTAATAGTACTAGAAGGAAGAACAATGTGAAAGCAAATACTCCCCTCATATCTTTCTGCGTGTTCCATAACAAGCTCCCAAAGAAGTCATAGTCCATAAGTTCGTCGTCCGACTTATGGCCAATCCAGTATAACTGGGTTTGTAAATCTGCAAAGAACATCACGGAACCAAACACAAGCATAATCATAATAAGAGAGCATTGTATGGACAATACTAAACATTAGCTCTGGACACTTGACTGAGTCAACATGTAGTAGCCAATCACTTTGATCAACGAATTTAAGGGAATGCATTTTATAATGCAAACAGGGAATATAAAACACGCAATATTGTAGCAGGAGTGTTAAAGAAGTCTTGTCCACAAACATAATTAAACAAAAATCATTCAAAATGAAACAAAATGTTCCCTTCCAGTTCAAATTAAAACTAATCAGCTACCGCCTACTCGCTTTCATCTTCCTCCATCTCGTCCTCATCCTCCTCGGGCTCATCCTCCTCATCAGGCTCTTCGTCATCGTCATCGTCAGTAGGAGACACGACATCATCACTGTCATCCTCAGCATAGGCAGTATCCAACCTTTCCCGACCTTTAGTCATGAGATAGCCCCTCTTGTCAAAGTTATTGGCGTAGGGATAACTTGGGACCGGCATGGGGAGTTTAGCCTTGTACATGAGCTGAGCAAGCACATTACACACGTAATCTTGTCGGGCATCAAAATAACAATGCTCAAGCCATTGGTACGTCTTCATGTACTCCATATCCTGCATAAATAGAATGCTAACCTGATCTGGGTTGCCTTCATTTAGAGTGATCGACTCCGGGGATCCGGGAGGTGGTCTTGTGTATTGCCCCAGGAGAACTGATTTCAATCTTTCATTTTGCTTCTTCGGGGACTCATCCACGACCTTAATGTTCTTCTCTATCACCGTCACCGTGATATGATGGCCCACCTATGCAACTGCATCTCCTCCACTTACCACAACACCCGCACTCTTACATAGCTCGGTAATCAATGTGGGGAACCATAGGTGTTTTGCTTTTTCTTCTCCTACTTTCTTCCGGATGCTATCATGCATTAATTGGCCAACATTAAACTTTATGCCCTTTAGGATACCATAGATGAGGGAAATACGTTCGAAGGATACAACGTTCGCGTGCCTTGTTGGCAAGATACCTGCATTAATAAATAGTAGCCACACTTTCGCTTCACGAGATAAACCGTGGGACCTCAATGCCTTCTTTGATATTAATACCCAATCCGGCTTCTTACCATAACAAACTACTGCAGCTATTTCTTCCAGTGTGGTCATGGGCTGCACTACTTCATATGGATTAAGCTCATTGTCGTGCAAGTCGAACATGTCATTGATAGCCTTTGGGGAAAAGTTGATCATGCGGCCTCGAACTAAAACATTGTCTCCCTCAGTGAACCTAGCGTTAGCATAGAACTCATAAACCCACTGATAAACTGCCTCTCCTCTTGGGTGGCATAAACTCTCCCAACCTAATTGGTGGATTAGGTCTTCATAAGCAATTCTCCAACCTCTGAACTCCATTTTGAAACCCCGTTCATGTATAAACGGTATGGATTGGATGGTTTCACAAAACTGTCTCGCCTTATTGTTCACAAATTTTGCATCACCCTTGTGAGCCACGATTTTCCCTTTCCCTTTCTTCACCTTTCCTTTAGATGACATTTCTTCACCCACAAGAGTAAAAACGAAAATAAATACAAGCCCTAATGAAACGCAAACACCATAGCCAAAAGCATAGCAAAATGCGAAGCAGTACAGGAAACAGTCGGTGCTCCATTTGTTACCTTATGGATCGCGGGGAGCTGTGGGATTCGCAGTCGATACTCGGAAGTAGGAGCACCAATGCATCCCTAATATCGTTGGTGGAGGAAGTCGACGCCGGGACGCCGCTGATCGTCGTGATGTCTGCTCGCGAAGACGCCTCCCCGATGTGCAATGCCCGCCACCACGAAGTCGCCGCTGCCGATGCTCGTGTGCCCTAAATGCAATATCGGGGTTGGGGTTTTATTATAGTGCAGCAATCGGAGGTTTAGGTCGGCCGGTTTAAGTAAAATAGGATCAAGCGACCGGTTCAAATGAACCGGCGTCCGCCGTTTCGTTTACAATTGCTCCCACCGAGGCTAGCCGGTTGCAACTCGTGATTTCCCTGTGTTGCAACGCGGAATCCAAACTGCCATAAATTAAAGCTACCACTGAGGCTAGCCTGTTGTAACGTGCAAAATTTTTGCGTTGCAACCTAAAATCTGAAAAATTTCTTTCTAAAATTATTTACTACCACGATCCACATTGCATTCTCATTCCATTTTTTATTTTGATTTCCGGTGCAGATTTTCTCTCTTCCATCACCTATTTTCCTCAAATTGAAAAGAAGAACATAGAACAAACAATCTTAACTAAAAACGATAGAAAATAACGGAGATGATGGATTGCCTTCCACCTAGCGCCTCGTTTAAAACGTCTCGGCCGGACGCTTTCCCTATTGCATTTTCATCTGAAGGTTAATATCATCGCCTCGCGCTGGTCACTACCTTCATAATACTCTTTCAACCTTTGTCCATTTACTTTAAACTTGGATCCGTCTTTCTCATTACAAATCGTGATTACTCCAAACGGATGTACCTCCTCCACCCGAAAAGGTCCATACCACCGTGACTTTAATTTTCCCGGGAATAATCTCAGTCGTGAGTTATACAGGAGGACGAGCTGCCCTTTTTGAACTCCTTTCTTCGCAACCTCAAATCATGCCATTTCTTCGTCCTTTCCTTGTACAACCTAGCATTTTCATAAGCGTTAGATCTGATTTCCTCCAGTTCGTTCAAATGAAAAAGTCTGTTCTTGCCCGCTTCTTGGAGATCGAAATTCAACCGTTTTATTGCCCAATATGCTTTGTGCTCCAATTCGACTGGAAGATGGCATGATTTGCCATAGATCATTTTATATGGGGTTAGACCTATCGAGGTTTTAAATGCCGTCCTATATGCCCATAATGCCTCATTTAGTTTTTGTGACCAATCCTTACGAGTTGTGATAAATAGAAAATATTGCATATTTTTAGTATAATTTCTAGCCTAATTTTGGGTATTTTTGTACATACAATATGCAAATTATTGAAATAATCACTTCTTTTTATATGTATATAAATATTCATATAAATTTTGTAAAAATAAGTAATTATACTTATATAAGAATAAATTTGAGAATAAGATAGTATTATGTATATAATATAAATATATAGAAATATATATAATAAATATAGTAGTATCATATAATAAATAAACATAGTAATAATCATAATGTATATATAATAGATAAATAAGATATATAATAAAATACATATTATAATAATGATAAGAATATATATACAATAATAATAATAATAAGTATATATAGTAATATTTAATAATAATAGTAATATATATATAATAATATAGTAGTATAAGCTATTAGCATCATAATAATAATATTGAATAATAAATATGTTATAAATATAATAAAATGCTTATATGTATAATATATGTATGTGTATAAATATATATGTATTATATATGTATATGTATAAATATATATATAATAAATGTAAAATAATAATAGTATATAATATATAATAATAACATATATATATAATAAAGAATAACATAATATATATTAAAACTTATAAATAGCTTTGTAAATTAAATGAAAATAAAATTAAAAAAATAAAACTCTGTAAATATATAATATAAATAAAATGTTCCCTTGCTAAACAGATAAGCTTGCTCGGTCCAGTGGTTTGGGTTTGGTTAACTTCGGCAAGGGGACGGGTTCGAATCCGGGCAAGCGCAATTTTGCGCCAATTTAATCTCCCCTGCCCGCGCCTGCCCGCCCCTGCCCGCGCCCCTGCCCGCACCCGCCAGCTTCCAGCCAGCTCGCCTCCACGTGTCACGCGCCCGCCAGCCCGCCAGAAGCTTCCTTCCAGCCTCTAACCGCACCCCAGGCCAGCTGCCCTTCCTCCAGCCTTCTAGAAGCAGCCAGCTGCCCCCTTTTTTTTACTAAATGCACACCCCAATTCCTCTATAAATAGAGGGGGTGGATAATGTTAAAAGGGTTCAAGATTTTAATTCCTTTTCTTGAGATCTTGATCCATTTTTGCTCTTTTCTAGTTTTTATGTTTTTGTAATTTTGTGCACTTAATCTCTCTAGCTTTGTAATCCTTTTATGATGGAAATAAAATAGCTTGTTTTGTAAAAATTGTTCTCTTTGTTTTAAGTGTTGTTCTCTTTTTTTTTGTTCTTTTCTTTTTATTTTTAGTTTTTTGTAACTTTGTAATTCTTGTTAAGTTCATCTTTTTAATTTGTGTGTGTGAGTGTATGAGAGTAATTATCTTGTTTTTAGCTTTGTTGTAATTTTTAGATGATTTGTTATTAGTGTGTGTGAGTGTAGGTGGTTAATTAAATTGTTTTGTTTTGTTTTGTTTTGATTTAGTGTTTTTACTTTCTTTTTGCTCTTTTTGTAAGTGTGTGTGTGTGTGTATGAGAGTAAAATATTCTTATGTTAATTTTATGTTGTTATTAGTGTGTGTGAGTGTATGAGTATAGCTTTTCTTTTCTTTTTAACTTAGTTTTCATTATTGTTGTGTGTGTGAGTGTATGAGTTTAGTTTTGTTTTATTTTTAATTAAATTTCATCAAAGTAGAGTGTGTGTGTGTGTATGAGTATAAATTTTTGCTTTCTTTTAACTTAGATTTCAATTTCAAGTAGAGTGTGTGTGTATGAGTATAAAGTTTGTGCCTTTTTTGTAATCGAATAGTTTCCATTTCCGTCACGCATTTATTTCCCGCCTATCCTTTTGGATAGGACTTGCTCACGCATTTATTTCCCGCCTATCCGTTTGGATAGGACTTGCTCACGCATTTATTTCCCGCCTATCTGTTTGGATAGGACTTGCTCACGCATTTATTTCCCGCCTATCCGTTTGGATAGGACTTGCTCACGCATTTATTTCCCCTCTACCTATTTGGGTAGGGATCGCATTTCTTCAATTTCTGCAACTTACAGCTTTCATTTTAATTCCGTAGAGTGCGTGAGTTTTCAATTAGTGCGTCTTTTATTTTTTATATATATTTGCTTTTTGCTTAATTCCGCTACCCGCTCAATCGCTTATTATCGCCGTAGTTATCATTATCGTTTTATAAAATCCTAAAAAAAAATTCTAAGCAAAACTACTTTTTAAATTAACGTTTTCGTTCTTTTCCTTTTCATCGCTTTTCTTGGTTTTTGCTAAACGAACACCAAGCCCGCGATAGTTATCATTTTCGTCACTAGCTTTTCTATAAAATCATAAAAATCAATTTCAAACTCTTCTCGATAAAATAATAGCGCGTTCCCAAGAAGTAGAAATAATCGATACGACCTTGGAAAAATACGACCTTGATATTTCAAAAGAAATATCCTATACTACTATCGATAAGGTCCACTTGCCTTTATTGATTTTAGTCCGGATAATTACATAAACCCAAAAGCTTTCTCTCTAAAGCACTCTTTAAAACTCTTTTAAAAACACTAAAAAATTTGTTGCAACACCTCTTTGGTTGTTTCAACTAGCTCAAGGTAAAAGAAGTTTTAAAACGCTCTTAAAGAATTGTTGCAACTACTCAAAAAATTGTTGCAACAATATTTTCAAAAAGCTTTCAATTTTAATTTCAACATAAAGCCTTTCTAACCCTTTCTACTTAGCTTTTGGCGACGCGGCCAAAGAGTAATCTTCGATATTTCGAAAGAGGAAAAGGCCGTTACTTCTATCTTTCGATAGGATAACGAGTAATTCCTCGAAGTAGGATTACTCGCGGGACTCTTCGAAAACGCTGCCGAATTCTAATAAAAGAAGAAAGCAAGGCCACACATTTAAAAATAAATCTCAACGTATCAAGTTTTTGGCGCCGTTGCCGGGGACTTGTGTCGTTATTTTGAAATAGGAAACGCTATTAATTTTTATCTTATATTTCATCTCTTTTTCTATCTAAAAAAACCAAAAACTAAAAAAAAATATACTATCTAAGTAAAGAAAAAAAATATATATATATACATATATTTTTCAATTTTCCTTTTTTACATATATTTTCGAATATAGCTACATATATTTTCATATAAAAGCCCCACAAAAATTAAACCCAAAAAAATATATATTTATATATTTTACTTAAGTAAAGAAAAACCCAAAAAAATATATATTATTCTCTTTTACTTATTTTCCTTTCTTTTTCATCTTTGTAAAAATATTTCTAAAACAAAAACATCAAAAAAAAATCTATAAAAGAAAAAAAAAACTCTTCAAAAAAAAAAAAATTTAATTAAAGAATAGTGTATGACCCGAGGAGAATCTTCGGATAATCCGACTATACCTTTTGATCCTGAAATCGAGCGCACGTTTCACGAGCGCCGCCGATCTCATAATCAAAATCTACAAATAGATCCCGAAGAATCCGTCGGCGATATACATATAGGCGTGATGGGCGATCCTAATCTAAATGCGGCCCCACAGCGGACCATGGCCTATTATGCTAGGCCAAATTTAGAGGATACAGGATCGAGCGTTACCCGCCCCGCGGTAGCTAATAATAATTTCGAAATCAAATCCAGTATAATTCAAATGGTACAACAGTCGATTCAGTTCGACGGTTTGCCAGATGAGGACCCAAACCAACACCTTAATAATTTTTTAGAAATTTGCGACACCTTCAAGATTAATGGCGTCAGCGATGACGCCATTCGCTTGCGCTTATTTCCCTTTTCCCTGCGGACAAAGGCGAAATCGTGGTTGACTTCTCTTCCGAGAGGGTCCATAACCACGTGGGCCGAATTGACGGAGAATTTTCTAACTAAATATTTTCCTCCGTCAAAAACTGCTAAATTACGCACCGATATCGCATCCTTCATTCAATTCGATTCCGAGTCTCTCTACGAGACTTGGGAACGTTTTAAAGAATATTTGCGTAGGTGTCCTCATCACGCGCTACCAACTTGGCTTCAGGTACAAACATTCTATAACGGCTTGAGTTTTTCAACGAGACAAATGATCGACGCAGCCGCCGGGGGAACGTTAAACAACAAAACCCCGGAGGCCGCTCAAGCTCTGATCGAAGAAATGGCCATGAACGCGTACCAATGGAACGTGCCAAGGTCGCGTCCTCCTAAACCGGCTGGTATTTTCGAAGTGGATGTCACTACTCACTTAGCCTCGCAGGTAGAGCGGCTAAGTAAGCAAGTGGCGGAGATGACTGCTTCCTCCTCCACTCCCGCTTGGGCTAATAATCCTAATAATAATAATAATAATAATTTTAATAATCCTAATAATAATAATAATAATAATTTTAATAATCTTAATAATAATAATCTTAATAATAATATTAATAATAACAATAATTTAAGCGAGGAATCGGTGGATTACGTGGGAAATCAAGTGCGGGCGCCCTTCAACCCATATAGTAATAACTATAACCCGGGTTGGAGGAGCCACCCGAACTTCTCCTGGAGTAACCCTAATAATGCGCAACGCCCTCCACCTGCGATCCCGCAAGGATTTCCGCATGGATATCCCCAAGGATTTCAGCAGGGTTTTGCGCCTCCTCCTCCAAAACCTTCTCCGCTCGAGGAGATTTTTGCAAAATACATGGCTTCCAACGACGCAAATATCCGGAATATAACCGGATCGCTAAAAAATTTAGAAATGCAGGTTGGACAGCTTGCAAAAATGGTCTCCGAGCGGCCACTTGGAGCACTGCCGGGGAACTCGGAGCAGAACCCGCGTGAAAATGCCCACGCCATTACCCTTCGCAGCGGCAAAGAGGTCGACTCCCCATTGCGGGTTGAGCATCAGGTAACTGTTTCGCCTCCGACCCCTGCACCCTCGTCTTTTATTTTATTAGATACGGAAAAAAAATTAGCGCCGGGCGTCTCGAGCCCGCAAATTCCGTACCCCGCAAAACTTAATAAAGAGAAGGAGGACGAACATTATAAAAAGTTTTTACAAATTTTTAAACAAATTCAAATTAACGTCCCCTTCTGCGAGGCACTCTCACAAATGCCGAAATACGCGAAATACCTTAAGGAGCTCCTTTCTAATAAAAAGAAGCTCGAGGGAATTGTGTTTCCTTAAATGCGAAATGCTCGGCGGTCCTACTTAATAAATTGCCGCCGAAACTAAACGACCCGGGAAGGTTTTCCATCCCGTGCCTTTTTGGCAATTTATTAATAAAGTACGCCCTAGCGGACCTGGGAGCGAGCATCAATTTGATGCCCTTCTCCCTCTTTAAAAAACTCGATCTAGGAGTTCCCACCCCAACGAAAATGAGCATCCAACTCGCGGATCGCTCGATAAAATATCCTATCGGGGTAGTGGAGGACGTTCTGGTCAAGGTTGACAAGTTTATCTTTCTGGTAGACTTCGTCATCCTCGACATCGAGGAGGACGCCGAGGTACCAATTATCCTCGGTCGCCCTTTCCTCGCGACCTCCCGCGCATTAATTGATGTGAGTAACGGTCGCCTCCTCCTTCGGGTAGGGGACGACGAAGTTACCCTTCTCATTAATCCCTCGATGCAAAATTCCTTATCGAACGATGATTCTTGCTTTCACTTAGAATCCGCGTTCGAGGATGAGTGTTCTTCGCTTGTAGAATTACTCGCTTTAACTTTAGACGAACCGGATTTGGCTGACCTCGCCCCTTTGGACGAGCTACCGCCAGATTCGCCTTTCGAATCTTTTAATTCTAAAAGTTTAAAAATAACAACTTCTTACGAAGAACCCCCGATCTTGGAGCTTAAGCCACTCCCCGACCATTTAAAATACGCTTTTCTCGCCGCGGACTTAAAACTCCCGGTTATTATTTCGTCTTCTTTAACCGATTCGGAAACCTCCGAATTAGTTAAAGTTTTGTCCACGCATCGCCATGCAATTGCATGGCAGATTTCCGATATTAGGGGGATAAATCCCTCTTTTTGCACGCACAAAATCTTCTTAGAAGATAATTCCCGCAAAACCATCCAGCCTCAGCGACGATTAAACCCAAACATGCGGGAGGTCGTTAAGGCTGAAGTAATAAAATTAATGGATGCGGGGATTATCTACCCTATATCCGACAGCACGTGGGTTAGTCCCATTCATGTCGTGCCTAAAAAGGGCGGTATAACGGTAGTGGCAAATGAACATAACGAATTAATTCCAACTCGTACTGTTACGGGTTGGAGGGTGTACATCGATTACCGAAAATTAAATGATGCCACCCGCAAAGACCACTTTCCGTTACCGTTTATCGATCAAATTTTGGAGCGACTATCGGGTCATCCTTATTATTGTTTTCTCGATGGTCTATCGGGATTTTTACAAATTCCTATCTCCCCCGAAGACCAGGAGAAAACAACCTTTACGTGCCCCTTCGGTACCTTCGCGTACCGAAGGATGCCATTCGGTCTCTGCAACGCGCCAGCTACATTTCAACGATGTATGATGGCGATCTTTGGAGAGCTCGTAGAGGATATTATGGAAGTCTTTATGGATGACTTCTCGGTTTTTGGAAGCTCCTTCCAAAACTGCCTCCAAAATTTAGATCGAGTCCTCCAACGATGCGAAGACACGAACCTGGTTTTAAACTGGGAAAAGTGTAATTTTATGGTTCGAGAAGGCTTAGTTCTCGGGCACAAAATTTCTGAAAGAGGGATGGAGGTCGACAAGGCCAAGGTCGAAATAATTGAAAAACTCCCCGCGCCCTCAAATATAAAATCAATCCGTAGTTTTCTTGGCCACGCGGGTTTCTATAGGCGGTTTATTCAAAACTTTTCCAAAATAACAAAACCGCTAACCCACCTCCTGGAGAAAGAATCTCCATTCATTTTTGATAGCGCGTGCGTAGAGGCATTCAATGCCATAAAAAATAAACGTATCCATTCTCCCATTCTGGTGGCGCCCGATTGGACCCTTCCGTTTGAGATTATGTGCGACGCGAGCGATATAGCGGTAGGGGCCGTATTAGGCCAACGCGTAAATAAATATTTTCATCCTATCTACTACGCGTCCCGCACGCTCACGGCCGCACAGGCTAATTACACGACAACGGAAAAGGAACTCCTTGCCGTCGTCTTCGCCATAGATAAGTTTAGGCCCTACGTCACGCTTTCAAAAATTATAATATTTACCGACCACTCCGCCCTAAAATATTTATTAGAAAAAATGGACGCTAAGCCCCGCCTTCTTCGTTGGATCCTCCTATTACAAGAATTTGATTTAGAGATCCGCGATAAGAAGGGGGCCGAAAATTTAGCGGCCGACCACCTTTCTCGTTTAGAACACCCAATCGCGGAAGCGCTCTTCGAACCAGAAATCGATGATCGATTTCCCGAGGAGCGTCTTTTAGCTTTAAATAATTTAAAAACTTCTCCCTCGCCTTGGTTCGCAGACTACGCCAACTATTTAGTTGCGCGGGTGCTCCCGAAAGACTTTTCAAAACAGCAAAAGAAGAAATTCTTTTCTGATTTGGAAAATTACTTTTGGGAGGACCCTTTCTTATTTCGCGTCTGCGCGGACCAAGTCGTGCGGAGATGCGTTTCGAACGAGGAGGGTGCGCAAATTTTGCGGCACTGCCACGAAGGGCCGGCCGGGGGGCATTATCAAGCCAACCGGACCGCGCAGAAGGCGCTGGAGGCGGGCTTTTATTGGCCCGCTCTCTTCAAAGACGCTCACACTTTTGTGAGCGCATGCGATAGCTGTCAACGGTCGGGTAACATCTCTCGTCGCGACGAGATGCCCCAAAATTTTTATTTAGAATGCGAGATTTTCGATTTATGGGGCATAGATTTCATAGGCCCCCTACCTCCTTCATATACAAATCGCTACATTTTAGTGGCGGTCGACTACGTATCTAGGTGGGCGGAAGCGCAAGCTCTCCCCACCAACGATGCGAGAGTCGTCGTCAAATTTCTTAAAAAATTATTTTCTCGCTTCGGTACGCCCCGTGCGATAGTTAGTGATAGGGGTACGCACTTTTGCAACGCCCAGTTTGCAAAAATATTAACCAAATATGGCGTCACGCATAAGCTCGCCACCGCCTATCACCCCCAAACGAGCGGCCAAGTGGAGGTAGTAAATCGGGAAATCAAATGCATATTAGAAAAAAAACCGTTTCAACTAATAGGAAGGATTGGGCACTTAAATTAGACGACGCGCTGTGGGCATATCGTACGGCGTACAAGACCGCAATCGGTTGTACGCCTTATCGATTAGTCTACGGCAAGGCGTGCCATTTGCCCGTAGAATTAGAGCACCGCGCTTTTTGGGCGTTAAAACTCTTAAATCTCGATCATAATTTAACCGCCGAAAACAGGAAATTCCAATTAAACGAACTCGATGAATGGCGTGCGAACGCTTACGAGAGTAATAAATTTTATAAGGAACGCTCGAAATTTTACCACGACCGGAAAATAAAATATCCAAAATCATTTGCGCCGGGCGATCTCGTCCTCCTATATAACTCACGTCTTCGTCTTTTTCCGGGGAAACTAAAATCCCGTTGGTCCGGCCCCTTTCAAGTGAAAGAGGTTTGGCCATACGGGACCGTCCTTATCATCCACCCGGAAAAAGGCGACTTAAAAGTTAACGGTCACCGACTAAAACTCTACCACGCGGGGGATCATCTGGGAGGGAAGTTAAATTCCATACCCCTCCCCCACCTCTAAAAAGATCGTACCCCGCCAACGCGTCGAGCTACGAGACGGTAAACAAAGCGCTCGTGGGAGGCACCCCCATATTTATCCAATTACGCTCTTTTTTATAAAACCAAAAAAAAAATGATGAAATAAATTTTCATTTCAAAAAAATAAAAACTTAAACAAAAATAATAATAATAAATAATAATAATAATAAATAATAATAATAAATAAATAAATAATAATAATAAATAAATAAAAAACAAACAAACAAAATGAAAAATAATAATAATAATAATAATAATATTAATAATTATGCATATTTTAAATTATCATTCTTTTTCAAAAAAGAAACATAAAATAAAACAAAATAATGCAAAAACTTTAAAACAAAAATCATAAAGAATTCTGGGAATTTTAAGATAAGACAATAGGAAGTTTCTCAAAGTAGGATTACTCGACAGACCCGAGAGGGGATTTTTGTCGATATTTCGAAACGAGAAAACCCCGTTGCTTTTACCTTTTTATTTCTCTTCTTTCTTCCTTGGTTTTTATCTTAAAGCCTTTTCTTTATTTTACCTTATTTTATCTTTCTTAAAATTTAGATATATTTTAAAACATGCATATTTTCAAATTAAAACCAAAACAACAACAAAATACATATAATATAAATAATAACATAAAAAGATGATAAAAATTTATTTTTATCATACCAAAAAATATATGTTTTTTTTAACTTCTTTTATACGTATTTTATTCGTGTTTTGTACATTTCGAAAAACTAAAACAAACCAAAAAACAATTTTGTATATATTCGTGGAGTCCCTTTTTTATTTTGTAACTATTCTTGTATATTTTTTTCTTTCTTGTAATTAAAATCTTCGTCTTTTTTGTAAATATTTTCGTTCCTCACACTTACCTTCAACATTGAGGACAATGTTGGTTTTAAGTATGTGGGCGTGTTTTCCCTCTTTTTTTGTAATTATTTTTGCCCCTCCCTTATCAAATGAAAAATCCAAAAAATTTTACATGTTTTATATTTATGTCTTTATTTGTATATAAATAAACCTTATTTATAAAATCAAAATCCAAAAAAAAAAAAAAAGATGAAAAGTTTTACTAAAAAATTTGTTACAACAAAATTCACAAAAATTTTGTCATAACATTCACAAAAAATATATGTCTTTCTTTTTCTTTCTTTTTCCTTTTTTAGTATTAATGTAAATATATATGTATTTACTTATGTTTTTTTTTGTTATAAATCAAAATAAAAAAAATGATGAAAAAAAAAGTACTTAAAAATTTGTTATAAAAAAATTAATTTTGTCATAACACCAAAATATTTATGTTCTTTTCTTTCTTTTCTTTCTTTCCTTTTTTCCTTTTTTTTATATATGTACATATTTTTAACAAAATTAAAACAATCAAAAAAAATATGAAAAAAAAAATATCTTAGAAAAATCAAAAATATTTTGTATTTATATATGCATTTTGTTATAAAGAAAATCAAAAATCCAAAAAAAAAAATATCATATCTTAAAAACAAAAAAAAAATATTTGAAAAACTTATCAAAAAACCCAAAAATAAAATAAAACCCCTACTTAGCTTTTTGTTATTCCCAAGGCGAGGTTAGTTTTATCTCTAAGCGCTTTTCATTATTTATGATTTGCTAAATCAATTTTATTTATTTCATAGTTTGAAAAATTTAAATCGAGGAATTTTCAGTAGTAAAGAAAATCTTGCGATCTTAATTTAATTTGAGAACAGAACTTTTAGCATTACCTCGGGTTTACCCTAAATAGATTCATTTTTGTATTATATTGGCAAACCATCTTTAGATTCAATTATTCTAACTCTAAACTTGTGAAACTTTAGGAATGTTTTTAATCTACTAAACTTGCTCTCAAAATCTTTCTTTATTGATCTAGAATTTCTCTTGAAACCCCCCCTTATAAACACCCCTTTAGCTTGGCATAAAAAAGTAAAAGAAGGAGTTTTAAAAGAAATCCTGTGTCAATGGGAATAAAAAGATTCCGTAAACACAGGCACCCAATATTGTTAAAAGAAATCCCGTGTCAATGGGAATTTAATTCCGTAAACACGGGCATTGGGTTAAGTTTAGAAAAGATTTCAATTATCCCGCGTAAACCAACGCTGGGAACCAAAGCAAAACCACCAAAAAGGTGGGGTGAGAGGATACAATCCGTCACCCCTAAATCCAAGCACTCTTCTTTTTGCCAAGGCTACCCTTTTTTCCCCTACCCCTTAGCCAATAAAATTGTACCTAGATTTTAATTTAAAAAAGTTGCGAGAGCATAATTAGTAGGCTTTATTTATTCTTAAAAACTTTCTTAAAAAAGGTTAAAGTTTTATATAATTCTATTCTAATTAAAAGGTACCAAAGACTGCAATAATCGACGCTATTTAGCTAACTTTAGAAGTCTCGCTAAAATTTTTTCGCTCTTTTTAAATTACTTTCATAGTTTTGGACTTACCTCTTTAAATACCCTAAATTTATTTCGATCTTACTTTTGATCTAATAAAAACTTTAGTAAATTAGAAATTTTATTAAACGTCTTATAGGTATCCCTTACTTTTGCTCTGGAATAGCAAAAGCTTAAGTATGGGGGTGTTTGATAAATAGAAAATATTGCATATTTTTAGTATAATTTCTAGCCTAATTTTGGGTATTTTTGTACATACAATATGCAAATTATTGAAATAATCACTTCTTTTTATATGTATATAAATATTCATATAAATTTTGTAAAAATAAGTAATTATACTTATATAAGAATAAATTTGAGAATAAGATAGTATTATGTATATAATATAAATATATAGAAATATATATAATAAATATAGTAGTATCATATAATAAATAAACATTGTAATAATCATAATGTATATATAATAGATAAATAAGATATATAATAAAATATATATTATAATAATGATAAGAATATATATACAATAATAATAATAATAAGTATATATAGTAATATTTAATAATAATAGTAATATATATATATAATAATATAGTAGTATAAGCTATTAGCATCATAATAATAATATTGAATAATAAATATGTTATAAATATAATAAAATGCTTATATGTATAATATATGTATGTGTATAAATATATATGTATTATATATGTATATGTATAAATATATATATAATAAATGTAAAATAATAATAGTATATAATATATAATAATAACATATATATATAATAAAGAATAACATAATATATATTAAAACTTATAAATAGCTTTGTAAATTAAATGAAAATAAAATTAAAAAAATAAAACTCTGTAAATATATAATATAAATAAAATGTTCCCTTGCTAAACAGATAAGCTTGCTCGGTCCAGTGGTTTGGGTTTGGTTAACTTCGGCAAGGGGACGGGTTCGAATCCGGGCACGCGCAATTTTGCGCCAATTTAATCTCCCCTGCCCGCGCCTGCCCGCCCCTGCCCGCACCTGCCAGCTTCCAGCCAGCTCGCCTCCACGTGTCACGCGCCCGCCAGCCCGCCAGAAGCTTCCTTCCAGCCTCTAACCGCACCCCAGGCCAGCTGCCCTTCCTCCAGCCTTCTAGAAGCAGCCAGCTGCCCCCTTTTTTTTACTAAATGCACACCCCAATTCCTCTATAAATAGAGGGGGTGGATAATGTTAAAAGGGTTCAAGATTTTAATTCCTTTTCTTGAGATCTTGATCCATTTTTGCTCTTTTCTAGTTTTTATGTTTTTGTAATTTTGTGCACTTAATCTCTCTAGCTTTGTAATCCTTTTATGATGGAAATAAAATAGCTTGTTTTGTAAAAATTGTTCTCTTTGTTTTAAGTGTTGTTCTCTTTTTTTTTGTTCTTTTCTTTTTATTTTTAGTTTTTTGTAACTTTGTAATTCTTGTTAAGTTCATCTTTTTAATTTGTGTGTGTGAGTGTATGAGAGTAATTATCTTGTTTTTAGCTTTGTTGTAATTTTTAGATGATTTGTTATTAGTGTGTGTGAGTGTAGGTGGTTAATTAAATTGTTTTGTTTTGTTTTGATTTAGTGTTTTTACTTTCTTTTTGCTCTTTTTGTAAGTGTGTGTGTGTGTGTATGAGAGTAAAATATTCTTATGTTAATTTTATGTTGTTATTAGTGTGTGTGAGTGTATGAGTATAGCTTTTCTTTTCTTTTTAACTTAGTTTTCATTATTGTTGTGTGTGTGAGTGTATGAGTTTAGTTTTGTTTTATTTTTAATTAAATTTCATCAAAGTAGAGTGTGTGTGTGTATGAGTATAAATTTTTGCTTTCTTTTAACTTAGATTTCAATTTCAAGTAGAGTGTGTGTGTGTATGAGTATAAAGTTTGCGCCTTTTTTGTAATCGAATAGTTTCCATTTCCGTCACGCATTTATTTCCCGCCTATCCTTTTGGATAGGACTTGCTCACGCATTTATTTCCCGCCTATCCGTTTGGATAGGACTTCCTCACGCATTTATTTCCCGCCTATCCGTTTGGATAGGACTTGCTCACGCATTTATTTCCCGCCTATCCGTTTGGATAGGACTTGCTCACGCATTTATTTCCCCTCTACCTATTTGGGTAGGGATCACATTTCTTCAATTTCTGCAACTTACAGCTTTCATTTTAATTCCGTAGAGTGCGTGAGTTTTCAATTAGTGCGTCTTTTATTTTTTATATATATTTGCTTTTTGCTTAATTCCGCTACCCGCTCAATCGCTTATTATCGCCGTAGTTATCATTATCGTTTTATAAAATCCTAAAAAAAAAATTCTAAGCAAAACTACTTTTTAAATTAACGTTTTCGTTCTTTTCCTTTTCATCGCTTTTCTTGGTTTTTGCTTAACGCACACCAAGCCCGCGATAGTTATCATTTTCGTCACTAGCTTTTCTATAAAATCATAAAAATCAATTTCAAACTCTTCTCGATAAAATAATAGCGCGTTCCCAAGAAGTAGAAATAATCGATACGACCTTGGAAAAATACGACCTTGATATTTCAAAAGAAATATCCTATACTACTATCGATAAGGTGCACTTGCCTTTATTGATTTTAGTCCGGATAATTACATAAACCCAAAAGCTTTCTCTCTAAAGCACTCTTTAAAACTCTTTTAAAAACACTAAAAAATTTGTTGCAACACCTCTTTGGTTGTTTCAACTAGCTCAAGGTAAAAGAAGTTTTAAAATGCTCTTAAAGAATTGTTGCAACTACTCAAAAAATTGTTGCAACAATATTTTCAAAAAGCTTTCAATTTTAATTTCAACATAAAGCCTTTCTAACCCTTTCTACTTAGCTTTTGGCGACGCGGCCAAAGAGTAATCTTCGATATTTCGAAATAGGAAAAGGCCGTTACTTCTATCTTTCGATAGGATAACGAGTAATTCCTCGAAGTAGGATTACTCGCGGGACTCTTCGAAAACGCCGCCGAATTCTAATAAAAGAAGAAAGCAAGGCCACACATTTAAAAATAAATCTCAATGTATCAAGTTGCGCTTACCGTTTTTTCTAGGATTGATTTTATCTCTCTATTAGAAACTTCAGCCAAACCATTTGTTTGAGGGTGGTACGCAAGGGCGACTTTGTGTGTGACTCCATATTTTTTTAAGAGCGATTTAAATTGAGTATTACAAAAATGTGCCCCACCGTCACTTATTTTGGCTCTGGGTGTACCGAATCTAGAAAAAATATTAGCCTTAAGAAATTTTAGTACAACCTTAGCATCATTCTTCGGTGTGGCTATAGCTTCTATCCACTTCGAGACGTAATCCACAGCTAAAAGTATATAAAGATTTCCATTTGAGTTTACAAATGGGCCCATGAAATCTAGTCCCCACACATCGAAGACCTCCACCTTTAGAATATTAGTCATTGGCATGCTATCCCCTCGATTGATGTTACCCGTTCTTTGACATTTATCACAACATTTTGCGAATCTATGAGCGTCCTTAAATAGTGTTGGCCAATAGAAACCAGCCTCTAGGACTTTTATTGCCATTCTCTCTCCCATAAAGTGTCCACCATAAGGTGAAGCATGACATTTCGCTAGGATACCTTGTACTTCTACCTCGGGGATGCATCTGCGGATCACTTGGTCAGCACAAATCTTAAATAGATATGGATCATCCCAGATGTAAGATTTCACCTGGTGGAGAAACCTTTTTCTTCGTTGATAGTCCATGTCTGGGGGAAATACATTGCTCACTATGTAGTTCACAATGTCTGCATACCATGGCATACTCGCCTCAGATATTGCCAGCAACCTCTCATCAGGAAAATTCTCTCTAATCTCTATGTCCACATCTTTCTCAAACTCATACTCCAGACGTGATATGTGGTCTGCTACCGGATTCTCCGCTCTCTTACGATCCTTAATCTCTAAGTCGAACTCTTGCAAGAGGAGAACCCACCTAATCAGTCTAGGTTTAGCGTCTTTTTTCTCCACTAAGAATCGAATCGCTGCATGGTCCGTATAAACAATCACCTTAGAAGCTACCAAGTAGGATCGAAATTTGTTAAAAGCGAAAACGACTGCTAATAACTCCTTCTCGGTAGTTGTGTAGTTTACTTGTGCATCAATCAGCGTCTTGCTAGCATAGTAGATTGTGTGAAAGACCTTGTCACGCACTTGTCCTAAAACCGCGCCCACAACAAAGTTGCTAGCATCGCACATAATGGTGAATGGTAAATACCAATCGGGTGAAATAATAATGGGTGAAGAAATCAGACTTTGCTTCAAAGAATGAAAGGCGGCTAGACATTCCTCATCAAAGTTAAAATGTGAATCTTTTTCTAATAAATGACTCAGTGGCTTAGAGATTTTAGAAAAATCCTTAATGAAACGACGGTAGAAGCCGGCGTGTCCTAAAAAACTTCGCACTCCCTTAACATTAGTTGGTGGGGGCAATTTCTCTATAACCTCTGTCTTTGCCCGATCTACTTCCAATCCCTTCTTTGACACCTTGTGTCTTAAAACAATTCCTTCTTTGACCATAAAGTGACATTTTTCCCAATTTAGGATCAAATTGGTTTGAATGCACTTATCCAAAGCTTTCTTCAACACTTTCAAACATTCATCAAACGATCTTCCAAATACTGAAAAATCATCCATAAAGATCTCGATGCCCTCATCAATCAGATCAGTAAAAATAGCGATCATGCAGCGCTGGAATGTGTCAGGAGCGTTACACAATCCAAAGGGCATTTTCCTAAATGCAAATGTCCCAAAAGGACAGGTGAAGGTAGTCTTCTCCTGATCCTCGGGAGCTACCATGATTTGATTATACCCCGAGTAACCATCTAAGAAACAGAAATACTCATTTCCTGCTAACCTATCAAGAACCTGATCGAGGAATGGAAGTGGGAAATGATCTTTCCTAGTCGCTTTATTCAACTTTCGATAATCCATACAAATCCGCCATCCAGTTACCGTTCTAGTGGGGATCGACTCGTTGCTCTCATTCTTAACTACTGTAATGCCCCCTTCTTTGGCACACACTGAACATGACTTACCAACCGGCTGTCGGAGATAGGATAAATAATACCCGCATCCAACCATTTGATTATCTCCTTCTTGACCACTTCTTTCATTGGTGGGCTAAGTCTTCGTTGGTGTTCAACTGACTCTTTTTCTTCTTCTTCCAAAAGAATTTTGTGCATACAAATTGAGGGACTTATCCCTCTAATATATGCAATGGTCCAACCCATTGCTCCTTTATACTCACGAAGAACCTCAAGCAATTTCTCTTCAGTTTCCTTAACTAAAGATGCATCAATGATAACCGGTAGTGTGTTATCCTCACCTAGAAAAACATACTTTAAGTTTTCGGGTAGCGGTTTCAATTCTAGCGTAGGTGGCTCTAAGATAGAAGGCTTCATGACCTTAGACTCACTTGGTCTACTTATTAACTCAAACATGTTAGCATTTGGTATATGCTCATAAATACTTAAAGCTTCTACAGTTTCCATTAAGTTTGGTTCCTCTTTTATTTCTTCGTTTGTTAACACACTCAGGATTTTACGCTCCCAATCATGCTCATCATACATCATACGTGTAGGTGCATTCACTTCCTCAATGGAGAAACACTCCTCCTTATCATCCGGAAATTTCATAGCCTTAAGGATGTTGAATGTCACATTCTCATCATTAACTCTCATCGTAAGCTCACCCTTCTGGACGTCAATGAGTGTTCGTCCGGTGGCCAAGAATGGTCTACCAAGAATGATGGGGACATCCTTGTCCTCATCCATATCAAGTACCACAAAATCGGCGGGGAAGATGAATTTATCCACCTTAACCAACACGCCCTCTACAATTCCCTTGGGAAATGCTAGAGACCTATCGACCAACTATAGAGTCAGAGATGTAGGTGTGATCTCCCCTAAACCAAACTTCTTATAGATAGATAATGGCATCAGGTTGATGCTCGCCCCAAGGTCACATAGGGCTCTCCCAACAAAGTTTAAACCGATAGAACAAGGAATTGTGAAGCTACCGGAGTCCTTAAGCTTGAGTGGCATCTTCTTCTGCAATATAGCTGTACAACCCTCATTCTCCGAGGGTGGACCCCCCCAAGACCACGTAGGCAGAAGTCAAAGTCAAAGAGGTCAACACGGCAGACAAGCGTAAGAGCAGAAGACAGCCTAGGCGAGTAGGGGTGCACTCGTGCGAGTAGCCCGGATACTCGCCAAAAGGTGGGCGACCATAGGTGATGCTCGCCCATTTGCCCGGGGAGATCGCCTCAATGTCGCTAGTCGCCGGGCAGGGGCTGGGCTATAAAAACCCCCTCCTACCCCTTGGTTTTCCTATAAATAGGACCCCAGGGGTACTTGGATTGGCACCTGGACTTGAGCTTTCGAAACCCTGCTCTTGCATTCTAGCATCTGTCGCACTTGGTCGCTACTCCCGGTACTAGCCAAGTCGGTGCCTCCCTCGTACCTTGCTCGGCCATTCTTTGGTCTTGGAGGGGAAGTCTCTTCGGAGCTTCTGGGTACGTGGTGGGACCTCCCTGCCGCAGCACCTGGGGTCCTGTTTGTTGCTCTTCTAGCTTCTTCGTTGTTGCCAGCCAAGCCATCTCGTCGGGCTGCTGGGCGAGTAGCCTCCGGCTGCATCGGTCCGAATCTTGAGGTCAGGATTTTCCTGGCGTCAACACTTTGGTGCGGTGAGCGTGGATCGTAGTCGGAAAAGGAAAGTTCAGCAGGAAGTCGAGATGGTCGTAGGTGGCGACCATGAAGGGGTAGTCGGCAACTCGGCCGCGAGTGGCGAGTTCGTGACACTAGCGGTTCTAGAAGCCTTCGCACAGCGTATGGAGGGAGCCTTCGCGCAGCGCATGGAGGGGATCTTGCAAACAGCGCTTCAGCCACGCGCCGAGGTCACGGCGACCTCGCCGCATCGCCCAATTCCGTCCGAGGGAGGGAGTCCCCCTCGGCGAGCAGGAAAGGAGCACATGGAGGATGAAACCGAGCGACCAAGGAGGTCGCAATTCTACCAGCCAACCTCGCAAGGTATTCGCTTCCGCGAGCCGGGCGAGCAGGCGAGGTACCAGGATACTCGCCCTTATGGCGAGTATGGAGGTGATACTCGCCAGGTGGTGGATCGTCGCCGGGCAGGAGGGAGGAGCCCCTTCTGCGAGGAGATCCTTGCCGTGCCAGTGCCAGAGGGGTTCAGGGACCCCGCCTTGAACTACTATTCGGGGAAGGAGGACCCCGTCAGGCACATCCAATGGTTCGAGGATATTGTCTCTATCCAAACCATGTCGGACGCCTTCAAGTGCAGGTTGTTTGCCATTACCTTCCGCGCAAAGGCCTGGGACTGGTTCCACCAGTTGCCCGCAGGCTCAATCTATTGCTTCGAAGACCTGTGTCGTGGGTTGACGACCCGGTTCGACACGGCACAGAAGCTAAAGAAGGAGGCCACGGCCCTGTTCTACCTCGTGCAAGGGCCAGATGAGGCACTGGGACCTTACATCGAGCGCTTCCAGGAGGAGGTTCTGCAAATCCAGGAGGTGGATAACAACATCCTGTTGCTGGCCCTGACATTCCGCATCAGTCAAGGCCTCTTCAAGTTGGAGCTCAGTGAGGACCCACCCTACTCCTACGACAACCTCATTCAGAGGGCCAATAAATTTGTCCGGGGAGAAGCCTCCAACCCCGACTTCTTGGCAAGGTTGGCACGGGTGACCAGAGGCGACCGTGGAGAGAGGGATGAGATCCCTGGAAAAAGGAAGAGGGAGGAGCCCCGAAGGGAGGCAAGGAAGTGGCCGGAGCGGCAAGAGGAGAAGAAGAAGGAGGAGCTCAGGAGGAAGGAAACCGGGAGGATCGTGGAGAGAAGGCCCGTCGAGTCCCCTGAGCGTCATGAGGAGGGAAGACGCTTCCAGGTCCCCGTCAACCGGCCGCCATGGAGGCCGGCTGGACGACACCAGCGTCAGGACCAAAGGGGGAGATCCCCAGAAAGAAGGCCCTTTCGCCAACCAGAGAGGCGTCAGGAGAGGAGGAGAGATGAAGCAATGGCGGTAGCCGGGCGAGGCCGTCGTCAAGGAAGGAAGAAGCCGAAGCCTAGGAGGCGTCAAGCAGAAGAGGTTCCTCTCTACTGCGACTTCCACCAGGTGGGGGGACATGCCATGGCTGCCTGCCCAGACTTTTGGGAAGCCCGGAGGAGGTTGGCAGCAGGATAAGCTGGAGGAGAGCAGAGGAGGATGGAGGCCCCTGCCGAGCCACAGGCAGGGCAGGCTGCAGTCGTTCGTCGGAGGAACGAGGATCGGGTCGACCAGGGAGGTCGGGGAGACCTGGGCCAGGGAGGTCGAGTTGGAGTAATCCATGGGGGAGCAGGGCTGGAAGCTTCCCGCAAGGGAAGCCTCCATCAGATCTACCGCAGGAGTGTCGCCTCGACCTCACAAGCACCGCCCCCGATGGAGGAGATTACCTTTTCCGAGGAGGACATGCTAGGGAACGCGAATCCCTTCCATGATGCCCTCGTGATTCAAGCCGCGATGGAGGACTTCACCGTTGATCGAATTCTGATCGACAACGGTAGCTTTGTGAACGTCATCTTCAAGGGGACGTTTGACGGACTGGGAGTCGAAGCTGCCAGAGTTCGAGCATCAGATGGTCCCCTCTTCGGCTTCTCCGGAGAGAAGAAGGAGGTGGAAGGAGGAGCAGATCTCCTGGTAACACTCGGTGGCACCTCCATCAGCTGTCGATTTGTTATCGTCGACGCCCCGAGCTGCTACAGGGCTATCTTTGGGAGGCCACTTCTCAATGCCTTCAAAGCCGTTCCATCCTCCTACCATCAGTGCTTGAAGTACTGTAAGGGAGACGTCCAGGTGAGGATCAGGAGCGATCCAAGAGCCGCTAGGGAGTGCTATCTTAGCGCCGTCAGTACCATCAGCTGGATGGCTGACGCGGAAGAGTTCGGAAGAGTGCTGGAGGGCCCGGCCAGGCTGGAAGTGGCTGAAGAGATCGAGGAGATCGAGGTACTCTCTGCAGCGGGAGTGCCGGGGCTGCTGAAGATTAGTGGGTCGCTAAAGACCGAAGAGAAGATCGAGATGGCGGCGTGTCTGCAAAAGCACGTCGACATCTTTGCTTGGAGCGCAGCCGAGATGCCAGGAGTCGACCCTGAGGTTGCGTGTCATCGCCTCAACCTGGATCCCACTGTCCAGCCCGTCCGCCAGAAGAAAAGGAGAACCGCCACCATCCTCGCCAAGCCAATTAGGGAGGAGGTTAAAAAACTGCTCGATGCAGGTTTTGTGTCAGAGATCCAGTATCCAGGCTGGGTCTCCAATGTTGTAATGGTGACAAAGGCGGGGGGAAGCTGGAGAATGTGTGTAGACTTTTCTTTGATGAATAAAAGCTGCCCGAAGGATTATTATCCCTTGCCTCGAATCGACGCGCTGGTTGATTCAGCCGTCGGTTTTTCTGTGATGAGCTTTATTGATGCGTTTTCAGGATACCACCAGATCCGGATGCATCCCCCCGATTGCCGCGACGTTTCTTTCATCACTGATGATGGCTGCTACAGCTACAAGATGATGCCCTTCGGCCTAAAGAATGCCGGAGCCACCTATCAGCGGATGATGGACCATGTTTTCAAAGAGCAAAAGGGGAGGAACCTGGAAGTGTATGTGGACGATCTCTTGATCAAAAGCAAGAGTGTCCAGGAACACATAGCCGATCTGGTAGAGACCTTCGCGGCGCTAAGAAGATTCAAGATGAGGCTCAATCCGACGAAGTGCGTCTTCGGAGCAGGCAGGGGAAAGTTCCTAGGACATCTCCTTACCTCGGAGGGAGTAGAGCCTAACCCCGACAAGGTTAAGGCGATCCTGGAGATGCCATCCCCGAAGACGATGAAGGAAGTCCAAAGGTTGACAGGAAGGCTGGCGGGTCTTAGCCGCTTCCTCTCTAAGGCCGGAGAGAAATGCTCTCCATTCTTCAAGACACTCCGCAAAGCGAAAAGCTTCGAGTGGTCCGAAGGATGTGAGATGGCGTTCGGGAAGCTGAAGGAGCAGTTGACTCAGACACCTCTCCTCCAGAGCCCGAAAGAAGGCGAAGACCTGCTCGTCTACCTGGGAGTAGGAGCAGAGGCGGTGAGCTCCGTTTTGGTCCGGGAGGAAGGAAGGAGGCAGTTACCCGTCTACTATGTCAGCCGGGTACTGAAGAAGGCGGAGCTGAAGTATCCAATCCTGGAGAAGCTTGCCTTCGCCTTGGTGGTGTCGGCACGAAAGCTCCGGCCTTATTTTCAGGCTCACTCCATCAGAGTGGTAACTGATCATCCTCTCCGCAATGTCCTAGAGGGAGTGGAGCATTCAGGGAGGTTGGCGAAATGGTCGGTAGAACTCAGCGAGTTCGACATTTCCTTCTCTCCCCGAGTAGCGATCACGGCTCAGGCAAGTAGCAGACTTCTTGGCTGACTTCTCGGTGGAAGCAGAGACAGGAGAAGAGGTGCTCAATCCCATTCCTTGGAAGTTGTTTGTTGATGGAGCTTCGGGCAAAAGATCTGTAGGGGTGGGCATCGTGCTCGTCAGCCCGCAGGGAACAAGAATCGAGCAAGCCGTCGAGATCCTCTTCCCCGTCACAAACAACCAGGCAGAATATGAGGCAATAGTGGCAGGCTTGCGCCTTGCCAAGGAGCTGGGGATCCGTGATGTCCGGTCTTTCACGGACTCAATGGTGGTCGCGTCACAGATTCGAGGCGAGTTCGAGGTGCGCGACACCATCCTGCAGAAGTACCTGGTAAAAGTAAAAGGACTGATTGGAGGCTTCCAGTCTTTCTTCGTCGAACATGTGCCAAGAGAGGAGAACTCGGCAGCAGATCGCCTCGCCAAGTACGGGCCGAGGGCTGGAGGAACTATCACCGAGCTATTCCACCCATCCATTGAAGAGGGAGAGATAATGGAGATCGAGCAACGCCCCTCGTGGATGGATCCCTTTGTAACCTTCCTGACCAGCGGCCAGCTTCCAGCGCATGGAGGGGATCAGCGAAGATTTCGGTACAAAGCGGCATACTACCTCCTGCAAGATGAGGAGCTGTACCGCAAGACCATCTCGGGCCCCCTGGCCAGATGTGTTTCCGAAGACCAAGTACCCCGAGTGTTGGAGGAGATCCACTCGGGAGAGTGTGGAAGTCATTCTGGGACTCGCACTTTGGAGCAAAGGGTATTGAAGCATGGTTACTTCTGGCCTACTATCCGGAAGGATGCGGAGATCTTCTCAAAGAAGTGCCAGCTCTTCGCCCCCCTTCAGTTGCAGCCGGCCCAGCAGCTCCGATCGATCATCTCCCCATGGCCGTTCGCCATCTGGGGAATGGACTTGATCGGCCCTTTCCCCCAAGCCAGTGGACAACGAAAGTTCGTTCTCGTCATGATCGACTACTTCTCCAAGTGGATCGAGGCCAAAGCCCTGGCCAAGACCACCTCTCAAGTCGTGAAGAACTTCATCTGGGGAGAGATCGTCTGCAGATTCGGGATCCCTCTTGCCATCATCACCGACAATGGTCCTCAGTTCGCCAGCTTAGAACTGGAGGACTTTTGCAGGCAGCTAGGAACCGACCTTCGGTTCGCCTCCGTACATCACCCAAGGAGCAATGGCCAAGTGGAGGCCGCCAACAAACTGGTCATCAACCTACTGAAGAAGAAGGTGGAGAACCTAAGAGGTAACTGGGCGGACCAGCTCCCCTCGGTCCTGTGGGCTCTGAGGACCACTCCTAGCTCAGCCACAGGGGAAACGCCGTTCAAACTCTCTCACGGGTCGGAAGCTCTCATTCCAGTAGAGTTCGAAGTCAGAAGCCCAAGGGTGGTAGCTGCGGAGGACGGAAGCGAAGAATGGCGACTAGAGAATGAAGAGGTTAAAAAACTGTCTCTCGACTACATCGAGGAACTCCGAGATTTAGCTTCAGCCAGGCAAGAAGAGATCAAGCGCCGGATGGCGAAACATTTTGACAAAAATGTTCGCCTCAAACAATTCCAAGCAGGTGATCTGGTCCTTAAAAAGGTGGATGCAGCAGGAAGGTCCGCGGCCGTTGGGAAGCTCAACCCGAACTGGGAAGGACCTTTCATCATCCAGGAAGCACTCCTAACAGGAGGATACCGCTTGCAGAACCAGGAAGGCGAGCTGCTAGGGAGCACCTGGAGCGGCGATGACCTGAAAAGGTTTTATCCCTGAGGGGGAATGTGTATACCCCATCCTTGTAAATTCATTTCTTTGAATAAAATCTGCATCTCCCTGAAACATGGGACGAGGCAGCTTCTTTCGCATCAACAAAGTTTAAGTCAGGTGAAGTCAATCTCCACGCTAGGTTGGAAAATGAGCCTCTGACTTAACCCTCGTAAAAACTCAGAACGGATGATGGGACAGTGCCTCGGGTGTGCGTTCCCTTAAGACCAAGCCTCTGCAATGACGGCCGAGATCAGCTCCCCCCCTTGCATGTTGGCCGCGGTTCCCACCGACTGCATTTCTCGTCCGACTGTAGAGATTACCGGGAAGAAGTCTGGACGCCGACCTTCCGATTCGGCGAAGGGATGATCGATTTCACTAGCTCAGGGAACCCTTGAAAAAAGGCGTCGTGTACCCTCGAGAGCTAAAAAGCTCGCAGCAAAGCATTTCATTTTCTAAATTACTGTGTTAGATCATATGAGTTATTGTGCCTAAAGTGTGCTTAACTCCCTGCTAAACTCATTGAGCAACAGGAAGCAGGTCCGATCCACATCCAGCATCCAAGTAGGATGGAGGCCTCGGGATGGTGTGTCCCCTTGGATCTCCCCGACTGCCACTCCCTGCTTGACGTCGTCCTACATCAACATTCGCCGCCGCAGGTTGGAAGACGAGCCTCCGACTTGACCCTCGTAAAAACTCAGAACGGATGATGGGACAGTGCCTCGGATGTGCGTTCCCTTAAGACCAAGCCTCTGCAATGACGGTCGAGATCAGCTCCCCCCTTGCATGTTGGCCGCGGTTCCCACCGACTGCATTTCTCATCCGGCTGTAGAGATTACTAGGATAAAGTCTGGAAGCCGATACTCCAACTTGAGAAGGGGAGCGATCGATTCGACCGGCCAAAGGATGGAGACCTCGGGAGGGTGTATCCCCTTGGATCTCCCCGACCGTCATTCCCTACTTAACGTCACTCTTCGTCGACGTTCCGGCATCCAAGTAGGATGGAGGCCTCGGGAAGATGTGTCCCTCCAGGCCTCCCCAACTGCCCTTCCCTATCTCTTTTTTTCCCTTAAAAGTCTATTATTATTAAAAGAGTCTGATGAACTCTTCACCAGGTGCCAGGCAAAACCTTGAGAGCACGTGTCTCACGGTGCCCTCCAAGTAGCCTCCATTGAAGAAAGCGAGTATGTATGCGCGAACACCTAGGCGAGTATGCAGGTGCGAGCATCTAGGCGGTGCGAGCATCTAGGCGGTGCGAGCATCTAGGCGAGTATCCATGTGCGAGCATGGATGTGCGAGTATACAGGGGCGGCATGAAGGAGCACTCAATCTCGCCGTGACCCTAAGAGCCGAGCGAGCACTCAACCTCGCCCCGAGCCTAGGAGCCTAAGCGACATTCAAAAAAGAAAGGGATGCGAGCATCAAAGAAAAAAGGCGAGCAAAATGATTATATTCATTTACTGACGTAAATACATACACAAAAATAATTGTACAGATTTGCAAAAAGAAGACAGGCGACTATGCATCCTCGCCACCATCATCAGCGTCGGGATCGAGATCTTCCACATCATCAACCTCATCCTCAGAATCATCGTCGTCAGAATCGGAGGATGAGGATGGGAGATCTCGCATGGGGGAAGTGGACTCTTCGGCGAGTAATGCCGGGATGATGTCCATGACCGTCAGATGCATTGCCTCCGGCTTCAAGAAGCCATCGGCCTTCAAGCTGCTCAGGACCACCTTCCCGGTTGCTCGAGCGATCTCCCGGCGGATATGCGCCATATCATCGCCGACTATCCGGATCTGCTTGCCCACCCTGGAGGGGCCCGCCGATGAAGGCTGTTGCTCGGCAGGCCGAGTTTCCAACTCAGCGATTCGCACTTGGGCGGCCTCCAAGGTTTGCCGAGTATCCTCCAGCTCCTTCTCGGCCTGGGACAGCCTCTTTGCCGACTCCAGCTCGGCGGCCTGCAGCGAGCGAAAAGAAGAAGGTTAGTTTAAATAAGTTTGCAAGGTAGCGAGTATCCCAAAACGCGAGTAAAGTCGCATCGGTGAGTACCTCGAACTCCTTAATTCTGTTCGCCATGGCGATCATCTTCGGGCCCTGCACCTTGATCATCTGCTCATATTCGAGCAGTTTCCTCGCCGTCGCATGCCCAAGCTCGACAGCCCGCAGGTTGGCTCGCGAGATCTGATGGGCGAGATACTCGGCCGAGACCTCTTGCAAGGATTCGGCGTCCGCGCGACCATAGAGGGCGAACGAAACGTCGAACGCCTCGCCCGCATCCTCCCAATCCTCCGACCAGGCGGGAAGGTTGGTGCTCAAGGTCACTTCATGGGCTCGCTCAGCCCAGGACGCCAAAGGGCGACCATAAGCATCCTCGCTGCCCCCACCTTCGCCGAAGAGAGGATGGCCGCTAGGCTCGCCCGCCTCCGATGGATCGGCCCTCGCTTTCAGATCCCTCCTGGCGACCTCCTTCTTTCTCCCAGGCTCGACGGATTTTGCCTTGGCTTTCCTCTTCTTCGAAGGCCCAGCATCATCGCCGGCGACCTCCTGATCATCGCCGCCGGGCGACAAATCAACCAAGGCAGGAGTCCCCGCCTTCGGCGCCAAGGGAAGAATCTCGCTCGGCAAAGAGCGAGTAGCTACAACAAAATATAAAAAGAAAAACGTTAGACACCGGGTGAAGACGAATTGGCGAGTATGACCTAATGCTCGTTTAGGCGACTACCTTCACCAGGGAACACCTCCGCGAGCTCATCTACTCGCCTCCTCCAGAAGACGACATCCAGCCGGCGACCTCGGAAGCTGTCGAGTAGCTTCTCCCGGCTTTCCTCCAGGTAAGGAGGGAAGAACGCACTCTCGGCCGGCTGGAAAGAGGAAGTCGGCACGACGCCAAAGTCGCCCTTAATGACGACTATGCGCTCCGTCCAGCGATGGTTCTTGTTCGCCGTGCCGACTAGGGTGCAGACATGGCTGCACAAAAAGACGACGCCTTCGCCGGTAGCGCCAAAGTGGAATACTCGCCGGAAGACGGAGAGATCAAAGGCGATCCCCTGATCGCGCAGGTAGCAGAGGAACCCCACGATCATCGCCACTCCGTTTGGATTGATCTGTGCCGGGACTATCCCGTGGTAACGGAGGATCTGGCAAACCTCCGGCCACAAGGGTAGTCGCAGGCCGACTTCAAAGTGGCGGATGGGGAAGACCAGCTCGGTCGCCGAGAAGGAATTTAGGCGTTCATCCTCACGAGGAAGCCTGGCGACATATCCCGGCGACAAGTACTTAGCGGAGAACTCCTTCAAGTCGCTCGGCCGAGTAATCGGCTTCTTGAAGGAATTTGCCTCAAAGTTCTTCGCGTGACTTGCACGACGAATCGCTGCCTCGTCAGCCATCCAAGAGTGGAAGGATCGAAGAAGCGAGTAGCGAAGTGGCGAGGAGAGAAGCAATCGAGAGATAATCGCTAGAAGAAAGGGAAGCTCGTCAAGAGAGTAATAAATACGTATCCACCCCCCCTATTTATAGTACTCGACAAAGCTTGGCTTCCCGCGTACGCCACCGCAACCGCGAGTAGGAGGTGGCGCGTATCGAGGAAAAGTCGCCAAAACCTGTGATGCGCGTCAAATCGCTGATGTTGAACGAGCGAGCACCTGCATCGAATGTTTAGGCTACTCGCAACATCAACGCGACATTCAACAAATACTCGCGAAAACAAAAGACAAAAGAGAAAATCAAGACATCACAGCAAGCAGGAAAGACAACAAAGGCGATAATCATACTCGCCAAATATCAATTTACTTAGAAGAAGTCAAATAGTTCAGAATCACAAACATTCGCCAAAAGGCTACAAGCGACTACAAAAAGAAAAAAAGGGGGGCAGGATCCTAGGGGTTCGGCTGAGCATCGGGAAGTTGTGGTTGTCGCCCAACCCAGCCCAAACCACGAGCTCTCTTGAAATGCTCGAAGGCCACGGACATCGCATCCTCGCCTTGTCGAAGCTGTTCCTCCATCCTCGCCAGGCGACCTACGGAGCCCATGCTCGTGCGCATCCCCACCAGCTCGTCATGATGCAGCTGCTGGCGATGATCCATCCTGCCCACCCGGCGCTCCAGCTCGCCGACAGACTGAAGGCGAGATTCTACACTAGCCAGGCGAGTTTCTAACTCTTCCAGCCGTAATGCTCGGACCTCCAGCTCGGTCAGACGACGCTGAGAGTCAGCAACCGCCAAGAGCTCTATTCGCGCTTCAACCGCGGTCAGACGCCGATGAGACTCGCTGATCGCCAGCCGCTCCAACTTCGCCTCCAAATCCAGGATGGCGCGAGTAGCCCTCTCCTGATACTCGCGAGAAGGAAGCCCGACGGCGTCGACCAGGGCCCCGATAGGGGTAGGGGCGCGAGCTGCAGGAAAAGACATGGAAGCAAAATCTTAGTGACGAGTAGCGAGAAGACTCTTCTTGGAAGATACTCGAAAAAGCAGCGACTCCACTTACCAGGCCGATAAGCCTCACTCCGCGAATCACGGCGAGGACTCCGAGATGGTCGGCGAGGAGAGCTCCTTCCCCGGTGCGGGGACGGGCTGCGACGGATGCCATCTCGCCGGTTCGAATGTGAACCGCCGATGTGCTCCCTGCTGAAGGGCACATCACCCCGACCGCGACCATCCACTGGTCGCCCTCCCCCTCTGGGAGCGAAGAAACCAGAAGATCCCGCCATCCCACCTCGACGCGAGGATCCAGCCGGATGAGCGGTAGGAGCCGAAGAAGACAGGAGGCGGCGATCATCTTGCATGTCGGCCGGAGGAGGAAACGAAGGAGGTGGAGGAAGTTGGTCCGCAGGTAGTTGCGAGCTACTCGCCACCTCAGGTCGCTGCAAAGGCGGTGGCGGCGGAAGAGGATTGCTCGCTGAAAGAGTCCTCTGCTCGCTCATCGACCTCTTATCTACCGCAGAGCAATGAAGGATTCGCACCGATCCGCCCTGGCGAGTTCCTCCCCCAGCCGTGTTCAGGACCATAGGCGAGGATCGTAGGGGAATGACGCTCAGAGGCTCCTGCCGAGCATCGGCGAGAAGCGTATCTGCGAAATAATACAGAAAACGTCAGAGACCAGCCGACATTTTAGCGACTAATAAAAGTGGCGAGTATGTAGCTCTCACTTTGCGCAGGAGTAACTTCAACCGGATCTTGAGCCGAGATCCTCGCAATGCTCGCCTCTGGAGCAGTATTCGGCAAAGGAGGATCAGGAGCAGGCGAGCCACCTGACTGGCCGAGACCCAAGTCGGCGAGTACCTGCTGGGTAGTGCCGACCTGAGAATCAGCGACATTCTCAGGGGCGACGGCATTCTTCTGCTTCTTCTTGCTCTTCTTCTCCTTCTTCTTCTCCAAGCGCTTCCTCTTCCGGGAAGCGAGGAAGTCTTCGAGCTCAACATCGCGAGCAGGCTTCCGCAACGGCGGCAGCAAACTGGCAAGCTCGGCCAAATCCGCAGCAGCTTCCTCGGCAATACTCATCGACATCTTGAAGCGAGAACCAAAGAAACCTTGGCGTCAGAGACCCCTCCCCCTCTATATATAGGGCTGGGGAGTCAAAACAGCGGGATGCCGACTACACACTGATACTCGCCCAGAAGACAGCTCGTCGAAAAAGGGTTGGATGATTCTTTCCGAGCAACTACGTTACTCGCAAAGAGCGGGGATTGTGTACAACCCTCATTCTCCGAGGGTGGACCCCCCCAAGACCACGTAGGCAGAAGTCAAAGTCAAAGAGGTCAACACGGCAGACAAGCGTAAGAGCAGAAGACAGCCTAGGCGAGTAGGGGTGCACTCGTGCGAGTAGCCCGGATACTCGCCAAAAGGTGGGCGACCATAGGTGATGCTCGCCCATTTGCCCGGGGAGATCGCCTCAATGTCGCTAGTCGCCGGGCAGGGGCTGGGCTATAAAAACCCCCCTACCCCTTGGTTTTCCTATAAATAGGACCCCAGGGGTACTTGGATTGGCACCTGGACTTGAGCTTTCGAAACCCTGCTCTTGCATTCTAGCATCTGTCGCACTTGGTCGCTACTCCCGGTACTAGCCAAGTCGGTGCCTCCCTCGTACCTTGCTCGGCCATTCTTTGGTCTTGGAGGGGAAGTCTCTTCGGAGCTTCTGGGTACGTGGTGGGACCTCCCTGCCGCAGCACCTGGGGTCCTGTTTGTTGCTCTTCTAGCTTCTTCGTCGTTGCCAGCCAAGCCATCTCGTCGGGCTGCTGGGCGAGTAGCCTCCGGCTGCATCGGTCCGAATCTTGAGGTCAGGATTTTCCTGGCGTCAACAATAGCACTACACTCCTCAGTCAACGCCACTATCTCTTTATCAACAAATTTTCTTTTCTTTGCCAAGATATCCTTCATAAACTTGGCATAACTTGGCATTTGCTCAAGAGCCTCAGCAAATGAGATATTTATAGTTAACTTTTTGAAAATCTCCATAAACTTTTGGAATTGTGTGTCAAGTTTGGATTTAGCAAGTCTAGACGGAAATGGGGGTGGTGGATAGACTACTTCTTTCTTTTGATTTAATTTCTCTTTTTGTTTCTCTCCCACCTCATTTTTCTCACCCAACTCGTCCTTCTCTAATATGTTCGACTCACTTGGCTTCTTACTCGTCTCTTCTTCCCTAACTCTCTCAAGCAACCCCTCCCCACTTGGGATCTCTACACCACTCCTTAGTGCAATAGCTTTGCAATGATTATTATGATTATCTTTTGTTGGATTGGGTGTGGTATCAGAAGGTAGAGTTCCAATGGGCCTTTGACTTAATGAATTAGCAAGTTGACCCATAGTAGTTTCTAGTGATCTTAACGATGATTCTATTCCAACCATTTTGAGTCATACTTTTGGAACATGCCTAAGATAAACTTATCAGTTATCTTCCTTTGGTTTACTTGTTGGGGTTGAGAGTTGTTATTGATAGGTAGTTGATTCATATTTTGATTAAAACCTTGTGGTTGACTCATCCCTTGATTATTCTTCCAGGAAAAATTTGGATGATTTCGCCACTCGGGGTGATAATGATTGGCAAATCCTGGCGGAATTTGTCTTGGTTGCCCTCCCACATAATTTGCTTCTTCAGTTATTTGATTTAGTTGTTCAACTGTGAGCGGGGCACTAGTTGTAGGGGTTGAAAGCGAATCTAATCTTTTGTTAATTAAATTGAACCGCGACGCCATCTGAGCAGCCAAAGAAGTGATTTGGTCCACCTGATGGACTCCCGCTGGATTACTATTAGTTTGTCTCTCGTATGCTTGATAATTATTGGATGTTAAGTCTTCTAAAATAGCATACGCGTCTTCAGGATACTTCTTCATTAATGAGCCCCCAGCGGCTCCATCAACTAAAATTATGGTTGCAGTTTGCAGCCCATTGTAAAATGTGGACATTTGCTGGTGCTGGTGCAACCCATGATGAGGACATTTTCTCAACAGCTCTTTAAAACGCTCCCATGCGTCGTAAAGCGTTTCCCCGTTACCTTGTAAAAATGTTGTAATATCCCTTTTCAGTTTAGCAGTCTTAGAGGGTGGAAAATATTTGTTCAGGAACCTATCGACTAGTTCGTCCCATGTGGTGATACACTCATGTGGTAACGAGTCTAACCAATCCTTAGCTCTACCTTCTAAGGAGAACGGAAATTCTCTCAACAGGATTGCATCTTCTGATGCTCCATTGAACTTAAACATATCGCAAATTGCTAAGAAGGTTCGTAAGTGGGAATTTGCATCTTCATGACCTAGACCCCCAAACTTATTTGTTTTGCACTTGTTGCATAATTAGTGGGTCCATTTTAAAATTGTTAGCAGCAATTGCTGGTCGAGCAATGCTGAAGTGCAAACCTCCCCTTAGAGGTGTGTTATACTCGTGACAAGTCATACGTGGTGGTGCTGGCGGTTGAGCATTTTGATCCACCTGACCATCATTATTATTAGCATTATTTGGCCCAGGATCATTCATCGCAGGATGAATAATGTTAACGGTCCTAAAGTCTCTCCTGTTCCGTCTACATGTACGCTCAATTTCAGAATTCAACGACAATAATTCTACTTGCCTATATCTGGATATACACCGACCAGTATTCAAATAGACAAATAAATTAAAACAAATAACACGAACTAACAAATGCTTGATCTCTAAGTACTAATGTTTCACAAATATTGTGAGAAATAAAACACTAAATTAGCGCGCCTCCCCGGCAACGGCGCCAAAAACTTGATGCGCCCGTGAAAGGTGTATATAAATACCCAAGTGCACGTGCCGTACAAGTAATAAAATGATGAGAAAGTGATCGTTCCCACGAGGAAGTGCTTAACTTAGCGCTCACAAATATTAATTCTGCTTTTTCTCTAAATTCAAGCAAGTAGTAATGATTGGTAGAGACAGCTTAATAATTCAAAATCAACAATTACAACTCTAATTATGGTTACTTAAAATACTTTTACTTCACTTGGAAAGATAGTCTCACATGTGATTTTCCCTTGCTATGATGACAACCAATAAAAGTGATAATTCATGAAGTATCAATGATTCTCTTGCAACGATTCTAAATTAGATAACTTTATCTCTCGATCTCCATTATCCGTTTATCCCAAATCCTCTAGTCGTCTCCAACTTAGATGAAATTAGAATAACATAAAGTGCTAGAATCACAGTTGCTAATTTAAGAGGAGATCTCTCTCTCTCTCTTGAAATTATATTAAGATTTATGACACACTTTCAACGCTCCTCTCTCGAATCTCGCGATGAAGTATAAATACGGAAGTTTTGGTTAAAAACTACATGACTCCTCTCTCGAATATCGCCGTGAAAACAAAGGTTCATCTAGCCCGACTCATCTCTCAAATTTTTGCCAAGCACTTTAAAGATGAAACTTAAACCAAAATCCCAAGAATAGATCATAAATTTAATAAAGATCAACATGAACACATTCACAAATTATAAATGAAAATCAAGTCATCAATACAACTAAGGAACTTCACACGTGCAAGACTTAGGAATTTAGTTCATGAAGGAAGAGAGAAACCACAAATCAAAGTAGATCTTACTAGACATGATTCAGGAAATCAAAATGATGTAGGAACGTTTTTAGATTCAGATTTATCTCCTTAGTGATGGTTCAAGCCCCCTTGCTCCAAGCCCTAGTCGAATTCTTCAAGAGGAAGAAGACCTCCCAGTTCTCCCTTCCCTTTTCCCTCCTTTCTCCCCAAGAATAACCGCCCTTTTCTCCAGTAATTTCGTGCTCTTAACTTCCATTCCAAATCTGAAGGGATGCCTCCATTGGAAATACACGTAGGCGCCTCTTTTTAAAATTCAAAATCTGAATTTCGTCGCCACATTGCAACCTGCTAATTTTTAGCGTTGCAACCTGTTTTCTGCATCAGCAATAAATGATCCATTGCTTCCCCAACTTGAATCCTTTGACCAATCTTGGATAGAAAACCTTAGAAAATGACCGAAATCAGTCCAATATAGATTAATAAGATATTTAAACATATTTTCTACAATTGGGGAATATTTTCCTCTTTTTAATGAAAATTAGAATAAAATAAGTAGTGAAATAACTTCCTTTTGGGAAGTTATCAACAAGCTCCGTTGCTGCAAGGACCGAGAGAAGGAGAAAACTTGTTCATCTATCTCGGGGTGGGCACCGAGGCAGTAAGTTCGGTCCTAGTCCGAGAAGAGGGAAAGATGCAGCTTCCAATTTACTATGTCAACCGGGTCCTGAAGAAGGCGGAGCTCAGATACCTCATTTTGGAGAAGCTGGCATTCGCTTTAATCATTTCAGCCAGGAAGCTCCGGCCCTACTTCCAGGCGCATTCAGTTAAGGTAGTGACCGATCACCCCCTTCACGGCATTATGGAAGGAGTGGAGCACTCAGGCAGGTTGGCAAAGTGGTCTGTCGAGCTTAGCGAGTTCGATGTCACCTTCATCCCTCGGCTATCGATGAAAGGCAGGTGGTAGCGGACTTCCTGGCAGAGTATGTAACCGAGGTGGATGAGTCGAAACCCCAAAAGTTGGTAGCATGGGAGCTGTTCGTGGACGGGGCATCAGGAAAGCATTCCCTCAGCAAAGTGGTGGTCCTAGTCAGCCCACAGGGGACAAGGATCGAGCAAACGATCGACATCCGATTCCCCGTAACCAACAACCAGGTCGAGTACGAAGCAGTGGTGGTTGGGCTTCGTATGGGGAGTGAACTGGGAATTCGGGATGTTAAAGTATTCATAGATTCGATGATGGTGGCGTCCCAGGTCCGGTGGGAGTTCGAGACTAGAGAGCCGACCCGGGCACCGGGTGCCGTTCCGTTGGTAACTTTAAATGATTTACCAGAGCAAGGGATACAAAGTTCTCAGCGCTCCCGTTGTCAATAATCAACCCGCACACCTTAGTGTTGACGGTGCATTTGGTGTGAAAAATATTATGGCGTTGAGACACTTCCTTCCGCAGGGCATAGAGTACCCGCTGCACCACACAACACACCTCTCACCCCTCATCCTGTCCGACATATTCGTCGATTGCATCATCATCATCCACCGTAAAATCAGCCCCAAAACTGTCCGGCTCTACTAAGTGCACCGGCCTTCTCAAACCAATTAATTTCATAGCACCGATAACATTTGACACCGGTGGGCTTGGCATATGGGTTCTTCACTGACTCCGGTATTTTTTTCGAGCCAACAGCGACGTCCGGAATTGGTTGCTTTGGTTTGGCCGCCGGAAACGCGTCTTCACTGAATCGCTCGTGGCAAATTTGGGCTTGTCGGGTAGTCATTCTACCCAACTGAAATTCTACCTTGAGAGCCATATTATGGCCGGGCTTCATGTACCGTCGTGATTGTTTGCAGGATAATACGGTCTTGTATGGGGTAGTCCAATCCATTGACAAATCTAGCAATCTGTTGAGCATCCGATTCCGACAGATTGTTTCTTGTCGATAGGTGAAAAAATTCCGCCGTATATTTCTCAACAGTTTGTCGATGTTGCCTGCAATTTTGGAGTTCTTGGAAGAGGAACTGTTCATAATCTGGAGGTAGAAACCTTCCCTTAAGTAGATGCATCATACGACGCCAACTACGCACCGGTGCGAGACCTTGCCGTTGCCGGGTTGATTACAATTGATCCCACCACGTCGAGGCCCCTCCTTTCAATCGGTACGTCACCCTTTTAACCCGCTGATTTTCATCCACAATATCGAAGACGCCAAAGAATCGATCTAATTCTGACAACCAATCAAGAAATTGTTCCACATTCATATTACCTGAGAAGGATGGGATGTCGGCCTTGAGGCGGAAATCATCGCAGTGAAAGTTGTTTTGGCGCCGCTCCGGGCATGCGTCGAGGAGCTCGCCGAGACCTCCGTCCTCATCTTAGTCTTCAACCGTAGCAGAGACGTGATGCGCCACTCCCGGATTTGCTGGCACCGCTGGCCGGCGAACCCGGTCTTGCTCCTCCGGAACTGTCACACCCTAGTTTTCGAGCAACCGAGTGAGATCCTGAAGTTTCTGATTGAATCCCTCTTCGAAACGCCCTAGCATGCGCTCAACTCGTTGGTTGATCGCTGCAACATCCGCCACCCACGGAGACTCGTCGACAGGTACGTCTCTGTTTGCCATCTACGACAGCCAGGAACCTAGCTCTGATACCACTTTATGTAGCTCACGCTACAGGCTTTATGTAGCTCATGATAAAGGTGCTGGAATCCACCAGAGTTCAGCAAACGAATGGGGAAGAAGAACTCCCAGAAGATTCCAATGTATTTCCAAAACAAAACTGCTGCCCTAAACAACAAAACGAGCCTTTATACTCCCGGGCTTGCACAAACAAATATGAAATAAACACGAACTAAAACACGGCACGATACGAAAGCAAATAAAACGAGCAACACGAGCAGAACACGTATCACAACACGAATAAAAGAAAAAAACATATGCCCAAAATCTATGCGGCTTAGGCCGCCTTTCCCCACATTTGACGGTCGCGCTACTCCATGTAGTTTGCCAAGATGCACTCTACATCAGGAAGGAGAGGGAGAGATGTTTTATTTTGATCGTGCTGGGCTATCCTTAGCTGGATTGGAAATAGAGAAAAAGTAGGTTTTAAATTGTTTGAGCAAAAAAAAACATGACTCTATGTAAAACTAGTTTCAGCATAATAATTGTTATTTATGTGTCTCGAACTCAAATTCATCTAGTGTTTCTGAAGCGTGTTATTATGTCGCGTACGTGCATCTGTCGATGATGCACTTGAAGCTGATTTGTAGGGTATTTGGGGGGGGGGGGGGGGGGGGGGGGGGGTTGTATTATACGGAGTTGTTTATAAAACTCCTAATATTCTGGGTTTTTTGGGACGTACAAAGTTCTAAGCGCCTCATCATTTGTAATTGTCTGTGTTCTTCATCTAGTTTAACGACTTGCTGCTACCCATGGACATAGCCTATCTTGTGGTAATGTAAATTTGGTGTTTTTTGTACTATTTTGTCTATCGTTTTTGCTCGATTTGATAACAAACAATCTCGCTCAATAAAAGAATTTTTTTGTTTTTGAAGAGCATCATATATGCATTCCATGCCTTGGCCTAACTGACTCTTACAGAGACCAGAAGACCATGCGCAAAAATGTATTGCAATTGAGATTAAGGGTTCGTTTGGTGCGGCGGCCGTCATGAAAAAAGTTAATTTTAAACATAAAAAATGAATATAGTTCCTTAGGTGAGGTTATGCATTCATGAACGATAATTCTGAACCACCCAAAACACATTAAAAGGGGACACTCCCAAGTTCAAACCAATTAATTTCTCACAATTCAACACAAAACATAGACCCAAAATACCATTACATTTTTAGCTCATAATTGCAAAATATAGCATAAATTTTGAGAAGAATATAATTTATACACTGACAATTCATATTTAGCCATTTTATGCACCATCACCTTTAATTTAGTCACAAAGTTTTATAATTCTACACTTATAAATATGAGCATTAGAGTGTTATCTAATTGATGAAATGAAAAAAATATAAAGTATAAAGTTTGCCAATATTACATGACCCTAAAACATACATTATATGTAATTATTTTTTTCAAAAAAAAAATCAATTGCCACTGAAACCTAAAGTACAAATTTTAAGAAAATAGGAAAATACTTTTCATTGCCAAACTAAGGTTTCGTTTGGAGGGACTTATTTTCACCGGTCAAGCGGTCACGACCGCATGAACCGGAATTAAGGTCCGGTTCATGCGGTCGTGACCGCTTGACCGGTGAAAATAAGTCCCTCCAAACGAAGCCTAAGCCTCCGTCTGGCGCAACTTTTTTTTTTGCTCCGGTGAGTTTGGACAAAAAGCCGCAGCCATAGAAAATATATATGTTCTGTGAAATATTTTGAAGTCGGAAGAACACGTCAACCAACAGGAGAATAAGGACACCAAAGATGAACACAAGCTTTCACAATACTAATTTTGGTAGCTAGTTACAACTGAACACGGCTGAATACAAGTTGCATCCAACTTGAATCACAACAGCCAATAGAAGGTAAGAACTTGGTCACGGACAAGGTCCGCTTCTCCTCCGGAGCACACCGCGCAGGTGATACTCGCTCCAATACTCGCTCCTCGCTACCGCCGGCGGTATCGCTAGCGTCGGGCGTTAGCTCTGCTACTCGCAAGCTCGCTGCTCGCACTCCAAGCTTCTCGCGTACTCGCCACGCGTCGCTTCCTCCAATACTCGCTAGCGCGAGCGCTATCACTAGCGTCGGGCGCTATCTCCCGAGTAGGTACTCGCACTCCCAGCTACTCGCAAGCTCGCTGCTCGCCTCTTCGCCTCTTGTCGCTACCGCGCGCGGTAGCACTAGCACCGGCGGTATCTCCGCTGCTCGCTACTCGCTCAAGGGAGCTGGCCGAACTTACTCCAAGTCCGATGCTCGCCTGGTGGCGCTCTGGTATCTCTAACTCGCTCAACGTTGATGATACTCGACAGATCCAGAATCGATACTCTTTAGAGGGTGGCACCCCTCTATTTATAGGCAAAACAAGGGGGGTGGCGAGTAGGAGCTAGCGCTGGCGCTAGCGCCAGCGCTGGCGCTAGCTCACTTCAAATCTAACACTCCCCCTTGAAGTGAGCTCCGGGAACAACTCCAAGCAACGAGCGAAGCCTCCGGAACGGCCCCGCAGATAGGGGCTTCGTGAATATATCCGCAAGGTTGTCTTCACTCCGCACATGCTCCACAACGATCAAGCCACCCAGCACCTTCTCTCTGATGAAGTGATGCTCGATCTCAATGTGCTTGGTTCTTGCATGACAAACTGGATTGGTTACCAGTTTCAATGCACTCTCATTGTCCCCGCGTAGCACAGTAGGTCCACTGACCTCCTCGTCCACATCCTCCACTAGTCTCCTTAGCCAGACACACTCCTGAGCTGCTAAGGACGACGCCTTGTACTCGGCCTCTGTGGTAGAAAGGGAAATAGAGTCCTGCTTCTTGCTACACCACGAGATAGCAGCTGCTCCACACAAGAACACGTAACCTGATGTCGACTTGCGATCATCAGCGTCACCTCCATAATCTGCATCCGTGTACCCGTGCAGCTTGAAGTCGGACTTCTCTTCATAGGACAACCCCATCTCAAGGGTGCCCTTCACGTACTTCAGTATCCCTTTGGCTGCCTCCAGATGAGGCTTCCGCGGCTCCTGCATATACCGACTAACTCGGCCGACAGCAAAGGCGATGTCCGGCCTCGTGATAGTCAGGTAGATAAGACTCCCCATCAGTGCCCGAAAGATCTTCGGATCAGGAAGAATCCTCCCTTCTTCCTTCCGAAGCTTCAGCCCAGCCTCCAGAGGAACGGAGCTGCTTTTCCCCTCCTTCATGCCGAATCTTTCGACGATCCTCTCGGCATATGCCCTCTGGGAAACATACAGTCCGCCTCTTCTCTTCTCAACTTGGAGGCCAAGGAAATGGTGCAGTTCACCAAGATCCTTCATCTCGAATCGTATGGAAAGCTGCTGTCTCAGCGCCGCGACCTCCTCAGGGTTGTTCCCTGTCACGATCATGTCGTCGACGTATAGCAGCACCTGCACGTGAAGACCTCCACTCTTCTTTACGAACATGCTGGAGTCTGAGTCTGAGGCATCGTAGCCGCAGAACTGCAAGTACTCAGCAATCTTCCCATACCAGGCTCTCGGCGCCTGTTTCAGCCCGTAGAGGGCCTTCTTCAGCTTGCAGACATGATGTGGCTGAGACTTAGACACGTATCCAGACGGTTGCACCATGAATATGTCCTTGTCAATCTCTCCATACAGGAACGCATTCTTCACATCAAGTTGCCACAGCTTCCAACCTCGGCACGCCGCCAGAGCGATGATCATCCTCACCGACGTCATCTTTGCGACAGGACTAAAGGTCTCCTCGTAGTCCTCTCCATAGGTTTGAGAGAAGCCTCGAGCGACAAGCCTCGCCTTGTACCGCTCCACTTCTCCATCAGCTCTCTTCTTAACCTTGCACACCCATTTACAGGTGACAGGTTTGATGCCCTCCACCATGGGAACCAGGTCCCATGTCTCATTTTTCTCAAGGGCTTCCATCTCCTCGATCATGGCCGCGTCCCACTCCTTGATGCCAGCTGCATCCTCAAAGCAGGCAGGTTCCCTCTCATCGAGTGGTCCTGCGAAGAAGCAGGAAACCAAACTCACGAAGTTCCCCTCCTTATAGCGAGCAGGCGGGACGATGGTCCTCTTCGACCTCCTCAAGGCTTGGCCACTATCTACCACTCCGGTAGACTCCTCTGCTTGAGCTCATCTCTGAACTCCTCCGGAAGCGGTGCTCTCCCTGCTTCTTGAGTTCATAGCTCCCCCTGAGCCAGATGCTCCTCCTGAGCCAGATGGCGATGGAGCACTTGGAGATAACTCCAACTCCACAGTAGGGTCCTCAGTGACCCACTCCTCTTCCCTGCTAGCTTCTCCACTCTCCAGCAGCTCCACTGAAGAGACTCCCTGGTATGAGGCCAGTTCGTCAAACACTACGTCGCGCGAGACGACGAACTTGTGGGTCTGCGGATCCATGCACTTCCACCCCTTCTTCCGCTCATCGTAGCCGATGAAGATACACTTCCTAGCTTTCGGCTACAACTTGGTTCTCTGAGCGTCCGGGACGTGCACGAAGCAGGTAGAACCGAACACCTTCATGTGACTCACATTGGGCTTCTCCCCGAACATGAGCTGGTGTGGAGACACCATCCTGTTAGGACTCAGAGGTAGCCGATTGATCACATGAGTAGCACACGCCATTCTCTCCGCCCATAAGGCCTTGGGAATGTTTTTGGCATGTAGCCAACTCCTGGTAGTCTCCACCAAATGGCGGATCTTCCTCTCTGCCACCCCATTCTGCTACGGGGTGTGAGCGTAGGAGAGCTCCCGCCGAATGCCGAACCTCCTGCAGAAAGAAGCAAACTCATTGGAGGTAAACTCCCCTCCATTGTCGCTTTTCAGCTTCTTGACTATGCGGTTCAGCCTCCCCTCCACAAGCTCCTTCCACTCGAGGAACTTGCTGAATACTTCTGATTTCTCTCTCAGAAAGTATACCCACGTATAGCGGGTGTAGTCATCCACCAGAACCAGCGCATACTTATTACCTCCATAAGTAAGGGTGGCGCACGGCCCCATCACGTCAGCATGTATGCACTCAAGAGGTGCCTTACACCTGGTCTCCGACTTGTCAAATGGAAGTCGATGTGACTTTCCATATTGGCATCCGTCGCACACATGGCCGTCGCCGTAGGAAGAGAGATGAGGCAGGCCACTCACTAGGCCCTTTGCCGCCATCATCTTCAGCTTGTCCATCCCCACATGACCCAGCCTATCATGCCAGATCACAGCGCTGTCGTTTGTCTTCAGCTTGTCCACGTAGGCATTTGCAGACAGAATATACAAATCCTTCACCCTTCTCCCGGTGAGCGTGACGTCAGCATCGACAGACGATAGGTTCTTCAAGAACTTCACCTCCTTCGGTCCAAACAGCACGTGGTATCCAGCATCCACGACGTTAGCCACCGAGAAGAGGTTCTTCTTCATGCCAGGCACGTGATACACACTCTTCAGTGTCACTGGCTTCTCTCTACTCCCAAGGGACACCTTCCCTTCTCGCTCCACAGGATGCACCGTATCATCCGCAGTGATGATATCATCCGTTCCTTCATACGCTTCCAAAGAGTCAAACTTGGACATATCTCCTGTGAGATGATGCCCGCAACCGGAATCCACTATCCAGTCGTTCTCGAGGTTGATGGAGGCTAAGACATCGACTGACGTTGCCGTCATCTCTGCCAGGAAACAATTGTCCCCCCTCTCACCGCCCTGGTGACCTCCACCTCTTCCTCCACCTCTCTGGTGATCTCCCTCCTTGTTAGCAGCATGACCGGCCTTCAGATTAGACCGGCAGTCCTTTGCCATATGCCCATACTTTTTACAGGCAAAGCAAAGGGTTCTCCCCTTCTCATCGCGCGCAGGGAGGAACTTCCCCCAATCTCCCTGAGAGTACGTTGAAGGTCCATCTCCGGAGTTCTTCTTTCTCTTGTCCCAGGATCTCTTCTTTCCTGAGAACAAGGCCTTGCCATCTCCTCCTGAGATGGATACTCCCGCCATCTGCTTCGCCAAGCTCTCCTGTGACGATAGCAGGTTCTCTAGCTCCAGAAGGGAGGGCTGAGTAGCCCATCCTTGCACGGAAGTAACGAAGGGGACATACTCCCTCCTCAAGCCTCGGAGTATGTGCCGCTTCAACTTCGCCTCTGAGATTGGCTCTTCAGGATCCAAGGCCGAGATCTCCCCACATAGGTTCTTCACCTTCAGGAAGAAGGTGGATATCGCCATCTCGCCTTGAGTCGACTTCGCCAATTCATTCTCCAGGAATTGTAGCCGCGCCACATTCTTCTTGTTGAATAACCCATCGAGGGCTATCCAGATCGCAGACGCTGACTTGCAACCTACGATGTGGTCGAACAAGTCAGGTGATATGGCTCTCTTCAAGGTGAACTCCGCCTTGGCGTTGGTCTTCCTCCAAGCTCTCACAGCTGGACCATTATCACCGGCAGCTACTACTTCCTCTTGCTCCCCACCACCAACAACCTCTCAGAGATCCTCTCCAAGAAGGTAGCTCTCCATACAAGACATCCACTTCTTGTAGTTGGTTTGAGTAAGCAGCTCAATGCCAAGTCCCCTAGCATACCCTCCTCCGCCGTCCATCTTGGTTGCTTCGTCCTTGTTCCCACTATCCCTCTGATACCATGTGAAATATTTTGAAGTCGGAAGAACACGTCAACCAACAGGAGAATAAGGACACCAAAGATGAACACAAGTTTTCACAATACTTTTTTGGTAGCTAGTTACAACTGAACACGGCTGAATACAAGTTGCATCCAACTTGAATCACAACAGCCAATAGAAGGTAAGAACTTGGTCACGGACAAGGTCCGCTTCTCCTCCGGAGCACACCGCGCAGGTGATACTCGCTCCAATACTCGCTCCTCGCTACAGAAGCTCGCTCCTCGCTACCGCCGGCGGTATCGCTAGCGCCGGGCGTTAGCTCTGCTACTCGCAAGCTCGCTGCTCGCACTCCAAACTTCTCGCGTACTCGCCACGCGTCGCTTCCTCCAATACTCGCTAGCGCGAGCGCTATCACTAGCGTCGGGCGCTATCTCCCGAGTAGGTACTCGCTCTCCCAGCTACTCGCAAGCTCGCTGCTCGCCTCTTCGTCTCTTGTCGCTACCGCGCGCGCTAGCACTAGCACCGGCGGTATCTCCGCTGCTCGCTACTCGCTCAAGGGAGCTGGCCGAACTTACTCCAAGTCCGATGCTCGCCTGGTGACGCTCTGGTATCTCTAACTCGCTCAAAGTTGATGATACTCGCCAGATCCAGAATCGATACTCTTTAGAGGGTGGTAGCTCTCTATTTATATGCAAAACAAGGGGGGTGGCGAGTAGGAGCTAGCGCTGGCGCTAGCTCACTTCAAATCTAACATGTTCAATATTTAAAATGTAAAAAAAAAAAACAGTTAACATCCAATGAAGCTACAGTAGTTAAGCAAATACAAAATTAAATTGTGTTCCTCGACTAGCATCGTATACCAAATTATGTGCTCCTCAAGGAACATGAACAAGTTAGCAACAACTCATTATTTTATTCATTAATTATAGATTATGGAGAAGGATACAATATTTTACACAATCTATAAAACACCTCGATCTGGAAGAGAATCAAATTTCATCGCCGGCCATGGATAGCCCAAATCCGACTTCGTTGCTTCTCTTCGCGACCCTCTTCCTCCTCGCATCTCCTCTTTTCAATGTCCCCGCCAATACTAGTGTAGCACAATTACTTCCAATTGTCCACACCAACTGCACCCAGGTCTACATCGTCCATGTCCAACGCCGAGAAGGATTTGCCGGCCTCCTTACCTCCGAAGAAGTACTCAATGAATGGTATTTCTCCTATTTGCCCAATACCACCCTGGACTCCGGCGAGCCACTGATGATTCACACATATGCTTATGTAATCTCCGGCTTCGGCGCGCGTCTCACCGCCGAAGAAGTCGCGGCACTAGAATCTATGGATGGATTTGTCTTCGCCTACTAGGAGAAGATTCAACCTCTGCATACTACGTACACCCCCCGAGTTCCTGGGTGTCAACCAATTCAACGGATTCTGGGAACACTCAAGTCAAGGTGTGTTATTATTGTTGGCGTTGATTCGGACATCCTTCCCAATCACCCCTCATTCGCCGACACCCTCAAATTGCCTCCGCCGCCGCTCAAGTGGCGTGATAGATGTGACCTCCCTGCACGTAAGGACGTATTTTTAATTGCTAGAAGCTAGATTTTTTTTTCCTTACAATACACGCAGTCCAATATGAGCTCCTCCGGAAGCATGATACCCTGCAGCTCGCCTCTACCGTGGCAGTGTGCATGCGGCGACCAGCCGCTTGACATCCCAACATGCAAAATAGAGTGAATGATACTTTTGTTGGGAAAAAATTTAAGGTGTGTCGCCTCTATATTGTGTTATCGAAAAATTAAGGATGACACGGTACTAAATATGGTGATGACAAAAGCAAGATCGTTTTATTCAAAATCTACTAATTTCTATTTGAGTACTATAACGAAGGATTTATAATTTTCTAATTAATCAAATTAATTTAAGGACATGCAATTAAAATTAAACTTGAATGAACAGTGAATGAAGTCCAAAAATAAAGTTTATATCGTTCTTGTTAACTTGAGTAGAAAATCCTAACACAATTTGGTAGTGGAACTCACATTTTATTACTAATTTACATCTATTTTTACAAGCTAACCATCAACTCCTATTTATACTATTACATTTGGATTTATTCTAACTTGATAAGTATAGGGCGCCACTTGATTCTATCTATATCTGGACCAACATGAGTCCAGTATAACCTTCATCTTGAGTCCTCTATTCTTCAGCTTTCTGTTTTGTCTTCTTTGACTGCCTGAAGGATTAGGGCTAACATCCCCCCTCTTAATCTTGCGGGCTTATTTCGCCGAGTTTTCTTCGCAATGCCTCAAAATGATCTTGGGGCAAAGGTCTAGTCAATAAATCCGCTGTTTGTGTTTCGGATTTGCAGTATTCAAGTTTTATTTTGTTCTTTTCAACAAGTTGTCGAAGAAAATGATGGTGTATATCGATATGTTTGGTACGACTGTGAAATACAGGATTGCGAACGATGGCCATGGCAGATTGGCTATCACTAAACAGTAGTACATGTTTTGCATTCCCTTTTTCTTCTTCTTTTTCTTCTTCATCACCTTTCTGATCTTCTCGTTTTCATCGTTTACTGAAATTTCTTTTGTCAAACGATTTATAACCAAAGTGCTTCCGTAGCAGCATGTGAGATTGCTACATATTCTGCATCCGCGGAAGAGAATGCTATAGACTTCTGTCGTTTGGCACTCCATGAAATTGGTTTGGTTCCAAAAAAAATACAGATCCATTTGTGTTGCTTCGATCTTCAATATTTACGCCCCAATCACTATCTCAAAAACCTTTTAGAGTATATTCCTTTTCTTTCTGATATATAATTCCCAGCTCTTTTGTTCCCTTTAAATAACGCAAAATTCTTTTTGCAAATGTAAGATGATTATGAGTTGGATTGTGCATATATCGAGCCACAATCCTACTAGACTCTGATAATATTCTTCATTATCTTTCGGGGAATGATCATCTTTATAGAGTTTTTCATATGTTATCATTGGAGTTGAAACTGCATGAGCTTGATTCATAGAAAATCTATTCAACAAGTCATTGATATATTTGATTTGATTTACAAATATCCAAATTGGTTGCTAAGATATTTGTAATCCTAGGAAATAGCTCATTTTTCCTAAATCAGTCATATCATATGCATTATGCTTCCTTTAAATTGATGTAAAGTATATGGATTTGTACCTGCGTAGATGAGAACATCTACATATAGAGCTAGGAGAAGAAAGTTGTCGTGGCTGTCTCTTTTTCGATACAAAGATGCTTTAGAGGGGCTTCAAATAAAATCGTGTGCCTGTAAAAATGAGTCAATATGAGCATTCCAAGCTCGAGAAGCTTGTTTTAACCCATACACAGTTTTATTTAGACGACATACTTTCTTCTCTTCTGCTGCTTTAATATATCCTTTTGATTGACTTCCTCTTTTAATGTACCATTTAAAAAAGTTGACTTGATGTAGCCGGTATATTGTTAACTGATTTTGAGTTGCAATGGCAAGAAGGATTCTCACTGTCTCCATACGAGTAACTGGGGCATATGTTTCAGTAAATTAAGTTTTTGCCAGGTATTTGAGCATATCCCTTAGCTACAAGCTTGCATTTATATTTGTTTATTGTCCCATTATCTCGACATTTGATTTTATAGATCCATTTCAAACCAATAATAGTTTTATTTTGGGGTTTATCAAATAAATCCCATGTTTTATTTTGGTTTATCATTTTTATTTCTTGATCCATGACAACAATCCAATTTGATTGAGTGCAAGCCTCTGTAAAACTATGAGGTTCTTCAGTGGATAATAATGCTACTTGCTCATCTGGATAGAATTCTAAAATTCTTCTATACTTCTTTGGAGGAGATGCAGATTCCTATGAAGGTTGTGGACTTATCGAGCAGAATGGTAGATCAGAATTGATGGTCTCTTGATAATTGTCTTGGTCTATAACCGCTGGCAGTCACCTAAAATTATGATCCTCTTTCTTAGTCCAATCACAAGACTTATTTTCTTTAAGATAACATCACGATAACTTGTTATAATTTTTGGGTAATGGGATTGTACAGTTTATATCCTTTGGATTCTGAACTATATCCCAACATGATACACATTTCACTTCTTTTATCTAGTTTATCTCTTCCTTCTTTGGTTATAAAAGCATATGTCACACATCCAATAGTTTTTAAATGTGAGACATAAGGTTTCCTGTCATACCACATTTCATATGGAGTGATTAACTTAAGAGCACTTGGTGGGGCTTTATTTAACACATAAACTGCACAATTGATGGCTTCTGCCCAAAAGGTTTTGGGTAGATCTTTAGCTTGTAACATGGTGCGAGCCATTTCCACAATTATGTGATTTCTTCTTTCCACAACACCATTTTGTTGGGGAGTCACTCTGGTGGTCAGTTATCTATGTATTTCTTGCTTTTGACAGAAATCTGGAAACTCTTTGTTAAGAAACTCACCACCTATATCACTTCTTACTGCTTTGATGTTGTGTCCACTCTGCTTTTCAACCAATAATTTGAAGTGCATAAAGTGTTGATATGTTTCTGACTTTTGTTTCAGAAAATAAACTCATTGCATACGAGAATAGTCATCTACTATAAGTACAAAAATACTCATAACCTGATAGTGATGATGTAGATGTGGGCCCCCATAAATCCATATGTATCAATTCAAGAGGTAGAGAAGCTCTCCATATAAATTCCTTGGGAAATTGTAGTTGATGTTTCCCAAATATGAAGTTCTCACATTTTTCTGTGCCATGTACCAATGATTTTGTTCTTAATTGATTCAAATTTTGGTAATTTAAATGTCCATATTGTTGATGCCACAGTATTGACTCAGCTAGATCATTCTCCTTGCCTATGAGGGCAGTGTTGTATTGCATAAGTAGAGGAAATATTTTATTGGTACCCATAGATATAGAAGAAATTAATTGTTATGTTGCTTTTTCAACTATTTGAAAACAATTAACATCAAATATTACCTTGTAGCCATTTTCAATAAGTTGCCCAACACTCAAAAGGTTTTGAGTTAATTGGGGAACATACAATACATCATGAATTACTTTTGGTATTCCTTGTGTGTCGTTGACCGAAATTATGCCTTTCCCTTCTATTTGCAAGGTTTTCCATCTCCCATTAAAAAATTAAGAATGTTGAACTGGTTTGAGCTCAAGAAAACCATCGCGATTGTTGCTCATGTGGTTAGAGCATCCACTATCAATCACCCATAAATTCTATTTTTCTTCTTCTGTTGAATGTATAGAAAACTTTATCCGGCTGATCTACAAAATTTATCAATGTGAGAAGAGTTTGTAGTTTGTTTTTACTCCAACAGTCTCTATCAAGGTGATTTTGGGTTTTTGCAATGCTTGCATTTGAAGAAACAATCTATCATCTCATGATTTGTGCGCTTACATACAATACAAAATTGGTTAGGTTGTTCCATATAAGAAGAGAAATTTCTTCCTCCTATACCTTCTCTTCCTCTTCCTCTGTAAGTACCTCTCCAATTGCCTCTAGTTAATCCTCTGGAACTGCCTCTTGAAGTGCCTCTGAATGAATTTATTTCCATGATTGGAGGTTTACCTTTCGTAAATTTTGTTTGTGAAGCAAGTTCCATAGGAGGATTAAATCTGCTTAAGCGTTCTTCATTAGCTTGAAGTGAACTTCTGAGTTCAAGAAGGGAATATCTATCAAAATCTTTTGCTTCTTCTATGGCCATGACAATCTGATTGTACTTTGGTAACAAGTTGCGTAGAACTTTTAAACTATTTGTTTATCTTCAATCTTATCACCTAGAATTTGTATATCATTGACTAATATACTGATTCTAGAGAAAAAGGTAGTAATAATTTCACTTTCTTTTATTTGAAGATTATCAAAATTTGTACATACAGATTGCATCTTGATTATAACAATTCTATCAGATCCTTTGAATTCCGTTTGTAAAGTGATCAAGACAGCTTGAGATGTTTCAGCTGCTATAATACTTGGGAATATGGCACGACTTGCTCCCTGTTGGGTATAAAGCAGAGCTTTGGCATCACTCTTGATGTTCTCTGTGTAATCATGAGATGAAAGAGTGGGTTTTTCAAAACCTTCTGTGACAATTGACCATAGGCCTTGAGATAAAAAAATGTCTTCATTTGAATTTGCAATTGGTTGTAATTGTCACCATCAAATATGGGAACTCCACTTTGTGTAAATTGAAATGTTGATAATTAAGGTAGATGAAGAACCGGATGCCATATGATGTAAAGATGAACGGAATGGATAAAATTATGATTATTCGAGCAAAGAAAGAACAGATACTTTTCTTATACTGATGGTAATGGTCCAGGCTCTGATACCAATGTTAACTTATAGTAGAAAATCCTAACACAATTTAGGGAGGAAGGGAAGGTCCCTTATACTTATGATTTGAGATCCTATTTATAGGAAAATCCAAAATGGACTGTGAATAACTTTTCCTGTCTTCTGAAATGGATTGCAAATAGCTACTCCCGCCTTTTGAAAAGGGCTGCAGATAGTCGCTGCCGCCTTTTGAAGATGGTTGCAGATAGCCGCTCCCGCCATTTGACGGGGTGGTCTTCAATAGCTGCCCTCAAGAGAGGTGAAAATCTGTACTCGCCCGAGGTGGGGAGGTCTCCTGTACTCGCCCAAGGTGGGCGAGGTCTCCTGAACTCGCCCCAGGTGGGCGAGGTCTCATGTACTCGCCCCAGGTGGGTGAGGTCTCCTGTACTCACACCAGGTGTGTGAGGTCTCCTGTACTCTCCCCAGGTGGGGGATGTCTCCTGTACTCGCCCCAGGTGGGCGAGGTCTCCTATACTCGCCCCAGGTGGCGAGGTCTCATGTACTCGTCCCAGGTGGGCGAGGTCTTCTGTACTCGCCTTAGGTGGGCGAGGTCTCCTATACTCGCCCCAAGTGGGCGAGACATTTTTGATCTCAACAAATTATGGATTATACATCGGACATCTCCCAGTGTTGTGGCGCTCTCGTCAAGAGGACCAACTGTCGTCCTTCTTGCGTACTAGGAGGACCGGTCTCGAGAACAGACTCGCAGTGGGTCGTATCAGTCTGGCAGCTAACATGTCGGACACCAAGCACTAAATCTCATCCTTTTGAATATGGTTGTAGCGATAGGGTCGAACCGAAACCGCATGTACACCATCCTAGTGCGGGATGCGGTGGTCAGTGGCGCGGGGTGGGGGAAGACTGGAGTTTGCGCAAACACGGACGTGTGAGTATCAAGAAAGCGAGACAGCTGAGGTGGCGGGGAAGAATGCGGAGGTGTCCGGGCCACATCCGCCGGTGAGGTGATCTGCCATAAGATTTCCTGAAAGTCCACAGAGTGAGTCTGTAGGGAGGTACGTGATGGACGACAATCCTCTGAAGGGAGGCATCCCCCGGGAGTGTGCAAGGTCGATTAACACAGTAAAAGGTCATCTGCATGGAGGCCCAATTGGGTTGACGTCACCCAATGTCTATAACCATGTAATCCCCAAGATGGTATCCACGCCGCCCGAGGGAATGACATAAAAATTGGCAGAGGCGCTATAATCGCCCAACTAAAAACGAAAGGCCACGACAGAGGCTACTAGCCTGGGAGCAACGATAGTCACCAAGGTAAACAAAAAACTCCGTCGTCGGGTAGGTGGGCAGCTGCAAGTGTATCACCAAGTCGTGGGAGACAAATTTGTGGGTTGCCCAACTATCAATCATAAATACCACGAAAATCCCATGTATAAGTCCCTGCAGCTTCATAGTGCAGGGCACTAAAATTCTGATGGTGGAAAATATTGAGAGCTTCAAACGCTTAAAGGAACCCGTTGTTAGTTATGAATGTTGTCTAATCACCTAGGGAGGGGGTGAATAGGTATTTTAAAACCTCTTGACCCTCTTTTTTTAGTCTATTTCTATGAAAGTCTTAGCATAAGGATTTAGTTATTAAGAGCACATCAGAGAAATCACTCAGAGATTTATAGTGGTTCCTCAAGACATAGTGTCTTGAGTAGTCCACTGTCTCTCTGCACCTATCTAGCAGTGTGCTAGGGTCCGTAAACTCCGCCAAAACTCAAGACCTCAAGCCCTACAAACTCAGGCCCGCAACTCAGGCCCTCAAGCTCTACAACTCAAGCCCTCAAGCCCTACAACCCAGGCCCTCAAGCCCTACAACTCAGATCTGAAACAGATCCTACAATACTTAGTCCCACGAGCCCTATACCTCAGGCCCTCAAGCCATACAACTCAGATCTGAAACAGATCCAACAATACTCAGGCCCGCAAGCCCTGCAGCCCAGGCCCTCAAGCCCTACAGCTCAGATCTGAAACAAATCCTACAACACTCAGGCCCGCAAGCCCTACAGCTCAAGCCCTCAAGCTCTACAACTCATATCTGAAACAGATCCAACAATACTCAGGCCCACAAGCCCTACAGCTCAGGCCCTCAAGCCCTACAACTCAGATCTGAAATAGATCCTACAATCTCAGGCTTGTAAAAGCCCTGTAGAGAAAGAATGAGAAATATTTATTTAGCCAGATGAAGATTGGCTTCTGGACTTGAAGAGAATGTTTTTGATGTTATCTTGTTGTGTGCAGATTTTCTTCAATCCTTCTTCAATCTGGAGCAATTCTTATCAGCCGATGTTGCTGGACTGAGACTTGGAGAACACTTGATGAAGATCATTTTGTTCTCGGTTTCTTGTTCCTTCTTTTCGCAGTCATGTTACTATTCTATTGACTCTTGCGTATTTTCTCTGTATTTGATTAGGGCAGACACTTATCTCTTTTATATGACTGGGGAGCCGACGAACGGTCTCCTATGATGTCCTTTAAGTGTCAGAGGCCCATTCCTTATCAGCATGCGCTGATTAGACCCTCGGGCGGCGGCATTAAATGTAGACAACGCGATTTGAAATGTCTTGATCTGCCTCGACGATATTTGCAACGTCTCGATGAGATTGACAATATCTCAACGACAAAACTTGCTGTTACGTCGATCCATCTTGGACTTGGACAACTCTTCCAGTCTTCTTTAGAGAAGGATATCTTGATGATACAAGATATATATCTCAGCTGCACTCACACTCACAACGACATGAAGTCATCTTAAGAGATGTCGTCGTGATCTTGTTGTCGACTTGCGGTCTTCTCAACGATGTCATTGAAATCATACTGTTTTATCGATGATATCATCTTGATCATTCTGACTTCTCGTCGATATCGTTGAAACTATACTGTCTTATCGACGATATCATCTTGATCATTCCGACTTTTCGTCGATATCATTTTGATCATCTTGAGGACAAACGATTCTTCTTCTATAAGCTGTCTTCACGAGTTCTCTCTTAGCCTTCTCGATGACTAGGCTTCTTTATGACGATGTCGTCGACATTCCCGAGCACTTTAACTTAGGTCTACAGAGAGCTTCCTTTCTCATCTCGACGACAAGATCTCTTTACGACGATGTCGTCGACATTGGCGAATACTTTGACTTAAGACTTCTTAGATCTTACAACAATATCGTCGTGTGATCCCGGTTGACACGACGATACTCGACTTGATCGATTCTTCTTATTCTTACGACGATATCATCGTGTGTACTTTGATGTCACAACGATATCGTCGAATTGTCCATATTATCTCGACGATAACTGACATGAATCTTCTACTCTGAGAGTAATCTCGAAGATATATGAGTGCTTATTCGACGACATGCCCAGTCCTTCTCGACAATTTTGGACTTAGTGGGATTGGAGAAGTACTGGACATATGATTTAATCTTTGCAAATATAAACAAAGCATACCATCAAATACATAACGCTTTTATCATTGACCTGAGCACTTCTTCAAATCAGGAACATTGCTGGGCACTGTTCCCAACACCCGTCGCCATGTTCTCCGGAGGGACATCATCAAGGATAAGGGCATCGAAGTTGGCGGCCGTGACTTTGTCCCCATCTTCACACATGAGAACCTGCAACTCCTTGAGTGGGCAGTCGTACATCGAGGAGTAGGGTTGTCTGTAGTGTAAGCACAAACCCTTACTGCACAGGCCATTATACTCCTGTGTCGATATGTGGTTGGGGGCCTGGCGGCCGTGGGAGTCAAGGAAGGATGGTCTTAGGTGGAGGATCCTCCGCGGGAAGCTGTGGCGAATAGGAGGAATGAACTTGGAGCGAGTCGAGGAGCTGTGTGTGGCCGGCTAAAAATGCGGACAATCTACCGGCTTTACTGAGAAATCTGTCTACACCAAGTGAGCGACCTTCATAGCGTCGGTAATATCCCTGGGATGGTGAGTATGTAGCCGTGACCAGATGTGGCTTGGATACCCTGAAGGGAAAAGACCATATAGTGATCGGGAGGAAGACTAGGGACGCGGTTGATGAGCTCGACGAATTCGTCAATATACTGATCCATCGAAGACGTGACGAAGGACACATAGGCCCTCGATGGCATTGCCAGAGTAGCTATGATTGTAGCGCTTGACCAAGGCCAGAATATTGAGGTTGGCCCATGAGAGGATCGGGAGGGTAAGGCGAAGCCCTCCATGACAAGGAGCATCAAGGAGACCTTGTACGTCTCTGGGGTGCCCTGGATTTCAGAGAATTCTTCAGCTTTGGCAATCCACTCATTTGTATATATAACTACTGTACATAATGTTATATTCAGGCATGTTTTGACTTTATACAGGCCGCGGATGTATGCACGCCAAAAAATTATTCATACAAACCAAATTTAGTATATATATAGGCCATTTTTTTGGAAATGTTAAAAGATTTTAGAAGCTCCAACTTCCCCCTGGCCTCGCACACGAACTCGCCCTGCCACCTCCCTCCCTCAACTGCCGCCCCGCCTCCGACGCCTCCTTATCCGGCCTCATTCTTCAAGATTACCTCGCCGGAGCTTTCGAAAAACCACCGCAACACCGTCAGGACTCGCTGGAACAACTCCAACTTCCCCCTGGCCTGCTATAGGATTCGAAGGAGCTGTGGAGGCAAAAGCAGCAACCTGCATTTAGCTTGAGGGTGTCCTGCATTTATCTTGAGAAAAAAAAGCATTTTAATTGATATTTGTTGTTGGGAAAATCCTTGATTTAACTTAACAAATTAACTTAAAAGTGATTTTATCTACTAGGATTAAAGTTACCCTGTTGAAGCCTAGAAAATCCTGGCCCCAAAATTCGGATCAATGCGGTCTGAGGCTACTTGCCCAGCGGTTCAGCGAAAAGGTTTTGGTTAGCCACTACGGAAGAAATGAAGAGAAAAGAGACACAACCCCAGGTGCTGCGGCAGGGAGGTCCCACCACGTTCCCAGATGCTCTAGAGAGTCTTCTCCTCCAAAACCACGAATGGCCGAGCTCGGTACTAGGTAGGCACTTGCTATCTTGATGGTCAAAGGGGGAGGGGTGCAGCTCTGATTTTTACAAGTGCCATTTCTAGTACCCCTGGGGGTCTATTTATAGACAAATCCTGGGGGGGTGGAAGCAGATGGCCATCCCTGACCACCTAGAGTAGGTTTTTTAGACAAGGCAATATGTGGGCGAGCAGGTAAGGACCTCAGACCTAGCAGGCGAGTTGGTTGGCTAAGTCGCCTATAGGCGAGTAGGCCCGAGCTCACGGCTTCCTCGCTTGGCCGAGCAGGCCTTTCCTTCTCGCAATGGGGCGAGCGAGTACCTTCTCGCACAACGAAAACCCTTGATCTTCTTTCATCTTCTGGATTGTTGACTCCTGTCTTGACCTCCGCCTACGTGGCCTTTAGTGGGGCCCACCCTCAGAGAATGAGGGTTGTACACAATCCCCGCTCTTTGCGAGCAACATAGTTGGTCGGAAAGAATCATCCAAACCTTATTCGACGAGCCTCTTCTGGCGGGAAACCCACGCTCACCGCACCAAAGTGTTGAAGCCTAGAAAATCCTGGCCCCAAAATTCGGATCAATGCGGCCTGAGGCTACTTGCCCAGCGGTTCAGCGAAAAGGTTTTGGTTAGCCACTACGGAAGAAATGAAGAGAAAAGAGACACAACCCCAGGTGTTGCGGCAGGGAAGTCCCACCATGCACGTTCCCAAAAGCTCTAGAGAGTCTTCTCCTCCAAAACCACGAATGGCCGAGCTCGGTACTAGGTAGGCACTTGCTATCTTGATGGTCAAAGGGGGAGGGGTGCAGCTCTGATTTTTACAAGTGCCATTTCTAGTACCCCTGGGGGTCTATTTATAGACAAATCCTGGGGGGGGGTGGAAGCAGATGGCCATCCCTGACCCCCTAGAGTAGGTTTTTTAGACAAGGCAATATGTGGGCGAGCAGGTAAGGACCTCAGACCTAACAGGCGAGTTGGTTGGCTAAGTTGCCTATAGGCGAGTAGGACCGAGCTCACGGCTTCCTCGCTTGGCCGAGCAGGCCTTTCCTTCTCGCAATGGGGCGAGCGAGTACCTTCTCGCACAACGAAAACCCTTGATCTTCTTTCGTCTTCTGGATTGTTGACTCCTGTCTTGAACTCCGCCTACGTGGCCTTTAGTGGGGCCCACCCTCGGAGAATGAGGGTTGTACACAAAAAAAAAGGTGCTGCGGCAGGGAGGTCCCACCACGTACCCAAAAGCTCTAGAGAGTCTTCTCCTCCAAAACCACGAATGGCCGAGCTCGGTACTAGGTAGGCACTTGCTATCTTGATGGTCAAAGGGGGAGGGGTGCAGCTCTGATTTTTATAAGTGTCATTTCTAGTACCCCTGGGGGTCTATTTATAGACAAATCCTGGGGGGGGGGGGTGGAAGCAGATGGCCATCCCTGACCCCCTAGAGTAGGTTTTTTAGACAAGGCAATATGTGGGCGAGCAGGTAAGGACCTCAGACCTAACAGGCGAGTTGGTTGGCTAAGTCGCCGATAGGCGAGTAGGCCCGAGCTCACGGCTTCCTCGCTTGGCCGAGCAGGCCTTTCCTTCTCGCAATGGGGCGAGCGAGTTCCTTCTCGCACAACGAAAACCCTTGATCTTCTTTCGTCTTCTGGATTGTTGACTCCTGTCTTGACCTCCGCCTACGTGGCCTTTAGTGGGGCCCACCCTTGGAGAATGAGGGTTGTACATACCCATTGTATAGTGAGGGTAATATGGTCATTATATGTCTTAGGATGTCTCACTCAACATATGGTGTCAGGACCAGATCAAGGGAAGCAAAATTGGGCTAAGTTAACATTTACATCGAATAGAATTCGACGTAACATCGAGTCCATATCGACGCTGCTCTGACTAGAAGTCCAAGTGGTTCAACCTTTTGTTGAAGTAATTTAAGTCGATGCTACGTCGAATAGATACCGACGTTAAGGTCAGGGACCTGTTGAAGCAATTGGAGAAGTCGACGCAGCTTCTACTTCAATTCGACGCATAAGAGAGTATATGTCGAAGCCATCAAAAGTCGACGCAACGTCGACTTCATGTCGACGCAGAAGATGTAGTTCAGAGCCAGGCAGATCAACTCGATGGACACATCGATAAGATGTCGACGCAACGTCTACTTGCAGAGTTCAATCAAAGCATAGATGAAATCGAAGCTGCTTCTATAAGAACTCGAAGTTGCGTCGATAAAAGAAGAAATGAATTCGACGTTACGTCAAAGACAGTCTGTAAAAGTATATCTTTTCAGGTGTCTTTCTGATCCCTCTTTCATGGCCCACATCCTTCAAGATCGTTCCCTAACGACTCAATAATTTCCTGAAATGGAAAGAAGCATTAAAGAAGAAGACAAAAAGGTTTCTTGGAAACATATTCATTCCAGGTGGACGGGCCGAGAATTAAAGAGGAAAGAAAGAGAAAGTGATAAGCAGATTGCCTTATCAAGGATATCAGAAAGGGAAGAATTTCAAATTGAAAGAATAAGAGAATAAAAAGATAACAGTAGAAGGAAAAAAGCAGGGCATTCATTACTATCAGCCGACTCCTTCATTGTCTCTAGGGCTTCTTCTTCTTCTCAATCTCTCTCAGGAACCCAAATCAAGAAGAGAAAAGAAAAGAGAAATACATGTGTTCTTCATCTATGAGAACAGTAGATCTGATAGCTGCTTTTCATCACCAACATATAACAGCAAGATCTGAATCAGGAGAAGTCAAGAAGAATCTGACAATCAAAGTCTCTACAGTTCATCTTCATCAAAAGCAAAGACCAATCAAGAGCAGATTCTGTGGGACTTCACATTGGCTGTTCTTCAATCAGCCATCACAAGAATTCTAAGAACAGAATTCAAACAACATTCTTTCTTCTCCTTTTTCTTTCCCATTCTGTAAAAGAGTTTTATTAATCCCTCTTCAAAGGATTCAGTGGTTCAAGATCTCCTTATCAAAAGATCTGGTGGTTCAAGATCTCCTTATCAAAAGATCTGTGGTTCATGATCTCCTTGTCAAAAGATCATTGGTTCTAAGAGTCTCCTTATCAAAAGACTCAGGCACAGTGGTGCATTCCTACCAGGTGGTAGAAGAGAGGACTACCCACATTTTGGGGAACCTCTATAAAATTCATTGTGTCTGTGCTGTGACTTTCTGTGTTGTCCAGTCTTTTATTCTGCACTTATTTTCTGCATTCTTTATTCTGCCTGAATTGTTAAGCATAACTCCTTAGAATAAATTATTGTTAAACATAGTTAGGGTAGAAATATTTTAAAACTATATTCACCCCCCCCCCCTCTAGAGGAATCTCAGAGGCACAATTTGCACTTTCAATTGGTATCAGAGGGAGGTTGATCATTAAGAGGCTAACACCTTGGTCAAAAAGACCTCATACTTTTATTTCTCTTATATAAATATATTTTATATATAAAGAAAATGAGCTCTAAGGATTATGCTTCTACAAGACCTCCAGTGTGTAATCTGAATAAGTTCACACTCTGGAAGGCCAGCATAAAACTTTACATGAATTTCACTGATGAAGATATCTATGATGTTCTTCTCACAGTTCCTCCTGCTCCAGTCAGACAAAAGGAAAGAGAATCCTCAACAACTGAGGCTGTCCCAAGAAAGGAATGGACAGAAGCTGAAAATAAGGTCAAGGCATGTGATGTCATTGCCATGAATATTTTAGTGTCAACAATGTCAGATGACATCTTTCAGAAGGTTGCTGAATGCCAACCAGCAAAGGAGATCTGGGATTCACTCACCACAATGGTGGAAGGAAGTGCTGATGAAAGAAAGGACAAAAAGTCCCTTCTCATATCCCAGTATGAGAACTTTCAAATGAAGGCTGAAGAATCTGTTGCCAATATGTATGACAGATTCAGTATTATCATTAATGAGCTCAGAGGCTTAGACAAGGAAATATCTTTGACTGAAATTAATGATAAGATTCTCATGTGCTTCCCTAGCTCATGAGATTCAAGGATCTGGGCAATCAGAGATTTCAGACGTCACAGAGAAATCTCAACTGAAGCTTTGCTAGGAAAGCTTAAGTCCTATGAGATGCTTCTGAAAAACAGGGCTGAGGCTGAAGAAAATGAGCCCTCTCTAGCTCCTGTTCAAAGGTCCCTTACTCTCAAAGCTGCTGAAGGAGAGTCCTCCACTCCTGAGGATGAAATGTTCAGCCTGCTGGCAAAGAGATTCAAGAAGTGGGTAAGGACTGAAGACTCGAGGAGAAGGGAAAGGGACTCAAGGCCCATGTATGATAAGACTCCAAAGAAGGAGATTAGCTGCTATACCTACAACAAACTGGGGCACATTGCTCCTGACTGCCCACAAGAGCAAAGGGAGAAAAACAACAGCAAGGATAAGAAGAAGAAGAAGAAATCCTTCAGAGGAAAAGACAAGAAGAAAGCCAAAGGCTTTATTGCTGAGACTTGGAGTGATTCTGAAGCAGAAGTGGACTCCTCATCATCTGAAAGTGAGGATGAAGAAGAAGCAGTAGCAGCCTGCATGATGGCTCTTGGAATGGCATCAGATGATGAAGATGATCAGGTATCAGTTTTTGATGAATTTGACTTTACTTCAGATGATCTTAAAACTTGTTTTAAAGATTTCTGCATTGAACATCTTAGAGTAGAAAAAGAATTAAACATAGCTAAAACTGAACTAGAGAACTTTAAGGAAGATGAAATGCATCTAATAAATCAAAAACTAACAAATGAAATTAAGGATAAAGAGCTAGAATTGATTAAACTTAGAGAAGAAAATACAAATTTAAAAGAAGAGCTAGCAAAGGCAAAGGCCTTTGAGGATTCACTCAATGGGAGGAGTCAGAAGCTGAAGGACATCACTGAAAATCTCTCTATGAGATTTAACCACTTAGGGTTAGGAGCAGAGCCCTCCACCAGCACAGAATCACCTAGCAAGCCTGCCTGGAAAAATCCAGTGGCATTTGTTAGACCCAGAGATTATCAACTCAGTGAGAAGAGCAAATCAACTAAGGGTAAGGTTGACAGCTGTTCAGATAGGATAGATAAACCCAACTTAATGCATCTCAATAAGAAAGAAAAACCCTCTGGTAAAAGCAACATAGGGAAATTAAATAACCACAATCAAAAGGGTAAGTCAAGAACTAGGATAATAAAACACTCTTCTGATTTATTACATCTAGATACATTTTATACCCATTTCAAATTTCAAAACAATGGGTTTGGGAAAACCATTCCCTATCATCCCAAAGGGTATCTTTCAACTCATATTCTTTCATTGAACCCTACAAAGGTAAAAACAAAGGGCCCAAGGTAACCTGGGTTCCCTCTAATGTTTGATTTACTTGTGCAGGGTAAGGAAGGGGGTCACTCAGGAAGAAATTGAGTGGGAAGGATTATGTAGGACATGAATAAGGAACAAAAACTACTCAAGGGAGTAATCTCTATCTGAAATCCTCCTTAACATTGATTACATCATATTATCATCTATTTTCAATAAGTAAAATTGTTGGGAAAAATAGCAAGGATTTTCTAAAAAAATAGATATGTTTATTAAGAGGTGCGTCGAATAGAAGTCGACGTACCGTTGACTTATACTCGACGCCAGCGTCGAGAAGCACACAGAGCAGACAATTCGAACTGAATTCGACACAACGTCAAATTCTTATCGACGCATACGTCGGCTTAACAATTATTGATTAAGTTCGAAGTCACGTCGATTGAAATTCGACGTAACGTTGACAGGACTACGTCGGCTTAGGGTCGAGTACTAGTCGACACAACATCGATTCATCAGCGCGCGCAGAATTGCTTCTAGAAGCAATCCCGGCACAACTTTGTGCGCCAAATAATAAGTATTATCGACGGTACGTCGACCTAAACCCTAAGTAGCGATGATTCATCTGCTTTTAAGCAATTACTGCGTCGAAACATTTACGCTTTCGAATTCTCTTGCTTTCTTGCTCTCTTGTTCTCCAGCTTTCTCGTACACCTCTCTGTCTCTCTTTCTCTTCATCTTTGCAGGTACATTCAAAGAGATGGCTCCTCCAAAGATTAATTCAGGATTTGATGTGGACATTGACTCGTTCAGTGCTGCCGCAGAAAGCTTCAAGACCATCCTTGGTCTGTTTCAAGATGCTGGCTTGACCAAGATGATCTCCACCAGGTGCAAAATCCTGGATACTGAGCTAACTGAGTTCAAGGATAATATTCAAATTGGAGATGATGGCTCCCTTAGTGGGAAAGTGTATGAGACCGATATTCTTATAACGGGGGACTTGCCAAACCAGACATATGATCTTCAGACAGGGAATGAATCAGATGAATTAACAGGCGATGAGATTAAGAAGGCTCTAGACACTATGCAGTTCAAGAAAGATAAGCCCATCAATCTAAAGAAGATTGATCTTGGGGAGGAATATAGATTCCTTGCAGATATTGTAGGAAAAGTGTTGTTCTGTAAATATCAGCACATGATGCAGTTCCAAAGCAACAGCTTCACATAATGGGAGTGTTAGTTCTGAAAAAGAAGATTAATTGGGGGAGATGCCTCCTAAAGATGATTGGGCATAAGTATGCCCATAAAGAAAATGCCTATATGAGGATTATGAGCCAAGTGCTCTTCAAACATTATCCAAATATCTGCAAGTCAAAGGGAGTGCCCATTCCTCATGGTAAAAGAATGAACATTGGAATATTCTCAAAATGGACCAGGCAGATCTTGAAGCCTGGTCAAGCTGCATCCTCTCCTCCTCCATCTCCTTCTCCTCTAGAGCCAAACAGGGAGATTCCAGATCCCCCATGGGATGATCTTCCCTCAATGGACACTGTTCTAGAGCCCCATCAAGAAGATACTCCAGCCCCCCATTCACAACAACAACAATAACAGCAGTCTCAATCCTTCTCAGCACCTGAGCCCTCTCCTCAACCAACCTATCAACTACCATCCAATCTCATTCCAGATTATCATACTGCTCCACCTCCACCATCAACTCATTTCTCACCTGAAGTCTACCATCCTCTCACTCCTATTCAAGAAGAGCTCCCTCAATTACCTACAATTGATCTTGAGCAGATCATCTCCAATGCAGTGGTCAATGCCTCCTCAACCTTTGCAGATCAAGCGGCCTCTCAGGCCAGGAAATTTGACAAGAAATACTCACAGATAGAGGGTGAGTTATTAAGTTTTCACAAAAAGATTCAGAGCCTCAAAGAGTTCATATCTTCCTCCACTGTCACAAAGGAATTCTTAACCTCCCTGGACAGCAAGGTTAAGAAGGGGTAGAACATTTTGGAGGAAGAAAGACATGTTCTAGAGTTGAGTGGACAAAAGAAAGGTGATGCCAATGAAGCTCCTGACAAAACTACTATAATCCAACAAGCACAGATCTAGGGGGAGCCTGGAGATCAGGGGGAGGTAAATGACAAAGATATGATAGATATATTTCAGTTTCTGAAAGATGAGGGGGAGCCCCCAGAAATGACAGATTATGAGAAAGTAGATGCAGCAGTTCAGGGGGAGATCCCAGACATTCATGGGGAGTCTGCTCTAAATATTCAAAGGAATCTGGAAGTTGAAATGACAGTTGTAGGAACAGCAGTTGATCAGGAGAAACTTCAGAATGAAACAGATCTAGATCAAGTAGTCAAGACTGCTCAGGAAGCTGCCCAGGAAATTGAACAAAATGCATATACTCAGGGGAGTTTTTCAAGGAAGATGATGTTGAAGAAGCAGATGATGATAATGAGCCTTTTCAAATGGCACAAAGAAAAATTCCAAAGGTCATCACCTGGAAAAGAAGAACTCCTGAGAAGGAGCTCTGAACTTCAGGCACCAGATAAATTATCAGGTTTTGTGGAATTACATTTGGTGGAAAAACAATGTTATACAATTTATTTATATGGAAATCTTCTTTCAGTTGTTTCCCCTTTGTGTCTATGATATCTTGCATGTATGATTGATTATACTATGAAAAACTATATAAAATCACTTCAGTCAATCTGTAAAATTTGTTAAGATAAATAGTGGGAGATTGTTGGGAAAAACTATTGATTTAACTTAACAAATTAACTTATAAGTGATTTTATCTACTAGGACTAAAGTTACCTGATAACTTCTCAAAAAGAAGTTATTTAGCCTTTGTTTTAAACCTTTTGCTTAACGTTTTTGAGAAAAATTAGTTTAATTGAAGTTATAATATGAAGTAAATATATATATTTATTTTATTTATGACTAAATCGGTCTTTTTCCTAGGTATTGTTGCAAGAAAAGTCAAAAGGAACGATTTGGAAGAAGGATTTTGTTCAAAAATATTGTCCTGGGAAAAGAGTTGCAGAATCCTGAAACAGGTTGCAACCTTTTCTGGACGAATTTCAGAATTTTAAAATCAAATAAACTGCCATTTGCAAATCTGGAAAGTGGCGTCCTTTGGGCAGAAGTTGGGCGTTTTTAGAGAGTGAAGATCCGAAAATAATGGCAGTTATGGAGAGGAGTTAAAAGGATATTAATATAGAGATTTCCTTCTCTCTTCATCTTCTTCCCTAATTTCCATACACCATTGCCATTGGAGATTTTACTTGGAGAAGGCGACAAGAGGGCGGCAGCGATTTCACCGGGCTGATCGAAGGAGGAACTTCAGCGGAATCATCCTCCTTCTCTTAGTCGATACTCCCATCATGTTTTGTAAGATCTACTCAACTATTTTGTGTGTTCTCTCCGCCGCCATGAACTAATTCCGTTTAATCTTGTATTGTGAAATTACTTTGCCTTTTGTGTGATGATGAACGCTTGAATCTTGCTTTATGAATGTTTGATGAATGTCTTTATTGAATCTATAATCATTATTTGAAACTTTTGGCCATGGTTACGTCTTTTTACTACGCTTCATAATTCGAGAGAGGAGTTGCGTAAGTGTGTTATAGATCTGATATAGTATTTGAAGGGAGAAAGAGATTTCCCCTTGGTATTAGCAACTTTGATTTTCGATCTTTATGCGGTACTTGTCTCTCACAAGGGGGAAATAGAGGTTAGAGATTTCCGATATCGAGAGATACGAATCTTCTACCTTAAAATCGTTGCAAGACGTTCCACCACACATCTCATAAAGTCACCTTTAAAAATTCATCACACTAGGCTTAGGAAATCACAGTACAAGATTGTCGTTCTCAACTAATAACCAAGTAATTTTCTCCACTACCCATAGTTTATTTTAATTACTAGTTTTTATCATTCCTAATTTGAATGCTCTACAAACCACCGTTTTGTTTAACTTGGATTTAAAGAAAAAGCACAACTTGTATTTGCAAGCACTAAATTCACCACCTCTCCGTGGAAACGATCTTTACTCACTTATTATTACTTGATCCGGCACGTGCACTTGCGTGTAATACGTATACCTATTTCGGGAATATGAAGTTTTTGGCGCCGTTGCCGGGGAGGTGCGACGTATTTAGTGTTTATTTCTTGCAATATTAGTGAAGCTTTAGTAATTAAAGCTCAAGTTTTATTTTGTTTTATTTATCATTGCTACTATCATTCCTGCTGTGCTGCTTGATTGTATTGTTATTTACTGTCAATTAGTTATTTAGCTGTCTTGCTTAGTGTATGTCCAGACATAGAACACCAGAACTTTTGTCGTTGAACCTAGAGATCGAACGAACGTGTAGACAGAATAGAAGAGCGATTCGATTAGAACGTAATAATTCTACAATCATGAATCCAAATATTGAAAACGCTCACAATGAAAACGATCAGGATGGTTTAGGACAAGAGGGTCAGGTGGAACATAATGGTCAACCTGCTGAGATTAGGAGAACCTGTAGAGAATATAACATGCCTTTTAGAGGAGGTTTACATTATAGTATCATTAAGCCTGCGATTGAAGCAAATAATTTTAAAATTGATTCCATGGCGATGAACTTAGTGCAACAAAAACAATTTAGTGGACTAAATCATGAGGACCCAAACTCTCATTTATGAACGTTCAGAGATGTGTGTGACACCTTTAAGATAAATGACGAGTCGGATGAAGCGATTAGACTTCGCTTATTTCCATTCTCTCTGTCGGGCAGAGCGAAGGAATGGCTTGACTCCCAAAATGGTCTCACCACTTGGCAGCAAGTGGTTGATTTATTCTTAGCTAAGTACTTCCCACCTGCTAAAACGGCCAAACTGATGCGAGATATTAGTACGTTCACGCAAGGGAATGGGGAGACATTGTACACGCTTGGGAGAGGTTCAAGGAACTTCTACGGAAATGTCCGCATCACGGTTTATTGATGCACCAACAAGTATGGACTTTTTATAATGGCCTCCAAACCTCTACAATGATCCAAGTAGATGGGGCTGCAGGAGGATCCCTAATGAACAAGTATCCCGAGGATGCATATGCTATCCTTGAAGATCTATCGTCAAACAATTATCAATCGTTTGATCGACAGGTTCCTTCTTCTTCGGTAGGTGGTCTTCACCAAGTAGATCAAATAACCTCGTTCGCTGCACAAATCACAGCCCAATTTAACTCTATGAACAAAAGGTTAGATGCTCTGACATTAAATCACAATCAAATGAACTCACAGGTGAATAGCATAATGACGGCTCCTACTATGAATCCATCATTCAATATTGAACAAATTGTCGATCACTCCATTCCTAGCTATAATGAAGAAATTAATTATATAGGAGGGCAACCTAGATATAATAATAATAATAATTTAATTCCAAATTATTATAATCCAGAGTTATGTAACCACCCTAACTTTTCATGGAAGAACAACGCCGGTGTGGCACACCCGCCCGGTTTCAATTCAAACCCACGTCCAACTCAAAACGTTAATTATAATCAACAAGGACCTTCTAGAAAGTTAACCGACGAGATTCTTATCGAATCAATGCAAAAGAACGATACACGCATAACTAGTTTAGAAGGGTCACTTCGTGTAATTGAGTCCCAATTAGGGCAAATCGCTAATGCATTGAACCTTAGACCTCAAGGGTCACTCCCAACGAATACCACACCAAATCCGAAAGGAGATAATCAACAATGTAAGGCAGTCACTCTACGAAGTGGTAAGGAGTTGGGCGGTGAGCCGATAAAAGAACAAGTTAAGGGTAATAATGAAAGAGAGCTAGAGGAATTAACCCCTTGTATCCCCAATGATGGGGCAATACAAGAGGATAATAACAAGGAAGGAGAAGCGGAGGTGTTAGGAGAGAGGAAGAAAGAACCAACCGCTGAATTTAAGAAGAAAAAAGAAGACACAATAATATATCCACCACCACCGTTTTCACAACGGTTACGAAAAAGTAAACTCGACCAACAATTCCAAAAGTTTGTGGAGATATTTAAGAAATTACAAATCAACATTCCATTCGCCGAGGCTTTAGAGCAAATGCCTAGCTACGTAAAATTTATGAAAGACATCCTCTCCAAAAAGAGACAATTTGGAATGAATGAGACGGTAGCACTCACTCAGGAGTGTAGTGCTATTCTCAATCAAATGCCATTGTCAATATTTAGGAAGTTAGGTTTGGGTGAGATTTCCAAAACCTCCATAACCTTGCAATTGGCCGATCAGACCCTAGCATATCCAAAAGGGATCGTTGAAGACGTGTTAGTAAAGGTGGATAAGTTCATATTTCCTGCGGACTTTGTCGTTCTGGACATGGAAGAGGATAGAGAAGTTCCAATTATAGTAGGGAGACCATTCTTAGCTACGGGAAGGACTTTGATTGATGTGCAGAAGGGAGAGTTAACGATGCGAGTAAATGATGAACAAATCACATTTAATGTACTCAAAGCGTTAAAATTTACCCATCGAGAGGAAGACAATATGGAGGCGGTCAATCAAGTATCTATATGTGATTATATGCCAAGTTCATTTTCCGACGAACAAGATGATTTGTTGAATTGTTTATTAACGGAGGATGAACAATTCAAAGAAGAAGAAGTGATTCAAGAATGCCTACAAGCATTCGAGAATGCCTACAAGCATTCGAGAAGCAAATTGCGTGGTTTCGTATGCCGAAACCGTTAGAGATGCCCGGTAAATCCATGTCAGTTAAACCTTCCATTGTAGAACCACCATTGCTTGAGTTAAAACCTCTACCCGATCATCTTACTTATGCGTATTTCGGGGATGACGATACATTGCCAGTTATCATTAATTCTAATTTATTATCGGATCAACGAGAAAGATTAATAGAATTACTTAAGCAATTTAAAACGGCCATAGGATGGACTATCGCTGATATCCGGGGAATAAGCCCCTCATTATGTATGCACAGATTCTCTTAGAAGAATCATTTAAGGGGTCGATAGAGCCTCAACGTCGCTTAAGTCCTCCAATGAAGGAAGTGGTTAAGAAGGGGATTATTAAGTGGCTAGATGCGAGTATTGTATACCCAATCTGGGATAGCTCATGGGTATCACCTGTGCATTGTGTACCCAAGAAGGGAGGTATGACGGTCATAAAGAATGAGAAGGATGAGTTAGTATCTACTAGGACGATTACGGGGTGGAGAATTTGTATAGACTATAGAAAGCTAAACAAAGCCACCAGAAAAGATCATTTCCCTCTTCCCTTCCTCGATCAAGTCTTAGATAAATTGGCGGGGAATGATTTTTTCTGTTTTCTTGATGGGTATTCAGGTTACAACCAAATTACAGTCGACCCCGCTGATCAAGAAAAGACTACATTTACTTGTTTATATGGTACTTTCGCATTTAGGAGAATGCCCTTTGGTCTTTGTAACGCACCTGCAACATTCCAGCGTTGCATGATTGCTATTTTCTCTGATATTATGGACCAGGGCATTGAGATCTTTATGGATGATTTTTCCATCTTTGGTAAATCCTTTGACGAATGTTTAGGATGTTTGGGGAAGGTACTTACACGTTGTGTAGAGACAAACCTAGTATTGAATTGGGAGAAGTGTCATTTCATGGTTCGAGAAGGCATAGTGTTGGGTCATCATGTTTCTAGGAATGGGCTAGGGGTAGACAAAGCTAAGTTAGATGTGATTGAAAAACTACCCCCACCCACAAATGTGAAAATGCTGCGTAGTTTCCTAGGACACACTGGATTCTATAGACGATTCATCCAAGACTTCGCGAAAATAGCTAAACCATTGAGTGGGCTTCTAGAGAAAGATGTAAAATTCTATTTTAGTGATGATTGCTTGAAGGCGTTTGACGAACTTAAATATCGTTTAACAACAGCACCAATTATTGTAACACCTGATTGGGAAGAGCCATTTTTCCTGATGTGCGACGCGAGCGATTACACGGTAGGCGTTGTTTTGGGACAAGTGCGGGGTAAGATATTCCACACGATTGCTTATGCTAGTAAGACCCTTATCGATGCCCAAGTCAACTACACTACCACCGAGAAGGAACTATTGGCGGTGGTTTTCGCATTTGAAAAGTTTCGGTCATATCTCCTATGTACTAAAGTTGTAGTGTACACCGACCACGCTGCGATCCGTTATCTCATGGATAAGAGAGACACTAAGCCATAGTTGATTCGTTGGGTACTTCTTCATCTTCTGCAAGAGTTTGATGTAGAGATTAAGGATAGGAAAGGAACGGACAACCCAGTGGCGGATCACTTATCTAGGATTGAAAGTACACAACCATCGCTAAAGTCTGAAGTGGATGAAAGATTTCCCGATGAGTGGCTTCTTTCTATATCTGAGAGTGATGTGTCTTGGTACGCTGATTTGTAGGGAGAAGTGTCATTTCATGGTTCGAGAAGGCATAGTGTTGGGTCATCATGTTTCTAGGAATGGGCTAGGGGTAGACAAAGCTAAGTTAGATGTGATTGAAAAACTACCCCCACCCACAAATGTGAAAATGCTGCATAGTTTCCTAGGACACACTGGATTCTATAGACGATTCATCCAAGACTTCGCGAAAATAGCTAAACCATTGAGTGGGCTTCTAGAGAAAGATGTAAAATTCTATTTTAGTGATGATTGCTTGAAGGCGTTTGACGAACTTAAATATCGTTTAACAACATCACCCATTGTTGTAACACCTGATTGGGAAGAGCCATTTTTCCTGATGTGCGACGCGAGCGATTACACGGTAGGCGTTGTTTTGGGACAAGTGCGGGGTAAGATATTCCACACGATTGCTTATGCTAGTAAGACCTTTATCGATGCCCAAGTCAACTACACTACCACCGAGAAGGAACTATTGACGGTGGTTTTCGCATTTGAAAAGTTTCGATCATATCTCCTATGTACTAAAGTTGTAGTGTACACCGACCACGCTGCGATCCGTTATCTCATGGATAAGAGAGACACTAAGCCACGGTTGATTCGTTGGGTACTTCTTCATCTTCTGCAAGAGTTTGATGTAGAGATTAAGGATAGGAAAGGAACGGACAACCCAGTGGCGGATCACTTATCTAGGATTGAAAGTACACAACCATCGCTAAAGTCTGAAGTGGATGAAAGATTTCCCGATGAGTGGCTTCTTTCTATATCTGAGAGTGATGTGTCTTGGTACGCTGATTTTGTAAATTACCTAGTTAGTAACATCATGCCTTCTGAGTTTACATATCCGCAACGAAAAAGATTCTTACATCAGGTGCGTTCATATCTTTGGGACGATCCATATTTGTTTAAGCTTGGAGCCGATGGAATTTTGAGACGTTGCGTCCCCGAGGGGGAAATGAGAGTGATCTTGGAGAAATGTCATAATTCACCGTATGGAGGTCATTTCATGGGCACCAGGACGGCCATGAAGGTGTTAGAGGTTGGATTCTTTTGGCCTAATTTATTCCGGGACGCAAACTTCTTTGTTAAACAATGCGATAGGTGTCAACGAGTGGGGAATTTACAAAAGAATGATACAATGCCCATGAATATAATGTTAGAGGTAGAATTATTTGATGTGTGGGGCATAGATTTCATGGGTCCCTTCATAAACTCAAATGGAAATGTTTATATTCTGTTGGCCGTCGATTACGTATCTAAATGGGTAGAAGCGATCGCAACATCCAAAAATGATGTCAAGGTAGTCTTAAATTTTCTTAAAAACTATATATTCAATAGATTTGGAGTACCAAGAGCAGTTATTAGCGATGGAGGAAGTCACTTCTGCAATTCCCAGTTCGCCTCTTTGCTAAGAAAATATGGGGTGGCGCATAAGGTTGCATTAGCTTACCACCCTCAAACAAATGGCCTAGCGGAAGTATCAAATAGAGAAATTAAGAAAATTTTAGAAAAAACGGTGAGTGTCAACCGCAAAGATTGGTCTCAAAAGCTGAATGACGCATTGTGGGCATACCGCACTGCATTCAAAACACCAATCAGCATAACCCCATATAGGCTAGTTTATGGGAAATCATGTCATTTACCCTTAGAACTGGAGCACCGTGCCTTCTGGGCAATAAAGAAGATTAATTATGATTTCAGGGACGCGGGCGAGAAGAGACTCCTTCAATTGAATGAACTAGAGGAAATAAGGATGCAGGCTTATGAAAATTCTAGGATATATAAGGAGAGAACAAAGAGGTGGCACGATCGCCATCTAAAGGAAAAACGTTTCGAACCGGGACAATTGGTTTTGTTATTCAACTCTCGCTTAAGATTGTTTCCCGAAAAGTTAAAATCGCGTTGGTCGGGCCCTTTCACGGTCAAAGAGGCGCATCCTTATGGAGCAGTGACTATTCGAAATGAAAATGATGGAACCGAGTTTAAGGTCAACGGTGAAAGACTGAAGCTGTACTTGAGTGGGAACGAAGACCGGGTGGTGTCAAGAGTGACACTTATTTAGTAGAATTCCGTCCTGCTGGGATGGTAAATTAGGCGCTTGGTGGGAGGCAACCCATCCATAAATAGTTATTTATATAAGTGATCTTGTCAACTATTTCATATTTCAATTTAATATTCATAAAAGAGTTTTAACTGGGAGACATGGCGAGAGGAGGAATTTTAAGAGAAAAATTTCGAATTTTGCAATCTTAAAATCTGCCTATGTTAAATCTGCCTGTGTTGCAACGTCAAATTAAGAGGTTGCAACCTTTTTATTTCTGCAATTTTGTGAAGGGAAATAAGCAATTGAATCGGGATCGGTTCAGGTGAACCGGTCCATTCATTGGTTCAAACTCAGGATGTTGCAACCTCAAAAGTAAGAGGTTGCAACTTCATTTTTTCTGCCGATTTGCGCCCTTGCGATGACATTCACGGCGCCGATCCGGTTCAAATCAATCGGTCCGGTCTAGCCTCTAATCTTACAGCATAACGCGTTAAATCACTCCTTTTAAACAAAATGTAATTAACTACTCTTAATCCCTCATCCTCTCTTACTAAATGCGCTTCTCCCATAACACGCCCTCTTCTCCCTCCTTCGCGACTTAGGGCACAGGCGACCTCCCGGCGAGCGACGGCCCGACGTGCGATCTCACATAGCGACTGCAGCTTTACACTCCTCTGTTCGCGAACTAGGGCACGAGGCGACATTCTACGGCGGCTGAAGCTTCCCTCACAGAGCGGCAACACCGACAACTGGAGCTTTCCTGACGGCGCGGCGAGTGTACTCCTCCCTCTTCTACTCTCACGGCGCGGCAGGCAATATCTTCGTCAGCCGACGGCAAGCGATCGTCCTCCATACAGACGGCGTGCTTGACTGCCTCCAGCAACTAATACCGGCGGAAGGTTTGCATCTCGCTAAGTTTTTATTCTTCCATGGCTTCGAAACGAAAAAGAACGGGGAAGGAGGTTGCGAGCAAGAAATCTGTGAAATTCCTGTCGGAAGAGGCATGGCATCGTTTTGAATCTCTCAAGTCTTCCCCTCTTATCTACGAGTGAGGGTTTAAGATGGAGGTTCGGGAGTGGAGTCGTCGATACGTCGAGCATATCCAAGCCCTACACTGGGAAACCTTCTGCCACCCGCGTATGGAGGCCATACTCCCTTGGGTTTATGAGTTTTACGCGAATGCGAGATTCAGTGAAGGGAATGTCGTGGTCGTGCGAGGTAAACGGGTCGATTTCTCTGCTGCGACTATCAACTCATTCTTCGAACTGGATAACAATGTGGAGGGCAGTCTGATGGGAGTGCAGGCTACAGTTTCTCCAACTGACATTGCCAAGGCTATCTGTTGTATCCCGGAGCCAGAATAGGCACGAAAATCTTGCAAAGCAGTTAAGTCTACCAGCTTGTCGAGAGAAGCAAATGTGTGGCTTCTGTTCATCAACGCTAGCATCCTTCCAACGCGCCATATGAACAATATCTCCCTCGATCGTCTCACGTTAATTTACTGCATTTTTAAAGGTTTAAAGCTCAACATTGGGATGATTATTGCTGAACAGCTGGCACTAAGAGTGAAGGAAGATAAGATGCGGCCCTTGTGGTTCCCTACACTGATTACCGAATTGTGTCGGTTAGCAAAGGTGGGGACTGAGAAAACGGACCTTGTGACTCAGGTTGGACATCATATTACTGAAACGGTAGCGGAGGTAAATGTAAAGGTAGCTGCGGAAACAGGAGAACGGAAGAAACTATTGAGTGAGATGAAGGAGGACGGTTCGTCCGAACAATTTCCGGAAGACTTCTCATGTGATCCCATCAAAATCATTATCGGTCGATCTAAGTTTAAGGGTGAACGTGGCTTGGCTATGGAAAATGTGGAGTATACAAAAACATATCTCAGGTGCCAGCACGTATATTTTGACTCAAAACTCGACGACCTACGCCAGAATCAGGAAAAAATCATGTGTGCGTTGAAGATCCCAATTACGGCCCCTTAACATCGACTACAATACCAATTCGATGCAGAAGGCTACCTTCTTCACAGCAATAGGACTCGTGCTGATCCCACCACGGTCGATCCATATCAGGCCGAATTTGAAGAGGAGGAAGAGGCAGATGACGACGATGAGGAGGAGGCCGACGACGATGGGGAGGAGGCCGATGACGAGGAGGAAGCTGATTAAGACTAGTAGTTTTCTATTTCATCTACTTTTGTTTAATCCTACTTTTGAATGCGAACATGGTCTTTAGATTTATGGCTAGATGTGTAGGTGTTTGACATGTCATGATGCTCACATTTTACTATCGTTTACTATTTGATTAGAACTCTATGCTCGTATATTTACTGCTCCACTATTTTAATGACGGAAGATAAAGCTATTATCCACATTGTTTGATAAAGCTGATGGTTTATAATGTTCTGCTCGATGTTATTCGTTTTAATGCCAATAAATTGTTGTCTTAGTTTTTTTTTATTTGGAGATGGACAACATGTTTTTATAAAGCTCTACTTGATTATCCATATTGACATGTTCTGATGCTGCTCGATTATAATGCCATGCTTGATGATATTTTTTTTTTTAATGCCAACATAGCTTGAACATGTTAAATACTCTTTTGAGTAGTTAATGTGCTGTTTTGGTACTAAAGTACTATAATGAGCTATTCTTAAGCAGGATGATCGGATATGTTTTATTCTCGATATTGTGCAGCTATATTTGATATAGTACGCTTTTCAATGCTTGAATTTTTAATGTTGGATGTTGTTTCATTGATGGTTTTGGTGCTTATGACATGGTGCAACTATAACCTGCATTTAAACTATTTTCTCTCTAGTGCAAGATATAAGTTTGCAGGTTGTCATATTTGGGGAGATTACATACCGCAGCATTAATGAACGACGTTCAACGGAGACATCAATGACCGTGTTTGGCATATCTTCACCAATCGGATTTCAGGGGAGTATTTAAATTTCAACTTTTTTCGCATTCTATATTTGTTTCAAGTTCTCAAATTCCATTTTCACGCGTAGTAAGGTCGCTTTGCTAGAGACTAGCAAAGGGCATAAGTGTGGAGGTGGGGGTAGTGTAACCCCTACCAATTGGGTGAGGATGTAGTTTTTTTTTTTATATTAACTAACAATCCTAGTTCTTGTGAAAATCTATTCAAGAGTACATGATACATATAATTTATGTGGATAGTCATTCCTAAGGGTTCACACCATTTTGATTTGAAGTTAGCAGGATGAGTTAAATCTCTTTTAATTTTTTCTATTTTTCCACATCATTCTTTAAAAGAATTATCTTCCTAAAGATAGACCTGTATGGACTTCTAATAATAATAATGAAAGGGTGAGCGATAACCGAGTGGGAGACGTAAATCAAAGCGTTGAGATAGATAGTTATTATGATTAGTACTTCTCTTTGATCATTTCACGTTATATTTACCCAATTCTATCATCATTTCTACCCTTTTGACTTTGAGCTTTGAATTTCTATGTGTAAATTCCCTAGGCTTCTATTTGGTAATTCTTAGTATGTTCTTCAATTATGATTGGTTGTTAAAAAAAGAGAAAAGAGTCGTAGTGATATGTGGCCTAAGTGTGTGTACACCTATTTAGAATGATCTCAACTATAGACTCTAGCAAAAAGAAAAAAAAATGTATGTGTCATAGTGATATACGGCCTAGGTATGTGCATTCATACCTGGAATGATCCCAACTATGATTATCAAATAAAAAAAGAGAAAAGAGTCGTAGTGATATGTGGCCTAAGTGTGTGTACACCTACTTAGAATGATCCCAACTACGGACCCAAATTTACCTCATAGTTTGGAGAGATGCTAAGAATTTTTCATCTAGGGAGACACATTCCACCATCCATACATACTCTAACCAAACCAACGTCATTCTCATCACCAAACTTCATGACGTCTTTTCATACCTAACTATTACATCTTGCGGCGGTTAAGTCGAAGACTCGGCCTATGCTAATCCTTTCTTAATCATTATAGGAAGTTCGATGGAAAGTGGAGGGAAGTAAATGATTTTAAAGAATTGCACACACCACACAAGAAATTTTAATTGATACTTTTCTTCCATCAAGCTAATGAATTCTTGAATGTGTTGAACCTTTAATGATTGACATATCGTAGAGTTGCTTTATCGGCACTCTTGACTAGTTTTCTTTTAATCTTTCTTGAGAAAAAGGATCTTGGACAATTTTAACTTTTGATGTATATCACCTCACTCAATTTGATGATTGGAATTGTCTTTGCTAGGGACTAGCAAAGGTTCAAGTGTGGAGGTGTGATAACTTCTCAAAAAGAAGTTATTTAGCCTTTGTTTTAGACCTTTTGCTTAACGTTTGAGGAAAATTAGTTTAATTGAAGTTATAATATGAAGTAAAGATATATTTATTTTATTTATGACTAAATCGGTCTTTTCCTAGGTATTGTTGCAAGAAAAGTCAAAAGGAACGATTTGGAAGAAGGATTTTGTTCAAAAATGATGTCCTGGGAAAAGAGTTACAGAATCCTGAAACAGGTTGCAATCTTTTCTGGACGAATTTCAGAATTTTAAAATCAAATAAACTGCCATTTGCAAATCTGGAAAGTGGCGTCCTTTGGGCAGAAGTTGGGCGTTTTTAGAGAGTGAAGATCCGAAAGTAATGGCAGTTATGGAGAGGAGTTAAAAGGATATTAATATAGAGATTTCCTTCTCTCTTCATCTTCTTCCCTAATTTCCATACACCATTGCCATTGGAGATTTTACTTGTAGAAGGCGACAAGAGGGCGGCAGCGATTTCACCGGGCTGATCGAAGGAGGAACTTCAGCGGAATCATCCTCCTTCTCTTAGTCGATACTCCCATCATGTTTTGTAAGATCTACTCAACTATTTTGTGTGTTCTCTCCGCCGCCATGAACTAATTCCGTTTAATCTTGTATTGTGAAATTACTTTGCCTTTTGTGTGATGATGAACGCTTGAATCTTGCTTTATGAATGTTTGATGAATGTCTTTATTGAATCTATAATCATTATTTGAAACTTTTGTCCATGGTTTCGTCTTTTTACTACGCTTCATAATTTGAGAGAGGAGTTGCGTAAGTGTGTTATAGATCTGATATAGTATTTGAAGGGAGAAAGAGATTTCCCCTTGGTATTAGCAACTTTGATTTTCGATCTTTATGCGGTACTTGTCTCTCCCAAGGGGGAAATAGAGGCTAGGGATTTCCGATATCGAGAGATACAGATCTTCTACCTTAAAATCATTGCAAGACGTTCCACCACACATCTCATAAAGTCACCTTTAAAAATTCATCACACTAGGCTTAGGAAATCACAGTACAAGATTGTCTTTCTCAACTAATAACCAAGTAATTTTCTCCACTACCCATAGTTTATTTTAATTAGTAGTTTTTATCATTCCTAATTTGAATGCTCTACAAACCACCATTTTGTTTAACTTGGATTTAAAGAAAAAGCACAACTTGTATTTGCAAGCACTAAATTCACCACCTCTCCGTGGAAACGATCTTTACTCACTTATTATTACTTGATCCGGCACGTGCACTTGCGTGTAATACGTATACCTATTTCGGGCGTATCATTACCCATTGTATAGTGAGGGTAATATGGTCATTAGATGTCTTAGAATGTCTCACTCAACATAGGGTGTCAGGACCAGATCAAGGGAAGCAAAATTGGACTAAGTTAACATTTACGTCGAATAGAATTCGACGTAACATCGAGTCCATATCGACGCTGCTCTGACTAGAAGTCTAAGTGGTTCAACCTTCTGTCGAAGTAATTTAAGTCGACGCTATGTCGAATAGATATCGACGTTAAGGTCAGGGACCTGTTGAAGCAATTGGAGAAGTCGACGCAGCTTTTACTTCAACTCGACGCAGAAGAGAGTATATGTCGAAGCCATCTAAAGTCGACTTCATCTCGACGCAGAAGATGTAGTTCAGAGCCAGGCAGATTGTAAGATCCCCCTCCCGGAACACAAAACACGGCCGAGGGAGATCTTATGCCCAGAATAGCCGCCTTGCGGAAGCGCCAGCGCACGAGCTAGCCTCCCCCACAAGACGCCTATCCTGCCGGCCAAACCAACTGAACAGCGCCAACCCATCAATGAAAGAAAGCATTAAAATCCAAAGATTCACAATAAGTAAAAATGTCCAAATCAAAGTACAAGAAAGACAGAAAGCTACACAGGCTCCTGCAAATCATCAGAGTACCCAGCTAAATGCCCCAAGGGCTACATCTCAAAACACTCACCCGCCTCTGACACTGACGACAGCTAAGGTACCATAAACCCCAGCCCTGCACCCCTGACCTGGCTGGCCTCCGGTGTTGAACGCTGCTACACCACTGAAAGTGCTCCTAAAAAGAGGGACGTAGCAACCGTTAGTCATAAAGACTAAGTGGCTTCTCATCCGCTCCCCAGCGACTCCAAGGCACCGGGCGGAAGGAAAGGAAGAAAAGCTGCAATATTCACAATAATATACAAAGCAGGTGACAGGAATGGTTGTAAATATATAAATGAAGCTGTAAGTGAACCATAGCAAAGAGCATATAAAGAGCAGTAAATATAATGGCAGGTAAAGTAATTTAAAAGTAACCATTGATTTATAGGAATGCTCATACAAACTTATAGACCAAGGGGTCGTTTAGCAGGGCATATCGTATAAAAAGTCTCATACCAATTTATATGATAGGGGTAGGGGTTGTAATGCAATGATTATGCCATGACATGTAAGGTATGTTGTTATGTTATGCTCATACAAGTGCAACTCACTCACTACGACTCTATGCGCATAGACCTTTAGTTCCCCCTTTTTGGAGCTAGCAAGACTCCCAGGATACTCCCGTAGTGGCAAACAGAAGCGGTGGGTTGGGCCTCGCCCACCTCTAGGTTGGTATTCACACTACCTCACCTAGACCTATCGTACGCCTCAACGCAAAACCGCGGAGCGTCTGCGTACTCTTACTGGCTGGATCACCAGACTTTCATGGCTAAGTGTAAATACCACACTTGCCGAGTCAACGTATTGACGTCGGTGTGAACGACCGTCCAATACCGAAGACCCACCACCTTCGTGCACATGCAACATGTCCTACTATCTATCTCTGAGCCATAAGCTCCCCGGGCTGACCTGCCCGTCATTAGTAACCTTCTGAGCCACCGGCTCGCCGGACCAACCCGTTCGTACCGACAAACACTACTGTGTCGCAAGCTCACCTGACTTATCAATCCGCTCTTACAACCGCTGAGCCTACTGCTCGGAGCACCAAACCAACTAAACTCCCGTAACCACGGGGTGTGGGTGAGCGTGTTATTAAATTATTCTTGTATAACATCTTACTCTTACAGCTTATGGTTAATCTTGGACTTCCCGAGGGTTACCCTGTGCGGGGCTCACTACGGAACTAGGAGCTAAAGTGGGATGATAGCCCAAGGCTCCCTTTCTCAAGACACTTAGTATTATTAGTTACTACCCACAAGAATACCCTCTTATCATTTCACTTGAATCAAACCTAAGTGCTTTATGACCCTCTAAGGGAAAAGACAATCTTTCGTCAATCCCGAGCACAGTCTTACCCTTAGCTCACCAAGCATTCTCATCACCTAAACTCCTTTTTGGTGACCTCAACCTCTTCATCCAAATCAGGTACACCAACTAACTCTCATTCTCACCAAATGGTCTACAAGTTATCTCCATTCTACCATGTGTCCCATACACGCACATGTAATTCCATGTTACCTGCATTGCCCACTACAAGGACTACATAATCTGACCTCAGCATCCACCCTGGGATTTCACTACTTACCTTGCATGTTTATCAATCGTATTACTTGTTATATCACATTTAAGTATGATGCCTACTCGTTTAGGGGACTCATATCCTCAACCCCGCACAGGACTGCTTGTGCATTTATCATAATCTCACACATGATTCCAAGGATCTTGCACGTGATCCCTCCGATATACTACAATCATTACAGACGTCTTCTTATTCAATTACGGATGATAAATCACCTTAAATCCGTACGAGAAAACCCACTATATTTATTGTAATCATAAACAAACAGCATTAATGACAAATACCTTCAATGAATGTCACAGCATCGGTTCAACTATATTTCTTGCGATCATAAAAGATTAAGCATTTATAACAATACTTTAATTTGTTATCGCATCATCGAGGTGCACATTCGATCATCAACCACAAAGTATTAAGTCTATGATCTGTCCGCTAACATTTTATTAATAAATCACAATTTCAGAATGATGTACCCAAACAGGACAGCCCTCGAGAATCGGATTTCGGGAAGCTACACTCCTCCGAAAATATCGTGTCGCCCCATTTTGGAAAGGTCTCTCCGATAGCTACAACTTTCATGTTCGCTCCAAGAACTGAGAAATCGGCCACTAGTAATCCCACCATATGCAATCATGAACATCAACTCACCCATGCAATACCATGTAATTACCTTGTGCTATCAAACACCCTTGGACATCAACTTAGACCCTTCTTATCATGCTTCGCAAAACATCTCAAGGCATCCCTGGCCTTGGCATAAACATTTCAAAGCACCACCGGCCTGCGCATAAACATTTCAAGGCATCACCGGCCTGTGCATAACGTTCAACAACGTTCCAACAAAAGTAGGGCGATAGCGTGTTCGAACATGGTAATTCTCTATCATGATTCTACGGGACTACTAGTGCGCATTTCCAATCATACACATTCCCTTAAGAATTTATCCCAACATCAATATCTCTAAAATCACTGTCACCGTGCCTCATCATCTATAACATGATTCGTATATGACTTTAATTTATCCGAGCTTCCGACTTAGCATTTACACCACAGTTAAGACATTCAACGAAAGATTAATAACTTTAAAATGACGCACCCAAAAATTACAAAACTTCACAAGGATGCTTATAATCATGATAATAAACACTCCACCAATTTTCATGAGCGTCGAAGCAAAATATTGGGAGATATTCATAAATTACCGTAATCGAGTGTGATACGACACTGTTCAGTAAAACAGACATTCAGAAAGCTCTACTCAACCAAAAATTATGATTAACCCCAATCTGGAAAGCTAAGAAGAAGAGCTACAACTTTTATGTTTACCACAAAACCCAGAACTTAGTGTTTCATACCCAAAAATCCTCATTGAAGTCAACAGCCCAAATCTGGACAGAAAACAGAGCACAAAATCCTGATTTAATTCTCTGGACAGTCCACTCGACTGGACATCTAGAGAGCTACAGGTCACCCTAGAAAATGTGTAACCTATCGTTGGAAAGCTCTCTTCAAGGGCTACAACTTTCATGTTGAGCCCGAGACTTAAATTCAGTGGGATCATGCCCATAAATGGGCTTGAAGCTGACTGTAACCAGTTTTACCTTAACAAGGGTGCACCTAGCACTTATACAAAATCATTATGACCATTCATGAAGTAACATAACTCCACCCTCCTCCAGAAAACCAGGGTTCCCAAAAGCCCTAAATATTTCTCATCCAAAATCAAATCCTAACACAATTTCTTCCAAAATACCAAATCAAAATTGTCTTTCGTCATAGGAGCAAACCCTAGCACCTTCCTCATCGATCTCACTCCATGGACCACGGCCATGCGCAAAATCAGATCCTATCTCCACCTTTTGGCGAGAAGAAATGATTCCAAGGAACTTCGCGGCATGCGATGCCCTAAATCGGAAGTTCCATGTGGTGACCTAAGAGAAAACTCCATTAATCTCTCATGAGAAGCTCTTTTGAGCCCTCATCTCACCTAGTGTAACTAGGATACTAGCACCAAGAGAGAGGGGAGGAAGCTCACCGAGTGTCCATGCATGCTACCCAATAGCCGCGTATGCGGCGTTTGCGCGTCGCTCCCGGCCGTGGTTGGATCTCGCCGATCCGGATCTCGTCGGATGTCGCCGAAGTAGAGTCAACCCCTTGAAGTGGGCTGTTTGACCTTCAGAGAGCAGGGCCCGCTGTTTTGGGTCTTCGAAAGAGGAGATCTCGCCAAAAAAAAGAGATCATAAGCCTTGGTGGAGAGAGGTTGAGCTCGCCGGAGTTTGGAGCTTGGTGGTGGTCGACCTAGAGGAGAGGATCACGGTTTTGCCATGGAGTTACTCGCCGGAAATGTCGCCGGAGAAGAGAGGCTCGGCTTGCTTGGAGGCGGAGCTGTTGGATCTGGAAGAGCTCGGCCATGGAGGTTGTAGAGAGAGAGAGAGAGGTCAGCCATGGTGGAGTAGAGAAAGAGAGAGCTAGAGAAATGGAGAGAAAGAGAGATCTGTGGGGTGATGGATCTGGAAGTTTGTAGGCTGCCATGGACGAGGAGGAGCTTCTCCGGAGGAGTTCCGGCCGGAGTCGAGCTTGCCGTGAGGAGCGCCGGAGTAGAGCTCGCTGAGAGGAGCGGCGCCGGAGAAGGGAGTTGCCGACTGCGAGGTTTCGCCGTGAGAAATGGGAGCTCGCCGGAGTGGGAGGCTGGATCGAGGAGAGGGAATGGAGAGAGGGCTGTCGTGCGGCGCATCTGAGAGGAGAGGGCTCGGTGAGGTAAGTTGTTTCTAACCTAAGTTTTTTATGTATGTATATATATATATATATAATATATCATATAATAATAATATTAATAATATGATTAGTATTATTATTATTATCATCTTTTCATTCAAACGTGTGTACATCGCTCTAAACTGGTCGGAATCTGTCCTGAAAGGGCTCGTTACGACCGTCTCGCCGATACGCATCTATCGGAACAGTCCACGATCAAATCCGAGTTCGTTTGCTCATTTTACGCTCGCCGGAGCGCTTACGGCCTAATTTTACGCCGCATTAAAATTCGTCGAACGACGTCGGAATTTCAAACGGACGACTCGGTTGGACTCGTATCATCATTACGAGTCCAACAAAACTGACTGGGGTCTATTTCGAGGTTGTTTGTTCGATTGCACATTTTTGGGTAAATGAGCTATTGCAAATCACGTTATAATTTCGCCGATTCTTATCAGAATCGAGCGCGCACAGTTTCGTTGGCCTCGTATGGGTTTCACGAGTTTAACAAAATTGACTGAGGTGAATTCCGAGATCGTTTGGTCAATTTCACCATTTTGGATAAATATGCTATTCGCAGACCACATTATAATTTCGCCGATTCTCATCCGAATCGAGTGCGGGCAGTTTCGTTGAACTCGTATAGGCTTCACGAGTCTAACAAAACTGACTAAGGTGAATTCCGAGACCGTCTGCTGCATACCGCCTTTTGAATAAATACGATATTCGCAGACCGTGTCATTTGAGCTAACGTACGCACTATAATTCCTTCAAGGCGGTACGCCTCCTTCGAGTTTTATCGCTCAAGTTATGCTCTCCAGACGGCTCAGATCCCGATACAGCAACCATCGAGACAAGGAATAGAAATGGTACTCGCCGCGTTCGTCGAGTGCACTTCTCCGGCTCAGGTGCAAGCCGGGCCCTCAATACACCCCGAGCTCGAGTCACCTCACTCGACTCAAAAACACGCACAAGGGGTCTAGCTCGAATCGGGATGTTACAAATCCAATAAACGAAGAAACAATTTCGTCCCCGAAATTTAAGTTGAGGTTAGGGGGGGTCTTCCGAATGGGATCGAAACATACTCACCGTATGCAGTTACGGATGATTCACCCTTAACAATATCAAGGTCATTTATACATTCCCAAGCGTTATGTTTTATACATAGGGTCTAGATTGGGTGAGCGCTCTTGTCTTGTCCAGTCATACGAATTAATCGTGGCTCACACTATTTCAACCATAACTAATAGAAACTACACATAGCCGTCCTAAACAAAAATAATTCAAACTGGAACGATATATCGCAGTCCCAAATTAAAAATATAACGAAACTGAAGAGGTAAATCGGCCCCAAACCGAAATACATTATATATAATTTATATATATAGCAGCTCTTAGGATTTTAATTGCATACAGCAGCCCAAATCTCCTAACATTTAATTCCAGACATTTCACGAACCAGGAGATTTACTTTAGCATAAAACTAGGGAAATTCCGTAAAACTCCCAACACATAATCTCTAGCATAGACCAAGCAGCTACCAACATATTTCCCAAAAACTCTAGCATAAAGATAAAACCAGGAAAACCTGGAAGAAACCTGTAAGCAATGCAAATCATACAATCTAAAAGGAATTTCTAGCACGACCAAGGGAATTCACCAACACTCCCATCATCATCAAACAGCTGCTATTCATGAAACCAAGAAAACACAAAACAACTACTAACAATCGACTTCCTGCCTACCATGAGTCTTCAGCACACTTCCTCGGTACTCTTACTTTGCTTACTATATCCATAAATCATATATGTCGTCCTGTGCATCGACACAACTCCTCTGAATCCCTGAGAATCAGAGGTCAAGTTGAGGGTAATCACATTTTCTCCCAGACAACACGTTGGACGCGGTCGATAAGCCGACAAGGCTTCTACAAGGGTTTAGTGTACGTCTCGTGATTTCACATGGTCCGAAAATTACTACACGCATTTAAAACGCATTTGTATGAATTTGTCAACTTAACAAATCACGCAACAATGCCTTAGCACCACGGGTAGCAACAATTCTGTATTCTTTATCTTAGAACGGACGCTTGCAAACACACCTCTCCGATCAAAAATCGATACAGTTCCCACTTGACAAACTTTAAGGCGTCCCCCAAAATTTGTCATGCGGTCGTCAGATCGACCTTTGATCCTTGAGAGGCACTGCAACGCTACATTACAGTTTACTTCTCCGCATAGCCTTCGGTTACAGTGAAGACCTGCTCATCCTTAAGGTACTCACCTCCAACCCTCTGAAAGTGAACTCACCGCAACCAAAACTTGGTTCAACCAATCCCCCTTGCCTAAGATGAACACACTCATCAAGGAGTGCCAAATTCCAAATACTAAAACAAGTAGGCAATTAATCATACAACACGCATCTTCTCCACTTAGCACGGCATCCACTTGATATTAAGTTTCAACAATTGCTATGATCACCTTATAACAACTCAAGTGCAAGGGCATGCATGCAAAAGCCACCAACCAAGTCCAATATCAAGTTATGGCAAGATATCTACAATGATTAAACATCATGGATGTTTTCCGCTTGACTTGAAATGACATTATGCCCTTTCAATCCATCAACTACCCCAAAAAAAAATGTTACTAGCTCAAGGGTTTAAGCTCAGGAAGCTTTTATATTTCCAAATAGCTTCCAAATTCCGCACGTGGTCATCCGATAATGCTATCAATTGGTTCTGGCGATATTATGAGGCGCTATCGAGGCTCAAAGTAAGGTGAATCCATGACTCTACACCTCGCACGGGTCATAATCAAATCATTCCCTTCTAATAACACATGGCCTCGAGTCAATTGTTACTTTTGTCTACTCCCAGTTCTACTTAGATTTGCACCGGATTCAAAAATTGGTGCTACTTTTATCCCGTGATTTAATTCATTTCATTTAAGGGCTCCTAAACCGTGAACATAAACCTTATCCAAGGGTTGGGTTTCGGCACAGAGCCTGCAGAGGACTGCCTTATCGAGGCAATACAATCACGCGTACACTTACTTGTACGTATAGAGACATATTCATATCTTACTAATTAAGTAAATGCACTTATCGTCAATATTCCAATCACGTGTTCAATTCACGACGTGTTTCAACACCCTTGACGCTCTCACCCGTATTGAGAGGTTATCACGAATCCAATCCTCATCGTTCACGTACTATTTAAATAAACATGATCTAAGGGAAAGCGAAGTCGGAACATAAATAGACCAATAAACGAAGGGACAAGCCCCGCACGTTTTGAACTAAATTTCTTCCACCGCCCATATGGTACATTCATCACACGTATGGGCACAAACCTTAGGGGTATACCTTCCTCGACTTAGAGTTCTTACCCTATAGCACTTGCCACAAGGCACTTGAATAACAATTCCTGGGAAATATTAAAGTGTTCTAGGCCTTCAAGCTACCATTTTCACAACCTTTTTAGGGGTCGACATGTTCCCAACTACAAAATGGTCACTTTCTAGACTCGCAGTCTTATTGGATGTAAACTACAGAGAGGAGCACCACATTGTTGGTACGAACATCAACTTAGAAATCTCTTACTGCCCCAACAGTAGATAAGAAGCACTACTTCTAACTGCGATACTAGTCACGAGTTGCTCTCACTATAAGGGGGGTCTTAACATTTATCATGTGGTTTCACTATATTTACTGTTGATAATTAAAATTTATTTCCCAAAATCATGAATCTTTCTAAAGACGATCATGATATTTTCGATTTATGTGTTTTGACTCTCCATATCATCATATTTATAGTAAAAAGATTCATACATATAGTATACATCTTCCAAGTTTAGCAAGTGATCGGCTACCTTTTAACTTTGGGGGGGGGGGGGGGGGGGATACTTCCAATGTCATGTGTTTAATCATCAAGAAGTTTCACCATTTATCTTTTAGTTCATAAGAACAATCGAGTTCACATTCACCTCATTTCACTTGTCATGGTGATATCCTATCTCGATCCACAAATCCCCAACATGGTGTTATTGCCTCAAGAATTTAAGCTTGGACAAATTTATATTTTCAATGATTCCCAAAAATCAACATTTGTTCGACCTGAGATGTTTAACAATTTGTCTTAGTGATATTACGAATCATCGTTGCGGGCTTAGAGGAAGATATATCTATCGCTTCCTTCTAAGAGCACAAGGACCCGAGTCAGGTATTACTTTGGTCCAACCTAGATCATAGTTAGACTTGCACCGAATTTCTTTTGGGATCCAGATAGTTCCATTCAAGGGCCTCTTATCGTGAACTTAAACCTTGTCTCATTGTAGGGTTATGATACCTAGCCTCTAAAAATCTACCTTGCCAAGGCAGTAATATTACACATAACCCTTACTTGTTCGAATATAACGTATAAACTCCAAAGTTGCCCACAATCGCCGCTAGAGATTGCTAAAGACATGTTTATTCCATGATAAACATTTGAGATTTTTAATCAATTAACAAGTCATACTATCCTTGTCATCTTCATAAATCAAACGTAGTCGAATCAATGAAGCCACATTCATTTTTGGCCTTTTACTAGTCGATTTGGATCTATTAATTTTTCCTAACATCCCTTTAACATACAAGTCATTGCAAATTTCCTAACTTCCTGGGATGGTTGATCATTAAACCACTCATACATATACAAACTTCATTATATCATCATAAGGGTACATAATTTCATCGAGTATCAAGCTATAATGTCATCAAAAGTTAAGTATAGGTCGATACGGATATTTACCAAAACGGCTAACTTACTACTTTCCTCGTTACTTATCCACATAATCTTAGAACACTATAAAGAAAATGATCATCTTCAAAAAATGCTTTTCCTCTCTTATTCCGCTAATAAAATTCCCATCAACCCAGACATGGCCTTAACAGTCTGTTTTGCTTAAGGTGAATTAACTCTCAGGGGTCAAAACTTCCAATGTCAAAAATTACAAAGATTCTAACTCCTCAAGGGATCCAAGACGGTACATAACTAGCCCAATAAACGAAGAGATAAGTCCCCGTATCTCTTCGACTGAGTTTCTTCTACCACCAATATAACACATTCGTCCCAAAATGAGCCTTCTCTGGATCCGAATTCTTATCATATCTCCTCCATATGAAACCTTCTACATGAATAGAAGTGAGAGGTATCGACATACAGTATAAAAGGCATGCTTGGTGGTCTCTTACTAAGCTGATAATGGACTACAGGCACCAATCTCATTAAGATTGCCCTAAAATTTTTTGGGTAAGATGATAATATTACTCCATATCTGGGATAGAAATCTCAGGGTGCGAGTTTTTAGAATTTACACTCACATTAAACTCTTCCCTTAGTCACTTAAGGTCACTTATTGCTTGGCTCAATCATCCCCAAGAACCGTATAAGGCTAGGATACGTCATGACCTATCCTGCTAAGTCGACCAAAATGGTATCACATGCCAAGCCAACTCTGACTGTTGGAATGGGAAAACAAATTACTGTCTCGGGATGAGCCAGCATCTATACGTAAGGGTATGAGTTTGGCTTAGGTTGGCACTTTCTATAGGAAAAAGCGGACATACTTATTGTGAATTACACATGGGCACACCACCGCTTCCGCTGCATCAGTTTGTCCTCAAACTGATCTAGCTAGCAGCGGTAGCCTAGTGGTCTAATGGACTTCTTTATCTCAGGATCGTTGCAAGCTGATACCATTTGTAAGATCCCCCTCCCGGAACACAAAACACGGTCGAGGGAGATCTTATGCCCGGAATAGCCGCCTTGCGGAAGCGCCAGCGCACGAGCTAGCCTCCCCCACAAGACGCCTATCCTGCCGGCCAAACCAACTGAACAGCGCCAACCCATCAATGAAAGAAAGCATTAAAATCCAAAGATTCACAATAAGTAAAAATGTCCAAATCAAAGTACAAGAAAGACAGAAAGCTACACAGGCTCCTGCAAATCATCAGAGTACCCAGCTAAATGCCCCAAGGGCTACATCTCAAAACACTCACCCGCCTCTGACACTGACGGCAGCTAAGGTACCATAAACCCCAGCCCTGCACCCCTGACCTGGCTGGCCTCCGGTGTTGAACGCTGCTACACCACTGAAAGTGCTCCTAAAAAGAGGGACGTAGCAACCGTTAGTCATAAAGACTAAGTGGCTTCTCATCCGCTCCCCAGCGACTCCAAGGCACCGGGCGGAAGGAAAGGAAGAAAAGCTGCAATATACACAATAATATACAAAGCAGGTGACAGGAATGGTTGTAAATATATAAATGAAGCTGTAAGTGAAGCATAGCAAAGAGCATGTAAAGAGCAGTAAATATAATGGCAGGTAAAGTAATTTAAAAGTAACCATTGATTTATAGGAATGCTCATACAAACTTATAGACCAAGGGGTCGTTTAGCAGGGCATATCGTATAAAAAGTCTCATACCAATTTATACGATAGGGGTAGGGGTTGTAATGCAATGATTATGCCATGACATGCAAGGTATGTTGTTATGTTATGCTCATACAAGTGCAACTCACTCACTACGACTCTATGCGCATAGACCTTTAGTTCCCCCTTTTTGGAGCTAGCAAGACTCCCAGGATACTCCCGTAGTGGCAAACGGAAGCGGTGGGTTGGGCCTCGCCCACCTCTAGGTTGGTATTCACACTACCTCACCTAGACCTATCATACGCCTCAACGCAAAACCGCGGAGCGTCTGCGTACTCTTACTGGCTGGATCACCAGACTTTCATGGCTAAGTGTAAATACCACACTTGCCGAGTCAACGTATTGACGTCGGTGTGAACGACCGTCCAATACCGAAGACCCACCACCTTCGTGCACATGCAACATGTCCTACTATCTATCTCTGAGCCATAAGCTCCCCGGGCTGACCTGCCCGTCATTAGTAACCTTCTGAGCCACCGGCTCGCCGGACCAACCCGTTCGTACCGACAAACACTACTGTGTCGCAAGCTCACCTGACTTATCAATCCGCTCTTACAACCGCTGAGCCTACTGCTCGGAGCACCAAACCAACTAAACTCCCGTAACCACGGGGTGTGGGTGAGCGTGTTATTAAATTATTCTTGTATAACATCTTACTCTTACAGCTTATGGTTAATCTTGGACTTCCCGAGGGTTACCCTGTGCGGGGCTCACTACGGAACTAGGAGCTAAAGTGGGATGATAGCCCAAGGCTCCCTTTCTCAAGACACTTAGTATTATTAGTTACTACCCACAAGAATACCCTCTTATCATTTCACTTGAATCAAACCTAAGTGCTTTATGACCCTCTAAGGGAAAAGACAATCTTTCGTCAATCCCGAGCACAGTCTTACCCTTAGCTCACCAAGCATTCTCATCACCTAAACTCCTTTTTGGTGACCTCAACCTCTTCATCCAAATCAGGTACACCAACTAACTCTCATTCTCACCAAATGGTCTACAAGTTATCTCCATTCTACCATGTGTCCCATACACGCACATGTAATTCCATGTTACCTGCATTGCCCACTACAAGGACTACATAATCTGACCTCAACATCCACCCTGGGATTTCACTACTTACCTTGCATGTTTATCAATCGTATTACTTGTTATATCACATTTAAGTATGATGCCTACTCGTTTAGGGGACTCATATCCTCAACCCCGCACAGGACTGCTTGTGCATTTATCATAATCTCACACATGATTCCAAGGATCTTGCACGTGATCCCTCCGATATACTACAATCATTACAGACGTCTTCTTATTCAATTACGGATGATAAATCACCTTAAATCCGTACGAGAAAACCCACTATATTTATTGTAATCATAAACAAACAGCATTAATGACAAATACCTTCAATGAATGTCACAGCATCGGTTCAACTATATTTCTTGCGATCATAAAGGATTAAGCATTTATAACAATACTTTAATTTGTTATCGCATCATCGAGGTGCACATTCGATCATCAACCACAAAGTATTAAGTCTATGATCTGTCCGCTAACATTTTATTAATAAATCACAATTTCAGAATGATGTACCCAAACAGGACAGCCCTCGAGAATCGGATTTCGGGAAGCTACACTCCTCCGAAAATATCGTGTCGCCCCATTTTGGAAAGGTCTCTCCGATAGCTACAACTTTCATGTTCGCTCCAAGAACTGAGAAATCGGCCACTAGTAATCCCACCATATGCAATCATGAACATCAACTCACCCATGCAATACCATGTAATTACCTTGTGCTATCAAACACCCTTGGACATCAACTTAGACCCTTCTTATCATGCTTCGCAAAACATCTCAAGGCATCCCTGGCCTTGGCATAAACATTTCAAAGCACCACCGGCCTGCGCATAAACATTTCAAGGCATCACCGGCCTGTGCATAACGTTCAACAACGTTCCAACAAAAGTAGGGCGATAGCGTGTTCGAACATGGTAATTCTCTATCATGATTCTACGGGACTACTAGTGCGCATTTCCAATCATACACATTCCCTTAAGAATTTATCCCAACATCAATATCTCTAAAATCACTGTCACCGTGCCTCATCATCTATAACATGATTCGTATATGACTTTAATTTATCCGAGCTTCCGACTTAGCATTTACACCACAGTTAAGACATTCAACGGAAGATTAATAACTTTAAAATGACGCACCCAAAAATTACAAAACTTCACAAGGATGCTTATAATCATGATAATAAACACTCCACCAATTTTCATGAGCGTCGAAGCAATATATTGGGAGATATTCATAAATTACCGTAATCGAGTGTGATACGACACTGTTCAGTAAAACAGACATTCAGAAAGCTCTACTCAACCAAAAATTATGATTAACCCCAATCTGGAAAGCTAAGAAGAAGAGCTACAACTTTTATGTTTACCACAAAACCCAGAACTTAGTGTTTCATACCCAAAATCCTCATTGAAGTCAACAGCCCAAATCTGGACAGAAAACAGAGCACAAAATCCTGATTTAATTCTCTGGACAGTCCACTCGACTGGACATCTAGAGAGCTACAGGTCACCCTAGAAAACGTGTAACCTATCGTTGGAAAGCTCTCTTCAAGGGCTACAACTTTCATGTTGAGCCCGAGACTTATATTCAGTGGGATCATGTCCATAAATGGGCTTGAAGCTGACTGTAACCAGTTTTACCTTAACAAGGGTGCACCTAGCACTTATACAAAATCATTATGACCATTCATGAAGTAACATAACTCCACCCTCCTCCAGAAAACCAGGGTTCCCAAAAGCCCTAAATATTTCTCATCCAAAATCAAATCCTAACACAATTTCTTCCAAAATACCAAATCAAAATTGTCTTTCGTCATAGGAGCAAACCCTAGCACCTTCCTCATCGATCTCACTCCATGGACCACGGCCATGCGCAAAATCAGATCCTATCTCCACCTTTTGGCGAGAAGAAATGATTCCAAGGAACTTCGCGGCATGCGATGCCCTAAATCGGAAGTTCCATGTGGTGACCTAAGAGAAAACTCCATTAATCTCTCATGAGAAGCTCTTTTGAGCCCTCATCTCACCTAGTGTAACTAGGATACTAGCACCAAGAGAGAGGGGAGGAAGCTCACCGAGTGTCCATGCATGCTACCCAATAGCCGCGTATGCGGCGTTTGCGCGTCGCTCCCGGCCGTGGTTGGATCTCGCCGATCCGGATCTCGTCGGATGTCGCCGAAGTAGAGTCAACCCCTTGAAGTGGGCTGTTTGACCTTCAGAGAGCAGGGCCCGCTGTTTTGGGTCTTCGAAAGAGGAGATCTCGCCAAAAAAAAGAGATCATAAGCCTTGGTGGAGAGAGGTTGAGCTCGCCGGAGTTTGGAGCTTGGTGGTGGTCGACCTAGAGGAGAGGATCACGGTTTTGCCATGGAGTTACTCGCCGGAAATGTCGCCGGAGAAGAGAGGCTCGGCTTGCTTGGAGGCGGAGCTGTTGGATCTGGAAGAGCTCGGCCATGGAGGTTGTAGAGAGAGAGAGAGAGGTCAGCCATGGTGGAGTAGAGAAAGAGAGAGCTAGAGAAATGGAGAGAAAGAGAGATCTGTGGGGTGATGGATCTGGAAGTTTGTAGGCTGCCATGGACGAGGAGGAGCTTCTCCGGAGGAGTTCCGGCCGGAGTCGAGCTTGCCGTGAGGAGCGCCGGAGTAGAGCTCGCTGAGAGGAGCGGCGCCGGAGAAGGGAGTTGCCGACTGCGAGGTTTCGCCGTGAGAAATGGGAGCTCGCCGGAGTGGGAGGCTGGATCGAGGAGAGGGAATGGAGAGAGGGCTGTCGTGCGGCGCATCTGAGAGGAGAGGGCTCGGTGAGGTAAGTTGTTTCTAACCTAAGTTTTTTATGTATGTATATATATATATATAATATATCATATAATAATAATATTAATAATATGATTAGTATTATTATTATTATCATCTTTTCATTCAAACGTGTGTACATCGCTCTAAACTGGTCGGAATCTGTCCTGAAAGGGCTCGTTACGACCGTCTCGCCGATACGCATCTATCGGAACAGTCCACGATCAAATCCGAGTTCGTTTGCTCATTTTACGCTCGCCGGAGCGCTTACGGCCTAATTTTACGCCGCATTAAAATTCGTCGAACGACGTCGGAATTTCAAACGGACGACTCGGTTGGACTCGTATCATCATTACGAGTCCAACAAAACTGACTGGGGTCTATTTCGAGGTTGTTTGTTCGATTGCACATTTTTGGGTAAATGAGCTATTGCAAATCACGTTATAATTTCGCCGATTCTTATCAGAATCGAGCGCGCACAGTTTCGTTGGCCTCGTATGGGTTTCACGAGTTTAACAAAATTGACTGAGGTGAATTCCGAGATCGTTTGGTCAATTTCACCATTTTGGATAAATATGCTATTCGCAGACCACATTATAATTTCGCCGATTCTCATCCGAATCGAGTGCGGGCAGTTTCGTTGAACTCGTATAGGCTTCACGAGTCTAACAAAACTGACTAAGGTGAATTCCGAGACCGTCTGCTGCATACCGCCTTTTGAATAAATACGATATTCGCAGACCGTGTCATTTGAGCTAACGTACGCACTATAATTCCTTCAAGGCGGTACGCCTCCTTCGAGTTTTATCACTCAAGTTATGCTCTCCAGACGGCTCAGATCCCGATACAGCAACCATCGAGACAAGGAATAGAAATGGTACTCGCCGCGTTCGTCGAGTGCACTTCTCCGGCTCAGGTGCAAGCCGGGCCCTCAATACACCCCGAGCTCGAGTCACCTCACTCGACTCAAAAACACGCACAAGGGGTCTAGCTCGAATCGGGATGTTACAAATCCAATAAACGAAGAAACAATTTCGTCCCCGAAATTTAAGTTGAGGTTAGGGGGGGTCTTCCGAATGGGATCGAAACATACTCACCGTATGCAGTTACGGATGATTCACCCTTAACAATATCAAGGTCATTTATACATTCCCAAGCGTTATGTTTTATACATAGGGTCTAGATTGGGCGAGCGCTCTTGTCTTGTCCAGTCATACGAATTAATCGTGGCTCACACTATTTCAACCATAGCTAATAGAAACTACACATAGCCGTCCTAAACAAAAATAATTCAAACTGGAACGATATATCGCAGTCCCAAATTAAAAATATAACGAAACTGAAGAGGTAAATCGGCCCCAAACCGAAATACATTATATATAATTTATATATATAGCAGCTCTTAGGATTTTAATTGCATACAGCAGCCCAAATCTCCTAACATTTAATTCCAGACATTTCACGAACCAGGAGATTTACTTTAGCATAAAACTAGGGAAATTCCGTAAAACTCCCAACACATAATCTCTAGCATAGACCAAGCAGCTACCAACATATTTCCCAAAAACTCTAGCATAAAGATAAAACCAGGAAAACCTGGAAGAAACCTGTAAGCAATGCAAATCATACAATCTAAAAGGAATTTCTAGCACGACCAAGGGAATTCACCAACACTCCCATCATCATCAAACAGCTGCTATTCATGAAACCAAGAAAACACAAAACAACTACTAACAATCGACTTCCTGCCTACCATGAGTCTTCAGCACACTTCCTCGGTACTCTTACTTTGCTTACTATATCCATAAATCATATATGTCGTCCTGTGCATCGACACAACTCCTCTGAATCCCTGAGAATCAGAGGTCAAGTTGAGGGTAATCACATTTTCTCCCAGACAACACGTTGGACGCGGTCGATAAGCCGACAAGGCTTCTACAAGGGTTTAGTGTACGTCTCGTGATTTCACATGGTCCGAAAATTACTACACGCATTTAAAACGCATTTGTATGAATTTGTCAACTTAACAAATCACGCAACAATGCCTTAGCACCACGGGTAGCAACAATTCTGTATTCTTTATCTTAGAACGGACGCTTGCAAACACACCTCTCCGATCAAAAATCGATACAGTTCCCACTTGACAAACTTTAAGGCGTCCCCCAAAATTTGTCATGCGGTCGTCAGATCGACCTTTGATCCTTGAGAGGCACTGCAACGCTACATTACAGTTTACTTCTCCGCATAGCCTTCGGTTACAGTGAAGACCTGCTCATCCTTAAGGTACTCACCTCCAACCCTCTGGAAGTGAACTCACCGCAACCAAAACTTGGTTCAACCAATCCCCCTTGCCTAAGATGAACACACTCATCAAGGAGTGCCAAATTCCAAATACTAAAACAAGTAGGCAATTAATCATACAACACGCATCTTCTCCACTTAGCACGGCATCCACTTGATATTAAGTTTCAACAATTGCTATGATCACCTTATAACAACTCAAGTGCAAGGGCATGCATGCAAAAGCCACCAACCAAGTCCAATATCAAGTTATGGCAAGATATCTACAATGATTAAACATCATGGATGTTTTCCGCTTGACTTGAAATGACATTATGCCCTTTCAATCCATCAACTACCCCAAAAAAAAATGTTACTAGCTCAAGGGTTTAAGCTCAGGAAGCTTTTATATTTCCAAATAGCTTCCAAATTCCGCACGTGGTCATCCGATAATGCTATCAATTGGTTCTGGCGATATTATGAGGCGCTATCGAGGCTCAAAGTAAGGTGAATCCATGACTCTACACCTCGCACGGGTCATAATCAAATCATTCCCTTCTAATAACACATGGCCTCGAGTCAATTGTTACTTTTGTCTACTCCCAGTTCTACTTAGATTTGCACCGGATTCAAAAATTGGTGCTACTTTTATCCCGTGATTTAATTCATTTCATTTAAGGGCTCCTAAACCGTGAACATAAACCTTATCCAAGGGTTGGGTTTCGGCACAGAGCCTGCAGAGGACTGCCTTATCGAGGCAATACAATCACGCGTACACTTACTTGTACGTATAGAGACATATTCATATCTTACTAATTAAGTAAATGCACTTATCGTCAATATTCCAATCACGTGTTCAATTCACGACGTGTTTCAACACCCTTGACGCTCTCACCCGTATTGAGAGGTTATCACGAATCCAATCCTCATCGTTCACGTACTATTTAAATAAACATGATCTAAGGGAAAGCGAAGTCGGAACATAAATAGACCAATAAACGAAGGGACAAGCCCCGCACGTTTTGAACTAAATTTCTTCCACCGCCCATATGGTACATTCATCACACGTATGGGCACAAACCTTAGGGGTATACCTTCCTCGACTTAGAGTTCTTACCCTATAGCACTTGCCACAAGGCACTTGAATAACAATTCCTGGGAAATATTAAAGTGTTCTAGGCCTTCAAGCTACCATTTTCACAACCTTTTTAGGGGTCGACATGTTCCCAACTACAAAATGGTCACTTTCTAGACTCGCAGTCTTATTGGATGTAAACTACAGAGAGGAGCACCACATTGTTGGTACGAACATCAACTTAGAAATCTCTTACTGCCCCAACAGTAGATAAGAAGCACTACTTCTAACTGCGATACTAGTCACGAGTTGCTCTCACTATAAGGGGGGTCTTAACATTTATCATGTGGTTTCACTATATTTACTGTTGATAATTAAAATTTATTTCCCAAAATCATGAATCTTTCTAAAGACGATCATGATATTTTCGATTTATGTGTTTTGACTCTCCATATCATCATATTTATAGTAAAAAGATTCATACATATAGTATACATCTTCCAAGTTTAGCAAGTGATCGGCTACCTTTTAACTTTGGGGGGGGGGGGGGGGGGGGGGATACTTCCAATGTCATGTGTTTAATCATCAAGAAGTTTCACCATTTATCTTTTAGTTCATAAGAACAATCGAGTTCACATTCACCTCATTTCACTTGTCATGGTGATATCCTATCTCGATCCACAAATCCCCAACATGGTGTTATTGCCTCAAGAATTTAAGCTTGGACAAATTTATATTTTCAATGATTCCCAAAAATCAACATTTGTTCGACCTGAGATGTTTAACAATTTGTCTTAGTGATATTACGAATCATCGTTGCGGGCTTAGAGGAAGATATATCTATCGCTTCCTTCTAAGAGCACAAGGACCCGAGTCAGGTATTACTTTGGTCCAACTTAGATCATAGTTAGACTTGCACCGAATTTCTTTTGGGATCCAGATAGTTCCATTCAAGGGCCTCTTATCGTGAACTTAAACCTTGTCTCATTGTAGGGTTATGATACCTAGCCTCTAAAAATCTACCTTGCCAAGGCAGTAATATTACACATAACCCTTACTTGTTCGAATATAACGTATAAACTCCAAAGTTGCCCACAATCGCCGCTAGAGATTGCTAAAGACATGTTTATTCCATGATAAACATTTGAGATTTTTAATCAATTAACAAGTCATACTATCCTTGTCATCTTCATAAATCAAACGTAGTCGAATCAATGAAGCCACATTCATTTTTGGCCTTTTACTAGTCGATTTGGATCTATTAATTTTTCCTAACATCCCTTTAACATACAAGTCATTGCAAATTTCCTAACTTCCTGGGATGGTTGATCATTAAACCACTCATACATATACAAACTTCATTATATCATCATAAGGGTACATAATTTCATCGAGTATCAAGCTATAATGTCATCAAAAGTTAAGTATAGGTCGATACGGATATTTACCAAAACGGCTAACTTACTACTTTCCTCGTTACTTATCCACATAATCTTAGAACACTATAAAGAAAATGATCATCTTCAAAAAATGCTTTTCCTCTCTTATTCCGCTAATAAAATTCCCATCAACCCAGACATGGCCTTAACAGTCTGTTTTGCTTAAGGTGAATTAACTCTCAGGGGTCAAAACTTCCAATGTCAAAAATTACAAAGATTCTAACTCCTCAAGGGATCCAAGACGGTACATAACTAGCCCAATAAACGAAGAGATAAGTCCCCGTATCTCTTCGACTGAGTTTCTTCTACCACCAATATAACACATTCGTCCCAAAATGAGCCTTCTCTGGATCCGAATTCTTATCATATCTCCTCCATATGAAACCTTCTACATGAATAGAAGTGAGAGGTATCGACATACAGTATAAAAGGCATGCTTGGTGGTCTCTTACTAAGCTGATAATGGACTACAGGCACCAATCTCATTGAGATTGCCCTAAAATTTTTTGGGTAAGATGATAATATTACTCCATATCTGGGATAGAAATCTCAGGGTGCGAGTTTTTAGAATTTACACTCACATTAAACTCTTCCCTTAGTCACTTAAGGTCACTTATTGCTTGGCTCAATCATCCCCAAGAACCGTATAAGGCTAGGATACGTCATGACCTATCCTGCTAAGTCGACCAAAATGGTATCACATGCCAAGCCAACTCTGACTGTTGGAATGGGAAAACAAATTACTGTCTCGGGATGAGCCAGCATCTATACGTAAGGGTATGAGTTTGGCTTAGGTTGGCACTTTCTATAGGAAAAAGCGGACATACTTATTGTGAATTACACATGGGCACACCACCGCTTCCGCTGCATCAGTTTGTCCTCAAACTGATCTAGCTAGCAGCGGTAGCCTAGTGGTCTAATGGACTTCTTTATCTCAGGATCGTTGCAAGCTGATACCATTTGTAAGATCCCCCTCCCGGAACACAAAACACGGTCGAGGGAGATCTTATGCCCGGAATAGCCGCCTTGCGGAAGCGCCAGCGCACGAGCTAGCCTCCCCCACAAGACGCCTATCCTGCCGGCCAAACCAACTGAACAGCGCCAACCCATCAATGAAAGAAAGCATTAAAATCCAAAGATTCACAATAAGTAAAAATGTCCAAATCAAAGTACAAGAAAGACAGAAAGCTACACAGGCTCCTGCAAATCATCAGAGTACCCAGCTAAATGCCCCAAGGGCTACATCTCAAAACACTCACCCGCCTCTGACACTGACGGCAGCTAAGGTACCATAAACCCCAGCCCTGCACCCCTGACCTGGCTGGCCTCCGGTGTTGAACGCTGCTACACCACTGAAAGTGCTCCTAAAAAGAGGGACGTGGCAACCGTTAGTCATAAAGACTAAGTGGCTTCTCATCCGCTCCCCAGCGACTCCAAGGCACCGGGCGGAAGGAAAGGAAGAAAAGCTGCAATATACACAATAATATACAAAGCAGGTGACAGGAATGGTTGTAAATATATAAATGAAGCTGTAAGTGAAGCATAGCAAAGAGCATGTAAAGAGCAGTAAATATAATGGCAGGTAAAGTAATTTAAAAGTAACCATTGATTTATAGGAATGCTCATACAAACTTATAGACCAAGGGGTCGTTTATCAGGGCATATCGTATAAAAAGTCTCATACCAATTTATACGATAGGGGTAGGGGTTGTAATGCAATGATTATGCCATGACATGCAAGGTATGTTGTTATGTTATGCTCATACAAGTGCAACTCACTCACTACGACTCTATGCGCATAGACCTTTAGTTCCCCCTTTTTGGAGCTAGCAAGACTCCCAGGATACTCCCGTAGTGGCAAACGGAAGCGGTGGGTTGGGCCTCGCCCACCTCTAGGTTGGTATTCACACTACCTCACCTAGACCTATCGTACGCCTCAACGCAAAACCGCGGAGCGTCTGCGTACTCTTACTGGCTGGATCACCAGACTTTCATGGCTAAGTGTAAATACCACACTTGCCGAGTCAACGTATTGACGTCGGTGTGAACGACCGTCCAATACCGAAGACCCACCACCTTCGTGCACATGCAATATGTCCTACTATCTATCTCTGAGCCATAAGCTCCCCGGGCTGACCTGCCCGTCATTAGTAACCTTCTGAGCCACCGGCTCGCCGGACCAACCCGTTCGTACCGACAAACACTACTGTGTCGCAAGCTCACCTGACTTATCAATCCGCTCTTACAATCGCTGAGCCTACTGCTCGGAGCACCAAACCAACTAAACTCCCGTAACCACGGGCTGTGGGTGAGCGTGTTATTAAATTATTCTTGTATAACATCTTACTCTTACAGCTTATGGTTAATCTTGGACTTCCCGAGGGTTACCCTGTGCGGGGCTCACTACGGAACTAGGAGCTAAAGTGGGATGATAGCCCAAGGCTCCCTTTCTCAAGACACTTAGTATTATTAGTTACTACCCACAAGAATACCCTCTTATCATTTCACTTGAATCAAACCTAAGTGCTTTATGACCCTCTAAGGGAAAAGACAATCTTTCGTCAATCCCGAGCACAGTCTTACCCTTAGCTCACCAAGCATTCTCATCACCTAAACTCCTTTTTGGTGACCTCAACCTCTTCATCCAAATCAGGTACACCAACTAACTCTCATCCCCACCTAATGGTCTACAAGTTATCTCCATTCTACCATGTGTCCCATACACGCACATGTAATTCCATGTTACCTGCATTGCCCACTACAAGGACTACATAATCTGACCTCAGCATCCACCCTGGGATTTCACTACTTACCTTGCATGTTTATCAATCGTATTACTTGTTATATCACATTTAAGTATGATGCCTACTCGTTTAGGGGACTCATATCCTCAACCCCGCACAGGACTGCTTGTGTATTTATCATAATCTCACACATAATTCCAAGGATCTTGCACGTGATCCCTCCGATATACTACAATCATTACCGACGTCTTCTTATTCAATTACGGATGATAAATCACCTTAAATCCGTACGAGAAAACCCACTATATTTATTGTAATCATAAACAAACAGCATTAATGACAAATACCTTCAATGAATGTCACAGCATCGGTTCAACTATATTTCTTGCGATCATAAAGGATTAAGCATTTATAACAATACTTTAATTTGTTATCGCATCATCGAGGTGCACATTCGATCATCAACCACAAAGTATTAAGTCTATGATCTGTCCGCTAACATTTTATTAATAAATCACAATTTCAGAATGATGTACCCAAACAGGACAGCCCTCGAGAATCGGATTTCGGGAAGCTACACTCCTCCGAAAATATCGTGTCGCCCCATTTTGGAAAGGTCTCTCCGATAGCTACAACTTTCATGTTCGCTCCAAGAACTGAGAAATCGGCCACTAGTAATCCCACCATATGCAATCATGAACATCAACTCACCCATGCAATACCATGTAATTACCTTGTGTTATCAAACACCCTTGGACATCAACTTAGACCCTTCTTATCATGCTTCGCAAAACATCTCAAGGCATCCCTGGCCTTGGCATAAACATTTCAAAGCACCACCGGCCTGCGCATAAACATTTCAAGGCATCACCGGCCTGTGCATAACGTTCAACAACGTTCCAACAAAAGTAGGGCGATAGCGTGTTCGAACATGGTAATTCTCTATCATGATTCTACGGGACTACTAGTGCGCATTTCCAATCATACACATTCCCTTAAGAATTTATCCCAACATCAATATCTCTAAAATCACTGTCACCGTGCCTCATCATCTATAACATGATTCGTATATGACTTTAATTTATCCGAGCTTCCGACTTAGCATTTACACCACAGTTAAGACATTCAACGGAAGATTAATAACTTTAAAATGACGCACCCAAAAATTACAAAACTTCACAAGGATGCTTATAATCATGATAATAAACACTCCACCAATTTTCATGAGCGTCGAAGCAATATATTGGGAGATATTCATAAATTACCGTAATCGAGTGTGATACGACACTGTTCAGTAAAACAGACATTCAGAAAGCTCTACTCAACCAAAAATTATGATTAACCCCAATCTGGAAAGCTAAGAAGAAGAGCTACAACTTTTATGTTTACCACAAAACCCAGAACTTAGTGTTTCATACCCAAAATCCTCATTGAAGTCAACAGCCCAAATCTGGACAGAAAACAGAGCACAAAATCCTGATTTAATTCTCTGGACAGTCCACTCGACTGGACATCTAGAGAGCTACAGGTCACCCTAGAAAACGTGTAACCTATCGTTGGAAAGCTCTCTTCAAGGGCTACAACTTTCATGTTGAGCCCGAGACTTATATTCAGTGGGATCATGCCCATAAATGGGCTTGAAGCTGACTGTAACCAGTTTTACCTTAACAAGGGTGCACCTAGCACTTATACAAAATCATTATGACCATTCATGAAGTAACATAACTCCACCCTCCTCCAGAAAACCAGGGTTCCCAAAAGCCCTAAATATTTCTCATCCAAAATCAAATCCTAACACAATTTCTTCCAAAATACCAAATCAAAATTGTCTTTCGTCATAGGAGCAAACCCTAGCACCTTCCTCATCGATCTCACTCCATGGACCACGGCCATGCGCAAAATCAGATCCTATCTCCACCTTTTGGCGAGAAGAAATGATTCCAAGGAACTTCGCGGCATGCGGTGCCCTAAATCGGAAGTTCCATGTGGTGACCTAAGAGAAAACTCCATTAATCTCTCATGAGAAGCTCTTTTGAGCCCTCATCTCACCTAGTGTAACTAGGATACTAGCACCAAGGGAGAGGGGAGGAAGCTCACCGAGTGTCCATGCATGCTACCCAATAGCCGCGTATGCGGCGTTTGCGCGTCGCTCCCGGCCGTGGTTGGATCTCGCCGATCCGGATCTCGTCGGACGTCGCCGAAGTAGAGTCAACCCCTTGAAGTGGGCTGTTTGACCTTCAGAGAGCAGGGCCCGCTGTTTTGGGTCTTCGAAAGAGGAGATCTCGCCAAAAAAAAAAAGAGATCATAAGCCTTGGTGGAGAGAGGTTGAGCTCGCCGGAGTTTGGAGCTTGGTGGTGGTCGACCTAGAGGAGAGGATCACGGTTTTGCCATGGAGTTACTCGCCGGAAATGTCGCCGGAGAAGAGAGGCTCGGCTTGCTTGGAGGCGGAGCTGTTGGATCTGGAAGAGCTCGGCCATGGAGGTTGTAGAGAGAGAGAGAGAGGTCAGCCATGGTGGAGTAGAGAAAGAGAGAGCTAGAGAAATGGAGAGAAAGAGAGATCTGTGGGGTGATGGATCTGGAAGTTTGTAGGCTGCCATGGACGAGGAGGAGCTTCTCCGGAGGAGTTCCGGCCGGAGTCGAGCTTGCCGTGAGGAGCGCCGGAGTAGAGCTCGCTGAGAGGAGCGGCGCCGGAGAAGGGAGTTGCCGACTGCGAGGTTTCGCCGTGAGAAATGGGAGCTCGCCGGAGTGGGAGGCTGGATCGAGGAGAGGGAATGGAGAGAGGGCTGTCGTGCGGCGCATCTGAGAGGAGAGGGCTCGGTGAGGTAAGTTGTTTCTAACCTAAGTTTTTTATGTATGTATATATATATATATATATAATATATCATATAATAATATTATTAATAATATGATTAGTATTATTATTATTATCATCTTTTCATTCAAACGTGTGTACATCGCTCTAAACTAGTCGGAATCTGTCCTGAAAGGGCTCGTTACGACCGTCTCGCCGATACGCATCTATCGGAACAGTCCACGATCAAATCCGAGTTCGTTTGCTCATTTTACGCTCGCCGGAGCGCTTACGGCCTAATTTTACGCCGCATTAAAATTCGTCGAACGACGTCGGAATTTCAAACGGACGACTCGGTTGGACTCGTATCATCATTACGAGTCCAACAAAACTGACTGGGGTCCATTTCGAGGTTGTTTGTTCGATTGCACATTTTTGGGTAAATGAGCTATTGCAAATCACGTTATAATTTCGCCGATTCTTATCAGAATCGAGCGCGCACAGTTTCGTTGGCCTCGTATGGGTTTCACGAGTTTAACAAAATTGACTGAGGTGAATTCCGAGATCGTTTGGTCAATTTCACCATTTTGGATAAATATGCTATTCGCAGACCACATTATAATTTCGCCGATTCTCATCCGAATCGAGTGCGGGCAGTTTCGTTGAACTCGTATAGGCTTCACGAGTCTAACAAAACTGACTAAGGTGAATTCCGAGACCGTCTGCTGCATACCGCCTTTTGAATAAATACGCTATTCGCAGACCGTGTCATTTGAGCTAACGTACGCACTATAATTCCTTCAAGGCGGTACGCCTCCTTCGAGTTTTATCGCTCAAGTTATGCTCTCCAGACGGCTCAGATCCCGATACAGCAACCATCGAGACAAGGAATAGAAATGGTACTCGCCGCGTTCGTCGAGTGCACTTCTCCGGCTCAGGTGCAAGCCGGGCCCTCAATACACCCCGAGCTCGAGTCACCTCGCTCGACTCAAAAACACGCACAAGGGGTCTAGCTCGAATCGGGATGTTACATAGATCAACTCGACGGACACATCGATAAGATGTCGACGCAACGTCTACTTGCAGAGTTCAATCAAAGCAGAGATGAAATCGAAGCTGCTCCTATAAGAACTCGAAGTTGTGTCGATAAGAGAAGAAATGAATTCAACGTTACGTCGAATACAGTCTGTAAAAGTATATCTTTTCAGCTGTCATTCTGATCCCTCTTTCATGGCCCACACCCTTCAAGATTGTTCCCTAACGGCTCAATAATTGCCTGAAATGGAAAGAAGCATTAAAGAAAAAGACAAAAAAATTTCTTGGAAACATATTCATTCTAGGTGGACAGGTCGAGAAGTAAAGAGAAAAGAAAGAGAAAGTGATAAACAGATTGCCTTATCAAGGATATCAGAAAAGGGATGGATTTCAAATTGAAAGAATAAGAGAATAAAAAGATAACAGTAGAAGGAAAAAAGCAGGGCATTCATTACTATCAGCCGACTCCTTCATTGTCTCTAGGGCTTCCTCTTCTTCTCAATCTCTCTCAGGAACCCAAATCAAGAAGAGAAAAGAAAAGAGAAATACATTTGTTCTTCATCTAAGAGAACAATAGATCTGATAGTTGCTTCTCATCACCAACATATAGCAGCAAGATCTGAATCAGGAGAAGTCAAGAAGAATCTGACAATCAAAGTCTCTGCAGTTCATCTTCATCAAAAGCAGAGACCAATCAAGAGCAGATTCTGTGGGACTTCACATTGGTTGTTCTTCAATCAGTCATCACAGGAATTCTGAGAACAGAATTCAAACAACATTCTTTCTTCTCCTTTTTCTTTCTCATTCTGTAAAAGAGTTTTATTAATCCTTCTTCAAAGGATTCAGTGGTTCAAGATCTCCTTATCAAAAGATCTGGTGGTTCAAGATCTCCTTATCAAAAGATCTGTGGTTCATGATCTCTTTGTCAAAAGATCATTGGTTCTAAGAGTCTCCTTAAAAAAGACTCATGCACAGTGGTGCATTCCTACCAGGTGGTAGAAGAGAGGACTACCCACATTTTGGGGAACCTCTATAAAATTCATTGTGTCTGTGCTGTGATTTTCTGTGCTGTCCAGTCTTTTATTCTGCACTTATTTTCTGCATTCTTTATTCTGCCTAGATTGTTAAGCATAACTCCTTAGAATAAATTATTGTTAAGCACGGTTAGGGTAGAAATATTTTAAAACTCTATTCACCCCCCCCCCCCCCCCCCCCTCTAGAGGAATCTCAGAGGCACAATGTGCACTTTCATTTGCGGCCTGCATAAAGCCAAAAATGGTCTGCATGTAACATCACTCTAAAACTATTGCCCGCCATCAATATTGATACATCATATATGATAGCAAGCCGTGTTCAAACTTTCTTCTTTAAGAGAGAGAGAGAGAGAGAGAGAGAGAGAGAGAGAGAGAGAGAGAGAGAGTGTGTGTGTGTGTGTGTGTGTGTGTGTGTGTGTGTGTGTGTGTGTGTGTGTGTGCGCGCGCGCGCGCGAGAGAGATGATGATGATCAAGAGGAGAATCTGCTTGCTTGGGAAGAGCTCGCAAGTTTTCATGGCCATACTTTCGGATGTAAGCAATGAGGAGAATGTCTTCCTCATGCGTCCATGCTCCTCTGTTCAGTCCAACTTTCTCACAGCACGGAGCGCGCCCTAGCCCCATTCTATTTCTCCCTATCCCTCTACCTCTTTATATATATTTCTTTCTCCCTCTGCCAAATTTGAAATAGATCTGGACAGTATCCATTTCACTCCAAATGGAGAGTTCCGTTTAGTGTAGTGGCATGGCAGTCGGAACCCAATGATCATGAAATGTTGTTCGCAGACCTCCGACCTCACCCTTAGAATCACGTCTACGTTTATGTTCAAAAGTCTATGTTTATGTTCAAAATGGCTTAAGCTAATCCATGCCTCCGCCTAATTGGCTCTTACAAGGACCAGAAGACCATGCGTTCACGAACGATAGTTCATAACGATCGTGTTCATGACCGCCACCGCCGTGTCAAACAGATCCTAAACACATTAAAAAGGTACACTCCTACCAAGCTCAAACCAATTAATTTCTCACAATTCAGCACAAAAAATGGACACAAAATAACATTACATTTCTAGCTCATAATTGCAAAATATAGCATAATTTTTTTGAGAAGAAAATAATGTATACACTAACAAATCATATTTAGCCATTTGAAGCACTATCTGCTTTAAATTGGTCACAAAGCTGTATAATTCAAGAATTATAAATATGAGCATTGCTTTATTAGAGTGTTAGTTTAATCCCACTACGTCTAATTGATGAAATAAAAATATATATAAAGTTGAAGTTTACCTATATATATATACACACACACACGAGCAGCTCCGCACAGGCGAACGTTGACTCTTAGCGGGCTGCGCCCGCATTCGACAGTATCGTCCGGCGACGGCGGGTTTCGCCCGCCCCCAGCGAGCTTTGCCCGCCTCCGGCGGTCTTCGCCCGCAACATATACATATGAGTACTCAAAATGACCGTAAAAAAAATATACATCAATATTTTATAATTATATTTTTCAAAAATATTTATATTTTAAAAAATATCATTTTAAAGTAAGCATTATATTTCTAAATTAGTTTTTGTAGGCTAATGATAACCTAGGTCTAGGAGTTCTACTAAAAACTTTTGGATTTTATGCATTTCTATCATTACTTTATTTATAAGGATATCATGTAATTACACAAATAGTATTTACATTTTATGAATTTCCATTTTCTTTATAGTATATGTTAAGTCATTGAAGTAAAAGAATGATGATATATTTGACAATTTTGAATGTTCCACCAAAGACAACTTTAAAATTGTCAAATACAGTTTCATTCTTTTATTCTAATTACTTAACATATATTATAAAAAAAAATGAAAATTCTAATTACTTAACATATATTATAAAAAAAATGAAAATTCATAAAATATAATGGCTATTTGTGTAATTACACTATATCCATATATTAAAAATAATGATAGAAATTCATAAAATCCAATGCTATTTGTGTAATTACACTATCTTTGTAATGGCTATTTGTGTACTTCAAAACCAATTCTTTTGCTCGTTTCGCGTTGTTAGATATAGTATTGATCCCATCAGTTTTGGGAGGAAGGTTTTGGCCTGAAAACCAATGCCGGCGTTCGTTTGGGGCTTTTTATGAAGGGATTGACATTCCCAGAAAACTCATGGGTTTTGAGACTTCAAAAATCAGTCTATCCCCAAAACTTTCCTATTTTTGTGGGTTTTGCTAGATTTTGCGATCATCTCATCTCACGTAATCACCTCCTTCGCGTTCCTTCGCTGTTTGCAAATGGCCAGGAATCAAATGCACCGGCCATTCCTGCTTCCCTCTGCAACCTCCATGGCCTCTCCCACATCGACCTCTCCTTCAACAATATCCCTGGCACCTATTCGTCGACGAGCTTCCCGTCCGTTCTCTACAGCTGCTGCTACTCTTGAACCGATGCCCGCTAGAAAACGATGGCCTACTAGCATGGGATACCAAATTGTGTGTTAATACTTAATTCCTTGATCACTAGCATGGGATACCAAATTAAATTGTGTTCTTGGCTTGACTAGCACCGGATACCAAATTGTGTGGAACAAGAACACAATGTTTACTAATAATTGTATATAATAATTTCATTCAGCAATTATTGATTATCGAGAAGGATATGATATTTTACATCATTAAGCATTAATTTTTGATTATATATAGAACACCTGTAGCAGCTAGCTAGAAGAGAATCAAATTTCATCGCCGGGCCATGGATGGCCCAAATCCGACTTCGCTGCTTCTGTTCACGGCCTTCATCCTCCTCGCATCTCCCCTTTTCAATGGTCGCATTAGTAGTGTAGCACAATTACTTCCAATTGTCCACACCAACTGCACCCAGGTCTACATCGTCCATGTCCAGCGCCCAAAAGGATTGGCCGGCGCCCTCCGTACCTCTGATCAAGAAGTACTCAACGAATGGTATTTCTCCTATTTGCCCAATACCACCCTGGACTCCGGCGAGCCCCGGATGATTCACACATACGCTTATGTAATCTCCGGCTTCGCCGCGCGCCTCACCGTCGAAGAAGCCGCGGCACTAGAATCTATGGATGGATTTGTCTTCGCCTACCCGGAGAAGATTCAACCTCTGCATACTACTTACACCCCTGAGTTCTTGGGTCTCAACCAAATCAACGGCCTCTGTGAGCACTCTAGTCAAGGTGAGTATGTTATTGTTGCTGTCTTCGATACAGGCATTCTTCTCAATCACTCCTCATTCGCCGATACACTCAAATTGCCGCCGCCGCCGCTCAAATGGCGTGGTCGTTGTGACCTCCCTGCAGGTAAGGACGTATTTTAATTGCTAGAAGCTAGAATTTTTTTTCTTACAATATATTGATACTTAATTGATATATTTTGCACATCGGGTATGATGGTCTTTGGTCTGCGACATATTTCTCGTATTTTTAATTACAAGGAATTCATGAATAATGGTTTTTCTACTCATTTTTATTACTTAAGACATTTAGCTTTTTAATTTGATCAATATTATTTTTAAATTTAATGCCACTCAGTATTGGGCCAACTAGCTGAACAAATCAATCTAACACACATGACAACAACTCATTAACCTAACTCGTTGCCTGCAGGGAACGAATAAATTAACAACTCATTAAATTTAATGAATAAATTAATCAAACAAATCATTTAGGGCCTGTTTGGGAGAGCGGTTGCGGTGAGAAAAAGAGTGGTAGTAAAATGAGATTAGAAAAAAGAGCTATTGGAGAAGGTATATTGCAGATGAATAATTGTTTGGGTGAACTCCGTTTGCAGATCTTTTCAGAAAGAAGAAACACGTTATAAACTATTTGACAAAACTAGATATAAGCAAATAAAAAAATTCATAAATGCGCGCCTGGGCGGAAATATGCGCCCCTGGGCGTCTAGGCCGATAATAATGCGCGCATAGGCAGAAAATGCGCGCCCTGGCGGAAAATGCGCCCCGCGCCGGAAAATGCGCACCCGGGCGGAAAATGTGTGACCTTGTGGAAAAATACGCGCCCGAGCGGAAAATGCGCGACCGGGCCGAAAAAATGAGCGCTCGGGCGGAAAATGCGCGCCCGGGACGATAAATGCGCGCCCGGGCCGATAAATGTGCGCCCGGGCCAATAAATGCGCACCCGGACCCGAAAATGCGCGCCTGGGCCGAAAAATGCGCACCCAGGCCGAAAAATGCGCCCGGGCGGAAAATGCGCGCCCGTACCTGAAAATGCGCGCCCGGGCGGAAAATGCGCATCCGGGCGGAAAATACGCGCCCGGGCGGAAAATGCGTGCCCGCGCCGGAAAATGCGCTCCCTGGCAGAAAATGCGCGCCGTGGCGAAAAATGCACAATGCGCGCTCGGGCGAAAAATGCTCGACCGGACGTAAAAATGCTCGCCCGGGCGGAAAAATGCGTGCCCAGGCAGAAAAATGTGTGCCCTGGCGGAAAATGCGCGCACGGGCGGTAAAATGCGGGCCTGGGCGGGAAAATATGTGCCAGTGCGAAAAATGCTCGGGCGGGCGGAAAATGCGCGCTAGGGAGGAAAATGCGTGCTCGGGCGAAAAATGGATCGCGAGGAGAACTGGATCGTCGGGAGAAAGGCTAGGGTTACCGCCGTGTTGTCGATCTGAATCAGAGGAGAAAAACATTTTCGTTGCGTCAACTGTGTATCGAGAATCATTTAAAAAAATACTAAATTTTGAGGACTCATTTAATAATTTTGCTTTAAAAATTGTGATCAGCATCACTGAATTCGTCCTTCTTAAAATAAATCTTGTTGGTTCACTTCTTGCATTAAAGAGAAAAACTGTGATTTTTGAACCTTAATATTTTAGGCTGAACGCAACATTTAAATCATATTCATGCGAAGCTGTTTTTTTTTGTTGTTGTTGTTGTTAAAATACGTATATCTATTATTAATAAGGATGTTCTGCGTTCTTGAGTCGCGGTCGTCGGTCACAGTAAATGACCGTTTTGCTCCTGTCGGAACGAAAAAACGGGTGCGTCTGCGGGAGACGGCTCGGTCAAGCGGGATCCCGGGGGGCGGGCGCGCTCAGGCGGGGGCGGGCGGGCGCGCTCAAGCGGGGGCGGGCGGGCGCGCTCAAGCGGGGAAGGATGGGCGGTGCAGCGGGGGCGGGCTCACGCGGGGGCGGGGCGGACGGGAGGGGGTAGCAGCTGTTTGAAAATACAGCGGGTTTCCGCTATATAAACAGCGGAAACCCGCTGTAATTGGCGATGTTGGACTAAAAGTCCCACATCGCCATGACATTTAAGCGGGCGGGGCCCGCCTGTGAGCCCCGCATCGCCATGATATTTAAGCGGGCGGGGCCCGCCTATGGGCCCCGCCTGCTATTTTTAAAAAAACATACATTTAAGCTGTTCTTTTAATTGTTTTAATGAAAAATTCTTTTTTAATCTGTGCGGATCTACACTGCCAAATGGCGCATCAGTGGTGGCCAGGCTCAAATTCTTAATTTGTACTGAAAATATTCACATAATTTAATTCACTTAGATTGGTCTAATGACTTCCCTTTACTTCAACAACTGACATAAATTGGGTTTAATAAATGAGCGGCAATAATTTATGAGAGAGGAGGGAGAATAATTTTTGTAGTCCTATATTATTTATGAAAAAAAATTTAGATGACACAAAAAATTTGCGTTTTTTTAAAGCTTTTTTAAATAAAACATAACTTTTTTTTTTAGGTTTCTTTTTCATGTTTTTTTAATAAAACAAAATGTGGGCGGGTGAAGTCGCCGGGGGGCGGGCAAATACCGGCGATGGGCGTGCGAAGCCCGCCGACGCCGAGGGGGCGTGCGATCTCAAGCGGGGGCTGGCGGGCTCACGCGGGTCAGGGCGGGAAGGAGCCAAGCGGGCTCACGCAATCCAAGAGTGGGCGAGGCAGCCGGCTTTGCCCCGCCAACATTCAATTCAAACCAACTGCGGGTTTCCGCTATATAAACAGCGGAAACCCGCTGCAATAGGCGATGTGGGAATAAAAATCCCACATCGCCTTTAAGCGGGCGGGGCCCGCCTGTGGGCCCCGCCTGCGATTTATTTAAAATAAAAATACAAAAATGTTTTTTTAATATTAAAAACTAAATTTCATTAAAGAAGTTAAAAACAAAAACAAAATGGCGGATGAACAGTGGCGTCACTGTTCATCCGCCAGTTTTATTTTTTTATGATTAAAATCTTAATTTGTTTAAGTTTATTTTAGCGTTTTGTTAAAGTTTTATTAATTATCTATTCATAATTATCGTAAATCTAGATTAAATTTGTCAACCTGTACTTATTAATTGAAGATTTTTTAAAAATCAAAATAAATCTAATATAATGTCTGTCGACGTCGAGGGGCCGGGCAAAGCCCGCCTTGAATGCCAAGCGGGCGAAGCCCGCATTGATGAGGCCGAAGGCCGCCCGAGTGCATCGAGCACGGGCGTAGCCTGTGGGCCCCGCCTGCTATTTTTTTTTCAAAAAAAACATTCTCACTGAGTTCGATATGCTGACAGCTGGCTCCACCATTCAGGATAAGATTAAAAAAAGATTAAAAAAAAAATTTGAGGGCGGAAAATATGTCGGGGCGATCGAGCTCATCGAAGAAACTTCCATATAGAATCCAGCTTAGTTAAAGTATAAAATCCGATCTACAAATTGATTATTTTAAATGTTGCCGGGATAGGTACGTAAGAATAACTCATGTCTCTCCCCATTCAAAAATGCATTTTTTAAGAAGATTATGCTAAACTTTCTGACTTCATTACTAAATTTGATCAAGTCCTTAATTATGTTTTTTATTAATGTAAATTTTCATTTTTTATTCAATCATTAAACATATATAACATAGTTATGAAAATTCTAATTGTCTCTTACAAAATAAAAGGCACATTTAGTAAAATTCATATATACTATTCAGGGTCACATTGGGGAAATTTTTTGGGCGTTTTGACACATGGCTATGTGCGCAATGTATTATTTTCTCTCTCTAAATTACTTTTGGAAAATTGTTTTCGACTGTAATTTATCAATCGTAACCACTATTTCACGACTGTACTTTCTCAGAAGTTTTTTTAAATACAACAATAGGCACTTAAAATTAGTTTAAAAATGACAAATAATATTTCATCAATTGTTTTTGGCAAAATCAATTATTTAAATCCATAAAAATGTGATTTAGAGAGCAAAAATATTGCAAAGACCGGCGAGGGGCGAGCGAATACTGATGAGGGGCGTGCGAAGCCCGCCGACGCCGAGGGGACGGGCGAAGCCCGCCTTGAATGCCAAGCGGGCGAAGCCCGCTTGGTTGCGGGCGAAGCCCGCATTGATGCGGCCGAAGGCCGCCCGAGAGCATCTTCGCACGGGCGTATGAGCTAATACCGGCGAGGGGCGGGCGAAGCCCGCCGACGCCGAGGGGGCGGGCGAAGCCCGCCTTGAATGCCAAGCGGGCGAAGCCCGCATTGATGCGGCTGAAGGCCGCCCGAGAGCATCGAGCACGGGCGCGAAGCCCGCCTTGAATGCCAAGCGGGCGAAGCCCGCTTGGTTGCGGGCGAAGCCCGCATTGATGTGGCCGAAGGCCGCCCGAGAGCATCGAGCACGGGCGTAGCCCGTGCGAAGATGCTCGTATATATATATATATGTAAAGTCTGTATTCCTTCAGGCTCGGGCACCTGCAACAATAAATTAGTCGGAGCACAACATTTCATCGCACCGGGCGTTTCGCACACTCCCATCGATACCGTAGGCCATGGGACACGTCGCCGGCATCGCCGTCGGGAGTCCGGTCTACAACGTTAATGTGAACGGTCTCGCAAGGGGTACCGCCTCCGGCATAGCGCCAAGTGCGCACCTCGCAGTCTACAAAGTCTGTCGAGGAAAAGGTTGTCCAGACAGCTTCAGCCTCAAAGGAATAGAAAAAGCAATTTGGGATGGCGTCGACATCATCCAAATCTCCAACGGTGCACCCAATGAATTCCAGTTGAGCGGCAACATTAAGGGATCATTTCGGGCGATGCAGAAGGGAATCCTCACCATTTGTTCGGCGCAAAACGAGGGCCCAACTCCGAGTCGCGTTAGCAACGACGCCCCATGGATTCTCACCGTCGGCGCGGCCACCAATGGTCGGAGGAATACGGCCGTGTTGAAGCTTGGCAATGGGATGGTGTTTAATGGCAAGTCAAGCTACCAACCTAACCCATCCGGCATTGTCAACTTACAGCTCGTTTATCCGGGGGTTGTTCCAACACAGGAGAACTTGTCTTGCCAAAATGGATCCATGACGGGTTTCAATGTCACCGGAAAAATTGTGATCTGCGGCAGGGGACATACTGATCCCGAAGAGAAATCAAAAGTGGTGAAGGAAGCAGGCGGCGCCGGAATTATCCTTTTGAACCAAGTGTGGGATGGCGATACTCTGTGGTCATATTCGTTCGCCATTCCGGGGATTCATGTCAACCACATGGATGCGCTCAAGATCATCAACTACTTCACCGCCGGCACCAACCCTACTGCATCAATTACGTTCAAAGGCACAGAGTTCGGAGTTAGCCCATCTCCCAGTGTTGCGGGGTTCTCGTCAAGAGGACCTAGTTTACACAACGGCGGCATTCTGAAGCCAGATGTCATCGCACCCGGGGTGGACACCCTCTCCGCTTGGCCTTTCGACGTCGTAGATGGCTCGGCCAAGTCCGACTCATTCGACTTCAAATCGGGAACCTCCATGGCAGCGCCCCATGTCTCCGGCATCGCAGCTCTGCTGAAGAAGGTGCACCCGGATTGGTCTCCGGCCATGATCAAGTCAGCTATTATGACCGCCGCATATACGGAGGACCGCGATAAAAATCGGATCACGGACGACGCGTCGAACAGTCGTGCGTCGGCAAACGCATTTGCACTTGGTGCTGGACACGTGAACCCGTCCTCCGCCGAAGACCCGGGGCTAGTTTATGACACCCGCGCCGAAGATTACATACCATACCTCTGCGGCTTAAAAGGGATGACCCCTTCCAAAATGATCATGATTACTAACGCGGTTGGTACATGCTCCACAAGAAGAAGATTGCTGCGGAGGAGCTGAATTATCCATCAATTCAGGTATCGATGGGCTTAGGTAATAGTAAGACTAATAAGACAGTTCCTCGAACCGTAACGAACATGGGAAAAGTGAATTCTATCTATAAGGTAACCATTGTCGAGTCCAAGGGAGCGACGGTGGATGTAAACCCTAAAAAACTGCAATTTGCTAGCGTCGGCGAGGAGAAGAATTTCACGGTTGAGATAAGTCTGACGGGGAGTCCGCCGGCTGGAGGAAAGGATGTATGGGAAGGGAAGCTGGTGTGGGTGTCAGGTAAATATCAGGTCACGAGTCCGATTGTGATCATTGAATAGATCCTCTTCAATGCCTAATGCTTCTTTAAAAGCTTATTGTCAAACGATAGGTAGAAGAGGCTCCTTAATTGCTTCTCAATAAGCACTTTACAATGTGGAATTTCACTATAATATGTAATATTTCATGACAATTATATTTTGCTTATAATAATATAATTATTGACTCGGGAATTAATATCCAGCTGATTAAGAAATTCTTTTTTGCTTTGAAATTACGAAACGCTTGGGAAGAAAAAATAGAAAAAATGAATGAATTCACATCTCTTTGTATTAAAAGAAATGCAGGAAATAATGGATGAAAAAAAACCCGGAATTGAGATATTTATGTATTCATCGGTGGGAGAATAGTCTTGATGGCTGCTATTTCCATTATTTTATGATCTGTTTGGGAGGGCTTTTCAGAAAAGAGAAAGAGTGGTGGCAAAAGGATGATAGGAAAATGGGCTTTTCGAAAATGTCTATTTAAAAAGGAGATCTATTTGGGTGAACCCCTTTTGCAGAGATTTTCAAAAAATGAGAAGCACTTTATAAACTTTTTGGCAAATCTCCGTTGCGTTGACTTTTTTATTAAAAATGCAAGCCTGGGCAGAAAAATGCGTGCCCGTGCGAAAATGAGTGCCCGAGCGCGAATTTTTTACCTAGACGTGCAGTTTTTGCCCGGACGAGCATATTACGCCCGGGCGCGCATATTTCGCCCACCGCGCATATTTCGCCCGGGCGTGCATTTTTCTCCCGGGCGCACATTTTTCTCCGGGGTACGCATTTTTTGTACCGCGAGTGCATTTTTCGCCTCGGACGCGCATTTTTCGCCTCGGACGCGCATTTTTCGCCTCGGACGCGCATTTTTCGCCTCGGACGCGTATTTTTCGCCCGTGCTCTCATTTTTCGTTGGTGAGCGCATTTTATGCTCGGATGCGCATTTTTCACCCGAACGCCCATTTTTCGCCCGGGCTCGCATTTTTTCGCCCGGGCGCTCATTTTTTCGTTCGTGCGCGCAGTTTTCGCCCGGGCGCGAATTTTTCGCTCGGGCGCGCATTTTCACCCGAACGCGCTTTTCTCGCCCGTGACAAAAAAGAGCGCCCGCGTGAAAAAATGCGCGCCGGGGTGAAAACTTCTCCGCCGGATGAAAAATGCGCGCCCGTGCGAGAAATGCGCGTCCGGGCAAAAAATGCGCGTCCGGACGAAAAATTACGCGCTCGGGCGAAAAATGCGGCCCGAGCGAAAAAATGCGTGCTCGGGCGAAAAATGGTCGTTCAGGCAAAAAATGTGCATCCGAGGAAAAAATGCGCACCCGAGCAAAAAATGCGCACCCGGGCGAAAAAATGCGAGCCCGGGCGAAAAATGTGCGTCCGGGCGAAAAATGCGCATCCCGGCGAAAAATGCGCGCCCGAGCGAAAATGTGCACCCGGGCAAAAAATTGCGAGCCCGGGCGAAAAATGGGCATTCAGGCGAAAACTGCGCGCCCGGGCGAAAAATGGGCGTCCGGAAGAAAAATGCGCGCCTGAGCGAAAAATACTCGTTCCGGCGAAAAAATGAGCCGTCGGGCGAAAATGCGTGTACAGGCGAAAAATGCACGCTCGGACGAAAAATGCGCTTCCGGACGTAAAAAACGCGCCCGAAAGAAAAATGCGCGCATCAGCGAAAAATGAGAGCATGGGCGGAAAATGCGCGCCCTGGGCAAAAAATGCGCACCCGGGGTGAAAAATGCGCGCCAGGGGCGAAAAATGCGCGCCCGGGGCGAAAAATGCGCGTCGGGCGAAAATTGCGCTCTCGCGCGAAAAAATGTGCGCTCGCGCAAAAAATTCATGCCCGGGCGAAAAATGCGCGCCCCTGCGAAAAAATGCGAGTCCGTGCGAAAATTGCGGGTCGGGGCGAAAAATGTGCGCCCGGGCGAAAAATGTGCGCTCGTGCAAAAAATGCGCGCTCGGTCGAAAAATGCTCCCGGGCAAAAAATTCGCGCCCGGGCGAAGAATGTGCGTCCAAGATTAAAATACGCGACCGAGCGAAAAATTCACGTCCGGGCCTAAAATGCGCCCATCGGCGAAGAAATGTTCGCCCGGACAGAAAAATGTTCGCACGGGAGAAAAATTTGTGCTCGTGCGAAAAATGACCTAAACTTGTATCGAGATGAGGATGTGCTTTTCGAAAAGGATAAAAAGTATGGGCCAAGTGACTTTTTAAAAAGAGGAGAAAAAAGAGTTTTTCGCGGTAGTTTTTTCCACCGGTAGACAATCCAAACGGTTTTGTAGGTGCGGTGGTGTTTTTCAGAAAACGAAAAGGAGCTAAAAAGCCTTCCCAAACAGACCCTTAGTCATGTTTTAGTTACTCTTGGTCTCTACATTCCTAGATTAGCAATCTGAGGGGGGGCCGTCGGGTTCCACTCTGGTATGAGGGGGAAAAAGGGGGGAGGGGGGGAGAAAAAAGAAAAAGAGGGGGAGGAGAAAAAAGAGGGGGAGGAGAGGGAAAGGGGGAGGGAGGAAGAAAAAAGAGGGAAAGGAAGAAAAAATGAAGGGAGGGAGGGAGAACGCGGCCACAATTTGCGAAAGATAGGCATTTGGCTCTCCGCGGAGATCCAAATGGCTCTCCGCGGAGATCCAAATGGCTCTCCGCGGATATCCAAATGGCTCTCCGCGGATATCTAAATGGATCTCCGCGGAGAACTTTTTGCTCTCCGCGGAGAGCCTTCTGGATCTCCGCGGAGAACCCTTTAGATCTCCGCGGAGAGCCTTTTGGATCTCCGCGGAGAGCCTTCTGTATCTCCACTGATTTCATTTAAAGCTATAATTTTGACCCATTTAAAAACGTTATTCATCCATGAAACAATTGCTATTATAGACAAACATTTCAAATGTACACGAATAATGTTTCTTAATTTACATCAATCAACCACAAAATTTCTAAAGTTGTCTGCACAGATCTGGGCTCTAAACATAGGCATATTTTTCTGCCAGTCTACGCAACTCTCCCAGCTCATCAGCCCTTCCTTCGCTATGTGCTCCATATACTTCATAACGAAGACACCGCAGTCCACAGAGTTCTCCTGCTGTGGTATACCAGCAGTCAAGTCGAGTTTCCAATTGGAAAATCCTGCGTGGACTTTTTAACGGTCGCCTTCTGGAGCGCAGAAATCTGCATTAACATAAATTTGTTCGTACATTAGTAACTCGTAATGTACAATACTACATTGCATGTCAACGAACTGTACTTACAGCTTCTTTAGCGGAAACTTTCCGCTGGGCGTTACGCAGAGAGTCATGTATAAGCCACTTCTTCTCTTTAATCATACCCACCAATAAATACCAGTGTTGACTATAACATACTGGCATTAGAATCATTTTGATATAAGCGAGATTCTCCTTGGTAATGCCCTCAAGGAATGCAGATACAAGCTTAGATTCTCCGTCATTGGACCGTGGGAAGTGCAACTACATAATTTGTAACATTTTTTAGCAATGCAAACAGAATTATTAATGTACAAAGCACAGATAGGGAGATCATACCAAAAAGTTAGGACTGATATACATAAACGGATGATACGCTTCTTTATCCCGATCTCTACGCAAAGTCAAGATCTTTGCGTAGGCATCAATGTGACAATCTTCAACGTATTTGTCCGTCAGAAGAGCATCCATGCCATCTCGAAATCCGACTATATTCCATTTATTGAATGCTTGGTCGTTCCTGAAACATTAGAAAGCCATCATCAATATCAATGTGCATAGATCAAAGTTTTGAAAATATAAAAGTGTATAATGTCAAAGGGCACCTCGATGGTATGACGCTCATACGTCGATGGATGATATCTCTATCTTCTTCAGCTATTAGCGGTCTCCCCGGATAGTCAACGGGGTAGACATCAAGTTCATCCGCCTTTGTAGTTTTAATGTCTGTTTCACCTAATGGGGAGTCTCTAATATGAGTAATGGAAGTATCGTGAGGGGTAGTGAGGGTGGTAGCATTTTGGTGGGTGGGGGATCTAGAGATACTCGGGCTAGATGATGGCGAGGAATGATGAATGAGTGTGTCTATATCGGCACTCATGGAATCAAGACGTTCACCTACACTGTGACTAAAAATAATTAAATCAATATGTACTCTATCTATTTTTTTGTCTAATCTATCTACAGAACTATCTATCTTGCTATCTAATAATGCAAATTGATCTAACATCCTATGCTGGAAATCAATCCAAAACTGTACAGGAGGGATAGATGGTGTGCTAGGTGGTGGGGGAGGTGATGATGTGCTGGGTGATGGGGGAGGTGATGATGATGAGGGAGGTGGTAATGATGTGGGAGGTGGTGGTGCAAACTTCATTTTTTTTACTACCCTAGATGGCGAGACTATTGGTTTTCTCTTAGATGTGGGAGGTGGTGGTGTCCACTGTGTTGTCACGTCTGAACATAACAACTTCTCTGCCGGTGATATTTCATCTAGTACTTCCAACACCTAAAAAGAAGAAATACAACTATTGTATTGGATAGTTCAAAAGTGGTTGTTAATCGAATAAACTAAATTATTTACCTGCTCATCCAAGAGTTTTGCAACAGTCCCCACACTACTAGAAAACTGACTTTTAGCCAGGGCAAATTACCGTGGCTAAAAGTCCAAAATCGTGGCAAAAGACTTTTAGCCACGGACTGCCGTGGCAAATGGGCGTGGGCAATATGAGCGTGGCAAAAAAGTATTTGCCATGCTCTTTCTGTGGCAAATACCATTTTTCTATGACTTTTAGCCACGATTTTAGACATTTAGCCACGATAATTTGACTGTTTGCCACGGAAAATGACCGTGGGCAATACGAGTGTGGCTAAAAGTCAATTTTCTAGTAGTGCCATCTCTTTCATTGAAAATGAGACCTTCTCCGACCATCTTAATATTCGTGGCCTCAATGACGGATAGTGCGGAGCGATGCTGGTGGTGTGCTCGAGGAACCAAATCTATATCAAACATTGCAATAGTTTAGAACATATTAAACAAATTTCATTTTAGGAATTAGAAATATAGATACTTACAACGAGAACATGGGTGCATCCATAGATGTATCCCATTGAAGACTCTGGCCAATGTTGCAGTTGGCCTTCTTCTGCAACAGGTGGCAGCTTCTCCACCATCGACCTGAACGACCTCATAACGAAGGTATAGATCGCTTCTGGCCAATTAAACTTTTGAAATTTCTCCAAGCTGAAGACCTCCTCAAAGAACATTGGCATCCTCTCCGCGCTCGAGGGGAAGAAAAAATTGCACAGAAGGTGCAAAATCAATATCTTCATCGTCACAGGGGACGACCCTTTCTCCATCGATTGAAGTTCCGTCTTCAAATCGGACTTCGTTAGCGGTCCAAATGGCTTGGTAGTCAGGGTGACTTCCTCCCCATGGTTCGGCAGACCCAATATCAATGCCACGTCATTGGGGGAGAAGGTTAGCTCCCTCGATCCAATGACGAAGACATCCTTCTCTATATCATACAAGTTTAGTAGACCGTAAAGAAGGGGAGTGTTCTGCGGTACCTTCGGTGCATGGAAGATATGCCAGATGTTGGCATCCATCAGCATCTTCTTCTGATCCTCCTCCAATCGTTCTAGTATTGCTGAAGTTAGGCCAACAAATGAGTTTAAATAGCACCTCGAGCTCAAAAAATGGATCTTTTTCTGCCCCATTTATCTGCAAAATTTATAAATAGATGTTACAATAGAGGGACAAGAAGAATAAATTGGAGGGAGAAAGAGAGGAAGCAAATGGCTCTCCGAGGAGAGCTACTTGGCTCTCCGAGGAGAGCTACTTGGCTCTCCGCGGAGAGCTACATGGCTCTCCGCGGAGAGCCAAACGGCTCTCCGCGGAGAGCCACATGGCTCTCCGCGGAGAGCCATTTGCTCTCCGGGGAGAGCCATTGGATCTCTATTGAGATCCAATTGGCTCTCCGTGGAGAGCCATTTGACTCTCCATGGAGTGCCATTTGGCTCTCCGTTTAGATCCAATTGGCTCTTCAGGGAGAGCCATTTGGCTCTCCGTTTAGATCCAATTGGCTCTCCATGGAGAGCCATTTGGCTATTCGTTTAGATCCAATTGTCTCTCCATGGAGATCCAATTGGGTAATGGCCTAAATGAGGTACAATTGTATCATGGAATATTAAGTGCAAATTATTGTGTTATCTCCAAATCATTTTTTGTACTATAATACATATAAAAAGCATACCTTTTAGGGTTTCACACAGACTGTTGCAAGCTCTTTTTTTTGTTAATATCCTTAACCTTTTGCTTGAGCTGCACATCGGATCTAACCCGAAATTGGTTCATCCTCAACACCCGTGCGACTCGCCCCTAGTACAAGAAACGCTTGGCTAGGCTCTTCCAAGACATTTGATCACCAGTCGACGATTTCACATGTGAGCGCTCTGCTGGACTAGTTAGCAAGTAATTGAGCAGCTCCTTCTCCGATTGGGAGAACGGCTCTCCTGTAGCTGGGGCGGGGACGATGGCCTCCATTATCTGATTGAAAGTCGGCAATTGTTGATTGACCATGAATGGCGGACGGGAACCAATCTCGCTGACAGCGGACGAGATGCCCGCATTAGGTTCCTCCGTCGTCGTGATGACTGCAGAAGACGCTGGTTGAGTTGAATTATTTGTGGACGGAGTTTCAGCGGGCAATGAATGTATAACAACCGGCGATGGTTGAATGTAGATGACGTCTTGATCACCGAGCTCCTTTTGCGCTTCGGTATGCGACTGCAAACTGTTTGATGTCCTTTTCCTTTTGAGACGTCTAAGATAATCCCAACGATTTTGAATCTCCTTGTGGGTCATCTGAACTAGATCCTCACGATGTGCAGCAATGAGGGCGTAAGCTGGGGCGACCACTTTGGTCCAGTGAATGTTGCCGGCATGCCCAACATCAATCTCGTTTTGAACAAGTCGATCAATGATATCGTCCGCTGATCCTTCAATTACTAGATCGGGTGGGGACGATTGCAGATCTGTTGCAAGGGGCTGACTTGAACTGTGACTTGGGGCGCCGGTGGTAAAAGTGACGCTTCGAGTTACTGTTGTGGTGACAGTCTCTTCTAACTGGATGAAACTATCATCACGGCCCGCCTGCGTTGGAGCAATCAATGACGCGGCTAGATTTAGTGCAGTAATGATGCTGCGTTTGGGCGCTGCTCGTTGAATGGGCAATCTGAAACGAGACTGAGCAACCATATCCTCCAAGTGTTGTTTAAGAACCTGTTCTGATTTTGGTCGAATGAACCGTTTGAAAGCGTAATTGGTGCTATGTAAAGCCGAGACAAAAACAGACCAAATTCGATGCAATTGTGGAATATGCAAGGATTCAATGGGAAAATCTTTCAGATCAAGCAGTTCATCCGGTTGAAGAAATTTGAGAGCCACCATTCTGAGTAAGCGTCGTTCGAAGGGGTTGATCATTGGTGAAGTGCTCATCACTTTTTCACAGAGATTAAGGCCTTATAATGCCGATTGACGTTCATTGCCTAATGCGTTGAGGCTGCTAGATTTTTTATGGTGATTTGATGAAGAGCTTTGCCCATGCGATGTTGGTCCGGGTTTTCTGCTCTTGCGATTGGACTGAATAGAATGGGGCGTGTTGCTTATATCGATGACTTCGGTCTAGTTCAGATCAGTATGGTTTAGCGGTAGTGCTTCGTCTTCTCCAATGCAGTGATGATCATCGTTCGGAGTCCTCTCCACAGCAGTTGCGGCAACCTCAAGTGCATCATTCACAATCGCATCGAACGTGTGGCTCGACCAAATTGCATTATCAGCTATTGATTCGGCAATCATTCCAACGGATTCTAGCTGCCCTGTTGGAATTTCTGGAAGTTGAGGAAGGGATTGTCCAAATGCCGCCGTTAATCCAAACTCGCTGTCGCAATCCTCAATCGAGAGAGGCAACATATGAAACATTGTTGACAGAGACGTTTGTGAGGGAGTTATGCCATCGGTCGAAAGAGCTGCGAGATATTGAGTGAGAATGATATGCATACCCGAGATTGGCAAAAATGCCCAGCGAGGATCAAATTGGAGTTGGCCGCGAAAGTTGATTTGAGCGACCACGGCATGGAGCAACAAGATCCCTCCATCCAGGGACATAGTCTCCGGGAAAATGGCTCGTCCTTGACGCCATAAGTTTTCGTTCTTCCCCGATCCAAGGCGTAGAATCGAACGAAAGAAGCGATCCACGATGGTGTTTGACGCCCATACAGGCGGTGTTAAGCAATTTCTGATGTGCTTTTTCTGCGTCTCGTGGCAAGAAAAAAGTTTGGTCGTCACAATGCTCTTCGACGGTGACACATCATTTTCGTTTTCCCAGTTTTTAATTCGATCCAACAATGCATCAAGTTTAGCCTCAATGATGGAGCCTCCCTGCATTGAAGCATGTCCATTGCCAATAATGATTTCGGCCACGCCAGCCATAAATAGTTCCTACCGAGCTCGATCCGTGCCGTTCGAATTGTCCCTATACCTCGTGATTAGGTGATGATTGTCTAGGAGAACAATGATGTTGTCGAAATCTTGTAGCCATTCTCGGTCATCGCAGCACTTGTCAAGGTACATGATGAGCAGAGAAGTATCAATATTGTAAGCATTGTACCGGTTCTGCAAACTCCGACCAACAAATCGACGCTCTGCATTGCCCGTAGTCGATGTGAATTGATGGGAGAGAATTTGTTGGCGCTCGTTCATGACGGAGTGCAATCCTTCAACAGGGGAAAATTTCCTGCCATTGAACTCGTCTGTCAATTTCATGCGTCCGGCACGTTGTGATGATGGTCAGCTGAGAGATGAGTCCTGGTTATGGCGCCTTCCATTCGGTTGAAGAACGAAAGTTGGCAAGCAATCGCATCATTCACAATCGCATCGAACGTGTGGCTCGACCAAATTGCATTATCAGCTATTGATTCGGCAATCATTCCAACGGATTCTAGCTGCCCTGTTGGAATTTCTGGAAGTTGAGGAAGGGATTGTCCAAATGCCGCCGTTAATCCAAACTCGCCGTCGCAATCCTCAATCGAGAGAGGCAACATATGAAATATTGTCGACAGAGACGTTTGTGAGGGAGTTATGCCATCGGTCGAAAGAGCTGCGAGATATTTAGTGAGAATGATATGCATACCCGAGATTGGCAAAAATGCCCAGCGAGGATCAAATTGGAGTTGGCCGCGAAAGTTGATTTGAGCGACCACGGCATGGAGCAACAAGATCCCTCCATCCAGGGACATAGTCTCCGGGAAAATGGCTCGTCCTTGACGCCATAAGTTTTCGTTCTTCCCCGATCCAAGGCGTAGAATCGAACGAAAGAAGCGATCCACGATGGTGTTTGACGCCCATACAGGCGGTGTTAAGCAATTTCTGATGTGCTTTTTCTGCGTCTCGTGGCAAGAAAGAAGTTTGGTCGTCACAATGCGCTTCGACGGTGACACATCATTTTCGTTTTCCCAGTTTTTAATTCGATCCAACAATGCATCAAGTTTAGCCTCAATGATGGAGCCTCCCTGCATTGAAGCATGTCCATTGCCAATAATGATTTCGGCCACGCCAGCCATAAATAGTTCCTACCGAGCTCGATCCGTGCCGTTCGAATTGTCCCTATACCTCGTGATTAGGTGATGATTGTCTAGGAGAACAATGATGTTGTCGAAATCTTGTAGCCATTCTCGGTCATCGCAGCACTTGTCAAGGTACATGATGAGCAGAGAAGTATCAATATTGTAAGCATTGTACCGGTTCTGCAAACTCCGACCAACAAATCGACGCTCTGCATTGCCCGTAGTCGATGTGAATTGATGGGAGAGAATTTGTTGGCGCTCGTTCATGACGGAGTGCAATCCTTCAACAGGGGAAAATTTCCTGCCATTGAACTCGTCTGTCAATTTCATGCGTCCGGCACGTTGTGATGATGGTCAGCTGAGAGATGAGTCCTGATTATGGCGCCTTCCATTCGGTTGAAGAACGAAAGTTGGCGAGCAATGCAGTCATTGATTAGGCGTGATAGCGTTGATTCCACTAGACCAAGAGTGTCATTGTACCCGTTACAATGCTGAAAAATTGATGGGAAATCAGGGAACACTGACGGATTCTTCTGCCATGACGTTTGCCCAAGTGCTGCATCCCATAAGCGCATATCCAAATACCACGACACGTGACCACGATATAGTGCGGCTTGACGCATGTATCGAGTCGTTCGGGCACAACGAATCACCTTGGCTGCATCAGCAATGCCGGAACGGGACGTGTACAAGTCGTATGCCATTTGAACAAGACCGACGTCGTGTGCGCTCTGTTCGAAAAGCTGCACAGGATAGTTAAGGATGATGGGTGCCGGGATCAACTTCTCGTTTTTGGCCTCGTCCATGACATGGAACGTGGCACCACAACCGCCGGAGGTGTTCGACTTCTTGCACATGTATCTAGCACTGATAGAGAATGCAGTGGTGTCGATGCAATCGACAACTCGCGGGGCACTTAATTGCTTGCGGGAAAGAAAGCCGACTTTGTTGCAAGATGGGCATGCACCCGCTGTCACATTGACGCCGTACTACCGTTCCAGATCGATCACGAACAACGGTTTCAAAAGATACGCATTCAGGTCAGGTCGCTTGTTCCACAGTGGAACGGGCGGATCGATTCGAATGGGAGGGCGAATGCCATCCTCCATCATTTTCACTTGGATCTTGATCCAATCCTCCTGAATTTTGTTCAACGTGCCTGATTGCTTCCCACAAATGCACGGCTCAGTAGTGGGGCGGTCGAAGGCTGACTAATAGAATGAAGGCGTTTGCGTCGGAATCGATTCGGGTAGAATTTCAGGGCAGCGATGAACGAGGGTCTCTACTGATCGTTGTGTTTTCGCAATGTCCCGCAGCACAATGTCAATACCATTCATTGCCGATAAAGACAAATAGTCAAATAATCTAGTCACCCAAAGCCAAAATTTAGATTAGTAGCCATAATACTAGGATCCTATTTTGAGTAACTATAATTGGTTATAGTAGCTTGCCTAGTAAAATTCCTACCTCACCTTCCAAATTATATGCTAATTATAATTTATTTCCAAGTATTGTCAAAAAAGAATGAACAAACCTTGAGATCCAATTTTGGGCTCTCCGCGGAGAGCAAACGGCTCTCCGCGGAGAGCCAAATCGCTCTCCGCGGAGAGCCAAACGGCTCTCTGGCTCTCCGCGGAGAGCAATTCGGCTCTCCTCGGAGAGCCAGTGGATCTCAGCGGAAAGCCATGTGGATCTCCGCTGAGAGCCAGTGGCTCTCCTAGGAGAGCCGAATGGCTCTCCGGGGAGAGTCGTTTAGCTCTACGCGGAGAGCCATTCTTTGGCTTCGAACATGATAATGGCGGAAACTAGATACATACCTTGCGGAGAGGATGGGTAGGTTGCGCCGGAGAGCTCTTGTGTAGACTGAATCGGGTTGGAGAAGGAGCGCCGGAGAGCTGTGTGATTACTGCCGGAGACGATGGGGGAGGCTGCGCCGGAATCAAACGTTCTAGGGTTTGATTGCGAGAGAGCGAGGAGAAATCGCGAGGAAGCTGTGCGAGGAGAGCGAGGAGAGCTGAGTACGGAGAGGAGAAATGAAGAGGCGCGGGATTGAAGAGGCGCGAATTCGTGTTTTCTTATGTTGCGCTGAATAAAATAATATTATTCAGTCGGATTCAGTCTACCAGAGTGAGGCCCGACCGGAGGGGGGGATGCTTCATAAAAAATATAGCGTCATCGTTACTATTTTATAAGAGTTTCACAACAGTTTAAATTTTAATAAATTAAATTTAATGTTAGAGTACTAAAATTTATTATTCCTTATTTTGTGCAGGTTTTTGTCATTTTGGGCGAAGCCATCATTTTGGGAATGTGTAATCGCGATCATTTTGAGAATATGTTATCACGGTAATTTTGGGAAATCTAACTATATTTCGCTCTAAAATGACTATTATTATCTTCTATAATGGATTATAAATATAAGAATTTTTTTATAGTTTTTTGAAAAGGGCTGCAAATATTCAAGGGCTGCAAATAGCTATTTGAGGGGCTGCAAATACCAAAGGGCTGCAAATAGCTATTTGAGGTCTGCAAATATAAGCGCCCTTATTCAATGTAATATCGTGGAGTGATGTGATATAACTATTTTATGTGACCCAATGGAGTGGTGTACGTGAACAGTGGAGTGAATTAAGGGTCCGTTTGAGGTGGCGTTTTCATAAAATGCGTGTTGAGGTTACGATCGTCGCCAAGATAACTAATTTCGGACATAAATGTGGATGAAGTTCTTTAGGTGAGGTCAGACGTTCGCGAACAACATCCACCGGGCATGCCAAATAGACCCTAAACCGGTGACTATGATCTACAGTGGTAATATACTGTGAAGATAGTTGTTGGTATTATGTAGTGATGTTGTATAAATATGATCGTATTTCATGAATGAAGCAGCAAATGTTTTCCCAATCAATCCATGTGTAATGAGGCCACTGGTCAGGCTGCCGCCATTAAAGCCTCAAATTGCTCTGGGCAGGGAAGCTTGGCTTCTTCGATAAAGCTTTTACATCCTAGGAAGATGGAGAGCTAGCCCCCTTCTTGTATGGCAAGATTTTTGTGTATGATAGAGAGAGAAAATCCGCCATCAATAATATTGTTCATGATTTTTCTGGCGTATATCCCGATGTTATTTCAAAGAGCCCGATTTCTCCAGGTTATAGTCGGGCTTCTGACCTATTAATCGCTCCCTTGTAGGACCACCGAGTAAAAGTTTAAAAGTACCCTCTACAAGCCAATCAATTCAAATTAGTAAAGATTCATGACCACCGCGTGCTTAAACACTAACATTGCTCAAGAATGACAGCCACGAGTCTGGAATAATAATGCATGACCACCGTGCTCACGACCACCATTGTTGCGCCAAACTAACAAGAAACTTCTTGGAAATAAACTCGAATACTAACAACAACAACAACAATAACACTCAAGCCTTTATCCCACCATAGTGGGGTCGGCTATATGGATCCTTTGTCGTCATTGCGGCCTATCTTGAATCATAGTCTCACCAATGCCTAAGTACATCATGTCTTCCCTTATAGTTTCATTCCAAGTCTTTGGTCTACCCCTCCCCCGTTTAACATGTCTAGTAACTAAACTCTCACAACGTCTAACAGGTGTCTCTAATGGTCTCTTATGTACATGTTTGAACCACATTAAACAGGCTTCTCACATCTTCTCTACAATTGGTGTCACTCCCGTCTTATCCCTGATACATTCACAATACTCAGAACCATAGAACATTGCTGGCCGAATTGCAGTACGGTAAAACTTGCCTTTGAAATTAGATATCATTCTTTCTTTTAAAATTTCAGGAAAAATGATACAAGTAGTTTAATACTTCATGTATTATATATTTTTCCTTCCATGCAATCGTGTCCCCAAGGAGTTTACTCGTTTGTCCGAGTCCGATGTGTTTTTAAATTACAACTGGCCTAAAGCTACATGGGTATTTGCTACGGCGATGGCGATGACGACGATCGCGACGTCGTCGGCGATGGCAGCGATGACGGAGATGGCGGGGATGGCTGCGCCGGCGGTGATGGCGGCGTCGGCGGCGACGGCGGCGACGGCGGCGACGGCGGCGGCGACGGCGGCGACGGCGATGGCGACGGCGGCGACGGCGATGGCGGCGGCGGCGGCGACGGCGGCGATGGCGACGATCGCGACGTCGACGGCGACGGCGACGATGGCGACGATCGCGACGTCGGCGGCGATGGCGACGATCGCGACGTCGGCGGCGACGGCGATGGCGACGATGGCGACGATCGCGATCGATGGCGGCGACGGAGGCGATGGCGGCGACGGAGGCGATGGCGGCGACGGCGATGATGGCGGCGACGGAGGCGGCGACGGAGGCGACGACGGCGACGGCGGCGACGGCGGCGACGGCGGCGATGGCGGCGATCGCGACGTCGGCGGCGGCGGCGGCGGCGCCGCCGGCGGCGGCGGCGGCGTCGGCGGCAATGACGACGATCGCGACGTCGGCGGCCACGGCGGCGACGGCGGCTATGGCAGCGATGACGACGACGACGTCGATGCGTCGACGTCAGCGATGGCGGCGATGACCTGCATGAAATTATTAATTTGATTAGTGATTTATTTAAGAAAATATTAATTTGATTTTTGAATATATAAATATGAAATTTGGCCTGCATGAATAATTTTTTGGCCTGCATATATCCACGACCTGCATATAGCCAAAACCGGCCTGCAATTAACAGCGCTCAATAAAAATTACGCACGGCATTACAAATCCACGCCAACCTAAATTCATTCTCAGCCGAAGCTGCCCGACCTCTCGCAAACAGCGCCGCCTCTGTTCTCGCCCAACGAACTCCTTCCTCCCCGACCGGCTGCTCCTCTGCGACTGCCCCAACAACTGCAGAACCGGTGACTCCTCCGTAGACAATCTCTCTACTCCGACGACGACCTCCAAGAAGCTCTCACAGCTTTCCCCCCGCACCTACTCTTCCCCACAACCCTACACCGACCCTCTCTCTGGACGATCTGACGCGCGTCGATCTCATTCTCTGCCTGGGATTTTGGCTTCTGCAAGCTCTTCCGTCCAGCGCCCTGTTCCTCATAGAGGTAAGCCCTAAACGATTTTCCTCCCTTATGCAAACTCCTCACGGTATGTCTTACTCCGACTTCTCTACACCGATCAGGTAAGCACGATCAAAAATTATGTTTGTGACAACCAAGTGAAAACCACCATCTTCGCCAAGCAATGGCAAACCGCCGTCATCGTCCATTGGTATTCCTCTGTTTACTCCTCTTCATTCTCCCTCCATACTTTATTTTCACTCTGCATGTTCCTCTTACAGCAAGAACACACAGGGCTCGTCCGTTTGGACGGAATTGAAGACTTGGAATTGAAATTCGGCGTCGAATTTCAATTACGCCGTTCGCTTGTTAGATAACTTTAATAATTGGAATTCGAGTTGAATATCATGGAATTGATTTTAACCTAGGAACAAAATCTAGCTGGACATATCGGAATTGGGCGAGTCTAGCACGCTCGATTTGTCGCGCTTTTTGTCAGGGAGTGCAATTTTTCACCCGGGCGTGACTTTTTCGCCCGGACGCGCGTTTTTTCGCCTGGGAGCGCATTTTTCGCCCGGGCGCGCGTTTTTCGCCCCGACGCGCATTTTTCGCCCGGGCGTGCAATTTTCTCCCGGGCGCGCATTTTTCGCCCGGGCGCGCGTTTTTCGCCCAGGCGCGCAATTGTCGCCGAGCGCGCGTTTTTTGACTGGGCGCGCGTTTTTCGATCGGGCGCCCGTTTTTCGCCCGTGGACGCGTTTTTCGCCTGGGCGCACGTTTTTCGCCCGGGCGGGCGTTTTTCGCCCGGGCGCGCAATTTTTTGCCCAGGTAGGAGTTTTTCTCCCGGGCATGTGTTTTTTCGCCCGGGCGCACGTTTTGTCGCCCGGGCGCGCAATTTTTCGCCCGGGAGCGCGTTTTTTTGCCCGGCCACGCGTCTTTCCTCCAGGGGCTTGTTTTTCGCACGGGCGCGCATTTTTCTCCCGAATGCGTGTTTTTCGCCCGAGGGCGCGTTTTGTCGCCCATGCGCGCAATTTGTCACCCAGGTGTGAGTTTTTCTTCCGGGCGCGCGTTTTCGCCCGAATACGTGTTTTTTGTCCGGGCACGCGTTTTTCGCCCGGGCGCGCAATTTTCTCCCGGGCGCAAGTTTTTCGCGCGACCGCGCGTTTTTCGTCAGGGAGCGCGTTTTTTGCCCGGGCGCGCGTTTCTCGCTCGGGGGCGCGTTTTTCGCCTTAGCGCACGTTTTGTCGCCCGGGCGCCCAATTTTTCGCCCGGGCGCGCGTTTCTCGCTCGGGGACGCGTTTTTTCGCCTTAGCGCGCGTTTTGTCGCCCAGGCTCGAGTGTTCGCCCGGGCGGGCTTTTTATGCCCGAGCACGTTTTTTTTGGTCCGGGCTCGCGTTTTTCGCCCGGGCGTGTGTTTTTTGTCAGGACGCACATTTTTTATTATATATGCAAAAAAAAAAATTAATTTCTTTATAATATTTTTCAATTCTTAGATTAAATTTTATTTAACAGATGAATAAAAGAATTGTTAAATTCCACAATATTCAACAATATTGTTTATTAGGCGAACGATGAAATTGGAATTAAACCAATTCTAATTCTGAATATTGAATTCCAATATCGAATTCCAATATCAAATTCCAATTCCGTACAAACGAACGGGCCCTTAGCGATTCTAGCCGAGGGATTCATTCACGCACCGGAGACTGCTAGGGCAGCGCTTCACAACGCTCCTCCTTCGGCGACCACAACTCCAGTTTTTTGCCCTATGCTTTCATTCACGATCCTCCGACACCTTCGCAGGTAAACCGTAAATTTTGGTTCCATATTTTGCATTCCTTCATTCCACTGACCAAGGTGAAGCTGCCTCCTTTCAGAAATTTTTAAATTTTGTGGAATTTAGTTGCACTGCAATTTGTGCAATGCTAGATTCTCTAGACCCTCTTCTTTAAAGATCCATTCTCATTCCAGAAATTTTACAATTTTGAGAAATGAAGTTGCATTTAAATTTCAGCAACATGTTTTTCACCCCTATGCGTTGTGAAAGCTTTCTATTTTTCCTCATTACTTGATGCTCCTGCTTCCTCACATGATTGTGGTTAAAATTAAGATCTTAAATAATATAGATTGATGAATATTTTTTTTTTAAATTAGAGTGCATTCACGCTAGCTATTGCTATGCATTGCTGCTATTTTGGTTGCTAAAATTCACTTAGAAAATCTTCATAATCTTCATCAATGCATAGCAAAATTTATGTAGCTGCAGGTGTAGAGTAAAGTTTGTAGCTGCAGGTGTAGAGTAAAGTGATTAAAATGAAGGTCAATGCTAATTAAAGAGAGATGCAGAAATGAAGATTATGCATTGATGAAGATTATGGTAACCGAAGGTTATAAAGATTTTCTAAGCTTCAAGTTTGGCTTCATAATTTCTACGAACATATTCTAATGTTATTTTCTTAAATTTGATTTTTTGAAGATCAACTTCTTTAATTTCCCTTTTTGGTCGAGAATTTTTTTTATAGAATCCTCATAAGATGTTCGATAAAATTCTCAAAAGACACACGTATGTTCCTCCAATGTTTCGCAGAAGATGATTGTTAGAATTGAAGTGAGCTAGCGCCTACTCGCCACCCCCTTTGTTTTGCCTATAAATAGAGGGGTACCCCCCCTAAAGAGTATCGATTCTGGATCTGGCGAGTATCATCAACTTTGAGCGAGTTAGAGATACCAGAGCGCCACCAGGCGAGCATCGGACTTGGAGTAAGTTCGGCAGGCGAGCATCGGACTTGGAGTAAGTTCGGCCAGCTCCCTTGAGCGAGTAGCGAGTAGTGGAGATACCGCCGGCGCTAGTGCTAGCGCGTGCGGTAGCGACAAGAGGCGAAGCGGCGAGCAGCAAGCTTGCGAGTAGCTGGGAGTGCGAGTACCTACTCGGGAGATAGCGCCCGGCGCTAGTGATAGCGCTCGCGCTAGCGAGTATTGGAGGAAGCGGCGCGTGGCGAGCGTGCGAGAAGCTTGGAGTGCGAGCAGCGAGCTTGCGAGTAGCAGAGCTAACGCCCGACGCTAGCGATACCGCCGGCGGTAGCGAGGAGCGAGCTTCGATAGCGAGGAGCGAGTATCGGAGCGAGTATCACCAGCGCGGTGTGCTCCGGAGGAGAAGCGGACCTTGTCCGTGACCAAGTTCTTTCCTACTATTGGTTGTTGTGAATCAAGTTGGATGCAACTTGTATTCAGCCGTGTTTGTTTGTAACTAGCTGCCAGAGTTATTAATTGTGAATACTTGTGTTCATCGTTTGGTGTCCTTATTCTCCTGTTGGTTGACGTGTTCTTCCGACTACAAAATATTTCACATGGTATCAGAGGTAGGTTGGTGGGAACAAGGACGAGCAACCAAGATGGACGGCGGAGGAGGGTATGCTAGGGGACAATTGGCATTGAGCTGCTTACTCAAACCAACTACAAAAAGTGGATGTCTTGTATGGAGAGCTACCTTCTTGGAGAGGATCTCTGGGAGGTTGTTGGTGGTGGGGAGCAAGAGGAAGTAGTAGCTGCCGGTGATAATGGTCCAGCTGTGAGAGCTTGGAGGAAGACCAACGCCAAGGCGGAGTTCACCTTGAAGAGAGCCATATCACCTGACTTGTTCGACCACATCATTGGTTGCAAGTCAGCATCTGCGATCTGGATAGCCCTCGATGAGTTATTCAACAAGAAGAATGTGGCGCGGCTACAATTCCTGGAGAATGAGTTGGCAAAGTCGACTCAAGGCGAGATGGCGATATCCACCTTCTTCCTGAAGGTTAAGAACCTATGTGGAGAGATCTCGGCCTTGGATCCTGAAGAGCCAATCTCAGAGGCGAAGTTGAAGCGGCATATACTCCGAGGCTTGAGGAGGGAGTATGTCCCTTTCGTTACTTCCGTGCAAGGATGGGCTACTCAGCCCTCCCTTCTGGAGCTAGAAAACTTGCTATCGTCACATGAGAGCTTGGCGAAGCAGATGGCGGGAGTATCCATCTCAGGAGGAGATGACAAGGCCTTGTTCTCAGGAAAGAGGAGATCCTGGGACAAGAGAAAGAAGAACTCGGGAGATGGACCTTCAACGTCCTCTCAGGGAGATGGGGGGAAGTTTCTCCCTGCGCGCGATGAGAAGAGGAGAACCCTTTGCTTTGCCTGTAAGAAGTATGGGCATATGACAAAGGACTGCCGGTCTAATCTGAAGGCCAGTCATGCTGCTAACAAGGAGGGAGATCACCAGAGAGGTGGAGGAAGAGGTGGAGGTCACCAGGGCGGTGAGAGGGGGGGACAATTGTTTCCTGGCAGAGATGACGACAACGTCAGTCGATGTCTTAGCCTCAATCAACCTCGAGAACGACTGGATAGTGGATTCCGGTTGCGGGCATCATCTCACTGGAGATATGTCCAAGTTCGACTCCTTGGAAGCGTATGAAGGAACGGATGCTATCATCACTGCGGATGATACGGTACATCCCGTGGAGCGAGAAGGGAAGGTGTCCCTTGGGAGTAGAGAGAAGCCAGTGACACTGAAGAGTGTGTATCACGTGTCTGGCATGAAGAAGAACCTCTTCTCGGTGGCTAACGTCATGGATGCTGGATACCACGTGTTGTTTGGACCAAAGGAGGTGAAGTTCTTGAAGAACCTTTCGTCTGTCGATGCTGACGTCACGCTCACCGGGAGAAGGGTGAAGGATTTGTATGTTCTGTCTGCAAATGTCTATGTGGACAAGCTGAAGACAAACGACATCGCTGTGATCTGGCATGAGAGGCTGGGTCATGTGGGGATGGACAAGCTGAAGATGATGGCGGCAAAGGGCCTAGTGAGTGGCCTGCCTCATCTCTCTTCCTACGGCGACGACCATGTGTGCGACGGATGCCAATATGGAAAGTCACATCGACTTCCATTTAACAAGTCGGAGACCAGGTGTAAGGCACCTCTTGAGTGCGTACATGCTGACGTGATGGGGCCGTGCGCCACCCTTACTTATGGAGGCAATAAGTATGCGCTGGTTCTGGTGGATGACTACACCCGCTATACGTGGGTGTACTTTCTGAGAGAGAAATCAGAAGTCTTCAACAAGTTCCTCGAGTGGAAGGAGCTTGTGGAGGGGAGGATGGACCGCAGAGTGAAGAAGCTGAGAAGCGACAATGGAGGGGAGTTTACCTCCAATGAGTTTGCTTCTTTCTGCAGGAGGTTCGGCATTCAGCGGTAGCTCTCCTGCACTCACACCCCTCAGCAGAATGGGGTGGCAGAGAGGAAGATCCGCCATCTGGTGGAGACTACCAGGAGTTGGCTACATGCCAAGAGCATTCCCAAGGCCTTATGGGCGGAGGGAATGGCGTGTGCTACTCATGTGATCAACAGGCTACCTCTGAGTCCTAACAGGATGGTGTCTCCACACCAGCTCATGTTCGGGGAGAAGCCCAATGTGGGTCACATGAAGGTGTTCGGTTCTACCTGCTTCGTGCACGTCCCGGACGCTCAGAGAACCAAGTTGGAGCTGAAAGCGAGGAAGTGTATCTTCATCGGCTACGATGAGCGGAAGAAGGGGTGGAAGTGCATGGATCCGCAGACCCACAAGTTCGTCGTCTCGCGCGACGTATTGTTTGACGAACTGGTCTCATACCAGGGAGTCTCTTCAGTGGAGCTGCCGGAGAGTGGAGAATCGAGCAGGGAAGAGGAGTAGGTCACTGAGGACCCTACTGTGGAGTTGGAGTCATCTCCAAGTGCTCCATCGCCATCTCGCTCAGGAGGAGCATCTGGCTCGGGAGGAGCATCTGGCTCAGGAGGAGCTTCTGGCTCAGGGGGAGCTACGAACTCAAGAAGCAGGGAGAGCACCGCTTCAGGAGGAGTTCAGAGAGGAGCTCAAGCAGAGGAGTCTACCGGAGTGGTAGATAGTGGCCAAGCCTTGAGGAGGTCTAAGCGAACAATCGTTCCGCCTGCTCGCTATAAGGAGGGGAAATTCGTGAGTTTGGTTTCCTGCTTCTTCGCAGGACCACTCGATGAGAGGGAACCTGCCTGCTTTGAGGATGCTGCTGGCATCAAGGAGTGGGACGCAGCCATGATCGAGGAGATGGAGGCCCTAGAGAAGAATGAGACATGGGACCTGGTTCCCATGGTGGAGGGCATCAAACCTGTCACCTGTAAATGGGTGTACAAGGTTAAGAAGAGAGCTGATGGAGAAGTGGAGCGGTACAAGGCGAGGCTTGTCGCTCGAGGCTTGTCGCAAACCTACGTAGAGGACTACGATGAGACATTTAGTCTTGTCGCAAAGATGACGTCGGTGAGGACGATCATCGCTCTGGCGGCGTGCCGAGGTTGGAAGCTGTGGCAGCTTGATGTGAAGAATGCGTTCTTGTACGGAGAGATAGACAAGGACATATTCATGGTGCAACCACCTGGATACGTGTCCAAGTCTAAGCCACGTCATGTTTGCAAGCTGAAGAAGGCCCTCTACGGGTTGAAACAGACGCCGAGAGCCTGGTATGGAAAGATTGCGGAGTACTTGCAGTTCTGCGGCTACGATGCCTCAGACTCAGACTCCAGCATGTTCGTGAAGAAGAGTGGGGGTCTTCACGTGCTGGTGCTGCTATACGTCGACGACATGTTGGTGTTGCAGCTCAGTTGGTGATGAGGGCTGTTGAAGGCGCCTTATCAAGGGTGGCGGGGGTTCGAATCCCGCCATCAACAACCTGCTGGCGCTGAGAAACAGGCTCAGCGATGTGGTTGGGGTGTCACCGGGCTGCAGCCCTTGTCCGACCGCGTTTAGTCGGCCCACCAGCGATGAGCTATAGGCTAACTGGTGTGGTGGTCGGGGCGGGTCGTTACAGTACTCGCACTCCCAGCTACTCGCAAGCTCGCTGCTCGCCGCTTCGCCTTTTGTCGCTACCGCGCGCGCTAGCACTAGCGCCGGCGGTATCTCCACTACTCGCTACTCGCTCAAGGGAGCTGGCCGAACTTACTCCAAGTCCGATGCTCGCCTGCTGAACTTACTCCAAGTCCGATGCTCGCCTGGTGGGGCTCTGGTATCTCAAACTCGCTCAAAGTTGATGATACTCGCCAGATCCAGAATCGATACTCTTTAGGGGGTACCCCTCTATTTATAGGCAAAACAAGGGGGGGCGAGTAGGAGCTAGCGCTGGCGCTAGGTCACTTCAATTCTAACAATATTAACTTCATTCAGTTTTAGATTTATACATATTCCTAATTGCATAGTGGTGTCTGCCTTAAATGTTGTTGAAATTATAGACCTTGCAATAGTATAACAATCGATTATTAGTTCATGTTGTGGCCCCCCACGACACATGGCGCCCCCAAGATACATATTGCCCCCATGACACATGTCGCCCCCACGACACATGACGCCCCCACGACACATGCCGCCCCCACGACACATGTCGCCGCCCACGACACTCCGTCGTCTCCCACCATAAATATCGCGGCTCACGACAAATGTCGCCCCTACGACAAGTGTCACCACCCTCGACAAATGTCGCCCCTATGACAAATGTCACCACCCTCGACAAATGTCGCACCCACGACAAATGTTTTCCACACGACAAATGTCGCAACCAACGACAAATGTGGCCCACCACGACAAATGTGGCCACCACGACAAATGTGGCCCCCACGACAAATGTGGCTCCACGACAAATGTGGCCCCCATGACAAATGTGGTCACCACGACAAATGTCGCCCCCACGAGAAATGTCGCCCCCACAACAAATGTCGCCCCTCATGACAAATGTCGTCACACACTACAAATGTCGCCCCAACGACAAGTGTCGCCACCCACGACAAATGTCGCCCCACGAAAAATGACGCCCCCACGACAAATGTCGCCCCCACGACAAATGCCGCCTTGGATCGGGTCGGAGGCCCGTGCCTGTCACTCGTATATAGGCCGGATACTGTCACGCTTGGCCGTAGGGGCGGGCGAGCCCGCCTCTACGGGCCGGGTACTGTCGCGCGGGGCACGGGGGGGCCCCTGTGTAAGACCCTCTTTTTTTTGCATTCTTAGCGGGTCTTACCGCCCAGAACCGCCGTCTCGCGACGGCACCGTGACACTAAATGTTCGCCCCCACAACACGCCGATCCTGCCGATTATTCAACATTAGCCAGACCAACCATAATCACAATAAAGTTAATTAAACAAGAATATCTGTCCACAACGATCACATTAATATATACTAATACATGTCCAAATGAGATAAAATGACTGACATAGTTCAAATCAGAGTACGGAGCTAAATAAGAAATACAAAAGGGCTTAAGCCCGATCTATATGACTTTTCTTCGCCTCTCTCCTGGCAAAGATATAGCAGTCCAGGCAGTCGCACGGGTCGACACCTTCAAGCTCGTACAATTTTTTCATCTGTCCCGGATAAATATGGAGGGTTGGTAAGCGTCGAGATTTGCCTACCGGAGCTCTCCCAGCAGCAGCGGAGAGTCCAACCCCTGACCGAGCCACTGTCTCAGGTGCCTCCCTCTGGTGAGGTCCACTGACCGTCAGTCTATAAGACTCAGCATATTCCTTCCCGCCTCCACCCGCGACTCCTAGGCACCGGGCGGGAGGAGGAAGCGGAGGACATCAAGGGGTAATCAATAAGCAGGTGGCAGTGGATCTAGCTAATAGTTCTATCATGTATAAATGAAGTGCTACCATGGAACCGAGCAGTATATAAACGAGTGTCATAGTGAGTATATGCGCGCAGTTATACAAGAGTCTAAGCAGCAAGAAAAGTAACGTGAACAGATATAAAATAAACTAGAGTAAGTAAAGGAACAACTAGAGCAGCTATGAAAATAACCTTAACTTATGCGGGTACACACAAACACATAAACTAAGGGATCTGGTAAGAAGTAAACTTATCGTATAAAAGAGCTGATAACTTCTCTAAATGAAGTTATCTAGACTTTATTTTTGACTTAACATTCGCTTAAAATGATGAAATGATGTTTAAATAACATAAAAATAAAGTAAAATTTATATTTATGGTTGTATGGCTAATTCGGTCCTTTTGTAATGTATTTTTGCTAGATACACCAAAGGAATCCATTGGAGGAATGAAAACTGCTTAAAAAATCTTGACCAGGAAAAAAGTATCAGAAGTCAGAAAATAAAGTTGCAACCTTTTCTGGCGGATTTAAAAATGAATTATCTAAAATCAGCGCCGATTCAAAAATGAAAAGGCACACTTCTTGGAGGTGGTTATGCACGGTTTTGGGAGAGGTTTAACAGGAGTTTTTGAACAAGAGGAAAAAAATATCAAGAGGAAAATGGAGAGAACTTGAAGATCATCTTGGAGAAGAAGAAGAACTAGGGCTATTCTTCCGGATCTTGGAGACGGGCGACTCAGGAAGCGTGCTGAGTACAAATTCCTGCATTTACTGAACTTTGATCATCATGTGCTGTAAGATCTATAACATTATGTGGTTTTCTTCCATCGTCATGGGCTAACTTCGCTAGATCTTGTGTTGTGAAAGTACCTTGTCTTGTGTGATGATAAAATCTTATAACTATTCTTTGTAATTTTGTGGTGAATTTCATTTATCGATTTCATGATCTTTATTATGTGAATCTCGGTTCTCCATCATTTTGTTGCGTTTCATAATTCGAGAGAGGAGCTACGTAACAAGTTGATGAAGATTTTATTTTCATGCTTCATAATTCGAGAGAGGAGTTGCATGAATATTCCACCGAGATTTTTATATTTTTACTGTGCTTCATAATTCGAGAGAGGAGTTGCGCAAGTATATCTTGAGTTCGTTATAGCATTTAAAGGGAGAAAGAGACTTCCCCTTGATGTTAGCAACATTGGTTTTGTTCTTTAAGTTGTTCTATATCTCACCAACGAGGGATAAAAGAATTAGGGACTTCCGTGATCGAGAGATACGTATTTCTATTCAAAAAATCGTTGCAAGGTTTTTCACTACATATGTTTCACAAAGACACTTTCATATTGTCATCGCACTAGATTCGGGAAATCATGACACAAGATTATTTCTTTAAATCGTAATTTTAATTAAAGGTTTTCTCCAAGCATTCGTAGTTAATTTCAATTAGATTTCGTTCATAGTTGTCTTTAAATTTCTCAACCTTGATAATGAATTACTTGGATTTAAGAAAAAAGAATAACTAATAATTGCAAGCACTAAATCACCCACCTCTCCATGGAAACGATCTCAACCCTCACTTTATTACTTGATGTAACATCCCCCAAACAACTAGACCCCTAGAGTGGTTTTGTCATGACTAGGTCATGACAAAACCCTAGGAAGCTTGAAGAGATCACTTGGCCTTAGCCTTGAAGGAGAAGAGCACCTTGGTCTGCAAATAACAATTTCCAGTTACCAAGTTTAGGGTTGGACTCTAGGGCCTCACCTTGACCCTTTGACCCCACCATGACACACCTAACACTTTGTAGGGTCCCTTAGAGCATCAAGGACCCATTGAGGTCAACCAAAGAAGCCAAATTTGACCAAAGTCAACCATAACCTTAAATTGGTCAAAGTAGCCTAATTATGGTCAATTGGCCTCCACCATGCCAAATTGACCTTTCACATACCCTTATAAGGTTATTAGGGACTCAATGGACCAAAAATATCCATCATGGGGCCACCAATTTGGCCAATTTGACCAAAGTCAACTACACCCTAAATTTAGGTCAAAATGAGCTATTTTGACCTAATCAAGCCCAATCCACTTGGGCTAGACTCAATTGAGGTGCTCCACCACCTAATGGGGTTGGGAATTACTAAAATTGTCATCCAATTTGGGAGAATTTGGCTAGGAGAGAGAAAATCTCATTTTCCCCAAAAATTAAGGAGAGAGAAAGAGAGAATTAATGACATTCATGGCCAAGGGGAGGCCAAAGGCTCTCCCAATTGATGGGGATTCATCTCCCCTGGATGTTACAAGAATTTTAGAAGTTTTTCCAGCCCACATGGGAGCTGAAATTGGGAATTTTCACCATGGCCGAAACTAGGCTTAATGGCCATTAATAGTCATGGCCGAAATGTCCCCCCCCCCCCCCCCCCCCCTCAAATTCCCCATATACATCCCCCATTCTCAAATCTAACTCCACCATTAGCTTCAAAAGGTGGATGGCAGTCGAAATCATATATTGGATCGAAGATTTTGGTGGAGAATGGAGAGATCAGGCAAGCTCGCCGGAGAAGGGAAAAGCCATGGCCAAACACCGCCGCCATCGTCGTCGGGATCCAAGAAGGTCTGGTTCTTTTCCTCTTCTCTAGTGTATAGATCTACATCAAAAACGGCAAGGATTGGGGCCAATTGGTTCCCAATCAACATGGTCGAAATCTCCATTTTTGGAGGTTTTTCTTCTTGTCTAAACCACCGGTTTCGGCCACCACCAGCCGGCCAAGACCCCCCATCGCCGGCCACCACCTCAAGGAAGGTGGTGGTGGCATTGGCCGGACGGGGAGGGGCGTGGGTGGCCGGGAAAACCACTTCCAAAACCGCCCAGGTCAGAGCAATCTCAGTCGTCGGCTAGAGGAAGAAGAAAGTGGGATGTTGTCCATTTCTGCATCAAGATGTGTGCTGCAGTTTTGTTATTTTATTTCGTATTTCTGTCTTTTATTTTGCTGTACATAGATTAATTTAATAAAAATACTTAGGCCCCTCTACAGTAAAAGTGGTCAACATCAAAGTTGTAGCCCTTAGAGTCTACTTTATTCTAAAATTGTTTTCAGCCCAAAAGGAGTTCCGTGGCTCCCTGTAGGTCCATTTTGGTGGAACTGGTCCCTAGTGTAGGACATCCACCATTTCTTGAATAACTTTTGATTGGGTTATGAGATTTACTTGAAAATTGAAACCTAGGCTATTTGTACCTACACCCATAACATATCCAAAGATAAGAATTTTAGGAGAATATTTTTCTAAGGTTTTTGTAATAATTTAATAATTCATATATTATTTAAATTTAGGGTCTAATGACCTCCAATCCTCTCAAAATTTTGGTGGGTACCTCTTAGAGTTATTATATGACCCTGGTAAAAATCTCAGCCCAATTGGGACTGATTTGGTTGGGTAATTTGTCAACCCAAGTTAGGTCAAATTTGGTCAAAGTTAGGGCAAGGTGTTTATCTTGGGATATGGTGGTCAGAACTCATAACCATGAGTTGAAACCTTGGCCACTGGTTTAAGATCACCTAAAACACCTTCATGTGTAAGATGGGGTGGTGTAGAGGTGGATATGCCTAAGGACCCTAGTCTTACCCCTTGGGATGCAAATAGAGCTTTGTGAAGGACATGTTGTCAAAAGCCCTATAATGACCATGGAACCTAGGAGATATGTTCATGGGATGTATTTATGTGCTAGAAAATTTTGAGAGAATTTTAGGAGAATTTATTCCCCTTAAATTAGGCCATAACCCCTTTAGGGAAATTTCTTTTAAGAGATATTTACATGCCCAAATGATCTTGGAGGAAGATGAAATCTTGGTGGTGCTTTTATAATCATATGATAGACCTCTGGTATTTTTTATGAAATTTATTAGATGATTTAACGAGTACTTCATTTACAAGGTACTTATTTTACCTTAATCTTAAGAAATATAATTAAGAGTTCAAAACTCTCTGGAAAAATGTGCAACTTGGTGATAGGACATTTCAGAGCACTAGGAAGCTCTGTGAATTTTTATAGAATTTTTGAAAAATTTTATCAGTAGGCTACTTCACAACATGTGCAAATTAGGAATTATTTAGATTAATTATTTCAGTGAAGAAATGATTCCCATAAATTTTGCAACACTGTAATTAAGCTTTTCTGGAAACAATAGAGGTCTGGTAAATTTTCCGTAATTTTGGCATAAGTATTCTTGGTAGTTCCTTTATAAATCTTCAAGTTTGGATAGATGATAAATATTAAAAATACAGGACATTTCCTTACTGTAAAATCGTGATATTCATTACTTACTATTATTTTGGCATGATAGGTTTATCTTAATTTTATGGGAGCCATATCATAAGAATACCTTACACTTCATGCTCATATTCATACTTGGCAAATATTTGAGAAATGATAATAAATGCAAATAATTAAGGAAAAATATGAATCTCTGGATTTAGTTCTAAAACATCATGATAGACCTCTAGTAAATATCTTGAGTCAGTTGGATGAATATTTGGAGTACCTCTACTTATAAGCTTCATATAGTTAGTTTGGTCTGCGTATAGTAAAAATGTGAAATTTGGATATTTAGGGGACTACCAAGTGGAAGTGGCATGTAGTTGATGTACATGATCAGGTTGAAGAGATTAAAGGTCACCAAAAAGAGTTTAGGTGATGAGGGTGTGCTTGGTGAATTAAGGGTAAAGTTGTACTCAGGATTGACGAATGATCGTCTTTCCCCTTAGAAGGTCATAAAATACGTAGAGTAATTCAAGAGAAATGACAAGAATGGTATTCTTACGGGTAGCTACCAATAACATTAAGTGTCTTGTGAAAGAGAGCCTTGGGGTGTCATCTCATTGTGGTTCCTAGTACCGTAGCGAGCCCCTTACATGATAATCCTAGGAAAGTCTAAGATTAACCATAAAATATAGGAGTAATATATTGTACAAGATTAACTTAACAATACACACACCCACACCCCATGGTTACGGGAGGTTAGTTAATTTGGTTGTATGAGCGGTAGGCTCGGTGGTTGAAGCAGCAGACTAGTTAGTTCGGTGAGCTTGTGACTCAGTAATGCTTGTTGGTACGGACGGGTTGGCCCGACGAGCCGTTGGCCTAGAAGGGTATGATGACGGGCAGGTTAGCCCGGAGAGTTTATGGCTCGGGATATAGTAGAACATGTTTGCATGTGCATGAAGGTGGTGGGTCTTCGGTATTGGATGGTCATTCACACCAACGTCAATATGTTAACTCAGCAAGTGTGGAATTTGCACTTAGCCATAAAAGTCTGGTGGACCAGTCAGTAAGAGTACGCAGATGCTCCACGGTTTTGCGTTGAGGCGTACGATAGGTCTAGGTTAGGTAGTATGAATGCCAACCTAGAGGTGGGCGAGACCCAACCCACCGCTTCCGTTTGCCACTACGGGAGCATCCTGGGAGTCTTACTAGCTCCAAAAAGGGGGAACTAAAGGTCTGTACGCATAGAGTCATAGTGTGTGAGTTGCACTTGTGTGAACATAACATTTAACAGCATACCTTGCATGTCATGGCATAAACATTGCATTTAAACCCTACCCGAATCGTATAAGTCGGTTATGAGACTTCTTATACGATAGGCCTTGCTAAACGACCCCTTGGTCTATAGGTTTGTATGGGCATTCCTATAAATCAATGGTTACTTTTATATTATATACTTGTCTTTACTTATTGTTCTTTACTTATTCTTTACTCTGTTTTACTTACTGCTTCAATTATATATATACACATGTGTAGTGTAGACATTCCCTGTACCCCTATCACCTGCTATTGTTTATACCCCTTGCTGTCCTCCGCTTCATCCTCTCACACGGTGCCTAGGAGCCATTGGGGGTGGGGTGGGGAACATAAGGCTTAGTCTTTTTGACTAACGGTCGGTGGACCATATCATTTTAGGGGACCGAGGAGACGCAGCAGCACCAGAGGCCGGTGCAGACGGAGGTGGGCCAGTCTAGTACAGGAGCACAAGATTTAGGATCAGTGAGTGATTAGTAGTTAGCTTCCGCGAGTGATCTTGTAGTGAGGACATGATGCACATGGCATCAGCCCTTTATTATAGTAACTTTATTATTTCAGTTATACCATGCAGACATTTATTATATATAGCATGTGATTGTGGACTTGAACTTCTTTTTGTTCGTTTATTCTTTTCTTCTTCTGTGATCGATATGGCCGGCAGGATCAGCACTTTGTAGTGGCGACCTTCCCGAGCGAGGGTGTCACCGCAAAGCGGCGGTTCTGGGCATAAAACCAGGGTTTGAAAAAGAAAAAAAATGGGGTCTTACAAAGTGGTATCAAAGCAAACCTCGATCCGAAGAAAAGAAGTCCACAAACCCTGGCCACCCCGCGCGAGTTTAGTTTGAGGACAAACTAAGCAGCGGAAGCAATGGTGTGCCCATATGGGGAAATCACATGAAAAAGTCCACTTTTAACTGAGCCTTTTGACAAGTTTACTTTTATAGCCTGCGGCGAACCCTGCCCCCAGCAAGGAATACCTCCGGCTGCAAAGATCTCTTTAGATAGTCCTTTAGTCAATGAGTTAAACTCAACCCCACTAGGACACATGACTTACCATGACAATTTATACCATGCCCTAGTCTGAAATAGACCGTATGTATAAATTTGATTAAGGTACGAGGATACCCCAAAGAGGTTAGAGGAGGAGCTTAATGCGGGAACCTAAGCCATAAACACGGATGTCCCTACTTCACATACAAAGGATTATCCAAACTGATAGGACTACTTTAAGAGAGATTGACACATAAGCAGAATGGTAGGGGACTCGTAGATCTAACCCTCGTACCGGTGACATGCTTATATGGAGACAACCACTACGACAAACACCAAGGGTCGGATAAGAATTCAAGTTCGGAAGGGACCTGTTTGAGATTGGTTCATATGTTGACCTTGATAAGGTTGTCGAAAAGGGTACCTGGATGAGTCTAAGGTGTGGAGTATACCAATAAGTCTCAAGATAGAACCCCAAGTCTAAAGTTGTATGCCCTAAGGATTGTTTGCATACCTAGGACGAATATAACATAGTGATATTGAAGATACTTAGCTCCAAATGGATAGTGGCTTATCTTTTGTTTATTGGGCTTATCTTTTGTTTATTGGGGCTTACCTTTTTGTTTATTGGGCGAATTGGTTATTGACTTGGGTATTCATTTGGATTTAATTTAGAAGATGTTGCGTCGTAAACATAGTGATTTTGAGGTCGATCTTATTCAACGTTACGCAGGCAAAGATGAGATGGTGTAACAGTAGGTCTGGAATGATGATCTGAAGTATTACAGGTACAATGAAAGGACATCGTAGATCGAGCAATGACTTGACCTTAGTTGAAGCATTAGAAATGTAAAGTTGCTAGGTATAGTCACTTAGGGATGCAAATGCCTTTCTGGAAGTTGGGAACTGAAATTAGGTCGTGCAAGCTTTAGTTATATTTGAAAGTTCTGTTCTTGTGGTTTGGGGCATTCGGAAGTGATCAACTTATGATTTATTAAAAATCACACCTTATCATGGTAGAAAATGTTAACTACAATAATAGCCCTTATGCCTTGGGAGCTATGATGATGAATAACCAGAAGTATTGGACGATGACTTATTGGATTTAGAATCTAGTATTTGAGTTTACTATGATAAGAACGATCTAAGTTTATCTTACTTTGGACCATCAGAAAGTGATCAAGACTAGCATATGTGGAAGTGATAGGAATTTGGTGAAATAAACGTGAAGATATTTTCTTGATGAAATTGACTTGTGAAAAATCTTAGGGTTTCAACAGATTTTACATGTATACCTTATGAATCAAACTCCACATAGAAAGTGATTGTGAGTCATCTTATAAACATGAATACTAATAAAGATTGGTTAACATATACTCATAAGATTCACAAGTGCAACCCCTAAAATTTTGAGGATGATTGGAACGCTTGATGATCTTATCAGTCCCATCAATGGTAAGAACTGGATAAGTTGTAGAGTGGAGTTGATTGATCACTCGGATGTACTTGAAGGACTAAGAACCTAAACATGCGGAGAAAACTTTATAGAAATGTTGTCTACCCATATAAATAAGAGCTTTAGTCACCGGAAAAATGGTGTATTCCGGAGCGTGTGTTTCCCCAGAATAAAGAAAGATGTCGTAGGTTTGTGATGCACGGTCAGGTCTGTAGACTGGTGAAAACCAAGTGCAAGGGTCTTTGGGGAACTACCACAGTCACTGCCCGTGTTAGAGTGGAAGCTCAAAGATACAATTATGGATTTCATACACAGGTTACCACATCCCCACTCCGGGCACAAGTTTATTTGGAACATCGAGGATAAATTGACCAATGTAGCTAGGGTCACCCCGGTCTAGAAGGACGCTCCTGTTGGTGTTCGATGGGATTTGTTGAGCTATTTGGACGTTATAGTGGTGTGCTCGGGACGATCGTGTTGGATCGGGATGGACGGGTTACGCCCAAGGAGTGAAGATTAGTCCAGGCTTATCTCAGCTCTTAGTTGACGTTCAGCACAGCTTTCGACCCTCAGAGGGACAGGGGCACAAGACTCCACTGTCTTGGATTCAGGATGAGGATACTAAGGCACTCGGCTCGGAATTTATGGAGGACATAGATACGCAGGTGCGACTGATTTGAGTTAGGATGCTGGAGGCCCAGAGAAGCCAGGTCAGGTATTACGATGCGCGGCATCGTGCAGTAGAGTTCCAGGTTGGAGACCGGGTGTTCCGGAAGATACGTCTGATGCACGAAGTCTCGCAGGTTCGCAGGCGGAAGAAGCTCAGTCTGAGATAGATGGGGCTCTACAGGATCCTGGAGTGGATCAGCCCGTTGGCTTATAGACTGGATTTGCCACCGGAGTTAGCGGGATTGCACGACGTCTTCCATGTCTCCTCCTTTAGGAGAGCTCTACTACGGTCGGAGCGGCAAATTTCTACTATAGATGGCTCGGTAGCCTTCGATCGATTGATTCACTTGAGAGCCACTAGAACTGGTGTGGCAGTGATAGTCGGTGCTCTTTGAGTCAGAAATAACTTCAATTATTAGGAGATGTTACGTTCAGTCAATCTCGGTGAAAACCCCGCGAGCCTAGCCTGAATTTCGAGGACGAAATTTTTTTTTTTTTATTTATTGGGATTTGTAACATCCCTCAAACAACTAGACCCCTAGAGTGGTTTTGTCATGACTATGTCATGACAAAACCCTAGGAAGCTTGAAGAGATCACTTGGCCTTAGGCTTGAAGGAGAAGAGCACCTTGGTCTACAAATAGCAATTTCCAGTTACCAAGCTTAGGGTTGGACTTTAGGGCCTCACCTTGACCCTTTGACCCCACCATGGCGCACCTAACCTTTTGGAGGGTCCCTTAGAGCGTCAAGGACCCATTGGGGTCAACCAAAGAGGTCAAATTTGACCAAAGTCAACCCTAACCTTAAATTGGTCAAAGTAGCCTAATTTGGGTCAATTGGCCTTCACCATGCCAAATTGACCTTTCCCCTACCCTTATAAGGTTATTAGGGACTCAATGGACCAAAAAGCTCCATCATGGGGCCACCAATTTGGCCAATTTGACCAAAGTCAACTCCACCCTAAATTTAGGTCAAAATGACATATTTTGACCTAATCAAGCCCAATCCACTTGGGCTAGACTCAATTGAGGTGATCCACCACCTAATGGGGTTAGGAATTACTAAAATTGCCATTCAATTTTAGAGAATTCGGCCAGGAGAGAGAAAATCCCATTTTCCCCAAAAATGGAGGAGAGAGAAAGAGAGAAGTAATGACATTCATGGCCAAGGGGAGGCCAATGGCTCTCCCAATTGATGGGGATTCATCTCCCCTGGATGTTACAAGAATTTTAGGAGTTTTTCCAGCCCACATGGGGGCTGAAATGGGGAGTTTTGACCATGGCCGAAATTAGGCTTAATGGTCATTAATGGCCATGGCCGAAATTCCCCCCCCCCCCCCCCCCCCCCCTCCCCCCCCCCCCCCCCCCTCAAATTCCCCCTATACAACCCCCCATTCTCAAATCTAACTCCACCATTAGCTTCAAAAGGTGGATGACAGTCGAAATCATATATTGGATCGAAGGTTTTGGTGGAGAATGGAGAGATCGGGCAAGCTCGCCGGAGAAGGGAAAAACCATGGTCGAACACCGTCGCCATCGTCGTCGGGATCCAAGAAGGTCTGTTTCTTCTCCTCTTCTCTAGTGGATAGATCTACATCAAAAATTGGCAAGGATTTGGGCCAATTGGTTCCCAATCAACATGGCTGAAATCTCCATTTTTGGAGGTTTTTCTTCTTGTCTAAACCACCGGTTCCGGCCACCACCGGCCGGCCAAGACCCCCATCGCCGGCCACCACCTCAAGGAAGGTAGTGGTGGCATTGGCCGGCCGGGGAGGGGCGTGAGTGGCCGGGAAAACCACATCCAAAACCGCCCAGGTCAGAGCAATCTCAGCCGTCGGCTAGAGGAAGAAGAAAGTGGGATGTCGTCCACTTCTGCATCAAGATGTGTGCTGCAGTTTTGTTATTTTATTTCGTATTTCTGCCTTTTATTTTGCCCTTGGATATACTTTATTTTAAAGTTATTCAAAGTGGGGCCCTTGGATATACTTTATTTTAAAATTTGTTTCAGCCCAAAAGGAGTTCTGTAGCTCCCTGTAGGTCCATTTTTGTGGGACTGGTCCCTAGTGTAGGACAGCCATCTTTTCTTGAATAACTTTTGATTGGGTTATGAGATTGACTTGAAAATTGAAACCTAGGTTATTTGTACTTACACACATAACATATCCAAAGATGGGAATTTTAGGAGAATATTTTTCTAAGGATTTTGTAATAATTTAATAATTCATATATTATTTAAATTTAGGGTCTAATGACCTCCAATCCCCTCCAAATTTTGGTGGGTGCCTCTTAGAGTTATTATATGACACTGGTAAAAATCGCAACCCAATTCGGACTGATTTGGTTGGGTAATTTATCAACCCAAGTTAGGTCAAATTGGGTCAAAGTTAGGGCATGGTGTTTATCTTGGGGTATGGTGGTCAAAACTCATCACCATGAGTTGAAACCTTGGCCATTGGTTTAAGATCACCTAAAACACCTTCATGAGTAAGATGGGGTGGTGTATATGTGGATATGCCCTAGGACCCTAGTCTTACCCCTTGGGGTGCAGATAGAGCTTTGTGAAGGACATGTTGTCAAAAGCCCTTGAATGGTCATGGAACCTAAGAGATATGTTCATGGGATGTATTTATTCCCTAGGAAATTTTGAGAGAATTTTAGGAGAATTTATTCCCACTAAATTAGGTCATAACCCATTTAGGGAAATTTCTTTTAAGAGATATTTACACGCACAAATGATCTTGGAGGAAGATGAAATCTTGGTGGTGCCTTTATAATCATATGATAGACCTCTGGTATTTTTTGTGAAATTTATTAGATGATTTAACCAGTATGTCATTTACAAGGCACTTATTTTACCTTAATATTAAGAAATATAATTAAGGGTCCAAAACTCTCTGGAAAAATGTGCAAATTGGTGATAGGACATTTTAGAGCACTAGGAAGCTCTTTGAATTTTTATTGAATTTTTGGAAATTTTTATCAGTAGGCTACTTCACAACATGTGCAAATTAGGAATTATTTGGATTAATTATTTTAGTGAAGAAATGATTCTCATAAATTGTGAAACTCTGTAATTAAGATTTTCTGGAAATAATAGAGGTCTGGTAATTTTCCCTAATTTTGGCATAAGTATTCTTGGTAGTTCCTTCATAAATCTTCAAGTTTGGATAGATGATAAATATTAAAAATAGAGGACATTTCCTTACTGTAAGATTATGATATTCATTACTTACTGTTATTTTGGCATGATAGGTTTATCTTAATTTTATGGGAGTCATATCATAAGAATACCTTACACTTCATGCTCATATTCATACTTGGCAAATATTGGAGAAATGATAATAAATGCAAATAATTAAGGAAAAATATGAATCTCTGGATTTAGTTCTAAAACATCATGATAGACCTCCGGTAAATATCTTGAGTCAGTTGGATGAATATTTGGAGTACCTCTACTTATAAGCTTCATATAGTTAGTTTGGTCTGCGTATAGTAAAAATGTGAAATTTGGATATTTAGGGGACTACCAAGTGGAAGTTGCATGTAGTTGGTGTACATGGTTAGGTTGAAGAGATTGAAGGTCACCAAAAGGAGTTTATGTGATGAGGGTGTGCTTGGTGAGTTAAGGGTAAAGTTGTACTCGGGATTGACGAAGGATCATCTTTCCCCTTAGAAGGTCATAAAATACGTAGAGTAATTCAAGAGAAATGACAAGAAGGGTATTCTTACGGGTAGCTACCAATAACATTAAGTGTCTTGAGAATGGGAACCTTGGGGTGTCATCCCATTGTGGTTCCTAGTAATGTAGCGAGCCCCTTACAGGGTAATCCTCGGGAAGTCCAAGATTAACCATAAACTGTAGGAGTAAGATGTTGTACAAGATTAATTTAACAATACACACACACACACCCCATGGTTACGGGAGGTTAGTTGGTTTGGTTGTACGAGCGGTAGGCTCGGTGGTTGAAGCAGCGGACTAGTTAGTCTGGTGAGCTTGTGACTCAGTAATGCTTGTTGGTACGGACGGGTTGGCCCGGCGAGCCGTTGGCCCAGAAGGTTATGATGACGGGCAGGTTAGCCCGGGGAGTTTATGGCTCGGGATATAGTAGAACATGTTTGCATGTGCATGATCGAAGGTGGTGAGTTTTTGGTATTTGACGGTCGTTCACACCGACGTCAATACGTTGACTCGGCAAGTGTAGAATTTACACTTAGCCATAAAAGTTTGGTGGTCTAGCCAGTAAGAGTACGCAGATGCTCCGCGGTTTTGCGTTGAGACGTACGATTGGTCTTGGTTATGTAGTGTGAATACCAACCTAGCGGTGGGCGAGGCCTAACCCACCACTTTCGTTTGCCACTACGGGAGTATCCTGGGAGTCTTGCTAGCTCCAAAAAGGGGGAACTAAAGGTCTGTGCGCATAGAGTTGTAGTGTGTGAGTTGCACTTGTGTGAACATAATATTTAACAGCATACCTTGCATGTCATGGCATAAACATTGCATTTAAACCCCTATCCCTATCGTAAAAGTCGGTTATGAGACTTCTTATACGATAGGCCTTGCTAAACGACCCTTTGGTCTATAGGTTTGTATTGGCATTCCTATAAATCAATGATTACTTTTATATTATATACTTGTCTTTACTTACTGTTCTTTACTTGTTCTTTACCCTGTTTTACTTATTGCTTCAATTATATATATACACATGTATAGTGTAGACATTCCTTGTACCCCTGTCACCTGCTATTGTTTATATCCCTTGTTGTCCTCCGTTTCATCCTCCCACACGGTGCCTAGGAGCCATTGGGGGCGGGGTGGAGAATATAAGGCTTAGTCTTTTTGACTAACGGTCGGTGAACCATATCATTTTAGGGTACTGAGGAGATGCAGCAACACCAGAGGCCGATGCAGACAAAGGCGATCTAGTCTAGTACAGGAGCACAGGATTCAGGATCAGTGAGTGATTAGTAGTTAGCTTCCGTGAGTGATCTTGTAGTGAGGACATGATGTATAGGGCATGAGCCCTTTATTATAGTAACTTTGTTTTTTCAGTTATACCATGTGGACATTTATTACATATAGCATGTGATTGTGGACTTAAACTTCTATTTGTTCGTTTATACTTTTCTTCTTCTGTGATCGATATGACCGTCAGGATCGGCGCTTTGTAGTGGAAACCTTCCCGAGCGAGGGTGTCACCGCAAAGCTGCGGTTCTGGGCATAAGCCCCGGGTTTGAAAAAGAAAAAAAAAGGGTCTTACACTTGACACGACACGTGCACTTGCGTTTAAATTATACACCGGTTATGGGCGTATCAAGAGCCCATACTTATTTATATGATGAGGTCTGGTTATGCAATAATACTATGCTATGCTATGTTATGCAATGCATTGGTGCCACTCACGCACACGACTCTGTATGTACAGACCTTTAGTTCCCACTTTTCGGAGGTAGCTAACCTCTCGGGCACCTCCCATCGTGGTCAAACGGTGGCAGAGGAGCGGGCATCTCCTCACCTAGGTGGGTATGTCACACTACCAGACCTAGGCCCAAACGTACGCTGAGATACCGGTACTCGGTACTCACGAGCTCCTGCGTACTCTTGCTGGATTCGAAGAACCAAACCTTTATTTGGCCAGGCAGGGTTTAGGGTATCCGTCCCGTCGGACGCGTAGTAAAACAGTCTGGCCCCTTTTTAAACCTCTAGCACTGCCGAGTCAACGAACTGTTGTCGGTGTGATGACTAAGACAGAACCGAAGACCCACCACATCTCATACACAAGCAAATAAGTATTAACTCTTACCACCGAGCCTCCAGCTCGCAAGTCTAAACCAACATTTATAAAGATCGAGCCAACCACTCGCAGGACTATCCCAGTACTTCCTTATACTATGAGCCTACCGCTCGCAAGACTATCCTAGTCTTTCCTTATACTACGAGCCTACCGCTCGCAAGACTACCATAGTCTTTCCTTATACTACGAGCCTACCGCTCGCAAGACTACCCTAGAAACAAGGCATTTCGGGAATCGATCTGATTCTATCTCTGTTCGTTCCGTTTGAAGAAAGGAAGGATCCCAAAGAATCGATCTCTCTTTTAGTTGCTGAATCTCTGTTTGATCGATCAATGTGTGATATTCTGAATTCTCATTTCTAAAGGAATCGAAATGATCTCTGGATTGATCAGAAGAAGATCCTTTCCATTGGCTAGAATCCGTTACTTGAACGAAAATAGATCTTATAGATCTTGTAGAATCATATTGAATATTTGACAATACACTTCGTACCTTGCTAAAAAACTGATCCTTGTTTACCAACCACACATTGTCTAACCAAATCCAATTCTCTCTCGAGACGTTCCTCAAAAAATCCGATTCGTGCTGATTCTTCCCCCAACTAACGAAGAGATCTTGGCGGAATTGCCACATATGAAATTGAGCACAATTTTGCAAAGAAATCCCCCAACTAACGAAATGCCAATTCACTACGAGTCTACCGCTCGCAAGACTATCCTAGTCTTTTATTATACTACGTGCCTATTGCTCGCAAAACAACCCTAGTCTTTTCTTATGCTACGAGCCTATTGCTCGCAAGACTATCCTAGTCTTTCATTATACTACGAGTCTACCGCTCGCAAGACTATCTCTTTTCTTATACTACGAGTCTACTGCTCGCAAGACTATCCTAGTTTTTTCTTACACTACGAGCCTACCGCTCGCAGGACTATCCTAGTCTTTTCTTATACTACTCTTGTTTATTGTCAGTCGATCTTAGAAGCTTGGGGTGATTCCTGGACTTCCCGTGGGTTACCCGGTGAAGGGCTCGCAACGGTACTAGGGAATGTGATGGTGGCTAAAGCCCAAATTTCCTTTTCCAGGATATTTACTCTTACTGGTTTCTACCCATTCTTAAGCATAAATTTGCTCTCCAATTGCTCCAAATCCTATGGTGGATTTACATTTGATGCAGATTGCAGAGTGTCGGTGTTCAATTGAACATCGAAACTCTACCTCTCCTAGTGGCCGGCGGCTACTACATCGTGTTATCTCTCAATTACAACTGATGGTCCCAATCCTCATACCATCACCCCTGTACTTGTCATGGCTCCGTTCCCTTCCTCACATCGTTGTATATCCCAATTCGATGAATTACTAAACGCACCCCAACTCTTCATTATGTGTTGTCACAAATTGGAATGATCACTAATCACCCTCTATAATGCACCCAATGTTCAAGGTAATAATGCTTAAGTGTGTGGGGGCTCAATAGGGGTCTTAAGTCAAATACTTCAATTTTTACTATCCGCAGACCAAGAGGGAATTGAACTAAGTTTGGTTCCTATGATGAAATCTTGGACTTCACGTTCTTGTATGCTCATTTGTTCTCTCATTGCTCTAAAATCCTAGGGTGGATTACCATTTGACTCGGGCAGTAGTCATGTGTCGGTGTTCTATTGAACACCAAACCATGTCATTCCTAGTGACCGACTATTTCCTTGTGTTATCTCTCAATCACAACTTGCACTTCCTGCTAAGTCATTCTTCACCTCCTCTAATAGGTCCTTGTCAATTCCTGAATTGATAGTTTTACTAAACGCACCCTCATCTTTACTTCCGGTGACTGCCTTTGGTGATTAATCCTCCAGCCTAACTAGGAATATGCAAATCTCATAGAGTTAATAACTCTAGGGGTGGTGACCATAAGGGAGGGGTCCAAATCTATGTTTTCAGTTTCTACTATTCGCAGACCAAGGTGGGATTGGACTAAGTTTGACTCATAAGATGCAATCTTGACCCTATCATGTCCAAATGAGTTCCAAATTTTATCATAGGGTCGTGATGAGTAAATTAGGGGTTGACCAGAGTTTTGACACACTGCTATTAGATTTGGCTTCTCTTCAAGATTAATTACCCAGTTGCCTTAACCTACATTACACAGGAGGTACTCTAATGGTAAGTTGAATCTATTTGATAAAATTTCTACAGCACCATAATGACCTAAAAAACTCAAATCCTGGTTTTCATAATTTCCTACAATTAAATCTCTCCATAAATAATTAAAATGCCCATGGAAGACATTTCATATTTTGTGAAGGATCTATCTTAGATTTTCATCAAAATAATTTGAGATAATTACTACTAGTTTGTCACACCATAAAACTACCAAATCCAGAGAATCATAAATTTGCAACTTTTATTTTCACCATAATTAAATTAAACTCTATTTAGGGTTTTTCCATGGTTTTTGAAGGACCTACCCTAAATTTCCATCATAACAACATGAGATCAATTCTACTGATGTAACTCAATATAAAACTACAATTTACAGAGAATCACAATTTTCTATATTTAAATTTCTCAATAAACAATTAAAATACTCGAGGAAGACAATTCATGTTTTGTGAAGGGTCTACCCTAAATTTTCATCAAAATAATTTGAGATAATTACTACTGGTGTGTCACACTATAAGACTATCAAATCCAGAGAATCAATATTTTATGAACTATATTACCCTATTTTCAGAATTAGATAAAAACAAGGGTTTTCACTTGATTTGTAATGTGACTACTGTATAAATTCATCAACATGCTTTGAATTAATTACCAGAGATCCATAACATGAAAATATCACTTCAGCCAGAGGTTTGGAATTTTCCAAACTAATTTACCCCATTAATTTAATTAAATACAAAAAGGGGGTTTTCTTTAATAAAATGATATCTACCGCAAAAGCTCTTCTAAAAATTCTGGGAAACTTTACAAAGCTATAAGATCACCAAGGTAATCTACTAGAATAATTTCCTAATTTTCCAAATACATATGAGACCTAAATATCATACTTGAACAAATTTATCCTAACCAAATAAATCAAATTCAGAGAAATAAATGTGATCAAAAATTTCAAAAAAATCCCTAAATATGCCTTTCAAGTCAAAGACCCATTTCCAAGAGTTTTGGATTTATCCCTAAATTTTTTATTCAAGTTATTTCATTTATTTAGAAGTGTGACAATTCTTATTTAATTCAAAACTTTAGGAAAATAATTTCTAAAAATTCTGAAACTCATATCTATAGTGTATATTCTCATGACATACAAAAACCTCAAGGTTTCAAAGACATGCAAGGTGATTTCCACCATCAATTTCATCAAAAACTTCAAGAGCCCAAAATGACTATTAGCACCCTAATTTCACTCTTAAGTCCCAAAACTTCAATTTGAAGCTCAGAGAAATCCACTCATGCACATAAGATGTAATTTTAACCAGAGCCCATACATGACCTAAGGCATCCCTCACCAAAATTTGGGAGGCTTTGGGGTCCATGTGACCACCTAATTAAATCTTGCATGCTTCATTTAATTTCCACAAAGACTTAGGAAAAAGTTTTTCCAAAAATCCCCAAATTTTGGCAGGGAATGTATTTGGGCATGACTCATGAATGCCCAAAATTTCACCTCGTTTGGAGTTGTAGAACTCCCTAAATAAATTTTCTAAGGTTCACCTAGCCCATTGTACACAACCCACCATTTTGGTTGCTGAGAGAGCTACTGTTCTCCGATTGGAGTGATCTAAATTTCTAAAAATACTAGAGTCCAAGGGCTACAATATTGATGTTCAGAGTTTTCTCAGAAGATGTGAGGAGGTATTTTTAAATAATTATCTAAGGTGGTTGTGCATCATGTGACATTTAATTTATATATATTCCTGATTATGTAATGGTCTGTGGCTAGCCATCTTATCCATATCGGACGGCTGCCCGTCATCTTCCCCAGCCAGTCGAGGGCTAGGAATAACCGAGCCTGGGGGCATTTTATGGGCCATTTTCCGATGACTCCAGGAGGTTTCCGGCGAAACGCTCCTGCCACCACCTTCACCCGACCTAGGGCTATCGTTTGGCGGTGAGAATGTGGCCGGAAGTGGTCGGAGATGGCCTGCACCACCTTTCGTTTTTACGGCTAGGAACATAGAAATTCTAAACAGAAAACGCCATTATAAGGCTCGAATCGACGGGAGAAGAGAAAGATCTCTAGCACAGGAGGAGAGGGAAAGGAACTTGCCTGAGTGCGGCCTTGGCGGCGGGCGTTGCGGCAGAGGAAAACTTGATTCCTGTTTCCGACGTCCATGTCTTCCCTGGCGCAGCTGAACTCGATTCCTTCAGTTAGCATGGGGCTTTCTCTCCTTTTGCGATTTTGAAACTGGTGGTGTGAATGAATTGGGTCAGGGGAGTGTATATCGTTAGCTGCCAATGGCCGGCAATTTCCTCTATGTCGCCACTGCCTCAGCCAGCCAATGGCCTCCAACTCATCAGGAATTCACTCCTGAGCTCGAATTGTTGCCAGGGGGAGGAGGTTTGGCTGCATTGCATTGGAATGGGGAGATTATCATTATGGTGGCCGGCAAGGTTGAGTTCTCTCTCTCTCTCCTCCCCTCCCACTCAACAGCAGCCAGCTCAGCCCATTTCTGCTAGAATCTCCTTGGGAAGACTGTGAGCAGGCCAGGATTTAGGGAGTGGTGGCCAAATGGCCACTCCTCCATGAATTCCTCTTGAATTCATGTTTGGTGGTGGTCGGCCACCCCTTGGTGAACCTCCCTTTGGACCCAATTGGGTCCAAGGCAAACCAGCCCCCTTGTGGGCTTGATTAGGTGGGGTTGAGCCTAGTCCAATTGGCTTGGGGTTAGGTTCAAGCTCACTTGATCAAAATTAGGCCAAATTGAATAATTGGGTTTGGGTTTGATCCAAGCTCTCACTTATCAATGTGGTTGAACCACATTGCTCCCTTAGGCACTATGGACTTATTCCAAGGAGAATTGGGTCATGGTGGGTTCATATGGGGCTTAATTGCACCAAATAGCCTATAAGGGCAATTTGGGCACTTTGGGTAATTTGTCCCACCCTTCCAAAATTGTTTGTGCACTTTGGTTTGTTTAAGTCTCATTTACTCCTCTTAGTGTTTAGGTAGGATTGTGCTAATTTGGCCAATTGGGGGCTAATTGAACCATAAAGGGTTTAAGTTGTAATTTGGGCAAATTGGTAATTTGCTCAATTTCCCCAAAATTGGCTTATCCCAAGGGCCCAATGATGTTTCAATAATCTCCCCTAGTAATCATGAAGGGTTGGGTGTGATCAATTTGACCACATGAGGCCAATTGGTGGCTAATTGAAAGGGCTTGTTACCTTAAGTCAAATTGGGGCTTTTTGGTAATTGGTCCCAATTGAGCTAATTAGTGGTCCCAGGATGGGGCCTTTGGGTCCATTGGGTCCCCTTGGCAGGTTGCCACATCAGGATGGATCCAATTTGATCATTTGGAGTCCAATTGACCTTGTCTAGGAAGTTTTGACTTAGATTGGCCTACAGTTGACTTAAGCCAATTTTAACCAAAATGGTTGGCTTCAAGGGTCCTTAGGGACCTACTTACTATTCCTGAGTGATCATAGGGTCAAAGTGAAAGTTATTTTGGCTTATTGAAGTCCTTTGTCCACCCTTGGGCTAAGCCATCAAGATTTGTTATATGCACCCCAATGTGCAACCCTACCCGTGTTATTAAGTTCATGGGGCCTATTTGGCCTATTTTATATGCAATACCCCATCCTAGGGGAATTCTCAGGGTTATGATGCATGATGTGCTTTAGCCTCCTTTAAGTTCTCCCTACCTTGGGGTGCCCCATGGTGGCTAAGTGCACACCATGTGTCTCTTCACCTATTCAACTTGTCATCCTAGTATCCTATGTCACTTTGTCATATTTTTGTCATGACTTGTCATGACAAAAATTCTCTAGGGGGCTAGAAGCTTGGGGGATGTTACATCCAGTGCACTGTCACTCGTATATATATATAAAATATCAAACCCATGAATTTTAAAGCCGTTGAAATGATTACAACCGCTGAATCTGACATGATATTTCATCAGCCGTATGATCAAACCGTTCTCTCTCTCTCCACTTTTTCATAGGTCTCCTAAACCTATTAAGGGGTGACCTAAATCTATGAAGGTGTATATATATATATTACGTACATGATCCTAAACATACATTATATATATAATCACATTCAATTCATCATGACCCTAAACCAAGCATTATATATAATCACATTCACAAGCGTAAGTTAATATATATTCCAAATATAAAATGTAAAAACAGTTAGCAAATAAATATAAAATTAAATTGTGTTAATTCCTTGACTAGCACCGGATACCAAATTAAATTGTTTGTTCCTTGCTTTACTAGCACCGGATACCAAATTGTGTGGAACATGAACACAATGTTTACTAATTGTATATAATAATTTCATTCAGCAATTATTGATTATCGAGAAGGATATGATATTTTACATCATTAAGCATTATTTTTTTTATTATATATAGAGCTGCATGGATTACTTTTCTTGTATTCTATAAAACACGCTATCTAGAAGAGAATCAAATTTCATCCCCGGTCATGTATGGCCCAAATCCGACCTCATCGCTTCTCTTTGCGACCCTTTTTCTCCTCGCATCTCCCCTTTTCAATGGGGGCCCCAATAGTAGTGTAGTAGCACAATTACTTCCAATTGTCCACACCAACTGCACACGGGTCTACATCGTCCATGTCCAACGCCCAGAAGGATTTGCCGGCGCCCTCCGTACCTCCGAAGAAGTGCTCAACGAATGGTATTTCTCGTATTTGCCCAATACCACACTGGACTCCGGCGAGCCACGGATGATTCACACGTACGCATACGTAATCTCCGGCTTCGCCGCGCGCCTCACCGCCGAAGAAGCCGCGGCACTAGAATCTATGGATGGATTTGTCTTCGCCTACCCAGAGAAGATTCAACCTCTGCATACTACTTACACCCCCGAGTTCCTGGGTCTCAACCAATTCAACGGCCTCTGGGAGCACTCAAGTCAGGGTGAGGGTGTTATTGTTGCTGTCCTCGATTCAGGCATTCTTCCCAAGCACCCCTCATTCGCCGACACCATCAAATTGCCGGAGCCGCCACTCAAGTGGCGTGGTAGATGTGACCTCCCTGCACGTAAGGACGTACTTTTAATTGCTAGAAGCTATGCATGTATCTATCTATCTATATATAGATAGATACATACATACATACATAGCTGTCCGAGCCCATCGTCGTCCGGCGCCCTCCGTATCTATGTTTGTATCTATCTATTTGGCCTCCACTCCATGAGCGCGGATAGATATAAGAGGTGTTGTTAAAATTATCTTATAAAGAAGGTCTGTGGTTCGATCCCCGGCCTCAATAGCCCGCCACATGCCAATTAAAGGGAAGCCCGGGTTGGGTGGATTGCACACGGGTGTGAAGAGGGGTTGAGACGATGGACGGAAGTCCTTGATGTGGGCCGACGCTCATGGAGTAGAGGCCGGCGCCACATTTAACAAAAGGACTCCATGGACCCAGTGACTTGAGAAGAAGATCTAGCACGGTTGTCCACCATCAAAAACATAAGAATTTTTAACGGGATGTTGGTGAGGAACTAATTTCATATACTTGGGTAAGTGTAAGAGCCAAATTCTCTCCAAAAAAAAATTCGAGCCATTTTCAAGAAAATACAAAATTTTGAGCACCGATTTACTAATTTTGCCGTAAATTTTGTGATTGGCAACAGTGAATTCGTCCTTCTTACAATAAATCTTGTTGGTTCACCTCCAGCATTAAAAAGTAAAAAAACTGTGATTCTGGAAGCTTAATATTTTAGACCGAACACAGCATTTAAATCATATTCATGTGAAGCAGTGTATTCCTTCAGGCTCGGGCACCTGCAACAATAAATTGATCGGAGCACAACATTTCATCGTACCGGGGATTTCACACACTCCCATCGACACCACAGGCCATGGGACGCACGTCGCCGGCATCGCCGCCGGGAGTCCGGTCTACAACGTTAACGTGAGCGGTCTCGCGAGGGGCACCGCCTCCGGCATGGCGCCAAGAGCGCACCTCGCGGTCTACAAAGTCTGTCGAGGAAATGGTTGTCCGGGCAGCTTCAGCCTCAAAGGAATAGAAAAAGCTATTCTGGATGGCGTCGACATCATCCAAATCTCCAATGGTTCGCCCAATGAATTCCAGCTGAGCGGCAACATCAAGGGCTCATTTCGGGCAATGCAGAAGGGAATCCTCACCATTTGTGCGGCGGGGAACCAAGGCCCAACCCCGAGTCTCATTAGCAACGACGCCCCATGGATTCTCACCGTCGGCGCCGCCACCACAGGTCGGAGGAATACGGCCGTGTTGAAGCTCGGCAATGGGATGGTGTTTAATGGCGAGTCGAGCTACCAACTACCCCCATCTGGCATTGTCAGCCTACCGCTCGTTTACCCAGGGGTTGTTCCAACACAGGAGAACTTGTCCTGCCAAAATGGATCCATGACGGGTCTCAATGTCACCGGAAAAATTGTGATCTGCGGCAAGGGGCATACTGATCCCGAAGAGAAATCAAAAGTGGTGAAGGAAGCCGCCGGCGCCGGAATCATCCTTTTGAACCAAGTGTGGGATGGCGATACTCTGTGGTCATATTCGTTCGTGATTCCGGGGATTCATGTCAACCACATGGATGCGCTCAAGATCATCGACTACTTCACCGCCGGCACCAGACCTACGGCATCAATTACGTTCAAAGGCACGGAGTTCCGAGTTCGCCCATCTCCCAGCGTTGCGGCGTTCTCGTCGAGAGGACCTAGTTTGCACAACGGCGGCATTCTCAAGCCGGACGTCATCGCACCCGGGGTGGACATCCTCTCCGCGTGGCCTTTCGACGCCGGAAATGGCTCGGCCAAGTCCGACTCATCATTCGACTTCAAATCGGGAACCTCCATGGCGGCGCCCCATGTCTCCGGCATCGCAGCTCTGCTGAAGAAGGTGCACCCGGATTGGTCTCCGGCCATGATCAAGTCGGCTATTATGACCACCGCATATACCGAGGACCGTGATAAAAAACGTATCACGGACGATGGGTCCAACAGCCGTGCACCGGCAAACGCATTTGCACTTGGCGCCGGACACGTGAATCCGTCCACCGCCGAAGACCCGGGGCTGGTTTATGACACCCGCGTCGAAGATTACGTACCATACCTCTGCGGATTGAAAGGGATGAGCGCATTGAAAGTCATGGTCATTACTAACGCACCCGCTACATGTTCCAAGAAGAAGATGGCGGCGGAAGAGCTTAACTATCCATCAATTCAGGTATCGATGGGCTCAGGCAGTAAGAATAAGAAAATTCATCGAACCGTGACGAATGTAGGAAAAACGAATTCTATCTATAATGTGACCGTTATCAATCCCAAGGGAGCGACGGTGGCTGTAAACCCAGAAACACTGCAATTTGCTAGCGTCGGCGAGGAGAAGAACTTCACGGTTGACATAAGTTTGACGGGGACTCCGCCGGCGTCGGACAGGGATGTATGGGAAGGGAGGCTGGTGTGGGTTTCAGGTAAATATAAAGTCACAAGTCCGATTGTGATCATTGAATGAATAGCTCCTTCAATGCTAATTAATGCTTCTTTAAACGATAGAAGGGTTGCTTCTCAATAAGCACTTTTCGGTGTGAAATATATATATATATAATTATCCAGATACTTGTGAAATTCTTTTTTGCTTTGAAAATATGGGAAGATAAAATAGAGAAGATGAAAGAACTCAGGTCTCTTTGATTTGTCAAAGCTTGTTGCATCTGTTTGACGTGACTTTTTTGTTCCGATGGGTTCGAACAAAAATTTCACTATCATGAAATTTGTTAGCCCACACGAAAGCTTATTGCTCGCACTCGCAGCTTACTGACCGCACTCGCTGGCACCACTAGTTGCACTCGTAAACTAAACGTCGTCGGGCGTTAACTCTTAACGCATCGCTTGTATGTACCACGAATGAATTTTCTGCTATCTCGCTCAAATAATCTCTCTTGCACACTTCAGACCTAATAAACGATCCCTTGTATGTACCACGAATGAATAAGACAGACAATTCTTAATATTAAACAATTTTTAATGAAAATTAAATCATTTTAATATTAAATTTAAAATTCTAAGGGGATACGGCTACATATGAATATAGTATATATATAGCAAAAATGAACTAATAAGATTTGAGAGATTATGGCAAGGGCCGCGCGGCCGCAAACCCAACTAACACAAATTATGACGTCTACTCTCCCACGTGAGGAGATATTAGACCAACGCACACTCAAAGTGCAATGAGAGCCGTTAGTCTAGGCAAGGAGCATTCTTGATCTCTCCTAAACCCCGTCCAGGTAAGTATGAAATAATGTTGCTCCACCCTCCTTATTTATTGTTCCAGATGCAGCGACACTTCTGTAATCCGCTGTGTGGGACTAAAGATGGTTGAGCTCCAATCCAAGAATATTCCGTCTTTTTCTCATTCCCAATTCATTTCTGGCCGACGCTTTATGTTTTCCCTTCCATTAATAGTTGAAGATTTCGTTGGATTTTTATTAATTTTAAGCAAAGCATCTATTTCAGTACCTAATATTTATCTACTTTGATTTAGATTTCAGTTTCAAACCGTTTACTCTTTTTGATTCAGGTCCCAAATCACTCTGAGGGTCCGTTCGTTTGTACGGAATTGAGTTTCTGGAATTGGCATTGGAGATTAGAAATCCAATTCTAGTGTTCGGCGCAACGAAATTTAAGCAGATATTAGCTTTCATGTGAAAATTCATGGCTTTTACTATGAACTAAAAAAATCAAATAACAATTCTTACCTCCGCCCATAGGTTTTTCGCATAATCAAATGTTTACACTAGAGTTTTTCAACCTACGCGCGAGTTTTTCGCCCGAGCGTGCGTTTTCCTGCAAGGTGTTCTTCGTCCGGGCGCGTTTATTTCACCCGGGCGCAAATTTTCGCCCAGGCGCGATTTTTTCGCCCGGGCACGTTTATTTCGCCCGGGCGCGTTTTATTTCGGCCGAGCACGTTTAGTTCGGCCCGGCGCGATTTTTTCGCCCGGGCGCGATTTTTTCCGCCCGGGCGCGATTTTTTTGCCTAGGGCGCGATTTTTTCGCCCGGTCGCGTTTTTTTCGCCCGGGCGCGATTTTTTTGCCTGAGCGCGATTTTTTTGTCTGGGGCGCGATTTTTTCGCCCGGGCGTGATTTTTTCGTCCGGGCGCGTTTATTTCGCCCGGGCGCGATTTTTTTCGATCGGGCACATTTTTTCGCACGGGCGCGTTTTATTTCTCCCGGGCACGTTTATTTCGACCGGGCGCAATTTTTTTGCCTGGGCACGATTTTTTCGCCCAGGCGCGATTTTTTCGCCCGGGCACGATTTTTTCGCCTATGGCGCGATTTTTTCGCCCGAGCTCGATTTTTTCGCCCGGGCGCGAATTTTTCGCCCGGGCGCGATTTTTTCGCCCGGGCGCGATTTTTTCGCCCGGGCGCGTTTATTTCGCCCGGGCGCGTTTTATTTCTCCCGGGCACGTTTATTTCGGCCGGGCGCGATTTTTTCGCCTAGGGCTCGATTTTTTCGCCCGGGCGCGATTTTTTCGCCAGGGCGCAATTTTTTCGCCCGGGCGCGATTTTTTCGCCCGGGCGCGATTTTTTCGTCCGGGCGTGATTTTTTCGCCCGGGCTCGATTTTTTCGTCCGAGCGCGTTTATTTCGCTCGGGCGCATATTTTTGCCCTGGTGCGATTTTTTCGCCCGGGCGCGTTTATTTTGCCCGGGTGCGTTTTATTTCTCCCGGGCACGTTTATTTTGGCCGGGCGCGATTTTTTTGCCCAGGCGCGATTTTTCCGCCCGGGCGCGATTTTTTCGCCTAGGGCGATTTTTTCGGTCGGGCGCGATTTTTTCCGCCGGGCGCGATTTTTTCGCCGGCCGCGATTTTTTCGCCCTAGCGCGATATTTTAGCCCGGGCGCGCGCTTTTCACACGGGCGCGCGTTTTTCGCCCGTGCACGAGCTTTTAGAAATTTGAATTTTAAAAATTTTAATTCCAGAAAGCTAATTCAATCGTGCAACCGAACAACTTACAGATATCAATTCCAATTCTGTTCACTGAATTCCATCCTGGAACCGAACAGCAGAATTGATTTTATGCACAAAACCAATTCATGCAGATATTTATTTTCTGGCCAAAGCCAATTCCAGAAAGTCATTACATGCGCGCTGAACGGAGCCTGAAGGTTTTTGAATAATTTATCTTGGGCGTTGCTATTAGCACCGTAATTTTCGCTAGTCGCACCACATTTTCTCCTAATTTTTTTGCATCTTTTGGAAATATGTCTTGTACATACATTTTTAGGAAAATTGTCCAACACGAAAGTTGTAGATTTCGACGAGATCTACAGCTTTCGTGTTGAACACTTTTCCTAAAAATGCATGTACAAGCCGTACTTTGGAAATACGCTCAGGTTTCGTGCCTTTTGGAAATACGTCTTGTACAAGCATTTTTAGGAAAAGTGTTCAACACGATAGTTGTAGATCTCGTCGAAATCTACAACTTTCGTGTTGGACAATTTTCCTAAAAATGCATGTACAAGGCGTATTTCCAAAAGGAGTGAAAAAATTAGGGAAAAGTACGGTGCGACTAGCCAAAACTGCGGTGCTAATAGCAGCACCCATTATCTTCGAGTTAATTTTACCCGTATATTTGATTTCAGCATTCTCGCTGAGAAATTTCCGCTTAAATGAAGATCCAATGTTTTTTTCTTCTCGTGTTCTGTTTGATCGTTGGCATGGCTACTCTCTTGCAGGAGCCTCTGGAATTCATCTCCGGCATTGCTCTACACGTCAACGGCATGGGGACAATCCTCCTCCGAGCCGACATAGTTGTCCTCCTCTTTTTCGCAGGCTTTCATGAACTAGATTCTCAGCGAGTGGAGTTCGGAAGAGACTTAATTCGTGAGAAAGTCAACGGCTTCTGAAGCCTCGATGCAGCGACATGACGATTCTCAGTGATATCCAGAAGTTTGACGAGTAGAGGAGGGTGCGGAGGCAGAGGGAGAGAAGTTTTGTTTTGATGGTGCTGGGCTGTCCTTTGCTGGATTGGAAATAAAGAACAAGTGGCACTTATAAAATTTGTTTCAGCATAATATTTGTTATTTATGTGTCTCGAACTCAAATTCATCTAGTGTTTCCCAAGCGTGTTATTATGTCGCGTATTTGTCGACGTTGCACATGAAGCTGATTTGCAAGGTATTTTGGGGGCTTTTGTATTATAAATAGTTGTTTATAAAAATTTAATTTTAAACATAAAAATGGATGCAGTTCCTTAGGCGAGGTTATGCGAACGACGGTTCTTAACCACCGTGTTCACGACCGCCACCGCAATGCCAAACGAACCCTAAACACATTAAAAAGGGACACTCCCAAACTCAAACCAATTAATTTCTCAGACAATTCATATTTTTGCCATTTTATGCACCATCACCTTTAAATTAGTCACAAAGTTTTATGATTTTTACAATTATAAATATGAGCATTAGAGTGTTAGTTTAATCCCACATCTAATTGATGAAATAAAAAACATAAAGTATAAAGTTTGCCTATATTACAAGACCCTAAAACATACATTATATATAATTATTTTTGACTGTTGTTATGTGCAAATCGGTTTTGGCTTCGTGCACACCATCAAAACTCGCGTTTTTTGAAAATACGCGTTATAGGTGCATTTTTAGAAAAAGTGTTCAACATCAAAGTTGTAGATATCGTCGAGATCTACAACTTTCGTGTTGAACATTTTGTCTAAAAATGCACCTATAAGGCGTATTTTCAAAATGCACGAGACTATTGTGAAATATTTCGCGCCTTTTAAAATACGTCTTATAGGTGCATTTTTAGGCAAATTGTTCAACACGAAAGTTGTAGATCTCGACGAGATCTACAACTTTGATGCTGAACATTTTTCCTAAAAATACACCTGTAAAGCGTATTTTCAAAAAGCGCGAATTTGATGGTTTGCACGTAGCCAAAATTGGTTTGCACATAACATCAGTCTTATTTTTCAAAAAAAAAAAATCAATTGCCCCTAAACCCTAAAGTAGTAATTTTAAGAAAATGGGGATACACTTTTCGCTGCCAAACCAAGGCTCCGCCTGAGGCAACTTTCGATTACGACCACCGCCAAAAAAAGAAAACTAGTTTTGAACAAAAAGTGGAAGAAATACATTATGTTAGATCGGGCGTTCACGAACGATGGTTCGTAACCACACCGCGTTCATTATGGTCACCACAATGCCAAAGAGAGCCTAAGACCAAACATCATCTTAAAGATTCAAAGATGACATTCATCAGCATAAGTATATTTATATTCCAAATTTAAAAATGCAAAATAAAACAGTGAACATCCAATGAAGCTACAGTGGTTAAGCAAATAGAAAATTAAATTGTGCTCCTTGACTATCATCGGATACCAATTTATGTGTTCCTCATGAAACATGAACAAGTTAGCAGAGGAAGGCAATTACTGGAACTGTTATACAGCAATTCATTATTTTATTCATCAATTATAGATTATCTGAGAAGGATACAGTATTTTACACAATCTAGCTATAAAACACCTCTGGAAGAGAATCAAATTTCATCGCCGGCCATGGATAGCCCAAATCCGACATTGTTGCTTCTCTTCACGGCCCTCTTCCTCCTCCTCGCATCTCCCCTTTTCAATGGGCGCCCCAATAGTAGTGTAGTAGCACAATTACTTCCCATTGTCCACACCAACCGCACCCAGGTCTACATTGTCCATGTCCAACGCCCAGAAGGATTTGCGGGCGCCCTCCGTACCTCCGAAGAGCTCAACGAATGGTATTTCTCCTATTTGCCCAATACCACACTGGACTCCGGCGAGCCCCGGATGATTCACACATACACATATGTAATCTCCGGCTTCGCCGCGCGTCTCACCGACGAAGAAGCCGTGGCACTAGAATCTATGGATGGATTTGTGTTCGCCTACCCGGAGAAGAATCAACCTCTGCATACTACTTACACCCCCGAGTTCCTGGGTCTCAGCCAATTCAACGGACTCTGGGAGCACTCAAGTCAGGGTGAGGGTGTTATTGTTGCTGTCGTCGATTCAGGCATCCTTCCCAATCACCCCTCATTCGCCGACACCCTCAAATTGCCGCAGCCGCCGCTCAAGTGGCGCGGTCGCTGTGACCTCCCTGCAGGTATATAAGGAGTTATTTAATTACTGGAAGCTAGAAATATAGGATATGATACTTACAAACTGTGATTTTGAAAGTTAAAAAATGTTAAGCTGTTTTTTTTAAAATACACGTACAGCCTCCGGCAGCTGCAACAATAAATTGGTGGGAGCACAACATTTCATCGTACCGGGCTTTTTCGACACTCCCGTCGATGATTCAGGCCACGGGACACACGTCGCCGGCATCGCCGTCGGGAGTCCGGTCTACAACGCTAATGTGGGCGGTCTTGCGAGGGGTACCGCCTCCGGCATGGCGCCGAGTGCGCACCTGGCGGTCTACAAAGTCTGTCGAAAAAATACCTGTCCAGACAGCTTCAGCCTCAAAGGAATAGAAAAAGCGATTTTGGATGGCGTCGACATCATCCAAATCTCCAACGGTGCACCCGATGAATTCCAGTTGAGCGGCAACATTAAGGGCTCATTTCGGGCATTGCAGAAGGGAATCCTCACCATTTGTTCGGCGCAAAACGAGGGCCCAACCCCGAGTCGCGTTAGCAACGACGCCCCATGGATTCTCACCGTCGGCGCGGCTTCCACAGGTCGGAGGAATACGGCCGTGCTAAAGCTTGGTAATGGGATGGTGTTTAATGGCGAGTCGAGCTATCAACCAGACCCACCCGGAAATGTTGTCGACGTTCCGATCGTTTACCCAGGGGTTATTAGAACAAATGAGAAATTGGCCTGCCAAAATGGATCTTTGACGGGTTTAAATGTCACCGGAAAAATTGTGCTCTGCGGCAGGGGATTTACCGATCCCGTCGATAAATCAAAATTGGTGAAGGAAGCCGGCGGCGCCGGAATCATTGTTGTGAACCAAGTATGGGATGGGGATACTCTGTGGTCATATTCGTTCGCCATTCCGGGGATTCATGTCACCCACAAGGATGCACTGAAGATCATCGACTACTTCACCGCCGAGACCAACCCTACAGCATCAATTACGTTCAAAGGCACCGAGTTCGGAGTTCGCCCATCTCCCAGCATTGCGACCTTCTCGTCACGAGGACCTAGTTTATACAACGGCGGTATTCTGAAGCCGGACGTCGTCGCACCCGGGGTGGACATCCTCTCCGCATGGCCTTTCGACGCCGGAGATGGCTCGGCCAAGTCCGACGCGTTCAACTTCGAATCGGGAACCTCCATGGCGGCGCCCCATGTCTCCGGCATCGCGGCTCTGCTGAAGAAGGTGCACCCGGATTGGTCCCCGGCCATGATCAAGTCAGCTATTATGACCACCGCATATACGGAGGACCGTGATAAAAATAGGATCACCGACGACGCGTCGAACAGTCGTGCACCGGCAAACGCATTTGCACTTGGCGCCGGACACGTGAACCCGTCCGCCGCCGAAGACCCGGGCCTCGTTTATGACACTAGCGTCCAAGATTACATGTCATACCTCTGTGGCTTGAAAGGGATGAGCGCTCTCAAATTCATCACTATTACTAACGGCGCCGGTACATGTTCCAACAGGAAGAAGATGGCGGCGGAGAATCTGAATTATCCATCAATTCAGGTATCCATGGGCTCAGGTAATAATAAGAATAAGACAATTCCTCGAACCGTAACGAATGTGGGAAAAGCGAATTCTATCTATAAGGTGACCATTGTGGAGCCCAAGGGAGCGACGGTGGATGTAAACCCCAGAACACTGCAATTTGCTAGCGCCGGCGAGAAGAAGAACTTCACGGTTGACATAAGTCTGACAGGGAGTCCGCCGGCGAGAGGCAAGGATGTATGGGAAGGGAGGCTGGTGTGGGTGTCAGGTAAATATCAGGTCGCGAGTCCGATTGTGATCATTGAATAGATCCTCTTCAATGCCTAATGCTTCTTTAAAAGCTTATTGTCAAACGATAGGTAGAAGAGGCTCCTTAATTGCTTCTCAATAAGCACTTTACAATGTGGAATTTCACTATAATATATAATATTTCATGGCAATTATATTTTGATTATTGATGGGTTCCCCCTCTATATATGGAGAAATCCGTAACCACCGCACACCGGATCCCGTTCCCGCACATCGGATCCCATTACGGCGCGGCGGATCCCGAAACCACCACGCACCGGATCCCACCTTCGCACACCGGATCCCACTCCCGCGCGGCGGATCCAAACCACCGCGCGCCGATCCAAACTACCTCGCGCAGGATCCCAACCGCCCCGCGCAGGATCGCAACCGCCGTCGGCCAACCGCCACCAACCGCCGCCGGCCGGCCACCGCCGGCCGGCCACCGCCGACCGGCCTCCGCCGGCCGGCCGCCGCCACCGGCCGCCGCCGGCCGCCGTCGGCCGGCCGCCGCCCGCCGCCGGCCGCCGCCGCCGGCCGCCGGCCGCCGGCCGGCCATCGCCGGCCGGCCACCGGCCGGCCGCCGCCCGCCGGCCGCCGGCCGGCCACCGGCCGCCGGCAGCCGCCGGCCGGCCGCCGCCGCCGGCCGCCGCCCCCTTCATGGCCGGCGGGCATGGCCGGCCACCCATGGCCGGCCATCGCCGTCGCCGCCCTTCACCCTCCTCCGTCGGATCCCGCCGAGTCCCTCGCGGCCCTTCGATCATCTCGCGCGATCACGACCCTTCAATCGTCACCAGCGATGTCGGCCCTCCATTTGGTGGTTATCCGCATAACCACCGTAACTTCCACCTTCCAAGCCTATAAATAGACCCCCAAGGGTCTTCATTTGGATTCACTTTTTCATTCTCTCCCTCTCTCTCTCTCTCTAAGTTTCCTCCTCTCCTCAGAGCTTCCCTCTCTACATTCCGCCACTCCGCCACTTCGTTTTTTACTAACTGACAGGATCCTCCTGCGAGCGCCGCTCACCTGAGAAGAAGTGCAGCACCATCTCTCAGGCGAGCACCCCAAGCCCGAACAGCAAAGTCAAAGTGCTCCGCGAAGTGCACTCCTAGCAAGCGCGCAGCCGTACCAGACGCGCAGCAAGGCGATCGACTCCTAAGTGGTGGCCTGTCACCCACGGAGCTCTCTCTCTCTCTCTCTCCCACAATTGTAACGAGGCGCGGCCTGTCGCCCTCGCTTTCTCCAAAAAGGCATTGTAACAGTCTGAGATAGTGGATTTCGGCCAGCACCGCCCTGGCCACGTGGTTTTTCACCCTTTGGAGGGTTTTCCACGCTAAAGTTCTGTGTGTATCATTTTCAGCATTTACTCCCTGCAACATTCTGACTGTGTGCGCGCTCGACCGCCCGGGCTAAGACGGACCGGGTTGAAACCGGTCTACCGAGGGGGTCGAGAAGCCGCAACAGTTTGGCGCCGTCTGTGGGAATACGATTCCCAAAAGCTAAACAAAGGATTCCCGAGCATAGCACCAGTTTCTCCGGAGTTCACAGAACCGGCAGAAATGGGCACCTCCCCCAGAATATCCGACGCATGCAGTTCCTCAATCCCGGAGAGCCCGGCGAAAAGAGCGCTCCTCGCTACTCCCGTCCTGCCCACGTGGCTTGGATCAACTGACAAACCGGTCCCTTTCGCGGCAGGGTAGGAGCGGAACGATGTCTCGCATCAGCCAAGGCGATCCCCCCTCTCCAAGTCAATTTTGGAATACCCAGTTCCGTCATGGCTAAAGCCCTCGTACAACGAGGAGTTCCATGGAGCAGAAGATCCATACGAACACGTTAGTCATTTCCTAATATCAATACGGAGGCTCGGACTTCCCGACCCCATCATCTGCAAAATCTTCGCCAAAACACTGTGTGAAGACGCCCTCCGCTGGTATCAATCCTTGCCGAACGGAACGATCCACAACTTCACCGATTTGTCCCAAGTGTTCGTTGAACGATATGAGGCACGCTCACCAGGGATTCGTGAAGAAAAGCCTAGCGCGGACTGTAACATCCCCCAGACAGCTAGACCCCCCCCAGGTGAATCTGTCCTGACAAGGTCATGACAAGGCCTTGGTAGTGTAGAAATCTCTTTGACTTAGGTAAGATTAGGGTTGAAAGTGCCTTGGACTGCAAATAGCAATTTCCAGTGACCAAGCTTAGGGTTGGACTTTAGGGCCTCAACTTGACCATTTGGCCCCACCATGGTATCCCTAACCCTTTAGGGGTCCCCTTAGGGCACCAAGGACCCATTGGGGTCAACCAAAGAGGCCAAATTGACCAAAGTCAACCCTAACCCTAAAATGGTCAAAATAGCCAAATTAGAGTCAATTAATCTTCACCATGTCAAATTGACCACTCTTCTAGGTCTAGAATATCATAAGAGACCTAGTAGACCTAAAAGCCCCATCATGGGACCCCCAAGGGTGCAAATTGACCAAAATGCCCCTTTAAGTCAAAAATGGCAATTCTTCACAAAGTACCCTAATTGACCATCACCATAGCAAATTGACCCTACCCTTAGGCTTATCATGTCATAGGGAACCCAGTAGACCAAAAAGCCCCATGACTGGGTCAACCCTAGGGCTCAATTTGACCAAAGTCAACTTAGCCTGTTTTGGTCAAATCAACTTGAATTGGGTCAACCAAGACTCATGCGACCAAATTGACCCCACCAATAGTTTCTAAACTTAATATGGAACCTATTGAACCCAAAAGCCCCATCCTAGGGTTCCCCAATTGACCAATTTGACCAAAAGTCAAAATTACCCAATTTAGGTCAAAATGCTCAAACCTAACCCAATCTCTTTGGGCTAACTCAATTGGATGGTCAACCAGCCCATGTGGACCCTCATTAAACTCAGGAGAGAGTATAGAAACCGACCATGGTAATTAGGAGAGAGAAAATGGGGGTTTCACCATTTTTGAAGAGAGAGAAGAGGCCATTCATGGCCATTAAGAGGTTTTACCTCTTGATCTCCCCAATTGATGCCTCCATTCAACTCCTCAGCCGTTTAGGAGGAGTTTCCATCAGTTACTAAGGGTGTTAAGGCATGGGGAATGAATGGGGGCCGGCCATGAAGGAATTCAAAGAGGCCATTAATGGCTCTCTTGGTTTAAGCCTCCCTCCCCCTCAATTGAACCCCCCTTCATCTTCACAACCTTCAGAGGAGTGAAACCCCTCATTTCCCCGAGAGAGATGAGCCCTCTGTGCAAGGAATCAGGTGGTGCTGATTTCTCCAAAGAGGTGCAATGGTGGTCGACGGCCGGAGCACCTAAACCCCCCAATGCAGGTCCAATTCTCTTCTCCTCTCTCAGTGGTTAGATCATAATCTAACTGGGGCTTGATTCGAGCTCAAACGGGCTCAAATCGTGCACCCAAAGGTGCTCGTTTTCGAGCATATTCCTCCTCCCCGAAATCCCTACTCCGGCCACCTCCGGCCGATCAAGCACCGCTCCTCGCCGGCCACCACCTCAACGGAGGTGGTGGTGGCGTTGGTCGGCCGGGGCGGCGCTCAGGTGGCCGGGAAATCGAGGTTGAAAGTGGCCCAGGCGCGACAAATCCTGGCCGCAGGTTCATCGGGGACGAAGGCCAGGGGCTGTTAGATGCGCTTCAAGATTCGTGCAGGAATCATTTGAATGATTGAAATGATTATTATTAATATTATGTGTATTATGTCACACTTTGAGACAGATTTTGTGACCCGATTTTAAGGCCCTTAGGGGCCATAATTCGAAAAAGGCCCAGAGATAACTTTTGTAGGCCTTGGTGTCTACTTTCTAATGGGAGTGAAATCAAGCTATTTGGTTAAGTATTGAACCCACAGCACTCATTCTAGTGAGGCTGGTCAAAACTCAAACCAGACCTTAAAACTAGGATAACTCTTAAATGGCAAATCTGATGAAGTTGATATTTTGGCTATGCATGCATATGTCCTATACCTGGATTAGGGTTGAGTATCAGATTTTTAGGAGTTAGTTTTCCTAAAGTTTTAGTAGAAATTTAATAATCCTTGCTTAAACTATTTGGAGGGTCAAATGACCTCCAATCTCCACCAAACCTTGGTGGGGTGTTGTTAGGGTCATAATAAACCCCTGGTTAAAATATCAACTCATTTGTAGTTCTTTTGATTAGGTAATCATTGGGCTAAAGTTTTGTCCCTTAAGGGGAAAATTGTGTTAAGAGGACATTTGGGGTTTTTCATGATAAACCACCTCCAAAAGGAGTGGATCCTTGTCCACTGCCCTAATGTCACCCAAGTCACCTCCAAGGGAGTTTTGGGGCCATGGGGAGTTGGTTTGCCCTAGGACATGGAGTAGGAGCACTTTGGGGTGCAAATAGCCAAGTAGAGAATCATTGGCCAATTAGGTCCTTTGAGACTTGAGACTTCCTAGGAAGGTCAGTGGGATGATGTTGAGACCCCATGAGGAGTATAGTGAGCATTGGAGTTGTTTTGCTCAAGGTCATAGGGTTGATCCCTATGAGGAGGAATTTGGGGTTGTGAAGGGCATAGGGGAGTTTGTCCTTGGAGAGGGGTGAATTGAACTCCTCTGAGTTTTATAAGTGATATGATACCCTCACAAGAGGTTTGGGAGGATTTGGATGGGTTTAGACCCCAACCCTAGGCTAAACCCTAATGGGGTGCAATTAGAGGTTAATAAAGGAAGAGGGGTCAAACCTTAATGGTTTGACTTGGAATTTTGGTGGGTAGGTCATTGTGACCAGAGAAGACTCCCCTATGAACTTGAAGAGGTTTGGAGTTGTCTAACCTAGGTAATAAACCCTTGGGTAGATTTGTAAATAAATAGGGTTTTGGGTTCTAGGAAGAAATAGTACTTATTGAATTACCATCTTCTGTCATAAACATGATTTTAATGATATAAGTCTCTGGAAGAATTGATTAGAACATGAGTAAACCTTTGGGGGGTCCAAATTGTAATATTCCACATTGTTGGCAATTTTTGGGTTGGTTAAATTCATGATGCTAAATTACTGTAATTGCATGAAACTTTGCTGGTTGTCCTTTCATAACAATTTGTAACCACTGTAATTTTCTCATAATTTATGGATCAATATTTTTGATACCTCTAGTTCATTTTGGAAGAAATTACAAATATATCCTTGGATGAAATTACAGATGTAACCTCTGGGATACATGGTCAAACTTGGTAGACCTGAATATTTTAATATGATTTACCACTGCATGAATTTGCATAAGGTTTGAAGTTCATATGAGGGTACCTCCTTTGTAAATTATTGGAAATAATTGTGTTTTGGAATTTTTAAAAATAGTAAACCTTGCTGGTTTCTCCTACAAATTTATACCTACTGATATTTAGGTATTCATGATTTATGTGAAAATTGGGAGGGGCATTGGAAGTCAGAAAAGTAGACTTGTAGTTCAAACCCTAGGGAGTTGTCCTTGGGGAAAATGGTTTTAAATGTTAATAATATGGGGAAAATTATGGAACTCTGGAATGGACCTTAAATCAGTGACATGGACCCCCAGTGAGAATTTTGGGTCATAGAGTTGATTAATTAATGTACTTCCCTTCATGAGGATCAAAACGTTAAGGGTGGTCTGCGTTTAGCAAATTGCTAGTTTCGGGGTTGTGGGCCAAATTGGGCTATATTGATTGGAGATGTGAGGGTCTGATGGTAATCATATGGATATGAGAGGACCCTTGGAGAGAACTAAGGTTTGATGAGTCCTAGGGTGGCGGGGTGCCATCCTTGGGGTAGGTCGTCCTGTGGATGACGAGAGATCATCTTTTGTCTCTTAGGACCTAAAAGCACTTAGGTTTAGACCAGGTGAAATGTTAAGAGGGTTTCTTATGGGTAGTAACTAATAACATTAAGTGTCTTGGGAGTGGGAACTTTGGGGTGTCATCCCATAGTGGTTCCTAGTACCGTAGCGAGCCCCTCACAGGGTAACCCTCGGGAAGTCCAAGACTAACCCTAACTCATAGGAGTAAGGCATTGTACAAGATTAACTAATAACACACTCAGCCACACCCTGTGGTTACGGAAGTTTAGTTGGATTGGTTGTCCGAGCGGTGGGCTCGGTGGCTGTTGCAGCAGACTGGTTAGTCTGGTGAGCTTATGGCTCGGAAGGTTATTGATGACGGGCAGGTTAGCCCGGGGAGCTTTTGGCTCGGAAGGTTATTGATGGCGGGCGGGTTAGCCCGGGGAACTCATGGCTCAGAGATAGGAAGTAGAACATGTTGCATGTGCACTGAAGGTGGTGGGTCTTCGGTATTGGACGGTCGTTCACACCGACGTCAATACGTTGACTCGGCGAGTGTGGTTTTACACTTAGCCTTGATAGTCTGGCGGTCCAGTCAGCAAGAGTACGCAGACGCTCCGCGGGTATAGTGGAGGCGTACAATAGGTCTAGGTTGGGTAGTGTGAATACCAACCTAGAGGTGGGCGGGGCCCAACCCACCGCTTCCGTTTGCCACTACGGGAGTATCCTGGGAGTCTAGCTCGCTCCAAAAAGGGGGAACTAAAGGTCTATGCGCATAGAGTCGTGGTGGGTGAGTTGCACTTGTATGATCATAGCATAACAACATACTGCATGTCATAGCATAAACATTGCATTGAACCTACCCCTAACGTATAAGTCGGTTATGGGACTTCTTATACGGTAGGCCCTGCTAAACGACCCCTTGGTCTATAGGTTTGTATGGGCATTCCTATAAATCAATGGTTACTTTTATATTACTTTACTTACTGCTTACTGTTCTTTATATACTTGTTACCATGCTTTATATATATATATATACACCTGTGTAGTTCTAGTTCCGCCGTCACCTGCTCTTGTTTTTACCCCTTGCTGTCCTCCGCTTCATCCTCCCGCACGGTGCCTAGGAGCCATTGGGGGAGGGGTGGGGAATTGGCTGAGTCATTATGACTGACGGTCGGTGGACCTTATCATTTTAGGAGTTCGAAGAGATGCAGCAACCTTCAAGAAGCAGGTACAGCAGGATCCGACGTGGTGGATCCCACGGCCATGCTACCATTGTCACCAGCCAGGACATACTCGGGTCAGATGCCCCTTGATGAGTGGAACCCCTCCGGCAGAGCGATCAGGAGACCGACGGCGAAGACGTAGACGTGGATTGCGAGGCAGCAACCGCAGGCCAAAAGAGAAGAAGCATCCAGTGTTGCAGCACCATTGGAGCCCGGAGTCTGCAGGGATGGGTCAGTCAGGTCAGAGTGCTCCAGTTTCAGTGTCGGTGACGATTAGCTTTAGTTTTACTTAGTGGTTAGCTTCCGCGAGTGTTTTGTAGTGAGGAAATGTTGTATAGGGCAAGAGCCCTTGTATCTCTTTATTCAGTTAATATATGTGGACATTTATAATTCATGTGATTCTGTGGACTTGTCTTACTCTTTATTGTACTTTTCTTCGTGATCGATTTGGCCGGCAGGATCGGCGTTTTGTGGTGGCGACCTTTGTGAGTAAAGGTGTCACCGCAAAGCGGCGGTTCTGGGCCTAAGACCCGGTGTTTTTGTAAAAAAAAAAATGGGGTCTTACACGGACAAGCCGCCCCGCCTAAGGGAGGCGGAAGGGAACAAGCAGCAAGAAAAGATCCGCACAAATTCTCACCTGAAACGTCCCCGCGCATGGATGGACTTCGCCTTAGACGCGAGCATAGGCAGTCCACCCTGCGAGCTAAGGAGAGCGTTGATAACACATCGCATCTCCTTCAACCTCTTGTTCCTAGCTGCCGTGGTACGGCTCAAACCTCTAAGCAGGAACCTCAAGCTCAGGGCCAGCGACGCGGAGCTCCCCGACGGAACTATGATACCCACCATAGGAACCATCACCCTTCCGGTCCAAGTAGGGATGCACTCGGAACCGGTCCAGTATGACGTTCAGTTCATCGTCGCGAACGCAGACTCCCCCTACGATGCAGTATTCGGGAGTCTCCTGCTAGACGCCATGGACCACGACGTTTCCATGTCCGGGCGCATGGCCAGCAAAGGGAGCATCCTTAGGAGCGCAATGCATGGTTTCGACACATTCAACCCCAACCTCCCTTGGGTCAACAACGACCCGTTGCCGAAACCACATTCTGAAAGACTAAGCGCGCGGAAGGACCGCGCAAGTCTCGCATCGGCGGAAAGAACCAAACCTCAGGCACCGACGAATCCACAGCCAATCAATGCGAGTCGCAAAAGAAAGGGCCAGCAGCAGAAATTCGAGTTGCTTACTCAGAGCCGAGCAGACCGCTCCCAAGGGCCATCAGGTCAAAGCCACCAGGGTTACACTCCGCTAAACGCCTCCCGAGAGCACATTTTGTCCATAATCTACAACAACAGGGTCATCAACTGGCCCAAGCCGCTCTCCCTGCACAGGGGAGATCAATCCCAGTTTTGCCACTTCCACAAAGGCCGAGGGCACCGAACGGAACACTGTGCAAAACTGAAGGAAGAAATTGAACGTCTCGTCCGGTTGGGACACCTGGAAGCCTTCCGTAAAGAAACACAGAAGGATGCCACCAAGGATCGGCCACCAGGTTGCAGCCGCCCACCATGATGAACAAGCTCGGACCAGCGCAGCGCTACGAGAGCGCAACATTACTTCTTCCTCTCGTAAAACTTGTATCAAAAACCTACTGGCTTAAAAGCCGCAGGATTGCCCTTACACATGTATCAGCGTTCATTAACTAGTTATCTTCAATCTGTTCCAAGCTGTACCACCGTAGGAGACGCCTCGGGGCCCTGCCACTAATAAACAGCAACTGCCCCCGAGCAGCGCGCTAATAAGCAGCAACTGCCTCCGAGCAGCGCGCTAATAAACAGCAACTGCCCCCGAGCAGCGCGCTAATGAACAGCAACTGCCTCCGAGCAGCGCGCTAATAAACAGCAACTGCCCCCGAGCAGCGCGCTAATAAACAGCAACTGCCTCCGAGCAGCGCGCTAATAAACAGCAACTGCCTCCGAGCAGCGCGCTAATAAACAGCAACTGCCTCCGAGCAGCGCGCTAATAAACAGCAACTGCCCCCGAGCAGCGCGCTAATAAATAGCAACTGCCTCCGAGCAGCGCGCTAATAAACAGCAACTGCCTCCGAGCAGCGCGCTAATAAACAGCAACTGCCCCCGAGCAGCGCGCTAATAAACAGCAACTGCCCCCGAGCAGCGCGCTAATAAACAGCAACTGCCCCCGAGCAGCGCGCTAATAAACAGCAACTGCCTCCGAGCAGCGCGCTAATAAACAGCAACTGCCCCCGAGCAGCGCGCTAATAAACAGCAACTGCCTCCGAGCAGCGCGCTAATAAACAGCAACTGCCTCCGAGCAGCGCGCTAATAAACAGCAACTGCCTCCGAGCAGCGCGCTAATAAACAGCAACTGCCCCCGAGCAGCGCGCTAATAAACAGCACAAAGTCTCAGCGTTGCTTGGGCATATTGCCTCAACGTTGCTTGGGCGCCTTACCTCAGCGTTGACTGGGCGCATCGCCTCAACGTTGCTTGGGTACCGTAGGGGCCTGCCCCCCTTACGGCAAAGCCGCGAGCCAGACTCGTGCAAAAAGCCGCGAGACAGACTCATGCACCGTAGGGGCCTGCCCCCCTTACGGCAAAGCCGCGAGCCAGACTCGTGCAAAAAGCCGCGAGCCAGACTCGTGCACCGTAGGGGCCTGCCCCCCTTACGTTTACCCCCGGTTCGAATATGAACATTCACCGGCCAAGCCGCGAGCCAGACTCGTGCACCGTAGGGGCCTGCCCCCCTTACGTTTACCCCCGGTTCAAATATAAACATTCACCGGCCAAGCCGCGGGCCAGACCCGTGCACCTATTTCATAAAAACCGCGAGCTCGAGTCCGCGCAAATTCATCTGTGACTTTAAAAATAATCAAACAACGCGGATGCCAAACAGCCAGACCAATAAGATCGAACAGATAAACAAGTATGACGAATACAATAAAAGGGGATACAATCACATCCGACAAACACAGCTACAAGCAGCTAAAGAAATCACTCCTCGTCAGGGCTATGATCCTCCTCCTCTGACAGGTCGTCAAAGCCAAGGCCACTAACATCATAGCCCCGCTTTCGGGATACCATCCGGAGAGCCTTTGACGCTCCCTGTCGAAGGGCAAGCTCTCGTGAATCCTCCAGATGAGGCTCCACCTCCTGAGTCCAGATCATATCCCGGACTTCCTCGGAAATCAAGGAGCGGTCCCTCAAATAGTCAATCGACTCCAGATACTCGGCCAAGCCAGCCGCCTTCAGCTCGGTCTCCCGCTCCACGGAAGAAAGACGCGCTATCTCAGCCCGACACTGCTCCAGCTCTGCATCCCGACACACTACGTCGCCACGGACTGCCTCTAAGGATCGCAAGGCCTCCTCCAACGCCGCCTTCTCCGCACCGAGACCGGACCTGGTCCTCTCCAGCTCTTCCTGCATCTCCGAGCCAATCCGCCTGAAGCGCGAGATGTCGCGATCCCGCCGTCTCTCCGCCTCCACAAGGGCGCTCCTCACCTCCCGAAGCTCGCCCTGGATGGACATAAACCCGTCCTTCAAGCTCACGTAATGGTTATTCCATATATGCGCAATCGATGCCTGGGCCTCCATCTGCGAGAGAAAATGTATAAGTCAGAACCACAACCTCAGAGTGACGTCATGCAAGGGGAAGAAAAAAATCCGGCTTACCGCCTGGCTCATGGCCTCCAGAGAGGAAGAGACCCTCTTCCCTTCCGACACCTTTCGAGCTGTGCCTCGCTCCGGAGAGGCCTGGGGGGCAGAAGATCCCAGGACCTCGACCTCCTCATCAACCGGCTCGCCGTCAGCACCAGATGCACAAGGAGCCGCTTCCTCCAGAGGAGCATCCTGTACCGGTGAAGGAGCAGGACCTGGCTCCTCCAGACCCTTAAAAACCAACTTCCTCTTTCTGTCTCGAACAAGAGGAACAGCAGCGGCACGACCAACATCGACGGACAGCCCCCATAAAAGCAGGCGCTTCTCGTCTACGAACAGAGAGATACTGTGCAGAATATTCCCCAGCTCTCGAGCATCTGAAAATCCGAGAACAGGAGAAAACTCCCGCTCACGCCCTTTGAGGCGCCGACAGCGATCCAGTAAGGAGTTCCACACCTCCGGTAGTCCTTCCGTGTTCCTAACATAGCCGAACAAAGTATTGCCGTGACGGCGATCCACCCGGGTCTCGAACTCCAGCCATCTCTTGTTGCTAAAGACTTCAATACGACCCCCGAGATCAACCCGCACTTCACACCATTCCTTGAAAAGACCCAAGGTGAACTTCGCACCGTGCTCTCGGAAGAAGGCGATCAGCCCCATTATCCGCACCGTTCCCTGAGGCGTAAACTGTGACACTGGGACGCCGCAAAATTTCAAGATCTCGGTCACCTCCTCGCACGCCGGAAGGCGAAAGCCGCTCCGAAGCGACGACTCGCAAAGAGTCATCCAGCCCCGAGGCGGATTCTGCACTCGCTCTTCAGGACCTGGGATCCGAATCTCCAACCCGGGGGGCAGGTTAAAACGCCTCCTCCAAATTGCAACATGATCGAGAGTGAGACTCGAGGCCAGTCGCATTGGGCGACTTTGCCCACCACGCCGAGGAGCCTGAAAGAAAAGGAAAAAAGCGTTAGAGCAAATTACGGACAAGCATAAGAGAAGTCCGCCCGCGAAACCAACCGCCGAGCAAATCTCGCACGCAGGTAAGCCCCAAGAACAACACACGCAAGCGCGCGGGTGCACCCTGCCGCGCGCAAGCACGCGCAGGCCCGCACGCGCTCCGCCACGCGCGAGCACGCGCGAGCTCGCGCGAGCCCGCCCGCGCGCAGGCACGCGCGCGGTGTGCCGCGCGCGAGCGCGCGCGCCCTGCCGTGCGAGCACGCGCGCGCTCTGCCGCGCGCGAGCACGTGCAGGCGCGCGCGCGCTCTGCCGCGCGCGAGCGCGCACGAGCACGCGCGCGCGCAGGCGCGCGCGCACCCTGCCGCGCACGAGCGCGCACGAGCACGCGCGCGCGCAGGCACGCGCGCGCTCTGCCGCGCGCGAGCGCGCACGAGCACGCGCGCGCACAGGCGCGCGCGCGCTCTGCCGTGCGCGAGCGCGCACTCTGCCGCGCGCGGGCGCGCACGGGCACGCGCGCGCGCCCTGCCGCGCGCGCGCCCTGCCGCGCGCGCGCCCTGCCGCGCGCGCGCCCTGCCGCGCGCGCGCCCTGCCGCGCGCGCGCCCTGCCGCGCGCGCGCCCTGCCGCGCGCGCGCCCTGCCGCGCGCGCGCCCTGCCGCGCGCGCGCCCTGCCGCGCGCGCGCCCTGCCGCGCGCGCACCCTGCCGCGCGGGCGCACGCCCGATCGCGCGAGCCCGCGCGAGAGTGACCCACGCGCAGCTCTCCGCGCGCGCACGCGGCGACCGCACGCGCGCGAGTGTCGCCCTTCCCCTCCGTACGACTCCTCGCACCTCTAGCACGCGGTCTGCCCGCCTATTAGGGAATCAAAACCTTTGGACTCCGTACTCACCTTGGCACCACCGTCACCATCGCCACCGCCAACCTCCACGCTAGAATTCACCCCGGCCATCGCCCACAAATGCAAGTTTTAGGGGGAAATCCAATTGCTCTCCGTGCGCTCCAAACAAATGGATTTGGGGGGCAAATGATGGGTTCCCCCTCTATATATGGAGAAATCCGTAACCACCGCACACCGGATCCCGTTCCCGCACATCGGATCCCATTACGGCGCGGCGGATCCCGAAACCACCACGCACCGGATCCCACCTTCGCACACCGGATCCCACTCCCGCGCGGCGGATCCAAACCACCGCGCGCCGATCCAAACTACCTCGCGCAGGATCCCAACCGCCCCGCGCAGGATCGCAACCGCCGTCGGCCAACCGCCACCAACCGCCGCCGGCCGGCCACCACCGGCCGGCCACCGCCGACCGGCCTCCGCCGGCCGGCCTCCGCCGGCCGGCCTCCGCCGGCCGGCCGCCGCCGCCGGCCGCCGGCCGCCGGCCGCCGCCGGCCGGCCATCGCCGGCCGGCCACCGGCCGGCCACCTCCCGCCGGCCGCCGGCCGGCCACCACCGGCAGCCGCCGGCCGGCCGCCGGCCGCCGCCGCCGGCCGCCGCCCCCTTCATGGCCGGCGGGCATGGCCGGCCACCCATGGCCGGCCATCGCCGTCGCCGCCCTTCACCCTCCTCCGTCGGATCCCGCCGAGTCCCTCGCGGCCCTTCGATCATCTCGCGCGATCACGACCCTTCAATCGTCACCAGCGATCTCGGCCCTCCATTTGGTGGTTATCCGCATAACCACCGTAACTTCTACCTTCCAAGCCTATAAATAGACCCCCAAGGGTCTTCATTTGGATTCACTTTTTCATTCTCTCCCTCTCTCTCTCTCTCTCTAAGTTTCCTCCTCTCCTCAGAGCTTCCCTCTCTACATTCCGCCACTCCGCCACTTCATTTTTTACTAACTGACAGGATCCTCCTGCGAGCGCCGCTCACCTGAGAAGAAGTGCAGCACCATCTCTCAGGCGAGCACCCCAAGCCCGAATAGCAAAGTCAAAGTGCTCCGCGAAGTGCACTCCTAGCAAGCGCGCAGCCGTACCAGACGCGCAGCAAGGCGATCGACTCCTAAGTGGTGGCCTGTCACCCACGGAGCTCTCTCTCTCTCTCTCCCACAATTGTAACGAGGCGCGGCCTGTCGCCCTCGCTTTCTCCAAAAAGGCATTGTAACAGTCTGAGATAGTGGATTTCGGCCAGCGCCGCCCTGGCCACGTGGTTTTTCACCCTTTGGAGGGTTTTCCACGCTAAAGTTCTGTGTGTATCATTTTCAGCATTTACTCCCTGCAACATTCTGACTGTGTGCGCGCTCGACCGCCCGGGCTAAGACGGACCGGTTGAAACCGGTCTACCGAGGGCGTCGAGAAGCCGCAACAATTATAATAATATAATTATTGACTTGGGAATGAATATCCAGCTGACTGTGAAATTCTTTTTCGCTTTGAAATTATGAAAAGGATGGGAAGATAAAATAGAAAAGATGAATGAAGTCAAATCTCTTTATATTTGTTAAGGGTCGCTCAACGTTCTTTCAGACCGGGCGAATCGAATCGTCTTAGCCCGAGAGTGAACCGAGCGCGTAAGCAGTCACAGAGAGAACGAACAGGTGGCAAGAAGACGTTTTTACCGTGGAAAACCCGGAAAGGTGAAAAACCACGTGGTCGGATCAGCGCCGACCAAATTCCACTATGTGGTGGAGCGTTACAAGTAATGGTGCGAGAATCGGGAGCGACAGGCCGCTCCCGTTACAATTGTAGTTGAATGAATGTCCCTAAGGGTGACAGGCCACCTCTCAGAAAAACTAAGTACTTTTCTTGGTCGGGAAGTCTTCAAAGTCCGCAGAAGATCTTCAAACGACGATGATGGTCTTCAAGCGACGAAGGAGTTCTTCGAAGGTTGAATGAGGTCTTCGAGTGTTGATGAAGGTCTTCGAACGTTGAACGAGATCTTCGGGTTCCGAAGGAGATCTTCGAGCGCTGAAGGAGATCTTCGAGTTCCGAAGGAGATCTTCGAATGCTGATGAAGATCTTCGAGGGAATTCCAGAGAGCTCTCTCCCGTGTAGAAAATTCCAAGTCCTTTGAAATAAAGCACTGAGGTTCCTTTTATAGCTTTTGAGGGTGGTTAGGACGGCTACCCGCACACCATAACCAATTTATGCGCTATATGCACATTTATCATGAATATGGCTATGCGCACACTAGTTTGTATAGTTTTTAGGATGATATGTATTCATATGACGGATATGGTTACGCGCACACCATAACCACATTATTTGCTAGACGCAGACTGGATGCCCACTCATCATGAATATGGCTATGCGCACACCAATTTGTATAGTTTGGTGGTGATATGTATTGACATGACGGATATGGTTATGCGCACACCATAACCATACTATTTGCTAGACGCAGACCGTATGCCCATTTATCATGAATATGACTATGCGCACACCAATTTGTATAGTTTGGTGATGATATGTATTCATATGACGGATACGGTTACGCGCACACCATAAGCACACGATTTGCTAGACGCAGACCGTATTGAAGGTTTTTACTATTTATACCCCATGTTGGAGGATTTTCACTATTTACACCCCATGATGTGGAGTTTCACTATTTGCACCACATAATGGGTGATTACAGGTTTAGCGAGATTTGCCTTGATCGGCCTCGCTTTCTCCGCCGAATGAGGCGGGAGAGGTCGGGCGAGCGCGTCCGTTGGTCAAGGGAGGCCGACCGGGGATGAGACGAGAGGGGCCGGAGAATGCGCCCGGCGGCGAGGGAGGCCGGCCGGCACCGCGCCCACCGCCCGGCCGCGCGGGGTGCCGGGTGGTACCGCGCGGTGCCGGGCGCGCAGTACCGCATGGCGCTAGGCCCACGGTGGCGGGCGCGCGGTACCGCGCGTCGTTAGGGGCGCGGTGCCGCGCAGTGCCGGGCACGACCGTGCGCGGCACCGCGCGATGCCGTGCGGCCGCGCGCGATGCCGCGGTCGTGCGGCCGTGCGGTGCCGCGGGGCCGCCGGATGCCGCGCGGCCGGGCGGTGTCGCGCGGCCTTGCGCGGTGCCGCGCGGCCAGGCGGTGTCGCGCGGCCGGGCGGTGTCGCGCGGCCGTACGCGGTGCCGCGCGGTCGTGTGGTGCCGCGCGGCCGCGCGCGGTGCCGCGCGGCCGCCGCGCGGTGCCGCGTGGCCGCCGCGCGGTGCCGCGCGGCTGTGCGTGGTGTCGCGCGGCCAGGCGGTGCCGCTCGCCCGTGCGCGGTGCCGCACGGGCGTGGTCTTGCGCGGCCTTGCGCGGCTGCGGTTGGCGGTTGGCGGATGTGGCGGTTGCGGTTGCGGTTATGAGCGGTTCGTTCCCCTCTTTTGCCCATGCCTCCACCATCTTAGTGGGGGAGTGGGGCTTTTGGCTAAATGCAACCCGGATTTCTTTACATAATGTATGACAACCCATCAATTGCCCCCCAAATCCTCGGAGTTCTTTATTGTTGCTCAAGGAAGTGCGAGGATTTTGTAATCTTTTGGTGTGATCTGGGCTTTGCGGTGGAGCTGGAGAAGTCCCGTTCTGAAGTTCGTACGGAGAAGGCCCTTGTGAGGGGTTCGACTCATTTGTTGGAGGATTTGCGAGCTACAGTAACTCGTCTGGGGGCCGAGTTGGTGTCTTTGAAGACGGAGGTGGAGCGCCTTTCTTCGCCGGAGCGGGCTGCCGAGCTGAAGGCTGTTGGCGGGTTGCGTCCTTTGTACAACTGTTCTTGTTTTCAGCTCTTATAGTAGTGGAGTTTTTGCGGTGTTTGAATCAATGTTTTGCTCGGCAAACTATGTTCTTCTCTCATGGGGTTGGTGTTTAGAGGACGAGACCCAGGTGGTGTCGGAACCTACTACGTGGGCGAATGACAAGCAATTCGAGCCGGGTAGTGGGAGGTTCGCATAACCGACCTGGGGATGTCGTTGATAGTATCGGTGAAGGGCAGACGCTTCGAACCGTTTGCGAGCGCGAGAGGGGCAGGCCCTGGCGACGCATTTTAGAGGACGAGACCCGGGTGGTGTCGGAACCTACTACGTGGGCGAATGGCGAGCGATTCGAGCCGGGTAGTGGGAGGTTCGCTTAACCGGCCTGGGGGATGTCGTTGATAGAAGCGGTGAAGGGCAAACGCTTCGAACCTTTTGCGAGCGCGAGGGGGGCAGGCTCTGGCGACGCGTTTTAGAGGACGAGACCCAGGTGGTTTCGGAACCTACTACGTGGGTGAATGGCGAGCGATTCGATCCGGGTAGTGGGAGGTTCGCTTAACCGGCCTGGGGGATGTCGTTGATAGAAGCGGTGAAGGGCAGACGCTTCGAACCGTTTGCGAGCGCGAGGGGGGCAGGCCCTGGCGACGCGTTTTAGAGGACGAGACTCGGGTGGTGTCGGAACCTACTACGTGGGCGAATGACGAGTGATTCGAGCTGGGTAGTGGGAGGTTCGCTTAACCAGCCTGGGGGATGTCGTTGATAGAAGCGGTGAAGGGCAGACGCTTCGAACCGTTTGCGAGCACGAGGGGGCAGGCCCTGGCGACGCGTTTTAGAGGATGAGACCCAGGTGGTGTCGGAACCTACTACGTGGGCGAATGGCGAGCGATTCGAGCCGGGTAGTGGGAGGTTCGCTTAACCGGCCTGGGGGATGTCGTTGATAGAAGCGGTGAAGGGCAGACGCTTCGAACCGTTTACGAGCGCGAGGGGGGCAGGCCCTGGCGACGCGTTTTAGAGGACGAGACTCAGGTGGTGTCGGAACCTACTATGTGGGCGAATGGCGAGCGATTCGAGCCGGGTAGAGGGAGGTTCGCTTAACCGACCTGGGGGATGTCGTTGATATTACAACAATTGGCGCTGCTTGCAGTTGATCTTAACTGTGTTTGAATAGCAGGGCTTGAAGCAGAGAAAGCATTTCGAAATTTAACACATAATAGTTCTTGCGTAAGCGCAGGCTTACGACTTGTCTAGAATAACTATTACAAATAAGAGTTCTTAAAGACAATTTGACGAGTTTGGAATAAAGTAAGACATTTCTGCCCAATTCCTAGCTCCTTTTGGGGCTTCAGGTTCTGGATGTGGTGGCGCACAGGGCGGCTCCTTGTCCAGGCTCCATTTGTTGCAGATAGCACGCGCGTGCTGCTTCCTGGTTTCCACGAACAACTCCAATTCCCCCTGGGGCGACAAACTTCATTGCGAGGTGCGGGATGGACGGGATAGCTCCAAATAGGACCTGCAACGGTCGACCGAAAATCGCGTTGTAAGGCGATTCTGTCTCGATTACCACGAACTGCACGTCGCGGGTAGACCTCCTAGGGAAATCTCCTAGGGTAACAGGGAGAGTGAGGGTTCCTTTAACCGGGACAGGACTGCCGTTGAAGCCATAGATTGGTCCAGAAGCTGGTTGGAGACTTTCCGGTAGGATCTTCATGCTGAGGAGAACGGTCATGAACATGACGTTGACGGAGCTGTCGTTGTCTACCAATATCCGTTTGACGCGGAAGCTGGGGTTGCCGATCTCTGCGCTGATGACCAATGGATCCTGGTGCGGGATGAGCAGTCCCTTTAAATCTTCATCCCCGAAGCTGATCGTCTCTGCCGGCAGGGTAATGGAATTGACGGTGGGGAACGGGACACTTGAGATGGTTTCCACCACCCCTACTACTTGTCTGTCGCCCTGCGCGCCTTGTCGAGCAGGCAGCTGTTCTCTGTTTGCGGGATGATTTTGCGTCTGGTCCTGTAAGAACCTTCCGAGGATACCTTGTCGAATGAGACGCTCTATCTCGTCTTTGAGTTTGATGCATTCCTCGGTGGTGTGTCCTGCACCTCGGTGGAACTCGCAGTACTTTGACTGATTTCCCCTGCCCTGGGGAAGTTCTCTTGGCCTTTGTAGTGCCGGGTTATCCTGTATTGCGTAGAGTACGTTTGTGCGGGAGGTATTGAGCGGTGCGTACTCCTGGTAGGTTCTGGGGGGCCTGTTCTCAGGATGGTCTTGCTGACGTAAATTTCCTTGGCGCTCCTCTTGCTGCTTCGGGACTGGCTCTTCTCTCTTCCTCTTTACCACTCCTTCGAATTGTCGGTGGTGAGCTTCGATCGCTTCGTCCGCCGCTATCTGTGCCTTCACTCGGTGCACCAGATCTGGGTAGCTTGGTACTGTCTCCCTCATCAGAGCGGAGTAAAATTCGCTTGGGCGAAGTCCCCCCAGGAAAACGCCGCGCAGAAGCTCGGGATCAACCCCTGGGATTTGTCGCGCCTCGGCCGTAAAGCGACGGAAAAAGTCTTTGAGGGTCTCTCCTTCGTTCTAGCGAATCCCTGAAAGATGTGAGGGATCTCGAACGATTCTTCGGTTAGCAACGAACTGGTACGTAAACTGCTGTGCGAGCTCGGTGAAGTTGTTGACGGATCCATCCCGCAGGGAATGAAACCAAGTGCGTGCCTGCCCCCTGAGTGTTGCCGGAAACACTTGGCAGAGGAGCTGATCAGCGGCGCTGTAGATCCGCATAATGGTGATAAAATGGTTGATGTGCTCCAGCGGATCATCCATCCCATCAAATGTCTCGATGTTGGGAAGCTTGAAACCGTGCGGAATCGGATGGTCCAAGATTTGTTGTATGAGCGGGGAGCCGCGACGTAGGGGGCGACGGGCGAAGATGCCCCGACGTCCGGCCTGTCCGTACTCTTCAGCTATTACATCGCGGATCTCCTCGCGAGTGGGCCTTCCTATGGCTTGTTCGACTCCTGCCCCTCCTTGCTGACGATGAAGGGGCTCTCCTCTAGCTCCCCTGGCGGGGCGGACCGGATGCGTGGAGCTGGCAGCATCTGAGTATTCTTCTTCGTACGTTTCTTCCTATTGAGCAGCTTCCCCCAATGGAGCCTGGTTTGGGATTAAGGGGGGTTGGATGATTGGTGCAGTAGGTGGAACGGGAGCTTACGGGGCTCCGAGGTCTCTGAGGAGAGCCAACATTTCAGCTTGTTGTTCCTCCATCTGGCGCATGCGCCCTTCCAGTGCAGCAACGGGTGCTAATGGGATTTCTTCGGCGGGAACTGCGTTGATGAGTGAATGAGAGGGAGCGGGATCGACGCGTCCTTCAGGGATGGAACCGTCAGTGGTTCGAGCGCTTCTTCTTGCCATTGTTGTTAGTCACGAGTATCACTATGAAGCGAATACAGTCTTCGAACATCCTTTGCAGAGTTTTGGGGAACACCTTTCCCACAGACGGCGCCAAACTGTTGCGGGTCGCTCAACGTTCTTTCAGACCGGGTGAATCGAACCGTCTTAGCCCGAGAGTGAACCGAGCGCGCAAGCAGTCATAGAGAGAACGAACAGGTGGCAAGAAGACGTTTTTACCGTGGAAAACCCGAAAAGGGTGAAAAACCACGTGGTCGGATCAGCGCCGACCAAATTTCACTATGTGGTGGAGCGTTACAAGTAATGGTGCGAGAATCGGGAGCGACAGGCCGCTCCCGTTACAATTGTAGTTGAATGAATGTCCCTGAGGGTGACAGGCCACCTCTCAGAAAAACTAAGTACTTTTCTTGGCCGGGAAGTCTTCAAAGTCCACAGAAGATCTTCAAACGACGATGGTGGTCTTCAAGCGATGAAGGAGTTCTTCGAAGGTTGAAGGAGGTCTTCGAGTGTTGATGAAGGTCTTCGAACGTTGAAGGAGATCTTCGGGTTCCGAAGGAGATCTTCGGGTTCAGAAGAAGATCTTCGGGTTCCGAAGGAGATCTTCGGGTTCCGAAGGAGATCTTCGAGCGCTGAAGGAGATCTTCGAGTTCCGAAGGAGATCTTCGAATGCTGATGAAGATCTTCGAGGGAATTCCAGAGAGCTCTCTCCCGTGTAGAAAATTCCAAGTCCTTTGAAATGAAGCCCTGGGGTTCCTTTTATAGCTTTTGAGGGTGGTTAGGGTGGTTATGGTGGTTAGGACAGCTACCCGCACACCATAACCAATTTATGTGTTATATGCACATTTATCATAAATATGGCTATGCGCACACTAGTTTGTATAGTTTTTAGGATGATATGTATTCATATGACGGATATGGTTACGCGCACACCATAACCACATTATTTGTTAGACGCAGACTGGATGCCCACTCATCATGAATATGGCTATGCGCACACAAATTTGTATAGTTTGGTGATGATATGTATTGACATGATGGATATGGTTATGCGCACACCATAACCATACTATTTGCTAGACGCAGACCGTATGCCCATTTATCATGAATACGACTATGCGCACACCAATTTGTATAGTTTGGTGATGATATGTATTCATGTGACAGATACGGTTACACGCACACCATAACCACACGATTTGCTAGACGCAGACCGTATTGAAGGTTTTTACTATTTATACCCCCATGTTAGAGGATTTTCACTATTTGCACCCCATGATGCGGAGTTTCACTATTTGCACCCCATGATGGGTGGTTACAGGTTTAGCGAGATTTGTCTTGATCGGCCTCGCTTTCTCCGCCGAATGAGGCGGGAGAGGTCGGGCGAGCGCGTCTGTTGGTCAAGGGAGGCCGACCGGGGATGAGACGAGAGGGGCCGGAGAATGCACCCAGCGGCGAGGGAGGCCGGCCGGCACCGCGCCCACCGCCCGGCCGCGCGGGGTGCCGGGCGGTACCGCGCGGTGCCGGGTGCGCGGTACCGCGTGGCGCACGGTGCCGGGCGCGCGGTACCGCGTGGCGCTAGGCGCGCGGTGCCGGGTGCGCGGTGCCGGGCGCGCGGTACCGCGCGGCGTTAGGCGCGCGGTGCCGCGCGGTGTCGGGCACGCGGTGCCGCGCACAGTACCGCGCCCCCTCGCGGTGTCGCGCGGCCGCGGCGGTGCCGTGCGGCCGCGCGCGGCGCCGCGTGGCTGCGCGGTGCCGCGGTCGTGCGGCCGTGCGGTGCCGCGGGGCCGCGGGATGCCGCGTGGCCGGGCGGTGTCGCGCGGCCGGGCGCTGTGCCGCGCGGTCGTGTGGCGCCGCGCGGTCGTGTGGCGCCGCGCGGTCGTGTGGCGCAGCGCGGCCGCGCGCGGTGCCGCGCGGCCGCGCGGTGCCGCGCTGCTGTGCGTGGTGCCGCGCGGTCGGGCGGTGCCGCTCGCCCGTGCGCGGTGCCGCTCGCCCGTGCGCGGTGCCGCTCGCCCGTGCGCGGTGCCGCTCGCCCGTGCGCGGTGCCGCACGGGCGTGGTGCCGCGCGGCCGGGCGGTGCCGCTCGCCCGTGCGCGGTGCTGCACCGGCGTGGTGCCGCGCGGCCGGGCGTGGCATCGCGCGGCCTTGGTCGGCTGCGGTTGGCGGTTGGCGGATGTGGCGGTTGCGGTTGCGGTTATGAGAGGTTCGTTCCCCTCTTTTGCCCATGCCTCCACCATCTTAGTGGGGGAGTGGGGCTTTTGGCTAAATGCAACCCGGATTTCTTTACATAATGTATGACAACCCATCAATATTTAAAAAAAATGAATAAATAGTTCTACTGAATTACTTAGGCTTCGTTTGGCACGGCTTATTTGCTCGGTTGAGTTGGGTCAAAAACCTCATTATCATATATTGTATGTTTGGCAAGACAAAGGTTATGACTACTGCCAAGAAAATAAACTAGTTTTGAGCAGAAAATGCATTAATTTTTTTAGGTGTGTCTGAGCGTTCACGAACGACGGTTCATGACCACCGCGTTCACAACCGCCACCACCGCGCCAAACGAAGCCTAAAATGTACGTAACATTACAATAATATTGGCCGCCAAAAAAAATAATTTTGACACTAGAAGTGGGTAAAGTTTCTTAGGTAAGCAAGGAAAAAAAGTTTCCATCTAACCTGTTGGGAGTATTATTTAGAAGGTTGAAATAAATTTTTAGGCCTTTTTAGTTTTTAGGGTGCGAGAGGAGAAATAAAAATGCAAATAATAATAAATTTTTAGCCCTTTCTCCCAATATATGGAACTTGACTTCCTATTGGTATGCACGCATCGACATGTGTTCCATCTATTGCTCCAACACAATCTTTAAAAAAAGGCATATAACGTCTGTCATACATAATCTCTGGCGGAGTGCAGTCGAAAGACCTATCTGATGGCTGTATCACTTCCTCAGCCAACTGCAACAAAGCGCGAATACCACGTGCAAAAAATCTGCTAGTTGTCTCTGTTGAGTGCTGAAACCGCTCGCGTGTTTTTCTCATTGATTCATTATGAGACAATATATATATAGTCAATGCTAGGACTTCTCTGGCTGCAGTTCTTCTTATTCCCTGAAAACCACACTTCTCTTCGAGAGCATGCAATAGATCTATAAAAATTTCTTGACTCATCATGAAATCTAACTCGAGTCCCACGAAGTAGCTCTCCGACCCATTTATCGCCTGTTTGCTTTGAAGTCATGGATGGAACCGGATGGTTTAACATCGAGGTGTGTTCGGAGATATAACATATTGCTGCCACCACATTTTGATGATGGCCAATAACACAATTTCTTCTAAAGATGGCGTGCTTCTCGTGCTTTGCTCTGGTATTTTCCGATTCATCACTAGACATTTTCTGTTAGAAAAATAAAGAAATTAACATTATCAGAAAGTAAATAAAATTATAACAACCACTTGAGTAAGTAAATAAAGAAATTAACATTATCACAGAACTCAAGCAAATCTCTAATAATGTTAACACACACACATACACATATTAACACACACACACAACATATAAACACATGAACACCAACACACACATGTATATGAACACACACACACACACACAGCACACACATGAACACACACACACATGAACACCAAGCACACACACACATATGAACACACACACAGCACACACATGAACACACACACACACATGAACACCAAGCACACACACACATATGAACACACACACACACATGTTCATATCAACACACACACACACACATGTATATGAACACACACACACATGTATATGAACACACACACACATACAATTAAACACACATACAAACACAATAAAACACACACACACACACACACAATAAAAACACACAATACACACACACACACCTACATACATAAGCACACATACAAACAACAACACACACACATACACATACGCTAACTAAAAAAATAAACACACACACATACACATACAAATTTACACACAATAAAAACACACAACACACACACACACCTACATACATAAACACACATACAAACAACCACACATACACACACATACACATACACACAAACACACACATACACACATACAAATAAACGAGAGAGAGATTGCAGGAAATCAGCAACCCCAAAATGTGGAAATCGGGTGAGAAGAGCCAATCGAGAAGAAATCATACCTGAGAACTTCCGAGAAAACAAGGCCAACGTAGGAGAAACGCCGACGGAGGAGAAACGCGGACGAAGGAGAGAACGACGAGTCTGCGCAGGGTTTTCCGCCGTCGTCGACAACGAAGGGGGGATCCGAAGAGGTGCACGGCTTTTGCGGTTCACCTCAGGACTGCCTCGCTTGAGGAAGGAATCGAAACCAGAGGAGAACGAGGGAGCTTCTCGCTTGAGGAAAGAATCGAAGCAGGACGCCGACGATGGAGCTATCGGGCGCCGCTAGCGAGGGATAGGTTTCGGGGAGGATTTCTCGCGATGCGTCTGCGGTTGGAAGCAGATGGGAGTCGCGGATGGGGTGTTAAAAAAAATCGAGGATTTTAATAAACTGAGGTCTTGAAATAAGCGGAACCAAACTTCGCTTTTATTCAAAATATCGGTGCGTCCCAACCGCTCAGCAGCTGAAAAGTCGAACCAAACGCCACCCAAATAAACAAGCGAGGCTCTGCTTTCCAAACAAACATGCTTTCTAAATGGAATGCTTTCCAAGATATAAATTTAACGAACATAAATATAGGCGGTTGTTATTCGCATATCACATTTCTCTATCCATTAATTTTTAATATTCAGAGCTCTAAAGATTACAGATTAACTATTCACAGCCAATATTGTTAATCTCAGACCAATACAAAAATTTAAAAAGAAAAAGAAAATTGGACAGAATGTTGAAGGTAACTAACCAGCACGGCGACAATTACAATTGAGCTACCATACACTTGAAGAACATGTGCACCAAGAGACAATGTCTCTTTCAGGCATTTCGTCGAACACCCTGCTCTCGCTATCCAAAACTCAATGTCATCATATTCAAATTCCAATATCTGATTGAGTAGTTAGCGGATAACTTGTTAATTATATCATAGCAGTAAAAAGTACTTTGGAGAAACCTGTATTTGAGATTCTTCCCAACCACAAGTTCAAAAAAGGTAGTGGGTAGCTCATAATATTGCGATTTTGCCTTGTCAGTTTCCATGGCTATTGCCATGTTCTCCAGATCTACTCAGATATATAAAAAAAAAGAATTTTTGACGAGATGAAAATATCGACGGAATGAAGTTATTTAACCCTAGGATCAGAATTTAATCAACAATCCTTACAGTTCTTGAACTGGAGCAGTTTGGAGATCTGGAGATGGGCGGAGGGTGTTGGAATGAATCGATATTGAGGGGAATTGATTAAGCTATTACTCTTGCTAATTGTTTTATGCAGGTGGTTCCACGGGAGCAGAGAATGCTGATTTTAAGTAGAAATGCAACAGGGGAATTTTATTCAGCAAAAGCTTGATACAGAGTTTCATTACATGGGTATAAATAGAGTTCCTGAAATCAGGAATATTCTAGAAAAGCAACGGTTATACAACATTACAGTAATTTCTAGATTGTTCTTAATTATGGGCTAATGCAGATTTGGGCCTGTAGGAGCATATGGGCTTTTACAGAGGGGAGGTAGCCTAGGAGAAGGCGGGCGGTGAGCAGGATGCGCCAGTCGGCGGACGAAGACGTCCGTCAGGAGGTTTCACTCAAGCGAGGCGAAGATAGCGGACCGCCGCAGCGTATAGGAGCTCGACGATAGCCTCCATCTCCAATCAACGTCAGCTTTTCAGCGGAGGAAGATGGTGTTGCTGAGGAGTCGGGGCTGCTAGGAGCAGGGGCGGATCCAGAGGGGGGCCCGAGGGACACTGGCATTCCCATTATTTTTCGAAATTGTTAGTGGATTTGGATTCCTCTCGTCGAGGCAATGAATTTTGACTGCTTATATGTCAAAAACGGTGGCCAGATGAAGGAGAAACAGCTCCGATAAGATGGAAGCGTTCTCACGTCACGTAACTAGTTTGTTTTGAGACAAATATTGGCTATTCGCGGACCAAAGTTGGCTATTCGCAGTCCAAATTTGGCTATTCGCAGACCAAGTTCAGCTATGTGCACCCCCCAAAATTAATTTCGAACATGTGACCCACGACCCTCATACTCACCCCACTAGCATTTGTGTTTAGAAATTTTGTGTGCACCCCCATTTATAATTTTCTGGATCCACCACTGACTAGGAGTAACGCGCCGGCGAGTCGGAGCGGCTAAGGAGGCAGGAGTATCGCGGGCAGCGGTAAACAAGGGGCCGGTTTATAGGGCACATGAATAATGGTTTGCAAATAGAGCTTTTAGATATGGGAAGGGAATAATAAAGTTTATTAAAGCGGGAGATATTTGGCCTGCGAATACAAAAATCTGCTCTGCAAATGTTAAATATATTAACACGAAGAAATAATTAAAAATAAATATAACCGAAACAATTAAAAGTAAATATAATATAGTTAGAAAAATCAAACTTGGGAATTTTTGGCAGGGGCCGCGCGGACGCGATCCCCATCTATCACAAATTATGACGTCTACTCTCCCACTTGAGGAGATAGTAGATCAACGCGTTCTCAAAGTGCAATGAGAGCCGTTGATCTAGGCAAGAAGCATTCTTGATCACTCCTAAACCCCGTCCAGGTAAGTATGAATTAACGTCGCTCACCCCTCCGTATTTATTGTTCCAGATTCCGCGGCTATTTGGTAATCCACGGTGTGGGACTAATGATGGTTATGCTCCTCTACAGGAATATTCCATCTTTTTCTCTTTCCCAATTGTTATGGCTATTCTATTTCTGGCCAACGGTTTCTCCAAGAATATTCCGTCTTTTATTTTAGGGTGATTAACGTGGGAGAAAGAACGAAGAAGCTCTAACAGTCGGCAATAATAATTTATATCATTTATGAAACCAATATTTAACCGGTTAGATATAAGTCTACATTTAGATTTTGTTTGGTATATTGCTGTGGTTTTAAAAGGGGCAGTTCAAAAGAGAGATTCAAAACTGTATTGATTCAAAACTGTATTTTTAAAATTAAGGTCTCATTTGGATTGGCGTTTGTAGGCAGCGCGTTTGGTCGAAACGCAGTGGATCTGATTTTAGGCATTTGTTTTTCCGCCTCCTTTCTGAATCGCTCCTAAAAGCTCCGGGCTCATTCTTCTCCTCACCAAACCGAGAGGAATGGCTCCAGTTTATCGCGTTTAGAGGTCAAGGGAGGAGTTCGCTGCTCTTCTCCGACGGCGTCCAGGTCTCGCTCCGGCGTCTCTCACTGCCCGTCTTTCTTCTCCACGACATCTAGGGCTCGCATCGGCACTACGACGGCATCCGCTACGGCCCACCGTCGATGGCGAGACGAGCTGCACTGAGAGCTTTGGAAGCCTTTCCGCCTCTGCGTGGAGCTTGAAGGAGGGGCCACGAACGCCGTCGGGCTTCGAGGATGGACTGGTCACGAGGATGGACTAGTCACGGTGGAGTTCGCCGGGACATCGTCGTGTGGCCTAGTGAGGCGCTGGACTGGCCGGCAGCGGAGCCTTTCCATGGCACGGCGGAGGCGTTAAAATTATCTATAAAATATATATAGAGAGAGATTAGAAAATATATATAAATATTAATATTAGATTTATATAATGTTATATTAATAGAAATTAGCTTTATATAATGTTATATTAATATTAGATTTATATAATATTAGATTTATATAATGTTATATTAATATTAGATTTATATAATGTTATATTAATATTAGATTTATGCAATGTTATATTAATAGAAAATATTTTATAATAATAAATATTTATAAAACGCCACCGTTGTTTTGCCAAACGGTTCTCCGTTCTGAACAACTCTGCAAACACAGACTACCAAACAAATCTTCATTTCCAGCAACCAGTTTCCAATAGCTCCATTTACAAACCTGCATTTACAACAACTCCTTTTACAACCGCAACCGCTCTCCCAAATAAAGCCTAAGATTTTAAAACTGAGGTTGTGTTTGGGCAACCTCCAATCCGGTGGCAATATTAAAATTATAAATCCTAAATTATCACTGCTCTCTTATTTAAATTATATTCAAAATAATATTTCTTATATTATTATTTACTTATATTACTTTAAACGTAATGATTATGCGTTAAATTATAATAAATTATTATATAATAACTTATATTGTATATTATCTCGTATCTTTTCCTCCCCATCTGTGAAATATTGAGCTCGACTTTGAAATCCCGTCTTTTCCTCGCCATGGACAACCGCCTGGAATCAACCACCACCTGGATCGACTTTCGACCACCGCCTGGATCGGCCAAAGTGGTGGCTCGCTGGGAGGAGGAAGGCCGTGGAAAGCAAAACGGTCGGTTCGGACCACGCGTTGGTGCTCGAATGGCCAGGGGCAAAACGGTCATTTTTCTCCCTTTAACGATGCCGGCCATTTTGAACCGGAGCTCACGCTGGTTTCCCAAACACCCCACCTCCAGTCCGGCCTCAACGAAATGGTGTTGAAACGGGTTCTCAAACAGAGCCTTAATTGCCATTTCTAAGTGGTAGCCTAAGTACCTGTTTGGTTCGGCTGATCCTCTATGTTCTGGTAGCTCGAAAATGGAGGTTGAATGGACATCAGTGTTTGGTTCAGTGTTTAGGCAAAACGGCGGATTTAAAAAAAGACGTCTGTAGGTATTTTTTCAGCCGCAACTCTGCGCTACAAAAGGCAGAAGTCGGAAGGCTCCGAGTATCATCGCGAAGCTCTCCTTCTCCCATTTCGACTTAACAGCGCAGAGTTCCGAAGCTCATCACGTTGCTCTCCTTCTTCTCCCATTTCAACACCTTGCAGAAGGTCTGTAAATGATTGTTACCGCCCAGTTCGACATCTTGCATAAGCTCTTTTAATGGATTTTCAACATCTTGCAAGCCTAGAAGTTCCGGCATGGCTGCTGCATTTTCCTTATGCGCCGGGAATTATATTTTCGGCCTTGAAATATTTATTAACAAATAAAATCTCCACTATAGAAATATAGAATATAGTGTGACATTGCGAATGGCAACACATCAACCCGACTGCATTTTCAAGTTACATTGCACATTTATCGAAAGGTCCGCTCCTCCTGCCCCGAGCCAATCGAAGACCCGGTGCCACCATTTGTCGTAACAATTTGCTTTAGTGGCAAAAACAAACATCACAATTGAAACATGATGTGTTGGGTTTGAGAGAGCGCAAACCCGACCCGAGCACCTGCAAATTAATTCGTCGAGAGCACAAGCTCGAGCGTTTTAACGAATATATATGCAAACACAAGAAAACAAAAATAAAAATAGTGTACGAGAAATTTTAACGTGAAAGCCCGAATGGGTGAAAACCACGGAACGGTCGGAGTCCAACCCGGAAAACCTGCACTAAAACGTGTATAAAATACACGCAAAAAAAATTGCAGGTTTTCCCTCCTTGATCCACAAAGGATCACCTTCACTTCGCTACACAAATAAATAAATACAAGTTACCACAGTAATTTATCGAGACGGATCAAAATCCTCTCCGATGTGCGCGCAACTTGCGTGTTTCCAAAATGAGTCTGTAGCGAAGCTGCCCTTTGACCCAAACAGAGTCGGTCACGGTCCTCCTTCTCGCGGCCAACAAAGACCGACAACACCAACTTCAGCGTCGGCGGCACTTCACCACGGATGTCGCAACGTCGGCGCTCCTCCTTCACGTATGCAGCAACTTCGACGCTACTCGTACGCCGCAACTTCGACGCAAAATAGATGCGAGATCTTCCGAGCTCTCGTATCTCTACTTGCCTTCACTTGTGTTTTCTGCTGCCCTGCTGAGAACTTGATGGTTTTCTTTATAGCAGAAGCTTTGAATTTTACTTTCCTTCCCCGCCACTTTTCTCTTATTTAATTCCTTTCTCTCATCTCTCTTTCTCTCTCTCATCTCTCTTTCTCTATCTCTCTCTCTCTCTCTCTTTATATAATAACATCTCTTATCATCTGACATGAGAAGATAATGAAGGTGTCAGAATACCTCTTCTCTCTCCCCTTTTTTCAAAAGCTTTAAATGGTCTTTTGACTTAGAGATGATGAATGCGTCAAATTACAGCCGGCAAGGAGGACTTACGAGTTACTACGTGAGGCACGAGAGGAAAAAAATCTAAAGCACGCGTCAATGAATCACGAACTCGTTACACACGAGCCCAGTGGTTTTCTCCACATCGGATGGGAACCACACCCCAACAATTCTCCCCCTTCACAACGATGAGGAGGAAACCGCCATTCCGACGATCCTCAGGCAGTGTTCACACTTCCCCTTCTGCACTGGCTTTGTGAGCATATCAGCTCCGTTGTCATCAATGTGCACTTTCTGTAGGTCTAGCTCCTTCTGCTCCAGAATGTCGCGTATCCAATGATACCGCGTATCAATGTGCTTGGACCTCGAGTGAAAGGTAGGGTTCTTCCTCAAATGAATTGCACTTTGACTGTCACGAAGGAGTGTGTAGCGCTCCTGTGTGAAACTCAACTCCTTGGTGAAACGCTTCATCCAAAGAAGCTCTTTTCTTGCCTCAGTGACCGCAATAAACTCTGCTCCATAGTCGCCAATGCAACGCACTTCTGCAGTCTTGACTGCCACGACACAGATCCCCCGGCAAATAAAATCAGGTACCCAGACGTCGATCTTCTGGAGTCCAAATCTCCAGCCATATCAGCATCAGTGTAGCCCAGCAGCTCTTGCTCACTGTCTCCAAACCTTAACATCAAATCAGACGTCCCATGCAAGTATCTCAAAATCCACTTCACAGCGCTCTAATGTTCTCTCCCAGGATTGGAGAGAAACTTGCTAACAACGCCAACGGCGTGAGCTATATCAGGACGTGTGCACACCATAGCGTACATGAGACTGCCAACTACATAAGCATGTGGGACTTTCTGCATCTCCTCTTTCTCCGCAGGTGTGCTCGGGCACTGATCAGCGGTAAGCCTGAAGTGAGCCGCAAGAGGCGTGCTCACCTTCTTCGCTTGATCCATGCTGAATCTCTGTAGCACCTTCCTGATATATTTCTCCTGAGATATCCAAAGTAACTTGGAGCTTCTGTCTCTTCGAATATGCATCCCTAAGATGGTTTTCACTGCTCCCAAGTCCTTCATCGCAAATTTGGAGCACAACTGCCGTATCAGCTCAATAATGTGCGTAGTGCTCCTCCCGACTATCAACACGTCGTCAACATATAAGAGTAGAATGATGAAATCCCCTAGAGCATATTGCTTCACAAATACGCAGTGATCAAGAGTAGTCCTTGTTGAAACCAGCAACTTGATGAACAAGTCTCGGTCTCTGTGGAGTTCGGGGTCCCAAAAATGGGGTGGTCTCACACCTACTTCTCCCGAACCAGCTCTCTAGGCAAGAGCACTTGGATTTGGAAACAGACCCTAGGCTACAGCGAGGAGGTCCCACCTCACACCCGGAAGACCTGAGAGATCTTCCCCTCCCTAGCCAATGCTGAGCCAGAGACACCAAAGGAGAGCTCGACAAGTCAAGAGCTCTCAAGGGAGAAGAAGATCCGGAATTTGGAATCCCTCTCTTTGGTGCCCATTAGGGTCTATTTATAGGATTTTTGAAGTTGGGCTGCAAATAGCCGAAAACTGGTTTGCCAATTTACCAAAATACCCCTAAATTGGGCTGCGGATAGCCTAATCCCGCTGTTCTGAAGCGCTAAACGCAGGTCACCGGGCTGCGAATAGCCAAAACTGGACTGCGAATAACAAACCGGACGAGGGGACCTCCCCTGGGCGAGAGAGGGAGGGGCGAGACCCCCCTCCCCTCTCTCCGCCTCTCCCCCTGGGCGAGAGGGGGGGTCGAGACCCCCGACCCCCCTCCCCTCTCCGCCCCACCTTCCTGGGCGAGAGGGGGGGTCGAGACCCCTGACCTCCCTCCCCTCTCCGCCCCACCTCCTGGGCGAGAGGGGGGGTCGAGACCCCCGACCTCCCTCCCCTCTCCGCCCCACTTCCTGGGCGAGAGGGGAGGGGGTCGAGACCCCCGACCTCCCTCCCCTCTCCGCCCTGTTGAAATTATTGAAGTGGAAGTGGAGGAGGTTTTTGGACCTGGGCGGTCTGGGAAGAGACCGGGCGGTCTGGCGTGACCGCACGGTCTGGTGGTCTGGCAATGGCGATCCGTTCTATTGGTCAGCTGCGGCTTCCGGGGTTGACCGCTGGTCTGGTCCAAGGACTGCTGAAGGTGGAGGTCGTGCGGTCTGGCTGTGACCGCATGACGGCTGATCATCCTCAGGGTCGCGCGGTCTGTCTCTGACCGCGTGACAAGTTGTTCTCTTCAAGGACGTGCCGGTCTGGCGTGACCGTACGGGTTGGCTCTTGAATCCGGTCTGGTGGCTTTCCAGAGGGTTCTGAAGGAGTTCGCGGACTAAGTCATTCTTAGTCGCGCGGTCTCAGTTCGCGGTCTCAGGAGGAGACCAGGAGGGCGAGCTGGCTGTGTTTGCGGTCTCAGGCGAACACAGGTGGTGGGTGACTTCTAGGCGGTCTGGCGATCTCCGTGTGGAGTCGTGTTCAGACCAAGGGAGTAGCAATCTCCCGCGGTCTGGAGTGAAGTCGGCGCTCACCAAAATGAAGCAGGAGGGTTGCAGTGATTGCGCGGGTTGACCGGTAAGGTCGCGCGATCTGATGGGTGGTGACTCTATCTCATGGGGTGGTGACTGGATCAGGTCTCACGCCTATAAATAGGGAGCCACTGTTGCAACAAACAAGAACACACCAAGTGTAAGCCGAGTTTGCCTAGTTCCTGCGGTCTGTGTCTCTGACCGAGCGGTCTCTGATTGAATTCTTCTTTGTGCAGATTCTGCGGATAGTGCAGGCAGCAGCGATCACCTCTTCCTCTGAAAGTGTTCGGGCGGTTTGCGGCTTGGAGTTGTGGTGCTGGAGTTCGGGAATCAGGAGATCGGCAAAGGAGCGGTCTGGTGCAGCGGTCTGGTAGTGTTTCGAGATCGGGAGCGGTTGCGGTCTGGCAGCAGCGGTCTGGCGAGCTGCTGAGTTCGGCAAGAGACCGTGCGGTCTCAGTTATCTTCAGTTTCTGTTCTTTCTCTTTGAAGTTTTGTGCTGACGAAATCTTGTCTCGTCGAGCATGTCTTGCCCTGTAATTGAAGTGTTGCTATCAATAAAGATCGTTTTGTTCGCCTAAGATTGTCTCTGGTTGTTTGGCTTGCATCTCTAGTTGTTATTCCTGCTTACTCTCACAAGGTCCGGAAAATTTCACATGGTATCAGAGCGAGGTTGGAGTTGAAAGCGCAGTGAATAACTTAGAGTAGCCATCGCCTTTGTGAAGAAGGAACCAGAGGAAGAGCAATGGAAGGTGGTTTTGCAAGAGGTCTTGGTATTGAGATGCTTACATCGACTAACTTCAAGAAGTGGAAGTCGTGTATGCAGAGCTATCTTCTGGGTGAGGACCTCTGGGAGGTGGTAGGAGGAGATGAAACAGAAGAGGTGAAGGCAGTAGAAGGAGGTGATAATGGACCGGCCGTGAGGGCATGGAGGAAGACAAACGCCAAGGCCGAGTTCACCTTGAAGCGTGCCATTTCACCTGATCTCTTTGATCACATCTTGGGGTGTGGATCAGCTGCTGAGATCTGGAGAGCCCTGGATGGGCTGTTTAACAAAAAGAATATAGCAAGGCTACAGTTCTTAGAGAATGAGTTGGCGAGGTCAGCTCAAGGTGATCTTTCTATCTCAAACTTCTTTTTGAAGATGAAGAATCTCTGCGCTGAGATATCAGCACTGGATCCTGATGAGCCAATTTCTGAGGCGAAGCTGAAGAGGCACATCATCCGCGGCTTGCGGAAGGAATATGTGGCCTTTGTGACGTCGGTACAGGGATGGACAAATCAGCCGTCTCTGCTAGAGCTGGAGAATCTGCTAGCTTCGCAGGAAAGTCTGGCAAGGCAGATGGCGGGGGTGTCAGTGACTGGGGGAGATGGCGAGGTTCTCTTCTCAGGGAAGAAGAAGTGGGAGAAGAAGAAGAAGACCATGGAAGGCCATGGGCCTTCAACTTCTGGGCAGCAGGAAAGGGGGTATGCTCCCAAGGCTGACGGGAAGAAGAAGAAGGAAGGTCTCAAATGCTTCAAGTGCGGAAAGGTTGGGCACTTTAAGAAGGACTGCAGGCTGAATACTCAGCCAGGGCATGCTGTTGAGAAGGAGGAAGCACCAGCCAGGCACTTTGATGGAGGATGGGGAGGAGCCTTCTCGGCTTCTACTGGAGCCTCGGCTACTATCAACTATCAGGAGGACTGGATCGTGGACTCGGGGTGTGGTCATCACCTCACCGGGGACGATTCGAAGCTTTCTTCAGCAGAGCCGTACACAGGTAACAATGCTATTATTACTGCAGATAATACTGTGCATGCAGTCGAGAAGGTGGGGGTTGTTTCTTTGGGCAGTGATAGAGGGCCACTTACTTTGAAGAGTGTCTATCATGTGCCCGGAATGAAGAAAAACCTCTTCTCCGTGACCAAAGCTGTTGACGCTGGGTATCACGTTCTGTTCGGCCCGACAGAAGTCAAATTTCTACGTAATGTAGAGGCCGTGAAGGCCGAGGTCGTCCATGTCGGGAGAAGGGCGAAGGACTTGTTCGTTTTGTCGACAAGTTCCTACGTTGACAAGATGAAGACGAATGATGGTGCCGTTATATGACATGAGAGGTTGGGGCACGTAGGTATGGACAAGCTGAAAGCTATGGCGGTGAGAGGCCTGGTCAAGGGCCTGCCAAGTCTATCTTCCTACGGAGAAGGTCATGTTTGCGCGGGATGTCAGTTCGGCAAGTCTCATCGACTACCGTTTGACAAGTCGCAGACAAGGAGTAGTGTGCCGTTGGAGTGCATCCACGGTGACTTGATGGGACCTACTGCTACCCCAAGCCTCGGAGGCAGCAGATATATGCTGGTGTTGATCGATGATTACACCAGATATGTCTGGGTTTATTTCCTGAAGGAGAAGGCGGAGGCGTTTGCCAAGTTTGTGGAGTTCAAGGAGCTCGTGGAGGGTCGGCTGAATCTGCGGATCAAGAAGCTGAGGACGGACAACGGAGGGGAGTTCACCTCTGCTGAGTTCTCCAGTTTCTGCAGGAAGGCGGGCATCCGGAGAGAGCTCACTTGTGCGCATACTCCACAACAGAACGGGGTTGCAGAGCGGAAGATTCGTCATCTGACGGAGACCTGCAAGTGTTGGTTTCATGCCAAGAGTATCCCAAAGTCCTTCTGGGCGGAGGGAATGTCTTGTGCTGCCTACGTCATCAACAGGATGCCTCTGAGCTACATCAACATGCTGACCCCACATGAGATGATGTTCAAGGAGAAGCCGAGTGTGGCACACCTTAGGGTGTTTGGCTCCACCTGCTACGTGCATGTTCCAGATGCTCTTCGGACGAAGCTAGATGCGAAAGCAAGGAAGCTAGTCTTCGTGGGATACGATGAGCGGAAGAAAGGGTGGAAGTGCATGGACCCGGAGACGCGGAGATTTGTTGTATCTCGCGACGTCGTGTTCGATGAGGTGACATCTTACAAGGGGTCTTCTGATGTGGAGTTACCAGAGAGCAGGGTGGAGATGCCAGAGAAAGCTGTGGAGAATCTTCAGGTGGAGCTACCTGTGTCACCAGGTGGTCCATCTCCTTCTAGTTCCGAGACGGGGGCTTCTGGTTCGGGGAGCAGGGGGAGCGATGCTCCTAGCACGTCTGGAAGGGGAGCTAGAGAAGAAGCAGCGGATGACATTGCAGTTCAAGGGAAGGAGCTGAGGAGGTCGAAGCGAGCGATCATCGCCCCTGATCGCTATACAGGAGGAAACGCAGTGAGCTTCGTCTCATGTTTCTTCGCTGGTCCCTTGGATGAGAGGGAGTCGTCGAGCTTTGAGAAGGCCCAAGGCGTGAAGGAGTGGGATGTTGCGATGCAAGAAGAGATGGCAGCTCTCGAGAAGAATGAGACCTGGTCTCTTGTGCCCAAGCCTAAGGGCATCGCTCCTGTGACATGCAAGTGGGTCTACAAGCTGAAGAAGAAAGCTGACGGCAGTATCGAGCGGTACAAGGCTCGTCTTGTAGCTCGGGGGTTCTCGCAGCAATACGGTGAAGATTATGATGAGACATTCAGTCCGGTGGCAAAAATGACTTCAGTTCGGTTCATCATTGCCTTGGCGGCGTTCAGTGGATGGGAGATTTGGCAGCTCGACGTCAAGAACGCTTTCTTGTACGGCGAGATTGACAAGGACATCTTCATGGTCCAGCCACCAGGTTTTGTGTCTGAAGATTTTCCGGAGCATGTCTGGAAGCTGAAGAAGGCCCTGTATGGGTTGAAGCAAGCGCCGAGGGCGTGGTACGGGAAGATCGCAGAATATCTCCTATTCTGTGGATTTGTTGCTTCAGACTCAGACTCGAGCTTGTTCGTCAAGAAGAGCGGGGAGCTTCAGGTCATCGTGCTGTTATACGTTGACGATATGATCGTAACGGGGAACTCGAAGGAGGAGGTAGCGCAGCTTCGGGCCGAGCTGGCCATCAGGTTCGAGATGAAGGACTTAGGTGAGCTTCACCATTTCCTTGGACTTGAGGTGCAGAGGAAGGAAGGTGGAGTGCTGGTGACCCAAGCCGGATATGCGGAGCGGATCGTGGAGCGGTTCGGCATGAAGGAAGGGAAGTGCACTTCCACACCTCTGGAGAAGGCTATGAAGCTTCGGAAGGATGAGGGAAGGATCATGCAAGATCCGTTGGTGTTCCGAGCCCTAGTTGGGAGCTTGATTTATCTGACGATCACAAGGCCGGATATTGCATATGTAGTAGGCAGGGTGAGTCGGTTTATGGCGGAACCACGGGTACCTCATCTGCTAGCGGCCAAGAACATTCTGAAGTATGTCAAGGCGACCTCGGATATGGGTCTCCTATACAGGAAGGATGCGGGCTTCGAGGTGCATGGATACATGGATGCTGATTACGGGGGAGATTCGGATGATCGAAAGTCGACATCTGGATTCGTCTTCATGGCGGGCCCTACGGCTATATCATGGTGCAGCAAGAAGCAGGATTCCGTGTCAGTCTCTACCACGGAAGCGGAATACAAGGCTTCGGCCTTGGCAGCTCAGGAAGCCATCTGGCTTAGGAGGTTGGTAGGAGACGTCCACAAGGAGGTTAGGGAGCCGACTCTGCTACGCGGTGACAACGAGAGTGCTCTCAAACTGGTAACCAATCCAGTTTGTCACGCGAGGACCAAGCATATTGAGATCGAGCATCACTTCATACGGGAGAAGGTGCTGGAGGGATCTCTTTCGGTCGAGCATGTGCGGAGTGCGGACAATGTCGCAGACATCTTCACAAAGGCGCTGGCAAAGGGGCCGTTCACACGGCTAAGGGAGCTACTTGGGCTAGTTTCCACTTCCCACTTCAAGGGGGAGTGTTGAAATTATTGAAGTGGAAGTGGAGGAGGTTTTTGGACCTGGGCGGTCTGGGAAGAGACCGGGCGGTCTGGCGTGACCGCACGGTCTGGTGGTCTGGCAATGGCGATCCGTTCTATTGGTCAGCTGCGGCTTCCGGGGTTGACCGCTGGTCTGGTCCAAGGACTGCTGAAGGTGGAGGTCGTGCGGTCTGGCTGTGACCGCATGACGGCTGATCATCCTCAGGGTCGCGCGGTCTGTCTCTGACCACGTGACAAGTTGTTCTCTTCAAGGACGTGCCGGTCTGGCGTGACCGCACGGGTTGGCTCTTGAATCCGGTCTGGTGGCTTTCCAGAGGGTTCTGAAGGAGTTCGCGGACTAAGTCATTCTTAGTCGCGCGGTCTCAGTTCGCGGTCTCAGGAGGAGACCAGGAGGGCGAGCTGGCTGTGTTTGCGGTCTCAGGCGAACACAGGTGGTGGGTGACTTCTAGGCGGTCTGGCGATCTCCGTGTGGAGTCGTGTTCAGACCAAGGGAGTAGCGATCTCCCGCGGTCTGGAGTGAAGTCGGCGCTCACCAAAATGAAGCAGGAGGGTTGCAGTGATTGCGCGGGTTGACCGGTAAGGTCGCGCGATCTGATGAGTGGTGACTCTATCTCATGGGGTGGTGACTGGATCAGGTCTCACGCCTATAAATAGGGAGCCACTGTTGCAACAAACAAGAACACACCAAGTGTAAGCCGAGTTTGCCTAGTTCCTGCGGTCTGTGTCTCTGACCGAGCGGTCTCTGATTGAATTCTTCTTTGTGCAGCTTCTGCGGATAGTGCAGGCAGCAGCGATCACCTCTTCCTCTGAAAGTGTTCGGGCGGTTTGCGGCTTGGAGTTGTGGTGCTGGAGTTCGGGAATCAGGAGATCGGCAAAGGAGCGGTCTGGTGCAGCGGTCTGGTAGTGTTTCGAGATCGGGAGCGGTTGCGGTCTGGCAGCAGCGGTCTGGCGAGCTGCTGAGTTCGGCAAGAGACCGTGCGGTCTCAGTTATCTTCAGTTTCTGTTCTTTCTCTTTGAAGTTTTGTGCTGACGAAATCTTGTCTCGTCGAGCATGTCTTGCCCTGTAATTGAAGTGTTGCTATCAATAAAGATCATTTTGTTCGCCTAAGATTGTCTCTGGTTGTTTGGCTTGCATCTCTAGTTGTTATTCCTGCTTACTCTCACAAGGTCCGGAAAATTTCACACGCCCCACCTCCTGGGCGAGAGGGGGGGGGGGGGGGGGGGGGGTCGAGACCCCCGACCTCCCTCCCCTCTCCGCCCCACCTCCTGGGCGAGAGGGGGGGGGGGGTCGAGACCCCCGACCTCCCTCCCCTCTCCACCCCACCTCCTGGGCGAGAGGGGGGGTCGAGACTCCCGACCCCCCTCCCCTCTCCGCCCCACCTCCTGGGCGAGAGGGGGGGTCGAGACTCCCGACCTCCCTCCCCTCTCCGCCCCACCTCCTGGGCGAGAGGGGGGGGGGGGGGTCGAGACCCCCGACCTCCCTCCCCTCTCCGCCCCACCTCCTGGGCGAGAGGGGGGGTCGAGACCCCCGACCTCCCTCCCCTCTCCGCCCCACCTCCTGGGCGAGAGGGGGGGTCGAGACTCCCGACCTCCCTCCCCTCTCCGCCCCACCTCCTGGGCGAGAGGGGGGGTCGAGACCCCCGACCTCCCTCCCCTCTCCGTCTGCGCGGTTTGATGTTACCAAGCTGGCTCTTCCCGGATCCTCCGGAGTGCTCGGCGAATATAGGGTTGTACACAATCCCCGCTCTTTTCGAGCGTGGCTCACGCTCGGAAAGAAATGTCCAACCTTATATATTCGACGAGTGTCGCTGGGAACCTGATTATCGGTGCTTTCTTGGAAAAATACATTGCCTTCCCAAGAGGTCCTCCGACCTTGCCGGCTAACGAGAGCCCGGTTAGCGGGTCTGCTCGGGACTAAGTGCTTCTAGGAGCGAGCTCCACTAGTGGTCGACGTTGGGTCGACACACTCGAAGGAGCGAGCTCTACTAGTGAGAGCCACCCAGCTAGTGAGAGCCTGGAGTGAGGAGGACATCTCGGCATTGACCTTACCCATCCGAGGATCATTCGACCCACCCAGCTAGTGAGAGCCTGGAGTGAGGAGGACATCTCGGCATTGACCTTATCCATTCGAGGATCATTCGACCCACCCAGCTAATGAGAGCCTGGAGTGAAGAGGACATCTCGATGGCAAGATCTCTCCTTCCGAGGATCATTCGACCCACCTAGCTAGTGAGAGCCTGGAGTGAGGAGGACATCTCGGCATTGAACTTACCCATCCGAGGATCATTCGACCCACCCAGCTAGTGAGAGCCTGGAGTGAGGAGGACATCTCGATGGTAAGTCTTGCCTTCCGAGGATCATTCGACCCACCCGGCTAGTGAGAGCCTGGAGTGAGGAGGACATCTCGGCGTTGAACTTGCCCATCCGAGGATCATTCGACCCACCCAGCTAGTGAGAGCCTGGAGTGAGGAGGACATCTCGATGGTAAGCCTTTCCTTCCGAGGATCATTCGACCCACCCAGCTAGTGAGAGCCTGGAGTGAGGAGGACATCTCGGCATTGACCTTATCCATCCGAGGATCATTCGACCCACCTAGCTAGTGAGAGCCTGGAGTGAGGAGGACATCTCGGCATTGACCTTACCCATCCGAGGATCATTCGACCCACCCAGCTAATGAGAGCCTGGAGTGAGGAGGACATCTCGATGGCAAGATCTCTCCTTCCGAGGATCATTCGACCCACCCAGCTAGTGAGAGCCTGGAGTGAGGAGGACATCTCGGCATTGAACTTACCCATCCGAGAATCATTCGACCCACCCAGCTAGTGAGAGCCTGGAGTGAGGAGGACATCTCGATGGTAAGTCTTGCCTTCCGAGGATCATTCGACCCACCCAGCTAGTGAGAGCCTGGAGTGAGGAGGACATCTCGGCGTTGAACTTACCCATCCGAGGATCATTCGACCCACCCAGCTAGTGAGAGCCTGGAGTGAGGAGGACATCTCGATGGTAAGCCTTTCCTTCCGAGGATCATTCGACCCACCCAGCTAGTGAGAGCCTGGAGTGAGGAGGACATCTCGACATTGACCTTATCCATCCGAGGATCATTCGACCCACCCAGCTAGTGAGAGCCTGGAGTGAGGAGGACATCTCGGCATTGAACTTACCCATCCGAGGATCATTCGACCCACCCAGCTAGTGAGAGCCTGGAGTGAGGAGGACATCTCGATGGTAAGTCTCGCCTTCCGAGGATCATTCGACCCACCCAGCTAGTGAGAGCCTGGAGTGAGGAGGACATCTCGGCGTTGAACTTACCCATCTGAGGATCATTCGACCCACCCAGCTAGTGAGAGCCTGGAGTGAGGAGGACATCTCGATGGTAAGCCTTTCCTTCCGAGGATCATTCGACCCACCCAGCTAGTGAGAGCCTGGAGTGAGGAGGACATCTCGGCATTGACCTTATCCATCCGAGGATCATTCGACCCACCCAGCTAATGAGAGCCTGGAGTGAGGAGGACATCTCGATGGCAAGATCTCTCCTTCCGAGGATCATTCGACCCACCCAGCTAGTGAGAGCCTGGAGTGAGGAGGACATCTCGGCATTGACCTTACCCATCCGAGGATCATTCGACCCACCCAGCTAATGAGAGCCTGGAGTGAGGAGGACATCTCGATGGCAAGATCTCTCCTTCCGAGGATCATTCGACCCACCCAGCTAGTGAGAGCCTGGAGTGAGGAGGACATCTCGGCATTAGACTTACTAAACATTTAAACAAAATAACTTCATCCATCTAATGGGGGGATTTCCCTTTGTCAAAACCTCCTGGCTCAACCAGCGAGGGGTAGAACTTGCTACAAAGGAAAATAACAAAAAACATAAACACAACACACCTCCTCATGGCACTCGCCTCTCAGGCTGCTTGAGCGAGATGGTCATTCCTCTGCTTCTCCGGCCCCTCCCATCCTGCTCATGCTCTCCATGGTCTTCTCCATCTCCTCCGCCCCTGCTTGCCAAGAGATGCTGTTGACGGCTGTGACGTAGCAGTGCCTCGCCATCCTGGGGTCTCCGCGGATCCTGACTTGGATTCCTCCAGCGTTGAGCTTGAGGCATTGGTGGAAGGATGATGGTACGCATCGGAAGGCGTTGATGAGGGGTCTTCCGAAGATGGCATTGTAACTGCTAGGAGCGTCAACTATGACGAACCGACAGTTCCTTGAGCCTCCCCCCATCGTCACTTGGAGTCCAACTCCACCCTCCACCTCTTTCCTTTCTCCGGAGAATCCGAACAAGGGCCCATCTGAGGCCAGCACCCTCCTTGGCTCCACCTTCAACTCATCAAAGGCTTTCTTGAAAATGACATTGACAGAGCTCCCGTTGTCAACGAGGATCCGAGAGACAGTGTAACCTTCGATGGCTGTCTCAATGACTAGCGCATCACAGAATGGATCCTCATGATCTGGCATGTCTTTGCTTGAGAAAGTGATTTTCTCCTGGGGAGGCGGGTCCTGTGACGTTGAAGCGACGCTGCGTCGATATACGGAGTGGAGGCTTGCCTTACGAGTGGCCTCGATCCCGACCCCCCCGTGGATTACCGCGACCCGACCTTTGGCTCCTACGTCGGTTCGGTCCTCGCAGATGTCATCATCCTCTACTGCTCCAGGTGGAACTTCTTCAATCCTCACCGGCGGCTGCTGTTGTGCCTGACCTCTCGCCTCTCTCACCTCCAAGAACTCTGGGCAGGTAGCAGTTGCATGCCCCTCCGCTTGGTGGTAGTCGCAGTACAGCACCGCCCTTCCCCCCCTTCTCCTACGGGCTGGGATGTCTCTTGCTTCAACTACTCCTCCTCCTCTTCGAACCGCCATAGCTTGAGCTGGTGGGGGTAGGAGCTGCCTTGGGGCCTGCCTCCAAGGAGGAGGGTTGGGCCTCCCTTGGCCTCCGTAGAAGTTTTCCCCTCCTTGGGCGAGACCCCTCCCTTGCTCCTGACCCCCCTGGGGTCCCTGGTACCCTTGACCCCTCTGCTCTTCCCTCCTCCTTCCTTCCTGCTGCCTGAGGCCACCTTGCTCTCTTGGCTCGACCTCTACCAACTTCGCCAACTTCTTTGCCAGCCCCGGGTTTGCCTCCTCGGTGGCTATCTCCTTTGCAGCTTTTTCCATCAGGTCCTCAAAGGACAGGGGAGGCTTCCTAGTTAGGCGCATTTTGAAGAGGCTCTCTCGTAGCCCTACGGTGAAAGCCATCTGGAGGGCATACCCTGGCACCTCCTGGATGTTCTGGATCTCCTCCTGGAATCTGTCCATGTACTGGGCCAACGTCTCCTCGTGCCTCTGCTTGACCAGGAAAATGGACTCAGCATTCTTCTTCCTCTTCTTGGATGTGGAGAAGCGTAGCTGGAAGCTTCGGCTCAAGTCATCAAAGCTGTAAATGGAGCCAACCGGGAGCTGGTGGAACCAGTCCCTAGCTTTGTCCCTCAGGGTGGTGGCGAAGAGGCGGCACTTGAATGCATCCGTCATGGGCCTGATGGAGACGGTATCCTCGAACCACTGCAGGTGCTGGACGGGATCATCCTTCCCGGTATAGAAGGTCATGTTGGGCTCCTTGAAGCCCTCCGGGATGGGAGCCGAGATGATCAGCTCGCTAAACGGTGACCCCCCACTTGCTGGCTTTGCGAGCTCCACTTGCGCGACCCCTGCTCCGAGCGAGACCCCGCTTACCGGGCTCGGGAAGAGCACTCGCCCGGCGAGGTCCCGCTCACCACTCGTCGCTAATGGTTCCTTGCCTGGCCGACCCCCTGGGGCGACCTCTCCTGACCCCCCCTGGGCGGGCACTCCTTGCGACCCAGAAGGTGGTGTCTGGGGGGAGGGAGATGAGCTGTCACCTCTCCTGGCGATGCCCTGGAGCAGCTCCATGACTCCCTGGATGGCTGTCATGAACTCTCCCCTCCCCACAAACTCACTTGGGATGTGAGACCCCTCATCGTCTCCTCCTCCGAGGTCTCCTGCCATGAGATTTGGTTCAAGAACTTCTGTGCTGACCACTCTCCACGCTCACCGCACCATAAATGTTGAAACCAGCAACTTGATGAACAAGTCTCGGTCTCTGTGGAGTTCGGGGTCCCAAAAATGGGGTGGTCTCACACCTACTTCTCCCGAACCAGCTCTCTAGGCAAGAGCACTTGAATTTGGAAACAGACCCTAGGCTGCAGCGAGGAGGTCCCACCTCACACCCGGAAGACCTGAGAGATCTTCCCCTCCCTAGCCAATGCTGAGCCAGAGACACCAAAGGAGAGCTCGACAAGTCAAGAGCTCTCAAGGGAGAAGAAGATCCGGAATTTGGAATCCCTCTCTTTGGTGCCCATTAGGGTCTATTTATAGGATTTTTGAAGTTGGGCTGCAAATAGCCGAAAACTGGTTTGCCAATTTACCAAAATACCCCTAAATTGGGCTGCGGATAGCCTAATCCCGCTGTTCTGAAGCGCTAAACGCAGGTCACCGGGCTGCGAATAGCCAAAACTGGACTGCGAATAACAAACCGGATGAGGGGACCTCCCCTGGGCGAGAGAGGGAGGGGCGAGACCCCCCTCCCCTCTCTCCGCCTCTCCCCCTGGGCGAGAGGGGGGGTCGAGACCCCCGACCCCCCTCCCCTCTCCGCCCCACCTTCCTGGGCGAGAGGGGGGGTCGAGACCCCTGACCTCCCTCCCCTCTCCGCCCCACCTCCTGGGCGAGAGGGGGGGGTCGAGACCCCCGACCTCCCTCCCCTCTCCGCCCCACTTCCTGGGCGAGAGGGGGGGGGGGGGGGGGGTCGAGACCCCCGACCTCCCTCCCCTCTCCGCCCCACCTCCTGGGCGAGAGGGGGGGGGGGGGGGGGTCGAGACCCCCGACCTCCCTCCCCTCTCCGCCCCACCTCCTGGGCGAGAGGGGGGGGGGGGGGGGGGTCGAGACCCCCGACCTCCCTCCCCTCTCTGCCCCACCTCCTGGGCGAGAGGGGGGGTCGAGACTCCCGACCCCCCTCCCCTCTCCGCCCCACCTCCTGGGCGAGAGGGGGGGTCGAGACTCCCGACCTCCCTCCCCTCTCCGCCCCACCTCCTGGGCGAGAGGGGGGGGGGGGGGGGGGTCGAGACCCCCGACCTCCCTCCCCTCTCCGCCCCACCTCCTGGGCGAGAGGGGGGGTCGAGACCCCCGACCTCCCTCCCCTCTCCGCCCCACCTCCTGGGCGAGAGGGGGGGTCGAGACTCCCGACCTCCCTCCCCTCTCCGCCCCACCTCCTGGGCGAGAGGGGGGGTCGAGACCCCCGACCTCCCTCCCCTCTCCGTCTGCGTGGTTTGATGTTACCAAGCTGGCTCTTCCCGGATCCTCCGGAGTGCTCGGCGAATATAGGGTTGTACAGTCCTTCTGAAGTCGATCTCCCCCATAAAAGAATCAAACTTCTTGTACCACTGTCGCGGTGCCTGCTTTAGGCCATACAGACTCTTCTTTAGGCGACATACTAGACTCTCCTTTCCTTTCACCACAAAACCTTCAGGTTGCTCCATATAAAGCTCCTCCTCAAGATCGCCATGTAGAAAGGTGGTCTTGACATATATCTGTTCAATCTCCAGGTCTAGCCTCGCAGCAAGGCTAAGAATAACCCGGATAGACGACATCTTTCACAACGGGAGAGAAGATCTCATCAAAATCAACTCCCTATTTTTGACTGAAACCCTTCATCACTAATCTAGCCTTGTATCTGAGAGGTGTCGAGGGGTCTCCTTGCTTTACTCTGAAAATCCACCGATTTTTTAGAGCTTTCTTGCTCTTAGGCAATCTCACCAAATCATAAGTATATTTTTCCCACAGAGACTGCATCTCCTCCTGCATGGAAACCATCCATTCTTTCTTCTCCGAGCTCTGCACAGCCTCATCAAAGCACTCAGGCTCCCCCGCATCAGTCAACAAAATATACTCGGTAGTGGAGTATCTCAAAGATGGGTGTCTGACTCTATCAGACCTTAGTGGAGCAAGCTCAACTGCTAGTGTAGGCACATCATCAGTGATGTCCTCTACAGGCTCGCCATCAATAGTGTCCTCATGATCTGGAAGTGGCTCAGTGCCCTGCTCCCTATTAGGCTCTACAGCCTGCTCAGTGTCATCTCCTCCAGTCATAGGAGACTCTCTATCAGTGCGAGAGTCAATCTTTTCAGTCTTCTCAGGATCAACTGCAGTTTGATCCTCATAAAATATGGCATCACGACTGTGTACATGTTTCTTCTCAACTGGATCAAAGAACCTGTAACCAAACTCGCCGCTTCGCTCATATCCCAAAAATATGCACTGACGAGTCTTGAAATCTAACTTTGATCTTTTGTCCCGAGGGATGTGCATAAATGCTCTACAACCGAAGACCCTCAAGTGACTGTATGAAGGGTCCTTCCCGCACTAGACCCTGTCAGGAACATCCTCCTGTAATGCAGAACTAGGAGATAGGTTGATGATGTGTGCAACTGTGTATAAAACTTCACCCTAAAACATGCCAGGTAGCTTTGACTCGGATAACATGCACATCACTATCTCCATCAGCGTCCTATTCATTATTTCTGCTACGCCATTCAGTTGCGGCATCTTGGGCGGAGTCTTTTCATGCCTGATCCCCTGATTTCTGCAATACTCATCAAAAGGACCAATATACTCTCCCTCATTTTCGTACCTGATGCACTTTAACTTCCTCCCAGACCGCCTCTCCACCTCGGCGTGGAATCTCCGAAAAGTGTCGAGGACCTCATCTTTGGTCTTGAAAGCGTAGACCCAAAGCTTCCTCAAAAAATCATCAATGAACGTCACAAAGTAGGACTCTCCTCCTCTCGTCTGGACCTTCAGTGGCTCGCAGACATTAGTATGTACGAGCTCTAGTGGCTCGGATCTCCTGGTGGAATTGTGACTCTGGAATGAGACTCGATTCTGCTTCTCAGCCATACAGTAATCGCATCGATCCAACTGATCCTCAGATAGATTAGTAATCATCTTCTTCTTGGAGAGATATCAAAGTCCCTTTTGGCTGATGTGACACAATCTCAGGTGCCATAAGGAAATGGATGCTCCATCCCTGATAGTGTTGGCCTGAGCAGCTTCAGGCCATCCCTACATATAGTATAAGCAGTATCTCTCCAACCTCTGGCTACTACAAGCGATCCTCTAATCAGTTTCCAGGAATCTCCACCAAAGACACTAAATTGTCCCTCATCACCTAGTTTTCCAACCGAAACCAGGTTGAAGCGGATGTCGGGTACGTGTCACACATCCCTCAAAATTAGCAAATCCTCCTGTGCTCGTTTTCAGGTGCATGTCTCCCCTCCTGATGACTTTTGACGTGTCTCTGTTGCCCATCCTAAGTACTCCACAATCATGAGTGGTATAGGTGGCAAACAAATCCCTATTATGGGAGATATGTGCAGAGCACCTGAATCCACAATCCAGCTCTTCTCATCGCACGAAAGTGCCGCAGTGACATCATCACCAATAATGATGACATCCTCCTCCTCTGTAGAAGCGGTGGTTGTCGTGTGAGTCTCCGTCTTCTCATTTGAGGACTCTCCCTTCTTCTTCTGGTCATTCTTCAAAGTATATCAAAACTTCTGAATATGACCCTTCTTGTGGCAGTAGTGACACTCCACATTCTGGTAGCGGGACCTGAATTTCCCCCTACTTTGGCTTCTCTCAATTTTCCTTCCTCTACTCTTGCTCCTGCCTCTCCTCTTGGGCTCAGTATAGAGGACATCAGCTAGTGAAGAAGAGGCTGATATCCCTTGCGATTTTCTTCGCACCTCCTCGTTTAAGATGCCACTTTTTGCGATCTTCATAGTGATGATGCCACCGGGAGAAGAGTTGATCGGAGAAACTCTGACCATCTCACAAGAATGTAGAAGAGACTTCACCAGCCATAATGCATTGATCTCGTCCTCGAATGTCACTTTCATAGCAGTAAGTCGGTCAATAATACCCTGGTTCACATGATCCAGGATGGGGCATCCCTCTCTGTATCTGAACTCCCTCAGCTTCTTTAGTAGATATTATTTGTTGATGCCAGTACTCTTAGCATACAACGTCTCCAACGTCTTCCAGAGAATTTTTGCGTTGATGATGCTCGCGACATGGTTGTAGACGTTCGGCTCCACGAACCGTCTAATGAATCCACATAGTTTATGGTGCTCCTCTTTCCACTTGTTCGGATCCATGTCTTTGGGCATCTCGTCAAAGATGGGAGTATGCCACCCCTTCACACAGATGAGATCTTCTATCAGTAAATGCCACTAGTGGTAGTTCGCGTCGGTCAGTTTCACCATTTGCTCAGATCCTGAACCTGAAGTAGACTCCATCGTGCTCTGTTACTGATCGGACTGACCTCGGTTCTTTGAGCCGACTATTTTCAAGAAACGAATCAAAGAGGATAGGGAGCGGACCAATGGTCGTCACATACCGCACCCGATCACTAAACCGAAATATCTGATCGGCTCGTCTCGAGTCGCAAATAGGTCAGCCTGATAACTGCTCTGACAATGAACCTCGCTCTGATACCACTTGTTGGGTTTGAGAGCGAGAGCAAACCCGACCCGAGCACTGATACGCCCGAAAACGGTTGCGTGTTCGGAAACAGATTGGAAAGCTTTTTGTGATGCAAGTGCACGTGCCGGGTCAAGTAATATAATATGAGTTAAAAATCGTTCCCACGGAGAGGTGGTTAATTCAGTGCTCGCAAATACCAGTTAAATCTTTTCTTTAAATCCAAGTCAACCGAATACTAAGATTTCAATTATAAGAGAAAATTATAAGTAAACAATTCTAATTAAAATAACTATAACCTTTGGGAAAAATACTTTTTTAACGATTATGGGAAATAATCTTGTATTGTGATTTTCTAAATCTAGTGCAATGATTGTTTAAAAGAAACTTTATGAAAATTGCGTGGTGAAATGCTCTTGCAACGATTTTAATTTAAAAAATCGTATCTCTCGATATCGGATTTCCCTAATCCCCTATCTCCTCTGTCATCTCTAACTCGAGTGAAATAAAGAACTGTATAAGAAATAAAAACCTATGTTGCTAACGCCAAGAAGAAATCTCTTTCTCCCTTCAAACGCTATATCGAACTTACGATACCCTTACGCAACTCATCTCTCGAATTATGAAGCGCAGTAGAAAAGTGAAACCTTGGCCAAAAGTTCCAAAATAAAGATAATAAGAACAATAAAAATCATTCACCAAACATCCGCAAAGGAAAATTAAAGTATAGTTATCATTACACAAGAAATAGTACTTTCACAACACAAGATTGCAGGAGTTAGTTCATGCTTTAGGGAGAAGAACAAAATAAGGGATAGATCTTACTAAACATGATGTAAATCAAGTAAATCATCCCTTCTTCGAAGATCTGACAGCGTTTCCTGCAGCCTGAACGCAAGTTCCTGGACTGATTTTCTCCAAGCAGTTTTTCTTCTTTCTCAGGTTTTCTCCCACTCTAATATCTGAACCTCCCCAAAATAATAATTTCTTCAATGGCCGAATCTTGCCTTTTAAGTCTTCCTTCCATCCCTCCTAGGCGGGACCCACTTTTGGTAATTTTTAAATGCTGAACGGATGTTTTAAAATCAATTGTAACAGTTGAAATCTGACTAAATTCGGAATTCAATTTCCTGTACCTGCCTATTATGTTGCAACATTTCGACAGATGTGTTACAACATGCCAAAATCGGGATTTTCTGCCTTTTTGACCTGCCAGCTTTGTTATAACATTTTTCAGATTATGTTACAATATCTTCCAGTTTTTCAACAACACTTAACCTTCGATTCTTAATCATAAAAACATACAAAACTAAACGTAATAATCATTTTAACTCCAAATAATAATTCATTTGAATATAAATACTTTTCATTCATAATTATCATATAACATAAACAAAAAAGGTTAGAATAATGATCAAGATAACTTCTTTTTGAGAAGTTATCAAACACCTGCAAATTAATTTAGCGAGAGCACCTGCGCGAGTGTTTTAGCGAATATGCAAACACAAGAAAGCAAAAATAAAAATTATGCACGAGAAATTTTAACGGGAAAACCCGAATGGGTAAAAACTACGGGACGGTCGGAGTCCAACCCGGAAAGCCTTCACTAAAATGTGTATAAAATACACGCAAAAAATTTACAGGCTTTCCCTCCTTGATCCACAAAGGATCACCTACACTTCGCTGCACAAATAAATAAATATAAGTTACCACAGTAATTTATCGAGACAGATCAAAATCCTCTCCGTGTAATTTGCGCGTAACTTGCGTGTTTCCAAAATGAGTCTGTAGCGAAGCTGCCCTTTGACCCGAACAGTGTCAGTCACGTCCCTCCTTCTCGCGGCCAATAAAGGCCGACAACACCAACTTCAGCGTCGACGTCACTTCTCCACGGATGTCGCAACCTCGACGCTCCTCCTTCACGTATGCCGCAACTTCGACGCTACTCGTACGACGCAACCTCGGCGTAAAATAGATGCGAGATCTTCAGAGCTCTCGTATCTCTACTTGCCTTCATTTGTGTTTTTTGCAGCCCTGCTGAGAGCTTGATGACTTTCTTTATAGCGGAAGCTTGCAGATTTTACTTTCCTTCCTCGCCACCTTTCTCTTATTTAATTCATTTCTCTCTCATCTCTCTCTCTCTCTTTTATATAATAAGATCTCTTATCATCTGACATGAGAAGATAATGAAGGTGTCAGAATACCTCTTCTCTCTCCCCCTTTTTCAAAAGCTTTAAATGGTCTTTTGACTTAGAGATGATGAAGGTGTCAAATTACAGCCGGCAAGGAGGACTTACGAGTTGCTAAGTGAGGCACGAGAGGAAAAAAAATCTAAAGCACGGGTCAATGAATCACGAATTCGTTACGCACGAGCCCGGTGGTTTTCTCCACATCGGATGGGAACCACACCCCAACATGATGGACTATGATGAACATCACTGGTATGTTGTTCAAACAATTCTTCAATAAGGAGACATTATGGGAGGACCTCTATAACTTCTCATTTTGTTCATACTAACCCGAGAGTGTTGTAATTTTGGCATCAAAAGATCACGCACAATAGATAATATTCAAGTCAGGCGACTTAGGTGGATAGCATAAATACAAGTTGCTGGCATAAAACATGTTCGAGCAAAAAAAAAAGCTTGGTTCAGCATGAAATGTGTTTAAGCACAAAAATTATTATTTATATGCCTCGAATTCAAACTCATCTGTTATTTCCCAAGCTTGTTATTATGTCGCATACACGCGTATGTCGACATTGCACTTGAAGCGGATTCACAGAGTATTTTAGGGATTTTGTATTATACATCGTTATTTATAAAACTCCTCTTATTCTAGGTTTTAGGACAATTCTAAGTGCCTCATTGTTGAAATCAGAGAACTGGTCTCGACGTTTGAAAGGGGGATGCAACTAACCCTTACTTGACCCGAGCTAGAACCCTTGACCAGTTGCTGTGAACCGAAAGACCTTACCCTTGAAGAACACTTGAGTCCAGAAACGAACCCCTTAAGCTGCAGCGTGGAGGTCTCACCACACACCCGGAAGCTCACAGAGAACTTCCCCTCCCAAGCCAATGCTGAGCCTGGGTACCTTGGAGGGCACTAAGGGTCACCTCGCCTCCAACCTTCACTGACAAAGGAGGAGGAGGGGGGTAGTGCTTGCTCACAAGTTGCACCCGGGGGAGAGGAGAGTCCCGCCCCTTCCCCAGGTACCCATGGGGGTCTATTTATAGACTTCCCAAAAATGGGTTGCGGATAGCCAAAATTCCTCTATCTGCAGCTCAACCGCGAACCTGAACGATCAACACAGGAGGAGGGGCGAGTGGAGGATGAGACATCCACTCCCCCCTACCGGGGGTCAGATGAGTGGACCAAGGTCCACCACCCGCACTGGGCGAGTGGACCTCATGGTGCACTAAGCTAGCATGGCGAGTGGACCATAGGTCCACTCGCCCCCCTCTTTCGGGCGAGTGGACCAATGGTCCACTTGCCACCCACTCGGGCGAGTGTACACTCGCCCGGGGCCTTGGTCGAGTGGACCCAAGGTCCACTCGCCCAAACGAGGCGATCTGCCCCCCCCCCCCCCGGGCCTTCTTTTCTTGATCTTGGCGACTTTCAACTGGTCAATCTACTGCGATATAGTTGTTTCTCTACCGCGACCCCATTTGTGTCGGGTCATGTCAGCTCGGCAAATATGAGAGTTGTACACAATCCCCGCCCTTTTTGAGCTTGTCTCAAGCTCGGAAAGAAAGTCCAACCCACCTATTTGACGAGTAGGCGAGACTTTAAAGAAATCGTTGGAGGGCCCCGCTCAAGGGATATAAAAAGCCTCCAGGGGGGAGATGAAGAGAGCGCCATCCTTGAGGGCTCTCCCCACTCTCCTCCCTTTGAGTAGGATAGACCCTCCTCGAGACTTCAAGGCTCGCTTTAAAGCTCTCTCTGGGAGGAGCCAGAGTGATATGGCGGAGCTCAGGGCCATAGTTCAAGGTCCCTTGCCCTCCCCTACCCCGTCGGCGGTGCGATCACCACGGAAGAAACTCCGACCTGACCCGGCGAGGGAGATGGCGTCGTCATCCTCTCATGGGATGACCGACTTTCTGCAGTGCCTGGAGACAGATATGGTGTCGATTCATTTCTCACCCATGCTCCTTTTTTGTTTGCGATGGCAAACATGCTGACTTAGACATGCTTCTTAAATGTTAACAGCTTACCTCGGACGACGGCGATGGAACCCAGAGGACTACGAAACCGACAGGTGTGGGCCTTCGAGTTAGCCCCGACACCCTTATGCAAGGTCCTGCCGCCTTCTCTCCTACTCATGACGATATTCCCTTGAAAGATCAAGGGGTTGGGGGTTCCCAAGGTAGTTATGCCGCGAGAGTTTCCACTGGGTCAAACATTTTGATAGCAAATGATGCAATCTTGCAGGAGGGGACAAGGCCTCGACGGGTCAATCAAGCCGGAGGGAGGTCTTCTCGCCACTCCTTTCCCCTGCCGCGATTGAAGAACCCGTCGGAGATCAGCTCAGCATCGTCGAGCGTTTAAATCACTTAGCTGATACGGTTCGTAGACAAGAGATTCTTCTCCACGAATTACGAGAGGGGAGGCGGTCCGCGGATCCTGACCTTCCCGTTCGTGTCTCTGTCCTGGAGTAGCGGATGGGGAGGTTGGACGCCGACTTCAATCTGCTTAAGGAAGAGGCCCGACTCGCGTCTGGAGGTATCGCGGCGCCGATCAAAGACCATCTACGCCGTGTGGAGGCTACCGTGCGCACCATGAATGAGGAGGTTGGCTCAGCAATGGAGTGCATTGGGTCTTTGCATGGTGCGACGCCACACACCCGAAGCCAGGGCTTTTGGAAGTGGACGACGTGTTAACCAGATTTTCATAGCGATCTTTTATTTGCCATGTAATAATCAGGACTGGGCTCTGCGTGGTGGTTTGATCCACTCCGCGACCGAACGTTTTATCTTGCTTTGCTTTCGCTTTCCTTGATTGCCATTGCTTACGTGAGCTTTGTTTAGACTGTTGCGCCCATGCCAGATGAGCGCCCGAGTGAGCGCCATAATGCTGGGACATCCAACCTGCGGACGAGAGGTAGAGGCCTGAGGTGGATGATTTCAGGGCGAGGTTGGAGATAGGGAATTGAGGGGAAGGTACCGGGCAAGTGGACCTCGAGGTCCATTCCCCTGCAACAGGCGAGTGGACTAAGAGGTCCACTCCCCTGCACCAGGCGAGTGGGCCAAAAGGCCCACTCCCCTGCACCAGGCGAGTGGACCAAATGGTCCACTCCCCTACACCAGGCGAGTAGACCAAGAGGTCCACTCCCCTTTCTTTCAACCCTTCCCCTATAAATACCCCACCCTTCTTCCCCTTTACCATTCCACTCGCCCCTCTCTTGCGCCCTTCTCCCTCCTTGCGCTTGGTTGAAGCTAGTTCCCTCCTTCTATTCCTAACTTGCGAGATGGCTCCTATCTATCCCTCTGTTGCCAGGAATGGTCGAGAACAAAGCGCGGCCAACTTATCTGAGCATTCTTTCCCCGATGGGAAGGTGTACAAGGAGGAGTTCTTGGCCTTGAAGAGCTCCTACCTTCCCGAGGGGTGGGTGTCACGACGCCCATCGTCGGGCGAGGCTATTAACTCCTTCTACGGGGACTGGCTTGCCTTCCCCCTTGCCCCACTTTGAGGCCAGACTACGCCTTCCCTTATGGCCTGAGGTGAAGGAGTTCCTCAACTACTTCGATGTAGTTCCTGCCAGGCCAGGTCAACTCGAATGCGGTTTCGATGCTAACGGCTTATGCTTGCTACCTGCGAGAGGAGAGGATCGAGTTTGACTTGACCGTGTTTT